>CM048668.1:8285570-9657426 GCA_026401315.1 Dysphania ambrosioides | reverse complement strand
ACCAAGGGTTTTCTCAACAAGGTCCTTACAATAACCAACCCTTTAGACCTGCCTTCAATCCGAATTCTAGCCAAGGAAACTCCTCCTAAGGGTATAATTCCAACAATCAAGCGAATGGGAGTTTTCCAAGGCCGAATGGGAATAGGCCATACCCTCCAATGCCAAGACCCAACACCAACCTACCCTATCCATCTATACAGCCTCAACCAAACCCGCCTCCAACTAATGAATTCCTTTCCACCCAAGTGAACTCCCTTGCGCAGCAAAACCAAACCCTCTCGCACATCAACCAAACTTTGATGAACCAAATGCAACAACTTCAGGCGCAACAGAAGTTGTTCGAATCACAGCTTGCGTAGATGGCTAGTCCACCCCC
The DNA here is from genome assembly GCA_026401315.1 of Dysphania ambrosioides. Lineage (NCBI taxonomy): Eukaryota > Viridiplantae > Streptophyta > Magnoliopsida > Caryophyllales > Amaranthaceae > Dysphania > Dysphania ambrosioides. The sequence continues at coordinate 9,657,050 of CM048668.1, read as the reverse complement.
ATCATTTCCATTTCCTTCTCACCCCTAACAAAACCTATCCACCCCGCCTCCACCACAAAACTCTCCTGACTCTAACCCTAAGCATCACACTTGTAAGGCAATCTTCCTTGGATCTGGAACCTCACATCCTTCTCCAGCTGTAGCCAATGGAGATGGTTTAGAGGAGGATCCCTCGACGGGTAGTGGTTGTCTAAGAGAAAATGAGCACAAGGAGAACCTTGAGGGAAGAGAAGAAAAGGAGGGTGGTGAAGAAATTGAGGGGCGCAATGTCAAAATCAATGGTTATGGGGGGAAGAAGAACGAGGAAGATGAGAGATGGAGGGAGATACAGGAAAGAAGGAAACTCAAGCGTCAACATGCTCCGCCTCTACCTTTTCCTTACAAAAAGGTAGAGAAGCAACTTCAAGAAAAGTTTCTTAAATTCCTAGAGCATATGCGGCAGCTTGAAATGAAAATACCATTCCTAGAGGCCATGGAGCAAATGCCGCAATATGCTACGTATCTGAAAACCCTCCTAAGGAACAAGAGAAAGCTTGAGGGTGAAGTGATTAGTTTGCCAGAGCAAGTAAGTGCCATCATTCAGGGCACGTGGGCAAAGAAAGAAAAAGCTAGAGGACCCTTTGTGCTCCCAGTCACCCTTGGAAAACTCAATTCTAAGGGAGCACTCGCTGACCTTGGGGCCTCCATTAGCCTAATGCCGATGTCCATCGCCAAGAAACTCACTTTCGACCTCAAGCCATCACAGAAAACAATCCAGCTGGCCGACCGTAGTATAAAAGTGCCATGTGGGGAGTTTGAGGACCTTCCGATCCAAGTAGGGAACATAGTAGTACCATGTGACTTCATGGTGCTTGATATGGCCGAGGATCCTTATACTCCTCTCATCTTAGGGAGGGATGCTTTGAAAACTTTGGGTGCCCTGATCGACTGTGAATCAGAAACTATAACCGTTAGGGTAGCCCAAGAGAAGGTCGTGTTTGCCTTTTCTAAGTCTTCAATGGAACCCATGGTCGAGCAGATTTGTTCCTTTGGGGTGGTCAAGAAAGACGCTGCGAAAGAAGTCGAGAGGTGTAGTGCTTCTGTTGCTCCTATGGCAGTTGCGGTGTCGGATGAGGAGGACGCGCAAAAGCGTCTTATTTTTGGGGTTGCAAATGGAATTACTCCGCCAACAGAGACGGATTATAAATATGAGGGAACTGACGAGCCAGCCCGTAAATGGAAAAGGGCTAGAAAAAGAAAAAAAAGACTGATGGCTCCACCCTGGCTTGGGGGAGCCCCGCATTCTAACCCACCTCCAGATGACCCTGGTTCTCCATTGATTACTTCCGCCACTGTGGCTCGGTGGAGAGTTTTGACTCCCCACACTGGAGGTGATGGTGATGCTAGGAGTGAATCCACTCCTACGGCAGGTATAATTTCTTTATTTTCTTTTTCTGTATAAATTTGTGCCTAAATGTGTCGAACTTACCGATGTTAAACAAAAGTACTTACGGGAGATAACCCGGTGTTTGTTTTGTTTGTTTATTTGTATAGCAAGAGCTTCCATAATGCTGGTCTTTCTCCCTTTTGTTTCTTCTCTCCCAAGTGCCGGGACGGCTCTTGAGCTGGCTTGGGGGAGGGTCCTTGTGTTTTCAAAGCTTCGAAAGATCCGCATTATGGATACTATTGCCTTGTTTTATTTTGTTTTAGTTTTTCTTTACATGTCTAGGTGTGTTAAGATTAATATGCTTGAGTTGTGAAATTGACATGCTAGCTCCTAACGTGTACATTATAGTGGTCTTATGCATACTCATGTTTTCCCTAGCCTTGTGCCTGTTTTGGGACCGAGTGATTGACTGTTTTCCACCTGACTTGGGGGATCTGGTCCTGCTTGGTTTGCGGCTTGGATGACTACATTTTGAGGCACATTTCGACTAGCCTAGTGAGGATTGAGCCTTCTAGGACTCCATTATGAGTCCTATGTTATTAAGTGCTAGTTAGAGAGTCTAAGTACTGTGTTTGTTCTCCTCCAGCATAGTCGTCTTTTCTAAAGGCCAGGGATGATAACACGTTTGTAGTTACAGCTACATGGCCAAATTGCCTACCATGAATATCGATTGACCTTAGGGTAAGCCAATTTTGTGCCTTTACTTTTTTTTTCGTAGCTACATCACCTAACTCCATATGAGCCAAATATTTCCTCTTCTTACCTAGAGGATAGTCAAGTGATTGCAGTGAAGTGGTGCCCGTTGCATTATGGTGAAAGATTTTGGTTGGAAAAATCGTTGTCGTATGATATGACTCTTTACATTACTCTTAGTTTATTTCAGAAGCATTTTCTTAAAAACAAAAAGAAAAAAAGAAGAAAAAAAAGAAAGAAAAATAAAAAGAAAACAAAAAAATAGAAAAAGAAAAATTCGAGAATAAAGTTGGTGTAATGAGCTCATTTATGCGTACCCAAAGAATTTTTGGAAGTGGCATGGTTTTCGGAAGTCATAGCCATCCTTGGTTTGATTACCTTGGATTTCTTACTATCCTCTATTTGAACTCCACATCCCCAAATTTTACCCTACCTTGATCCCAGCCTACATTGCAACCGTTTCTAAACCTGTTCGACTTGGCCTGATTAGCAAGTTCTGTGCTAGAGAGTAGATAGGATACAATCCCTAAGATTTCTCCTTGATTGAGTGTTTAATTCCCGACTTATCTTAAGTTGGATGATTCTGAGCGAAACACATACCGTATTAAACACACGAGCGTACTAGAAATTTCCCACATCTTTTGGGAAATAGCATGGGGAGCGTGGACTTGTGATCTCATTAGGTAGTGGGTGGCATGGCCTGTGTTGTAGCTTTTCCAGTGATCCCGAGTCTGTGGAAAATGTTGTTTATCTTGGTATTATGCTCTTTTGAGCCCATTGTACTTGCACACCCATGGCTAGGGAAGAGTTTTGCGCGTACACGGCTGACATTGTCCTGTTTTCCGCTCACCTTGCTTTTCATGAGCTTTGCTCACGGTGTTGCCTTGCTAGTTCATTTGCTAGGGACTAGCAAAGGTTTGGCTTGGGGGAAGTTGATGTGCTCATTTTAGAGCACGTTTACAATCTCATTTCAGTGTCGAGTCTCGTGCTTTTATATTGGTTTTATGCACATTACATTCAATTTTACCTTGATCTTGTCCTCGAGCTGCTTTTAGGTCATTTCAGGTGATCTCGATGATTTCGAGGTAAAATGAGACGTGTTCGAGGCTTTGACACTTCTATCAAGAGTTTGGACGCGCGTATCATAGCTTGGGTATGCGTTCCAAGTCGCTCTCGAAGATCCCACAAACTCTAGAAGCCACTAGACACTTCAAAGGAACTGTTCAGCAAGGTTTAGATTCAGATTCGACCTAATCTGACATCTATTCGGTCGAATGGTGGACAGGGATTCAAGCACATAAATCAAGCTCTCGGGAATAGCCGAATGAAGACTCATTCGGCGAATCAAGACCCATTCGACTGAATGGTTCCACTCATTCGGCCGAATGGTAGACAGGGTGCAAAAACGCCAAGATTTTCTGATATAGGAGAATGGCATACCCATTCGGCCGAATGGCCACTCATTCGGCTGAATCTTCCCTTCATTCGGCCGAATGGCCTTCTTTCCCGCAGATTTTGGTTCTTTCTTTAGTCGGTGCTCGTGGGTTTTTCCTAGGGTTTTACTCCTTTTGTCCCTAGGGTATAAATACCCTCTTTCTCTGTACATAACCTTATGCCTACTTTGAGAGCTCTTGTGCCTCAACCTAGAACATCACTTTAAAGCTTTTCATTTCTTTCATGCATTAGTTTAGATTTACAGCTTTCGTTGTTCTCGTTTTCAAGCTTTGTATTTCGAATTCGGTTTCTCTTTCGTTCAAGCAGTTTCATTTATGCAAGGTATTGTTTTTTTTCTATTTTAGTTCTTTTAATGCTTTCAAGTATTGTTTTTCTAAATTTCATTCCTCTAGATAGTATCATTGTTTCGTTTACAGTTTTGATAGAGTAGTTGTCGGTTCGGTTATAGTTCTTAGTTTTTGTTCTCTTGTTCATTTCCATTCAGTCTATTCATGCTTTCAATCATGTCTTTTATTACTATGTGTGAGTAGTTTTCTTAGGGGTTTGATTGGTGAAACCCTAGGTTGGCTCGTTCTTCATGCGTAGAGTTAGGATTTGAGATTGTTAATGGTTGATTGATTAATATTCGATGCGAATCTTGTCCTGCCACTCCTTTGGAGACATAGGGCGATTATAGGTTGTTCGTGTGATTTATAGGGTCACAAACTTCCTCTCATCATCTTGAGTGTCATGATTCATTGTTGACTGATTTCTCCTAATTTAGCGTATTGATAGTTCGGTTGTCCTTCCTAGGGTGGAACTAATCTATCCCCGTTTTCCTTCCATAGCATATTATCGTTTCAGTTCTTGCTTTACTTTTCGGTCATTATTATAGTTTTATCAAATCCCAAATAAACTCCTTTACATCAAGTCTAAAAGCTATCGCCCCTTGTCCTTGTGGTTCGATCCCCGATTTACCACTACACTAGTTGTAGTAGTATTAGGGTGTTTATAAATCTAGTTTGTATAACTATTCTTTTAGTCAAACGACCTAAAATAACAGTGATCAAAACAACACTAGAGACCAAGCGTAAGTACTGACAAGCAGATTATTAGACAATAAAATAAATAAAACAAAATTGAATTACACCAAGACTATAATCTAAACACAACGCCTTGTCCCCGGCAACGGCGCCATTTTGGTAACCGTTCTTTTAGGTCGTTTGACTAAAAGAATAGTTATGCAAACTAAATTTATAAACACCCTAATACTACTACAACTAGTGTAGTGGTAAGTCGGGGATCGAACCACAAGGACAAGGGGCGATAGTTTATAGACTTGATGTAAAGGAGTTATTTGGATATGTGATAGAATTATACTAATAACAGAAGAGGAAAGCAAGAACTTAAACGATGTTATGCTATGAAGGGAAAATGGGGATAGATTAGTTCCACCCTAGGAAGGACAATCGAACTATCAATATGTTAGATTAGGAGAAATCAGTCAATAATGAATCATGACACTCAAGATGACGAGAGGAAGTTTGTGAACCTATAAATAACACGAACAACCTATAATCGCCCTATGTCTCCAAAGGAGTGGCAGGACAAGATTCGCATCGAATATCAATCAATCAACCATTAACAATCTCAAATCCTAACTCTACGCATGAAGAACAAGCCAACCTAGGGTTTCACCAATCAAACCCCTAAGAAAACTTCTCACACATAGTAATAAAAGACATGATTGAAAGCATGAATAGACTGAATGGAAATGAACAAGCGAACGAAAACTAAGAACTATAACCGAGCCGACAACTACTCTATCAAAACTGTAAAGGAAACAATGATAATAGCTAGAGGAATGAAATTAAGAAAAACAATACTTGAAAGCATTAAACGAATTAAAACAGAAAAGAAATAATACCTTACATAAATGAAATTGCTTAAACGAAACAGAAACCGAATCCGAAATACAAAGCTTGAAAACGAGAACAACGAAAGCTGAAAATCTAAACTAATACATGAAAGAAATGAAAAGCTTTAAAGTGATGTTCTAGGTTGAGGCACAAAAGCTCTCAAAGTAGGCATAAGGTTATGTACAGAGAAAGAGGGTATTTATACCCTAGGGACAAAAGGAGTAAAACCCTAGGAAAAACCCTCGAGCGCCGACTAAAGAAAGAACAAAATCTGCAGGAAAGAAGGCTATTCGGGCGAATAAAGGGAGGATTTGGCCGAATGGGTGGCCATTCGGCCGAATGGGTATGCCATTCGGCTATATCAGAATCTTAGCGTTTTTTGCACCCTGTCCACCATTCCACCGAATGAGTGGAACCATTCGGCCGAATGGGTCTTGATTCGGCCGAATGAGTCTTCATTCGGCTATTCCTGAGAGCTTGACTTATGTGCTTGAATCCCTGTCTTCCATTCGACCGAATGGATGTCAGATTCGGTCGAATCTGAACCTAAACCTTGCTAAACAGTTCCTTTGAAGTGCCTAGTGGCTTCTAGAGTTTATGGGATCTTCGAGAGTGACTTGGAACGCAAGCCCAAGCTATGATACGCGGATCCAAACACTTGATAGAAGTGTCAAAGCCTCGAACACGTCTCATTTTACCTCGAAATCATCGAGATCACCTGAAATGACCTAAAAACAGCTCGAGGACAAGATCAAGGTAAAATTGAATGTAACGTGCATAAAACCAATATAAAAGCACGAGACTCGACACTAAAATGAGGTTGTAAACGTGCTCTAAAATGAGCACATCAGTATTTCAAGTGTTTATAACATGTTGAAGGGTAAATACGTTACTTTCTACCCAAAACTGATCCCATTTCACCTATATTGACTCATATCGTCCTATTAGAAGTGTTTAGGTCATTTTATACCAGTTACCTCTCACTTTTGACCGAGTTAGACTCAAATCGATGTATTTCAAGTGTTTATGACATGTTCAAGGATAAATACGTCATTTTCTACCCAAAACTGATCGCATTTGACCTATATTTACTCATATTGTCCGATTTAAAGTGTTTAGGTCATTTTATACCCAAAATCTCTCTCGTTTGACCGAGTTTGACTCAAATCGATGTGATTAAATTGATTATGACATGTTGAAGGGTAAATATGTCATTTTCTACCCAAAACTGATCCTAATTGACCTATATTGACTCAAATTGTCTTATTCGAAGTGTTTAGGTCATTTTATACAACGAACCTTCTCATTTTACCAAGTTTGACTCAAATAGACGTATTTTTAGTGTTTAAGACATTCTCAAGGGTAAATACGTCATTTTCTACGCAAAAATGGTCTTATTTGACCTATATTGACTCATATCGTTAGATTCAAAGTGTTTTGGTCATTTTATACCCAAAACCAATCCCGTTTGACCGAGTTTGACTCAAATTGATGTATTTCAAGTTTTTATAACATCTAAACTAATCCCATTTGACCTATATTGAATCATATCGTTTGATTATAAGTGTTTAGGTAATTTTATACCCAAAACCTCTCCCATTTGACCAAATTTGACTCAAATCGATGTATTTCTAGTGTTTGTGACATGTTAAAAGGTAAATACTTTATTTTCTACCCAAAATTGATCCTATTTGACATATATTGACTCATTTCATCCGATTCAAAGTGTTTAAGTCATTTTATACCCAAAACCTCTATTATTTGACCAAGTTTGACTCAAATCGATGTATTTCAAGTGTTTCTGACATGTACAAGGGTAAATACATCTTTTTCTACCCAAAACTGATCTCATTTGATCGATATTGACTCTTATGGTCCAATTCAATGTGTTTAGGTCATTTTATACCCAAAACCTCTCTCGTTTGTGTGAGTTTGACTCAAATCGATGTATTTCAAGTGTTTTTGACATGTTTAAGGGTAAATACGTCATTTTCTACCCAAATTTAATCCTATTTGACCTATATTGACTCATATTGTCCGATTAGAAGTGTTTAAGTCATTTTATACCTAGAGCTTCCCCTGTTTGACCAAGTTGACTCAAATCGAAGTATTTAAAGTGTTTATGACATATTCAATGGTAAATACGTCATTTTCTACCCAAAACTAATCCTATTTGACCTATATTGACTCATATCATCCGATTAAAATTGTTTAGGTCATTTTATGCACAGAACCTGTATGTGTTTAGGTCATTTGACTGAGTTTGACTCATCTCTGTATTTAAAGTGTTTGTAACATGTTCATGGGTAAATACATCATTTTCTACCCAAAACTGAACCCATTTAACCTATATTGTTTTCTATCGTCTGATTCAAAGTGTTTAGGTCATTTTATGCCTAGAACCACTTGTTTGAACTTGTTTTATACATAGAACCTCTCTCGTTTGACCAAGTTTGACTCAAATTGATGTATTTCAAGTGTTATGACATGTTCATGGGTAAATACGTCATTTTCAACCCAAAACTAATCCCATTTTACCTATATTTACTCATATCGTCCGATTGAAGGTGTTTAGGTCATTTTATATCCAGAACCTCTCCCGTTTGATTGAATTTGACTCAAATCGATGTGTTTCAAGTGTTTATGACATGTTAAAGGGTGAATACCCAAAACTGATCCCATTTCAAGTGTTTCAAGTGTTTTCTACCCAAAACTGATCCCTTTTAACATATATTGACTGATTTCGTCCGATTCAAAGTGTTTAAGTCATTTTATACCCATATCCTATCCTTTTTGACCAAGTTTATCTCAAAAATTGATGTATTTCAAGTGTTTATGACATGTTAAAGGCTAAATACTTTATTTTCTACCTAAAACTGATCCCATTTGACCTATATTGACTCATATCGTCTGATTCAAAGTGTTTAGGTCATTTTATAACCAGAACCTCTCCCATTTGACCAAGGTTAACTCAAATCGATGTATTTCAAGTGTTTATCATATGTTTAAGGGTAAATACGTCATTTTCTACCCAAAACTTATCCTATTTGACCTATATTGATGTATATCGTCCGATTCAAAGTGTTTAGGTCATTTTATACACAGAACCTCTCTCGTTTGCTCGCATTTCACTCAAATTGATGTATTTCAAGTGTTTATGACATGGTCAAGGGTAAATACGTCAGTTTCTACCCAAAACTAACCTCATTTGACTTATATTGACTCATATCGTCCGATTCAAAGTATTTAGGTCATTTTATACCGAGAACCTCTCCCGTTTGACCGGATTTGACTCAAATCGATGTATTTCAAGTGTTTTGGACATGTTAAAGGGTAAATACTTTATTTTCTACCCAAAACTGATCCCATTTGACATATATGGATTCATTTCGTCCGATTTTAAGTGTTTAAGTCATTTTATACCCATAACCTCTCCCATTTGACCAAGTTTCACTCAAATCGATGTATTTGAAGGGTTTATGACATGTTCAAGGGTAAATACGTCATTTTCTACCCAAAAGACATAAAACTGATTTAAAACTAAGAGAAATTGAAAACGAAATACTTAAAAGAACTTAAAGAAATTCAAAACAAAATTGAAAAAGTAAGACGTAGTAATATACAAACTGTTATTAAAACTTATAAAATACTTACAAAGATTTGAGTATAAATTGTTGTCTTATCATTCTAGCTACAGTTTTGAATTAATACTCATCTTCATCTTCATCTATTTCACTTTCGTCTTCTACTGGAATTTTACGAATTATTGAATCATCTTGAAGTTTGTGGGAAATAATTCAATAAGTGAATTATCTCGGACTGGTCGTTCGATAGAATACCTAATAGCACCAAGGAGAACTAATTCCTTAAACTCATCATGTGACTGGGAAGTAGACCATCGACATTTTCTCGGATGAATTTGACGTCCACAGTTTGGACATCGGACAAAATGCCTTGACCTTCGTTTGATAGCGCTTTTTGATAATCCTTGAAAGGGTGGTTGTTGTTTATTGCGACGCCATTATTTTCTAACCTCATTGCAACTCGAGAAGATTTAACGCATGAGATCTGAGGGAAGCTCAGGTTTTGCGAAGTAAAGGGTACATAAAAGATTAAAACAAAAGGAGTGCATAATTACAATAAGTCTTCGTGTTTTGGCTGTAGACTTTTCATTCGCGGCCAAACGTATAAATAGAGAAAATAATATTTTTCATATTTTTCGTATTTTCCCTTTTTTTTTTAACCCTCGAAAGGATATTGAGAGCAAGGACCATTGAATGGGTCAAAAGTTGTTTCAGAGCCTGAGCAATCAGACTCTTCGTCCTCAGAGGTTTTTGAACTAGTTGAACCTTTGATGATTCTTCTGGCAAAGTCTGGATCTGAACAAAGCTTTTCCAGTGCTTCTTTTTGAATAGGAGTCCGGGTTTTGTAAGAGGAAGAAGTTTTTTCTCTTCTTTGTGAGGAAGAAGAAGCGGCTGTTTTTGAAACTTGATGGATCGCCCGTTCAAGTTTTTTACCGGTTTGAATGAAGTCTTTCACATTTTCAGGGGAGCAAAGTTCTACACAGAATTTCTCCCACCATTTAACCTTGAATTCTCGGACTAACATCCAAGGGTATGGAGAAGGGAGTTGTGGTTTTAGACTATAACTCCAGCAAAGTATCCAAGGGATTTTGAACTCAGCATGGAAGAGAAGGGGATTCATGAATTTTTCTGATTTTGAGGCTGCTGAAAATATTTGGAATCCTTCAATAAAAGGAGGAGGAAGGATTTCTTGAACTGGTCCATAAAAGTGCCACCAATGGAAAAACCATAATGATATTTGTTCTTTTAGGAAAAACTTATCAAAAGAGAAGAACCATGAGTGATTAAAAGCCTGAAGGAGGAAGGCTCTCGACCATGCCATTTTGTAATCAAAATATGAGTAGGTTTGAGGAAAAAAGGTTTTTGAAAGTGACTTTTCAACATAGGGACTTAACCATTCGGATTGGTTAACAATCCTTTTGATGATACATTTTGAATAGGGGGATTTAACATGTTGAATTTCACAGGAATTTGAATCAATTAATATGAATTCATAAAATCTTTGAGTTTTTACGGGGTTTTCAGGAAACCATTCACATCCTTCTGGGAAGGATCGCCTATTGAAGGCTTTTATGGTATCTAGGTTTTGTGGGGAAGAGAATTTTGTAAGGCAAATGGCTTCATTGGCTTCTTTAGTGAAATAAGCTGATTTTGGGTTTTTTGAGTCTTTTTTTAAAGGGGTTGCATTTGTAGGTGGGTTTTGAACAATTTGAGAATAGGCTAGTGGTGGAAAGTTTTGTAAACTAGCAAATTGGTTCGTAGTTGTAAAATTTTTTGAATCTGAAGGTAAATCTTTTGGAGGTTTCTTCTCATAATCATCTGTTGACTAAAACCCTTTGAGTTTCTCAGATTTCTTCTTATGAGACATTTTGATGTCCTTGTAAGAATTCTCTGGTAAGAAAATCAGGAAGAGAATTATTTTCGCCTTTGATGTGCTCTATTTGAAAATCAAATATAGATAAAATAGCTTGCCATCGGGCAAAAATTTGTTTTGAAATAATATTTTTGACATCTTTTTCCAAAACTTCTTTAGCAGATTTGCAATCAATGCGAATAAGAAATTTTTTATTGTATAAATCGCTTTGAAATTTTGAAACACATAAAACAATTGATAGAACTTCTTTTTTAATAGTAGAATAATTCTTTTGAGGACCTAACCAAACTCTGGAATGGAACCGTACTAGTTGTTCTAGACCATCTACCTTTTGTTTGAGTATGCCACCATAACCTATGTCTGAAGCATCTTTTTCAACTATCATGTATGCAGATGGATTAGGTATGCAAAGACAGGGTAATGATTTTATCTTTTCTTTGAGGGTCTTGATGATTTTAGTATGTTCTTTTGACCAAGCAAGGGGATATTTTTTGTAATCTTTGAAATAAGGGAGCACATAATTGATGAAGGTTAGGGAAAAAATCTGAACATAATTCAGACATCCTAATAATCTTTGAAGTTAGGTTTTCTCTTTAAGCTCATTAGGAAATTTTGAAGCAAACTCTATGGATCTATTAATGGGTTTAATGGTTCCTCTGAATACATCATGGCCAAGGAATCTAATTTTTGTTTGGAAAAGTTTCATTTTTGAGCTTGAAACAACTAAACCATTCTTTTCTATTATTTGTAAAAATGATAGTAAATGTTTGAAATGTTGATCTAAACTATTAGAGAAAACTAAAACATTATCTATGTAAACTATTATGAATTGGAATGGGTTGAGAATATCATTCATAATATGTTAGAATTCAGAAGGAGCATTCTTCAAACCAAAGGCATGACATTCCATTCATAGTGACCAAAGGGTACTGTGAAAGCTGTTTTCTACCTATCTTGTTCGGCAATTTGAATTTGCCAAAATCCTGATTTCATTTCAATTTTGAAAAGATCTTAGCATTAAAGAGTCTATTTAAAATATCTCTTTTGTTAGGAATGGGGTATCTAATCCATTGGAGAACTTTGTTTAAGGGTTTGTAATTTATTACTAATCTAGGAATTCCTCGCTCTTTTTCAGCTGCATTCATTACATAAAATGCTGCACAACTCCAAGGAGATTTAGAAGGTCGAATAAGCTTTTTATCTAAAAGAACTTGAATCTCCTTTTTACAGAATTCTGCTAATTCAACATTCATCTGAATGGGTCTTGCTTTTATAGGGATATTTGCTTCAATGAAATCTTTTTCATAAGGAAGGGTGACAATATGCTTTTTTCTATTCCAAAAGGCATTAGGAATTTCTACACAGACCTTTAGTTTGAAAGTTTTTTCGAGGTCTAGAATCTTTTGTTGAATAGAAGGCTGTCGAAGCTGTTCCTCTATTTTTTGGTGGATAACCTCAGTTTTGAGGGTAGCAATTAAATATTGCTTGTTATGGATTGTGTTTAATTTCTGAAAAACTGATGAATTTTGTAAGAGGTTTATATCTTTTTGAATCATAGGAGTGAGAAATTTAAAGGATATTTGCTTACCTAAGATATTGGTATGAACTCCTATATTGTCCACCTTAAAAGGATAGATTTGAGTTAGAAAAGGGGTTCCAAGAATTATTTCTTCCTTAATATCCTTGACAACTATGAAAGTATTTTTGAATTTATAGTCGTTATTGACTATATTAGCTCTTGGAACCTTGAATTTGGTATTCATAGGAGAGCTATTAGCACTAAGTAACTTTGTGCTAGTCTTCTCATAGAATTTTGGTGGGATGATTCCTTCTTTGATACAATTCTGATCAGCACCACTATCTATAAGGGCAATAAAGTTTTGATTAAAATCACCGATTTAGAAGGTGACCTTTGAGTACCATATTTGAAAATTGATCTTATTAATGAGAGAAACAAATCCTTTTTCTTCCTGAGTATCAACAATCTCCTCAGAGGTTATATTCTGAGTGGATTCTTCTTCTAGGATTGTTATACGAGTTTTGATCTCTAATTCATTAATTTGTAAGGCTAAAAGGTCATTTTTGAGTTCATTGACCTGGGTTTTTAAAAGGTTGATTTCTGACTGGAGATCATTAACAGAATCTCTTTTAAAGTATTCTTGGAAGGTGACGTAAGGAGGGTGCTATTTTTTGTGTATTCTGGATTTGAATATTTCTCTAGTAGTTTTGAAATACTAAAGGGTTCTGTAATTGGTAAGGAAGTGGAGTGAGAAGGTTCCTTTTCTTTAAGGACAATATTTCTCAAGCGAAGAAGGGCTTGAGTCTTTAACTTTGGATTTTGAACCTTATTTATTAAATAGAATAAGAATTCTTTGTCTTCATTACTAGAAATGACATTTATAGTTTGAATTGGTGAAGAAGACCTTGAGGAGCTACTACTACTTGAGTCGGTATCTTCTATTTGGTCGGAAAATGATTCTTCTTGGTCTGAGTTCAAAGGACTCTTAATAAGGAGTTTGGTCAACTTTTCTCCTAGTTCAGAGTCATTTGAGAAGAGTTCTTGGATTTTCTTCTTAGTAGTACAATTATTAGCTTTGTGTCCCCTTTTCCCACATGAATAACAGACTATTTTTTGGGAGGAAAACTTTTGTTTAAGCCTTTTGTAATAAGAAGGCTTTGAAGGAGGAGAAGTGTTTCTCTTAGGGAATTGTCTAAACTTCTTTTCTTTCTGAAGCTTAGATTTTCGTTTAATAGATGAAGGGGCCGTGATTGTTTCACAGCCAAAGGCTTTGCAGAAACAACCGAGCTCTTTTCTGGATTGCTTCTTTTCAGAAGTATACTTAGCTTGCAGCTTAAGTTCTTTGCAAAGAGCTAATCCTTCATTTTTTACTAAAGTGAAGAGTTCTCCATAGGTTTTATCTTTAAAAGGGATCTCATCTGATTGAGATAATTCCTTTAACTTTCTGAAGATTCGTTGGGCAAAAAGTTTAGGAAGACCAGATATAAATTTTTCTTTCCAAAATGGTTCACCGCAATCCTTTCTTTGGAGAACATAAGTAAGGAACATATCTCTATACCACCTATAATCTCCTAAAGTAGGATATCTCAAGTTTTGAAGAATTGATTTCCCTGATAAAAGGGAGGCTGTAGGGTCTCCTATAAAGTAATAGGCAATAACTATTATGAGGAAATCACAGCTATCAAATTTCTCTATGATTTCATTTTGGGGATTGAGAATGGTGATTTTGTGGTTAAAAATTTCTAACTGATTATCAGGTGTGAGATAATTGTCCCACCAATTTTTCAATTGACTGGTAAACCCTGAAATAAGGAGTCCAAAAATGATTTGTTCATTAGACTCTCGAGTTGAATAGGCAATTTTTGCCATCCCCATCTCTTGAAGAGTATTTAAAATCTCATATTCTGATTTTCCATCTATATTCCATTCATGGATAGAATTAGGAGAATAAGATTTGGTTTTAAACTTAGATCATTCCTCAAACTGTATGTCTGGAGGGGTTATTCTAGGATAATAGGTTTTTGTTGGAGCATTTCTCCACTTGTTCTTTATTTTAATTAGAAAAGAGGAATCTTGAAACATATTTTGAATATTATCTATTTCATCTTCTGAGTTAGAATCATTGCTTGATTCATTTTCAAAAGGACGACTATGGATGACTCTTAATCCTTGGGAGCTGGCTAATTTTTCTAGATTTTGAGATATTTTGCTCAAGATAGTCTGGGAGCTATTTGAAGAAGAGGGAGTATTGACTATGGAGTTTTCTATAGTTTGAGTTAAACCTTGTGGTTTAAAGTGTGAAACTGAGACATTAGCAGGGAATCTAGAGGATTGTCCTTTAGAGAAGGTAGGGGACTGTTCCTTTATAGATTCTATTCTAGTAGAAAGATGATCTACTTGAGAGGCAATAGTATGAAGGGTTTGGTTAGTGAAATTATTTTGATGGTAAATGATGTGCTCGTTTTAGACCACATTTATTACCTCATTTTAGTGTCAAGTCTCGTAGTTTTGTATTGGTTTTATGTATATTATGCTTGATTTTGCCTTGATCTTGTTTTCAAGTTGTCTTAAGTTCATTTCAGGCACTTTTGATGATTTCAAGGTGAAAAGCGATGCATTCGAGCCTTTGACACACATATCTTAGCCTGGGCAAGTGTTTGAAGTCACTCATAAAGATTCTACGGAGTTCAGAAAAGAGGGAAGTGAAAAGAGGAAAGAATGGTCTTAGATTCGACCGAATCTGAGAGACATTCGACCGAATGGTTGAAGATTCGACTGAATCTGAGACACATTCGGTCGAATGGATGACTGTCTTCAGAGATCTTAAGCCTTGCCACTGGAAAAGCCGAATGGAACTCATTCGGGCGAATGAGCTTCCATTCGGCTGAATCATTCTATCCATTCGGGTGAATGCTTGACAGAGATCGATTCCTCAAAGCCTCTGGAATGGGCGAATGGAAGACCATTTGGGCAAATGGGATCACATTCGGCCGAATGAGACTTATATTCGGGCGAATGGCAGTGTTTTCCTCCGGATCAACTACTTCTTTTTAGGGCTGGCTCCTATGCATTTTAGGGTTTTCGTAGGTTTTTCTTATTTTGTTATAAATACCCCCTTCCTCTGATGAGGAGAGCAGAGCTAGGTTTTATACTTTTATGCACTTTTAGATTTCTTAGCCTCCAAATTCTTTTAGTTTTAGGTTTCGGTTTTCAGTTTCTTCAACGCTTTGTAGTTTGAATTCTTTTTGTGGATATCAAATTGAAGCTTTTGTAAGTTTTAATCAATTCCTTTGTTCTTAATTCATTGCTTTACTTCGTTGCATGCTTAGTTTCATGTTTATCGTTTATTTGCATAATTTTTGATTTTGTTTTCATTCTCGTGAATTCCTCCCATGTTCGTTTCTTTTAATATCTTTATGTCTTTAAGCATGAATATGAGTGAGTAATTCCTTTAGGGGTTTTGATTGGTGAAACCCTAGGAAAGCTATGATCTTTATTGCTTAAGATTGTAGAAACGATGTTAATAAGTAGTTTCGGATTCCGATGCGAATCTTGTCCTGCCACTCCTTTGGAGAAATAGGGCGATTATAGGTTATTCGTTGTGATTTATGGAATCACCAACTTCCTCTCGTATTCTTGGATGTCCATGCTAGTTATTATTAGATTTATAGTAATCTATCATGTTCGGTTTAGAAAGCTTCATTCCTAGGGTGAATCCAATCTTGTTCCCATTTTTCTCTACTTGCTTTACTTCGTGATTTATCGTCATCTATTTTCTGCTTATTAGTTTTAATTGAATTTCCAACTCCAACTAGTCCGGTTGTGTTAAAAGTTGAAGTCTTGATATACCTGATAACCGTTCTTTTAGGTCGTTTAACTAAAAGAATAGTTATGCAAACTAAATTTATAAGCACCCTAATACTACTACAACTAGTGTAGTGGTAAGTCGGGGATCGAACCACAAGGACAAGGGGCGATAGCTTATAGACTTGATGTAAAGGATTTAAATAGGATTTGAAAGAATTATACTAATAACAGAAAAGGAAAGCAAGAACTTAAACGATGTTATGCTATGAAGGGAAAACGGGTTAGTTCCACCCTAGGAAGGACAACCGAGCCATCAATATGCTAAATTAGGAGAAATCAGTCAACAATGAATCATGACACTCAAGATGACGAGAGGAAGTTTGTGACCCTATAAATCACACGAACAACCTATAATCGCCCTATGTCTCCAAAGGAGTGGCAGGACAAGATTCGCATCGAATATCAATCAATCAACCGTTAACAATCTCAAATCCTAACTCTACGCATGAAGAACGAGCCAACCCAGGGTTTCACCAATCAAACCCCTAAGAAGACTACTCACACATAGTAATAAAAGACATGATTGAAGGCATGAATAGACTGAATGGAAATGAACAAGAGAACGAAAACTAAGAACTATAACCGAACCAACGACTACTCTATCAAAATTGTAAACAAAACAATGATTATAGCTAGAGGAATGAAATCAAGAAAAACAATACTTGAAAGCATTAAAAGAACTAAAACAGAAAAGAAATAATACCTTGCATAAACGAAATTGTATGAACGAAATAGGAACCGAATCCGAAATACAAAGCTTGAAAACGAGAACAACGAAAGCTGTAAATCTAAACTAATGCATGAAAGAAATGAAAAGCTTTAAAGTGATGTTCTAGGTTGAGGCACAAGAGCTCTCAAAATAGGCATAAGGATATGTACAGAGAAAGAGGGTATTTATACCCTAGGGACAAAAGGAGTAAAACCCTAGGAAAAACCCTCGAGCGCCGACTAAAGAAAGAACCAAAATATGCGGAAAAGAAGGCCATTCGGCCGAATGCATAGTGGATTCGGCCAAATGGGTGGCCATTCGGCCGAATGGTGATCACATTCGCCCAAAACAGAAGCTTGATGATTTTGCGATCTGTCCACCATTCGGCCGAATGAGTGGAACCATTCGGCCTAATGGGTCTTGATTCGGCCGAATGAGTCTTCATTCGGCTATTCCCGAGAGCTTGATTTATGTACTTGAATCCCTATCTTCCATTCGACCGAATGGATGTCAGATTCGGTCGAATCTGAACCTAAACCTTGCTGAACAGTTCCTTTGAAGTGCCTAGTGGCTTCTAGAGTTTATGGAATCTTCGAGAGTGACTTGGAACACATGCCCAAGCTATGATACGTGCATTCAAACTCTTGATAGAAGTGTCAAAGCCTCAAACACGTCTCGTTTTACCTCGAAATCATCGAGATCACCTGAAATGACCTAAAAACAGCTCGAGGACAAGATCAAGGTAAAATTGAATGTAACGTGCATAAAACCAATGTAAAAGCACGAAACTCGACACTAAAATGAGGTTGTAAACGTGCTCTAAAATGAGCACATCAACTTCCCCCAAGCCAAACCTTTGCTAGTCCCTAGCAAATGAACTAGCAAGGCAGCACCGTGAGCAAAACTCATGAAAAGCAAGGTGAGCGGAAAATAGGACAATGCCAGCCGTGTACGCGCAAAACTCTTCCCTAGCCATGGGTGTGCAAGTACAATGGGCTCGAAAGAGCATAATACCAAGATAAAAGACGTTTTCCACAGACTCGGGATCACTGGAAAAGCTACAACACAGGCCGTGCCACCCACTACCTAATGAGGTCACAAGTCCACGCTCCCCATGCTATTTCCCAAAAGATGTGGGAAATTTCTAGTACGCTCGTGTGTTTAATATGGTACGTGTTTCGCTCATAATCATCCGACTTAAGATGAGTCGGGAATTAAACACTCAATCAAGGAGAAATCTTAGGGATTGCATCCTATCTACTCTCCAGCATAGAACTTGCTAATCAGGCCAAGTCGAACAGGTTTGGAAACGGTTGCAATGTAGGTTGGGATCAAGGTAGGGTAAAATTTGGGGATGTGGAGTTCAAATAGAGGATAGTAAGCAATCCAAGGTAATCAAACCAAGGATGGCTACGACTTCCGAAAACCATGCCACTTCCCAAAATTCTTTGGATACGCATAAATGAGCTCATTACACCAACTTTATTCTCGAATTTTTCTTTTTCGAATTTTTTCTTTTCTTTTTCTTTTTTTCTTTCTTTTTTTGTTTTCTCTTTTTTTTTCTTTTTGTTTTCAAGAAAATGTTTCTGAAATAAACTAAGAGTAATGTAAAGAGTCATATCATACGACAACGATTTTTCCAACCAAAATCTTTCACCACAATACAACGGGCACCACTTCACTGTAATCACTTAACTATCCTCTAGGTAAGAAGAGGGAATATTTGGCTCATGTGGAGTTAGGTGATGTAGCTACGAAGAAAGAGTAAAGGCACTAAATTGGCTTACCCTAAAGTCAATCAATATTCATGGTAGGCAATTTGGCCATGTAGCTGTAACTACAAACGTGTTATCATCCCTGGCCTTTAGAAAAGAAGATTATGCTGGAGGAGAACAGACACAATACTTAGACTCTCTAACTAGCACTTAATAACATAGGACTCATAATGGAGTCCTAGAAGGCTCCATCCTCACTAGGCTAGTCGAAATGTGCCTCAAAAGGTAGTCATCCAAGCCGCAAACCAAGCGGGACCAGATCCCCCAAGTCAGGTGGAAAACAATCAATTATTCGGTCCCAAAACAGGCACAAGGCTAGGAAAAGCATGAGTATGCATAAGACCACTATAATGTACACGTCAGGAGCTAGCATGTCAGTTTCACAACTCAAGCACATTAATCTTGATACACCTAGACATGCAAACTAAAAAAAAAGGCAATAGTTTCCATAATGCGGATCTTTCAAAGCTTTGAAAACACAAGGACCCTCCTCCAAGCTAGCTCAAGAGCCGTCCCGGCACTTGGGAGAGAAGAAACAAAAGGGAGAAAGATCAGCATTATGGAGGTTGTTACTATACAAATTAACAAACAAAACAAACACCGGGTTATCTCCCGTAAGTACTTTTGTTTAACGTCGGTAAGTTCGACACATTTAGGCACAAATTTATACAGAAAAAGAAAACAAAGAAATTATACCTGCCGTAGGAGTGGATTCACTCCTAGCATCACCATCACCTCCAGCGTGGGGAGTCAAAACTCTCCACCCAGCCGCAGTGGCGGAAGTAAGCAATGGAGAACCAGGGTCATCCGGAGGTGGGTTATAATGCGGGGCTCCCCCAAGCCAGGGTGGAGCCATCAGTCTTTTTTTTTCTTTTTCTAGCCCGTTTCCGTTTACGGGCTGGCTCGTCAGTTCCCTCAGATTTATAATATGTCTCCGTTGGCGGAGCAATTTCATTTGCAACCCCATAAATAAGACGCTTTTGCGCGTCCTCCTCATCTGACACCTCAACTGTCATTGGAGCAACAAAAGCACTACACCTCTCGACCTCTTTCGCAGCTTCTGTGGCGACCACCCCAAAGGAACAAATCCGCTCGACCATAGGTTCCTTTGAAGACTTAGAAAAGGCAAACACAACCTTCTCTTGGGCTACCCTAACGGTTATAGTTTCTGATTCACAGTCGATCAGGGCACCCAAAGTTTTCAAAGCATCCCTCCCTAAGATGAGAGGAGTATAAGGATCCTCGGCCATATCAAGCACCACGAAGTCACATGGTACTACTATGTTCCCAACTTGGATCGGAAGGTCCTCAAACTCCCCACATGGCACTTTTATACTACGGTCGGCCAGCTGGATTGTTTTCTGTGATGGCTTGAGGTCGAAAGTGAGTTTCTTGGCGATGGACATCGGCATTAGGCTAATGGAGGCCCCAAGGTCAGCGAGTGCTCCCTTAGAATTGAGTTTTCCAAGGGTGACTGGGAGCACAAAGGGTCCTCTAGCTTTTTCTTTCTTTGCCCACGTGCCCTGAATGATGGCACTTACTTGCTCTGGCAAACTAATCACTTCGCCCTCTAGCTTTCTCTTGTTCCTTAGGAGGGTTTTCAGATACGTAGCATATTACGGCATTTTCTCCATGGCCTCTAGGAATGGTATTTTCATTTCAAGCTGCCGCATATGCTCTAGGAATTTAAGAAACTTTTCTTGAAGTTGCTTCTCTACCTTTTTGTAAGGAAAAGGTAGAGGCGGAGCATGCTGACGCTCGAGTTTCCTCCTTTCCTGTATCTCCCTCCATCTCTCATCTTCATCGTTCTTCTTCCCCTCATACCCCTTGATTTTGACATTGTGCCCCTCCTTTTCTTTACCACTCTCAACGTTCTCCTTGTGCTCAGTTTCTCTTAGACAACCACTACCCGGCGAGGGATCTTCCCTTAAATCATCTCCATTGGCTACAGTTGGAGAAGGATGTGAGATTCCAGACCCTAGGAAGATCGCCTTACAAGTGTGATGCTTAGGGTTAGAGTCAGGAGAGTTTTGTGGTGGAGGCTGGGTGGATGGGTTTTGTCGGGGGTGAGAAGGAAATGGCAATGGTGGGGGTGGACTAGCCATCTGCGCAAGCTGTGATTCGAACAACTTCTGCTGCGCCTGAAGTTGTTGCATTTGGTTCATCAAAGTTTGGTTGATGTGCGAGAGGGTTTGGTTTTGCTGCGCAAGGGAGTTCACTTGGGTGGAAAGGAATTCATTAGTTGGAGGCGGGTTTGGTTGAGGCTGTATAGATGGATAAGGTAGGTTGGTGTTGGGTCTTGGCATTGGAGGGTATGGCCTATTCCCATTCGGCCTAGGAAAACTCCCATTTGCTTGATTGTTAGAATTATACCCTTGGGAGGAGTTTCCTTGGCTAGAATTTGGATTGAAGGCAGGTCTAAAGGGTTGGTTATTGTAAGGACCTTGCTGAGAAAACCCTTGGTTTTGACCACCATATCCCATAGCTGCCACATAGTCGGGATTATACCCGTATCCATCATAGTTCATGATTGGGGTTCCTTCTTGGTTATACCCCCTGTAGTTAACAGCCGCTATGTGCTCAGAATTTGCACCCCCACAATATGATGTATCATGATTGGTGCCCCCACAGATTCTACATGAAAAGGGCGTCTCTTTAACCGATGATACATTAGAGCTACCTTGGGCGTATTTGAACTTGGACAGCTTCTTATCCATGATAGCCTCGATTTTTGAAGTAATCGTGTCCAAGTTGCTTGAATCCATCCCTCCTCTCGGTAATCCACTACCCCTTGCTCCTCCCCAGGAACTATTTTTAGCAACCTCCTCAATCCTAGCCCTCACTTGATTGCATGGGACTTTCGAAAGTTGGCCACCAACAGCGGAGTCTAGGAGTGCCTTGGTGGAGTCGTTCAGACCATCATAGAAGAATGTATTAAGATGGTTCTCCCCGTACTCATGATGGGGGCATGCTCTTATCATTCTCTTAAACCGACTCCAAGTGGCACTAAGGTTCTCATCATCCTCTTGAGTGAATGATGCAATTTTCTTACGCCAATCCTGCGTTCGAACTGTGGGATAGAACCTTTCTAGAAACGCTGTCTTTAATTGAGCCCAATTAATGATTGAGTTGGGCTCTAAGCATTTATACCAGTCCCGAGCATCACCAGATAAACTCAAGTGAAATAGATGCATCCGTACATAATCCGGGCTATTGGGGCATGGAGGTATGAGACCGCAAATATCCGAGAATGCCTCCAAGTGTTGGAGAGGGCATTCATTTCTCAAACCGCAAAAAGGGGTCTCTTTCACCATCCGGGTGAATTGAGGATGTATATGATAGGGGTTCGGGGCTATGGGCAACACTACACCTTCTTGAAATTCTTGGGACCCAGGTGTCCCAAATTGACCAAAAAGTTGTTGGTGGTTTTCGTCCATTGGTGGTGTAGGGTGGTTGGAGGTATTTGGTTGTGATGAGGTTTGGGTTGGAATTCTCCGTTTGCTGCGTTGAACCTCAGGGTCGAATGGTTCTAGTTGTTGAGTTGATTGACGTGTGCTATATGGCATGCAAACAACACTAGAGACCAAGCGTAAGTACTGACAAGCTGATTATTAGACAATAAAATAAATAAAACTAAAATGAATTACACCAAGAATATAATCTAAACACAACGCCTTGTCCCCGGCAACGGCGCCATTTTGATAACCGTTCTTTTAGGTCGTTTAACTAAAAGAATAGTTATGCAAACTAAATTTATAAACACCCTAATACTACTACAACTAGTGTAGTGGTAAGTCGGGGATCGAACCACAAGGACAAGGGGCGATAGCTTATAGACTTGATGTAAAGGATTTAAATAGGATTTGAAAGAATTATACTAATAACAGAAAAGGAAAGCAAGAACTTAAACGATGTTATGCTATGAAGGGAAAACGGGGATAGATTAGTTCCACCCTAGGAAGGACAACCGAGCCATCAATACGCTAAATTAGGAGAAATCAGTCAACAATGAATCATGACACTCAAGATGACGAGAGGAAGTTTGTGACCCTATAAATCACACGAACAACCTATAATCGCCCTATGTCTCCAAAGGAGTGGCAGGACAAGATTCGCATCGAATATCAATCAATCAACCGTTAACAATCTCAAATCCTAACTCTACACATGAAGAACGAGCCAACCCAGGGTTTCACCAATCAAACCCCTAAGAAGACTACTCACACATAGTAATAAAAGACATGATTGAAAGCATGAATAGACTGAATGGAAATGAACAAGAGAACGAAAACTAAGAACTATAACCGAACCAACGACTACTCTATCAAAATTGTAAACGAAACAACGATTATAGCTAGAGGAATGAAATCAAGAAAAACAAAACTTGAAAGCATTAAAAGAACTAAAACAGAAAAGAAATAATACCTTGCATAAACGAAATTGTATGAACGAAATAGGAACCGAATCCGAAATACAAAGCTTGAAAATGAGAACAACGAAAGCTGTAAATCTAAACTAATGCATGAAAGAAATGAAAAGCTTTAAAGTGATGTTCTAGGTTGAGGCACAAGAGCTCTCTAAATAGGCATAAGGATATGTACAGAGAAAGAGGGTATTTATACCCTAGGGACAAAAGGCGTAAAACCCTAGGAAAAACCCTCGAGCGCCGACTAAAGAAAGAACCAAAATATGCGGGAAAGAAGGCCATTCGGCCGAATGCATAGTAGATTCGGCCGAATGGGTGGCCATTCGGCCGAATGGTGATCACATTCGCCCAAAACAGAAGCTTGATGATTTTGCGATCTGTCCACCATTCGGCCCAATGAGTGGAACCATTCGGCCGAATGGGTCTTGATTCGGCCGAATGAGTCTTCATTCAGCTATTCCCGAGAGCTTGATTTATGTACTTGAATCCCTGTCTTCCATTCGACCGAATGGATGTCAGATTCGGTCGAATCTGAACCTAAACCTTGCTGAATAGTTCCTTTGAAGTGCCTAGTGGCTTCTAGAGTTTATGGAATCTTCGAGAGTGACTTGGAACACATGCCCAAGCTATGATACGTGCATTCAAACTCTTGATAGAAGTGTCAAAGCCTCAAACACGTCTCGTTTTACCTCGAAATCATCGAGATCACCTGAAATGACCTAAAAACAGCTCGAGGACAAGATCAAGGTAAAATTGAATGTAACGTGCATAAAACCAATGTAAAAGCACGAAACTCGACACTAAAATGAGGTTGTAAACGTGCTCTAAAATGAGCACATCAATACCTTGTCTTCGTGGTTTGACCCCCTACTCCACTCTACTCGTATAGTTTGTAGGTTGGAATAAAAATTGTTTGTGTAACCTGTCTTTTAGTTAACGACCTAGAAAACCGGTTATCAAAATGGCGCCGTTGCCGGGGACAAGGCGTAATATTTAGACTTAACTTGTCTTAGCATAACTTTATTTCATTTTATTTCTGTTTTATTTGTTTTTTTTTGTGTGTGGTTGTCTTTGACTTAGGTGTTTGCATGCCCCATAGCACGCGTAGGTCAAACCAGCCAATTACACCCTTAAATCCTGAAATCCAACGTGTTAGTAGACAACGCCCTTCAAAGTATACCTCACAATCTGTCCAAAACCCATCCATATCTATAATGGCCGACGAACATCAATTGTTTAGCCAATTCGGAACTCCTGGCTCATAAGAGTTCCAAGGGGGTGTAGTACTTCCTGTTGCTACTACACCTTACCAAATACACCCTCAGTTCACAAGAATGGTTAAGGAAACACCATTCAGTGGCTTAAGAAATGAATGTCCACTTCAACACCTAGAGGCATTCTCAGATATTTGTGGACTTATCCCTCCTTGTCCTAATAGCCCTGATTATGTGCGAATGTACCTATTCCATCTGAGTCTAGCAAGAGATGCCAAGGATTGGTACAAATGCTTAGAACCCAATTCAATTATTAATTGGGCTCAACTAAAAACCGCATTTCTAGAAAGGTTCTATCCTACGGTTCGAACGCAGGATTGGCGTAAGAAAATTGCGTCATTCACCCAAGAGGATGATGAGAACCTTAGTGCCACTTGGAGTAGGTTTAAAAGAATGATTAGAGCATGCCCCCACCATGAGTACGGGGAAAACCATCTAAATACATTCTTTTACGATGGTCTTAATGACTCCACCAAAGCACTTCTAGACTTAGCTATAGGTGGCCAGCTTTCCAAAATCCCTTGCATCCAGGTAAAGGCCAAAATAGAGGAAGTTGCTAAGAATAGTGCCTGGGGAGGAACTAGGAGTCAGGGATTATCTAGAGGGATGATAGACACAGCTAACTTGGACAACATTAGCGCCAAAATAGAAGCCATTATTGATAAAATGTTGTCCAAGCTAAGTCTAGCCGGTAGTTCGAACACCCCTCCTGTGCGTGAAAAGCACTTTGCATGTGCCATATGTGGGGGTACCAACCATGATACATCTTATTGTGGTGGTTCACACTCCGAACACATAGCTGCAGTTAACTATGGAGGGTATAACCCAGAACCGCAAGTGATGAACTATGACGGTTATGGGTATAACCCTGATCATGTGGCAGCCCTTAACTATAGTGGACAAGGATAAGGAGTAGGGTATGGGCAGCAACCTTTCTCAAACAACCAACAGTACAAACCTCCTTCTAACCAAAATCAGGGAAACTTCCACCCGGGATACAAAAGAAATGGTCACGGTGGGTTTAACAACCAAGGTTTCCAGGGGAACCAACCTAATGGGAATATACCTAAGCCTAATGTGTATAGACCCCCAGGGTTCAACCAAAGGCCTAGAAATGGTTAAAAACTACCCTTCTCGCCTATTCAACCTAATCATGTGGCTCCTCAACCACAATAAGGCCATAACTTAGGCAATGACCAATTAGCCTCCCAGGTAACAACTCTTGCTCAGCAGAACCAGAGTCTAACTCAGATTAACCAGACTCTAATATAACAAATGCAACAACTTCAAGCTCTGCAAAAGTTGTTTGAAACTCAACTTGCTCAGATAGCCAACCAACCTCCACCATTACTATTCCCATCTCACCCTCAACAAAACCCTTTCGCCCAACCTCCACCACAAAGCACCCCTGACTCTAACCCTAAACATCACACATGCAAGGCGATCTTAAGATCGGGAACTTCATATTCAGATCCTGCTATAGCTCCAAAAGATGATTTAGGAGAAGGATCCTCAAAGGATAGTGATTTTCAAATAGAAAATGAACACAAAGAGGATCTCGAAAGAAAGGAAGAGAAGGAGGTTGGTGAAGTGAAAGAGGAACCAAATGTCGAGGTAAATGGGTATAAGGTAAAGAAGAAGGATGAGGATGAGAGATGGAGGGAGATACAGGAAAGAAGAAAACTTAAGCGTCAACATGCTCCGCCTCTTTTCCTTACAAAAAGATAGAGAAACAACTTCAAGAAAAGTTTCTTAAATTCCTAGAGCATATGCGGTAACTTGAAATGAAAATACCATTCTTAGAGGCCATGGAGCAAATACCGCAATATGCTATGTATCTGAAAACCCTCTTAAGGAACAAGAGAAAGCTTGAGGGTGAAGTGATTAGTTTGCCAGAGCAGGTAAGTGCCCTCATTCAGGGCACGTGGGCAAAGAAGGAAAAAGCTAGAGGACCCTTTGTGCTCCCAGTCACCCTTGGAAAATTCGATTCTAAGGGAGCACTCACTGATCTTGGGGCCTCGATTAGCCTAATGCCGATGTCCATTGCCAAACATCTAACTTTCGACCTCAAGCCATCAAAGAAAACCATCCAACTTGCCGGCCGTAGTATAAAGGTACCATGTGGGGAAGTTGAGGACCTCTCGATCCAAGTCGGGAACATTGTGGTTCCATGTAACTTCATGGTACTTGATATGGTTAAGGATCCCTTTACGCCCCTCATCTTAAGGAGGGATGCATTGAAGACATTGGGTGCCCTAATCGATTGTGAATCAGAGACTATAACTGTGAGGGTAGCCCATGAGAAGGTGGTGTTTGCCTTTTCCAAGTCTTTCAGAGAACCCATGGTCGAGGAAATTTGTTCCTTTGATATTCTTGACGGCATAGTTGAGGGGTGTGATGGTTTTGCTGCACCAGAGTCTGCTGAGGTGACAAAGGAGGAAGTGACAACGAAGGGTGTCATTTTTGAAGTCGAGAAGGAATTCGTTGTGATGTAGGATTTTGACAGTCCTAACGAGCCAGCCCCAAAAAGGAAGAGGGCTAAGAAAAATAGAAAGTCTAAAAAAAGAACGAGGGCTCCACCCTGGATTGGGGGAACCCCGCATTATAGCCCTCCTCCGGATTACCCTAGTTCAACCTTACTTACTTCTGCCACCGATGCTTAGTGGAGGGTCTTGACTCCCCACGCCGGAGGTGATGGTGATGCTAGGAGTGAGTCCACTCCTATAGCCAGTATAATTCCTTTTGTTTCTTTTTTTATCTAAACTTGTAGCGAGCTACGTCGAGCTAAACGACGTTAAACAAAGCACTTACGGGAGGTAACCCAGTTTATTTGGATTTTCATCAAACTTAATCATAGTACATTGATTGATTTTGAGAGGGCACAAGTGATTTGATCTACAAAAGTGCGAAATCATTGCCCATTCGGTCGAATGATAGGTCCATTCGGTCGAATGCACATTAACCAGGAGCTAAATCCAAGTTTGGCCACGTTCCTGATAGTGCCGAATGAAGGATCACTTCGGATGAATGAATCAAATTCGACAGAATGGAGTGTTCCATTTGGTCGAATAGATCTACTAGGGAAATTCACGAGGCTGCTGATAACCCCAAATGAAGCTAACATTCGGGCGAATGTAGTTACATTCGACCGAATAGGTTTAGTATTCGGTCAAATGGGAGCGAAGATTTCTTCGTAGCTCATATCCATTCGATCGAACAGGACATCCATTCGACCGAATGGAGCTCTATTCGACCAAATGTATGATTCATTCGGCCGAATGGAAGCCAGTTCTATAAATATCAGCCCATTCCACGTAAATTCGCACATAAATTTTTTTACTCCTTCCACTCGGCCGACTTCCCTCACACCCTTGCTCTCTCTCAAATTCGTCTTCTCCCTTCCTAATCTTCCTCAACTATTATGGGTCTAAGGAGAACCTTGAGGAACCCCTTCAAGAGGTTCAAAAAGCATGGAGAAGGTTCCTCTTTGGGTGCGGCACAGGAAGCTCAACAAACCGGTTCTCAACAACCGGAGGGCCAACAAAGACTTCCCGGCCAGGAATTATGGTTCGATGAGGACCATCCTACGGTAATTTTTGTATCTTAGGAGCAATATGAGCGTTTCCAAAGGCTTAAGGTACGAAAAATTAACTCCACTCGTTATTTTGTATCTATTGGCTCTGATACAGGCTTGCCAAACACTTTGCCAAACAATTAGTATAAACTTACTTAATAAACTTATTTGAAGGGTTTATGACATGTTCAAGGGTAAATACATCATTTTCTACCCAAAACTGATCCTATTTGACCTATATTGACTCATATCATCCTTTACGAATTGTTTAGGTCATTTTATAAACAAAATCTCTCTCGTTTGACCGAGTTTGACTCAAATCGATGTATTTCAAGTGTCTATGATATGTTCAAGGGTAAATACGTCATTTTCTAACCAAAACTGATCCCATTTAACCTATATTGTTTCATATCGTCTAATTCAAAGTGTTTAGGTCATTTTATACCCAAAACCCCTCCTGTTCGAACTTATTGGAATCAAATCGATGTATTTCAAGTATTTATCACATGTTCAAAGGTAAATACGTCATTTTCTACTCTAAACTAATCTCATTTGACCTATATTGAATCATATCGTTTGATTACAAGTGTTTAGGTAATTTTATACCTAGAACCTCTCCCATTTGACCCTCTTTGACTCAAATCAATGTATTTCTAGTGTTTATGACATGTTAAAGGGTAAATACTTTATTTTCTACCCAAAATTGATCCCATTTGACCTATATTGACTCATTTCATCCGATTCGAAGTGTTTAAGTCATTTTATACCCAAAACCTCTCCCATTTGACCAAGTTTGACTCAAATCGATGTATTTCAAGTGTTTCTGACATGTACAAGGGTAAATACGTCTTTTTCTACCCAAAATTGATCTCATTTGACCTATATTGACTCTTATGGTCCAATTCAATGTGTTTAGGTCATTTTATACCCAAAAACTCTCCCGTTTCAGCGAGTTTAACTCAAATCAATATATTTCAAGTGTTTCTGACATGTTTAAGGGTAAATACGTCATTTTCTACCCAAATTTTATCCTATTTGACCTATATTGACTCATATCGTCCGATTAGAAGTGTTTAAGTCATTTTATACCTAGAGCTTCCCCTGTTTGACCAAGTTGACTCAAATCGAAGTATTTAAAGTGTTTATGACATGTTCAAGGGTAAATACGTCATTTTCTACCCAAAACTAATCCTATTTGATCTATATTGACTCATATCATCCGATTAAAAGTGTTTAGGTCATTTTATGCACAAAACCTATATGTGTTTAGGTCAGTTGACTGAGTTTGACTCAAATCTCTATATTTAAAGTGTTTTTAACATGTTCATGGGTAAATACATCATTTTCTACCCAAAATTGAACCCATTTAACCTATATTGTTTTCTATCGTCTGATTCAAAGTGTTTAGGTCATTTTATGCTTAAAACCACTCTTGTTTGAACTTGTTCGACTCAAATCGATGTATTTCAAATGTTTATGACATGTTAAAGGCTAAATACTTTATTTTCTAACTAAAACTGATCCCATTTGACCTATATTGACTCATATCGTCCGATTCAAAGTGTTTAGGTCATTTTATACACAAAACCTCTCTCGTTTGACTGAGTTTGACTCAAATCGATGTATTTCAAGTTTTTATGACATGTTCATGGGTAAATACGTCATTTTCTACCAAAAATTAATCCCATTTGACCTATATTGACTCATATCTTCCGTTTCAAAGTGTTTAGGTCATTTTGTACACATAACCTCTCTCGTTTGACCAAGTTTGCCTCAAATCGATGTATTCCAAGTGTTTATGACATGTTTAAGGGTAAATACATCATTTTCTACCCAAAACTAATCCCATTTTACCTATATTTACTCATATCGTCTGATTGTAGGTGTTTAGGTCATTTTATATCCAGAATCTCTCCCATTTGACCGAATTTGACTCAAATCGATGTGTTTCAAGTGTTTATGACATGTTAAAGGGTAAATACGTTGTTTTCTACCCAAAACTGATCCCATTCGACATATATTGACTCATTTCGTCCAATTCGAAGTGTTTAAGTCATTTTATACCCATAACCTATCCTATTTGACCAAGAGTATCTCAAAAATCGATGTATTTCAAGTGTTTATGACAGGTTAAAGGCTAAATACTTTATTTTCTACCTAAAACGGATCCCATTTGACCTATATTGACTTATATCATCTAATTCGAAGTGTTTAGGTCATTTTATAACCAGAACCTCTCCCGTTTGACCGAGGTTAACTCAAATCGATGTATTTCAAGTGTTTATCATATGTTCAAGGGTAAATACTTCATTTTCTACCCAAAACTTATCGTATTTGACCTATATTCACGTATATCATCCGATTCAAAGTGTTTAGGTCATTTTATACACAGAACCTCTCTCGTTTGACCGAGTTTGACTCAAATCGATGTATTTCAAGTGTTTATGGCATGTTTAAGGGTAAATACGTCAGTTTCTACCCAAAACTAATCTCATTTGACCTATATTGACTCATATCTACTTATTCTAAGTGTTTAGGTCATTTTAAACCCAAAACCTCTCCCGTTTGACCCAATTTGACTCAAATCGATGTATTTCTAGTGTTTATGACATGTTAAAGGGTAAATACTTTATTTTCTACCTAAATTGATCCTATTTGACATATATTGACTCATTTCGTCCGATTCAAAGTGTTTAAGTCATTTTATACCCAAAACCTCTCCCATTTGACCAAGTTTGACTCAAATTGATGTATTTCAAGTGTTTATGACATGTATAAGGGTAAATATGTCTTTTTCTACCCAAAACTGATCCCATTTGACATATATTGATTCATTTCGTCCGATTTGATGTGTAAGTCATTTTATACCCATAACCTCTCCCATTTGACCAAGTTTCACTGAAATCGATGTATTTGAAGGGTTTATGACATGTTCAAGGGTAAATATGTCATTTTCTACCCAAAACTAATCCATTTTGACCCATATTGACTCATATCATTCGATTCGAAGTGTTTAGGTCATTTTATACACATAACTTCTCTTGTTTGATCGAGTTTGACTCAAATCTATGTATTTAAAGTTATTATGACATGTTCAAGGGTAAATACATCATTTTCTACCCAAAATTGAACCCATTAACCTATATTGTTTCATATGGTTTGATTCAAAGTGTTTAGGTCATTTTATGCTTAGAACCACTCGTATTTGAACTTGTTGGACTCACATTGATATATTTCAAGTGCTTATGATATGTGAAAGGCTAAATACTTTATTTTCTACCTAAAACTGATCCTATTTGACCTATATTGACTTATATCGTCCGATTCAAAGTGTTTAGGTCATTTTATAACCAGAACCTCTCCCGTTTGACCGAGGTTGACTCAAATTGATGTATTTCAAGTGTTAATGATATGTTCAAGGGTAAATATGTCATTTACTACCCAAAACTAATCCTATTTGACCTATATTGACTCATAACGTCCGATTCGAAGTGTTTAGGTCATTTTATACACAGAACCTCTCTCGTTTGACTCAAATCGATGTATTTCAAGTGTATATGACATGTTCTAGGGTTAATACATCATTTTCTACCCAAAACTAAACCCATTTTACATATAGTGTTTCATATAGTTCGATTCAAAGTGTTTAGGTCAATTTATACCAAGAACCACTCTTGTTTGAACTTTTTGGACTAAAATTGTTGTATTTCAAGTGTTTAGGACATGTTAAAGGTTAAATACTCTATTTTCTACCTAATACTGATCCCTTTTGACATATATTGACTCATATCATCCAATTCGAAGTGTTCAGGTCATTTTATAACCAGAAACCTCTCCCGTTTGACCGAGTTTGACTCAAATCGATGTACTTCAAGTGCTTAAGACATGTTCAAGGGTAAATACGTCATTTTCTACCCAAAAACTGATCCTATTTGACCTATACTAACTCATATCGTCATTTTCGAAGTGTTTAGGTTATACTAACTCATGTAGAGAACCCCTCTCATTTGACCGAGTTTGACTAAAATCGATGTATTTCAAGTGTTTATGACATGTACAAGGGTAAATTTGTCATTTTCTACCCAAAACTAAACCCATTTAAGCTAGAGTGTTTCATATCGTCTAATTCGAAGTGTTTAGGTCATTTTATGCCCAAAACCACTCCTGTTTGAACTTTTTGAACTCAAATCGATGTATTTCAAGTGTTTATGACATGTTAAACGGTAAATACTTTATTTTCTACCCAAAGGTGATCCCATTTGACATATATTGACTCATATCGTCCGATTCAATGTGTTTTAGTCATTTTATAGCAATAACCTCTCGCATTTGACCGAGTTTGACTCTAATCGATGTATTTCAGGTGTTTGTGTGTTCACGGTTAAATATGTCATTTTCTACCCGAACTACTCTTATTTTACTTATATTGACTCATATCGTCCGATTCAAAGTGTTTAGATAATTTCATACACATATCCTCTCTTGTTTGACCAAGTTTGACTCAAATTGATGTATTTCAAGTGTTTATAACATGTTCAAGAGTAAGTACGTTATTTTCTACCCAAAACTGATGCCATTTGACCTATATTGACTCATATCACCCGATTTGAAATGTTTAGGTAATTTAATACACAAAACCTCGACCATTTGACGGAGTTTGACTCAAATTGATGTGTTTTAATTGTTGATGATACGTTCAAGGGTAAATACATCATTTTCTACCCAAAACTGATCCCATTTGGCCTATATTGACTCATATCATCCGATTCGGAGTTTTTAGGTCATTTTATAACTAGAATCTCTCCCATTTGACCGAGTTTGACTCATATCGATGTATTTCAAGTGTTTTTGACATGTTCAAGGGTAAATACGTTATTTTATACCCAAAACTGGTCCCATTTGACCTTTATTGACCTATCTCATTCAATTCGAAGTGTATAAGTCATTTTATACCTAGAACCTCTCAAACTTTACCGAGTTTGACTCAAATCGATGTATTTCAAGTGTTTATAACATGTTAAAGTGTAAGGACTTCATTTTCTACCCAAAAGTGATCCCATTTGACATATATTGACTCATATCGTTCGATTCGAAGTGGGTTTGTCATTTTATACCCTTAACCTCTCCTATTTGACCGAGTTTGACTCAAATCAATGTATTTCAAGTGTTCATGACATGTTTAAGGTTAAATACATCATTTTCTACCCAAAACTAATCCTATTTTACCTATATTGACTCATACCATCTGATTCGAAGTGTTTAGGTCATTTTATCACAAAACCTCTCTCGTTTGACCAAGTATGACTCAAATCAATGTATTTCAAGTGTTTATGACATGTTCAAGAGTAAATACGTTATTTTCTACGCAAACCTGAGCCCATTTAACCAATATTGTTTCATATCGTCTGATTCGAAGTGTTTATGTCATTTTATGCCCAGAAAAACTCTTATTTGAACTTGTTGGACCCAAATTGATGTATTTCAAGTGTTTATGACATGTTCAAGGGCAAATACTTCATTTTCTACCCAAAACTTATCCCATTTGACATATATTGACTAATATTGTCCGATTCGAAGTGTTTAAGTCATTGTATACACATAACCTCTCCCCATTTGACCGAGTTTGACTCATATCGATGTATTTCAAGTGTTTTTGACATGTTCAAGGGTAAATAAGTTATTTTATACCCAAAACTGATCCCATTTGACCTTTATTGACCTATCTCATTCAATTCAAAGTGTTTAAATCATTTTATACCTAGAACCTCTCAAACTTTACCGAGTTTGACTCAAATCGATGTATTTCAAGTGTTTATGACATGTTAAAGTGTAAGGACTTCATTTTCTACCCAAAAGTGATCCCATTTGACATATATTGACTCATATCGTTCGATTCGAAGTGGGTTTGTCATTTTATACCCATAACCTCTCCTATTTGACCGAGTTTGACTCAAATCAATGTATTTCAGATGTTCATGACATGTTCAAGGTTAAATACATCATTTTCTACCCAAAACTAATCCTATTTTACCTATATTGACTCATACCGTCTGATTAGAAGTGTTTAGGTCATTTTATCACAAAACCTCTCTCGTTTGACCAAGTATGACTCAAATCAATGTATTTTAAGTGTTTATGACATGTTCAAGAGTAAATACGTTATTTTTTACGCAAACCTGAGCCCATTTAACCAATATTGTTTCATATCGTCTGATTAGAAGTGTTTAGGTCATTTTATGCCCAGAAAAACTCTTGTTTGAACTTGTTGGACCTAAATTGATGTATTTCAAGTGTTTATGACATGTTCAAGGGCAAATACTTCATTTTCTACCCAAAACTTATCCCATTTGACATATATTGACTAATATTGTCCGATTCGAAGTGTTTAAGTCATTGTATACACATAACCTCTCCCATTTGACCGAGTTTGACTCAAATCAATGTATTTCAGGTGTTTATGACATGTTCAAGGGTAAATACGTCATTTTCTATCACAAACTGATCCTATTTTACCTAAATTGACTCATACTATTTTATTCAAAGTGTTTAGGTCATTTATACATAGAACCTCTCTCGTTTGACCAAGTTTAACTCAAATTGATGTATTTTAAGTTTTTATGACATTGAAGAATCAATAGGGAGATGGAATAGGAATAGTTATACTCTAGAGGGGGGGTGAATAGAGTATAACCAATTTTCGCATTCAGGATCTCAAGGTCTTAAACTGACTTTCAAAGGCGGAATATAAGCGTTAAGGCTTATCTTTGAAACAGGATGTCAAAGCCTTGAAATCGGTTTCAAAGGCTTTTTCTCAGGCTTTGACTGTTCGCTACTTTGATTAATTAGCGAAGCAAACATAAAACGTAAGCAATGAAGACAGAAATAAGATGAGACAAAACACGGAGATTTGATACAAAGTTCGGCAACTAATTTGCCTACGTCTCCGCCTAGGGTTAACCAACCCTTAGGATTTAACTTGCTCTTTTATTACTTCCCTTAGAGACCTAAAGCACCCTAGAAGATCTTAATCCCCATCTTCTACTCCATCACACCCCAAATACACTTTAGTATCTTAGATCCTAGTAAGAAAAAACTCTCTCTTTTTCTATATGTTTGAGTATTATGGGTATACTCTTAGTATAACACTCTCTCAAAATATTCTTTTAAACACTCAAGAGATTATACTTTGATTTTCTCTCAATCTAAATACAAGATAAAGTTTATGGAACTAGAGAGAAAATAATGAAGCTTTGTTGATGTAGCTTGTGACTGAAATTCACGATTAAAGCCTCTGTTCTTGTCTCACTTTTTGTCTCGTTGTGTCTCACGCTGTTCTTCAACTTCAAGGCTTGGGAATATATACTAAACTTCATTCCAAGCCATTGAAAGGAGGCTCAAAATAGGCTGCTGAAAATCTGATTTGCCTTTAATACTTTCAGCAAGATTTTCTCCAATATGGCTGTAGAGATTCGTTCATTTTGGATATTGAAGATTGATATCATTTGAATATTTTACAGCAAGAATCTTTTCACTTTATTTGCTGCACTTTGAAGCTTCAACATATTTCTTTTTCCATAACCACAATGCTTGAATTTTGGTAATTACCAAAATTAACTTGAAGAATCTTCAACATATATGAGCATCATTTATTTGCTGAAATTAAGATATATCTTTGACAATAAAATCATGTCTAAATAATTTAGGTTAGAGAATAGAATAAGTGAAACAAGGAAAGGATAAAAACACAAGATTTAGGTAATTAGAATATTCTTATCCTTTGACAAAGTGTTTGAACTTTGTTGACTGCTTTGAGACGTGGCTCAAGCTTTTGAAGATGTGGCTCAAACTTTGAGGATGTGGCTCAAGAGTTATTCTCGTCCTTTGACATAATGCATAAAGCTTTGCATTATAGCATCCATTACTTCTATCACATTGTCAACTCTATGTATTTTTGGTTTCCATGATGTTTTCAACTCTAATTTGACTTTGCATTTTGGCTTCCATCATTAGACATAAAATTGTTAGTAATCAAGGTGGATCTTCTATCTCCCCCTTGATGGAAGACAAAACATTATATGTAAATGTCAAAGAATAAAACGCATAAACAAAAATATTCTCCCCTTTAAATAAATAATACATAAATACTCTCCCCCTTTTTGTCTTCCGAGAAGGTGGGAACATATAAATGTTGGATCACAAAAACACTTGTTCAAAATAACAAAAAGATATAAAACAGTAAAACCTTTAAAGACATGAAAACAAAAAGACGTTGCTTTAAAAAAGGTCAAACAGTCAAGGCTTTGAAAGCTAAAGTAAAAGACGCGAAAAACTTTAAAAACAGCTTCAAGGCCATGAGAATCTTTAAAACGAATGGAATGAGATTTTAAAAACATTGAAAGCAAAAGCAACATATCCATCCGCAATTTATGTATCCAAAACATTTCAAAAATCATTTAATAAATATTTGATAATTATCTATAGGATAAGTACCAAACATTTTGATCCAATATTAATATTAAAAAGTGACAGTACATCAAGGCAATGACAAGAGTGTCAAGACTTTGACATACACATGCAAAAATAAACATATACAACTTACTCAAATAGCTCCCCCTAAGAGGATGCTTCCCCATTTAACATTCCAAGCTCAAGACAAATAAAGTTAAATCATTCTTCGCTCAAAGGCTTGGTGAAGATGTCAGCGAGTTGCAAATCAGTAGAAATAAAAGATATAGATACGTCTCCTTTCTCCACATGATCATGTATAAAGTGATGTTTAACATCAATATGTTTAGTGCGAGAGTGCTGAACTAGATTCTTTGTTATGGATATAGCACTCGTGTTTTCACACTTAATAGGTATGCCTTTGAAGTCTAACCCAAGGTCCCTTAATTGTTGAGATATCCACAAAATTTGTGAACAACAAGCACCGGCTGCAATGTATTCGGCTTCGGCAATAGAGAGTGCCACCGAATTTTGTTTCTTTGAATGCCAACTAATGAGAGATGATCCCAAGAATTGACAACAACCTAAAGTACTTTTTCTATCCACTTTATAACATGCAAAATCAGCATCTGAATATCCAACAAATTCAAAGTTACTATTACAAGGGTACCAAAGACCGAAATCCTTTGTCCATTGAGATAGCATAAAATCCTCTTAACTACACTCAAATGAGATTCTTTGGGGTTAGCTTGAAAACGAGCACATGTACACACACTAAACATAATATCTGGCGTACTTGCCGTGAGATAGAGAAGAGATCCAATCATACCTCGATATTCCTTTTGATTTACTGACTTACCATTTTCATCTTGATGTAAGAGTAATGTCGAACTCATAGGAGTCTTAGCCTCTTTTGGTTGAGTAATATTGTACTTCTTAAGGAGATCTCTTGCGTATTTTCTTTGATTTATAAATATACCTCATTTCTCTTGTTTAACTTGCAATCTAAGGAAGAAGTTCAACTCACCCATTAAACTCATCTCAAATTCCCTACATATAAACTCAGAAAATTCTTTACAAAGGGAATCGTTAGTAGCACCAAAAAGAATACCATCAACATAAAATTGAACTATTAATAAATCTTTACCTTTGGTTTTCACAAAAAGAGTTTTGTCAATCAACCCTCTTTTGAAATTATTTTCTAAAAGATATTTTGAAAGACGCTCATACAAAGCCCTTGGAGCTTGTTTCAAACCACAGAGCGCTTTGTCAAGTTTAAAAACATGATTTGGAAATTTCTCATTTTCAAAACCGGGGGGTTAAGCAAAATATACTTCTTCTTGTAAATAACCATTCAAGAATGCATATTTGACATCCATTTGAAATAGCTTGATTCGCATAAAGGAAGCAAAATCAAGGACATTCGAATAGCCTCCATTCTAGCCACGAGAGCGAATGTCTCTTCATAATCTATCCCTTCTTCTTGATTATAACCTTGGGCTACTAATCTTGCTTTGTTCCTCACTATCTTTCCATTCTCATCAAGCTAATTTCTGAACACCCACCTTGTTCCAATAATTGAATGATCCTTTGGTCTTGGTGTAAGTGTCCACACTTTATTTCTTTCGAATTCATTTAGCTCACTTTGCATAGCTAAAATCCAATCGGGCTCTTGAAGTGCTTCATTGATATTCTTCAGTTCTACAAGAGAAACAAAAGCGTGAAATGCACACAAATTTTTAACATTAGAGCGTGATTGTATACCAGCTTTTAGATCCGAAATTATATTGTTTGTTGGATGAGATGAGGAGTATTTGAACTTTCGTGGCAGCATCAAAGGAGCTGATGTAGTTTCCTGAAGTATCCTTTCAAGGCCTTGAGATTGGTCTGAAGGCCCTAGAGTGGCTTCTGATATATAATATTGTCCGTTTGTTCAAGGATTTGATATGGAGTTTCAAGATCTTGAGGATGCTGGATAAGGCTTTGATCTAATTCATCTATGTCTAAAATTGGCTCTTGCATATTTTGGGCAGATTTCTCCATTTCATTATCTGATAAACTTTCTTCTCCTTCTGTCTCAAATGAATATCCTTCATGCTTATTCAAGTTTAAACCTATAAAACCATCACTCAAGATACCGTTCTCGGTTTCATCAAAGATCACATGTATACTTTCTTTAACAACTTTAGTACGCTTATTGAAAACTCTATAAGCTTTAGAATTCAAAGAGTAACCTAACGGAATTGCTTCATCACTATGTGCATCAAATTTACCAAGGTTATATTTGCCATTATTATGAACAAAGCACATACATCCAAAAGGTTTAAAATAGGAAATATTAGGCTTTTTACCTTTAAACAATTCGTAAGGAGTTTTCTTTAAAATAGGGCGAATCAAACAACGGTTTAAAATATAGTTTGCTGTATTAACAACTTCTGCCCAAAAGTATTTTGGCAAATCATTTTCCAAAAGCATTGTCCTAGACATATCCTCAAGAGTGCGGTTCTTTCGTTCCACAACTCCATTTTGTTGAGGTGTCCTAGGAGCTAAAAAATTATGAGAAATACCATATTTAGCACAAAAGTTATCAAACTTTAGTTGATTAAACTCTCTACCATGATCGCTTCTCACAGCAACTATGGGTAGGTTTTTTAATGTTTGTAATTCTTTGCAAATTTTTGAAAACTCTAGTAAAGCCTCTAATTTTTCACGCAAAAATGAAATCCAAGTAAAACGGGAAAAATCATTAATAACAACAAGGATGTATTGTTTACCTTTAGGTGATTTAACACGCATAGGACCACATAAATCTATGTGTAGAAACTCTATTGGGTGAGAGGTACTTACAACCTTTTTGGCTTTAAAGGATCCTTTTGTTTGTTTACCTCTTGCACATGCTTTGCAAAGCTCTTTTTCTTTGAAATCTAACTTTGGTAGTCCACGTACTAAGTCCTTTGAGAAAATCTTCTTCATGGTATGCATATTAATATGACCTAACCTTCTGTGCCAAAACCTTGAGTCGCTGGTCAAAGCCTTAAGACATTTCAAGCTAGTACTTGCAACTTGGTTAGTATGAAAAGCATAAACATTATTGCTACAAGGAGCAATTAAAATAATTTTACCGTCCACCTTGCTTTGCACCTCGCATTTTTCTTCATCAAAGATGACTTTATTACCTTTATCGCATAGTTGAGAGATGCTAAGCAAGTTGTATTTAAGACCTTCAACTAGGTACACATCATCAATGGTGTTTGATGCATTATATCTAACTTTTCCAATACCAATTATTCAACACTTTCCTTTATCACCAAGTGTAATTATTCCAGCAGATGTGCCGTGAGCATCCACTATCTAGAATCCACTTATAATCTTTGCTTTTGGTGATTTCCTACAAGAGAACAAAACATTAAACCTTTCGACTAGACTAAATTCCAAATTTAGATTCATAATCGGGATGGACCATGTTGGGTGGTCTAGTCCCTTTAGGAACCCATACTTGCTTGATCTGGTCTTGAAGAAAAATAGGAAATGAATTTTTAAGAATTTGAGGGTCATTCCTATGATAAGGACAAGTTAGCTTAGTATGACCCTTTTTGCAATAGTAAAAACATGTAGGTGTTTGCCAATTATCCTTTGCTTTTACAAATGTGGTCGTGGTTTTATTTGGAAAATTTTTGTTGTAACCAAGACCACTTTTATTCAAGGATGATTGGTGCGCTCACCTAGAATTTTTTCAAGAGTAGATTCGGAGTGAGCAAATCTAACCAAGGAATTATGTTGCTCTCTACACTTCCCAGCCAGTAGCTTCTTTTCCTTCTCCAAGTTATCATTATAATAACTCAAAGAGGCGAGCTTTCATTTTAAAACAGTGTTTTCAGTTTTCAAGGCCTTGACTTGGGTTTTAAAGGATGACTCCGAGGCTTGAACCCTGAGTTTAAAAGTTGACTGAGAGGCTTTGAGATCAGTTAGTTCCTTAGCAAGACTTTCAGAAATACTTACCTATAGGTTTAGCTTCTCCTTGAGAATCTTGGATTCAAGACTCTCTTCATTTATAATCATATTTTACAAGAATTTGGACAGAACATCAATTGGACTTGAGATTAAATTTTTCACCATTACCTCAAGATGTTCTTTCTTTGCATCATCATGATTAGCCATAAGACATAGGTTTGCTTGTTCATCTTCTGAGTCATTAGATGAATCTGAATCACTCCATGAAGTAACCATAGCTTTCTTCTTATAATCCTTTTTGTGGAAAGGCTTCTTCTTTCGTTGAGGGCAATCTTTCACTAAGGGATCTGTTTCACCACACTCATAGCATGTTAGTGTATTAACTTTATTCATTGAGTTGGATGACTTACCTTTATATTTATTTGAATAATAGTCTCTGCCTCTTGAGAAATTCTTCTTCATTTTTAGAATCTTGGCAAGACTTCTAGCGATGAGAGCAAATGGATCTTCATCGTCACTATCATCACTATCTTCATTGTCCGTTGTAGCTTCTTCTCTCTCTACTTTGAGTGCTAAATTTTTGGTTGAAGATGCTGATTCTCCATCTTCTTCATTAAGAGGCATCTCATGTGTGATCAATTTTCCAAGAAGATCATCCAAAGGCAAGGTTCTCAAATTTTGAGCTTCTTCTATCGCGGTTACCTTCGTACCCCACTATGATTTTGGAAGACACCGTTGAATCTTTCTCACCTTTTCTTCATTTGTGAATACCTTACCAAGAGAATCCAGATTGTTCACTATTTGGGTAAATCTTGTGAACATCTTTTTCACGGTTTCATTAGACGTCATTTTGAATAACTCATATTGTGGAAGGAAGATGCTTATCTTGCTTTCTTTGACTTGACTCGTTCCTTCATATGTGACCACCAATTTATCCCATATCTCTTTAGAACTTTTGTATGCAGAAACTCTATTGAATTCATTTGCATCTAAACCATAGTAGAGAAGGTTCATGGCTCGATAGTTTTTAGCAACACTTTTCAATTCTGATTGAGTGAAATCATCATCTTCTTTAGGAACCATTGTGCCGCTTTC
Source organism: Dysphania ambrosioides (assembly GCA_026401315.1). NCBI lineage: Eukaryota > Viridiplantae > Streptophyta > Magnoliopsida > Caryophyllales > Amaranthaceae > Dysphania > Dysphania ambrosioides. Next base: position 9,615,486 of record CM048668.1, on the reverse strand, counting down.
ATTAGTCTTCATTGGAACCCTAGGACCTTTCTTGATAATATCCCAGAGTTCCAAATCTTAATCAATCACAAACATTTGCATCAATGAACGCCAATAGGCAAAATTATTACCACAAAATAGAGGAGGGCGATTGGTAGACCTTCCTTGAGCAAAACCACCATCACCTATTGAATTCAATTTTCCTCACAGATGATTAAATCTTTCCCTTGTGAGTCTATGTTTGATACCAATTAAAGAATCAATAAGGAGATGGAATAGGATTAATTATACTCTAGAGGGGAGGGTGAATAGAGTATAACCAATTTTCGCGTTGAGGATCTCAAGGTCTTAAACTAACTTTCAAAGGCGGAATATAAGCGTTAAGGCTTATCTTTGAAACAGGATGTCAAAGCCTTGAAATTGGTTTCAAAGGCTTTTGCTCAGGCTTTGACTGTTCGCTGCTTTGATTAATGAGTGAAGTAAATATAAAACGTAAGCAATGAAGACAGAAATAAGATGAGATAAAACACGGAGATTTGATACGAAGTTCGGCAACTAATTTGCCTACGTCTCCGCGTAGGGTTGTCTAACCCTTAGGATTTAACTCGCTCTTTTATTACTTCCCTTAGAGACCTAAAGCACCCTAAAAGATCTTAATCCCCATCTTTTACTCCATAGCACCCCAACTACACTTTAGCATCTCAGATCCTAGTAATAAAAAGCTCTCTCTCTTTTTATATATGTTTGAGTATTATGGGTATACTCTTAGTATAACACTCTCTCAAAATATTCTTTTAAACACTCAAGAGATTATACTTTGATTTTCTCTCAATCTAAATACAAGATAAAGTTTATGGAACTAGAGAGAAAATAATGAAGCTTTGTTGATGTAGCTTGTGACTGAAATTCACGATTAAAGCCTCTGTTCTTGTCTCACTTTTTGTCTCGTTGTGTCTCACGCTGTTCTTCAACTTCAAGGCTTGGGAATATATACAGAACTTCATTTCAAGCCGTTGAAAGGAGGCTCAAAATAGGCTGCTGAAAATGTGATTTGCCTTTAAAACTTTCAGCAAGATTTCCTCCAATATGGTTGTAGAGATTCATTCATTTTAGCTGTTGTAGATTGATATCATTTGAATATTTTACAGCAAGAATCTTTTCACTTTATTTGTTGCACTTTGAAGCTTCAACATATTTCTTTTTCCATAACCACAATGCTTGAATTTTGGTAACTACCAAAATTAACTTGAAGAATCTTCAACATATATGAGCATCATTTATTTGCTGAAATTAAGATATATCTTTGATAATAAAATCATGTCTAAATAAGTTAGGGTAGAGAATAGAATAAGTGAAATAAGGAAAGGATAAAAACACAAGATTTAGGTAATTAGAATATTCTTATCCTTTGACAAAGTGTTTGAACTTTGCTGATTGCTTTGAGACGTGGCTCAAGCTTTTGAAGACGTGGCTCAAACTTTGAGGACGTGGCCCAAGAGTTATTCTCGTCCTTTGACAGATGCATAAAGCTTTGCATTATAGCTTTCATTACTTCCATCACATTGTCAACTCTATATATTTTTGGTTTCCATGATGTTTTCAAATCTATTTTTGACTTTGCATTTTGGCTTCCATCATTAGACATAAAAACGTTAGTAATCAAGGTGGAGTCTTCAATGTTCAAGGGTAAATACGTTATTTTCTACCCAACACTAATCCTATTTGACCTATATTGACTCATATCGTCTTATTCAAAGTGTTTAGGTCATTTTATAACCATAACCTCTCCCATTTAACCGAATTTGACTCAAATCGATGTATTTCAAGTGTTTATGATTTGTTTAAGAGTAAATACTTTATTTTCTACCTAAAACTGATCCCATTTGACATATATTGACTCATTTTGTCCGATTCAAAGTGTTTAAGTCATTTTATACCCATAACCTCTCCCATTTGATTGAGGTTGACTCAAATTGATGTATTTCAAGTGTTTATGACATGTTCAAGAGTAAATACATCATTTTCTACCCAAAACTGGTCCTATTTGAGCTATATTGACTCATATTGTCTGATTCGAATTGTTTAGGTCATTTAATACACAAAACCTCTACCATTTGATGGAGTTTGACTCCAATTGATGTGTTTCAATTGTTTATGACACATTCAAGGGTAAATACGTCATATTCTACCCAAAACTGATACCATTTGGCCTATATTGACTCATTTCATCCGATTCGAAGTGTTTAAGTCATTTTATAACCAGAATCTCATCTATTTGACTGAGTTTGACTCACATCGATGTATTTTAAGTGTTTATGACATGTTCGAGGGTAAATACGTCATTTTCTACCCAAAGCTGATCCCATTTGACCTTTATTGACTCATATCGTCCGATTCGAAGTGTTTAAGTCATTTTATACCCAAAACCTCACAAGCTTTACTGAGTTTGACTCAAATCAATTTATTTCAAGTGTTTATGACATGTTAATGGGTAAATACTTCATTTTCTACCAAAAAGTGATTTCATTTAACATATATTGACTCATATCGTCCGATTCAAAGTGTTTATGTCATTTTATACCCATAACCTCTCCCATTTGACCGAGTTTCACTCAAATCAATATATTTCAAGTGTTCATGACATGTTCAAGGTTAAATACATCATTTTCTACCAAAAAATGATCCTATTTTACCTATATTGACTCATCCCGTCTGATTTGAAGTGTTTAAGTCATTTTATACACAAAACCTCTCTCGTTTGACCGAGTTTGTCTCAAGTCGATGTATTTCAAGTGTTTATGACATAATCAAGGGTAAATACGTTTTTTCTACCCAAAAATGAGCCCATTTAACTAATATTGTCTCATATCGTCTGATTCAAAGTGTTTAGGTCATTTTATGTCCACAAACACTCCTATTTTAACTTATTGGACTCAAATCAATGTATTTCAAGTGTTTATGACAAGTTTAAGGGTAAATAAGTCATTTTCTACCAAAACTAATTCCATTTGACATATATTGACTCATATCGTCTGATTCAAAGTGTTTTAAGTCATTTTATACCCATAACTTCTCCCATTTGATCGAGTTTGACTCAACTCAATGTATTTCTAGTGTTTAAGACATGTTTCAGGGTAAATATGTCATTTTCTACCCAAAACTGATCCTATTTTACCTATATTGACTCATACCGTCTGATTCGAAGTGCTTAGATCATTTTATACCCAGTACCTCTCCTGTTTGACCGAGTTTGACTCAAATCGATGTATTTCAAGTGTTTATGACTTGTTCAAGAGTAAATACGTCATTTTCTATCCAAAACTGATCCCATTGGCCTATATTGACTCTTATCGTCCGATTCAAAGTGTTTAGGTCATTTAATACACAAAACCTCTACCATTTGACGGAGTTTGACTCAAATTGATGTGTTTCAATTGTTAATGACACGTTCAAAGTAAATACGTCATTTTCTACCCAAAACTGATTCCATTTGACTTTTACTGACTCAAATCGTCCGATTCGAAGGGTTTAAGTTATTTTATACCCAAAACCTCTCAAGCTTTACCGAGTTTGACTCAAATTGATGTATTTTAAGTGTTTATGACATGTTTAAGGGTAAATACTTCATTTTCTACCCAAAACTGATCCCATTTGACATATATTGACTCATATCGTCAGATTCGAAGTGTTTAAGTCATTTTATACCCAGGATCTCTCCCATTACCGAGTTTGACTCAAACCGATGTTTTTATGTCATGTTTAAGGGTAAATACGTCATTTTCTATCCAAAACTGATCCTATTTTACCTATATTGACTCATACCGGCTGATTCGAAGTGTTTAGGTCATTTTATACACATGACCTCTCTCGTTTGACCGAGTTTGACTCAAATTGATGTATTTCAAGTTTTTATAACATGTTCAAGGGAAAATAGCTTATTTTCTACCCAAAATTGAGCCCATTTAACCAATATGGTTTTATATCGTCTAATTCGAAGTGTTTAGGTTATTTTATGCCCAGAACCATTCTTGTTTGAACTTGTTGGACTCAAATCGATGTATTTCAAGTTTTATGACAAGTTCATAGGTAAATAAGTCATTTTCTACCCAAAACTAGTTCTATTTGACCTATATTGACTATTATCGTCTGATTAAAAGTGTTTAGGTCATTTTATACCCATAACCTCTCCCATTTGATCGAATTTGACTCAAATGATGTATTTCAAGTGTTTATGACATGTAAAAGGGTAAATACTTTATTTTCTACCCAAAACTAATCCCATTTGACATATATTGACTCATACCGTCCGATTCGAATTGTTTAAGTCATTTTATACCTATAACCTCTCCCATTTGACCGAGTTTGACTCAAATCGATGTATTTTAGGTGTTTATGATATGTTCAAGGTTAAATACGTCATTTTCTACCCGAACTGATCCTATTTTATCTATATTGACTCATATTGTGCAATTCTAAGTGTTTAGGTCATTTTATACACAGATCCTCTCTTGTTTGACCAAGTTTGATTGACCAAGTTTGACTCAAATGGATGTATTTCAAGTGTTTATGACATGTTCAAGGGTAAATACGTTATGTTCTACCCAAAACTGAGCCTATTTAACCAATATTGTTTCATATTGTCTAATTTGAAGTGTTTATGTCATGTTATGCCCAGAATCACTCCTATTTGAACTTGTTGGACTCAAATTGATGTATTTCAAGTGTTTATAACAAGTTCAAGGGTAAATAAGTCATTTTCTACCCAAAACTAGTTCCATTTGACCTATATTAACTTATATCATCCGATTCAAAGTGTTTAAGTCATTTTATACCCATAACCTCTCCCTTTTTTTATCGAGTTTGACTCAAATCGATGTATTTCAAGTGTTTATGACATGTTCAAGAGTAAATACGTCATTTTTTACCCAAAACTGATCCCATTTGAGCTTTATTAACTTATATCGTGCGATTCGATGTGTTTAGGTTCTTGGTATAAAATGACATAAACACTTAAAACATCGAATTAAGTCAAACTTGGTCAAATGGGAGAGGTTTTGGGTATAAAATGGCCTAAACACTTTGAATTGGACGATAAGAGTCAATATTAGTCAAATGGGATCAATTTTGGGTAGAAAATGACATATTTACCCTTGAGAATGTCATAACCAATTGAAATACATCGATTTGAGTAAAACTCGGTCAAACAAGAGAGGTTTTCTGTATTAAATGACCTAAACACTTTGAATCGAACTATGTGAGTCAATATAGATCAAATAGAATCAATTTTGGGTACAAAGTAATGTTTTACCCTTAAACATGTCATAAGCACTTGATATACATCGATTTGAGTTAAACTCGGTCAAATGGGATCAGTTTTGGGTAGAAAATGACGTATTTACCCGTAAACATGTCATAAACACTTGAAATACATCGATTTGAGGCAAATGGGAGAGGTTCTGGATATAAAATGGCCTCTACACTTCATATCGGACGATATAGTCAATATAGGTCTAATAGGATTAGTTTTGGGTAAAAAATAACTTATTTACCCTTGAACATGTCATAAACAATTGAAATACATCAATTTGAGTCAAAGTCGGTCAAACGGGAGAGGTTCTATATATTAAATGTTCTAAACACTTCAATTGGACGATTTGAGTCAATATAGGTCAAATGGCATTAGTTTTTGGTAGAAAATGACGTATTTACCCTTCAATATCTCATAAACACTTGAAATACATCGATTTGAGTCCAACTCGATCAAACGAGAGAAATTCTTGGAAAAAAAGACTTAAACACTTCGAATCGAACGATATGAGTCAATATAGGTCAAATGGGATCAATTTTGGGTAGAAAATGACGTATTTACCCTTAAAATGTCATAAACACTTGAAATACAATGATTTGAGTCAAACTTGGTCAAAAGGGAGAGGTTCTAGGTATAAAATGACCTAAACACTTCGAATTGGACGATATGAGTCACTATAGGTCAAATAGGATCAGTTTTGGATAAAAATTACGTATTCACCCTTAAACATGTCATAAACACTTGAAATACATCGATTTTAGTAAAACATGGTCAAACGGGAGAGGTTTTATTTATTAAATGACCTAAACACTTTGAATCGGATGATATGGGTCAATATAGGTCAAAAAAATTCAATTTTGTGTAGAAAATGACGTATTTAACCTTAAACATGTCATAAACACTTGATATAAATCGATTTGAGTCAAACTCGGTCAAATGAGAGAGGTTCTAGGTATAAAATTGCCTAAACACTTTGAATCGGGCGATATGAGTCAATATAGGTCAAATGAGATCCGTTTTGGGTAGAAAATGACGTATTTATCCTTAAGGATGTCATAAATACTTGAAATACATCGATTTGAGTCAAAACTCGATCAAACGGGAGAGGTTTTAGGTATAAAATGACCTAAACAATTCAAATCATGAGATATGAGTCAACGTAGGTCAAATGGGATCGGTTTTAGATAGAAAATGACGTATTCACCATTGAATAAATAAAAAACACTAGAAATATGTCGATTTGAGTCGAACTCGGTCAAATGGGAGAAATTCTGGGAAAAAAAGACTTAAACAATTTGAATCGAACGATATGAGTTATTATAGGTCAAATGGGATTAGTTTTGGGTAATAAATGATATATTTAACCTTAAAAATGTCATAAACACTTGAAATACATCGGTTTTTGTCAAACTCGATCAAATGGGAGAGGTTCTAGGTATAAAATGGCGTAAACACTTTGAATCGGATGATATGAGTCAATATAGGTCAAATGGGATCAGTTATGGGTAGAAAATATCGTGTTTACCCTTGAGAATGTCATAAAAACTTGAAATACATCAATTGGAGTCAAACTTGGTCAAATAAAAGAGATTTTGGGATAAAATAACTTGAAAACTTTGAATCGGAAGATATGAGTCAACGTAGGTCAAATGGGATCAGTTAATGGTAGAAAATAATGTATTTACCCTTGAACATGTCATAAAAATTTAAAATACATCGATTTGAGTCAAACTCTGTCAAATGGGAGAGGTTTTGTGTATTAAATGACCCAAACACTTTGAATAAGATGATATGATCAATATAGGTTAAATAGGATCAGTTTTGGGTAGAAAACGACGTATTTACCCTTAAAAATGTCATAAACACTTAAAATACATCGATTTGAGTCAAACTCGGTCAAAAGGGAGAGGTTCTAGGTATAAAATGACCTAACACTTCGAATCGGATGATGAGAGTCTATATAGGACAAATAGGATCAGTTATGGATAGAAAATAATGTATTTACACTTAAACATATCATAAACACTTAAAATACATCGATTTGAGAAAAACTCGGTCAAACGGGAGAGGTTTTCTGTATTAAATACCCTAAACACTTTGAATCGGATGATATGAGTCAATATAGGTCAAATAGAATCAATTTTTGGTAGAAAATGACGTATTTACCCTAGAACATGTCATAAACACTTGAAATACATCAATTTGAGTCAAACTCGGTCAAATATGAGAGGTTTTGTGAATGAAAAGACCTAAACACTTCTAATCCGACAATAAGAGCCAATATAGTTCAAATGGGATCAAATTTGGATAGAAAAAGATGTATTTACCCTTGAGAATGTTATAAACACTTGAAATACCTCGATTTGAGTCCAACTCGATCAAACGGGAAAGATTCTGTGTATAAAATGACTTAAACACTTCGAATCGGACGATATGAGTCAACTTAGGTCAAATGTGATAAGCTTATGGTAGAAAATAACGTATTTACCCGTGAATGTCATAAACACTTAACATACATCGATTTGAGTCAAACTCGGTCAAACAGGAGAGGTTTTGGGTATAAAATGACCTCAACACTTCGAATCAGACAATATGAGTTAATATAGGTCAATTTGGATTAGGTTTGGGTATAAAATGACGTATTTAGCCTAGAACATGTCATATACACTTGAAATACATCGATTTGAGTCAAACTTGATCGAATAGGAGAGGTTTTGTGTATTAAATGACCTAAACACTTCGAATCGGACGATATGAGTCAATATAGGATAATTAGGATCAATTCTGGGTTGAAAATGACGAAATTTACCCTTAAACATGTCATAAACACTTGAAATACATTGATTTGAGTCAAACTCGGTCAAACGGGAGAGGTTCACTTTGAATCGGGCGATATGAGTCAATATAGGTCAAATGGGATTAGTTTTTGGTAGAATATGATGTATTTACCCTTGAATGTCATAAACACTTGAAATACGTCGATTAGGATCAAAGAGGAGAGGTTCTGGGTATAAAATTGCCTAAACACTTTGTATCGGACGATATGAGTCAATATAAGTCAAATGGGAACAGTTTTGGGTATAAAGATGACGTATTTACCCTTAAACATGTCATAATCACTTGAAATACATCGAGTTTAGTCAAATTCGTTCAAACGGAAGAGGTTCTTTGTATTAAATGACCTAAATACTTTGAATCGGGCGATTTGAGTCAATATAGGTCAAATGGGATTAGTTTTGGGTTGAAATTGACGTATTTACCCTTAAATATCTCATAAAACCTTGAAATACATCGATTCGAGTCCAACTTAGTTAACTGGGAGAGATTCTAGGTATAAAATGACTAAAACACTTCGAATCGGACAATATGAGTCAATATAGGTGAACTGGGAATAGTTTTGTGTATAAAATAACGTATTTACACTTGAGAATGTCACAAACACTTGAAATACATCGATTTAAGTAAAACTCGGTCAAACGGGAGAGATATTTGGTATAAAATGACTTAAACACTTCGAATCGAAATATATGAGTCAACGTAGGTCAAATGGGATCAATTTATGGTAGAAAATAACGTATTACCCTTGAACATGCCATAAACACTTGAAATACATCAATTTGAGTCAAACTCTGTCAAACGGGAGAGGTTTTGTGCATTAAAATACCTAAACACTTCAAATCGAACAATGTGAGTCAATATAGCTCAAATATAATCAATTTTGGGTAGAAAAGGACGTATTTACCCTTGAACATGTCATAAACAATTGAAATACATCAATTTGAGTAATACTTAGTCAAATGGGAGAGGTTTTGTGTATTAAATGACCTAAATACTTTGAATTAGACGATATGAGTCAATATAGGTCAAATAGAATAAATTTTGGGTAGAAAATGACGTATTTACCCTTGAACATGTCATAAACCCTTAAAATAAACCAATTTGAGTCAAACTCGTTCAAACGGGAGAGGTTCCGGGTATAAAATGACCTTAACACTTCGAATCGGACGATATGAATCAACATAGGTAATATGGGATCAGTTTTAGGTAGAAAATGACATATTTACCTTTAAACATATCATAAACACTTGAACTGCATCGATTTGAGTCAAACTCGGTTAAACGGGAGAGGTTTTTTGTATAAAATGAACTAAACACTTTGAATGGGACGATATGAGTAAATATAGGTCAAATGGGATCAGTTTTGGGTAAAAAAATGACGTATTTACTCTTAAACATATCATAAACACTTAAAATACATCGATTGGAGTCTAACTCGATCAAACGGGAGAGGTTTTGTGTATTAAAAGACCTAAACACTTCTAATCGGACGATAAGAGTCAATATAGGGCAAATGGGATCAAATTTGGGTAGATAATGACATATTTGTCCTTGAGAATATCATAAACACTTGAAATACTTCGATTTGAGACAAACTCGGTCAAACAGGAAAGATTCTGGGTATAAAATGACTCACACCCTTCGAATAAGACGATATGAGTCAACGTAGGTCAAATGGGATCAGTTTATTGTAGAAACTAACGTATTTACCCGGGAACATGTCATATACACTTGAAATACATTGATTTTAGTTAAACTCAGTCAAACGGGAGAGGTTCTGGGTATAAAGTGACCTAAGCACTTAGAATCGGACGATATGAGTTAATATAGGTCAAATTGAATTACTTTTGGGTAGAAAATGACGTATTTAGCCTTAAACATGTCATATACGCTTCAAATACATCGATTTGAGTCACACTTGGTCAAATGGGAGAGGTTTTGTGTATTAAATGACGTTAACACTTTGAATCAGATGATATGAGTTAATATAGATCAAATGGGATCAATTTTGGGTTGAAAATGACGTATTTACCCTTAAACATGTCATAAACACTTGAAATACATCGATTTGAGTCAAAATCGGTCAAATGGGAGAAGTTTACTTTGAATTGGGCGATATGAGTCAATATATGTCAAATGGGATCAGTTTTGGGTAGAAAATGACTTATTTACCCTGGAACATGTCATGAACACTTGAAATACATCACTTTAAGTCAAACTAGGTCAAATAGGAGAGGTTCCGGGTATAAAATGACCTAAACACTTCAAATCGGACGATATGAATCAATGTAAATCAAATGGGATCAGTTTTGGGTAGAAAATGACTTATTTACCATTGAACATGTCATAAACACTTAAAATACATCGATTTGAGTCTAACTCGGTCAAACGGGAGAAGTTTTGTGGATTAAATGACCTAAACTCTTCTAATCGGAGGATATGAGTCAATATTGGTCAAATTGGATAAGATTGGGTAGAAAATGACCTATTTACCCTTGAGAATGTCATAAACACTTAAAATACATTGATTTGAGTCAAACTCGGTCAAACGGGAAAGATTCTAGGTATAAAATGACTTAAACACATCGAATCGGACGATATGAGTCAACGTAGGTCAAATGGGACCAGTTTATGGTAGAAAATAACGTATTTACCCGTGAACATGTCATAAACACTTGAAATACATCGATTTGAGTCAAACTCAATCAATTAGGAGAGGTTATGGGTATAAAATAGCTTAAACACTTTGAATCGGACAATATGAGTGAATACAGGTCAAACAGGACAATATGAGTGAATACAGGTCAAATATGATAGAGGATATCAACTTCGAAGGATTGATTGAAGCTTCAAAGAAGGATGCTACCATGGGAGAGTTGTTGGCTTATGGAGACACGAATCTTCTAGGTGCATCAAAGGGGAACATTTGCATGTACATGATAACATGCAAATATGAATGAGGATTGGTGGACATGGGGAATAAGTTGGTTTTGCCTATGAGTTTTCTCCCATTTCATTTGATAGGGTTTTTCTCATTTTAGGCATAGGTGTGTTTTCAAACTTTCCTTTTTCCAGGTTTTATGATTCTATAATGTGTGGCAGCCATGGAGGTGATGATTAATGGAAGGCCTTGATCAAAAGCTAAAATCTTGGAGTGATTTTCGAATATTGAAAAGTTTGACCAAGGAGGAAAATTTTAAGACAAGGGGAGGTGCTTGTTACATTAAATGGTACTTATTACATCTTGTCGGTGCTTTATTACAACTTAAGTGACATGGCAAGTGACATGGCATGGGTTTGGACGTGGCTACACACATGTGATTGGATATTTAGTATTTTACTTTAAATAAAATAGGATTAGAGTAGTTAATTTGTAATATTATATTTTTAGGTAGGATAAGATTCTAATTAAGATAAGATAGTGTTAGAGTTTTGGTAGGATTATGTAATAAATAGGTGGCATTATCCTATTGGTTATTCGGATTCCTTTTAGAAGTAGGAGGCCTAGTCATAATATGATTGAAACTCTCACGCTATGGGTATAAATAGATGTGCACCCAAGCTTGGAAGAATGAGATTTGGAGATTCTTTTCTATATATTCTTCAATAAAATTATAGAGTTTGTTGTTTTTCTTTGTGTGTAACAAAGAGTTGTGAATTGGTGCTTAAAGCTTTAGATTCACGTGAGGAAGTGTAGGAATTGAGGGTGCTTTGCTTTAATCAATTCTTAAACTTTTGCCCTAGATTTTAAACCTTTGGTGCATAGCTTTAGAGGGTTTTATATCTAGTTTTATCCCTTTTGTGTGGATTAAGGTTTCAATACCTATATTCACATCAACTTTTGGTGCTTTTGTTGAGAGGATTCGAAGCATACTCAAGCAATATGGATTTTAGTGGTGATGATGCACACGAGATGCCACCAGGCTTCATCAAAGGGTTGACCTTGCAAGAAGCCAAAGCCTTGTGCATGGAACGCGAGTTGAAGTAACTGAAGGAATGTATGAACAAGCTGTTGCAAATCGTGGGGAAGAAGGAAATGTCCTCAAGCAAAGGTAAACTCTCATCCCATGAATCTAACTCTAGCGAAAGTGATGGTGAATCCAGTGTTAGAAGCTCAAGGAGGCCTAGCAAGAGGGACCCATCCTCTTCAAGTGATGATGAGGAATCATATAAAGGGCGTAGGAGAAAGAGTTTAAGGGGGAAAGAGGATCAAAGCTTGAGACTTGAAATCCCTGAGTTCAATGGCAGTTTGGACCCAGACAAATTCCTAGATTGGATCCGCAGAGTTGAACGAATTTTCAGATATAAGGACTATGATGATCATAGATCCTTTAAGGTTGCTGAACTCAAACTCACTTCTTAGGAAAGTTTGTGGCTTGAAGGTTTGCAAAAGAAGAGGAGAAAGGAGGGGCATTCCAAGATCTCATCTTGGACAAAACTAAAGAAGTACATGCAAAAAAGGTTTGTACCTCAAGACTTTGAACAAAACAATTTTATAAAAATGCATACTTTGAAGCAAGAAAGGAGGTCTGTGGAGGAATACTTGATGGAATTCGAAAATCTAGCCATGGTGTGTGGGCTAGAGGAGAAAGAAGACCACAAGGTGGCTCGTTTTATGGCTGGGTTAAATGACCCAATCAAGGAAAAGGTGGAATTACAACCTTATTGGAGCTTTGATGAGGTGTGTATAATAGCAACTAGGGTTGAAAGGCAACCACGTTAACCTAGAGGGATCTTTCGATCATTTGAAGCTAAAGGGGTGCATGAGATGTCTAATGTGAAGCTGAATCTCAAGAAATCCATAAAGCCACAACCTTTTGGGAGAGATAAGGGAAGAAGTTCGAGGCCCCCTATGGGAGATTAACGAACTTGCTTCAAATGTAAGGGACAAGGCCATATCCAAAGGGATTGTCCCCATGCTAGGATTGCTACTACTCGGACTTAGGAGGAAGATAAAACCTTTGAAGAAGAGGAGCATGAGCTTGAAGAGGAAGAAGGTAACACATCTTTTGAAGTCCTAGAGGAGGATGTGGAGGAGGTGAGGGCAGAAACTAGGGGATCTAGCCTAGTGTTGCAAAGGGTATTGCAATCCAAGTCCTTACCATTAGAGGAGAGCCAAAGGGAGAAAATCTTCCTCACAAGATGCAATGTCCAAGGAAGACTATGTGATGTGATTATAGATTCGGGGAGTTGCACTAACGTGGTTTCTACACTCTTGGTGGACAAGTTAGAGGTGCCCACTCAAATCCATCCTCAACCATATAAGATCCATTGGCTTAGCAATTCAAGTGACGTAAAGGTTAGTACACAAGCATTGATTTCGTTCAAAATTGGCAATTATGAAGATCAAGTGCTTTGTGATGTTTGTCCCATGGATGCGTGTCATATTCTCTTGGAAAGACCTTGTCAATATGACAGATTTGTGAAGTTTGATGGGAGGACAAACATTTATGTTGTGAGGAAGAATGCACAAGCCAAAGCATTTGCTTTAAAGCCTTTAATGACTCCAAAAACTCGTTCCAACAAAGATGATGGCAAGAGAGTGTTATTGGTGGATGGAAAGGAATTGGAGAAGGAGGCAAAGGCAAGTAGCATGGTTTAAGTGTTGGTGGCTAAGGAGGTAGAGAACGGAGCCCACGTGGTTCCAAGATCTTTGACACCACTACTCACCGAGTTTGAAGATATTTTTCCTGATGATTTGCCTCCGGGCTTACCACCAATTCGAGGGATTGAACATCAAATTGATCTCATTCCGAGAGCACAAATACCCAACAAGCCAGCTTATAGGTGCAATCCGGAAGAAACAAAGGAAATTCAAAGGCAAATCGAAGAACTCATTGCACGTGGGTATGTAAGGGAGAGTATGAGTCCTTGTGCACTGCCTACTTTGATTATGCCAAAGAAAGATGGAACTTGGAGGATGTGCATTAATTCGAGGGCTGTAAACAACATCACCATCAAATACAGGTTTTCTATTCCCAGACTTGATGATTTATTGGATGAGTTGTATGGTGCGCAGATCTTCTCTAAGATCGATCTTCGAAATAGATATCATCAAATACGAATGAAGGAAGGTTATGAATGGAAGACAGGTTTCAAAACAAAACTTGGGCTTTATGAATGGTTGGTTATGCCTTTTGGCTTAACTAATGCACCTAGTACCTTCATGCGTTTGATGAATGAAGTCTTAAAACCATTCCTAGGTAAATTTGTTGTTGTTTACTTAGATGATATTCTAATTTATAGCACTTCTATTGATGATCATCTAAGCCACCTAAGGAGTGTGTTCGAGGTTTTGAGAAAACAAAAATTATATGCTAAGCTCAAAAAGTGCTACTTCATGGTGCCTAGTGTCACGTTTTTTTGCTATATTGTGTCCAAGGATGGGGTTTCGGTGGATCCATCCAAGGTGGAAGAAATAAAGTCAAGGCCTATTCCTAAAACTATGACAGAGGTGCGTGCTTTTCATGGGTTAGCCTCATTCTATCGAAGGTTTGTGAAGAATTTCTTATCCATTGTTGCTCCTATGACTGAATGTATTAAGAAGGACAAGAAGTTTAAATGGACCAGAGATGCAAATAAGGCCTTTGAAGCTATTAAGGAGATGCTATGTCATACACCTATTCTAGCCTTGTCGGATTTCTCAGACCTTTCGAGGTGGAGACTGATGCTAGTGGAGTTGGAATTGGCGCTGTGCTCAATCAAGGGAAGAGGCCCATTACATATTTTAGTGAGAAGCTTAATGGGGCCAAATTGAACTACTCAACTTATGACAAGGAATTTTATGCAATTATAAGGGCTTTGGACCATTGGAGTCAATATCTAAGGCCAAATCACTTTATATTGCATTCTGATCATGAAGCTTTGAAGCACATCAATGGCCAACACAAGCTTAATCCACGACATGCCAAGTGGGTTGAATTCTTGCAATCCTTTCACTTTTCTTCAAAGTATAAGGATGGTATGTCTAATGTGGTGGCAGATACACTTTCAAGGAGGTATTCATTGCTAGGTGTCCTAAACTCCAAATTACTTGGTTTGGATCTCATTACACAATATTATGACCAAGATGAGAATTTTAGGCCAATCATGCAACAACTCAACAAAGGGGCCATGGGTTCCTATGTTCTTCATGATGGTTTCTTGTTTAAGGGAAATCAATTGTGCATTCCTAGGTGCTCAATTCGTGAATTGCTCATGAGAGAAGCACATGGTGGAGGAATAGCAGGACACTTTGGGATCACAAAGACTTTGGCTATGCTCCAAGAACACTTCTATTGGCCAAAGATGATTGTAGATGTTGGAGCTATCCTATCCCAATGTGCAACGTGTCAAAAGGCAAAGGCTACTTTTCACCAAGGTCTTTATACTCCATTGCCTATTCCAGAGTTTCTTTAGGAGGACGTGTCTATGGACTTTATTGTGGGGTTGCCAAGAAATGCTAGGGGGAAGGATTCAATCATAGTGGTGGTTGATAGGTTCTCCAAGATGGCACACTTCACACCATGCCATAAAATAGATGATGCAATGAATGTTGCAGATTTGTACTTTAGAGACATCATTCGCTTGCATGGAGTTCCAAAGACGATTGTGAGTGACAGAGACACGAAGTTCATGAGCTATTTCTGGAAATCATTATGTAGATTGATAGGGACTAAGCTTTTATTTAGCACTTCTTATCATCCCAAGACAGATTGACAAACAAAAGTCACGAATCGAACTTTAGGTGTTCTCTTATGTGGTTTGGTGAGTAAAACACAAAAGGATTGGGATTTGAAGCTAGCACATGCAGAGTTTGCCTATAACAGATCTCCAACCTATGAAACAAAACATTCACCATTCGAGGTTGTTTATGGAGTGAACCCAAGACTACCTATTGATTTCATGGGGATTCCCAAAGGGGAATTAGTTCGCAAGGATGCGAAGGCCAAGGTTGACTATATGCAGAAGCTTCATGCCTAAGTAAGAGCAAGGATTGAGAAGGTCAATGATATCTATAAGGCTAGAGCTAACAAACACAAGACTCAACATACTTACAAGGAGGGAGACTTGGTTTGGTTGCACTTGAGGAAGAAAAGATTTCCTAATCAACGTAAGAACAAGCTTATACCTAGGTGTAATGGTCCATTCAAAATCATTAGTAAGGTGGGTGATAATGCATATAAGCTTGAGTTGCCTAGAGACTATGGAGTTCATGCCATATTCAATATAGGCGACTTAGCACCTTATGTGCCTGATGATCAACTTTGAGGTTTGAGGACAAACTCTTTTGAAGAAGAGGAGGATGATATGATAGAGGATATCAACTTCGATGGATTGATTGAAGCTTCAAAGAAAGATGCTACCATGTGAGAGTTGTTGGCTTATGGAGACACAAATCTTCTAGCTGCATCAAAGGGGAACATTTGCATGTGCATGATAACATGCAAATATGAACGAGGATTGGTGGACATGGGGAATAAGTTGGTTTTGCCTATGAGTTTTCTCCCATTTCATTTGATAGGGTTTTTCTCATTTTAGGCATAGGTGTGTTTTCAAACTTTCCTTTTTCAGGTTTTATGATTCTAGAATGTGTGGCAGCCATGGAGGTGATGATTAATGAAAGGCCTTGATCAAAAGCTAAAATCTTGGAGTAATTTTCGAAGATTGAAAAGTTTGACCAAGGAGGAAAATTTTAAGACAAGGGGAGGTGCTTGTTACATTGAATGATGCTTATTACATCTTGTCGGTGCTTTATTACAACTTAAGTGACATGGCAAGTGACAAGGCATGGGTATGGACGTGGCTACACACATGTGATTGGATATTTAGTATTTTACTTTAAATAAAATAGGATTAGAGTAGTTAATTTGTAATATTATCTTTTTAGGTAGGATAAGATTCTAATTAAGATAAGATAGTGTTAGAGTTTTGGTAGGATTATGTAATAAATAGGTGGCATTATCCTATTGGTTATTAGGAGTCCTTTTAGAAGTAGGAGGCCTAGTCATAATATGATTGAAACTCTCAAGCTATGGGTATAAATAGATGTGCACCCAAGCTTGGAAAAATGAGATTTGGAGATTCTTTTCTATATATTCTTCAATAAACTTATAGAGTTTGTTGTTTTTCTTTGTGTGTAACAAAGAGTTGTGAATTGGTGCTTAAAGCTTTAGATTCACGTGAGGAAGTGTAGGAATTGAGGGTGCTTTGCTTTAATCAATTCTTAAACTTTTGCCCTAGATTTTAAACCTTTAGTGCATAGCTTTAGAGGATTTTATATCTAGTTCTATCCCTTTTGTGTGGATTAAGGTTTCAATACATAGATTCACATCACCTAAACACTTCGAATCAGACGATATGAGTCAATATGCTCGAATAGTATCAATTTTGGGTAGAAAAGAACGTATTTACCCTTTAACATGTGATTAACACTTGAAAAACATCGATTTGATTCAAACTCAGTTAAATGGAAGAGATTTTGTGTATTAAAGGACCTAAACACTTTGAATCGGATAATATGAGTCAATATAGGTAAAATGGGAACAATTTTGGGTATGAAATGACGTATTTACCCTTACATATGTCATAAACACATGAAATACATGGATTTGAGTCAAACTCGGCCAAACGGGAGAGGTTTACTTTGAATCGGATGATATTAGTCAATATAGGTCAAATGGGATCAGTTTTGGGTAGGATATAACGTAGTTACCCTTTAACAAGTCATAAACACTTGAAATACATCGATTTGAGTCAAACTTGCTTAAACAAGAGAGGATCTGTGGATAAAATGACCTAAACACTTATAATCGGATGATATGAATCAATATAGGTCAAATAGGTTCAATTTTGAATAGAAAAGGACGTATTTACCCTTGAACATGTCATAAACACTTGAAATACGTCAATCTGAGTCAAATATGGTGAAATGGGAGAGGTTTTATGTATTTAATGAACTAAACACTTCAAATGAGATGATATAATTCAATATAGGTCAAATAGGATCAGTTATGGATAGAAAATGACGTATTTACCCTTATACATGTCTTAAAAACTTGAAATACATTAATTTGAGTATAACTCGGTCAAACGGGAGAGGTTTTCTGTATTAAATGACCTGAACACATTGAATCGGATGATATGAGTCAATATAGGTCAAATGAGATCAGTTTTGGGTAGAAAATGACGTATTTATCATTGAACATGTCATAAACAATTGAAATACATCGATTTGAGTCTAACTCGGTCAAACTGGAAAGATTCTAGTTATAAAATGACTTAAACACTTCGTATAGGATGATATGAGTCATCATAGGTCTAAAGTGATTAGTTTATGGTAGAAAATATCGTATTTACCCATGAACATTCCATAAACACTTGAAATACATTGATTTGAGTCGAACTCTGTCAAACGGGAGAGTTTTTGCGTATTAAGTGATCTAAACACTTCAAATCGGACGATATGAGTCAATATAGCTCAAAAAGAATAAATTTTGGGTAGAAAAGGACGTATTTTCCCTTGAACATGTCATAAACACTTGAAATACATTGATTTGAGTCAAACTTGGGAAGACGGGAGAGGTTCTGGGTATAAAATGGCCTAAACCCTTCGAGTCCAATGATATGAATCAATATAGGTCAAATGAGACCAGTTTTGGATATAAAATGATGTATTTACCACAAAACATGTCATAAATTCTTGAAATACATAGATTTGAGTCAAACTCTGTCAAACGGGAAATGTTCAAGGTATAAAATGACTTGAACACTTCGAATCGAAAGATATGAGCCAACATAGGTTAAATAGGATTAGTTTTGGGTAGAAAATGACGTGTTTACCCTTAAACATGTCATAAAGACTTGAAATACATCGATCTGAGTCAAACTCTGTCAACCGGGAGAGGTTATTTTTTAATTGGACGATATTAGTAAATATAGTTCAAATGGGATTAGTTTTGGCTTGAAAATGATGTATTCACCCTTGAATATCTCATAAACACTTGAAATACATCGATTCGAGTCCAACTCGTTTAATAAGGAGAGATTTAGGTATAAAATGACTTAAACACTTCAAATCGGACGATATGAGTCAATATATGTCCAATGGGATCAGATTTTGGTAGGAAATGACATATTTACCCTTAAATATATCTTAAACACTTGAAATACATCGGTTAGAGTCAAACTCAATCAATATGAGTCAATATAGGTCAAATAGGATCAGTTTTGGGTAGAAAATGACGTACTTATCCTTTAACATGTAATAAATACTTGAAAAACATCGATTTGATTCAAACTCGGTCAAACAGGAGAGGTTTTGGGTATAAAAAGGCCTAATCATTTCGAATTGGACGATATAAATCAATATAGGTCAAATTCAGTTAGTTTTGGGTAGAAAATGGCATATTTAGCCACGAACATATCATATACATTTCAAATACATCGATTTGAGTAAATCTGGTCAAATGGGAAAGGTTTTGTATATTAAATGACCTAAACACTTCGAATTGGACGATATGAGTCAATATAGGTCAAATGGTAGAGGTTCACTTTCAATCGGACGATAGGAGTCAATAAAGGTCAAATGAGATTAGTTTTGGGTAGAAAATAACAAATTTACCCTTGAACATGTCATAAACATTTGAAATACATCAAGTTGAGTCAAACTCGGTCAAATAGGAGATGTTCTGGGTATAAAATGGCCTAAACACTTCGTATCGGACTCTAGGAGTCAATATAGGTCAATTGGGAACAGTATTGTGTCGAAATTGATGTATTTACCCTTGAATATCTCATAAATAATTTAAATACATCGATTCGAGTCCAACTCGGTCAAATGAGGGAGATTTAGTGTATAAAATGACCTAAACACTTTGAATCGGATGATATGAGTCAATATAGGTCAAATGGGATCAGTTTTGGATAAAATATAACGTATTTACCCTTCAACATGTCATAAACACTTGAAATACATTGATTTGAGTCAAAGTCAGTAAAACAGGAGAGGTTCTGGGTATAAAATGACCTAAACACTTCGAATAAGACGATATAAGTCAATATAGGTCAAATAGGATCAACTTTGGGTAGAAAATGACGTATTTACCCTTAAACATGTCATAAAAATTTAAAATACATCGATTTGAGTAATACTCGGTCAAATATGAGAGGTTATAGGTATAAAATACACTTCGAATTACACGATATGAGTCAACATAGGTCAAATGGGATAAGTCTTGGATTGAAAATGACGTATTTACCCTTAAATATGTCATAAACATTTGAAATACATTGATTTGAGTCAAACTCAGTCAAACGGAAGAGGTTTTCAGTATTAAATGACCTAAACACTTCGAATCGGACGATATGATTCAATATATGTCAAATAGAATCAATTTTGGGTAGAAAATGACGTATTTCCCCTTAAACATGTAATAAACACTTGTAAAACATCGATTTGAGTCAAACTCCGTCAAATGGGATAGGTTTTAAGTATAAAATGGCCAAATATCTTTGAATCGGACAATATGAATCAATATAGGTCGAATGGGATCAGTTTTGGATAGAAAATGACGTATTTACCCTTAAACATGTCAAAAACACTTGAAATACATCGATTTGAGTCAAACTCTGTCAAACGCGAAAGGTTCAAGGTATAAAATGACCTAAACACTTCGAATCGGATGATATGAGTCAATATAGCTCAAATAGAATCAATTTTGGGTAGAAAATGACGTGTTTACCCTTGAACATGTCATAAAGACTTGAAATACATCATTTTGAGTCAAACTCTGTCAAACAGGAGAGGTTTTGTGTATAAAATGACCTAAACACTTTCAATCGGACGATATGAGTTAATATAGGTCAAATTGGATTAGTTTTGGGTTGAAAATGATGTATTTACACTTGAATATGTCAAAAACACTTGAATTACATCGATTTGACTCAAATTCTGTCAAACGGGAACGGGTTTGGGTATAAAATGACATAAACACTTCAAATCAGACGATATAAGTCAATATAGATCAAATAGGATCAACTTTGGGTAGAAAATGACGTATTTACCCTTGACCATGTCATATACACTTGAAATACATTAATTTGAGTCAAACTTGGTCAAACAGGAGAGTTTCTAGGTATAAAATGGCCTAAACACTTGCAATCGGACGATATGAGTCAATATAGTTCAAATGGGATAAGTTTTGGATATAAAATGACGTATTTACCCTTATACATGTCATAAACACCTGAAATACATCGATTTGAGTCAAACTCTGTCAAATGGGAGAGGTTTTTGTATAAAAAGGCCTAAACACTTCGAACCGGACGATATGAGTCAATATAGGTCAAATGGGATCAGTTTTGGGTAGAAAATGATGTATTTACCCTTGAGAATGTCATAAACACTTCAAAAACATCGAATTGAGTCCAATAAGTTCAAATAGGAGTGATTCTGGGCATAAAATGACCTAAACACTTTGAATCGGAAGATATGACTTAACATAGTTCAAATGGAATCAGTTTATGGTAGAAAAGAATGTATTTACCCTTGAACATGCCATAAACACTTGAAATACATCGATTTGAGTCAATCTCTTTCAAACAAGAGAGGTTTTGTGTATTAAATGACCTAAACACTTTTAATAAGACGATATGAGTCAATATAGCCCAAATAGAATCCATTGCGGGTAGAAAATAATGTATTTACCCTTGAGCATGTGATAAACACTTGAAATACATCGATTTGAGTCAAACTCTATCAAATAGGAGAGGTTTTGTGTATTAAATGATCTAAACACTTCGAATCGGACGATATGAATCAATATAGCTCAAATAGAATCAATTTTGGGTAGAAAATGACATTATTACCCTTGAACATGTAAAAAAGTCTTGAAAAACATCGATTTGAGTCAAATTCGGTCAAACGAGAGAGGTTCTGAGTATAAAATGGCCAACTCACTTCGAATCGGATGATATGAATCAATATAGGTCGAATGAGATTAGTTTTTGATAGAAAATGAGGTATTTACCCTTGAACATGTCATAAACACTTAAAATACATCGATTAGAGTCAAACTCTGTCAAACGGGAGAGGTTTTGTGTATTAATTGATCTAAATACTTCCAATCGGACGATATGAGTCAATATAGCTCAAATAGAATCAATTTTGGGTAGAAAACGACGTATTTACCCTTGAACATTTAATAAAAACTTGAAAAACATCGATTTGAGTCAAACTCGGTTAAACGGGAGAGGTTTTGATTATAAAATGACCAGCTCACTTCGAATCAAACGATATGAATCAATATAGATTGAATGAGATTAGTTTTTGATAGAAAATGGTGTATGTACCCTTGAACATGTCATAAACACTTGAAATACATCAATTTGAGTCAAATTCTTTCAAACGGGAAAGGTTTATGTATGAAATGTCCTAAACACTTTGAATCGAACGATATGAGTTAATATAGGTCAAATTGGATTAGTTAAGGGTAGAAAATGACGTATTTACACTTGAATATGTCAAAACACTTGAATTACACCGATTTGAGTCAAACTCTATCAAACGGGAAATGGTTTGGGTATAAAATGACATAAACATTTCGAATTGGACGATATTAGTCAATATAGCTCAAATAGAATCAATTTTGGGTAGAAAATGACGTATTTACCCTTTACATGTCATAAACACTTGAAATACATTGATTTGAGTCAAACAAGATCAAACAAGAGTGGTTTTGGGCCTAAAATGCCCTAAACACTTCGAATTGGAAGATATGAGTCAACGTTGGTAAAATGGGATCAGTTTATGGTAGAAAATAACAAATTTACCCTTGAACTGCCATAAACACTTGAAATACATTGATTTGAGTCAAACTCTGTCAAACGGGAGAGGTTTTATGTATGAAATGACCTAAACACTTTGAATCGGACGATATGAGTCAATATAGCTCAAATAGAATCAAATTTGGGTAGAAAATGATGTATTTACCCTTGACCATGTGATAAACACTTGAAATACAACGATTTGAATCAAACTCTGTCAAACGGTAGATGTTTTGTGTATTAAATGATCTAAACACTTCGAATCGAACGATATGAGTCAATATAGCTCAAATAGAATCAATTTTGGGTAGAAAATGACGTATTTACCCTTGAACATGTAATAAACACTTGAAAAACATTGATTTGAGTCAAACTCGGTTTAACGGGAGAGGTTTTGAGTATAAAATGGCCAGCTCACTTTGAATCGAACGATATGAATCAATATAGGTTGAATGAGATTAGTTTTTGATAGAAAATGATGTATTTACCCTTAAACATGTCATAAATACTTGAAATACATCGTTTTGAGTCAAATTATGTCTAACAAGAAAGGTTCAAGGTATAAATTGACCTAAACACTTCGAATCAGATGATATGAGTCAATATAGCTCAAATAGAATCAATTTTGGGTAGAAAATGACGTGTTTAGCCTTGAACATGTCATAAATACTTGAAATAAATTGGTTTGAGTCAAACTCTGTCAAATGGGAGAGGTTTTGGGTTTAAAATGACCTAAACACTTTGATTCAGATGATATGAGTTAATATAGGTCAAATTGGAAGTTTTGGGCAAAAAATGACGTTTTTACCCTTGAACATGTCAAAAACACTTGAAATACATCGATTTAAGTCAAACTCTGTCAAACGGGAAAGGTTTTGAGTATAAAATGACATAAACACTTTGAATCGGACGATATGAGTCAATAAAGCTTAAAAAGAATGAATTTTGGTTAGAAAATGACGTGTTTATCCTTGAACATTTCATATACACTTGAAATACATCGATTTTAGTCAAACTCGGTCAAACAAGAGAGTTTCTAGGTATAAAATGGCCTAAACACTTCGAATCGGATGATATGAGTCAATATAGGTCAAATGGGATCAGTTTTGGAAATAAAATGACGTATTTACCTTTATACATGTCATGAACACTTGAAATACATCGATTTGAGTCAAAGTCGGTCAAATGGGAGAGGTTTTGGGTATAAAAGGGACTAAACATTTCGAATCGAACGATATGAGTCAATATAGGTCAAATGGGATCAGTTTTGGGTAGAAAATGATGTATTTACCATTGAGAATGTCATAAACACTTTAAATACATTGATTTGAGTCCAACAAGTTCAAACAGGAGTTGTTCTTGGCATAAAATGACGTAAACACTTCGAATCGGAAGATATTAGTCAACATAGGTAAAATGGAATTGGTGTATGTTAGAAAATAACGTATTTACCCTTTAACATGCCATAAACACTTGAAATACATCCATTTGAGTCAAACTCTGTAAAACGGGAGAGGTTTTAAGTATTAATTGACCTAAACACTTTGAACCAGACGATATGAGTCAATATAGCCCAAATAGAATCAATTTTGGGTAGAAAATGATGTATTTACCCTTGAACATGTCATAACCATTTATAATACATCGATTTGAGTCAAACTCTGTCAAATGGGAGAGATTAAATGATCTAAACACTTCGAATCGGACGATATGAGTCAATATAGCTCAAATAGAAACAATTTTGAGTAGAAAATGACGTATTTACCGTTGAACATGTAATAAACACTTGAAAAACATCGATTCGAGTCAAACTCAATCAAACGGGAGAGGTTTTGAGTATAAAATATCCAACTCACTTCGAATCGGATGATATGAATCAATATAGGTCAAATGAGATTAGTTTTGGATTGAAAATGACGTATTTACCCTTTAACATGTCATATACACTTGAAATACATCGATTTGAGTCGAACTCTGTCAAACGGGAAAGGTTCACGGTATAAAATGAACTAAACACTTCGAATCGAATGATATGAGTCAATATACCTCAAATAGAATCAATTTTGGTTAGAAAATGACATGTTTACCCTTGAACATGTTATAAAGCTTTGAAATACATCGATTTGAGTCAAACTCTGTCAAACGGGAGAGGTTTTGGGTATAAAATGACATAAACAATTCGAATCGGACCATATGAGTCAAGATAGCTAAAATACAATCAATTTTAGGTAGAAAATGACGTGTTTACCCTTGAACATGTCATATACACTTGAAATACATCGATTTGAGTCAAACTCAGTTAAACGGGAGAGTCTCTGGGTAGAAAATGGCCTAAACACTTTGAATCAGATGATATGAGTCAATATAGGTCAAATGGGATCAGTTTTGGATATAAAATGATGTTTTTACCCTTATACATATCATAAACACTCTAAATACATCGATTTGAGTCAAACTCGGTCAAATGGGAGAGGTTTTGGGTATAAATGGTCTAAACACTTCGAATCGGACGATATGAGTCAATATAGGTCAAATGGGATTAGTTTTGGGTAGAAAATGATGTATTTACCCTTGAGAATGTGATAAACACTTTAAATACATCGATTTGAGTCCAACAAGTTCAAACAGGAGAGCATCTGGGCATAAAATGACCTAAACACTTCGAATTGGATGATATGAGTCAACGTAGGTCAAATGGGATCAGTTTATGGTAGAAAATAACATATTTACCCTTGAACATGCCATAAACACTTGAAATACATCGATTTGAGTCAAACTCTGTCAAACGGGAGAGGTTTTGTGTATTAAATGACCAACTAGAATTAATTTTGGGTAGAAAATGATGTATTTACCCTAGAAATACATCGATTTGAGTCAAACTCGGTGAAACAAGTGAGGTTCTGTGTATGAAATTGTCTAAACACTTCGAATTAGATGATATGAATCAATATAGGTCAAATGGGATCAATTTTGGATAGAAAATGACATATTTACCCTTAAAATGTCATAAACACTTGAAATACATTGATTTGAGTCAAACTCGGTTAAATAGGAGAGGCTTTGGGTATAAAATGACCTAAACACTTCGAATCAGACGATATGAGTTAATATAGGTCAAATAGGATCTGTTTTGGGTAGAAAATGACATACTTATCGTTAATCATGTCTTAAATACTTGAAATCTGTCGATTTGAATAAAATTAGGTGAAACAAGAGAGGTTTTCTGTATTTAAAGACCTAAACACTTTGATCCGGACGATATGAGTCAATATAGGTCAAATAGAATCAATTTTGGGTAGAAAATGACGTATTTACCCTTGAGCATGTCATAAACACTTGAAATACATCAATTTGAGTCAAACTCTGTCAAATGAGAGAGGTTCTAGGTATAAAATTACCTAAACATTTCAAATCAGACGATATGAGTCAACAAAGGTCAAATGGGATCAGTTTTGGGTAGAAAGTGACGTATTTACTCTTGAACATTTTATAAACACATGAAATACATCGATTTGAGTCAAACTCGGTCAAAAGGGAAAGGTTTTGGGTATAAAATGACCTAAACACTTCAAATCAGGCAATATGAATCAATATAGGTCAAATAGGATCAGTTTTGGGTAGAAAATGACGTATTTACCCTTACATATGTCATAAACACTTGAAATACATTGATTAGAGTCAAACTCGATCAAATGGGAGAGGTTCTAGGTATATAATGGCCTAAACACTTCGAATCAGACAATATGAGTCAATATAGGTCAAATAGGATCAGTTTTGGGTAGAAAATGACATATTTACCCTTAAACATGTCATAAACACTTGAAATACATTGATTAGAGTCAAACTCGGTCAAATGGGAGAGGTTCTAGGTGTATAATGTCCTAAACACTTCGAATCAGCCAATATGAGTCAATTGATGTACTCGTTTTAGAGCACGTTTACAACCTCATTGTAGTGTCGAGTCTCGCGGTTTGAGATTGATTTTATACACATTACACTTGTTTTTACCTTGATCTTGTCTTCGCGCTATTTTAAGGTCATTTTAGGTACTTTTTATGATTTTAAGGTAAAATACGACGTGTTTGAGGCTTTGACACTCTTATCAAGAGTTTAGATGCGTGGATCATAGCTTGGGCACTCGTTCTAAGTCATTCTAGAAGATCCCATGAAGTTCAGAAGCCAGTAGACACTTTGAAGAAGCTGTATAGCAAGATTCAGGCGCATATTCAACCGAATCTGACAGCCATTCAGTCGAATGGAAGACAGGAACTCAAGCATATGACTCAAGCTCTCGAATATAGCCAAATCAGATCCCATTCGGGCGAATCATGGTCCATTTGGCCGAATCCATTCTCTCC
This sequence comes from Dysphania ambrosioides, assembly GCA_026401315.1. NCBI lineage: Eukaryota > Viridiplantae > Streptophyta > Magnoliopsida > Caryophyllales > Amaranthaceae > Dysphania > Dysphania ambrosioides. The sequence goes on along the minus strand of CM048668.1, from coordinate 9,588,198 downwards.
TTCGGTCGAATGGTGGACAAACTTATGATGTGCTCATTTTAGAGCACGTTTACAACCTCATTTTAGTATCGAGTCTCGTGCTTTTATATTGGTTTTATGCACGTTACATTCAATTTTACCTTGATCTTGTCCTCAAGCTGCTTTTAGGTCATTTCAGGTGATCTCGATGAATTCGAGGTAAAATGAGATGTGTTCGAGGCTTTGACACTTCAATTAAGAGTGTGGATGCGCGTATCATAGCTTGGGAATGCGTTCCAAGTCACTCTCGAAGATCCCATAAACTCTAGAAGCCACTAGGCACTTTAAAGGAACTGTTCAGCAAGGTTTAGGTTCAGATTCGACCGAATTTGACATCCATTCGGTCGAATGGTGGACAGGGTGCGAAATCACTAAGCTTCTGCTTTGGGCGAATGGACACACCATTCGGCCGAATGGCCACCCATTCGGCCGAATCCACTATGCATTCGGCCGAATGGCCTTCTTTCCTGCATATTTTGGTTCTTTCTTTAGTCGGCGCTCGAGGGTTTTTCCTAGGGTTTTACTCCTTTTGTCCCTAGGGTATAAATACCCTCTTTCTCTGTACATAACCTTATGCCTACTTTGAGAGCTTTTGTGCCTCAACCTAGAACATCACTTTAAGGCTTTTCATTTCTTTCATGCATTAGTTTAGATTTACAGCTTTCGTTGTTCTCGTTTTCAAGCTTTGTATTTCGGATTCGGTTCCTATTTCGTTCATACAATTTCGTTTATGCAAGGTATTATTTCTTTTCTGTTTTAGTTCTTTTAATGCTTTCAAGTATTGTTTTTCTTGATTTCATTCCTCTAGCTATAATCGTTGTTTCGTTGACAGTTTTGGTAGAGTAGTCGTTAGTTCGGTTATAATTCTTAGTTTTCGTTCTCTTGTTCATTTCCATTCAGTCTATTCATGCTTTTAATCATGTCTTTTATTATTACTATGTGTGAGTAGTCTTCTTACGGGTTTGATTGGTGAAACCCTAGGTTGGCTCGTTCTTCATGCGTAGAGTTAGGATTTGAGATTGTTAACGGTTGCTTGATTGATATTCGATGCAAATCTTGTCCTGCCACTCCTTTGGAGACATAGGGCGATTATAGGTTGTTCGTGTGATTTATAGGGTCACAAACTTCCTCTCGTCATCTTGAGTGTCATGATTCATTGTTGACTGATTTCTCCTAATTTAGCGTATTGATAGCTCGGTTGTCCTTCCTAGGGTGGAACTAATCTATCCCCATTTTCCCTTCATAGCATAATATCGTTTTAGTTCTTGCTTTGTTTTTCTGTTATTAGTATAATTCTTTTCAAATCCCATTTAAATCCTTTACATCAAGTCTATAAGCTATCGCCCCTTGTCCTTGTGGTTCGATCCCCGACTTACCACTACACTAGTTGTAGTAGTATTAGGGTGTTTATAAATTTAGTTTGCATAACTATTCTTTTAGTCAAACGACCTAAAATAACGGTTATCAAAATGGCGCCGTTGCCGGGGACAAGGCGTTGTGTTTAGATTATAGTCTTGGTGTAATTCATTTTAGTCTAATAATCTGCTTGTCAGTACTTACGCTTGGTCTCTAGTGTTGTTTGCATGCCATATAGCACACGTCAATCAAATCAACAACTAGAACCATTCGACCCTGAGGTTCAACGCAGCAAACGGAGAATTCCAACCCAAACCTCATCGCAGCCGAATACCTCCAACCACCCTACACCACCAATGGACGAAAACCACCAACAACTATTTGGTCAATTTGGGACACCTGGGTCCCAAGAATTTCGAGGAGGTGTAGTGTTACCCACAGCTCCGAACCCCTATCATATACATCCTCAATTCACCCGGATGGTGAAAGAGACCCCTTTTTGTGGTTTAAGAAATGAATGCCCTCTCCAACACTTGGAGGCATTCTCAGATATTTGCGGTCTCATACCTCCATGCCCCAATAGCCCAGATTATGTACGGATGCATCTATTTCACTTGAGTTTATCTGGTGATGCTCGGGACTGGTATAAATGCTTAGAGCCCAACTCAATCATTAATTGGGCTCAATTAAAGACAGCGTTTCTAGAAAGGTTCTATCCCACAGTTCGAACGTAGGATGGCGTAAGAAACTTGCGTCATTCACTCAAGAGGATGATGAGAACCTTAGTGCCACTTGGAGTCGGTTTAAGAGAATGATAAGAGCATGCCCCCATCATGAGTACGGGGAGAACCATCTTAATACATTCTTCTATGATGGTCTAAACGACTCCACCAAGGCACTCCTAGACTCCGCTGTTGGTGGCCAACTTTCAAAAGTCCCATGCAATCAAGTGAGGGCTAGGATTGAGGAGGTTGCTAAAAATAGTTCTTGGGGAGGAGCAAGGGGTAGTGGATTACCGAGAGGAGGGATGGATTCAAGCAACTTGGATACGATTACTTCAAAAATTGAGGCTATCATGGATAAGAAGTTGTCCAAGTTCAAATACGCCCAAGGTAGCTCTAATGTATCATCGGTTAAAGAGACGCCCTTTTCATGTAGAATCTGTGGGGGCACCAATCATGATACATCATATTGTGGGGGTGCAAATTCCGAGCACATAGCGGCTGTTAATTGCGGGGGTATAACCAAGAAGGACCCCCGGTCATGAACTATGATGGATACGGGTATAATCCCAACTATGTGGCAGCTGTAGGATATGGTGGTCAAAACCAAGGGTTTTCTCAGCAAGGTCCTTACAATAACCAACCCTTTAGACCTACCTTCAATCCGAATTCTAGCCAAGGAAACTCCTCCTAAGGGTATAATTCCAACAGTCAAGCAAATGGGAGTTTTCCTAGGCCGAATGGGAATAGGCCATACCCTCCAATGCCAAGACCCAACACCAACCCATCCTATCCATCTATACAGCCTCAACCAAACCCGCCTCCAACTAATGAATTCCTTTCCACCCAAGTGAACTCCCTTGCGCAACAAAACCAAACCCTCTCGCACATCAACCAAACTTTGATGAACCAAATGCAACAACTTCAGGCGCAACAGAAGTTGTTTGAATCACAGCTTGCGCAAATGGCTAGTCCACCCCCACCATTGCCATTTCCTTCTCACCCCCAACAAAACCCATCCACCCAGCCTCCAGCACAAAACTCTCCTGACTCTAACCCTAAGCATCACACCTGTAAGGCGATCTTCCTAGGATCTGGAACCTCACATCCTTCTCCATCTGTAGCCAATGAAGACGATTTAGGGGAAGATCCCTCAAAGGGTAGTGGTTTTCTAGGAGAAAATGAGCACAAGGAGACCCTTGAGGGAAGAGAAGAAAAGGAGGGTGGTGAAGAAATTGAGGGGCACAATGTCAAAATCAATGGGTATGAGGGGAAGAAGAACGACGAAGATGAGAGATGGAGGGAGATACAGGAAAGGAGGAAACTCGAGCGTCAACATGCTCCGCCTCTACCTTTTCCTTACAAAAAGGTAGAGAAGCAACTTCAAGAAAAGTTTCTTAAATTCCTAGAGCATATGCGGCAGCTTGAAATGAAAATACCATTCCTAGAGGCCATGGAACAAATGCCGCAATATGCTACGTATCTGAAAACCCTCCTAAGGAACAAGATAAAGCTTAAGGGCGAAGTGATTAGTTTGCCAGAGCAAGTAAGTGCCATCATTCAGGGCACGTGGGTAAAGAAAGAAAAAGCTAGAGGACCCTTTGTGCTCCCAGTCACCCTTGGAAAACTCAATTCTAAGGGAGCACTCGCTGACCTTGGGGCCTCCATTAGCCTAATGCTGATGTCCATCGCCAAGAAACTCACTTTCGACCTCAAGCCATCACAGAAAACAATCCAGTTGGCCGACCGTAGTATAAAAGTGCCATATGGGGAGTTTGAGGACCTTCCGATCCAAGTTGGGAACATAGTAGTACCATGTGACTTCGTGGTGCTTGATATGGCCGAGGATCCTTATACTCCTCTCATCTTAGGGAGGGATGCTTTGAAAACTTTGGGTGCCCTGATCGACTGTGAATCAGAAACTATAACCGTTAGGGTAGCCCAAGAGAAGGTTGTGTTTGCCTTTTCTAAGTCTTCAAAGGAACCCATGGTCGAGCGGATTTGTTCCTTTGGGGTGGTCACCAAAGAAGCTGCGAAAGAGGTCGAGAGCTGTAGTGATTTTGTTGCTCCAATGACAGTTGAGGTGTTAGATGAGGAGGAAGCGCAAAAGCGTCTTATTTTTGGGGTTGCGAAGGGAATTGCTCCACCGATAGAGATGTGTTATAAATCTGAGGGAACTGACGAACCAGCCCGTAAACGGAAAAGGGCTAGAAAAAGAAAATCTAAAAAGAGACCGATGGCTCCACCTGGCTTGGGGGAGCCCCGCATTATAACCCACCTCCAGATGACCCTGGTTCTCCATTGCTTACTTCCGCCACTGCGGCTCGGTGGAGAGTTTTGACTCCCCACGCTGGAGGTGATAGTGATGCTAGGAGTGAATCCACTCCTACGGCAGGTATAATTTCTTTGTTTTCTTTTTCTGTATAAATTTGTGCCTAAATGTGTCGAACTTACCGACGTTAAACAAAAGTACTTACGGGAGATAACCCGGTGTTGGTTTTGTTAGTTAATTTGTATAGCAACAGCCTCCATAATGCTGATCTTTCTCCCTTTTGTTTCTTCTCTCCCAAGTGCCGGGACGGCTCTTGAGCTACCTTGGGGGAGGGTCCTTGTGTTTTCAAAGCTTTGAAAGATCCGCATTATGGAAACTATTGGCTTTTTTTTTAGTCTGCAAGTCTAGGTGTATCATGATTAATGTGCTTGAGTTGTGAAACTGACATGCTAGCTCCTGACGTGTACGTTATAGTGGTCTTATGCATACTCATGCTTTTCCTAGCCTTGTGCCTATTTTGGGACCGAATAATTGATTGTTTTCCACCTGACTTTGGGGATCTGGTCCTGCTTGGTTTGCGGCTTGGATGACTACCTTTTGAGGCACATTTTCGACTAGCCTAGTGAGGATGGAGCCTTCTAGGACTCCATTAGGAGTCCTATGTTATAAAGTGCTAGTTAGAGAGTCTAAGTATTGTGTCTGTTCTCCTCCAGCATAGTCTTCTTCTCTAAAGGCCAGGGATGATAACACGTTTGTAGTTACAGCTACATGGCCAAATTGCCTACCATGAATATTGATTGACTTTAGGGTAAGCCAATTTTGTGCCTTTACCTTTTCTTCGTAGCTACATCACCTAACTCCACATGAGCCAAATATTCCCTCTTCTTACCTAGAGGATAGTCAAGTGATTACAGTGAAGTGGTGCCCGTTGCATTGTGGTGAAAGATTTTGGTTGGAAAAATCGTTGTCGTATGATATGACTCTTTACATTACTCTTAGTTTATTTCAGAAACATTTTCTTGAAAACAAAAAGAAAAAAAAAAGAGAAAACAAAAAAAGAAAGAAAAAAGAAAAAGAAAAGAAAAAAATAGAAAAAGAAAAATTCGAGAATAAAGTTGGTGTAATGAGCTCATTTATGCGTATCCGAAGAATTTTGGGAAGTGGCATGGTTTTCGGAAGTCGTAGCCATCCTTAGTTTGATTACCTTGGATTGCTTACTATCCTCTATTTGAACTCCACATCCCCAAATTTTACCCTACCTTGATCCCAGCCTACATTACAACCGTTTCCAAACCTGTTCGACTTGGCCTGATTAGCAAGTTCTATGCTAGAGAGTAGATAGGATGCAATCCCTAAGATTTCTCCTTGATTGAGTGTTTAATTCCCGACTTATCTTAAGTCGGATGATTATGAGCGAAACACGTACCATATTAAACACACGAGCGTACTAGAAATTTCCCACATCTTTTGGGAAATAGCATGGGGAGCATGGACTTGTGACCTCATTAGGTAGTGGGTGGCATGGCCTGTGTTGTAGCTTTTCCAGTGATCCCGAGTCTGTGGAAAACGTTTTTTTTATCTTGGTATTATGCTCTTTTGAGCCCATTGTACTTGCACACCCAAGGCTAGGGAAGAGTTTTGCGCATACACGGCTGGCATTGTCCTGTTTTCCGCTCACCTTGCTTTTCATGAGTTTTGCTCACGGTGTGCCTTGCTAGTTCATTTGCTAGGGACTAGCAAAGGTTTGGCTTGGGGGAAGTTGATGTGCTCATTTTAGAGCACGTTTACAACCTCATTTTAGTGTTGAGTCTCGTGCTTTTATATTGGTTTTATGCACGTTACATTCAATTTTACCTTGATCTTGTCCTCGAGCTGCTTTTAGGTCATTTCAGGTGATCTCGATGATTTCGAGGTAAAATGAGACGTGTTCGAGGCTTTGACACTTCAATCAAGAGTGTGGATGCGCGTATCATAGCTTGGGCATGCGTTCCAAGTCACTCTCGAAGATCCCATAAACTCTAGAAGCCACTAGGCACTTTAAAGGAACTGTTCAGCAAGGTTTAGGTTCAGATTCGACCGAATCTGACATCCATTCCTTCGAATGGTGGACAGGGTGCGAAATCACCAAGCTTTTGTTTTGGGCAAATGGACACACCATTCGGCCGAATGGCCACCCATTCCGCCGAATCCACTATGCATTCGGCCGAATGGCCTTCTTTCCCGCATATTTTGGTTCTTTCTTTAGTCGGTGCTCGAGGGTTTTTCCTAGGGTTTTACTCCTTTTGTCCCTAGGGTATAAATACCCTCTTTCTCTGTACATAACCTTATACCTACTTTGAGAGCTTTTGTGCCTCAACCTAGAACATTACTTTAAGGCTTTTCATTTCTTTCATGCATTAGTTTAGATTTACAGCTTTCGTTGTTCTCGTTTTCAAGCTTTGTATCTCGGATTCGGTTCCTATTTCGTTCATACAATTTCGTTTATGCAAGGTATTATTTCTTTTCTGTTTTAGTTCTTTTAATGCTTTCAAGTATTGTTTTTCCTGATTTCATTCCTCTACCTATAATCGTTGTTTCGTTGACAGTTTTGGTAGAGTAGTCGTTGGTTCGGTTATAGTTCTTAGTTTTCGTTCTCTTGTTCATTTCCATTTAGTCTATTCATGCTTTTAATCATGTCTTTTATTATTACTATGTGTGAGTAGTCTTCTTCGGGGTTTGATTGGTGAAACCCTAGGTTAGCTCGTTCTTCATGCGTAGAGTTAGGATTTGAGATTGTTAACGGCTGCTTGATTGATATTCGATGCAAATCTTGTCCTGCCACTCCTTTGGAGACATAGGGCGATTATAGGTTGTTCGTGTGATTTACAGGGTCACAAACTTCCTCTCGTCATCTTGAGTGTCATGATTCATTGTTGACTGATTTCTCCTAATTTAGCGTATTGATAGCTCGGTTGTCCTTCCTAGGGTGGAACTAATCTATCCCCATTTTCCCTTCATAGCATAATATCGTTTTAGTTCTTGCTTTGTTTTTCTATTATTAGTATAATTCTTTTCAAATCCCATTTAAATCCTTTACATCAAGTCTATAAGCTATCGCCCCTTGTCCTTGTGGTTCGATCCCCGACTTACCACTACACTAGTTGTAGTAGTATTAGGGTGTTTATAAATTTAGTTTGCATAACTATTCTTTTAGTCAAACGACCTAAAAGAACGGTTATCAACTTATGTTATTGGAACTTTTTGTTTTGGGCGAATTACAACACCATTCGACCGAATCTCAACCCATTCGGCCGAATCCACAGCTCCTTCGGCCGAATGGCCTTTATTTCCGCAGTATTTAGTTTCTTCTTAAGCAGGCACTCGAGGTTTTTTCTAGGGTTTTACCCCCTTATGTCCTTAGGGTATAAATACCCCCTTTCTTTGTGTAAAACCCTCATTCCTATTTTTAGAGCTCTTGTGCCTCAATTTGGAACATCATTTTCATTGCTTTTCACTTCATTCATGTACTAGTTTAGATTTAAGGCTTTTATTGCTCTCCTTTTCAAGTATTGTATTTTAGATTTAGAATTTCTTTCATTCAAGCAATTTCATTCACGTAAGTTATCGTTTCCTTTATTGCTTAATGCTTTCACTTATTGCTTTGGTTGATTTCATTACTCTTGCTGTTATTATGTCTCCATTTATGCCTATGAGTGAGTAGTTCTCTTAGGGGTTTGATTGGTGAAACCCTAGGTTTAGCTTGTTCTTCATGCATAGAGTTAGGGTTTGAGATTGTCGATGATTCTTTGATGAACATTCAATGCGAATCTTGTCCTGCCACTCCTTAGGAGACATAGGGTGATTATAGGTTGTTCATGTGATTTAAGGTCGCAAACTTCCTCTCGTCATCTTAAGTGTCTTGATTGATTGTTGATTGATTTTCCCTGACCTAACTTATCTACTAGTTGTATTGTCCTTCCTAGGGTGAACCTAATTTATCCCCGTTTGTCTTTCCTTGCTTATCATCGATTTTATTCTTGCTTTACATCAAGTCTCAAATAAACTTTAAGATCAAGTCTAAAACCTAGCATCCCTTGTCCTTAAGGTTCGACCCTCGACTTACCATTACACTAGTTGTAGTAGTATTAGGGTGATTATAAGTATTGTTTGCATAACTAGTCTTTTAGTAAACGACGCTAAAACCGGTTATCATCAATATAGGTCAAACAAGATCAGTTTTGGAAAGAAAATGACGTACTTACCCTTGAGAAAGTCATAAACACTTGAAATACATCGATTTGAGTCAAACTCGGTCAAACGCGAGAGATTCTGGGTATAAAATGACTTAAACACTTCGAATCGGAAGATACGAGTCAATGTAGGTCAAATCGTATCAGTTTACGGTAGAAAATAACGTATTTACCCTTGAACATGTCATAAACACATGAAATACATAAATTTGAGTCAAACTCTGTCAAACGGGAGAGGTTTTGTGTACTAAATGACCTAAACACTTCTAATTGGACGATATGAGTCAATATAGGGCAAATAGAATTAATTTTTGGGTAGAAAATGAAGTATTTACCCTTGAACATCTCATAAACACTTGAAATACATCAATTTGAGTCAAATTCGGTCAAACGAAAGAGGTTCTGGTTATAAAATGGCCTAAACACTTCGAATCGGTCGATATGAATTAGTAAAGGTCAAATGGAATCAGGTTTAGACATAAAATGATGTATTTACCCTTGAATATGTCATAAACACTTGAAATAAATTGATTTGAGTCAAACGGGAGAGGTTTTGGCTATAAAATGACCTAAACACTTTGAATCGGACGATATGAGTCAATATAGGACAAACGGGATCAATTTTGGATAGAAAATGACGTATTTACCCTTGAACATGTCATAAACACTTGAAATACATCAATTTGAGTCAAACTTGGTCAAATGGGAGAGTTTCTGGGTATAAAATAATTTAAACATTTCGAATTGGACGATATAAGTCAATATAGGTCAAATGGGATTAGTTTTGGGTTGACAATGTCGTATTTACCCTTGTACATGTTATAAACTTTTGAAATACAGCGATTTGAGTCAAACTTAGTCAAATAGGATAGGTTTTGGGTATTAAATGACCTAAACACTTGTCATCGGACAATATACGTCAATATAGGTCAAATGGGATCAATTTAGGGTAGAAAATAACGCATTTACCTTCAACATTTCATAAACACTTGAAATACATCGATTTAAGTCAAACTCGGTCAAACGGGAGAGGTTTTGTGTATTAAATGACCTATACACTTCGAAATGGATGATATCAGTCAATACAAGTCAAATGGGATCATTTTTGGGCTTTAAACATGTCATAAGCAATTGAAATACATCGATTTGAGTTAAACTCGGTCAAACAGGAGAGGTTATGTGAATTAAATGACCTAAACACTTTGAATTCGACTTTACACTAGTGGAAAAAAGGCCAAATACTACTACATATATGCTCCGTTTCTTCATACAACCGGAGTATATGCTTATGAATTGTTTTAGAGCGGTTTTTTTGGGTGTAATTGCAGTCTTTATGCTCCGGTTTAAAATGACCGGAGTATATAACATGTTTATGCTCCGGTTTAAAGGAACCGGAGCATATACATTTGTATTGCTTTGCTGCTTCATATAACCCGCGCCCTAATTTAATTTGCAGCCTCCTTCTCATCCCTAACCTTCAACCTACGCAGCACCTCATCCCTAACCTTCAACCTACGCAGCACCTCCCCCCAAAATCGCAAATTACAAACCGAAACTAAATCTCCCCTTGTTCACTCGTCTCTCCCAATATCTTCGGTTGGTAATTAACAATTGCAAGCGTGCGTGAAGGGCATCTCGTTCTGTGAATATTTTCGATTGAAAGGTATGTACCCAGCCAATTGCATTCGTGTATTAACAGATTTCTTGGAAGTTTAATGGCATTATTTCAGCGTACTTTGTTCCCTTGGCATATCACTATGCAATTCACCTTAACAAGAGATATAGCAAAGGAGCTTACCATTCGTAAGTGAGCCATTCCAAGGCTGGTCTAGTATATAATTCCTCGGTCTTTTGTGAATGAGTTGAGTTTCTAGAGTTTAGATCTCCCTTCATCTGTAGTCCAAATATAGCCAATGACACTGCTATTTATTTGTTTCAATTTTGATTTCGATGTGAAAGTGTATAATTAGTAGATTGGATGTCATAACTTAGTGCTATACTTGTGTATGTTGTACGAAACATTCAATTTGAAATCAGGAGGCTTGAGCAAGAAAGTTACTGTGTTTGAGTTTTATTATCAGCCAGATGAAGATATTATGTACTTCGTATTACTTATGTTATGCCTCATTTGTTAGAAAGCACATAAATATGGACGAATGCAATTTTTTTATATGCTTTATATCATCACAACAAAGGATATGAAGATAAGTGCTTATAGAACTTTGTTATAGGTTTTTGTCCCATTTAATTGGTACTACACAATACACATTGGCTGAATAGCGAGGATCTATATGTTTAATTTGCTTTTAGTTATTCTAATTACTTAAATATTACAGTTCCATGTATAGTTGCATAGGATGTATGAAAATGGCAAATATAGAAAGGCGTCCTAAGTATATCCCCTGACCATAATCGTCTCATTTTGACAAATATAGAAAGCTAGTCCTTTTGCATTAACAAAAATAAAAACATGATAAGGCAAAGCAGAAGGGTTAGTGTAAAATTATGTCTATTCTGTAGGACTTACATAGTGCATGCAAATGAAACATTTAAGTAAAGGAGTAGATTCCCAAAAATTTTGGTCCATGTAACATTGAGTTGGGAAAAGAATAGGACGTATAAAGGTGAAAAAAACTGACCAAGTAAATATATATGGTGTATATTTGATGACAATGAAAATTGAATTGATATCTCATGATCAAACCAATAATTAAAAAAGAAATGACAATTGATAAGTGGCGATTCATAGAGCCCCACTAGCAAATGAGATTTTGAAAACATGTATTCAAAGCTAAGTATGGAAGTTCTTTACTTCCTTTAATTTCCCCCTTTTATTTATTTAGGAATATTTCTATTATATTGTTAGTAAACCAAATTATTTCTAAATGCTCTTTATTTTTAAGGAACTCATTCAAAACTTACTCATTACTTGGGGATCTTGATTATTCCAAGGATGGAAAAAGATCGATTGTGGATGTATGGGGGCATTGAATCATCAGAATTTGTGGATGGGGTCTTGGAATTTTGTAGTATTGCTGTCGAACATCAGGCTAGGACAGGGGAAATTGGATTCTATTGCCCATATGTCAAGTGTGGCAATGTATCAAAGGTTGATAGCGTTGATATCCTTAGGGAGCATATACTTCGGCGTGGATTTAGGCCTCAATATCATGTTTGGGTTTGGCATGGTGAGGAGGGAATTTATGAAGGAAACGTTGTTCCACAGAATGTCCATGTTGAAGAAAATGTTGCTCATGTGGTGGAGAATAATGAATATGAGAATGACGAGGATGATGCAAATGGGGATATAAATCGTGTTGATGAGATGATGGAAGGGGTCGAGGATGAGTTAAGAGAACGTCCTCGTGTTTTTGACTTGTTGAAAGAGGCCTCTGAGAAGCCTCTCTACCCTGGATGTACAAAATTCACCAAACTGACAGCCGTGTTGACACTTTTCAATGTTAAGTCAAAGTTCAACTGGAGTGATACTAGTTTCACAAGTTTATTGGAAGTGTTAGGTGAGATGTTTCCTGATGGAAATGAACTTCCAAAATCGACATATTATGCCAAAAAGCTCATGTGCCCTTTCGGCTTAGAGTATTAGAAGATACATGCTTGTCCGAATGATTGTGTATTGTATCGAAAGGAACATGAGAGCTTAGAAGAGTGTCCGCGTTGTGGGTTATCGCGTTATAAGCGTAAAGGGGCTTGAGGTGCTAAAGGTCCTCCAGCTAAGCTGTTATGGTATCTTCCAATAATTCCAAGATTCAAGCGCCTGTTTTCTCTAAAGAAAGATGCTATGAATTTGAGGTGGCATGCAGATAGGGTGAAGAAAGGTCGTCTCCTCACACATCCAGCTTATTCTCCTGAGTGGAAGACTATTAATAGGTTACATAAGACATTTGGGGATGAAGATCGTAATTTGAGGCTCGGACTGTGTACTGATGGAATGAACCCATTCGGGACTCTTAGTTCTCAACACAGTACATGGCCGGTACTCTTAGTTATCTATAATTTGCCTCCTTGGTTGTGCATGAAACGTAAGTACATTATGCTTTCTCTTCTAATCTCTGGTCCTAAACAACCTGGAAATGATATTGATGTATATCTTACACCCCTCGTTGAGGATTTGAGAAAGATGTGGGATGAAGGGGTTTCTGTGTACGATGCACATGCTAATGATGTGTTCACATTGTGTGCAATGCTTTTATGCACCGTCAATGACTTCCCCGCATATGGTAACTTATCCGGGTATAGAAATAAAGGGAAGAAAGCATGCCCAATTTGTATCAATGACATGGAAGCTACGTGGATTCCTAAGTGCAAACATGTCTTTATGCCCCATCGGAAGTTTCTCCCACGTGATCACCCCTATCGTAAGAAAAAGAAGGCATTCGATGGAGAGGTTGAAGAGCGTATAGCTCGTCGACCGTTTACCGGGTATGAGGTTTACGAACAGGTTAAGGGGGTTAAAACAGTTTTCGGTAAACCTGGACAAGGGGGTGAAGGGCTATGGAAGAAACAGTCAATCTTTTGGAAGCTTCCATATTAGAGAGATCTACAGGTTAGACATTGCCTCGACGTTATGCACATAGAGAAAAATGTATGCGATGCAATACTCGGGACGCTAATGAACATTCCAGGTAAGACAAAGGATGTGAAGGCCGTGCGAGATTATTTAGAATGCAAGGGGCTTTGCCCAGAGTTATGGCCACAGGTTAAGGAGGTAAAGAAAAGAAATAGAGCCAAAGAAGGAGGTGACATGAACAAGGGAAAGGGAAAGGGTAAAGAAAAGGTTACAAGTGACAAGAAACAGAACGTAGAAAAGATTTATTTACCACCGGCTTGTTACACATTGTCCAAAGAAGAGAAACGGGTTTTTTATGAGACTTTGTATGGCATTAAGGTTCCATCAGGGTACTCATCTAACATGAAAAGATTTGTGTCCCTGAATGGTGAGTTGAAGTTGGGAAGCATGAAATCCCACGATTGCCATATCATGATGCAAATGTTCCTACCAATTGCAATTCGGGGGATACTTCCAAAACATATGAGATATACTATTACCGAACTGTGTTCGTTCTTCAACACAATATGTTGTAAAGTGCTTGATCCCTTTAAACTTGATGCCCTTCAAGCGGATGTGATTGAAACTTTATGCAAGTTTGAAATGTATTTCCCACCTTCGTTTTTTGACATTATGGTTCACCTAATTGTCCACCTCGTTCGTGAAATCAAGCTTTTAGGTCCCGTTTATTTGAGGTGGTGTTATCCTTTTGAAATACATATGGGGGTTTTGCAAAACAAAGTGAGGAACCCGGCACAACCCGAGGGTAGTATGATTCAAGGCACTGTGAGCGATGAGATCGGTAATTTTATAGCTGAGTATATGGCCAGTGCAGAGCCTATTGGACTTCCTTCCTCTCGACATGAAGGGAGACTTCAGGGAAAGGGAACAATTGGTTCAAAATTAATCACACCTCCTAGAGAACAGCGCCTACAAGCACACTTGTATGTCTTACATCATGTTCCAGATGTCCATCCCTTTTTGAATGAGCATTACGAGGAATTGCGTGTTAGAAATCCTTCTAAAGGGGATAGATCTTTGATGCAGTTGCATAATAAGACATTTATTGATTGGTTTCATAATCGAGTTGTATGTGAACAACTCGAGGATGTGTCTGAAACTGTGAAGTGGTTAGCTTTTGGTCCTCGCGAAAATGTCAACAAATATGAGGGTTATGATATCAATGGGTACACCTTTTGGACTGAGGGTCAAGATCAGAAGTCCTCTTTCTTGCAGAATAGTGGTGTTTCCGTTTTGGCGTCATCTACATTTTACGCGAGTGCCAAGGATCAATCACCGGTAGATGCCAAGTTGTTATACTATGGGAGAGTACAGGAAATATAGGAGCTTGACTACTCTAGTTTCACTGTTGGTCTTTTTAAATGCAAGTGGGTAGATAACAATCGACGATGTATTAAAAATGATGACCCTTGTGGATTTACTATTGTTGACTTGAGTCGGTTGCGTGATAGTGAAGAACCATTTATACTTGCCACACATGCTAAGCAAGTATTCTACATTGTAGACCCCAATGATAAAAATTGGTCTATTGTTATAGCGGGGAAAAGGAGTATCCTCGGTATAGGTGATGTTGATGATGAGGAAGAGTATGATGCTTTTGAAGACTCCCCACCATTTACTAATCCAAAATCCGGTGACGATGGAGATGGTGACATAGGTTACATGCGTGTAGATCACATAGAAGGAATACATTTGAATTTTGATAAGTAATGTACTAGGTATGATAAACTTAAGTAGTTATTGTCAAAATTGACTTGATTTTAGACTTGTTTTTTTGTTGCGTTATTTATTTGGATATACAATTTATGATGTTGCGTTTCTTTCAGGTTTTTAGCAGTCCTTAACTGTTGAAGTTGACGAACACCAAACTTCAGAACGGACTTGAGTTCGGTGTCAAAGGTCTAGAGTTTGTTGAAAAAGGTCAAGTATAAACATAAATTATATTCCTTTAATATTAATTGATGCATTAACATGAATTTTTGTTGTTACTCGCACTGGGATTATATTGTCAATTTATGCTACAGTTTCTTTATTGTCACTTGCCCTGAGATCTACAGTACGATGAATCTGTTTAGAGATGGCATACTTCCTGAGGAGGATGATGTTCAGGATGGGCATAGCCATGATGATAAAGAATATGATGTAGAGATGGAGGAGGATAAAGGAGACTCTGAAGATAGGGCTTACGATGAGGTTTCATCTAGGTGGGAACAACATGAATTGATGGCAGACCAAGCTCCACCAATTGACTTAAACACAGAAGAACGTGGTATTATGGTGACACCTCAACAACCACAAGTTTCCCATCAAGTTGCCTCTACTAGTAAAGAGAGTTCTAAGAAGAGAAAAGGGAGAGGTCCTACGAAGAATCTTAAAGTGACAGAACCAATGCACCTTGAGTACAATAGTGAAGGTTCTATGGGCACTCAAGAGGGGGGGGGGGTGAATTGAGTGTTTAGCAATCGTTGGTAAATTTTAACTCTTTTCGGATTATGGTTAAGGAACCAGTTGTGCTGGTTCCCTTGAGCAGCGGATTAAAAGCAAAACAATAAAGAACACAACAATTTAACGAGGTTCAGCCAACTCTGGCCTACGTCCTCCTATCCTAAGTCCTTTATTAATCTACTCCGAAAAACAAAGACAAAGAACACTCTGCAGTTCCCTACTCCGGGACCAGCAACCCCACACTCTACTCCGAGTATGCTAAAGACCTACACTCGTAAGTCCTAAACGTGTTTGAACTCACAAACACTCACCTAGCCTTCAGCCCCCTTGCCAAAGACTCACGTTACAATGATCAACACTCTCTAAATGATCAAACTCTTTAATAAGTGAAAATAGAGAAACTTATTTAATCTAAGATGCTCGTGTATATGAGATATCAATAGACTTAGTGCTTTTCTCTCAATGTATTGCTCCTTAATAATGCGTGAGAGAAGTTGTTGATTATTAGTTAAACAGATCCTATTTATAACCCTTAAGTAACCGAAACCCTAGTTACCAAAAATCATGCCAAAAAGATAAACATGACTTTAGGTAAGTATTTATCCTAAATTGATTTTATTATAAGATAAAATCAATCTAAGATAATTACTCTAGAATTTAGGTAACTTAAAAGATTATATCAAATCAGTTAATAGCTGCCAAAATATTTTCCAAAACTTAATTTTCGAAATAAAATCTTTTTATAAAATCTTTTTTAAAATCGCAGCTCTAATAATCAGAACAGTTAACCTGGTCCCCTGACCTGGTTCCCTGTCTTAAACATGTTATGAAATTTGTTCCAATCCTTGTACCAAATTTCACAACGATGTTTAATATATTCAAAGCACTTTATATATCTATTAATAAAACATACTACGGAGCATTTACATGAAAATCCTAAAACACTCTTTCTTGAAGTGGATCTTTCTTCATGTAAACTTTAAGTCCTTGAATGCTTCCTTCGAATCATCTCATCATGAATAATGGCTCTTTAATAAGCTTCAAAGGACTTCAAGATTCAAGACTTGGTACAAACTCAATTACTGCACACGTAACACAGTTAAGGTACAATATCAAGTACATTACAGAAACAGTACATACTGGTTCCCTACCAGTACATAGCATAATTATTATTAAACTGTTTCCTGTGTAAAGACAAGTTAGTTCAATATAAAAACTCATGTAAATAATAACTTGTCTAGGGTAACAGTATACTGAAGTCAGTTGGTTCCTACCAACTGTTTTAACACTTATGTAGAACCTGTTTCCCTTAGCTGTTTGTCATCATTCAAAACCTAAGGAACCCAACAAATTCCCCCTTTTTGATGATGACAAACATTTTGAAGTTTCTGCACCTGTTATCATACTCAAAATAAAATCGTCAAAAACTTCAAGGACTCGAGACACACTGGAACGAGTCAGTTAAGCCAACTGGTTCCCTAACTAAAACAGAACAAATAAAATAAAGAGAAAAAGACTCAAACTACTCAACCTAAACTAGGAACTAGTAAAGACTCTAGGCTTCAACTTCAACTGTTTTCCCCCTTTTGGCATCATTAAAAAGATATGCAATAGTAGAATCATATGCACAAGATAATGTGCTAAACCAATCAATGGTACCAACCATTATACAAACAATATGCTGCAAAGATAATCAAGATCAATCAAAATCAAAACAAACCATCAACAGTAATAAAATAGTTTAGTACATACCAAGCAAAAGTTAACCAAAAGGACCCAAATCCATAACCAAAAGAAATCTATGGATAGGGTGGAATTAAAAATAGTTCAACATAATCAGTTATTAGAGAAATAATAATAGTAAGGCAGGCATAAACAAGGAAGAATCAAGCTCATTCATCATCCTCATTCTCCTCTTCTTCATCATCTTCCTCGGACTTTTCTGGATCAGCTGTTGCATCCTGGTCCTCCTCTGCCTCATCCTCACTTTCTTAAGCTGTTGGTTCCCTTGCAGCCTCAGCCTCAACTGGAACTGGTTCCTTACTGCTACTAGCAACCTGTTTCTCCACAGCACTCATTCTGATAGTAAAGGAAGCAGACAAACCCTCAACCAAACCCATCAACTTATGCAACATTTCCTCCTGAGCCTCCAGCCTCTGTAAGAGAACCGACTGACCTGCTGGTTCCTCTTTCCTCTTCTTGGCTGGCCTAGGGGTTTCCTCTACTGGTTCCTCATCCCTGAACCTTAGCTCACCAGAGCTGATGTCCAATCCTTTCTGTTTCAGGATTGCTTTGGTGAATACTACAACAGGAACAGTAGATCCACTCAGACTAACATTATTTTCTTTCAAGAGCGTGGTGATATAAGAACCGTATGGAAGAGAATGGTGAGAGGAATTGTAACTATACATAATATGGTCAATCATAAGAGATGGAAGATTGACCTTAATCTTCTTCATAATCAAGTAAATTAGCACCATTTCCATGATGCGTACCATTCCTCTACCTTGGGCCCTAGGTAATAACATTTTGTTGCAAATGGAATGAAGGACCAGCATTACTGGTTCCTTCAAGTTGACAGTTTTGAATGTTCCAGATTTCTTTGGAACTCTTCCTCCAAACACAAAGTCATGAATGTCATCAGGAGTTATCCCAATGAGTGTTGGCCAACCATCACCAGAGAACTTATCAAACCCATCTCTAGGGACACTCAACAAAACAGACAGGCTAGCTACTGACATATTAACCTCCACACCATTAACAGTTGAACTTAAAGACATATCAAGCTGCTGTTTCAAGTTCAAAAAGAAAGACCTAACACCAGCGGTGTTTGCATCACAGACATTAAATAAGGACATCCATCCTTGGTATTCTAGCAGACTTTTCACTTCATGTAAAGCACGTTCATCAAAGTAACCATCCCCAGTTCTACACCCAGAAAGAACTACTCTAGAGCTTAAGTCAGTGGAACCACCAGAAGGTGATTCTAAGGACATACCTTTTGTTGCCTTTCGTGCTGTTCCTCTTTTTCTTTTGGAACCAGCAGCAGAATCAATGGACTGTTCTTCCAGTACTTCCTCCTTGATCCTCCTCAGAGAAGATCTTGTTGCCCTGCTACGAACCATGGGTTTGGGTGTTTTCTCAGTAGACCCGAGGATTTTTAAATCCTCTTCCCCGCTCACAATTTCTTCCTCTTCCTTTCCACCCTCAGTATCAAAGAATTCCTCCGTGCTTCTGGGCTGTTCCCCTAGTGAAGAGGCTGGTTCCTTCACAATCTTCTCCTCAACCTCAGGGGATTTTGGTAATGGGACTTTTGTGGAAGGTTGAGAAGGTGGGGATTTTGTGGATGATGATGATTTTGGTGATAAGTGTTTTGTTTCAGTGGGTGGTGAAGTATTAGAGACGATTTTTGGAGATGATGGTTCAGCGGTTATAGGTGGAATCGAGGTCTCTTTCACCTTTGATTGTGATGAATTGGAAGCACTACTCTTCTTCTTGCCTTTCTTAGATGATGCAGCAGTAGCTTTCTTACCCATTGTGAGATTTGAGAGAAGAACAACCAAGAGAAATTGAAGAAGAAGCGAAATTGAACTCGGATGAACAGTGTTTAGGGCACAAGCACGAGAGAGAAGAGAGAAAGAATTGAATGATGTGATGAATGAACTCTGCAATGGGTTAGTGTATTTATATCAACGTTGCACAATTAAGGAAGTTCAAAATTATAGCCGGTTGAAGCAATTAAAACGGAAAGATATGATTGCAAATTTGAAAATCAAAATATGGTAATTATCTTGTTACCATAATTTTATCAACCAACTAAAAAATAGGCAATAAGATATATTTGCCTCTTAGATAGGAATTAATAACTGAAATAAGATAAATCTTTCCAAAAAGAATTATCTTATATTAATATTCCAAAAATATTTTAAATATTTTCGAATGACATATCAGAGCTGAACTGCTGTTCCCTCTTGCTGGTACCTGTACTAAACCAAGTTATGCTGTTTCTAGCTTATCTCAATTCGACATCTCCTGTTTCTTTGCACAACCAATTTTGCAATCCTTTTGAGATCACAAATTAGGTTACATAACATTTGTAATCCAGCAACATAGTTATATACATAATCAATACAAAAGCATACCTAATCTAGCCAATCATTGAAGGAAATAATTGAAGCCAAAGACTAAAATTTAACTAGACCTAGCATGACCCTTAACTTACAAAACGACTCTCTACACAAAGGCTTAGTGAAGATATCAGCTATTTGATCTTCACTTTTACAGAACAACACTTCAACCAATCCTTTTTCCACATTGTCTCTTAAAAAATGATGCCTTATTTCAATGTGTTTGGTTTTGGAGTGTTGAACAGGGTTCTTAGAAATATTAATAGCACTGGTGTTATCACAAAATATAGGAACACTTTCATAAATAACACCAAAATCTTTCAGCTGGTTCCTTATCCACAGTAGCTGGGAACAGCATGAAGCTGCTGCAATGTATTCTGCCTCTGCTGTGGATAAGGCTACTGAATTTTGCTTTTTAGAACCCCACGAGATTAGACAAGAGCCAAGGAAGTGTGCCATACCTGATGTGCTCTTTCTATCCACAAGGAAACCAGCATAGTCTGCATCTGTATATCCAACCAGGTTGATGGTACTGCCTTTGGGGTACCACAAGCACAGATCTGCTGTTCCCACAAGATACCTAAGTATCCTTCTAACAGCTTTCAAGTGAGATTCTTTTGGATTACTTTGAAACCTAGCACACACTCCAACAGAAAACACAATGTCAGGTCTACTAGCTGTTAGGTAAAGAAGAGAACCTATCATTCCTCTATAAAGAGAGGCTTCAACATCTTTTCCCTTAAGATCAGCATCTAATTTAGCAGATGTGGGAACAGGTGTATCATAAGCTCTGCTGTTCTCCATGCCAAACTTTTTCAGCAATTCTTTTAAGTACTTTTGTTGATGGATCATGATTCCATCATTTGTTTGCTTGATTTGCAGCCCTAGGAAGAATCCTAGTTCACCCATCATACTCATTTCAAATTCACTCTGCATCAAATTAGCAAACTCATCACACAAAACTTTATTAGTAGCACCAAATAAAATATCATCAACATAGATTTGTACTACAATCAAGTGTTTCCCTTTGGTTTTGATAAATAAGGTTTTGTCTACTGTTCCTCTCTTATACTCATTTTTCATCAAGAAAGTGGACAACCGTTCATACCAAGCTCTTGGAGCTTGTTTCAATCCATACAAAGCCTTGTCCAATTTATATACATGTTGGGGGAACAGCGCATCTTCAAAACCAGGAGGCTGTTCCACATACACTTCTTCCTTTAGGTAACCATTAAGGAAGGCAGTTTTCACATCCATCTGTAACAGCTTAAAGTTCATGTGAGCAGCATAAGCAATTAAAACCCTAATAGCCTCAAGCCTAGCTACTGGTGCAAACGTCTCATCATAGTCAATTCCTTCTTGTTGATTATACCCTTGCACCACTAGTCTTGCTTTGTTTCTGACTATAGTACCAAGGTCATCTAACTTATTTCTAAAGACCCATCTAGTACCAATGACTGATCTTTCTTTGGGACGGGGAACCAGGTGCCAGACCTGGTTCCTCTGAAATTGATTCAATTCATCTTGCATAGCTAATACCCAATCAGGATCAGTCAAAGCCATCTTATAGTCAGTAGGCTCTACATTAGACAGGAAGGAATAGAAAGCACAAAAGTTTTGAAAAACACTTCTTCTCGTTTGAATCCCTTTATTAATATCACTAATTATTTGATCAGTGGGATGAGAAGATTGATATCTATAAGATCTAAAATTTACACCATTTTGTGCTTCTAAATTAGGTTGGGAACCAGCATAATCATGAATCTCTTCTTCTACTGAAGAACCAGGAGGATTCACATTCATGTTGTTTCCTCTATCATTGCTTACCTCAGGTTCAGAGGTGGTTCCTTCTACTGTTCCCCCTGAACTCATTACCTGTCTATTATTTGTGAAACCATCAGGACTTGGTTCACTTTCTGAATCCTCGTTGCCACCATTTCCTTCTCTAGGTACATCATCATTGTTATCAGGTGGAGTATTTGGTATACCTAGATTTGCTTGCTCGTCATCTGAGGGACCAGCAGCCTGGTTCCCCGTAAAGTCCATTAGTCCAATTTCTTCATCAGGTTGTACCTGCGCATTCTCAGAAGACATATTAAATTCATCAAAGATAACATGAATACTCTCCTCTACACAAAGAGTCCTTTTATTAAAGACTCTATATGCTTTGCTGTGAGAAGAATATCCAAGAAAGATCCCCTCATCACTCCTAGGATCAAATTTATCAAGCTGGTCCTTCCCATTGTTATGAATGAAACACTTACATCCAAAAACACGAAAATAAGAAATATTGGGCTTTCGACCTTTAAGGAGTTCATAAGGAGTTTTATTTATCTTTGGTCTAATGAGACCTCTATTTAAAATATAGCAAGCAGTGTCAACAGCTTCACCCCAAAATCTCTTAGGAAGACCACTTTCAATTAGCATCGTTCTGGCCATCTCCTCAAGAGTTCTATTTTTTCTTTCTACAACACCATTTTGTTGAGGTGTTCTAGGGGCTGAGAAGTTGTGACTTACTCCATGTTCCCTACAATAATCAACAAAGTTAGCATTATCAAATTCAGTACCATGGTCTGATCTTACCGAGACCAGCTTATGAGTGAGCTGGTTCTCCACTTGTTTCACCAATGTTACCCATTCTTCAAACGTTTCATCCTTTGTGTGTAACATCATCACCCAAGTGTACCTGGAATAATCATCAACCATAACACATACATATCTATGACCTCTTCGACTTTGTACTCTCATAGGACCACACAAATCAATGTGTACAAGTTCGAAGGGCCTGCTGGTACTCATAACTGTTTTAGGCTTAAAAGAAGTTTTGACCTGTTTCCCCCTTACACATTCAGAACAAACTTTATCAGCTTCGTACTTAATGTTAGGAAGACCTACCACTAAGTCACGTGCTTTAAGTTTGTTTAGAAGTGTTAGGCTAGCATGTCCAAACCTTTTATGCCAAATCCATTGATTATTATCAGAAACAGCTCTCAAACAGATGGACTT
Source organism: Dysphania ambrosioides (assembly GCA_026401315.1). Taxonomy (NCBI): domain Eukaryota; kingdom Viridiplantae; phylum Streptophyta; class Magnoliopsida; order Caryophyllales; family Amaranthaceae; genus Dysphania; species Dysphania ambrosioides. The sequence goes on along the minus strand of CM048668.1, from coordinate 9,565,435 downwards.
GTCTTGAGGAATTTTATCTAGGAAGGTAATGTAAACATCATGCTTCCTGGTTCCCTCACATACAAGTTCTCCTGTTTGTGAGTTAACTATATGACAAAGATTGGCTTGAAACTCGACTCTATTGCCTTTGTCACATAATTGAGAAATACTCAAAAGATTATGTTGCAAGCCTTCAACATAATATACATCGTCTATAGCATGAGAAAGTGTCTTACCAACCTTACCTAAATCAGTGATGGTTCCCTTACTATTATCTCCAAAGGTGACACTTCCTCCATCAAAGGCCACTAGTGAAAGGAATTGATCTTTATCCCCGGACATATGTCTTGAGCAACCACTGTCCAAATACCAATAGGTGTCTCCTTTCACTCTAGCCTGCAAGAGCAAATCAAACATTAGATTTAGGAACCCAAACAGACTTGGGTCCCTTTTCAACAACATTTACATTTTGTTGATCTTTTCTTATCCAAACATATTTAACATTCTTGCTGTTCTTATTAGCACTAAACCTCTTAGCTGAACATTCATGAATCTTATGTCCATTCTTACCACAATGAAAACACACATGCATCTCTTTAGTCATGACATACTTACCTCGTTGGTATTCTTTGATCCAGGTGGTTTCTCTGGGAGACCAGTTAGTCCTGGTTCTCTGTCTAGTATAACCAAGACCAGCCTTTCCTCTGTTTCCTCTCGATAAAGTCAGATGATTTAAGGATTCTTTAGCATTCAATAATTTGTCCATATGTCTATGACTATCATTAAGTTCCTTTTCTCTAGTTTCAAGTGTCTTAGTCAACAATTCGTTTTTCTCTTTAAGAAAATCAAAATTACCTTTTAAAACTTCGAATTGTTGATTAAGCTTTGAAACCATATTGTCAATAGACATGTCAACAACCACTGGGTGCTTGTCCTTTTTCAATTGATTGATTTCCGCATGCAAATAACAAATATCACTTTCATATTTATCAATCATATTACTAACTTCTATACTGGTTCCAGTAGGGGAAACAGTGAGCTGAGCAGTTTTAAGTGAAGCAATTTCTTTGTGAGAATTTTCAAGGTTAGAAGCTAGTATTTCAAAAGCCTCCAACAAAGAGTTTCTACTACACGAATTTGCTTTACTCACAACTGCTGAAAGATCAAGAGCTTCATTAGTAGTTGATAAGTCTCTGGGGAACCAGGAGGTCAGATCTTCTTCACCGTCACTTGAGTAATCAGGTTTAGAAGATCTTGTCCTTTCTAGTTCCACCTTACACTTGTCCAACTCAACTTCTAGTTCTGCCACTTGATCTTTGAGCTCATGGCACACACCTTCTAAGTGATCACAACTAGCAATAGCAATTTCACATTTACTGCGTTTTTCTTTTAAATCTCTTTTGCAAGTTATGTATGTTTCACTTAGCTTATAACATTCATCTAACAAAGAGTTTATACATGCAAGCAAGTTATCTCTATCATATTCAAGCATATCTTCTCTAATTTGTTCTAAACTTACCTTGCGTTCAAGTAGTACATCCTTCTTTGCCATAAGACATTTTTCGAGTGTGCTGGTTCCCCCTCTGGTTCCTGGACCAGTGCTGTTCTCCTCGATGTTTGTGAAGGCAGTTAGGCAAACATCCGAGTTAGGTGATCCTCCTTCATCTTCTGATCCTGAGTCAGTGTCTCCCCACATGGAAGCTATCATGGCATTCTTGTATGCTCGTTTATCTACGGTCTTAGACTGTTTGTCATTCCATTTAGGGCAATCTCGAATAAGATGTCCTTTTTCTCCACATTTGAAGCAACCTGAAGAAGAGGAAGAGTTAGACTTTTTAGAATTTTTAAAATTCTTACCTTTGAAGTTTCTCTTTTGATCACGAAGAGATTTTTCAAATCTCCTTGCAATCATGCTGATCTCATCTTCTTCTTCTTCTACTGTTCCCTTCAGTGCAATGCCTCTAGCTGGTTCCTTCTCGGACTTGGAGTCAATCAGCATCTCATGAGTCATGAGGGAACCAATCAGCTGTTCCAGAGACAATGTAGACAGATCTTTTGCTTCATACACTGCTGTTACCTTAGCTGTCCAAGCATCTGTTAAACTACGCAAAATTTTTCTCACAAGATCTTCGTCAGAAAAACTTTTACCAAGTGATCTAAGATCATTAACAATAGTCATAAACCTACGAAAGCAATCATTGATTTTCTCATTTTTGTTCATAGCAAATAATTCATATTTAGACATGATTAAATCAATTTTAGACCGTTTTACCTCGCTGGTTCCCTCAAACGCAAGTTCAAGGGTGTCCCATATCTCCTTAGCACTACTACATCCAGAGATACGGTTTGTTTCAGTCTCACCTATTGCTTGTTGTAGTATAGACATTGCCTTGGCATTCTTCTCCAGCAATTTGTAATCAGCCGTGTCCAACTCACTGTCCTTTTTAGGTACCTGGTTCCCCTCGGCATCTTTCTTGAGGATGACATTTGGACCGTTCTTAACTACGAGCCAACATTCATAGTCAATACCCATGATAACATTCCTAATTCTATTTTTCCACCAAGCATAATTATTTCCATTAAACTTGGGAGTCTTGTTGTCATAACCGATTGCACTATGTTCTTGAGTACTCATTCTTAACTCCTCTAGATGTTACTCTTTCGAGAAGCTTAGGCTCTGATACCAATTGAAGGTTCTATGGGCACTCAAGAGGGGGGGGGGGTGAATTGAGTGTTTAGCAATCGTTGGTAAATTTTAACTCTTTTCGGATTATGGTTAAGGAACCAGTTGTGATGGTTCCCTTGAGCAGCGGATTAAAAGCAAAACAATAAAGAACACAACAATTTAACGAGGTTCAGCCAACTCTGGCCTACGTCCTCCTATCCTAAGTCCTTTATTAATCTACTCCGAAAAACAAAGACAAAGAACACTCTGCAGTTCCCTACTCCGGGACCAGCAACCCCACACTCTACTCCGAGTATGCTAAAGACCTACACTCGTAAGTCCTAAACGTGTTTGAACTCACAAACACTCACCTAGCCTTCAGCCCCCTTGCCAAAGACTCACGTTACAATGATCAACACTCTCTAAATGATCAAACTCTTTAATAAGTGAAAATAGAGAAACTTATTTAATCTAAGATGCTCGTGTATATGAGATATCAATAGACTTAGTGCTTTTCTCTCAATGTATTGCTCCTTAATAATGCGTGAGAGAAGTTGTTGATCATTAGTTAAACAGATCCTATTTATAACCCTTAAGTAACTGAAACCCTAGTTACCAAAAATCATGCCAAAAAGATAAACATGACTTTAGGTAAGTATTTATCCTAAATTGATTTTATTATAAGATAAAATCAATCTAAGATAATTACTCTAGAATTTAGGTAACTTAAAAGATTATATCAAATTAGTTAATAGCTGCCAAAATATTTTCCAAAACTTAATTTTCGAAATAAAATCTTTTTATAAAATCTTTTTTAAAATCGCAGCTCTAATAATCAGAACAGTTAACCTGGTCCCCTGACTTGGTTCCCTGTCTTAAACATGTTATGAAATTTGTTCCAATCCTTGTACCAAATTTCACAACGATGTTTAATATATTCAAAGCACTTTATATATCTATTAATAAAACATACTACGGAGCATTTACATGAAAATCCTAAAACACTCTTTCTTGAAGTGGATCTTTCTTCATGTAAACTTCAAGTCCTTGAATGCTTCCTTCGAATCATCTCATCATGAATAATGGCTCTTTAATAAGCTTCAAAGGACTTCAAGATTCAAGACTTGGTACAAACTCAATTACTGCACACGTAACACAGTTAAGGTACAATATCAAGTACATTACAGAAACAGTACATACTTGTTCCCTACCAGTACATAGCATAATTATTATTAAACTGTTTCCTGTGTAAAGACAAGTTAGTTCAATATAAAAACTCATGTAAATAATAACTTGTCTAGGGTAACAGTATACTGAAGTCAGCTGGTTCCTACCAACTGTTTTAACACTTATGTAGAACCTGTTTCCCTTAGCTGTTTGTCATCATTCAAAACCTAAGGAACCCAACAAATAGCTTGGGCCAACCATGTGGAAAGTGGCGTAGACAGTATGGAACACAACTTGGCATTTGTATGCGCAAAATTTCCATCCTGTACGCATGGAGTGAGGTGCCAGAGGGTCTAAAGAAATCAATATGGGAAGATACAGTGGTAAGCAAGTACTTAATGTTAACCTATCCCATTTGTAATATATTGACTCATATCGTCCGATTATGAGTGCTTAAGTCATTCTATTCAAACAACCTCTCCCATTTGACCGAGTTTGACTCAAATCGATTTATTTTAAGTGTTTATGACATGTTCAAGGGTAAATACGTCATTTTCTACCCAAAACAGATCCCATTTGACCTATATTAATTTATATCGTCCGATGATAAGTGTTTAGGTCATTTTATTCACACAACCTCTCCCATTTGACCGAGTTTGACTAAAATAGATGTATTTCAAGTGTTTATAACATGTACAAGGGTAAATACGTCATTGTCAACCCAAAGCTAATCCTATTTGACCTATATTGAATCATATCGTCCAATTCGAAATGTTTAAGTCATTTTATTCCCAAAACTTCTCTCATTTAACCGAGTTTGACTCAAATCGACGTATTTCAAGTGTTTATGACATGTTCAAGTGTAAATTTGTCATTTTCAACCACTTACAGATCCCATTTGACCTATATTGACTCATATCGTCCGATTAAAATATTTAGGTAATTTTATACCAAAAACATCTCCCATTTGACCGAGTTTGACTCAAATCGATGCATTTCAAGTGTTTATGACATGTTCAAGGGTAAATACATGTTTTTCAACCCAAAATTGATCCTATTTTACCTATATTGACTCATATTGTCCGATTCGAAATGTTTAGGTCATTTAATACACATAAGCTCTCCCGTTTGACCTAGTTTGACTCAAATTAATGTATTTCCAATGTTTATGAAATGTTTAAGGGTAAATACATCATTGTCTACCCAAAACCTCAACCCATTTGATCGAGTTTGACTCAAATACCTGTATTTCAAGTGTTTATAACATGTTCAAGGGCAAATACATCATTTTTCTTCCCAAAACTGATCCCATTTGACCTATATTAACCCAATTTGTCCAATTCGAAATGTTTGAGTTATTTTATACCCTGAACCTCTCATATTTGATCGAGTTTGACTCAAATTGATTTATTTCAAGTGTTTATGACATGTTTAAGAGTAAATACGTCATTTTCCACCCAAAACATATCCCATTTGACCTATATTGACTCACATCGTCCGACTCGAAATGGTTATGTCATTTTAATTTAGTTAGTCTCCTATTTGACCGAGTTTGACTCAAATCGATGTATTTCAAGTGTTTATGACATGTTCAAGGTAAATACATTATTTTCAACCCAAAACTAATCTCATTTGTAATATATTGACTCATATCGTCCGATTATGAGTGCTTAAGTCATTCTATTAACACAACCTCTCCCATTAGACTGAGTTTGACTGAAATCGATGTATTTTAAGTGTTTATGACATGTTCAAGGGTAAATACGTCATTTTCTACCCAAAACTGATCCTATTTGACCTATATTGACTTATATCGTCCGATGATAAGTGTTTAGGTCTTTTTATTCACACAACCTCTCCCATTTGACTGAGTTTGACTAAAATAGATGTATTTCAAGTGTTTATAACATGTACAAGGGTAAATACGTCATTGTCAACCCAAAGCTAATCCCATTTGACCTATATAGACTCATATCGTCCAATTCGAAATGTTTAAGTCATTTTATTCCCAAAACTTCTCTCATTTAACCGCGTTTGACTCAAATCGTTGTATTTCAAGTGTTTATGACATGTTCAAGTGTAAATTTGTCATTTTCAACCACTTACAGATCCCATTTGACCTATATTGACTCATATCGTCCGATTAAAATATTTAGGTAATTTTATACCAAAAACATCTCCCATTTGACCGAGTTTGACTCAAATCGATGCATTTCAAGTGTTTATGACATGTTCAAGGGTAAATACATGTTTTTCAACCCAAAATTGATCCTATTTTACCTATATTGACTCATATTGTCCGATTCGAAATGTTTAGGTCATTTAATACACATAAGCTCTCCCGTTTGACCTAGTTTGACTCAAATTAATGTATTTCCAATGTTTATGAAATGTTTAAGGGTAAATACATCATTGTCTACCCAAAACCTCAACCCATTTGATCGAGTTTGACTCAAATACCTGTATTTCAAGTGTTTATAACATGTTCAAGGGCAAATACATCATTTTTCTTCCCAAAACTGATCCCATTTGACCTATATTAACCCAATTTGTCCAATTCGAAATGTTTGAGTTATTTTATACCCTGAACCTCTCATATTTGATCGAGTTTGACTCAAATTGATTTATTTCAAGTGTTTATGACATGTTTAAGAGTAAATACGTCATTTTCCACCCAAAACATATCCCATTTGACCTATATTGACTCACATCGTCCGACTCGAAATGGTTATGTCATTTTAATTTAGTTAGTCTCCTATTTGACCGAGTTTGACTCAAATCGATGTATTTCAAGTGTTTATGACATGTTCAAGGTAAATACATTATTTTCAACCCAAAACTAATCTCATTTGTAATATATTGACTCATATCGTCCGATTATGAGTGCTTAAGTCATTCTATTAACACAACCTCTCCCATTAGACTGAGTTTGACTGAAATCGATGTATTTTAAGTGTTTATGACATGTTCAAGGGTAAATACGTCATTTTCTACCCAAAACTGATCCTATTTGACCTATATTGACTTATATCGTCCGATGATAAGTGTTTAGGTCTTTTTATTCACACAACCTCTCCCATTTGACTGAGTTTGACTAAAATAGATGTATTTCAAGTGTTTATAACATGTACAAGGGTAAATACGTCATTGTCAACCCAAAGCTAATCCCATTTGACCTATATAGACTCATATCGTCCAATTCGAAATGTTTAAGTCATTTTATTCCCAAAACTTCTCTCATTTAACCGCGTTTGACTCAAATCGTTGTATTTCAAGTGTTTATGACATGTTCAAGTGTAAATTTGTCATTTTCAACCACTTACAGATCCCATTTGACCTATATTGACTCATATCGTCCGATTAAAATATTTAGGTAATTTTATACCAAAAACATCTCCCATTTGACCGAGTTTGACTCAAATCGATGCATTTCAAGTGTTTATGACATGTTCAAGGGTAAATACATGTTTTTCAACCCAAAATTGATCCTATTTTACCTATATTGACTCATATTGTCCGATTCGAAATGTTTAGGTCATTTAATACACATAAGCTCTCCCGTTTGACCTAGTTTGACTCAAATTAATGTATTTCCAATGTTTATGAAATGTTTAAGGGTAAATACATCGTTGTCTACCCAAAACCTCAACCCATTGGATCGAGTTTGACTCAAATCCCTGTATTTCAAGTGTTTATAACATGTTGAAGGGCTAATACATCATTTTTCTTGCCAAAACTGATCCCATTTAACCTATATTAACTCAATTTGTTCGATTCGAAGTGTTTGAGTTATTTTATACCCCGAACCTCTCATATTTGATCGAGTTTGACTCAAATTGATTCATTTCAAGTGTTTATGACATGTTTAAGAGTAAATACGTCATTTTCCACCCAAAACATATCCCATATGACCTATATTGACTCACATCGTCCGACTCGAAATGTTTATGTCTTTTTAATCCAGTTAGTCTCCCATTTGACCGGGTTTGACTCTAATTGATGTATTTCAAGTGTTTATGACATGTTCAAGGGTAAATACGTTATTTTCAACCCAAAACTGATCCCATTTGTCCTATCTTGACTCATATCGTCCGATTATAAGTGCTTAAGTCATTATATTCACACAACCTCTCCCATTTGACCGAGTTTGACTCAAATCGATGTATTTTAAGTGTTTATGAAATGTTCAAGGTAAATACGTCATTTTCTACCCAAAACTGAACCTATTTGACCTATATTGATTTATATCGTCCGATGATAAGTGTTTAGGTCATTTTTTTCACACAACCTCTCCCATTTGACTGCATTTGACTAAAATAGATGTATTTCAAGTGTTTATAACATGTACAAGGGTAAATACGTCATTGTCAACCCAAAGCTAATCCCATTTGACCTATATTGACTCATATCGTCCAATTCGAAATGTTTAGGTCATTTTATTCCCAAAACTTCTCTCATTTAACCGAGTTTGACTCAAATTGACGTATTTCAAGTGTTTATGACATGTTCAAGTGTAAATTCGTCATTTTCAACCACTATTACATCTTGACCTATATTGACTCATATCGTCCGATTAAAATATTTAGGTAAATATACCAAAAATATCTCCCATTGGACCGAGTTTGACTCAAATCGATGCATTTCAAGTGTTTATGACATATTCAAGGGTAAATACATCTTTTTCAACCCAAAACTGATCCTATTTTACCTATATTGACTGATATTGTCCGATACAAAATGTTTAGGTCATTTAATACACATAACCTCTCCCATTTGACCTAGTTTGACTCAAATTGATGTATTTCCAATGTTTATAAAATGTTCAAGGGTAAATAAATCATTGTCTACCCAAAACCTCAACCCATTTGATCAAGTTTGACTGAAATCCCTATATTTCAAGTGTTTATAACATGTTCATGGGTAAATACATCATTTTTCTTGCCAAAACTGATTCCATTTGACCTATATTAACTCAATTTGTCCGATTCGAAATGTTTGAGTTATTTTATACCCTAAACCTCTCATATTTGATCGTGTTTGAGTCAAATTGATTTATTTCAAGTGTTTATGACATGTTTAAGAGTAAATACATCATTTTCCACCCAAAATATATCCCATTTGACCTATATTGACTCATATCGTCCGACTCGAAATGTTTATGTCTTTTTAATCTAGTTAGTCTCCCATTTGACCGAGTTTGACTCAAATCAATGTATTTCAAGTGTTTATGACATGTTCAAGGGTAAATACTCTATTTTCAACCCAAAATTGATCCCATTTGTCCTATATTGACTCATATCGTCCGATTATAAGTGCTTAAGTCATTATATTCACACAACCTCTCCCATTTGACCAAGTTTGACTCAAATCGATGTATTTTAAGTGTTTATGAAATGTTCAAGGTAAATACGTCATTTTCTACCAAAAACTGAACCCATTTGACCTATATTAACTTATATTGTCCGATGATAAGTGTTAAGGTCATTTTATTCACACAACCTTTCCCATTTGATTGAGTTTAACTAAAATAGATGTATTTCAAGTGTTTATAACATGTACAAGGGTAAATACGTCATTGTCAACCCAAAACTAATCCTATTTGACCTATATTGACTCATATCGTCCAATTCGAAATGTTTAAGTCATTTATTCCCTAAACTTCTCTCATTTAACCGAGTTTGACTCAAATCGACGTATTTCAAGTGTTTATGACACCTTCAAGTGTAAATTCATCATTTTCAACCACTAACAGATCCCATTTGACCTATATTGACTCAAATCGTCCAATTAAAATGTTTAAGTAATTTTATACCATAAACATCTCCCATTTGACTGAGTTTGACTCAAATCGATGCATTTCAAGTGTTTATGACATGTTCAAGGGTAAATAAATCTTTTTCAACCCAAAGCTGATCCTATTTTACCTCTATGGACTCATATCGTCCGATTCGAAATGTTTAGGTCATTTAATACACATAACCTCTCATGTTTGACCTAGTTTGACTCAAAGTGATGTATTTCCAATGTTTATGAAATTTTCACGGGTAATACCTCAACCCAATTGATCGATTTTGACTCAAATCCCTGTATTTCAAGTGTCTATAACATGTTCAAGGGTAAATACATTATTTTTCTTGCCAAAACTGATCCCATTTAACCTATATTAACTCAATTTGTCCGATTCGAAATGTTTGAGTTATTTTATACCTTGAACCTCTCATATTTGATCGAGTTTGACTCAAATTGATTTATTTCAAGTGTTTCTGACATGTTTAAGAGTAAATACGTCATTTTCCACCCAAAACATATCCCATTTGACTTATATTGACTCACATCGTCCGACTCGAAATGCTTATGTTTTTTAATTTAGTTAGTCTTCTATTTGACCGAGTTTGACTCAAATCGATGTATTTTAAGTGTTTATGAAATATTCAAGGTAAATACGCCATTTTCTACCCAAAACTAATCCCATTTGACCTATATTGTTTTATATCGTCTGATGATAAGTGTTTAGGTCGTTTTATTCACACAACCTCTCTCATTTGACTGAGTTTGACTAAAATAGATGTATTTCACGTGTTTAGAACATGTACAAGGGTATTTCAACTGTTTAGAACATGTATTTCACCCAAAACTAATCCCATTTGACCTATATTGACTCATATCGTTCAATTCGAAATGTTTAAGTCATTTTATTCCCAAAACTTCTCTCATTTAAACGAGTTTGACTCAAATCGACGTATTTCAACTGTTTATGACATTTTCAAGGGTAAATTCATCATTTTCAACCACTTACAGATCCCATTTGACCTATATTGACTCATATCGTCCGATTAAAATGTTTAGGTAATTTTATACCTAAAACATCTCCCATTTGACCGAGTTTGACTCAAATCGATGCATTTCTAGTGTTTATGACATGTTCAAGGTTAAATACATCTTTTTTAACCCAAAACTTATCCTATTTTACCTATATTGACTCATATCGTCCGATTCGAAATGTTTAAGTTATTTTATTCCCGGAACCTTTGCCATTTGACTGAGTTTGACTCAAATCTATGTATTTGAAGTGTTTATGACATGATCAAGGGTAAATACGTTATTTTCAACCCAAAATTGATCCGATTTGATCGAGTGTGAGTCAAATTGCTGTATTTTAAGTGTTTATAACATGTTCAAGGGTAAATACGTCATTTTTCTTGCCAAAATTGATCCCATTTGACCTATATTAACTCAATTTGTCCGATTTGAAATGTTTGAGTTATTTTATACCTTGAACCTCTCACATTTGATCGAGTTTGACTCAAATCGATTTATTTCAGTTTAAGAGTAAATACGTCATTTTCCACCCAAAACAGATCCCATTTGACCTATATTGACTCATATCGTCCGATTTGAAATGTTTATTGTTGAGTCCCTTAGGTTTTGATGTTTTGAATGATGACAAACAGTTACAGGAAATAGGTCACAAGTATTGCGAATAGTTGGTTAGGGAACTAGCTATAATAGAATACTGTTTCCCTAGACAAGTTATTATTTGCTTGTGTTATCAATTAAAATAACTTGTCTATTTACAGGAAATGGTTAGGTATGAATTGATCTATGTATTGGTGGGGAACCAGTTGGAACTGTTTCCTTGACTGCTATGCTGTAAAGCAGTCACATATTATCTATTGCATGTTAACTATGTTATATGTGCAGTAGTTAAGATGATTCCAAGACTTGGAGCATAGAAGCCTTTCGAAGACATTCGAAGAAAGATACTTTGCTCAAGATGAAGCATCCAAGGAAGATTCAAGTCTTGTAGATTACATGAAAAGAAGAATATTTATACTTTACTGTTAATCCAGTTTTTCATGTTATAAGTGTTTATAAGTGTTTTAAGTGTGATAAGTCATGTTATGAATTCTGGTACAAAGCTGGAATAGAATTCATAACATACTTAATTCAGGGAACCAGGTTCAGGGAACCAGGTTTACTGAATGGAATATCAAGCTGCGTATTTTTGAAAAGATTTTGTAAAAATATTTTCTAAGAATTATTTTGGAAAATATATTAAGCAGCTGGTAGATTAGATGAGAATATATTGGTTACCTAAAAACTAGGAGTATTTATATTATTTGATTCTATCTATATGATTAAGTCAAATAAGATAAATACTTTCCTAAACTCACATGAGATACCGGCATAAAAGATTATGTGATTTTAGAAAAGCTAGGGTTTTTGTAATCACATATATAAACTCATCTAATCAACCTAATTCTGTAAGGCTCTCACGTGAAAAAAACTGAGTTCATTTATAGAGAGCATTATACTCACTTAAGCACAAAAGCCTTTCATTAAGTCATATACAAGAGCACCATTAGAGATTATATTTTTCTCTCATATTAGCTTTTAGAAGCAAGATCAAAGGAGAGTTTGATTCTGTAAAGAGCTTTCAATAGAGGGGTTGAAAGGCTGGGAGAGTGTTTGTGAGTTCAAACACAAAAGGGCTTACGAGTGTAAGTCGAATGCACACTCAGAGTAGAGTGTGGAGTGAACTGGTTCCCGGAGTAGGGAAATAGTTGAGTGTATGTGTTCTTTGTTTTTCGAAGTAGATTAATAAAAGAGCAAAGGGTAGGAGGACGTAGGCCTGAGTTGGCTGAACCTCGTTAAATTGTGTGTCTTCTTTATTGCTTTACATATAATCCGCTACTAATAGGAACTAGCACAACTGGTTCCTCCCACAGAACGAAAAAAGTAGTAAAAATAGGCCAAGGCTATTTATCACTCAATTCACCCCCCCTCTTGAGTGATCTAAAACCTTCAATTGGTATCAGAGCCTAGGCTTCTCATAAGAGTAACATCTAGAGAAGTCAAGTATGAGTACTTATGAATTGAACGCTTTGGGCTACGACAATAAGACACCAAAGTTCAACGGTAACAACTATGCTTGGTGGAAGAACATGATCAAAAATGTGATCATGGGAATTGATTATGAATGTTGGCTAGTTGTTAAAAATGGTCCCAACATCATTTTCAAAACAGATGAAGAGGGAAACAGGGTTCCAAAGAAAGATAGTGAACTAGTTACTGCTGATTACAAACTGCTGGAGAAGAATGCAAAGGCAATGTCAATTCTACAATAGGCTATAGGTGAGACTCAAATAAACTGGATCTCAGGTTGCAGCAATGCAAAAGAGATTTGGGATACCCTCGAACTTGCTTTTGAGGGAACCAGCGAGGTAAAAAGGTCCAAAATTGATTTACTTATGTCTAAGTATGAATTGTTTGCTATGAATAAAAATAAAAAGATTAATGACTGTTTTCATAGATTTATGACAATAGTTAATGATCTTAGATCTCTTGGTATGAATTTTTCTGATGAGGATCTTGTGAGAAAAATTTTGCGCAGTTTGACAGATGCATGGACATCAAAGGTAACAACAATATATGAGGCAAAGGATCTGTCAACTCTATCTCTGGAACAACTGATTGGTTCCGTCATGACTCATGAAATGTTGATTAATTCTAAGTCTGAGAAGGAACCAGCCAGAGGAACAGCTCTTAAGGGAATAGTAAAAGAAGAAGAAGATGAGATTGGCATGATTGCTAAAAGATTTGAAAGAACTCTTTGTGATCAAAGGAAGAATTTCAAAGGTAAGAACTTTAAGAAATCTAACTCTTCTTCTATAGGTTGCTTCAAGTGTGGAGATAAGGGACATCTTATTCGAGATTGCCCTAAGTGGAAGGACAAACAATCCAAATTTGGAGATAAACAGGCCTTCAAAAATGCAATGATAGCATCCATGTGGGGTGATTCTGATTCAGGGTCTGATGAAGATGAGGAATCACCTAACTCTGATGTTTGTTTGACTGCCTTCACAAACATTCAGGGAAATATCACTGACTCAGGAACCAGAGGGGGAACCAGTACATTCAGAAAATGCTTAATGCCAAAGAAGGATGTGCTACACGAACACAAGGTAAATTTAGAACAAGTTAGAAAAGATATGCATGAATATGATAGAGATAATATACTTGTATGTATTGACTCTTTATTAGATGAATGCTATAAACTTGGTGAAACCTACATAACTTGCAAAAGAGAACTTAAAGAAAAACGTGTTGAATGTGAAATTGCTGTTGCTAGTTGTGATCACCTAGAAGAAGTTTGCTTTGAATTGAAAAATCAAGTAGCTGAACTAGAGGTTGAATTGGACAAGTGTAAGGTGGAACTGGAGAAGGAAAGGTCTTCTAAATCTGACTGTCCTAGTGATGATGAGGAAGATCTGACCTCCTGGCTCCCTAGAGACTTATCAACTACTAGTGAATCTCTTAATTTTTCAGTAGCTATAGGTAAAGCAAATTCCTGTAGTAGAACTTCCTTGTTGAAAGCCTTTGAAATATTGGCTCACAACTTGGAAGAAATACACAAAGAATTTGTTTCACTTAAGGCTGCTCAGTTCACTGTTTCCTCTACAGGTACCAGTGTTAAGATTAGTGATGTAATAAATGAGTATGAAGGTACTATTTGTGATTTGCATGCTGAGATTCATAAACTGAAAATAGATAAGCAGTCAGTAATTGTTGACATGACTATTGATCCTATGGTTTCAAAGCTTAATTTACAACTTGAATCCTTAAAAAGTGATTTTGATTTTCTAAAAGATAAAAATGAGTTGTTGATTAAGAATCTTGAAACCAGAGAGAAAGAACTTCATGATAGTCATAGAAATGTTGAAAAATTATTAACTGCACATGAAACTTTGAATTCTTTAATTTCTTTTAAAAGTTACAAAGAAAGGATTGGTCTTGGATATACTAGACAGAGAACCAGGACTAACTAGTCCCCCAGGGAAACCACGTGGGTTAAAGAATTCAAAAGAGGTAAGTATGTAATGACTAAAGAGATGCATGTTTATTATCATTGTGGAATGAATGGGCATAAGATACATGAGTGTCCTGCTAAGAAGAATAGTGAGAAGAAGAACAATAAACATGTGAAGTAGGTCTGGAGAAGAAAAGACCAACAAGAGCCTAATGTCATTGAAAAGGGACCCAAATATGTTTGGGTTCCTAAAACTAATGTTTGATTTGTTCTTACAGGCTAAAGTGAAGGGAGATACCTATTGGTATTTGGACAGTGGTTGCTCAAGACACATGACCGAGGATAAAAGTCAATTCCTTTCACTAGTAGCCTTTGACGGTGGAAGTGTCACCTTTGGAGATAACAGCAAGGGAACCATCACTGGTTTAGGTAAGGTAGGTAAGACACTTTCAAATGCAATTGATGATGTATATTATGTTGAGGTCTTACAACATAATCTCTTGAGTATTTCTCAATTATGTGATAAAGGTAATAGAGTTGAGTTTCAAGCTAATCTTTGTCATATAGTTAATTCTCAAATAGGCAAACTTGTATGTGAGGGAACCAGGAAGCATGATGTTTACATCACCTTTCTGGATAAAATTCCTCAAGACAAGTCTGTTTGTTTGAGAGCTGTTTCTGATAATAACCAATGGATTTGGCATAAGAGATTTGGACATGCTAGCTTGACACTTTTAAACAAATTAAGGTCTCGTGATTTGGTGGTAGGACTTCCTAACATCACTTATGAGGCAGATAAAGTTTGTTTAGAATGTGTTAAGGGGAAATAGGTCAAAATCTCTTTTAAGCCTAAAACTGTTTTAAGTACCAGCAGACCCTTTGAACTTGTACTCATTGATTTGTGTGGTCCCATGAGAGTACAAAGTCGAAGAGGTCATATATATGTCTGTGTTATGGTTGATGATTATTCCAGGTACACTTGGGTAATAATGTTACATTCAAAAGATGAAACGTTCGATGAGTGGGTAGCATTGGTGAAGCAAGTGGAGAACCAGCTCTCTCACAAGCTAGTCTCGGTAAGATTAGACCATGGTACTGAATTTGATAATGCTAACTTTGTTGGTTATTGTAGGGAACAGGGAGTTAGTCACAACTTCTCAGCCCCAAGAACACCACAGCAAAACGGTGTTGTTGAAAGAAAGAATAGAACTCTTGAGGAGATGGCCAGAACAACGCTCATTGAGAGTGGTCTCCCTAAGAGTTTTTGGGGTGAAGCTGTGGACACTGCTTGCTATATTTTAAATAGAGGTATCATTAGACCAAAGTTAAATAAAACTCCATATGAACTCCTTAGAGGTCAAAAGCCTAATATTGCATACTTTCGTGTATTTGGATGCAAATGTTATATTCATAACAATGGGAAGAACCAGCTTGATAAATTTGATCCTAGGAGTGATGAGGGAATCTTTCTTGGATATTCTCCTCAAAGCAAAGTATATAGAGTCTTTAATAAAAGGACTTTGTGTGTCGAGGAGAGTGTACATGTCATCTTTGATGAATTTAACATGTCTTCTGAGATTGTGCAGGTACAACCTGATGAAATGATTGGATTGATGGAGTTTATTGGGAACCATGATGCTGGTCCCCTAAATGAAGTGCAAGCAGATCTAGGCTCACTTAATACTCCACAAAATGATGATAATGAGGAGCCTAGAGAAGAAAATAAGGACAACGAGAATTTAGAAGAAGAACCAAGACCTAATGGTTCCCCAAGTGACAGACAGGTAAGGGGTTCAGGGGGAATGAATGAAGATGCCTCCCTTGAACCTGAGGTAAGTAATGTTAATGGAAACAACGTGAATATGAATCTTACTAGTTCCGAAGAAATAGATGAGATTCATGATCATGTTGGTTCCCAATCAAATGAAGAAGCACAAAATGATTTCTCTCTTAAAAGCTATAAATATCAATCTTCTCATCCTCCAGATCAGATCATTAGTGATATTGATAAAGGATTTCAAACGAGAAGAAATGTTTTTCAAAACTTTTGTGTTTTTTATTTTTTCTTGTCTAATATAGAGCCAACTGACTATGAAATGACACTGACTGATCCTGATTGGGTTCTAGCAATGCAGGATGAATTAAATCAGTTCCATAGGAACCAAGTTTGGCATCTTGTACCTAGACCAAAGGATAGGTCAGTTATTGGTACAAAATGGGTCTTCAGAAACAAATTGGACGACCTAGGTACAATAGTCAGAAACAAAGCTAGGCTAGTGGTGCAAGGTTATAATTAATAAGAAGGGATTAACTATGATGAGACTTTTGCACCAGTAGCTAGGTTAGAGGCAATTAGGATTTTAATTACTTATGCTGCTCACATGAATATGAAATTGTTTCAGATGGATGTAAAGACTGCCTTCCTAAATGGATATTTGAAGGAAGAGGTATATGTAGAGCAGCCACCTGGTTTTGAAGAGAAGCTATTTCCCCAACATGTTTACAAGTTGGACAAAGCTCTATATGGATTGAAGCAAGCTCCAAGAGCTTGGTATGAAAGATTGTCTAAGTTCTTGATGGAGAATGATTACAAGAGGGGAACAGTAGACAAGACACTGTTTATCAAAGCCAGGGGGAACCACTTGATTATAGTACAAATTTATGTTGATGATATCTTATTTGGTGCTACTAATCAAGTACTATGTGATGAGTTTGCTAATCTTATGCAGAGTGAGTTTGAAATGAGCATGATGGGAGAACTAGGATTCTTTCTAGGATTGCAAATTAAGAAAATGGAGAATGGAACCATGATACATCAGCAAAAATACTTGAAAGAATTGCTGAAGAAATTTGGCATGGAGAACAGCAAGGCTTATGATACACCTGTTCCCACATCCACAAAATTAGACGCTGATCTAAAGGGAAAAGATGTTGAAGCCACACTTTATAGAGGAATGATTGGTTCCCTTCTCTATCTAACAGCTAGTAGACCTGATATTGTGTTCTCTATTGGATTGTGTGCTAGGTTTCAAAGTAATCCAAAGGAATATCACTTGAAGGCTATTAGAAGGATACTTAGGTATCTTGTGGGAACAACAGACTTATGCTTGTGGTACCTAAAGGGAGTGCAATTGATCTTATTGGGTACACTGATGCAGACTATGCTAGCTTTCTTGTTGATAGAAAGAGCACATCAAGTATGGCACACTTTCTTGGCTCTTATCTAATATCATGGGGTTCTAAAAAGCAAAACTCAGTGGCTTTATGCACAGCAGAGGCAGAATACATTGCATCAGCTTCATGCTGTTCTCAGCTACTATGGATAAGGAACCAGCTGAAGGATTTTGGTGTTGTTTATAATAGTGTTCCTATATTTTGTGAGAACACTAGTGCAATTAATATTTCTAAGAATCCTGTTCAACATTCCAAAACCAAACATATAGAGATTAGACATCATTTTATGAGAGATAATGTAGAAAAAGGTTTAGTGGAAGTGTTGTTTTGCAAAAGTGAAGATCAAATAGCTAATATCTTCACAAAACCCTTGTGTAGAGAAACTTTTTGTAATTTAAGAATCTTACTAGGTCTAGTTAGATTTTAGTCTTTGGCTTCATCTATTTCCCTCAATGATTGGTTAGAATGGTATTCTCTTGTATAGTATGTGTACATACCTATGTCGAAATCCTTCAAGTTTTATATAAATGATTTAAGATCCCAAAAGGATTAAAAATCATTGTTGCAAGAAACAGGTGAAATTAAACTAAGTTGCCAGAAACAGGATGAGGTGGTTCTATTCAAGTACCAGCAAAGGGAAACAGTAGATCAGCACTAATATGTCTTCCGAATAATATTTTTATATTTTTTTTGGAAGATTACTATAAGATATTTTCCTTTTAGAAGGAAATAATCTTATTTCAGTTATTTACCATAAAGATGATGGCAAATCAATCACATGCCTAGTTTATAGGATGGTTAAGATATTTATGGCAAGTAATGATAGCTATCTTTTCAAAATTTAAAACTTGTCATACTTATCTCATTGTTAAACCGTCATATTTTTGTTGAACTTCCATATTTTTTTGCTACAAATATATATATATATATATATATATATATATATATATATATATATATATATATATATATATATATATATATATTCTAACTCTTTGTGCAGCTTCATTACTTCTCATTCATCATACTCCTTCTCTCTTTTGCGTACTACTCAAAATCAGAGTACTGTTCATCATCTTCATTCTCAATTTTTCTTTGACAATGGGAAGAAAGACTACATCTTCATCCAGGGTAGGAAGAGGAAAGGGGTCTGCTAGTGACTCCACTCAATCAAAAGGAACCACCATCATTGTTCCACCACCCTCTCCACAAGAACAAATCCTAATTGAACCTTCATCACCCAATGTAGCTTCATCACCTTCAAAAATTCCAACCACAACCCCCAATTCCCCTCAAAAATCCTCCTCACCACCACAATCGACCAAACCCTCATCAAAACAACCTAAGCCTGTCTTCCATCCTCCGAAAACTGATGACTTTGCCATCAAGGAACCAGTACCATCTTAGGGGGAACAAGAGACAGAAGCACAGCAAACTGTGAGTCAAGAGATGGAGATTGGTACTACTGAAGAGCACAGTGAAGAAGAGGAAGAGGTTGAGGTTACTGGGTTCAAGGAAGGATCACCTGGTGAAAAGGTTAGGAGAAGTGGTCATTTTACGTGTTCTTCTGTAAGAAGGATAGTTGATGACACCCAGGAGGAACAGTTTGCTGGTTGTGTGCAAGGAACCAAGAGAAAGAGGTTGCCTGCTAAAACCTCTCGTGCTTCAAAAGGTAAATCTGTAGAATCTATTCCTACTGGTTCTATTGATTTAAATTCAAGATTAGTGTTATCTGGGTGTTGTGTTGAAAAGGGGTATTTTGATATTGCTACATTATCTGAGTTCAAGGAGTTGCTTGATTATCAAGGTTGGTTAATGTTGTTTGATGTTTGTGCTGCCAATGTGTCTGGGGTTAGGGAATTTTATGTTAATATCAAGCAATTGCCTGATATGTCCATAAGTTCATGTGTGAATGGGGTTGATGTAAGTTTATCGGTTGCTTCTTTGTCAAGTTTGTTAAGCATACCAAGAGATGGGTTTGATAAGTACTCGGGTGACTGGTGACCTATGCTTGTTGGGGTCACACCTGAGGAGATATATGCTTTTATGTTTGGAGGGAAGATGCCCAAAAAGCCAGGGGTCTTCAAGTCTGTTAATTTGAAGGAACCAGTTATGCTGGTTCAGCATTCTTTGTGTAACAAGGTTTTAATACCGAGGGCTCAGGGTAGAGGTACTGTGAGAATAATGGAAATGGTGTTGATGTATCTGATGATAAAAAAGGTGAAAATCAATCTTCCTGCATTAATGTTGGCCCATATAATGAACTGTTATGGGTCATCTCATCACTCCTTGCCTTATGGATCTTTTATAACCCACCTGCTCAAATCTAACAATGTACCCTTGAGTGGTTCCATTATCCCAGTTACAATGTTTACCAGGGCCATCTTAAAGCAGAAGGGTTTAGATATAAGTGGGGATCAGTTGCTGTTCAAGATAGAGGAACCAGTGGAGGAAATGAGATCTCCAACAAAGAAGAAAAAGAAAGTAGAGGAGCCAGTAGGTCAGACTCTAGTTCTGAAAAGGTTGGAGGACCAGGAGACTTTGCTTAAAGACATCATTGGTCTGGTCAAAGAATTATCCTCTTCTATCGGTTCTAGGTTTGATAATCTGGAAAAGAAGCTTGCTCGATCTCATGATCAAGAGGCACCTGGTACGAGTGCTGCTACTCCAAAGTCTCCCCCTAAAGAAGAGATGCATGATGCTGAGGAAGGGGACGAAGATGAGGAACCAGCTGATGATGGAGACCAGGATGCTGAAGGAGAAGAGGAGGATGAAAATGATGAAGATTAATTCTGTTTTCTGTTTTTGTTTGCCTACCCTATTTCTGATGACTGGTTATGTTGGTTTGCTTCCCCCCCAATCCATGAACTGTTCTTTTGATATAGAGTTGGGGTCTTTAATTTGTTGAACTTTGTTTGGTGTTTGTTTTGAACAATTTTATTTCTGCTATGACATGCCTCGTTTGACTAATCTATTTTTGCAGCATTTAACTTGAATAGTGGTTGATGCCACTGCATGGATGAGCACATTTAATAATTTGTATACTTATTATTACTTGATTATACTTTTTAATGATGCCAAAAGGGGGAAAAGAGTTGAAGTTGAAGCCTAGGATCTTCTTAGCCTTTTAGGATTTTTAGATTAAGTTAAATAAGAGTCGAGTCAAGTTAACTTAGGAGAATCTTTTAGTGTGTGTTCATTTTTAGTCTTAAAGTTTGTTGAATGTACTCAATCCTAGTTGAGTACTTTATTGAAGTTTTTATGTTTTTAATGTGCTTGGATTGCAGGAACTTCAATTAGTTTGTCATCATCAAAAAGGGGGAATTTGTTGAGTCCCTTAGGTTTTGATGTTTTGAATGGTGACAAACAGTTACAGGAAACAGGTCACAAGTATTGCGAACAGTTGGTTAGGGAACTAGCTATAATAGAATACTGTTTCCCTAGACAAGTTATTATTTGCTTGTGTTATCAATTAAACTAACTTGTTTATTTACAGAAAATGGTTAGGTATGAATTGATCTATGTACTGGTGGGGAACCAGTTGGAACTGTTTCCTTGACTACTATGCTGTAAAGCAGTCACATATTATCTATTGCATGTTAACCATGTTATATGTGCAGTAGTTAAGATGATTCCAAGACTTAGAGCATAGAAGCCTTTCGAAGACATTCGAAGAAAGATACTTTGCTCAAGATGAAGCATCCAAGGAAGATTCAAGTCTTGTAGATTACATGAAAAGAAGAATATTTGTACTTTACTATTAATCCAGTTTTTCGAGTAATGTGCTCCGTAGTATGACTTATATGAGTAGGTGATTATAAGTGTTTTAAGTGTGATAAGTCATGTTATGAATTCTGGTACAAAGCTGGAACAGAATTCATAACATACTTAATTCAGGGAACCAGGTTCAGGGAACCAGGTTTACTGAATGGAATATCAAGCTGCGTATTTTTGAAAAGATTTTGTAAAAATATTTTCTAAGAATTATTTTGGAAAATATATTAAGCAACTGGTAGATTAGATGAGAATATATTGGTTACCTAAAAACTAGGAGTATTTATATTATTTGATTCTATCTATATGATTAAGTCAAATAAGATAAATACTTTCCTAAACTCACATAAGATACCGGCATAAAAGATTATGTGATTTTAGGAAAGCTAGGGTTTTTGTAATCACATATATAAACTCATCTAATCAACCTAATTCTGTAAGGCTCTCACGTGAAAAAAACTGAGTTCATTTATAGAGAGCATTATACTCACTTAAGCACAAAAACCTTTCATTAAGTCATATACAAGAGCACCATTAGAGATTATATTTTTCTCTCATATTAGCTTTTAGAAGCAAGATCAAAGGAGAGTTTGATTCTGTAAAGAGCTTTCAACAGAGGGGTTGAAAGGCTGGGAGAGTGTTTGTGAGTTCAAACACAAAAGGGCTTACGAGTGTAAGTCGAATGCACACTCGGAGTAGAGTGTGGAGTGAACTGGTTCACGGAGTAGGGAAACAGTTGAGTGTCTGTGTTCTTTGTTTTTCGAAGTAGATTAATAAAAGAGCATAGGGTAGGAGGACGTAGGCCTGAGTTGGCTGAACCTCGTTAAATTGTGTGTCTTCTTTATTGCTTTACATATAATCCGCTACTAATAGGAACTACCACAACTGGTTCCTCCCACAGAACGAAAAAAGTAGTAAAAATAGGCCAAGGCTATTTATCACTCAATTCACCCCCCCCCCCCCCCCCCCCCCCTCTTGAGTGCTCTAAAACCTTCATTTATGTCATTTTATTCCAGTTAGTCTCCCATTTGACCGAGTTTGACTCAAATCGATGTATTTCAAGTGTTTATGACATGTTCAAGGGTAAATACGTTATTTTCAACCCAAAACTGATCCCATTTGTCCTATATTGACTCATATCGTCCGATTATAAGTGCTTAAGTCATTTTATTCACACAACCTCTCCCATTTGACCAAGTTTGACTCAAATCGATGTATTTTAAGTGTTTATGAAATGTTCAAGGTATATACGTCATTTTCTACCCAAAACTGATCCCATTTGACTCATATACGTTATTTTCAACCCAAAACTGACCCCATTTGTCCTATATTGACTCATATCGTCCGATTATAAGTGCTTAAGTCATTATATTCACACAACCTCTTCCATTTGACCGAGTTTGACTCAAATCGATGTATTTTAAGTGTTTATGAAATGTTCAAGGTAAATACGTCATTTTCTACCCAAAACTGATCCCATTTGACCTATATTGACTTATATCGTCCGATGATAAGTGTTTAGGTCGTTTTATTCACACAACCTCTCTCATTTGACTGAGTTTGACTAAAATAGATGTATTTCAAGTGTTTATAACATGAACAAGGGTAAATATATCATTGTCAACCCAAAACTAATCCCATTTGACCTATATTGACTCATATCGTCCAATTCGAAATGTTTAAGTCATTTTATTCCCAAAACTTCTCTTATTTAACCGAGTTTGACTCAAATTGAGATATTTCAAGTGTTTATGACATGTTCAAGTGTAAATTCATCATTTTCAACCACTTACAGATCCCATTTGACCTAATTGACTCATATCGTCCGATTAAAATGTTTAGGTAATTTTATACCAAAAACATCTCCCATTTGACCGAGTTTGACTCAACTCGATGCATTTTAAGTGTTTATGACATGTTCAAGGGTAAATACATCTTTTTCAACCCAAAACTGATCCTATTTTACCTATATTGACTCATATCGTCCGATTGGAAATGTTTAAGTTATTTTATTCCCAGAAAATCTCCCATTTGACTGAGTTTGACTCAAATCTATGTATTTCAAGTGTTTATGACATGATCAAGGGTAAACAAGTTAGTATCAACCCAAAATTGATCCGATTTGATCGAGTTTGACTCAAATCGCTTTATTTCAAGTGTTTATAACATGTTCAAGGGTAAATGCGTCATTTTTCTTGCCAAAACTGATCCCATTGACCTATATTAACTCAATTTGTCCGATTCGAAATGTTTGAGTTATTTTATACCTTAAACCTCCCACATTTGATCGAGTTTGACTCAAATCGATTTATTTCAAGTGTTTATGACATGTTTAAGAGTAAATACGTCATTTTCCACCCAAAACAGATCCCATTTGACCTATATTGACTCATATCGTTCGATTCGAAATGTTTATGTCATTTTATTCCAGTTAGTCTCCCATTTGACCGAGTTTGACTCAAATCGATGTATTTCAAGTGTTTATGACATGTTCAAGGGTAAATACGTTATTTTCAACCCAAAACTGATCCTATTTGTCCTATATTGACTCATATCGTCCGATTATAAGTGCTTAAGTCATTTTATTCACACAACCTCTCCCATTTGACCAAGTTTGACTCAAATCGATGTATTTTAAGTGTTTATGAAATGTTCAAGATAAATACGTCATTTTCTACCCAAAACTGATCCCATTTGACCTATATTGACCTATATCATCCGATGATAAGTGTTTAGGTCATTTTATTCACACAACCTCTCCCATTTGACTGAGTTTGACTAAAATCACTGTATTTCAAGTGTTTATAACATGTATAAGGGTAAATACGTCATTGTCAACCCAAAACTATTCCCATTTGACCTATATTGACTCATATCGTCCAATTCGAAATGTTTAAGTCATTTTATTCCAAAAACTTCTCTCATTTATTCGAGTATGACTCAAATCGACGTATTTCAACTGTTTATGACATGTTCAAGGGTAAATTCGTCATTTTCAACCACTTCCAGATCCCATTTGACCTAAATTGACTCATATCGTCCGATTAAAATGTTTAGGTAATTTTATTCCAAAAACATCTCCCATTTGACCGCGTTTGACTCAAATCAATTCATTTCAAGTGTTTATGACATGTTCAAGGGTAAATACATCTTTTTCAACCCAAAACTGATCCTATTTTACCTATATTGACTTATATCGTCCAATTAAAATGTTTAGGTAATTTTATAGCAAAAACCTCTCCCATTTGACCGAGTTTGAGTCAAATCGATGCATTTCAAGTGCTATGACATGTTCAAGGGTAAATACATCTTTTTCAACCCAAAACTGATTCTATTTTACCTATATTGACTCATATCGTCCGATTCGAAATGTTTAAGTTATTTTATTCCCAGAACCTCTCCCATTTGACTAAGTTTGACTCAAATCTATGTATTTCAAGTGTTTATGACATGATCAAGGGTAAATACATTATTTTCAACCCAAAATTGATCCGATTTGATCGAGTTTGACTCAAATCGCTGTATTTTAAGTGTTTATAACATGTTCAAGGATAAATACGTCATTTTTCTTGCCAAAACTGATCCCATTTGACCTATATTAACTCAATTTGTCTGATTCGAAATGTTTGAGTTATTTTATACCTTAAACCTCCCACATTTGATAGAGTTTGACTCAAATCGATTTATTTCAAGGTTTATGACATGTTTAAGAGTAAATACGTCATTTTCCACCCAAAACAGATCCCATTTGACCTATATTGACTCATATCGTCCGATTCGAAATGTTTATGTCATTATATTCCAGTTAGTCTCCCATTTGACCGAGTTTGACTCAAATCGATGTATTTCAAGTGTTTATGACATGTTCAAGGGTAAATACGTTATTTTCAACCCAAAACTAATTCCATTTGTCCTATATTGACTCATATCGTCTGATTATAAGTGCTTAAGACATTTTATTCACACAACCTCTCCCATTTGACCAAGTTTCACTAAAATCGATGTATTTTAAGTGTTTATGAAATGTTCAAGGTAAATACGTCATTTTCTACCCAAAACTGATCCCATTTGACCTATATTGACTTATATCGTCCGATGATAAGTGTTTAGGTCATTTTATTCACACAACCTCTCCCATTTGACTGAGTTTGACTAAACTCGTTGTATTTCAAGTGTTTATAACATGTATAAGGGTGAATACGTCATTGTCAACCCAAAACTAATCCCATTTGACCTATATAGACTCATATCGTCGAATTCAAAATGTTTAAGTCATTTTATTCCCAAAACTTCTCTCATTTAACCGAGTTTGTTTCAAATCGACGTATTTCAAGTGCTTATGACATGTTCAAGGGTAAATTCGTCATTTTCAACCACTTATAGATCCCATTTGACCTATATTGACTCATATCGTCCGATTAAAATGTTTAGGTAATTTTATACCCAAATCATCTCCCATTTGACCGAGTTTGACTCAAATCGATGCATTTGAAGTGTTTATGACATGTTCAAGGGTAAATACATCTTTTTCAACTCTAAACTGATACTATTTTACCTATATGGACTCATATCGTCCGATTCGAAATGTTTAAGTTATTTTATTCCCAGAACCTCTCCCATTTGACCGAGTTTGACGCAAATCGATGTATTTCAAGTGTTTATGACATGATCAAGGGTAAATACGTTATTTTCAACCCAAAACTGATCCGATTTGACCTATATTGACTCATATCGTCTAATTATAAGTGTTAAAGTCATTTTATTCACACAACCTCTCCCATTTGATCGAGTTTGACTCAAATTGATGTATTTCAAGTTTTTATGACTTGTTTAGAGAGTAATTTTGTCATTTTCTACCCAAAACTAATCCCATTTGACTTATATTGACTCATATCGTCCGATTCAAAATATTTAAGCCATTTTATACCCATAACCTCTCCCATTTGACCGAGTTTGACTCAAATCAATGTATTTCATGTGTTTATGACATGTTCAAGGGTAAATACAACGTTTTCAACCCAATACTTATCCCATTTGACCTATATGGACTCATATCGATCGATTCGAAATGTTGAAGTCATTTAATACCAAGAACCTCTCAAGTTTGACTGAGTGTTTATGGCATGTTCAAGGGTAAATACGCCATTTTCTACCCTAAATTGACACCATTTTACCTATATCTACTCATATCGTCGGATTCGAAGTGTTTAAGTCATTTTATACCCAAAACTTCTCCCGTTTGATCGACTTTGATTCAAATCGTTGTATTTAAAGTGTTTATGACATGTTCAAGGGTTACTACGTGACTTCCACCCAAAATTAATCCTATTTTACCTAAATTAACTCGTATCGTCAGATTCAAAGTGTTTAGGTAATTTTATAACGAGAACCTCTCCTATTTGACCGAGTTTTAGTCAAAACAATGTATTTCAAATTTTTAGGACATGGTAAAGGGTAAATACATCATTTTCTACCCAAAACTGATCCCATTTGACCTATATTGACTCATATCGTCTAATTCCAAATGTTTAAACCATTTTATACCCAGAACCACTCCCATTTGACCGAGTTTGAATCAAATCAATGTATTTCAAATGTTTATGACATGTTCAAGGGTAAGTACGTCATTTTCTAACTAAAACTAATTATATTTTCATCTGTTGACTCCATTCGTCTAGTTCAAAGTGTTTAAGTCATTTTATACCCAGAACCTCTCTCGTTTGACCGAGTTTGACTCAAATAGATGTATTTCAAGTGTTTATGACATGTTCAAGGGTAAATACATCATTTTCTAACCAAAACTGACCCCATTTGATCTAGCTTGACTCATATCGTCTGATTCGAAGTGTTTAGGTCATTTTATACCTAGAACCTCTCCCATTTGACCAAATTTGACTCAAATCGATTTATTTCGAGTGTTTATGACATATTCAAGTGTAAATACATCAATTTTAACCTAAAACTTATCCCCTTTTACCAATAATTATTCATATCTTTCGGTTGTAGTGTTTAGTTCATTTAATACCCGAAACCTCTCTCATTTGACCGAGTTTGACTCAAATCAATGTATTTCAAGTGTTTATGATTTGTTTAAGGGTAAATACATCATTTTCTACCCAAAACTGATCCCATTTGACCTATATTGACTCATATCGTTCGATTCAAAGTGTTTCAGTCATTTTCTACCCAGAATCTCTCCCATTTAACTAAGTTTAATTCAAATCGTTGTATTTCAAGTGTTTATGACATGTTCAAGGGTAAATACGTCATTCACTACCCAAAACAGATCCTATTTGACCTATATTGACTGATATCGTCTGATTCGAAATGTTTAGGTCATTTTATACCCAGAACCTCTCCTATTTGACCGAGTTTTACTCAAACCGATGTATTTCTAGTGTTTATGACAAGTTTAAGGGTAAATACGTCATTTTCTACCCAAAAATGATCTCATTTGACCTATATTGACTCATATCGTTTGAATCGAAATGTTTAGTTCATTTACTAAACAGAACCTCTCTCATTTGACCGAGTTTGACTCAAATTGATTGGTTTCAAGTGTTTATGAAATGTTTAAGGGGTAACTACGTCATTTTCGACCAAACTGATTACCTTTTACCTATATTGACTCATATTGTCCGATTCAAAGTGTTTAAGTCATTTAATAAACTGTACCTCTCCCATTTGACCGACTTTGACTTAAATTAACGTATTTCAAATGTTTATGACATGTTCATGGGTAAATTCGTCATTGACTGACCAAATTGATCCTATTTAACCTATATTGACTCTCATCGTCTGATTCGAAGTGTTTCAGTCATTTTAAACCCAAAACCTCTCATGTTTTTCCGAATTTGTTTCAAATTGATGTATTTCAAGTGTTTATGACTTGTTCAAGGGTAAATACGTCATTTTCAACCCAAAACTGATCCCATTTGACCTAAATTGACTCATATCGTCCGATTATAAGTGCTTAGGTCATTTAATACCAAAAACCTCTCCCATTTAACAGAGTTTGACTCAAATTATTGTATTTCAAATGTTTATGACTTGTTTAAGGGTAAATTTGTCATTTTCTACCCAAAACTGATCCCATTTGACCTATATTGACTCATATCGTCCGATTCAAAGTGTTTAAGTCATTTTATAACCAGAATCTCCCCTATTTGACCGAATTTGACTCAAATCGTTGTATATCAAGTTTATGACATGTTCAGGGGTAAATATGGCATTTACTACCTAAAATTGATCATATTTGACCAATATTGACTCATATTGTCCGATTCAAAGTGGTTAGGTCATTTTATACCGAAAACTCTCTTGTTTGACTGAGTTTGACTCAAATCAATGTATTTCAAGTATTGATGACATTTTTAAGGGTAAATACTTCATTTTCTACCCAAAATTGATCCAATTTGACCTATAATGACTAATATCGTCCGATTTGAAGTGTTTAGGTCATTTAATACACATAACCTCTCCTGTATGACCTAGTTTGACTCAAATTGATGTATTTTAAATGTTTATGAAATGTTCAAGGGTAAGTACATCATTGTCTACTCAAAACCTCTCCCATTTGATCGAGTTTGACTTAAATCGCTGTATTTCAAGTGTTTATAACATGTTCAAGGGTAAATACGTCATTTTCTAGCCAAAATTGAACCCATTTGACCTATATTAACTCATTTTTCCGATTCGAATTGTTTGAGTTATTTTATACCCTAAACCTCTCACATTTGATCGAGTTTGACTCAAATCGATTTATTTCAAGTGTTTGTGACACGTTTAAGAGTAAATACGTCATTTTACACCCAAAACTGATCCCATTTGACCTATATTGACTCATAAAGTCGAATTCAAAGTGTTTAGGTCATTTAATTCACAGAACCTCTCTTGTTTGACCGAGTTTAACTCAAATCGATGTATTTCAATTGCTTATGACATGTTTAAAGCCCAAAAATGATCACATTTGACTTGTATTGACTGATATCATCCATTTCGAAGTGTATAGGTCATTTAATACACAAAACCTCTCCCGTTTGACCGAGTTAGACTCAAATCGATGTATTTCACGTGTTTATGAAATGTTGAAGGTAAATACGTTATTTTCTACCCTAAATTGATCCCATTTGACCTATATTGATGTATATCGTCCGATGACAAGTGTTTAGGTCATTTAATACCCAAAACCTATCCTATTTGACTAAGTTTGACTCAAATCGCTGTATTTCAAAAGTTTATAACATGTACAAGGATAAATACGTCATTGTCAACCCAAAACTAATCCCATTTGACCTATATTGACTTATATCGTCCAATTCGAAATGTTTAAATTATTTTATACCCAGAAACTCTCCCATTTGACCAAGTTTGACTCAAATTGATGTATTTCAAGTGTTTATGACATGTTCAAGGGTAAATATGTCATTTTCAACCCAAAACTGATCCCATTTGTCCTATATTGACTCATATCGTCCGATTATAAGTGCTTAAGTCATTTTATTTACACAGCCTCTCCCATTTAACCAAGTTTGACTCAAATCGATGTATTTTAAGTGTTTATGAAATGTTCAAGGTAAACACGTCATTTTCTACCCAAAACTGATCCCATTTGACATATATTGACTTATATCGTTCGATGATAAGTGTTTAGGTCATTTTATTCACACAACCTCTCCCATTTGAATGAGTTTGACTAAAATCACTGTATTTCAAGTGATTATAACATGTATAAGGGTAAATACGTCAGTGTCAACCCAAAACTAATCCCAATTGACCTATATTGACTCATATCGTCCAATTCGAAATGTTTAAGTCATTTTATTCCAAAAACTTCTCTCATTTAACCGAGTTTGACTCAAATCGACGTATTTCAACTGTTTATGACATCTTCAAGGGTAAATTCGTCATTTTCAACCACTTACAGATCCCATTTGACCTATATTGACTCATATCGTCTGATTAAAATGTTTAGGTAATTTTATACCAAAAACATCTCCCATTTGACCGAGTTTGACTCAAATCGATGCATTTCAAGTGTTTATGACATGTTCAAGGGTAAATACATCTTTTTCAACCCAAAACTGATCCAATTTTACCTATATTGACTCATATCGTCCGATTCGAAATGTTTAAGTTATTTTATTCCCAGAACCTCTCCCATTTGACTGAGTTTGACTCAAATCTATGTATTTCAAGTGTTTATGAGATGATCAAGGGTAAATTCGTTATTTTCATCCCAAAATTGATTCGATTTGATCGAGTTTGACTCAAATCGCTGTATTTCAAGTGTTTATAACATGTTCAAGGGTAAATACGTCATTTTTCTTGCCAAAACTGATCCCATTTGACCTGTATTAACTCAATTTGTTCGATTCGAAATGTTTGAGTCATTTTATACCTTGAACCTCTAACATTTGATCGAGTTTGACTCAAATCGATTTATTTCAAGTGTTTATGACATGTTTAAGAGTAAATACGTCATTTTCCTCCCAAAACAGATCCCATTTGACCTATATTGACTCATATCGTCCGATTCGAAATGTTTATGTCATTTTATTCTAGTTAGTCTTCCATTTGACCGAGTTTGACTCAAATCGATGTATTTCAAGTTTTTATGACATGTTCAAGGGTAAATACGTTATTTTCAACCCAAAACTAATCCCATTTGTCCTATAATGACTCATATCGTCCGATTATAAGTGCTTAAGTTATTTTATTCACACAACCTCTCCCATTTGACCGAGTTTGACTCAAATCGATGTATTTTAAGTGTTTATGAAATGTTCAAGGTAAATACGTCATTTTCTACCCAAAACTGATCCCATTTGACCTATATTGACTTATATCGTCCGATGATAAGTGTTTAGGTCATTTTATTCACACAACCTCTCCCATTTGACTGTGTTTGACTAAACTCGCTGTATTTCAAGTGTTTATAACATGTATAAGGGTGAATACGTCATTGTCAACCCAAAACTAATCCCATTTGACCTATATAGATTCATATCGTCCAATTCAAAATGTTTAAGTCATTTTATTCCCAAAACTTCTCTCATTTAACCGAGTTTGTTTCAAATCGACGTATTTCAAGTGTTTATGACATGTTCAAGGGTAAATTCGTCATTTTCAACCACTTATAGATCCCATTTGACCTATATTGACTCATATCGTCCGATTAAAATGTTTAGGTAATTTTATACCAAAAACATCTCCCATTTGACCGAGTTTGACTCAAATCGATGCATTTCAAGTTTTATGACATGTTCAAGGGTAAATACATCTTTTTCAACTCTAAACTGATACTATTTTACCTATATTGACTCATATCGTCCGATTCGAAATGTTTAAGTTATTTTATTCCTAGAACCTCTCCCATTTGACAGAGTTTGACTCAAATCGATGTATTTCAAGTGTTTATGACATGATCAAGGGTAAATACGTTATTTTCAACCCAAAATTGATCCGATTTGACCTAAATTGACTCATATCGTCTAATTATAAGTGTTAAAGTCATTTTATTCAAACAACCTCTCCCATTTGATCGAGTTTGACTCAAATTGATGTATTTCAAGTTTTTATGACTTGTTTAGAGAGTAATTTTGTCATTTTCTACCCAAAACTAATCCCATTTGACTTATATTGACTCATATCGTCCGATTCGAAATATTTAAGCCATTTTATACCCATAACCTCTCCCATTTGACCGAGTTTGACTCAAATCAATGTATTTCATGTGTTTATGACATGTTCAAGGGTAAATATAACGTTTTCAACCCAATACTTATCCCATTTGACCTATATAGACTCATATCGAACGATTCGAAATGTTGAAGTCATTTAATACCAAGAACCTCTCAAGTTTGACTGAGTGTTTATGACATGTTCAAGGGTAAATACGTCATTTTCTACCCTAAATTGACACCATTTTACCTATATCTACTCATATCGTCCGATTCGAAGTGTTTAAGTCATTTTATACCCAAAACTTCTCCCGTTTGATCGACTTTGATTCAAATCATTGTATTTAAAGTGTTTATGACATGTTCAAGGGTAAATACGTCACTTCCACCCAAAATTAATCCTATTTTACCTAAATTAACTCGTATCGTCCGATTCAAAGTGTTTAGGTAATTTTATACCGAGAACCTCTCCTATTTGACCGAGTTTTAGTCAAAACAATGTATTTCAAATTTTTAGGACATGATAAAGGGTAAATACATCATTTTCTACCCAAAATTGATCCCATTTGACCTATATTGACTCATATCGTCTAATTCCAAATGTTTAAACCATTTTATACCCAGAACCACTCCCATTTGACCGAGTTTGAATCAAATCAATGTATTTCAAATGTTTATGACATGTTCAAGGGTAAGTACGTAATTTTCTAACTAAAACTAATTATATTTTCATCTATTGACTCCATTCGTCTAGTTCAAAGTGTTTAAGTCATTTTATACCCAGAACCTCTCTCGTTTGACCGAGTTTGACTCAAATAGATGTATTTCAAGTGTTTATGACATGTTCAAGGGTAAATACATCATTTTCTAACCAAAACTGACCCCATTTGATCTAGCTTGACTCATATCGTCTGATTCGAAGTGTTTAGGTCATTTTATACCTAGAACCTCTCCCATTTGACCAAATTTGACTCAAATCGATTTATTTCGAGTGTTTATGACATATTCAAGTGTAAATACATCAATTTTAACCTAAAACTTATCCCATTTTACCAATAATTATTCATATCTTTCGGTTGTAATGTTTAGTTCATTTAATACCCGAAACCTCTCTCATTTCACCGAGTTTGACTCAAATCGATGTATTTCAAGTGTTTATGATTTGTTTAAGGGTAAATACATCATTTTCTACCCAAAACTGATCCCATTTGACCTATATTGACTCATATCGTTCGATTCAAAGTGTTTCAGTCATTTTCTACCCAGAATCTCTCCCATTTAACTAAGTTTAATTCAAATCGTTGTATTTCAAGTGTTTATGACATGTTCATGGGTAAATACGTCATTCACTATCCAAAACAGATCCTATTTGACCTATATTGACTGATATCGTCTGATTCGAAATGTTTAGGTCATTTTATACCCAGAACCTCTCCTATTTGACCGAGTTTTACTCAAACCGATGTATTTCTAGTGTTTATGACAAGTTTAAGGGTAAATACGTCATTTTCTACCCAAAAATGATCTCATTTGACCTATATTGACTCATATCATTTGAATCGAAATGTTTAGTTCATTTACTAAACAGAACCTCTCTCATTTGGCCGAGTTTGACTCAAATTGATAGGTTTCAAGTGTTTATGAAATGTTTAAGGGTAAATACGTCATTTTCTACCAAACTGATTACCTTTTACCTATATTGACTCTTAAATAAGTCATTTAATAAACTGTACCTCTCCCATTTGACCGACTTTGACTCAAATTAACGTATTTCAAATGTTTATGACATGTTCATGGGTAAATTCGTCATTGACTACCCAAATTGATCCTATTTAACCTATATTGACTCTCATCGTCTGATTCGAAGTGTTTCAGTCATTTTAAACCCAAAACCTCTCATGTTTTTCCGAATTTGTTTCAAATTGATGTATTTCAAGTGTTTATGACTTGTTCAAGGGTAAATACGTCATTTTCAACCCAAAACTGATCCCATTTGACCTAAATTGACTCATATCGTCCGATTATAAGTGCTTAGGTCATTTAATACCAAAAACCTTTCCCATTTAACAGAGTTTGACTCAAATTGTTGTATTTCAAATGTTTATGACTTGTTTAAGGGTAAATTTGTCATTTTCTACCCAAAACTGATCCCATTTGACCTATATTGACTCATATCGTCCGATTCAAAGTGTTTAAGTCATTTTATAACCAGAATCTCCCCTATTTGACCGAATTTGACTCAAATCGTTGTATATCAAGTGTTTATGACATGTTCAGGGGTAAATATGGCATTTACTACCTAAAATTGATCCTATTTGACCAATATTGACTCTTATTGTCCGATTCAAAGTGGTTCGGTCATTTTATACCCAAAACTCTCTTGTTTGACTGAGTTTGACTCAAATCGATGTATTTCAAGTGTTTATGACATTTTCAAGGGTAAATACTTCATTTTCTACCCAAAATTGATCCAATTTGACCTATAATGACTAATATCGTCTGATTTGAAGTGTTTAGGTCATTTAATACACATAACCTCTCCTGTATGACCTAGTTTGACTCAAATTGATGTATTTTAAATGTTTATGAAATGTTCAAGGGTAAGTACATCATTGTCTACTCAAAACCTCTCCCATTTGATCGAGTTTGACTTAAATCGCTGTATTTCAAGTGTTTATAACATGTTCAAGGGTAAATACGTCATTTTCTAGCCAAAATTGAACCCATTTGACCTATATTAACTCATTTTTCCGATTCGAATTGTTTGAGTTATTTTATACCCTAAACCTCTCACATTTGATCGAGTTTGACTCAAATCGATTTATTTCAAGTGTTTATGACACGTTTAAGAGTAAATACGTCATTTTACACCCAAAACTGATCCCATTTGACCTATATTGACTCATAACACTAGTGGAAAAAACCTTAAATGCTCCGATTTTTTGAGGGCTTTATGCTCCGGTTTTGACCCGAAGTAGATATAACCGGAGCATATTTAAAATGACCTTACGCTCCGTTTTGAACCGGAGCAAAAATACACTTTATGCTCTGGTCCACTTAAAACCGGAGCATAAAACCCCATTATATGCTCCGGTTTTCAGTGGACTGGAGCATAAAGTGTATTTTTTTTAAAAAAAAATACACTTTATGCTCCGGTCCACTGAAAACCAGAGCATAAAGTTTATATATTTTTTTTTAAAAATGCTAATATTATTATTGGAACAATACAATACAATACAGTCTATATATATTATATACAATACAAAAGAAGCTCACGAAGAGCCCTCCTATTACTCTCTACATTTTCAACATATATATTGATGCTGGCAAATCGTTTTCCAATTAATGGTGCCAGTTGACTCGTGTAGGCAGCGTTGGCAATATAATGAGCTCATCTGCAAAGGAATCACCATGGTTCAATTAGCTTTACAGACATTTTATTCTTTGATTTATAGACAGAAGCAAGCAACAGGAATATAAAGGAAATCAAAGACTTAACAAGGCAGAGGAAAGACTACAGTACAAGTGATGAAATATAAGGAACAAGCTATATAACAAAAGCTAGCTAGACAAGATCACAATCAATATATAAAAAGTATCTAGACTACCAAACCAGCATCCCAACCGTTTTCCCCCCTTAAATGTAGTTGAGAACTATAAACACAGTCAAGCTAAACATAAAGTCTAAAATACATGTCTAATTATCTAATTAACTTTCCTAGTCAAAATTTAGGGAGCTAATTAACATAGTAACATATCAACAACTACGTACTCACATAGTCACATTAACAACCAAAGAGAGTGTGAATGTACTTTGCAAATTTCAATTATCAAAAACATAAATCACAATTTATACACCTGAGAAACTTCCAAGCTCAATTTTGTCTTCACTGTTGGTAGTTGGGAGTCCTGTCAGTGGACATAACCATGTCCTCCACCTCAGAATAGGTAAACTGTGCCAATCCATGTCGCCTCCCTCTCTCATATGCTTTTAGATCGTTTTCAATTGATGGATCTGCAATCAGATTTTATTCCACAACTTAGGATCATGAATTACATCAGCTCACTATGGGGTTAGTACAGTGTAGCTTGCATAGAAAAAATATTTGTGAATGAAACTTGACCATATTCCTCTGACTCGCGGATGAAAATATCATCTTGCTCTTTTTCCAGGTTCTAGACGTGGATCCCCTATACAGAGAAAAGGAACTAGTGTATTAGTAATATCTATTATATGGTTTGAAGATATGAATACCAATGCAAATATGATAGGCACCAATAGAGAGAAAGGATCAGAATTATACAAGGGACTAAAGGTTATTGGAGGAATAAATGTTACTTATTATGATTCATGTGTACATAATATTTCTTAAGAAAATAAAGACATTATACCCAAAGTGATGTTTACCAGGAGAAGGAACCTATCCTCCCCAAAGGCTGGGAGAAAACTTAAACTACAAAAGCAAATTGATTGAATAGGACGCAGGGAAAGCACATTCATGAGCTGCCGGAGAAGAGAAAAAAAGTGACACATCCACTTATGAAAAAGAAGTGCATGAGATTTTTAGAAGAATACCTTTTGAAGGACAGGACTCCCAACTACCAACAAGCATGGAGACATATATGAAACCTATATATAAAACCAACAAGCATGTGGACATGGAGGCAGAATCAACTCCACAAAAGGAAAGGGAACCGATAATATAATCCTTACCTTTGGTACCCTCAAAGTGGTTGGCATGGAGGCAAAATTGATACTAAATACAGTTATTGGCAAGGAATCGTGCAAACTTGTCTCTTATTTCTTTGATTTCGTCAATGGTGAAAGGCTCATCTCTTGATCTGACGAAAACCTAAATGTAGCCACCATATAATAACGCAATTAGATTACCAACCTCTATTACTTCTTGTTCAATTCTTAGCATGAAGTATACAAGCATGAAGGCATTACTTATAAAAGTTTTCAAAAAATTTCGGCAGAGTTTCCCCTGTAAAATGAACATTTTCCCAATTTTTAATCCAAAAAACCTGTGAAATACAATTCAACAATTCAACATACCAACACACAACAACAATACAATGCCATACCACATCAATCTTTCGATTGATGCCGGCCATACAATCCCATCCTCCATGTTCATAAACATCAACTTTACTTCATAGGACGACATTGCTTACTATATAAATATAAATAGAGGAATTAGATATACCTTTTCTACATCATCGACTGTTGTGGCAGAGGTGACTAAATCATACATAAATCTCATCACATAATAGCCACAATCTACCCCGTTCTGTTATTGTGCGCACTAAGTGGAAATGAAATGAATATTCATGTCAAAATCAAAGTAATTCAAAGGTTAGTCTACTACAAAACATTTAAATTTAAAAAACATGTACCTTCACTGATTTCCATTTAGGAAATGTAGCTCTTGAATGTAATCCTAAATTTCCGCGTAATTTCTTCATTGCACTACACTCGACAAGAAAAATATAGGTCATATGAATGTGATATATATTAAAGTTAATAATCAAACAAAAACGCATTATGTTAACTTGAAGATACCTAGTCAACAAAGATTTGATAAGTAAATGTCGAGGTGGTTGTAGACACACAGAATCGAATTGATATACTGTGTGAGTCAAAGGACATATGACTAGGAGCAACCAATGTTTACTACAAACACGAATTTGAAGTCAATAAAGAGAAACATGATAACTTAGATAATGATATCAAAAGACAAATCTCACAGTTGGGACTAAAACATACTCATTCAATATACGGAGCCAAAATAAATTTATCCCCATCTTTGATTGATTTTATCAAACTTTGTTCTATGTATTCCTTCACCTCGGGTTGGCTTGTCATGCATTGTGTGTCATTGATCTGTTATGGACATAACCACCCAACTTTGAATCCAGACTCACATTCACTCAAATCCTCGTGAAGTGCACTAAACTCATAACAAATAAGATATGTTAGACTTGTACACAACCACCCAATTATGAAGTGCAGAAAATGAGGAAATATAGTAGTACGTGTATGTAAATTTCACCTCATGAAAACTTGTATTATGGATACATTCAACATTTCCCCTGATAGAAATTCACGAACATCCACTTTATATACCCATGTTAGTGTGTCCTCCATGTAGTGGAACTGTTCTTTTGCCAAATCAACTTGAATTGGCTTGTCATCAGGCACATTGCTAACACATGTATGCAACCATAAACAATCCTTGCTTAAAGTTTCAAGCACTTGAATACTCACAAGTGGATCTCCCTTTGTTTTTAGAAGCGGAGTTGACCCTTTTGACGATACCACTCTCTTGTTCTTACTTCTTTCCTCCGCTTCCTTCTCTTTTACTTTCAACCCCTCTTTATTTGCCTCATTGTTCTTTATTTTCCGCAAAACCTTAATAGAAATTTACACTCCTTTATCAATTGAAAAAAATGCACCTATAGAATAATAAGATGAAAAGGAAATAATATAATTATTACCTCCTCTGAAAACCGAACCCAAGCACTTGGCCATGTCACAAAACTACCTTGTGCATCCGACATTTTATTGAGGTTCCATTCAGGCCTTGGAATCGGGAGTGAGAAATCTTCAAAACCATTAATAATAGTCACTATGGACACACTTAATTGACCACCAGAAACTGGCAACAAATGCACCTTTTGGCCAATTACTGGTGGTTGCGCCCGTCCATATGCAACCTCAACTAACTCCTCGCCATTGGCCACACCTACTTGGGGTAGTAAAAGACAACAAGGGGTCTCTTCCTAAAGACAATGTTAAACATAATTAACATCGTAAGGAGACATCCAATTAACTTATTAAATATATTTAAATTATTACCTCTAAAATAGGCATAGGTGGATCTATAGGGGGTCTCGGCTGGTCTTCAATTCTCTCGACTAGAGTTTCTGGGTCTTGCTGGCTTAATTTGTCCCCATGATCTATATCCATGAAGTCAACAACGGGTAATCCCATTCGCTCCAGGATGGTTGCAAATTTCTTGTTCATCTTCTCCATAACTTGCTCTTCTATCTTAGATGTAATGGCCTCCAAATCTTGTGGTGTCATTACGCTTGTACGTGATTGTGATGCAACACACTCTGTTCCAAAGGCCTTTTTCACCCCTAAACGCAAGCCTCCTTTGCCTTTCACGCGTCCGTTATGGTCTTTACCTAGCACCATGTGTAAGGCATCAACATTGCCTTTAGGAGTGAACTCGCCTGTAGCCTCTTTGGCCTTCCATCCCATCTGCTCAAATAAAATATGGTATTGCTTAGTTGACATTCTAATAAATTGTCTTTAATATATGTCATAATGTTAGTGAACTCACCACTGCATCAGCTATCTTCTTTATTCCCGGCTCGGAAATGGTTCTTCTACCACTTGGATCTCGAACATGAAGCGAACAATACCAATCAAGAACCCGATCTCCCTTATTCATAACTATAGAACTAGTTGTTGCCGATGAGGATGAGCTCGAAATAGGGTAGAACCCAGTATCTATCCACTCCTTTCGGGACTCATCATATGTTCTACGACCCATGTGATGGTAAAACTTCTTTTGGCTCGAACATTATGAAGCTTTACTACGCTTTTCCTGATAAATCAATAGAAATCAAAAGAATTAAAGTTAAATGCTAATTTAATGAATTTTTAAGTGAGTAAATACCATGTTAAACGCTATTGCTTAGACTTACAACTTCTTTTGAAGTTGTTTTTTTTGCAACAAATGCTTCCCATTCATCCTTAGTGATGTGACCCCATATTTCATAAGGCATTGGTTGTGGTGCTTCCTTACTACTCGGATCTCCTTCTTCATTTTCTATTCCTGTCTTCATCTTGTTACAAGACTGAGATCTATCTCTCTTCTTAGAAATCCATCCACAAACTAACTTCGACTTGAAATCTCTAAATCTCTCTGCAACAGCTGAAAGGAAGATATCCTTTTATACCCAAAACTTATCCCATTTAACCTACGTTGACTTATATCGTCCAATTCAAAGTGTTTAAGTAATTTTATCAGCATAACCTCTCCTATTTGACTGACTTTTACTCAAATTTTCAAGTGTTTATGACATATCCAAATTTAAATACATCATTTTCAACCCAAAACTGATCCTATTTGACCTATATAGACTCATATCGCTTCATTATAAGTGTTAAGGTCATTAAATACCCAAAACCTCTCCCATTTGACCGAGTTTCACTCAAATCGATGTATTTCAAGTGTTTGTGACATGTTCAAGGGTAAATACGTCATTTTCTACCCAAAACTGATCTCATTTGACCTACGTTGGCTGATATCTTCCGATTCAAAGTAATTTAGTCATTTTATACCCAAAATCTCTCCCGTTTCATCAAGCTTGACTCAAATCGATGTATTTCAAGTGTTTATGACATTTTCATGGGTAAATACGTCATTTTCTACTCAAAATTGATCCTATTTGATCTATATTGATTCATATCGTCCGATTTGAATTCGTTAGGTCATTTAATACACAAAACCTCTCCCGTTTGATAGAGATTGACTCGAAATTGTTGTATTTCAAGTGTTTATGACATGTTCAAGAGTAAATATGTCATTTTCTACCCAAAACTTATCCCATTTGACCAATATTGACTCAAATTATCCTATTCAAAGTGGTTAGGTCATTTAATAAATAGAACCTCTCCCGTTTAAGCGAGTTTGAGTTAAATCGATGTATTTCAAGTTTTTATGACATATTCAAGGGTAAATACGTCATTTTCTACCCAAAATTGATCCTGTTTGACCTATATTGACTCATATCGTGTGATTCAAAGTGTTTAAGTCATTTTATACCTAGAACCTCTCTTCTTTGACCGAGTTTACCTCAAATCGATGTTTTCAAGTTTTTATGATATGTTCAAGGTTAAATTCGTCATTTTCAACTAAAAAATGATCCCATTTGACTAATTTTGACTTAAATTGTTCGATTCGAAGTGTTTAGGTCCTTTAATACATAGAACCTCTCCCGTTTGATAGAGTTTAACTGAAATTTGTTGTATTTCAAGTGTTTGTTACATGTTCAAGGGTAAATACGTCATTTTCTACCCAAAACTTATCCCATTTGACCAACGTTGACTTATATCGTCCGATTCAAAGTGTTTAAGTCATTTTATACCCAGAACCTCTCCCGTTTGAGCGAGTTTGACTTTAATCAACGTATTTCAAGAGTTTATGACATGTTCAAGGCTAAATACGTCATTTTCAACCAAAAAACAATTCCATTTGATCTATATAAACTCATATCGTTCGATTTGAAATGTTTAAGTCATTTAAAACCCAGAAACTCTCCCTTTTGACCGAGTTTGACTCAAATCAATGTATTTCAAAATTTTATGACATGGTAAAGGGTAAATATGTTATTTTTAACCCAAAACAGATCCCATTTGACCTATATTGACTCATATTGTCCAATTCAAAATGTCAAACCATTTCATACCCAAACCCTTTCTCATTTGACTAAGTTTGACTGAAATCAATGTATTTCAAGTGTTTATTACATGTTGAAGGGTAAATACGTCATTTTTGGCTCAAAACTAATCCCATTTGACCTATATGGACTCATATCGTCCATTTCGAATTGTTAAAGTCATTTTATACCCAGAACCTCTCCCATTTGACCAAGTTTGACTCAAGTCGATGTATTTTAGGTGTTTATGACATGTTCAAGGCTAAATACATCATTTTCAACCCAAAACTTATCCCATTTTACCTATATTGACTCATATTGTCCGATTCAAAATGTTGAAGACATTTTATTCTCAGAACCTCTCCCACTTGACCGAGTTTGACTCAAATCTATGTATTTTAAATTTTTATGACATGGTAAACGGTAAATATGTCATTTTCAACCCAAAACTGATCCCATTTGACCTATATGGACTCATATCGTCCATTTCGAAATGTTTAAGTAATTTTATACCCAGAACCTCTCCCATTTGACCGAGTTTGACTCAAATCGATGTATTTTAGGTGTTTATGACATGTACAAGGGTAAATACATCATTTTCAACCCAAAACAGATCCCATTTGATCTAAATTGACTCATATCATCAGATATGAAATGTTTAAGTCAATTTATTCCCAAAACTTCTCTTATTTGACCGAGTTTGACTAAAATCGACATATTTCAAAATGTTTATGACATGTTCAAGGGGAAATACGTCATTTTCAACCACAAACTGATCCCATTTGACCTATATTGACTCATATCGTCCGATTCAAAGGGTTTAGGTAATTTTATACCAAAAAACCTCTCTTATTTAACCGAGTTTGACTCAAATTGATGTATTTCAAGTGTTTATGACATGTTCAAGAGTAAATACATCATTTTCAACCCAAAACTTATCCCATTTTACCTATATTAACTCATATCGTCCCATTCAAAATGTATAAGTCATTTTATTTCCACAACCTCTCCCATTTGACTGAGTTTGGTTCAAATCGATGTATTTCAAATTTTTATGACATGGTAAAGGGTAAATATGTCAATTTCAACCCAAAACTAATCCTATTTGACGTATATTGACTCATATCGTCCGATTATAAGTGTTTCGGTCATTTAGTACCCAAAACCTCTCTAATTTGACAGAGTTTGACTCAAATCGATGTATTTCAAGTGTTTATGAGATCTTCAAGGGTAAATACATCATTTTCTACCCAAAACATATCCCATTTGACCTATGTTGACTCATATCGTCCGATTCAAAATGTTTGAGTCATTTTATTCCCAGAACCTCTCTCATTTGATCGAGTTTGACTAAAATCAATGTATTTCAAGTATTTATGACATGTTTAAGGATCAATACGTCATTTTTAACCCAAAACTGATCCCAATTGACCTATATTGACTCATATCGTCCGATTATAAGTCTTTCGGACATTTAATACCCAAAACCTCTCCAATTTGACCAAGTTTGACTCAAATTGTTGTATTTCAAGTGTTTATGACATGTTCAAGGGTAAATACATCATTTTCTAAACAAAACATATCACATTTGACCTATGTTAACTCTTATCGTCCGATTCAAAGTGTCTAAGTCATTCTATACCTAGAACCTCTCCCATTTGACCGAGTTTTACTCTAATAGATGTATTTCAAGTATTTATGACCTGTTCAAGGGTAAATAAAGTCATTTTTAGACCAAAATTAATCCCATTTGACCTATATGGACTCATATCGTCCATTTGGAAATGTTTACGTCATTTTATACCCAGAACCTCTCCCATTTGACCGAGTTTGACTCAAATTGATGTATTTTAGGTGTTTATGGCATGTTTAAGGGTAAATACATCTTTTTTAACCCAAAACTGATCCCATTTGACCTATATTGACTCATATCGTCCGATTATAAGTGTTTCGGTCATTGAATACCCAAAACCTCTCCAATTTGACTGAGTTTTACTCAAATCGATGTATTTCAAGTGTTTATGA
Organism: Dysphania ambrosioides; assembly: GCA_026401315.1. Taxonomy (NCBI): domain Eukaryota; kingdom Viridiplantae; phylum Streptophyta; class Magnoliopsida; order Caryophyllales; family Amaranthaceae; genus Dysphania; species Dysphania ambrosioides. Next base: position 9,521,703 of record CM048668.1, on the reverse strand, counting down.
CATGTTCAAGGGTAAATACGTCATTTTCTAAACAAAACATATCACATTTGACCTATATTGACTCATATCGTCCGATTCGAAATGCTTAAGTCATTTGGTTCCAAGAACCTCTCTCATTTGACCGAGTTTGACTCAAATCAACATATTTCAAGTGTTTATGACATGTTCAAGGGTAGATATGTCATTTTCAACCCAAAACTGATCCCATTTGACCTATATTGACTCATATCGTCCGATTATAAGTATTTCGGTCATTTAATACCCAAAACCTCTCCAATTTGACCAAGTTTGACTCAAATTGCTGTATTTCAAGTGTTTATCACATGTTAAAGGGTAAATACGTCATTTTCTAACCAAAACATATCCCATTTGACCTATATTGACTCATATCGTCCGATTCAAAGTGTTTAAGTCTTTTTATACCCAGAATCTCTCCCATTTGAATGAGTTTGACTCAAATCGATGTATTTCAAATTTTTATGACATGGTAAAGGGTAAATATGTTATTTTCAACCCAAAACTGATCCCATTTAACCTATATTGACTCATATCGTCCGATTATATGTATTTTGGTCATTTAATACCAAAAAACTCTCCAATTTGACCGAGTTTGACTAAAATTGTTGTATTTCAAGTGTTTATGACATGTTCAAGGGTAAATACGTCCTTTTCTACCCAAAACATATCCCACATGACCTATGTTGTCTCATATCATCCGATTCGAAATGTTTAAGTCATTTTATACCCAGACCCTCTCCAATTTGACCAAGTTTGACTCAAATCGACATATTTCAAGTGTTTATGACATGTTCAAGGGTAAATATGTCATTTTCAACCCAAAACTGATCCCATTTGACCTACATTGACTCATATCGTCCGATTAAAATGTTTAGGTAATTTTTTAAGTTATTTTATATCCAATACCTCTCCCATTTTACTGACTTTCACTCAAATTGATGTATTTCAAGTGTTTATGGCTTGTTCAATGGTAAATACGTCATTTTCAACCCAAAATTGATCCCATTTGACCTATATTGACTCATATCGTTCGATTAAAATGTTTAGGTAATTTAACACCCAAAACCTCTCTAATTTAACCGAGTTTGTCTCAAATCGATGTATTTCAAGTATTTATTACATGTTCAAGGGTAAATACATCATTTTCAACACAAAACTTGTCCCATTTTACCTATATTGACTCATATCGTCCCATTCGAAATGTTTAAGTCATTTTATTCCCAGAACCTCTCCCATTTGACCAAGTTTGACTCAAATCAATGTATTTCAAATTTTTATGACATGGTAGAGGGTAAATATGTCATTTTCAACCCAAAACTGATCCCATTTAACCTATATTGACTCATATCGTCCGATTATAAGTGTTTCGGTCAATTAATACCCAAAACCTCTCCAATTTGACCGAGTTTGACTCAAATTGCTGTATTTCACGTGTTTATGACATATTCAAGGGTAAATACGTCATTTTCTACCTAAAACATATCCCATTTGACCTATGTTGACTCATATCGTCCGATTCAAAGTGTTCAAGTCATTTTATACCCAAAACCTCTCCCACTTGACCGAATTTGACTCAAATAAGTGAATTTCAAGTATTTATGACATGTTCAAGGGTAAATACGTCATTTTCAACCCAAAATAGATCCCATTTGACATATATTGACTCATATCGTCCGATTCAAAGTGTTTAAGTCATTTTATACCCAGAATCTCTCCCATTTGAACGAGTTTGACTCAAATCGATGTATTTCAAATTTTTATGACATGGTAAAGGGTAAATATGTCATTTTCAACCCAAAACTGATCCCATTTAACCTATATTGACTCATATCCACTGATTATAAGTGTTTCGGTCAATTAATACTCAAAACCTCTCCAATTTGACCGAGTTTGACTCAAATTGCTGTATTTCACGTGTTTATGACATATTCAAGGGTAAATACGTCATTTTCTACCCAAAACATATCCCATTTGACCTATGTTGACTTATATCGTCCGATTCAAAGTGTTTAAGTCATTTTATACCCAGAACCTCTCCCATTTGACCGAGTTTGACTCAAATCATTGTATTTCAAGTATTTATGACTTGTTCAAGGGTAAATACATCATTTTCAACCCAAAACTGATCCTATTTGACCTATATTGACTCATATCGTCTGATTAAAAGTGTGCAAGTAATTTTATACCCAAAACCTCTCCCATCTAACCGAGTTTGATTCAAATTGATGTATTTCGAGTGTTTATGACATTTTTAATGGTAAATACATCATTTTCAACCCAAAACTGATCCCATTTGACCTATATTGATTCATATCGTCCGATTCGAAATGTTTAAGTAATTTTATGCCCAAAAATCGATGTATTTTAAATTTTTATGACATGGTAAAGGTTAAATACGTTATTTTCAACCCAAAATTGATCCCGTTTGACCTATATTAACTCATATTGTACGATTCAAAATGTTAAACCATTTTATCCCCAAAAGTTCTCTTATTTGACTAAGTTTGACTCAAATCAATGTATTTCAAGTGTTTATGACATCTTGAAGGGTAAATACGTCTCAGCCCAAAACTAATCCCATTTGACCTATATTGACTCATATCGTCCATTTCGAAATGTTTAAGTCATTTTTATACCCCAAACCTCTCCCATTTGACCGAGTTTAACTCAAATCGATATAATTTAGGTGTTTATGACATGTTTAAGAGTAAATACATCGTTTTCAACCCAAAACAAATCCCATTTGACCTATAATGACTCGTATCGTTCGATTTGAAATATTCAAGTAATTTTATTCCCAAAACTTTTCTCATTTGACCGAATTTGACTCAAATTGCTATATTTCAAGTGTTTATGACATGTTCAAGGGTAAATACGTCATTTTCTACCCAAAACTTATCCCATTTGACCTATGTTGACTCATATCGTCTAATTCTAAGTGTTTAAGTCATTTTATACCCGGAACCTCTCCCATTTGACTGAGTTTGACTCAAATCGATGTATTTCAAGTATTTATGACATGTTTAAGGGAAAATACGTCATTCTTAATCCAAAACTGATCCCATTTGACTGAGTTTGACTCGAATTGTTGTATTTCGAGTGCTTATGACATGTTCAAGGGTAAATACATCATTTTCAACCACAAGCTGATTCTAATTGTCCTATATTGTCTTATATCGTCCGATTAAAAGGGTTTAGGTAATTTCATACCAAAAACGTCTCCCATTTGACCAAGTTTGACTCAAATTGATGTATTTCAAGTGTTTATGACATGTTTAAGGGTAAATAAATCATTTTCAACCCAAAACTTATCCCATTTTACCTATATTGACTCATATCGTCGAAATCAAAATGTTTAAGCCATTTTATACCCATAAACTCTCCCATTTAACCGAGTTTAATCAAATCAATGTCTTTCAAGTGTTTATGACATTTTCAAGGGTAAATACAATATTTTAAACCCAAAACTGATCCCATTTGACCTATATGAACTCATATCGTACGATTTGAAATGTTTAATTCATTTAATACCAAGAACCTCTCCCATTTGACCGACTTTGACTCAAATCGATGTATTTCAAGTGTTTATGACATGTTCAAGGGTAAATACGTCATTTTCTACCCTAAATTGACATCATTTGACCTATATTGACTCATATCGTCCGATTCGAAGTGTTTAAGTCACTTTATTCCCAAAACTTCTCCCGTTTGACCGACTTTGACTCAAATTTATGTATTTAAAGTGTTTATGACATTTTCAAGGGTAAATACATCATTTTCTACCCTAAATTGATCCCATTTGATCTAGCTTGACTCATATCGTCGAATTTGAAGTGTTTAGGTCATTTTATAGCTAGAACCTCTCCCATTTGACCGAGTTTGACTCAAATCGATTTATTTCGAGTGTTTATGACATTTTCAAGTGTAAATATATTATTTTTAACCTAAAACTTATTCTATTTGACCAATATTTACTAATATCGTCTGATTCTAAGTGTTTAGGTCATTGAATACCCAAAACCTCTCCCATTTGACCGAGTTTGACTCAAATCAATGTATTCCAAGTGTTTATGACATGTTTAAGGGTAAATATGTCATTTTCTACCCTAAATTAACATCATTTGACCTATATTGACTCATATCATCCAATTCAAAGTGTTTAAGTCATTTTATTCCCAAAACTTCTCCCGTTTGACCAGCTTTGACTCAAATCGATGTATTTAAAGTGTTTATAACATGTTCAAGGGTCAATACGTCATTTTCTACCCAAAATTGATCCTATTTTGCCTTTATTGAGTCATATTGTCCGATTCAAAGTGTTTATGTCATTTTATACCCAGAACCTCTCCTAGTTGACCGAGTTTTACTCAAATCGATGTATTTCTAGTGTTTGTGACATGTTCAAGGGTAAATATGTCAATTTCTACCCAAAATGATCCCATTTGACCTAAATTTACTCATATCATTTGAATCGAAATGTTTGGGTCATTTTATAAACAAAACCTCTCCCGTTTGACCGAGTTTGACTCAAATCAATAGGTTTTAAGTGTTAATGAAATGTTCAAAGGTAAATATGTCATTTTCTACCAAACTGATCACATTTGACCTATATTGAATCATATTGTCCGATTCGAAGTGTTTAAGTAATTTAATAAACTGTACCTCTCCCATTTGACTGAGTTTGACATAAACTACCCAAAATTGGTCCTATTTGACCTATATTGACTCATCTCATCCTATTCGAAGTGTTTCGGTCATTTTATACCCAAATTCTCCCGTTTTTCCGAATTTGACTCAAATCGATGTTTTTCAAGTGTTTATGACTTGTTTAAGGGTAAATACGTCATTTTCAACCCAAAACTGATCCTATATGACCTATATTGACTCATATCGTCCAATTTTAAATTCTTATATAGGTCATTTAATACCCAAAACCTCTCCCATTTGACTGCGTATGACTCAAATTGTTGTATTTCAAGTGTTTATGACTTCTTCAAGGGTAAATACATCATTTTCAACCCAAAACTGATCCCATTCGACCTATATTGACTCCTATTGTGTGATTCAAAGTGTTTAACTCATTTTATAACTAGAATCTCCCCTATTTGACCGAATTTGACTCAAATCGTTGTATTTCAAGTGTTTATGACATGTTCAAGGGTAAATATGTCATTTACTACCCAAAACTGATCCTATTTGACCAATATTGACTCATCTTGTCCGATTCGAAGTGTTTAGGTCATTTTATCCCCAAAACTTTCTTGTTTGACCGAGTTTGACTCAAATCGATGTATTTCAAGTGTTTATGACATGTTCAAGGGTAAATACTTCATTTTCTACCCAAAACGGATCCCATTTGACCTATATTGACTCATACCGTCCGATTCAAAGTGTTTAGGTCATTTAATACACATAACCTCTCTCGTTTGACCGAGTTTGACTCAAATTGATGTATTTCAAATATTTATGAAATGTTCAAGGGTAAATACATCATTGTCTACCTAAAACTTCCCCCATTTGATCGAGTTTGACTCAAATCGCTGTATTTCAAGTGTTTATAACATGTTCTAGGCTAAATACGTCGTTTTCAACCCAAAACTGATCCCATTTGACCTATATTAACTCATTTTGTCAGATTCAAAATGTTTCAGTTATTTTATACCCTCCACCTCTCACATTTGATCGAGTTTGACTCAAATCGATTTATTTCAAGTGTTTATGACATATTTAAGAGTAAATACGTCATTGTCCACCCAAACTTATCCTATTTTACCTATATTGACTCATAAAGTCGAATTCGAAGTGTTTAGGTCATTTAATTCCTAGAACCTATCCCGCTTGACCGAGTTTGACTCAAATCGATGTATTTCGAGTGCTTATGACATGTTTAAGGGTAAATACGTCACTTTGTACCCGAAACTAAACCCTTTTGACCTATATTAACTCATATCGTCCATTTCGAAGTGTATAGGTCATTTAATACACAAAACCTCTCCGGTTTGACCGAGTTTGACTCAAATCGACGTATTTCAAGTGTTTATGACATGTTCAAGGCTAAATACGTCATTTTCAACCACAAATTGATCCCATTTGACCTATATTGACTCATATCGTCCAATTAAAAGGGTTTAGGTAATTTTATACCAAAAACCTCTCCCATTTGATCGAGTTTGACTCAAATCGATGTATTTCAAGTGTTTATGATATGTTCAAGGGTAAATACATCTTTTTCAACCAAAAACTGATCCTATTTTACCTATATTGACTCATATCGTCCGATTCGAAATGTTTAAGTCATTTTATTCCTAGAACCTCTCCCATTTGACCGAGTTTGACTCAAATCGATGTTTTTCAAATTTTTATGACATGGTAAAGGGTAAATACGTTATTTTCAACCAAAAACTGATCCCATTTGACCTATATTGACTCACATCGTCCGATTATAAGTGCTTAATTCATTTTATTCACACAACCTCTCCCATTTGACAAAGTTTGACTCATATCAATGTACTTCAAGTGTTTATGACTTGCGTAAGGGTACTTACGTCATTTTCTACCCAAAACTAATCCCATTTGACTTATATTTACTCATATCATCTGATTCGAAATGTTTAAGTGTTAATTACATGTTCAAGGGTAAATACGTCATTTTTACCCTAAATTGACACTATTTGACCTATATTGACTCATATCGTCCGATTTGAAGTGTTTAAGTCATTTTACACCCAAAACTTCTCCCGTTTGACCGACTTTGACTCAAATCAATATATTTAAAGTGTTTATGACATGTTCAAGGGTAAATACATCATTTTCTACTCTAAACTTATCCCATTTGACCTATATTGACTCGTATCGTCCAATTCGAAGTGTTTAGGTCATTTTATACCAAGAACCTTTCCCATTTGACCGAGTTTTAGTCAAGTCAATGTATTTCAAATTTTTATGACATGGTAAAGTTTAAATACATCATTTTCTACCCAAAACTGATCCCATTTGACCTATGTTGGCTCATATCGTCCCATTCCATTTGTTTAAAACATTTTATACCTAGAACTTCTCCCATTTGACCGAGTTTGAATCAAATTGATGTATTTCAAGTGTTTATGACATGTTTAAGGGTAAGTACATCATTTTCTTACCAAAACTAATTCCATTTAACCTCTATTGACTCATATCTTCTGATTCAAAATGTTTAAGTCATTTTATACCTAGAACCTCTTCTATTTGACTGAGTTTGACTTAAATCAATGTATTTCAAGTGTTTATGACATGTTCAAGGGTAAATATATCATTTTCTACACTAAATTGATCCCATTTGACCTATATTGACTCATATCGTTCGATTCAAAGTGTTTAGGGAAATTAATACACAAAACCTCTCCCGTTTGACCGAGTTGAACTCAATTCGATGTATTTTAAGTGTTTATGTCATGTTCAAGGGTAAATACGTCATTTTCTATCTAAAACTGATCCTATTTGATCTAACTTGACTCATATCATCTAATTCGAAGTGTTTAGGTTATTTTATACCTAGAACCTCTCCTATTTGACCAAGTTTGACTCAAATCAATTTATTTCGAGTGTTTATGACATGTTCAAGTGTAAATACATCATTTTTAAACTAAAATTTATCCCATTCGTTTCAAAGTGTTTAAGTCATTTTATAACCAGAATCTACCCTATTTGACCGACTTTGTCTCAAATTGTTGTATTTCATGTGTTTATGACATGTTCAAGGGTAAATACGTCATTTACTACCCAAGACTGATTCTATTTGACCAATATTGACTCATATTGTCTGATTCGTAGTGGTTACGTCATTTTATACCTAGAACTCTCCCATTTGATCGAGTTTGACTCAAATCGATGTATTTCAAGTGCTTATAACATGTTCAAGGGTAAATACTTCATTTTCTACCCAAAACTGATCCCATTTGACCTATATTGACTCATATCGTCCAATTCGAAGTGTTTAGGTCATTTAATACACATAACCTTTCCCATAACCTAGTTTAACTCAAATTGATATATTTCTAATGTTTATGAAATGATCAAGGGTAAATACATCATTGTCTACCAAAAACCTCTCCCATTTGATCGAGTTTGACTCAATCCCTGTATCTCAAGTGTTTATAACATGTTCAAGGGCAAATACATCATTTTTCTTGCCAAAATTGATCCCATTTAACCTATATTAATTCAATTTGTCCGATTCGAAATGTTTGAGTTATTTTATACCCTGAACCTCTCATATTTGATCGAGTTTGACTCAAATTGATTTATTTCAAGTGTTTATGACATGTTTAAGAGTAAATACGTCATTTTCCCCCCAAAACATATCCCACTTGACCTATATTAACTCACATCGTCCGACTCGAAATGTTTATGTCATTTTAATCCAATTAGTCTCCTATTTGACTGAGTTTGACTCAAATCGATGTATTTCAAGTGTTTATGACATGTTCAAGGGTAAATACGTTATTTTCAACCCAAAACTAATCCCATTTGTCCTATATTGACTCATATCGTTCGATTATAAGTGCTTAAGTCATTATATTCACACAACCTCTCCCATTTGACCGAGTTTGACTCAAATCGATGTATTTTAAGTGTTTATGACATGTTCAAGGGTAAATACGTCATTTTCTACCCAAAACAGATCCCATTTGACCTATATTGATTTATATCGTCCGATGATAAGTGTTTAGGTCATTTTATTCACACAACCTCTCCCATTTGACTGAGTTTGACTAAAATAGATGTATTTCAAGTGTTTATAACATGTACAAGGGTAAATACGTCATTGTCAACCCAAAGTTAATCCCATTTGACCTATATTGAATCATATCGTCCAATTCGAAATGTTTAAGTCATTTTATTCCCAAAACTTCTCTCATTTAGCCGAGTTTAACTCAAATCGACGTATTTCAAGCGTTTATGACATGTTCAAGTGTAAATTCGTCATTTTCAACCACTTACAAATCCCATTTGACATATATTGGCTCAAATCGGCTGATTAAAATGTTTAGGTAATTTTCTACCAAAAACATCTCCCATTTGACCGAGTTTGACCCAAACCAATGCATTTCAAGTGTTTATGACATGTTCAAGGGTAAATACATCTTTTTCAACCCAAAACTGATCCTATTTTACCTATATTGACTCATCGTCCGATTCGAAATGTTTAGGTCATTTAATAAACATAACCTCTCCCGTTTGACCTAGTTTGACTCAAATTAATGTATTTCCAATGTTTATGAAATGTTTATGACGTGTTTACCTTTGAATATGTCATAAAAAGTAGAATTACATCGATTTAAGTCAAACTCGGTCAAATGGAAGAGTTTCGGGGTGTAAAATGACTTAAACACTTCGAATCAGAAAAGTTGAGTCAATATTGGTCAAATGGGATCAGTTTTTGGTAGAAAATGACGTATTTACCCTTGAACATGTCATAAACACTTGAAAAACATCGATTTGAGTCAAACTCGGTCAAATGAGAGAGGTTTTAGGTATAAAATGACTTATACACTTAGAATCGGACGATATGAGTCAACGTAAGTCAAATGGGATAAGTTTTGGGTAGAAAATGACATATTTACCCTTGAACATGTCATAAACACTTTTAATTCAACAATTTTGAGTCAAAATTTGTCATATGGAGAAGTTTTGGGTATAAAATAACTCGAACACTTAAAATCGGACGATAAGAGTCAATATATGTCAAATGGGATCATTTTTGGATTGAAAATGACGAATTTTCCCTTGAACATGTCATTAAAATTTGAAAAACATCGATTTGAGTAATACTTGGTCAAACACGGCAGGTTCTGGGTATAAAATGACCTAAACACTTTGAATCAGACGATATGAATCAATATAGGTCAAATGGGATCAATTTTGCTTAGAATATTACGTATTTACCCCTAACTTGTCATAAAAACTTGAAATACATCGACTTGAGGAAAAATCGGTCAAATGGGAGAGGTTTTGGGTATAAAATGGCCTAAACAATACGAATTTACCCTTGAACATTTCGAATTGGACGATATGAGTCAATATAGGTCAAATAGGGAAAGTTTTGGGTTGAAAATGACGTATTTACCCTTGAACATGTCATAAACACTTGAAATACATCGATTTGAATCAAACTTGGTCATATGGGAGAGGTTCTTGGTAGAAAAATGAGTCCATATATGTGAAATGGGATTAGTTTTGGGTAGAAAATGACGTATTTACCCTTTAACATGTCCTTAACACTTGAAATAAAGCGATTTGAGGCAAACTCGGTCAAATTGGAGAGATTTTGGGTATTTAATTACCTAAACATCAGTATAGGTCAAATGGGATCAGTTTTGGGTTGAAAATGACGTATTTATCCTTGAACATGTCATAAACACTTGAAATTTATCAACTTGAGTCAAACTCGGTCAAATGGGAGAGGTTCTAGGTATAAAACGACTTAAACATTTCGAATCAAATGATATGAGTCAATATAGGTCAAATGGGATCAGTTTTGGGTAGAAAATGATGTATTTTCACATTAACATGTCATAAACACTTGAAATACAGCGATTTAAGTCAAACTCGGTCAAATGGGAGAGCTTTTAGGTATTTAATGACCTAAACAGTTATAATCGAACGATATGAGTCAATCTAGGTCAAATGGGATAGGTTTAGGGTAGAAAATGACGTATTTACCCTTGAAATGTCATAAACACTTGAAATACATCGATTTGAATCAAACTCGGTCAAATGGGAGAGGTTCTGCGTATAAAATGACTTAAACATTTCGAATCGGACGATATGAGTCCATATAGGTCAAATGGGATCAGTTTTGGGTAGAAAAGGACGTAATTTCCCTTAAACATGTCATAAAAACTTGAAATCATCGATTTGAGTAAAAGTCGGTCAAACATAAGAGGTTGTAGGTATAAAATGGCCTAAACACTTCGAATCGGATGATATGATTCAATATAAGTCAAATAGGATCAATCTTGGGTAGAAAATGACGTATTTCCCCTTGAACATGTCAAAAATGCTTCAAATACATCGATTTAAGTCTAACTTGGTCAAATAGGATAAGTTTTGGGTTGAAAATGACGTATTTACCCTTAAACATGACATAAACACTTAAAATACATCGATTTGAGTCAAACTCGGTCAAACGGGAGAAGTTCTGTGTATAACATGATTTAAACACTTTAAATCGGATGATATGAGTCAATATAGGTCAAACTGGTTCAAATTATGTTTAAAATGACGTCCTTACCCTTGAACTTGTCATAAAAACTTGAAATACATCGACTTGAGGGAAACTCGGTCAAATGGGAGAGGTTTTGGGTATAAAATGGCCTAAACAATACAAATTTACCCTTGAACATTTCGAATTGGACGATATGACTCAATATAGGTCAAATAGGAAAAGTTTTGGGTTGAAAATGACGTATTTACCCTTGAACATGTCATAAACACTTGAAATACATCGATTTGAATCAAAATTGGTCATATGGGAGAGGTTCTTGGTAGAAAAATGAGTCCATATATGTGAAATGGGATTAGTTTTGGGTAGAAAATGACGTATTTACCCTTTAACATGTCCTTAACACTTGAAATAAAGCGATTTGAGTCAAACTCGGTCAAATTGGAGAGATTTTGGGTATTTAATTACCTAAACATCAGTATAGGTCAAATGGGATCAGTTTTGGGTTGAAAATGACGTATTTATCCTTGAACATGTCATAAACACTTGAAATTTATCAACTTGAGTCAAACTCGGTCAAATGGGAGAGGTTCTAGGTATAAAACGACTTAAACATTTCGAATCAAATGATATGAGTCAATATAGGTCAAATGGGATCAGTTTTGGGTAGAAAATGATGTATTTTCACATTAACATGTCATAAACACTTGAAATACAGCGATTTAAGTCAAACTCGGTCAAATGGGAGAGCTTTTAGGTATTTAATGACCTAAACAGTTATAATCGAACGATATGAGTCAATCTAGGTCAAATGGGATAGGTTTAGGGTAGAAAATGACGTATTTACCCTTGAAATGTCATAAACACTTGAAATACATCGATTTGAATCAAACTCGGTCAAATGGGAGAGGTTCTGCGTATAAAATGACTTAAACATTTCGAATCGGACGATATGAGTCCATATAGGTCAAATGGGATCAGTTTTGGGTAGAAAAGGACGTAATTTCCCTTGAACATGTCATAAAAACTTGAAATCATCGATTTGAGTAAAAGTCGGTCAAACATAAGAGGTTGTAGGTATAAAATGGCCTAAACACTTCGAATCGGAGGATATGATTCAATATAAGTCAAATAGGATCAATCTTGGGTAGAAAATGACGTATTTCCCCTTGAACATGTCAAAAACGCTTCAAATACATCGATTTAAGTCTAACTTGGTCAAATGGGATAAGTTTTGGGTTGAAAATGACGTATTTACCCTTAAACATGACAAAAACACTTAAAATACATCGATTTGAGTCAAACTCGGTCAAACGGGAGAAGTTCTATGTATAACATGATTTAAACACTTTAAATCGGATGATATGAGTCAATATAGGTCAAACTGGTTCAAATTATGTTTAAAATGACGTCCTTACCCCTGAACTTGTCATAAAAACTTGAAATACATCGACTTGAGGAAAACTCGGTCAAATGGGAGAGGTTTTGGGTATAAAATGGCCTAAACAATACGAATTTACCCTTGAACATTTCGAATTGGACGATATGAGTCAATATAGGTCAAATAGGGAAAGTTTTGGGTTGAAAATGACGTATTTACCCTTGAACATGTCATAAACACTTGAAATACATCGATTTGAATCAAACTTGGTCATATCGGATGATATGAGTCAATATAGGTCAAACTGGTTCAAATTATGTTTAAAATGACGTCCTTACCCCTGAACTTGTCATAAAAACTTGAAATACATCGACTTGAGGAAAACTCGGTCAAATGGGAGAGGTTTTGGGTATAAAATGGCCTAAACAATACGAATTTACCCTTGAACATTTCGAATTGGACGATATGAGTCAATATAAGTCAAATAGGGAAAGTTTTGGGTTGAAAATGACGTATTTACCCTTGAACATGTCATAAACACTTGAAATACATCGATTTGAATCAAACTTGGTCATATGGGAGAGGTTCTTGGTAGAAAAATGAGTCCATATATGTGAAATGGGATTAGTTTTGGGTAGAAAATGACGTATTTACCCTTTAACATGTCCTTAACACTTGAAATAAAGCGATTTGAGGCAAACTCGGTCAAATTGGAGAGATTTTGGGTATTTAATTACCTAAACATCAGTATAGGTCAAATGGGATCAGTTTTGGGTTGAAAATGACGTATTTATCCTTGAACATGTCATAAACACTTGAAATTTATCAACTTGAGTCAAACTCGGTCAAATGGGAGAGGTTCTAGGTATAAAACGACTTAAACATTTCGAATCAAATGATATGAGTCAATATAGGTCAAATGGGATCAGTTTTGGGTAGAAAATGATGTATTTTCACATTAACATGTCATAAACACTTGAAATACAGCGATTTAAGTCAAACTCGGTCAAATGGGAGAGCTTTTAGGTATTTAATGACCTAAACAGTTATAATCGAACGATATGAGTCAATCTAGGTCAAATGGGATAGGTTTCGGGTAGAAAATGACGTATTTACCCTTGAAATGTCATAAACACTTGAAATACATCGATTTGAATCAAACTCGGTCAAATGGGAGAGGTTTTGCGTATAAAATGACTTAAACATTTCGAATCGGACGATATGAGTCCATATAGGTCAAATGGGATCAGTTTTGGGTAGAAAAGGACGTAATTTCCCTTGAACATGTCATAAAAACTTGAAATCATCGATTTGAGTAAAAGTCGGTCAAACATAAGAGCTTGTAGGTATAAAATGGCCTAAACACTTCGAATCGGACGATATGATTCAATATAAGTCAAATAGGATCAATCTTGGGTAGAAAATGACGTATTTCCCCTTGAACATGTCAAAAACGCTTCAAATACATCGATTTAAGTCTAACTTGGTCAAATGGGATAAGTTTTGGGTTGAAAATGACGTATTTACCCTTAAACATGACATAAACACTTAAAATACATCGATTTGAGTCAAACTCGGTCAAACGGGAGAAGTTATGTGTATAACATGATTTAAACACTTTAAATCGGATGATATGAGTCAATATAGGTCAAACTGGTTCAAATTATGTTTAAAATGACGTCCTTACCCCTGAACTTGTCATAAAAACTTGAAATACATCGACTTGAGGAAAAATCGGTCAAATGGGAGAGGTTTTGGGTATAAAATGGCCTAAACAATACGAATTTACCCTTGAACATTTCGAATTGGACGATATGAGTCAATATAGGTCAAATAGGGAAAGTTTTGGGTTGAAAATGACGTATTTACCCTTGAACATGTCATAAACACTTGAAATACATCGATTTGAATCAAACTTGGTCATATGGGAGAGGTTCTTGGTAGAAAAATGAGTCCATATATGTGAAATGGGATTAGTTTTGGGTAGAAAATGACGTATTTACCCTTTAACATGTCCTTAACACTTGAAATAAAGCGATTTGAGTCAAACTCGGTCAAATTGGAGAGATTTTGGGTATTTAATTACCTGAACATCAGTATAGGTCAAATGGGATCAGTTTTGGGTTGAAAATGACGTATTTATCCTTGAACATGTCATAAACACTTGAAATTTATCAACTTGAGTCAAACTCGGTCAAATGGGAGAGGTTCTAGGTATAAAACGACTTAAACATTTCGAATCAAATGATATGAGTCAATATAGGTCAAATGGGATCAGTTTTGGGTAGAAAATGATGTATTTTCACATTAACATGTCATAAACACTTGAAATACAGCGATTTAAGTCAAACTCGGTCAAATGGGAGAGCTTTTAGGTATTTAATGACCTAAACAGTTATAATCGAACGATATGAGTCAATCTAGGTCAAATGGGATAGGTTTCGGGTAGAAAATGACGTATTTACCCTTGAAATGTCATAAACACTTGAAATACATCGATTTGAATCAAACTCGGTCAAATGGGAGAGGTTTTGCGTATAAAATGACTTAAACATTTCGAATCGGACGATATGAGTCCATATAGGTCAAATGGGATCAGTTTTGGGTAGAAAAGGACGTAATTTCCCTTGAACATGTCATAAAAACTTGAAATCATCGATTTGAGTAAAAGTCGGTCAAACATAAGAGCTTGTAGGTATAAAATGGCCTAAACACTTCGAATCGGACGATATGATTCAATATAAGTCAAATAGGATCAATCTTGGGTAGAAAATGACGTATTTCCCCTTGAACATGTCAAAAACGCTTCAAATACATCGATTTAAGTCTAACTTGGTCAAATGGGATAAGTTTTGGGTTGAAAATGACGTATTTACCCTTAAACATGACATAAACACTTAAAATACATCGATTTGAGTCAAACTCGGTCAAACGGGAGAAGTTATGTGTATAACATGATTTAAACACTTTAAATCGGATGATATGAGTCAATATAGGTCAAACTGGTTCAAATTATGTTTAAAATGACGTCCTTACCCCTGAACTTGTCATAAAAACTTGAAATACATCGACTTGAGGAAAAATCGGTCAAATGGGAGAGGTTTTGGGTATAAAATGGCCTAAACAATACGAATTTACCCTTGAACATTTCGAATTGGACGATATGAGTCAATATAGGTCAAATAGGGAAAGTTTTGGGTTGAAAATGACGTATTTACCCTTGAACATGTCATAAACACTTGAAATACATCGATTTGAATCAAACTTGGTCATATGGGAGAGGTTCTTGGTAGAAAAATGAGTCCATATATGTGAAATGGGATTAGTTTTGGGTAGAAAATGACGTATTTACCCTTTAACATGTCCTTAACACTTGAAATAAAGCGATTTGAGTCAAACTCGGTCAAATTGGAGAGATTTTGGGTATTTAATTACCTGAACATCAGTATAGGTCAAATGGGATCAGTTTTGGGTTGAAAATGACGTATTTATCCTTGAACATGTCATAAACACTTGAAATTTATCAACTTGAGTCAAACTCGGTCAAATGGGAGAGGTTCTAGGTATAAAACGACTTAAACATTTCGAATCAAATGATATGAGTCAATATAGGTCAAATGGGATCAGTTTTGGGTAGAAAATGATGTATTTTCACATTAACATGTCATAAACACTTGAAATACAGCGATTTAAGTCAAACTCGGTCAAATGGGAGAGCTTTTAGGTATTTAATGACCTAAACAGTTATAATCGAACGATATGAGTGAATCTAGGTCAAATGGGATAGGTTTAGGGTAGAAAATGACGTATTTACCCTTGAAATGTCATAAACACTTGAAATACATCGATTTGAATCAAACTCGGTCAAATGGGAGAGGTTCTGCGTATAAAATGACTTAAACATTTCGAATCCGACGATATGAGTCCATATAGGTCAAATGGGATCAGTTTTGGGTAGAAAAGGACGTAATTTCCCTTGAACATGTCATAAAAACTTGAAATCATCGATTTGAGTAAAAGTCGGTCAAACATAAGAGGTTGTAGGTATAAAATGGCCTAAACACTTCGAATCGGATGATATGATTCAATATAAGTCAAATAGGATCAATCTTGGGTAGAAAATGACGTATTTCCCCTTGAACATGTCAAAAACGCTTCAAATACATCGATTTAAGTCTAACTTGGTCAAATAGGATAAGTTTTGGGTTGAAAATGACGTATTTACCCTTGAAATGTCATAAACACTTGAAATACATCGATTTGAATCAAACTCGGTCAAATGGGAGAGGTTCTGCGTATAAAATGACTTAAACATTTCGAATCGGACGATATGAGTCCATATAGGTCAAATGGGATCAGTTTTGGGTAGAAAAGGACGTAATTTCCCTTAAACATGTCATAAAAACTTGAAATCATCGATTTGAGTAAAAGTCGGTCAAACATAAGAGGTTGTAGGTATAAAATGGCCTAAACACTTCGAATCGGACGATATGATTCAATATAAGTCAAATAGGATCAATCTTGGGTAGAAAATGACGTATTTCCCCTTGAACATGTCAAAAACGCTTCAAATACATCGATTTAAGTCTAACTTGGTCAAATGGGATAAGTTTTGGGTTGAAAATGACGTATTTACCCTGAAACATGACAAAAACACTTAAAATACATCGATTTGAGTCAAACTCGGTCAAACGGGAGAAGTTCTGTGTATAACATGATTTAAACACTTTAAATCGGATGATATGAGTCAATATAGGTCAAACTGGTTCAAATTATGTTTAAAATGACATCCTTACCCCTGAACTTGTCATAAAAACTTGAAATACATCGACTTGAGGGAAACTCGGTCAAATGGGAGAGGTTTTGGGTATAAAATGGCCTAAACAATACGAATTTACCCTTGAACATTTCGAATTGGACGATATGACTCAATATAGGTCAAATAGGGAAAGTTTTGGGTTGAAAATGACGTATTTACCCTTGAACATGTCATAAACACTTGAAATACATCGATTTGAATCAAACTTGTTCATATGGGAGAGGTTCTTGGTAGAAAAATGAGTCCATATATGTGAAATGGGATTAGTTTTGGGTAGAAAATGACGTATTTACCCTTTAACATGTCCTTAACACTTGAAATAAAGCGATTTGAGTCAAACTCGGTAAAATTGGAGAGATTTTGGGTATTTAATTACCTAAACATCAGTATAGGTCAAATGGGATCAGTTTTGGGTTGAAAATGACGTATTTATCCTTGAACATGTCATAAACACTTGAAATTTATCAACTTGAGTCAAACTCGGTCAAATGGGAGAGGTTTTGGGTATAAAATGGCCTAAACAATACGAATTTACCCTTGAACATTTCGAATTGGACGATATGAGTCAATATAAGTCAAATAGGGAAAGTTTTGGGTTGAAAATGACGTATTTACCCTTGAACATGTCATAAACACTTGAAATACATCGATTTGAATCAAACTTGGTCATATGGGAGAGGTTCTTGGTAGAAAAATGAGTCCATATATGTGAAATGGGATTAGTTTTGGGTAGAAAATGACGTATTTACCCTTTAACATGTCCTTAACACTTGAAATAAAGCGATTTGAGGCAAACTCGGTCAAATTGGAGAGATTTTGGGTATTTAATTACCTAAACATCAGTATAGGTCAAATGGGATCAGTTTTGGGTTGAAAATGACGTATTTATCCTTGAACATGTCATAAACACTTGAAATTTATCAACTTGAGTCAAACTCGGTCAAATGGGAGAGGTTCTAGGTATAAAACGACTTAAACATTTCGAATCAAATGATATGAGTCAATATAGGTCAAATGGGATCAGTTTTGGGTAGAAAATGATGTATTTTCACATTAACATGTCATAAACACTTGAAATACAGCGATTTAAGTCAAACTCGGTCAAATGGGAGAGCTTTTAGGTATTTAATGACCTAAACAGTTATAATCGAACGATATGAGTCAATCTAGGTCAAATGGGATAGGTTTAGGGTAGAAAATGACGTATTTACCCTTGAAATGTCATAAACACTTGAAATACATCGATTTGAATCAAACTCGGTCAAATGGGAGAGGTTCTGCGTATAAAATGACTTAAACATTTCGAATCGGACGATATGAGTCCATATAGGTCAAATGGGATCAGTTTTGGGTAGAAAAGGACGTAATTTCCCTTAAACATGTCATAAAAACTTGAAATCATCGATTTGAGTAAAAGTCGGTCAAACATAAGAGGTTTTAGGTATAAAATGGCCTAAACACTTCGAATCGGATGATATGATTCAATATAAGTCAAATAGGATCAATCTTGGGTAGAAAATGACGTATTTCCCCTTGAACATGTCAAAAACGCTTCAAATACATCGATTTAAGTCTAACTTGGTCAAATAGGATAAGTTTTGGGTTGAAAATGACGTATTTACCCTTAAACATGACATAAACACTTAAAATACATCGATTTGAGTCAAACTCGGTCAAACGGGAGAAGTTCTGTGTATAACATGATTTAAACACTTTAAATCGGATGATATGAGTCAATATAGGTCAAACTGGTTCAAATTATGTTTAAAATGACGTCCTTACCCCTGAACTTGTCATAAAAACTTGAAATACATCGACTTGAGGAAAACTCGGTCAAATGGGAGAGGTTTTGGGTATAAAATGGCCTAAACAATACGAATTTACCCTTGAACATTTCGAATTGGACGATATGAGTCAATATAGGTCAAATAGGGAAAGTTTTGGGTTGAAAATGACGTATTTACCCTTGAACATGTCATAAACACTTGAAATACATCGATTTGAATCAAACTTGTTCATATGGGAGAGGTTCTTGGTAGAAAAATGAGTCCATATATGTGAAATGGGATTAGTTTTGGGTAGAAAATGACGTATTTACCCTTTAACATGTCCTTAACACTTGAAATAAAGCGATTTGAGTCAAACTCGGTAAAATTGGAGAGATTTTGGGTATTTAATTACCTAAACATCAGTATAGGTCAAATGGGATCAGTTTTGGGTTGAAAATGACGTATTTATCCTTGAACATGTCATAAACACTTGAAATTTATCAACTTGAGTCAAACTCGGTCAAATGGGAGAGGTTCTATGTATAAAACGACTTAAACATTTCGAATCAAATGATATGAGTCAATATAGGTCAAATGGGATCAGTTTTGGGTAGAAAATGATGTATTTTCACATTAACATGTCATAAACACTTGAAATACAGCGATTTAAGTCAAACTCGGTCAAATGGGAGAGCTTTTAGGTATTTAATGACCTAAACAGTTATAATCGAACGATATGAGTCAATCTAGGTCAAATGGGATAGGTTTAGGGTAGAAAATGACGTATTTACCCTTGAAATGTCATAAACACTTGAAATACATCGATTTGAATCAAACTCGGTCAAATGGGAGAGGTTCTGCGTATAAAATGACTTAAACATTTCGAATCGGACGATATGAGTCCATATAGGTCAAATGGGATCAGTTTTGGGTAGAAAAGGACGTAATTTCCCTTAAACATGTCATAAAAACTTGAAATCATCGATTTGAGTAAAAGTCGGTCAAACATAAGAGGTTTTAGGTATAAAATGGCCTAAACACTTCGAATCGGATGATATGATTCAATATAAGTCAAATAGGATCAATCTTGGGTAGAAAATGACGTATTTCCCCTTGAACATGTCAAAAACGCTTCAAATACATCGATTTAAGTCTAACTTGGTCAAATAGGATAAGTTTTGGGTTGAAAATGACGTATTTACCCTTAAACATGACATAAACACTTAAAATACATCGATTTGAGTCAAACTCGGTCAAACGGGAGAAGTTCTGTGTATAACATGATTTAAACACTTTAAATCGGATGATATGAGTCAATATAGGTCAAACTGGTTCAAATTATGTTTAAAATGACGTCCTTACCCCTGAACTTGTCATAAAAACTTGAAATACATCGACTTGAGGAAAACTCGGTCAAATGGGAGAGGTTTTGGGTATAAAATGGCCTAAACAATACGAATTTACCCTTGAACATTTCGAATTGGACGATATGAGTCAATATAGGTCAAATAGGGAAAGTTTTGGGTTGAAAATGACGTATTTACCCTTGAACATGTCATAAACACTTGAAATACATCGATTTGAATCAAACTTGTTCATATGGGAGAGGTTCTTGGTAGAAAAATGAGTCCATATATGTGAAATGGGATTAGTTTTGGGTAGAAAATGACGTATTTACCCTTTAACATGTCCTTAACACTTGAAATAAAGCGATTTGAGTCAAACTCGGTAAAATTGGAGAGATTTTGGGTATTTAATTACCTAAACATCAGTATAGGTCAAATGGGATCAGTTTTGGGTTGAAAATGACGTATTTATCCTTGAACATGTCATAAACACTTGAAATTTATCAACTTGAGTCAAACTCGGTCAAATGGGAGAGGTTCTATGTATAAAACGACTTAAACATTTCGAATCAAATGATATGAGTCAATATAGGTCAAATGGGATCAGTTTTGGGTAGAAAATGATGTATTTTCACATTAACATGTCATAAACACTTGAAATACAGCGATTTAAGTCAAACTCGGTCAAATGGGAGAGCTTTTAGGTATTTAATGACCTAAACAGTTATAATCGAACGATATGAGTCAATCTAGGTCAAATGGGATAGGTTTAGGGTAGAAAATGACGTATTTACCCTTGAAATGTCATAAACACTTGAAATACATCGATTTGAATCAAACTCGGTCAAATGGGAGAGGTTCTGCGTATAAAATGACTTAAACATTTCGAATCGGACGATATGAGTCCATATAGGTCAAATGGGATCAGTTTTGGGTAGAAAAGGACGTAATTTCCCTTAAACATGTCATAAAAACTTGAAATCATCGATTTGAGTAAAAGTCGGTCAAACATAAGAGGTTTTAGGTATAAAATGGCCTAAACACTTCGAATCGGATGATATGATTCAATATAAGTCAAATAGGATCAATCTTGGGTAGAAAATGACGTATTTCCCCTTGAACATGTCAAAAACGCTTCAAATACATCGATTTAAGTCTAACTTGGTCAAATAGGATAAGTTTTGGGTTGAAAATGACGTATTTACCCTTAAACATGACATAAACACTTAAAATACATCGATTTGAGTCAAACTCAGTCAAACGGGAGAAGTTCTGTGTATAACATGATTTAAACACTTTAAATCGGATGATATGAGTCAATATAGGTCAAACTGGTTCAAATTATGTTTAAAATGACGTCCTTACCCCTAAACTTGTCATAAAAACTTGAAATACATCGACTTGAGGAAAACTCGGTCAAATGGGAGAGGTTTTGGGTATAAAATGGCCTAAACAATACGAATTTACCCTTGAACATTTCGAATTGGACGATATGAGTCAATATAGGTCAAATAGGGAAAGTTTTGGGTTGAAAATGACGTATTTACCCTTGAACATGTCATAAACACTTGAAATACATCGATTTGAATCAAACTTGGTCATATGGGAGAGGTTCTTGGTAGAAAAATGAGTCCATATATGTGAAATGGGATTAGTTTTGGGTAGAAAATGACGTATTTACCCTTTAACATGTCCTTAACACTTGAAATAAAGCGATTTGAGTCAAACTCGGTCAAATTGGAGAGATTTTGGGTATTTAATTACCTAAACATCAGTATAGGTCAAATGGGATCAGTTTTGGGTTGAAAATGACGTATTTATCCTTGAACATGTCATAAACACTTGAAATTTATCAACTTGAGTCAAACTCGGTCAAATGGGAGAGGTTCTAGGTATAAAACGACTTAAACATTTCGAATCAAATGATATGAGTCAATATAGGTCAAATGGGATCAGTTTTGGGTAGAAAATGATGTATTTTCACATTAACATGTCATAAACACTTGAAATACAGCGATTTAAGTCAAACTCGGTCAAATGGGAGAGCTTTTAGGTATTTAATGACCTAAACAGTTATAATCGAACGATATGAGTCAATCTAGGTCAAATGGGATAGGTTTAGGGTAGAAAATGACGTATTTACCCTTGAAATGTCATAAACACTTGAAATACATCGATTTGAATCAAACTCGGTCAAATGGGAGAGGTTCTGCGTATAAAATGACTTAAACATTTCGAATCGGACGATATGAGTCCATATAGGTCAAATGGGATCAGTTTTGGGTAGAAAAGGACGTAATTTCCCTTAAACATGTCATAAAAACTTGAAATCATCGATTTGAGTAAAAGTCGGTCAAACATAAGAGGTTGTAGGTATAAAATGGCCTAAACACTTCGAATCGGACGATATGATTCAATATAAGTCAAATAGGATCAATCTTGGGTAGAAAATGACGTATTTCCCCTTGAACATGTCAAAAACGCTTCAAATACATCGATTTAAGTCTAACTTGGTCAAATGGGATAAGTTTTGGGTTGAAAATGACGTATTTACCCTTAAACATGACAAAAACACTTAAAATACATCGATTTGAGTCAAACTCGGTCAAACGGGAGAAGTTCTGTGTATAACATGATTTAAACACTTTAAATCGGATGATATGAGTCAATATAGGTCAAACTGGTTCAAATTATGTTTAAAATGACATCCTTACCCCTGAACTTGTCATAAAAACTTGAAATACATCGACTTGAGGGAAACTCGGTCAAATGGGAGAGGTTTTGGGTATAAAATGGCCTAAACAATACGAATTTACCCTTGAACATTTCGAATTGGACGATATGACTCAATATAGGTCAAATAGGGAAAGTTTTGGGTTGAAAATGACGTATTTACCCTTGAACATGTCATAAACACTTGAAATACATCGATTTGAATCAAACTTGTTCATATGGGAGAGGTTCTTGGTAGAAAAATGAGTCCATATATGTGAAATGGGATTAGTTTTGGGTAGAAAATGACGTATTTACCCTTTAACATGTCCTTAACACTTGAAATAAAGCGATTTGAGTCAAACTCGGTAAAATTGGAGAGATTTTGGGTATTTAATTACCTAAACATCAGTATAGGTCAAATGGGATCAGTTTTGGGTTGAAAATGACGTATTTATCCTTGAACATGTCATAAACACTTGAAATTTATCAACTTGAGTCAAACTCGGTCAAATGGGAGAGGTTTTGGGTATAAAATGGCCTAAACAATACGAATTTACCCTTGAACATTTCGAATTGGACGATATGAGTCAATATAAGTCAAATAGGGAAAGTTTTGGGTTGAAAATGACGTATTTACCCTTGAACATGTCATAAACACTTGAAATACATCGATTTGAATCAAACTTGGTCATATGGGAGAGGTTCTTGGTAGAAAAATGAGTCCATATATGTGAAATGGGATTAGTTTTGGGTAGAAAATGACGTATTTACCCTTTAACATGTCCTTAACACTTGAAATAAAGCGATTTGAGTCAAACTCGGTCAAATTGGAGAGATTTTGGGTATTTAATTACCTGAACATCAGTATAGGTCAAATGGGATCAGTTTTGGGTTGAAAATGACGTATTTATCCTTGAACATGTCATAAACACTTGAAATTTATCAACTTGAGTCAAACTCGGTCAAATGGGAGAGGTTCTAGGTATAAAACGACTTAAACATTTCGAATCAAATGATATGAGTCAATATAGGTCAAATGGGATCAGTTTTGGGTAGAAAATGATGTATTTTCACATTAACATGTCATAAACACTTGAAATACAGCGATTTAAGTCAAACTCGGTCAAATGGGAGAGCTTTTAGGTATTTAATGACCTAAACAGTTATAATCGAACGATATGAGTGAATCTAGGTCAAATGGGATAGGTTTAGGGTAGAAAATGACGTATTTACCCTTGAAATGTCATAAACACTTGAAATACATCGATTTGAATCAAACTCGGTCAAATGGGAGAGGTTCTGCGTATAAAATGACTTAAACATTTCGAATCGGACGATATGAGTCCATATAGGTCAAATGGGATCAGTTTTGGGTAGAAAAGGACGTAATTTCCCTTGAACATGTCATAAAAACTTGAAATCATCGATTTGAGTAAAAGTCGGTCAAACATAAGAGGTTGTAGGTATAAAATGGCCTAAACACTTCGAATCGGATGATATGATTCAATATAAGTCAAATAGGATCAATCTTGGGTAGAAAATGACGTATTTCCCCTTGAACATGTCAAAAACGCTTCAAATACATCGATTTAAGTCTAACTTGGTCAAATAGGATAAGTTTTGGGTTGAAAATGACGTATTTACCCTTAAACATGACATAAACACTTAAAATACATCGATTTGAGTCAAACTCGGTCAAACGGGAGAAGTTCTGTGTATAACATGATTTAAACACTTTAAATCGGATGATATGAGTCAATATAGGTCAAACTGGTTCAAATTATGTTTAAAATGACGTCCTTACCCTTGAACTTGTCATAAAAACTTGAAATACATCGACTTGAGGAAAACTCGGTCAAATGGGAGAGGTTTTGGGTATAAAATGGCCTAAACAATACGAATTTACCCTTGAACATTTCGAATTGGACGATATGAGTCAATATAAGTCAAATAGGGAAAGTTTTGGGTTGAAAATGACGTATTTACCCTTGAACATGTCATAAACACTTGAAATACATCGATTTGAATCAAACTTGGTCATATGGGAGAGGTTCTTGGTAGAAAAATGAGTCCATATATGTGAAATGGGATTAGTTTTGGGTAGAAAATGACGTATTTACCCTTTAACATGTCCTTAACACTTGAAATAAAGTGATTTGAGGCAAACTCGGTCAAATTGGAGAGATTTTGGGTATTTAATTACCTAAACATCAGTATAGGTCAAATGGGATCAGTTTTGGGTTGAAAATGACGTATTTATCCTTGAACATGTCATAAACACTTGAAATTTATCAACTTGAGTCAAACTCGGTCAAATGGGAGAGGTTCTAGGTATAAAACGACTTAAACATTTCGAATCAAATGATATGAGTCAATATAGGTCAAATGGGATCAGTTTTGGGTAGAAAATGATGTATTTTCACATTAACATGTCATAAACACTTGAAATACAGCGATTTAAGTCAAACTCGGTCAAATGGGAGAGCTTTTAGGTATTTAATGACCTAAACAGTTATAATCGAACGATATGAGTCAATCTAGGTCAAATGGGATAGGTTTAGGGTAGAAAATGACGTATTTACCCTTGAAATGTCATAAACACTTGAAATACATCGATTTGAATCAAACTCGGTCAAATGGGAGAGGTTATGCGTATAAAATGACTTAAACATTTCGAATCGGACGATATGAGTCCATATAGGTCAAATGGGATCAGTTTTGGGTAGAAAAGGACGTAATTTCCCTTAAACATGTCATAAAAACTTGAAATCATCGATTTGAGTAAAAGTCGGTCAAACATAAGAGGTTTTAGGTATAAAATGGCCTAAACACTTCGAATCGGATGATATGATTCAATATAAGTCAAATAGGATCAATCTTGGGTAGAAAATGACGTATTTCCCCTTGAACATGTCAAAAACGCTTCAAATACATCGATTTAAGTCTAACTTGGTCAAATAGGATAAGTTTTGGGTTGAAAATGACGTATTTACCCTTAAACATGACATAAACACTTAAAATACATCGATTTGAGTCAAACTCGGTCAAACGGGAGAAGTTCTGTGTATAACATGATTTAAACACTTTAAATCGGATGATATGAGTCAATATAGGTCAAACTGGTTCAAATTATGTTTAAAATGACATCCTTACCCCTGAACTTGTCATAAAAACTTGAAATACATCGACTTGAGGGAAACTCGGTCAAATGGGAGAGGTTTTGGGTATAAAATGGCCTAAACAATACGAATTTACCCTTGAACATTTCGAATTGGACGATATGACTCAATATAGGTCAAATAGGGAAAGTTTTGGGTTGAAAATGACGTATTTACCCTTGAACATGTCATAAACACTTGAAATACATCGATTTGAATCAAACTTGTTCATATGGGAGAGGTTCTTGGTAGAAAAATGAGTCCATATATGTGAAATGGGATTAGTTTTGGGTAGAAAATGACGTATTTACCCTTTAACATGTCCTTAACACTTGAAATAAAGCGATTTGAGTCAAACTCGGTAAAATTGGAGAGATTTTGGGTATTTAATTACCTAAACATCAGTATAGGTCAAATGGGATCAGTTTTGGGTTGAAAATGACGTATTTATCCTTGAACATGTCATAAACACTTGAAATTTATCAACTTGAGTCAAACTCGGTCAAATGGGAGAGGTTTTGGGTATAAAACGACTTAAACATTTCGAATCAAATGATATGAGTCAATATAGGTCAAATGGGATCAGTTTTGGGTAGAAAATGATGTATTTTCACATTAACATGTCATAAACACTTGAAATACAGCGATTTAAGTCAAACTCGGTCAAATGGGAGAGCTTTTAGGTATTTAATGACCTAAACAGTTATAATCGAACGATATGAGTCAATCTAGGTCAAATGGGATAGGTTTAGGGTAGAAAATGACGTATTTACCCTTGAAATGTCATAAACACTTGAAATACATCGATTTGAATCAAACTCGGTCAAATGGGAGAGGTTCTGCGTATAAAATGACTTAAACATTTCGAATCGGACGATATGAGTCCATATAGGTCAAATGGGATCAGTTTTGGGTAGAAAAGGACGTAATTTCCCTTAAACATGTCATAAAAACTTGAAATCATCGATTTGAGTAAAAGTCGGTCAAACATAAGAGGTTTTAGGTATAAAATGGCCTAAACACTTCGAATCGGATGATATGATTCAATATAAGTCAAATAGGATCAATCTTGGGTAGAAAATGACGTATTTCCCCTTGAACATGTCAAAAACGCTTCAAATACATCGATTTAAGTCTAACTTGGTCAAATAGGATAAGTTTTGGGTTGAAAATGACGTATTTACCCTTAAACATGACATAAACACTTAAAATACATCGATTTGAGTCAAACTCGGTCAAACGGGAGAAGTTCTGTGTATAACATGATTTAAACACTTTAAATCGGATGATATGAGTCAATATAGGTCAAACTGGTTCAAATTATGTTTAAAATGACGTCCTTACCCCTAAACTTGTCATAAAAACTTGAAATACATCGACTTGAGGAAAACTCGGTCAAATGGGAGAGGTTTTGGGTATAAAATGGCCTAAACAATACGAATTTACCCTTGAACATTTCGAATTGGACGATATGAGTCAATATAGGTCAAATAGGGAAAGTTTTGGGTTGAAAATGACGTATTTACCCTTGAACATGTCATAAACACTTGAAATACATCGATTTGAATCAAACTTGGTCATATGGGAGAGGTTCTTGGTAGAAAAATGAGTCCATATATGTGAAATGGGATTAGTTTTGGGTAGAAAATGACGTATTTACCCTTTAACATGTCCTTAACACTTGAAATAAAGCGATTTGAGTCAAACTCGGTCAAATTGGAGAGATTTTGGGTATTTAATTACCTAAACATCAGTATAGGTCAAATGGGATCAGTTTTGGGTTGAAAATGACGTATTTATCCTTGAACATGTCATAAACACTTGAAATTTATCAACTTGAGTCAAACTCGGTCAAATGGGAGAGGTTCTAGGTATAAAACGACTTAAACATTTCGAATCAAATGATATGAGTCAATATAGGTCAAATGGGATCAGTTTTGGGTAGAAAATGATGTATTTTCACATTAACATGTCATAAACACTTGAAATACAGCGATTTAAGTCAAACTCGGTCAAATGGGAGAGCTTTTAGGTATTTAATGACCTAAACAGTTATAATCGAACGATATGAGTCAATCTAGGTCAAATGGGATAGGTTTAGGGTAGAAAATGACGTATTTACCCTTGAAATGTCATAAACACTTGAAATACATCGATTTGAATCAAACTCGGTCAAATGGGAGAGGTTCTGCGTATAAAATGACTTAAACATTTCGAATCGGACGATATGAGTCCATATAGGTCAAATGGGATCAGTTTTGGGTAGAAAAGGACGTAATTTCCCTTAAACATGTCATAAAAACTTGAAATCATCGATTTGAGTAAAAGTCGGTCAAACATAAGAGGTTGTAGGTATAAAATGGCCTAAACACTTCGAATCGGACGATATGATTCAATATAAGTCAAATAGGATCAATCTTGGGTAGAAAATGACGTATTTCCCCTTGAACATGTCAAAAACGCTTCAAATACATCGATTTAAGTCTAACTTGGTCAAATGGGATAAGTTTTGGGTTGAAAATGACGTATTTACCCTTAAACATGACAAAAACACTTAAAATACATCGATTTGAGTCAAACTCGGTCAAACGGGAGAAGTTCTATGTATAACATGATTTAAACACTTTAAATCGGATGATATGAGTCAATATAGGTCAAACTGGTTCAAATTATGTTTAAAATGACGTCCTTACCCCTGAACTTGTCATAAAAACTTGAAATACATCGACTTGAGGAAAACTCGGTCAAATGGGAGAGGTTTTGGGCATAAAATGGCCTAAACAATACGAATTTACCCTTGAACATTTCGAATTGGACGATATGAGTCAATATAGGTCAAATAGGGAAAGTTTTGGGTTGAAAATGACGTATTTACCCTTGAACATGTCATAAACACTTGAAATACATCGATTTGAATCAAACTTGGTCATATGGGAGAGGTTCTTGGTAGAAAAATGAGTCCATATATGTGAAATGGGATTAGTTTTGGGTAGAAAATGACGTATTTACCCTTTAACATGTCCTTAACACTTGAAATAAAGCGATTTGAGTCAAACTCGGTCAAATTGGAGAGATTTTGGGTATTTAATTACCTAAACATCAGTATAGGTCAAATGGGATCAGTTTTGGGTTGAAAATGACGTATTTATCCTTGAACATGTCATAAACACTTGAAATTTATCAACTTGAGTCAAACTCGGTCAAATGGGAGAGGTTCTAGGTATAAAACGACTTAAACATTTCGAATCAAATGATATGAGTCAATATAGGTCAAATGGGATCAGTTTTGGGTAGAAAATGATGTATTTTCACATTAACATGTCATAAACACTTGAAATACAGCGATTT
Source organism: Dysphania ambrosioides (assembly GCA_026401315.1). Lineage (NCBI taxonomy): Eukaryota > Viridiplantae > Streptophyta > Magnoliopsida > Caryophyllales > Amaranthaceae > Dysphania > Dysphania ambrosioides. Next base: position 9,491,946 of record CM048668.1, on the reverse strand, counting down.
AAGTCAAACTCGGTCAAATGGGAGAGCTTTTAGGTATTTAATGACCTAAACAGTTATAATCGAACGATATGAGTCAATCTAGGTCAAATGGGATAGGTTTAGGGTAGAAAATGACGTATTTACCCTTGAAATGTCATAAACACTTGAAATACATCGATTTGAATCAAACTCGGTCAAATGGGAGAGGTTCTGCGTATAAAATGACTTAAACATTTCGAATCGGACGATATGAGTCCATATAGGTCAAATGGGATCAGTTTTGGGTAGAAAAGGACGTAATTTCCCTTAAACATGTCATAAAAACTTGAAATCATCGATTTGAGTAAAAGTCGGTCAAACATAAGAGGTTGTAGGTATAAAATGGCCTAAACACTTCGAATCGGACGATATGATTCAATATAAGTCAAATAGGATCAATCTTGGGTAGAAAATGACGTATTTCCCCTTGAACATGTCAAAAACGCTTCAAATACATCGATTTAAGTCTAACTTGGTCAAATGGGATAAGTTTTGGGTTGAAAATGACGTATTTACCCTTAAACATGACAAAAACACTTAAAATACATCGATTTGAGTCAAACTCGGTCAAACGGGAGAAGTTCTATGTATAACATGATTTAAACACTTTAAATCGGATGATATGAGTCAATATAGGTCAAACTGGTTCAAATTATGTTTAAAATGACGTCCTTACCCCTGAACTTGTCATAAAAACTTGAAATACATCGACTTGAGGAAAACTCGGTCAAATGGGAGAGGTTTTGGGCATAAAATGGCCTAAACAATACGAATTTACCCTTGAACATTTCGAATTGGACGATATGAGTCAATATAGGTCAAATAGGGAAAGTTTTGGGTTGAAAATGACGTATTTACCCTTGAACATGTCATAAACACTTGAAATACATCGATTTGAATCAAACTTGGTCATATCGGATGATATGAGTCAATATAGGTCAAACTGGTTCAAATTATGTTTAAAATGACGTCCTTACCCCTGAACTTGTCATAAAAACTTGAAATACATCGACTTGAGGAAAACTCGGTCAAATGGGAGAGGTTTTGGGTATAAAATGGCCTAAACAATACGAATTTACCCTTGAACATTTCGAATTGGACGATATGAGTCAATATAAGTCAAATAGGGAAAGTTTTGGGTTGAAAATGACGTATTTACCCTTGAACATGTCATAAACACTTGAAATACATCGATTTGAATCAAACTTGGTCATATGGGAGAGGTTCTTGGTAGAAAAATGAGTCCATATATGTGAAATGGGATTAGTTTTGGGTAGAAAATGACGTATTCACCCTTTAACATGTCCTTAACACTTGAAATAAAGCGATTTGAGGCAAAATCGGTCAAATTGGAGAGATTTTGGGTATTTAATTACCTAAACATCAGTATAGGTCAAATGGGATCAGTTTTGGGTTGAAAATGACGTATTTATCCTTGAACATGTCATAAACACTTGAAATTTATCAACTTGAGTCAAACTCGGTCAAATGGGAGAGGTTCTAGGTATAAAACGACTTAAACATTTCGAATCAAATGATATGAGTCAATATAGGTCAAATGGGATCAGTTTTGGGTAGAAAATGATGTATTTTCACATTAACATGTCATAAACACTTGAAATACAGCGATTTAAGTCAAACTCGGTCAAATGGGAGAGCTTTTAGGTATTTAATGACCTAAACAGTTATAATCGAACGATATGAGTCAATCTAGGTCAAATGGGATAGGTTTAGGGTAGAAAATGACGTATTTACCCTTGAAATGTCATAAACACTTGAAATACATCGATTTGAATCAAACTCGGTCAAATGGGAGAGGTTCTGCGTATAAAATGACTTAAACATTTCGAATCGGACGATATGAGTCCATATAGGTCAAATGGGATCAGTTTTGGGTAGAAAAGGACGTAATTTCCCTTAAACATGTCATAAAAACTTGAAATCATCGATTGGAGTAAAAGTCGGTCAAACATAAGAGGTTGTAGGTATAAAGTGGCCTAAACACTTCGAATCGGACGATATGATTCAATATAAATCAAATAGGATCAATCTTGGGTAGAAAATGACGTATTTCCCCTTGAACATGTCAAAAACGTTTCAAATACATCGATTTAAGTCTAACTTGGTCAAATGGGATAAGTTTTGGGTTGAAAATGACGTATTTACCCTTAAACATGACATAAACACTTAAAATACATCAATTTGAGTCAAACTCGGTCAAACGGGAGAAGTTCTGTGTATAACATGATTTAAACACTTTAAATCGGATGATATGAGTCAATATAGGTCAAACTGGTTCAAATTATGTTTAAAATGACGTCCTTACCCCTGAACTTTTCATAAAAACTTGAAATACATCGACTTGAGGAAAACTCGGTCAAATGGGAGAGGTTTTGGGCATAAAATGGCCTAAACAATACGAATTTACCCTTGAACATTTCGAATTGGACGATATGAGTCAATATAGGTCAAATAGGAAAAGTTTTGGGTTGAAAATGACGTATTTACCCTTGAACATGTCATAAACACTTGAAATACATCGATTTGAATCAAACTTGGTCATATCGGATGATATGAGTCAATATAGGTCAAACTGGTTCAAATTATGTTTAAAATGACGTCCTTACCCCTGAACTTGTCATAAAAACTTGAAATACATCGACTTGAGGGAAACTCGGTCAAATGGGAGAGGTTTTGGGTATAAAATGGCCTAAACAATACGAATTTACCCTTGAACATTTCGAATTGGACGATATGAGTCAATATAGGTCAAATAGGGAAAGTTTTGGGTTGAAAATGACGTATTTACCCTTGAACATGTCATAAACACTTGAAATACATCGATTTGAATCAAACTTGGTCATATGGGAGAGGTTCTTGGTAGAAAAATGAGTCCATATATGTGAAATGGGATTAGTTTTGGGTAGAAAATGACGTATTCACCCTTTAACATGTCCTTAACACTTGAAATAAAGCGATTTGAGGCAAACTCGGTCAAATTGGAGAGATTTTGGGTATTTAATTACCTAAACATCAGTATAGGTCAAATGGGATCAGTTTTGGGTTGAAAATGACGTATTTATCCTTGAACATGTCATAAACACTTGAAATTTATCAACTTGAGTCAAACTCGGTCAAATGGGAGAGGTTCTAGGTATAAAACGACTTAAACATTTCGAATCAAATGATATGAGTCAATATAGGTCAAATGGGATCAGTTTTGGGTAGAAAATATCAAACTTGGTCATATGGGAGAGGTTCTTGGTAGAAAAATGAGTCCATATATGTGAAATGGGATTAGTTTTGGGTAGAAAATGACGTATTTACCCTTTAACATGTCCTTAACACTTGAAATAAAGCGATTTGAGTCAAACTCGGTCAAATTGGAGAGATTTTGGGTATTTAATTACCTGAACATCAGTATAGGTCAAATGGGATCAGTTTTGGGTTGAAAATGACTTATTTATCCTTGAACATGTCATAAACACTTGAAATTTATCAACTTGAGTCAAACTCGGTCAAATGGGAGAGGTTCTAGGTATAAAACGACTTAAACATTTCGAATCAAATGATATGAGTCAATATAGGTCAAATGGGATCAGTTTTGGGTAGAAAATGATGTATTTTCACATTAACATGTCATAAACACTTGAAATACAGCGATTTAAGTCAAACTCGGTCAAATGGGAGAGCTTTTAGGTATTTAATGACCTAAACAGTTATAATCGAACGATATGAGTCAATCTAGGTCAAATGGGATAGGTTTCGGGTAGAAAATGACGTATTTACCCTTGAAATGTCATAAACACTTGAAATACATCGATTTGAATCAAACTCGGTCAAATGGGAGAGGTTTTGCGTATAAAATGACTTAAACATTTCGAATCGGACGATATGAGTCCATATAGGTCAAATGGGATCAGTTTTGGGTAGAAAAGGACGTAATTTCCCTTGAACATGTCATAAAAACTTGAAATCATCGATTTGAGTAAAAGTCGGTCAAACATAAGAGCTTGTAGGTATAAAATGGCCTAAACACTTCGAATCGGACGATATGATTCAATATAAGTCAAATAGGATCAATCTTGGGTAGAAAATGACGTATTTCCCCTTGAACATGTCAAAAACGGTTCAAATACATCGATTTAAGTCTAACTTGGTCAAATGGGATAAGTTTTGGGTTGAAAATGACGTATTTACCCTTAAACATGACATAAACACTTAAAATACATCGATTTGAGTCAAACTCGGTCAAACGGGAGAAGTTATGTGTATAACATGATTTAAACACTTTAAATCGGATGATATGAGTCAATATAGGTCAAACTGGTTCAAATTATGTTTAAAATGACGTCCTTACCCCTGAACTTGTCATAAAAACTTGAAATACATCGACTTGAGGAAAACTCGGTCAAATGGGAGAGGTTTTGGGTATAAAATGGCCTAAAAATACGAATTTACCCTTGAACATTTCGAATTGGACGATATGAGTCAATATAGGTCAAATAGGGAAAGTTTTGGGTTGAAAATGACGTATTTACCCTTGAACATGTCATAAACACTTGAAATACATCGATTTGAATCAAACTTGGTCATATGGGAGAGGTTCTTGGTAGAAAAATGAGTCCATATATGTGAAATGGGATTAGTTTTGGGTAGAAAATGACGTATTTACCCTTTAACATGTCCTTAACACTTGAAATAAAGCGATTTGAGTCAAACTCGGTCAAATTGGAGAGATTTTGGGTATTTAATTACCTGAACATCAGTATAGGTCAAATGGGATCAGTTTTGGGTTGAAAATGACTTATTTATCCTTGAACATGTCATAAACACTTGAAATTTATCAACTTGAGTCAAACTCGGTCAAATGGGAGAGGTTCTAGGTATAAAACGACTTAAACATTTCGAATCAAATGATATGAGTCAATATAGGTCAAATGGGATCAGTTTTGGGTAGAAAATGATGTATTTTCACATTAACATGTCATAAACACTTGAAATACAGCGATTTAAGTCAAACTCGGTCAAATGGGAGAGCTTTTAGGTATTTAATGACCTAAACAGTTATAATCGAACGATATGAGTCAATCTAGGTCAAATGGGATAGGTTTCGGGTAGAAAATGACGTATTTACCCTTGAAATGTCATAAACACTTGAAATACATCGATTTGAATCAAACTCGGTCAAATGGGAGAGGTTTTGCGTATAAAATGACTTAAACATTTCGAATCGGACGATATGAGTCCATATAGGTCAAATGGGATCAGTTTTGGGTAGAAAAGGACGTAATTTCCCTTGAACATGTCATAAAAACTTGAAATCATCGATTTGAGTAAAAGTCGGTCAAACATAAGAGCTTGTAGGTATAAAATGGCCTAAACACTTCGAATCGGACGATATGATTCAATATAAGTCAAATAGGATCAATCTTGGGTAGAAAATGACGTATTTCCCCTTGAACATGTCAAAAACGGTTCAAATACATCGATTTAAGTCTAACTTGGTCAAATGGGATAAGTTTTGGGTTGAAAATGACGTATTTACCCTTAAACATGACATAAACACTTAAAATACATCGATTTGAGTCAAACTCGGTCAAACGGGAGAAGTTATGTGTATAACATGATTTAAACACTTTAAATCGGATGATATGAGTCAATATAGGTCAAACTGGTTCAAATTATGTTTAAAATGACGTCCTTACCCCTGAACTTGTCATAAAAACTTGAAATACATCGACTTGAGGAAAACTCGGTCAAATGGGAGAGGTTTTGGGTATAAAATGGCCTAAACAATACGAATTTACCCTTGAACATTTCGAATTGGACGATATGAGTCAATATAGGTCAAATAGGGAAAGTTTTGGGTTGAAAATGACGTATTTACCCTTGAACATGTCATAAACACTTGAAATACATCGATTTGAATCAAACTTGGTCATATGGGAGAGGTTCTTGGTAGAAAAATGAGTCCATATATGTGAAATGGGATTAGTTTTGGGTAGAAAATGACGTATTTACCCTTTAACATGTCCTTAACACTTGAAATAAAGCGATTTGAGTCAAACTCGGTCAAATTGGAGAGATTTTGGGTATTTAATTACCTGAACATCAGTATAGGTCAAATGGGATCAGTTTTGGGTTGAAAATGACGTATTTATCCTTGAACATGTCATAAACACTTGAAATTTATCAACTTGAGTCAAACTCGGTCAAATGGGAGAGGTTCTAGGTATAAAACGACTTAAACATTTCGAATCAAATGATATGAGTCAATATAGGTCAAATGGGATCAGTTTTGGGTAGAAAATGATGTATTTTCACATTAACATGTCATAAACACTTGAAATACAGCGATTTAAGTCAAACTCGGTCAAATGGGAGAGCTTTTAGGTATTTAATGACCTAAACAGTTATAATCGAACGATATGAGTCAATCTAGGTCAAATGGGATAGGTTTAGGGTAGAAAATGACGTATTTACCCTTGAAATGTCATAAACACTTGAAATACATCGATTTGAATCAAACTCGGTCAAATGGGAGAGGTTCTGCGTATAAAATGACTTAAACATTTCGAATCGGACGATATGAGTCCATATAGGTCAAATGGGATCAGTTTTGGGTAGAAAAGGACGTAATTTCCCTTGAACATGTCATAAAAACTTGAAATCATCGATTTGAGTAAAAGTCGGTCAAACATAAGAGGTCGTAGGTATAAAATGGCCTAAACACTTCGAATCGGACGATATGATTCAATATAAGTCAAATAGGATCAATCTTGGGTAGAAAATGACGTATTTCCCCTTGAACATGTCAAAAACGCTTCAAATACATCGATTTAAGTCTAACTTGGTCAAATGGGATAAGTTTTGGGTTGAAAATGACGTATTTACCCTTAAACATGACATTAACACTTAAAATACATCGATTTGAGTCAAACTCGGTCAAACGGGAGAAGTTCTGTGTATAACATGATTTAAACACTTTAAATCGGATGATATGAGTCAATATAGGTCAAACTGGTTCAAATTATGTTTAAAATGACGTCCTTACCCCTGAACTTGTCATAAAAACTTGAAATACATCGACTTGAGGGAAACTCGGTCAAATGGGAGAGGTTTTGGGTATAAAATGGCCTAAACAATACGAATTTACCCTTGAACATTTCGAATTGGACGATATGAGTCAATATAGGTCAAATAGGGAAAGTTTTGGGTTGAAAATGACGTATTTACCATTGAACATGTCATAAACACTTGAAATACATCGATTTGAATCAAACTTGGTCATATGGGAGAGGTTCTTGGTAGAAAAATGAGTCCATATATGTGAAATGGGATTAGTTTTGGGTAGAAAATGACGTATTTACCCTTTAACATGTCCTTAACACTTGAAATAAAGCGATTTGAGTCAAACTCGGTCAAATTGGAGAGATTTTGGGTATTTAATTACCTGAACATCAGTATAGGTCAAATGGGATCAGTTTGGGGTTGAAAATGACGTATTTATCCTTGAACATGTCATAAACACTTGAAATTTATCAACTTGAGTCAAACTCGGTCAAATGGGAGAGGTTCTAGGTATAAAACGACTTAAACATTTCGAATCAAATGATATGAGTCAATATAGGTCAAATGGGATCAGTTTTGGGTAGAAAATGATGTATTTTCACATTAACATGTCATAAACACTTGAAATACAGCGATTTAAGTCAAACTCGGTCAAATGGGAGAGCTTTTAGGTATTTAATGACCTAAACAGTTATAATCGAACGATATGAGTCAATCTAGGTCAAATGGGATAGGTTTCGGGTAGAAAATGACGTATTTACCCTTGAAATGTCATAAACACTTGAAATACATCGATTTGAATCAAACTCGGTCAAATGGGAGAGGTTTTGCGTATAAAATGACTTAAACATTTCGAATCGGACGATATGAGTCCATATAGGTCAAATGGGATCAGTTTTGGGTAGAAAAGGACGTAATTTCCCTTGAACATGTCATAAAAACTTGAAATCATCGATTTGAGTAAAAGTCGGTCAAACATAAGAGCTTGTAGGTATAAAATGGCCTAAACACTTCGAATCGGACGATATGATTCAATATAAGTCAAATAGGATCAATCTTGGGTAGAAAATGACGTATTTCCCCTTGAACATGTCAAAAACGGTTCAAATACATCGATTTAAGTCTAACTTGGTCAAATGGGATAAGTTTTGGGTTGAAAATGACGTATTTACCCTTAAACATGACATAAACACTTAAAATACATCGATTTGAGTCAAACTCGGTCAAACGGGAGAAGTTATGTGTATAACATGATTTAAACACTTTAAATCGGATGATATGAGTCAATATAGGTCAAACTGGTTCAAATTATGTTTAAAATGACGTCCTTACCCCTGAACTTGTCATAAAAACTTGAAATACATCGACTTGAGGAAAAATCGGTCAAATGGGAGAGGTTTTGGGTATAAAATGGCCTAAACAATACGAATTTACCCTTGAACATTTCGAATTGGACGATATGAGTCAATATAGGTCAAATAGGGAAAGTTTTGGGTTGAAAATGACGTATTTACCCTTGAACATGTCATAAACACTTGAAATACATCGATTTGAATCAAACTTGGTCATATGGGAGAGGTTCTTGGTAGAAAAATGAGTCCATATATGTGAAATGGGATTAGTTTTGGGTAGAAAATGACGTATTTACCCTTTAACATGTCCTTAACACTTGAAATAAAGCGATTTGAGTCAAACTCGGTCAAATTGGAGAGATTTTGGGTATTTAATTACCTGAACATCAGTATAGGTCAAATGGGATCAGTTTTGGGTTGAAAATGACGTATTTATCCTTGAACATGTCATAAACACTTGAAATTTATCAACTTGAGTCAAACTCGGTCAAATGGGAGAGGTTCTAGGTATAAAACGACTTAAACATTTCGAATCAAATGATATGAGTCAATATAGGTCAAATGGGATCAGTTTTGGGTAGAAAATGATGTATTTTCACATTAACATGTCATAAACACTTGAAATACAGCGATTTAAGTCAAACTCGGTCAAATGGGAGAGCTTTTAGGTATTTAATGACCTAAACAGTTATAATCGAACGATATGAGTCAATCTAGGTCAAATGGGATAGGTTTCGGGTAGAAAATGACGTATTTACCCTTGAAATGTCATAAACACTTGAAATACATCGATTTGAATCAAACTCGGTCAAATGGGAGAGGTTCTGCGTATAAAATGACTTAAACATTTCGAATCGGACGAGATGAGTCCATATAGGTCAAATGGGATCAGTTTTGGGTAGAAAAGGACGTAATTTCCCTTGAACATGTCATAAAAACTTGAAATCATCGATTTGAGTAAAAGTCGGTCAAACATAAGAGGTCGTAGGTATAAAATGGCCTAAACACTTCGAATCGGACGATATGATTCAATATAAGTCAAATAGGATCAATCTTGGGTAGAAAATGACGTATTTCCCCTTGAACATGTCAAAAACGCTTCAAATACATCGATTTAAGTCTAACTTGGTCAAATGGGATAAGTTTTGGGTTGAAAATGACGTATTTACCCTTAAACATGACATTAACACTTAAAATACATCGATTTGAGTCAAACTCGGTCAAACGGGAGAAGTTCTGTGTATAACATGATTTAAACACTTTAAATCGGATGATATGAGTCAATATAGGTCAAACTGGTTCAAATTATGTTTAAAATGACGTCCTTACCCCTGAACTTGTCATAAAAACTTGAAATACATCGACTTGAGGGAAACTCGGTCAAATGGGAGAGGTTTTGGGTATAAAATGGCCTAAACAATACGAATTTACCCTTGAACATTTCGAATTGGACGATATGAGTCAATATAGGTCAAATAGGGAAAGTTTTGGGTTGAAAATGACGTATTTACCCTTAAACATGTCATAAACACTTGAAATACATCGATTTGAATCAAACTTGGTCATATGGGAGAGGTTCTTGGTAGAAAAATGAGTCCATATATGTGAAATGGGATTAGTTTTGGGTAGAAAATGACGTATTTACCCTTTAACATGTCCTTAACACTTGAAATAAAGCGATTTGAGTCAAACTCGGTCAAATTGGAGAGATTTTGGGTATTTAATTACCTGAACATCAGTATAGGTCAAATGGGATCAGTTTGGGGTTGAAAATGACGTATTTATCCTTGAACATGTCATAAACACTTGAAATTTATCAACTTGAGTCAAACTCGGTCAAATGGGAGAGGTTCTAGGTATAAAACGACTTAAACATTTCGAATCAAATGATATGAGTCAATATAGGTCAAATGGGATCAGTTTTGGGTAGAAAATGATGTATTTTCACATTAACATGTCATAAACACTTGAAATACAGCGATTTAAGTCAAACTCGGTCAAATGGGAGAGCTTTTAGGTATTTAATGACCTAAACAGTTATAATCGAACGATATGAGTCAATCTAGGTCAAATGGGATAGGTTTAGGGTAGAAAATGACGTATTTACCCTTGAAATGTCATAAACACTTGAAATACATCGATTTGAATCAAACTCGGTCAAATGGGAGAGGTTCTGCGTATAAAATGACTTAAACATTTCGAATCGGACGAGATGAGTCCATATAGGTCAAATGGGATCAGTTTTGGGTAGAAAAGGACGTAATTTCCCTTGAACATGTCATAAAAACTTGAAATCATCGATTTGAGTAAAAGTCGGTCAAACATAAGAGGTCGTAGGTATAAAATGGCCTAAACACTTCGAATCGGACGATATGATTCAATATAAGTCAAATAGGATCAATCTTGGGTAGAAAATGACGTATTTCCCCTTGAACATGTCAAAAACGCTTCAAATACATCGATTTAAGTCTAACTTGGTCAAATGGGATAAGTTTTGGGTTGAAAATGACGTATTTACCCTTAAACATGACATTAACACTTAAAATACATCGATTTGAGTCAAACTCGGTCAAACGGGAGAAGTTCTGTGTATAACATGATTTAAACACTTTAAATCGGATGATATGAGTCAATATAGGTCAAACTGGTTCAAATTATGTTTAAAATGACGTCCTTACCCCTGAACTTGTCATAAAAACTTGAAATACATCGACTTGAGGGAAACTCGGTCAAATGGGAGAGGTTTTGGGTATAAAATGGCCTAAACAATACGAATTTACCCTTGAACATTTCGAATTGGACGATATGAGTCAATATAGGTCAAATAGGGAAAGTTTTGGGTTGAAAATGACGTATTTACCCTTAAACATGTCATAAACACTTGAAATACATCGATTTGAATCAAACTTGGTCATATGGGAGAGGTTCTTGGTAGAAAAATGAGTCCATATATGTGAAATGGGATTAGTTTTGGGTAGAAAATGACGTATTTACCCTTTAACATGTCCTTAACACTTCAAATAAAGCGATTTGAGTCAAACTCGGTCAAATTGGAGAGATTTTGGGTATTTAATTACCTGAACATCAGTATAGGTCAAATGGGATCAGTTTTGGGTTGAAAATGACGTATTTATCCTTGAACATGTCATAAACACTTGAAATTTATCAACTTGAGTCAAACTCGGTCAAATGGGAGAGGTTCTAGGTATAAAACGACTTAAACATTTCGAATCAAATGATATGAGTCAATATAGGTCAAATGGGATCAGTTTTGGGTAGAAAATGATGTATTTTCACATTAACATGTCATAAACACTTGAAATACAGCGATTTAAGTCAAACTCGGTCAAATGGGAGAGCTTTTAGGTATTTAATGACCTAAACAGTTATAATCGAACGATATGAGTCAATCTAGGTCAAATGGGATAGGTTTAGGGTAGAAAATGACGTATTTACCCTTGAAATGTCATAAACACTTGAAATACATCGATTTGAATCAAACTCGGTCAAATGGGAGAGGTTCTGCGTATAAAATGACTTAAACATTTCGAATCGGACGATATGAGTCCATATAGGTCAAATGGGATCAGTTTTGGGTAGAAAAGGACGTAATTTCCCTTGAACATGTCATAAAAACTTGAAATCATGGATTTGAGTAAAAGTCGGTCAAACATAAGAGGTTGTAGGTATAAAATGGCCTAAACACTTCGAATCGGACGATATGATTCAATATAAGTCAAATAGGATCAATCTTGGGTAGAAAATGACGTATTTCCCCTTGAACATGTCAAAAACGCTTCAAATACATCGATTTAAGTCTAACTTGGTCAAATGGGATAAGTTTTGGGTTGAAAATGACGTATTTACCCTTAAACATGACATTAACACTTAAAATACATCGATTTGAGTCAAACTCGGTCAAACGGGAGAAGTTCTGTGTATAACATGATTTAAACACTTTAAATCGGATGATATGAGTCAATATAGGTCAAACTGGTTCAAATTATGTTTAAAATGACGTCCTTACCCCTGAACTTGTCATAAAAACTTGAAATACATCGACTTGAGGGAAACTCGGTCAAATGGGAGAGGTTTTGGGTATAAAATGGCCTAAACAATACGAATTTACCCTTGAACATTTCGAATTGGACGATATGAGTCAATATAGGTCAAATAGGGAAAGTTTTGGGTTGAAAATGACGTATTTACCCTTGAACATGTCATAAACACTTGAAATACATCGATTTGAATCAAACTTGGTCATATGGGAGAGGTTCTTGGTAGAAAAATGAGTCCATATATGTGAAATGGGATTAGTTTTGGGTAGAAAATGACGTATTTACCCTTTAACATGTCCTTAACACTTGAAATAAAGCGATTTGAGTCAAACTCGGTCAAATTGGAGAGATTTTGGGTATTTAATTACCTGAACATCAGTATAGGTCAAATGGGATCAGTTTTGGGTTGAAAATGACGTATTTATCCTTGAACATGTCATAAACACTTGAAATTTATCAACTTGAGTCAAACTCGGTCAAATGGGAGAGGTTCTAGGTATAAAACGACTTAAACATTTCGAATCAAATGATATGAGTCAATATAGGTCAAATGGGATCAGTTTTGGGTAGAAAATGATGTATTTTCACATTAACATGTCATAAACACTTGAAATACAGCGATTTAAGTCAAACTCGGTCAAATGGGAGAGCTTTTAGGTATTTAATGACCTAAACAGTTATAATCGAACGATATGAGTCAATCTAGGTCAAATGGGATAGGTTTAGGGTAGAAAATGACGTATTTACCCTTGAAATGTCATAAACACTTGAAATACATCGATTTGAATCAAACTCGGTCAAATGGGAGAGGTTCTGCGTATAAAATGACTTAAACATTTCGAATCGGACGATATGAGTCCATATAGGTCAAATGGGATCAGTTTTGGGTAGAAAAGGACGTAATTTCCCTTGAACATGTCATAAAAACTTGAAATCATGGATTTGAGTAAAAGTCGGTCAAACATAAGAGGTTGTAGGTATAAAATGGCCTAAACACTTCGAATCGGAGGATATGATTCAATATAAGTCAAATAGGATCAATCTTGGGTAGAAAATGACGTATTTCCCCTTGAACATGTCAAAAACGCTTCAAATACATCGATTTAAGTCTAACTTGGTCAAATGGGATAAGTTTTGGGTTGAAAATGACGTATTTACCCTTAAACATGACATTAACACTTAAAATACATCGATTTGAGTCAAACTCGGTCAAACGGGAGAAGTTCTGTGTATAACATGATTTAAACACTTTAAATCGGATGATATGAGTCAATATAGGTCAAACTGGTTCAAATTATGTTTAAAATGACGTCCTTACCCCTGAACTTGTCATAAAAACTTGAAATACATCGACTTGAGGGAAACTCGGTCAAATGGGAGAGGTTTTGGGTATAAAATGGCCTAAACAATACGAATTTACCCTTGAACATTTCGAATTGGACGATATGAGTCAATATAGGTCAAATAGGGAAAGTTTTGGGTTGAAAATGACGTATTTACCCTTAAACATGTCATAAACACTTGAAATACATCGATTTGAATCAAACTTGGTCATATGGGAGAGGTTCTTGGTAGAAAAATGAGTCCATATATGTGAAATGGGATTAGTTTTGGGTAGAAAATGACGTATTTACCCTTTAACATGTCCTTAACACTTGAAATAAAGCGATTTGAGTCAAACTCGGTCAAATTGGAGAGATTTTGGGTATTTAATTACCTGAACATCAGTATAGGTCAAATGGGATCAGTTTTGGGTTGAAAATGACGTATTTATCCTTGAACATGTCATAAACACTTGAAATTTATCAACTTGAGTCAAACTCGGTCAAATGGGAGAGGTTCTAGGTATAAAACGACTTAAACATTTCGAATCAAATGATATGAGTCAATATAGGTCAAATGGGATCAGTTTTGGGTAGAAAATGATGTATTTTCACATTAACATGTCATAAACACTTGAAATACAGCGATTTAAGTCAAACTCGGTCAAATGGGAGAGCTTTTAGGTATTTAATGACCTAAACAGTTATAATCGAACGATATGAGTCAATCTAGGTTAAATGGGATAGGTTTAGGGTAGAAAATGACGTATTTACCCTTGAAATGTCATAAACACTTGAAATACATCGATTTGAATCAAACTCGGTCAAATGGGAGAGGTTCTGCGTATAAAATGACTTAAACATTTCGAATCGGACGATATGAGTCCATATAGGTCAAATGGGATCAGTTTTGGGTAGAAAAGGACGTAATTTCCCTTGAACATGTCATAAAAACTTGAAATCATCGATTTGAGTAAAAGTCGGTCAAACATAAGAGGTTGTAGGTATAAAATGGCCTAAACACTTCGAATCGGACGATATGATTCAATATAAGTCAAATAGGATCAATCTTGGGTAGAAAATGACGTATTTCCCCTTGAACATGTCAAAAACGCTTCAAATACATCGATTTAAGTCTAACTTGGTCAAATGGGATAAGTTTTGGGTTGAAAATGACGTATTTACCCTTAAACATGACATTAACACTTAAAATACATCGATTTGAGTCAAACTCGGTCAAACGGGAGAAGTTCTGTGTATAACATGATTTAAACACTTTAAATCGGATGATATGAGTCAATATAGGTCAAACTGGTTCAAATTATGTTTAAAATGACGTCCTTACCCCTGAACTTGTCATAAAAACTTGAAATACATCGACTTGAGGGAAACTCGGTCAAATGGGAGAGGTTTTGGGTATAAAATGGCCTAAACAATACGAATTTACCCTTGAACATTTCGAATTGGACGATATGAGTCAATATAGGTCAAATAGGGAAAGTTTTGGGTTGAAAATGACGTATTTACCCTTGAACATGTCATAAACACTTGAAATACATCGATTTGAATCAAACTTGGTCATATGGGAGAGGTTCTTGGTAGAAAAATGAGTCCATATATGTGAAATGGGATTAGTTTTGGGTAGAAAATGACGTATTTACCCTTTAACATGTCCTTAACACTTGAAATAAAGCGATTTGAGTCAAACTCGGTCAAATTGGAGAGATTTTGGGTATTTAATTACCTGAACATCAGTATAGGTCAAATGGGATCAGTTTTGGGTTGAAAATGACGTATTTATCCTTGAACATGTCATAAACACTTGAAATTTATCAACTTGAGTCAAACTCGGTCAAATGGGAGAGGTTCTAGGTATAAAACGACTTAAACATTTCGAATCAAATGATATGAGTCAATATAGGTCAAATGGGATCAGTTTTGGGTAGAAAATGATGTATTTTCACATTAACATGTCATAAACACTTGAAATACAGCGATTTAAGTCAAACTCGGTCAAATGGGAGAGCTTTTAGGTATTTAATGACCTAAACAGTTATAATCGAACGATATGAGTCAATCTAGGTCAAATGGGATAGGTTTAGGGTAGAAAATGACGTATTTACCCTTGAAATGTCATAAACACTTGAAATACATCGATTTGAATCAAACTCGGTCAAATGGGAGAGGTTCTGCGTATAAAATGACTTAAACATTTCGAATCGGACGATATGAGTCCATATAGGTCAAATGGGATCAGTTTTGGGTAGAAAAGGACGTAATTTCCCTTGAACATGTCATAAAAACTTGAAATCATGGATTTGAGTAAAAGTCGGTCAAACATAAGAGGTTGTAGGTATAAAATGGCCTAAACACTTCGAATCGGAGGATATGATTCAATATAAGTCAAATAGGATCAATCTTGGGTAGAAAATGACGTATTTCCCCTTGAACATGTCAAAAACGCTTCAAATACATCGATTTAAGTCTAACTTGGTCAAATGGGATAAGTTTTGGGTTGAAAATGACGTATTTACCCTTAAACATGACATTAACACTTAAAATACATCGATTTGAGTCAAACTCGGTCAAACGGGAGAAGTTCTGTGTATAACATGATTTAAACACTTTAAATCGGATGATATGAGTCAATATAGGTCAAACTGGTTCAAATTATGTTTAAAATGACGTCCTTACCCCTAAACTTGTCATCAAAACTTGAAATACATCGACTTGAGGGAAACTCGGTCAAATGGGAGAGGTTTTGGGTATAAAATGGCCTAAACAATACGAATTTACCCTTGAACATTTCGAATTGGACGATATGAGTCAATATAGGTCAAATAGGGAAAGTTTTGGGTTGAAAATGACGTATTTACCCTTAAACATGTCATAAACACTTGAAATACATCGATTTGAATCAAACTTGGTCATATGGGAGAGGTTCTTGGTAGAAAAATGAGTCCATATATGTGAAATGGGATTAGTTTTGGGTAGAAAATGACGTATTTACCCTTTAACATGTCCTTAACACTTGAAATAAAGCGATTTGAGTCAAACTCGGTCAAATTGGAGAGATTTTGGGTATTTAATTACCTGAACATCAGTATAGGTCAAATGGGATCAGTTTTGGGTTGAAAATGACGTATTTATCCTTGAACATGTCATAAACACTTGAAATTTATCAACTTGAGTCAAACTCGGTCAAATGGGAGAGGTTCTAGGTATAAAACGACTTAAACATTTCGAATCAAATGATATGAGTCAATATAGGTCAAATGGGATCAGTTTTGGGTAGAAAATGATGTATTTTCACATTAACATGTCATAAACACTTGAAATACAGCGATTTAAGTCAAACTCGGTCAAATGGGAGAGCTTTTAGGTATTTAATGACCTAAACAGTTATAATCGAACGATATGAGTCAATCTAGGTTAAATGGGATAGGTTTAGGGTAGAAAATGACGTATTTACCCTTGAAATGTCATAAACACTTGAAATACATCGATTTGAATCAAACTCGGTCAAATGGGAGAGGTTCTGCGTATAAAATGACTTAAACATTTCGAATCGGACGATATGAGTCCATATAGGTCAAATGGGATCAGTTTTGGGTAGAAAAGGACGTAATTTCCCTTGAACATGTCATAAAAACTTGAAATCATCGATTTGAGTAAAAGTCGGTCAAACATAAGAGGTTGTAGGTATAAAATGGCCTAAACACTTCGAATCGGACGATATGATTCAATATAAGTCAAATAGGATCAATCTTGGGTAGAAAATGACGTATTTCCCCTTGAACATGTCAAAAACGCTTCAAATACATCGATTTAAGTCTAACTTGGTCAAATGGGATAAGTTTTGGGTTGAAAATGACGTATTTACCCTTAAACATGACATTAACACTTAAAATACATCGATTTGAGTCAAACTCGGTCAAACGGGAGAAGTTCTGTGTATAACATGATTTAAACACTTTAAATCGGATGATATGAGTCAATATAGGTCAAACTGGTTCAAATTATGTTTAAAATGACGTCCTTACCCCTGAACTTGTCATAAAAACTTGAAATACATCGACTTGAGGGAAACTCGGTCAAATGGGAGAGGTTTTGGGTATAAAATGGCCTAAACAATACGAATTTACCCTTGAACATTTCGAATTGGACGATATGAGTCAATATAGGTCAAATAGGGAAAGTTTTGGGTTGAAAATGACGTATTTACCCTTGAACATGTCATAAACACTTGAAATACATCGATTTGAATCAAACTTGGTCATATGGGAGAGGTTCTTGGTAGAAAAATGAGTCCATATATGTGAAATGGGATTAGTTTTGGGTAGAAAATGACGTATTTACCCTTTAACATGTCCTTAACACTTGAAATAAAGCGATTTGAGTCAAACTCGGTCAAATTGGAGAGATTTTGGGTATTTAATTACCTGAACATCAGTATAGGTCAAATGGGATCAGTTTTGGGTTGAAAATGACGTATTTATCCTTGAACATGTCATAAACACTTGAAATTTATCAACTTGAGTCAAACTCGGTCAAATGGGAGAGGTTCTAGGTATAAAACGACTTAAACATTTCGAATCAAATGATATGAGTCAATATAGGTCAAATGGGATCAGTTTTGGGTAGAAAATGATGTATTTTCACATTAACATGTCATAAACACTTGAAATACAGCGATTTAAGTCAAACTCGGTCAAATGGGAGAGCTTTTAGGTATTTAATGACCTAAACAGTTATAATCGAACGATATGAGTCAATCTAGGTCAAATGGGATAGGTTTAGGGTAGAAAATGACGTATTTACCCTTGAAATGTCATAAACACTTGAAATACATCGATTTGAATCAAACTCGGTCAAATGGGAGAGGTTCTGCGTATAAAATGACTTAAACATTTCGAATCGGACGATATGAGTCCATATAGGTCAAATGGGATCAGTTTTGGGTAGAAAAGGACGTAATTTCCCTTGAACATGTCATAAAAACTTGAAATCATGGATTTGAGTAAAAGTCGGTCAAACATAAGAGGTTGTAGGTATAAAATGGCCTAAACACTTCGAATCGGAGGATTTGATTCAATATAAGTCAAATAGGATCAATCTTGGGTAGAAAATGACGTATTTCCCCTTGAACATGTCAAAAACGCTTCAAATACATCGATTTAAGTCTAACTTGGTCAAATGGGATAAGTTTTGGGTTGAAAATGACGTATTTACCCTTAAACATGACATTAACACTTAAAATACATCGATTTGAGTCAAACTCGGTCAAACGGGAGAAGTTCAGTGTATAACATGATTTAAACACTTTAAATCGGATGATATGAGTCAATATAGGTCAAACTGGTTCAAATTATGTTTAAAATGACGTCCTTACCCCTGAACTTGTCATAAAAACTTGAAATACATCGACTTGAGGGAAACTCGGTCAAATGGGAGAGGTTTTGGGTATAAAATGGCCTAAACAATACGAATTTACCCTTGAACATTTCGAATTGGACGATATGAGTCAATATAGGTCAAATAGGGAAAGTTTTGGGTTGAAAATGACGTATTTACCCTTAAACATGTCATAAACACTTGAAATACATCGATTTGAATCAAACTTGGTCATATGGGAGAGGTTCTTGGTAGAAAAATGAGTCCATATATGTGAAATGGGATTAGTTTTGGGTAGAAAATGACGTATTTACCCTTTAACATGTCCTTAACACTTGAAATAAAGCGATTTGAGTCAAACTCGGTCAAATTGGAGAGATTTTGGGTATTTAATTACCTGAACATCAGTATAGGTCAAATGGGATCAGTTTTGGGTTGAAAATGACGTATTTATCCTTGAACATGTCATAAACACTTGAAATTTATCAACTTGAGTCAAACTCGGTCAAATGGGAGAGGTTCTAGGTATAAAACGACTTAAACATTTCGAATCAAATGATATGAGTCAATATAGGTCAAATGGGATCAGTTTTGGGTAGAAAATGATGTATTTTCACATTAACATGTCATAAACACTTGAAATACAGCGATTTAAGTCAAACTCGGTCAAATGGGAGAGCTTTTAGGTATTTAATGACCTAAACAGTTATAATCGAACGATATGAGTCAATCTAGGTTAAATGGGATAGGTTTAGGGTAGAAAATGACGTATTTACCCTTGAAATGTCATAAACACTTGAAATACATCGATTTGAATCAAACTCGGTCAAATGGGAGAGGTTCTGCGTATAAAATGACTTAAACATTTCGAATCGGACGATATGAGTCCATATAGGTCAAATGGGATCAGTTTTGGGTAGAAAAGGACGTAATTTCCCTTGAACATGTCATAAAAACTTGAAATCATCGATTTGAGTAAAAGTCGGTCAAACATAAGAGGTTGTAGGTATAAAATGGCCTAAACACTTCGAATCGGACGATATGATTCAATATAAGTCAAATAGGATCAATCTTGGGTAGAAAATGACGTATTTCCCCTTGAACATGTCAAAAACGCTTCAAATACATCGATTTAAGTCTAACTTGGTCAAATGGGATAAGTTTTGGGTTGAAAATGACGTATTTACCCTTAAACATGACATTAACACTTAAAATACATCGATTTGAGTCAAACTCGGTCAAACGGGAGAAGTTCTGTGTATAACATGATTTAAACACTTTAAATCGGATGATATGAGTCAATATAGGTCAAACTGGTTCAAATTATGTTTAAAATGACGTCCTTACCCCTGAACTTGTCATAAAAACTTGAAATACATCGACTTGAGGGAAACTCGGTCAAATGGGAGAGGTTTTGGGTATAAAATGGCCTAAACAATACGAATTTACCCTTGAACATTTCGAATTGGACGATATGAGTCAATATAGGTCAAATAGGGAAAGTTTTGGGTTGAAAATGACGTATTTACCCTTGAACATGTCATAAACACTTGAAATACATCGATTTGAATCAAACTTGGTCATATGGGAGAGGTTCTTGGTAGAAAAATGAGTCCATATATGTGAAATGGGATTAGTTTTGGGTAGAAAATGACGTATTTACCCTTTAACATGTCCTTAACACTTGAAATAAAGCGATTTGAGTCAAACTCGGTCAAATTGGAGAGATTTTGGGTATTTAATTACCTGAACATCAGTATAGGTCAAATGGGATCAGTTTGGGGTTGAAAATGACGTATTTATCCTTGAACATGTCATAAACACTTGAAATTTATCAACTTGAGTCAAACTCGGTCAAATGGGAGAGGTTCTAGGTATAAAACGACTTAAACATTTCGAATCAAATGATATGAGTCAATATAGGTCAAATGGGATCAGTTTTGGGTAGAAAATGATGTATTTTCACATTAACATGTCATAAACACTTGAAATACAGCGATTTAAGTCAAACTCGGTCAAATGGGAGAGCTTTTAAGTATTTAATGACCTAAACAGTTATAATCGAACGATATGAGTCAATCTAGGTCAAATGGGATAGGTTTAGGGTAAAATGACGTATTTACCCTTGAAATGTCATAAACACTTGAAATACATCGATTTGAATCAAACTCGGTCAAATGGGAGAGGTTCTGCGTATAAAATGACTTAAACATTTCGAATCGGACGATATGAGTCCATATAGGTCAAATGGGATCAGTTTTGGGTAGAAAAGGACGTAATTTCCCTTGAACATGTCATAAAAACTTGAAATCATCGATTTGAGTAAAAGTCGGTCAAACATAAGAGGTCGTAGGTATAAAATGGCCTAAACACTTCGAATCGGACGATATGATTCAATATAAGTCAAATAGGATCAATCTTGGGTAGAAAATGACGTATTTCCCCTTGAACATGTCAAAAACGCTTCAAATACATCGATTTAAGTCTAACTTGGTCAAATGGGATAAGTTTTGGGTTGAAAATGACGTATTTACCCTTAAACATGACATTAACACTTAAAATACATCGATTTGAGTCAAACTCGGTCAAACGGGAGAAGTTCTGTGTATAACATGATTTAAACACTTTAAATCGGATGATATGAGTCAATATAGGTCAAACTGGTTCAAATTATGTTTAAAATGACGTCCTTACCCCTGAACTTGTCATAAAAACTTGAAATACATCGACTTGAGGGAAACTCGGTCAAATGGGAGAGGTTTTGGGTATAAAATGGCCTAAACAATACGAATTTACCCTTGAACATTTCGAATTGGACGATATGAGTCAATATAGGTCAAATAGGGAAAGTTTTGGGTTGAAAATGACGTATTTACCCTTGAACATGTCATAAACACTTGAAATACATCGATTTGAATCAAACTTGGTCATATGGGAGAGGTTCTTGGTAGAAAAATGAGTCCATATATGTGAAATGGGATTAGTTTTGGGTAGAAAATGACGTATTTACCCTTTAACATGTCCTTAACACTTCAAATAAAGCGATTTGAGTCAAACTCGGTCAAATTGGAGAGATTTTGGGTATTTAATTACCTGAACATCAGTATAGGTCAAATGGGATCAGTTTGGGGTTGAAAATGACGTATTTATCCTTGAACATGTCATAAACACTTGAAATTTATCAACTTGAGTCAAACTCGGTCAAATGGGAGAGGTTCTAGGTATAAAACGACTTAAACATTTCGAATCAAATGATATGAGTCAATATAGGTCAAATGGGATCAGTTTTGGGTAGAAAATGATGTATTTTCACATTAACATGTCATAAACACTTGAAATACAGCGATTTAAGTCAAACTCGGTCAAATGGGAGAGCTTTTAGGTATTTAATGACCTAAACAGTTATAATCGAATGATATGAGTCAATCTAGGTCAAATGGGATAGGTTTAGGGTAGAAAATGACGTATTTACCCTTGAAATGTCATAAACACTTGAAATACATCGATTTGAATCAAACTCGGTCAAATGGGAGAGGTTCTGCGTATAAAACGACTTAAACATTTCGAATCGGACGATATGAGTCCATATAGGTCAAATGGGATCAGTTTTGGGTAGAAAAGGACGTAATTTCCCTTGAACATGTCATAAAAACTTGAAATCATGGATTTGAGTAAAAGTCGGTCAAACATAAGAGGTTGTAGGTATAAAATGGCCTAAACACTTCGAATCGGACGATATGATTCAATATAAGTCAAATAGGATCAATCTTGGGTAGAAAATGACGTATTTCCCCTTGAACATGTCAAAAACGCTTCAAATACATCGATTTAAGTCTAACTTGGTCAAATGGGATA
Source organism: Dysphania ambrosioides (assembly GCA_026401315.1). Lineage (NCBI taxonomy): Eukaryota > Viridiplantae > Streptophyta > Magnoliopsida > Caryophyllales > Amaranthaceae > Dysphania > Dysphania ambrosioides. The sequence goes on along the minus strand of CM048668.1, from coordinate 9,468,873 downwards.
AGTTTTGGGTTGAAAATGACGTATTTACCCTTAAACATGACATAAACACTTAAAATACATCGATTTGAGTCAAACTCGGTCAAACGGGAGAAGTTCTGTGTATAACATGATTTCAACACTTTAAATCGGATGATATGAGTCAATATAGGTCAAACTGGTTCAAATTATGTTTAAAATGACGTCCTTACCCCTGAACTTGTCATAAAAACTTGAAATACATCGACTTGAGGAAAAATCGGTCAAATGGGAGAGGTTTTGGGTATAAAATGGCCTAAACAATACGAATTTACCCTTGAACATTTTGAATTGGACGATATGAGTCAATATAGGTCAAATAGGGAAAGTTTTGGGTTGAAAATGACGTATTTACCCTTGAACATGTCATAAACACTTGAAATACATCGATTTGAATCAAACTTGGTCATATGGGAGAGGTTCTTGGTAGAAAAATGAGTCCATATATGTGAAATGGGATTAGTTTTGGGTAGAAAATGACGTATTTACCCTTTAACATGTCCTTAACACTTGAAATAAAGCGATTTGAGTCAAACTCGGTCAAATTGGAGAGATTTTGGGTATTTAATTACCTGAACATCAGTATAGGTCAAATGGGATCAGTTTTGGGTTGAAAATGACGTATTTATCCTTGAACATGTCATAAACACTTGAAATTTATCAACTTGAGTCAAACTCGGTCAAATGGGAGAGGTTCTAGGTATAAAACGACTTAAACATTTCGAATCAAATGATATGAGTCAATATAGGTCAAATGGGATCAGTTTTGGGTAGAAAATGATGTATTTTCACATTAACATGTCATAAACACTTGAAATACAGCGATTTAAGTCAAACTCGGTCAAATGGGAGAGCTTTTAGGTATTTAATGACCTAAACAGTTATAATCGAACGATATGAGTCAATCTAGGTCAAATGGGATAGGTTTAGGGTAGAAAATGACGTATTTACCCTTGAAATGTCATAAACACTTGAAATACATCGATTTGAATCAAACTCGGTCAAATGGGAGAGGTTCTGCGTATAAAATGACTTAAACATTTCGAATCGGACGATATGAGTCCATATAGGTCAAATGGGATCAGTTTTGGGTAGAAAAGGACGTAATTTCCCTTGAACATGTCATAAAAACTTGAAATCATGGATTTGAGTAAAAGTCGGTCAAACATAAGAGGTTGTAGGTATAAAATGGCCTAAACACTTCGAATCGGACGATATGATTCAATATAAGTCAAATAGGATCAATCTTGGGTAGAAAATGACGTATTTCCCCTTGAACATGTCAAAAACGCTTCAAATACATCGATTTAAGTCTAACTTGGTCAAATGGGATAAGTTTTGGGTTGAAAATGACGTATTTACCCTTAAACATGACATTAACACTTAAAATACATCGATTTGAGTCAAACTCGGTCAAACGGGAGAAGTTCTGTGTATAACATGATTTAAACACTTTAAATCGGATGATATGAGTCAATATAGGTCAAACTGGTTCAAATTATGTTTAAAATGACGTCCTTACCCCTGAACTTGTCATAAAAACTTGAAATACATCGACTTGAGGGAAACTCGGTCAAATGGGAGAGGTTTTGGGTATAAAATGGCCTAAACAATACGAATTTACCCTTGAACATTTCGAATTGGACGATATGAGTCAATATAGGTCAAATAGGGAAAGTTTTGGGTTGAAAATGACGTATTTACCCTTGAACATGTCATAAACACTTGAAATACATCGATTTGAATCAAACTTGGTCATATGGGAGAGGTTCTTGGTAGAAAAATGAGTCCATATATGTGAAATGGGATTAGTTTTGGGTAGAAAATGACGTATTTACCCTTTAACATGTCCTTAACACTTGAAATAAAGCGATTTGAGTCAAACTCGGTCAAATTGGAGAGATTTTGGGTATTTAATTACCTGAACATCAGTATAGGTCAAATGGGATCAGTTTTGGGTTGAAAGTGACGTATTTATCCTTGAACATGTCATAAACACTTGAAATTTATCAACTTGAGTCAAACTCGGTCAAATGGGAGAGGTTCTAGGTATAAAACGACTTAAACATTTCGAATCAAATGATATGAGTCAATATAGGTCAAATGGGATCAGTTTTGGGTAGAAAATGATGTATTTTCACATTAACATGTCATAAACACTTGAAATACAGCGATTTAAGTCAAACTCGGTCAAATGGGAGAGCTTTTAGGTATTTAATGACCTAAACAGTTATAATCGAATGATATGAGTCAATCTAGGTCAAATGGGATAGGTTTAGGGTAGAAAATGACGTATTTACCCTTGAAATGTCATAAACACTTGAAATACATCGATTTGAATCAAACTCGGTCAAATGGGAGAGGTTCTGCGTATAAAACGACTTAAACATTTCGAATCGGACGATATGAGTCCATATAGGTCAAATGGGATCAGTTTTGGGTAGAAAAGGACGTAATTTCCCTTGAACATGTCATAAAAACTTGAAATCATGGATTTGAGTAAAAGTCGGTCAAACATAAGAGGTTGTAGGTATAAAATGGCCTAAACACTTCGAATCGGACGATATGATTCAATATAAGTCAAATAGGATCAATCTTGGGTAGAAAATGACGTATTTCCCCTTGAACATGTCAAAAACGCTTCAAATACATCGATTTAAGTCTAACTTGGTCAAATGGGATAAGTTTTGGGTTGAAAATGACGTATTTACCCTTAAACATGACATTAACACTTAAAATACATCGATTTGAGTCAAACTCGGTCAAACGGGAGAAGTTCTGTGTATAACATGATTTAAACACTTTAAATCGGATGATATGAGTCAATATAGGTCAAACTGGTTCAAATTATGTTTAAAATGACGTCCTTACCCCTGAACTTGTCATAAAAACTTGAAATACATCGACTTGAGGGAAACTCGGTCAAATGGGAGAGGTTTTGGGTATAAAATGGCCTAAACAATACGAATTTACCCTTGAACATTTCGAATTGGACGATATGAGTCAATATAGGTCAAATAGGGAAAGTTTTGGGTTGAAAATGACGTATTTACCCTTGAACATGTCATAAACACTTGAAATACATCGATTTGAATCAAACTTGGTCATATGGGAGAGGTTCTTGGTAGAAAAATGAGTCCATATATGTGAAATGGGATTAGTTTTGGGTAGAAAATGACGTATTTACCCTTTAACATGTCCTTAACACTTGAAATAAAGCGATTTGAGTCAAACTCGGTCAAATTGGAGAGATTTTGGGTATTTAATTACCTGAACATCAGTATAGGTCAAATGGGATCAGTTTTGGGTTGAAAATGACGTATTTATCCTTGAACATGTCATAAACACTTGAAATTTATCAACTTGAGTCAAACTCGGTCAAATGGGAGAGGTTCTAGGTATAAAACGACTTAAACATTTCGAATCAAATGATATGAGTCAATATAGGTCAAATGGGATCAGTTTTGGGTAGAAAATGATGTATTTTCACATTAACATGTCATAAACACTTGAAATACAGCGATTTAAGTCAAACTCGGTCAAATGGGAGAGCTTTTAGGTATTTAATGACCTAAACAGTTATAATCGAACGATATGAGTCAATCTAGGTCAAATGGGATAGGTTTAGGGTAGAAAATGACGTATTTACCCTTGAAATGTCATAAACACTTGAAATACATCGATTTGAATCAAACTCGGTCAAATGGGAGAGGTTCTGCGTATAAAATGACTTAAACATTTCGAATCGGACGATATGAGTCCATATAGGTCAAATGGGATCAGTTTTGGGTAGAAAAGGACGTAATTTCCCTTGAACATGTCATAAAAACTTGAAATCATGGATTTGAGTAAAAGTCGGTCAAACATAAGAGGTTGTAGGTATAAAATGGCCTAAACACTTCGAATCGGACGATATGATTCAATATAAGTCAAATAGGATCAATCTTGGGTAGAAAATGACGTATTTCCCCTTGAACATGTCAAAAACGCTTCAAATACATCGATTTAAGTCTAACTTGGTCAAATGGGATAAGTTTTGGGTTGAAAATGACGTATTTACCCTTAAACATGACATTAACACTTAAAATACATCGATTTGAGTCAAACTCGGTCAAACGGGAGAAGTTCTGTGTATAACATGATTTAAACACTTTAAATCGGATGATATGAGTCAATATAGGTCAAACTGGTTCAAATTATGTTTAAAATGACGTCCTTACCCCTGAACTTGTCATAAAAACTTGAAATACATCGACTTGAGGGAAACTCGGTCAAATGGGAGAGGTTTTGGGTATAAAATGGCCTAAACAATACGAATTTACCCTTGAACATTTCGAATTGGACGATATGAGTCAATATAGGTCAAATAGGGAAAGTTTTGGGTTGAAAATGACGTATTTACCCTTGAACATGTCATAAACACTTGAAATACATCGATTTGAATCAAACTTGGTCATATGGGAGAGGTTCTTGGTAGAAAAATGAGTCCATATATGTGAAATGGGATTAGTTTTGGGTAGAAAATGACGTATTTACCCTTTAACATGTCCTTAACACTTCAAATAAAGCGATTTGAGTCAAACTCGGTCAAATTGGAGAGATTTTGGGTATTTAATTACCTGAACATCAGTATAGGTCAAATGGGATCAGTTTTGGGTTGAAAGTGACGTATTTATCCTTGAACATGTCATAAACACTTGAAATTTATCAACTTGAGTCAAACTCGGTCAAATGGGAGAGGTTCTAGGTATAAAACGACTTAAACATTTCGAATCAAATGATATGAGTCAATATAGGTCAAATGGGATCAGTTTTGGGTAGAAAATGATGTATTTTCACATTAACATGTCATAAACACTTGAAATACAGCGATTTAAGTCAAACTCGGTCAAATGGGAGAGCTTTTAGGTATTTAATGACCTAAACAGTTATAATCGAACGATATGAGTCAATCTAGGTCAAATGGGATAGGTTTAGGGTAGAAAATGACGTATTTACCCTTGAAATGTCATAAACACTTGAAATACATCGATTTGAATCAAACTCGGTCAAATGGGAGAGGTTCTGCGTATAAAATGACTTAAACATTTCGAATCGGACGATATGAGTCCATATAGGTCAAATGGGATCAGTTTTGGGTAGAAAAGGACGTAATTTCCCTTGAACATGTCATAAAAACTTGAAATCATCGATTTGAGTAAAAGTCGGTCAAACATAAGAGGTCGTAGGTATAAAATGGCCTAAACACTTCGAATCGGACGATATGATTCAATATAAGTCAAATAGGATCAATCTTGGGTAGAAAATGACGTATTTCCCCTTGAACATGTCAAAAACGCTTCAAATACATCGATTTAAGTCTAACTTGGTCAAATGGGATAAGTTTTGGGTTGAAAATGACGTATTTACCCTTAAACATGACATTAACACTTAAAATACATCGATTTGAGTCAAACTCGGTCAAACGGGAGAAGTTCTGTGTATAACATGATTTAAACACTTTAAATCGGATGATATGAGTCAATATAGGTCAAACTGGTTCAAATTATGTTTAAAATGACGTCCTTACCCCTGAACTTGTCATAAAAACTTGAAATACATCGACTTGAGGGAAACTCGGTCAAATGGGAGAGGTTTTGGGTATAAAATGGCCTAAACAATACGAATTTACCCTTGAACATTTCGAATTGGACGATATGAGTCAATATAGGTCAAATAGGGAAAGTTTTGGGTTGAAAATGACGTATTTACCCTTGAACATGTCATAAACACTTGAAATACATCGATTTGAATCAAACTTGGTCATATGGGAGAGGTTCTTGGTAGAAAAATGAGTCCATATATGTGAAATGGGATTAGTTTTGGGTAGAAAATGACGTATTTACCCTTTAACATGTCCTTAACACTTGAAATAAAGCGATTTGAGTCAAACTCGGTCAAATTGGAGAGATTTTGGGTATTTAATTACCTGAACATCAGTATAGGTCAAATGGGATCAGTTTTGGGTTGAAAGTGACGTATTTATCCTTGAACATGTCATAAACACTTGAAATTTATCAACTTGAGTCAAACTCGGTCAAATGGGAGAGGTTCTAGGTATAAAACGACTTAAACATTTCGAATCAAATGATATGAGTCAATATAGGTCAAATGGGATCAGTTTTGGGTAGAAAATGATGTATTTTCACATTAACATGTCATAAACACTTGAAATACAGCGATTTAAGTCAAACTCGGTCAAATGGGAGAGCTTTTAGGTATTTAATGACCTAAACAGTTATAATCGAACGATATGAGTCAATCTAGGTCAAATGGGATAGGTTTAGGGTAGAAAATGACGTATTTACCCTTGAAATGTCATAAACACTTGAAATACATCGATTTGAATCAAACTCGGTCAAATGGGAGAGGTTCTGCGTATAAAATGACTTAAACATTTCGAATCGGACGATATGAGTCCATATAGGTCAAATGGGATCAGTTTTGGGTAGAAAAGGACGTAATTTCCCTTGAACATGTCATAAAAACTTGAAATCATGGATTTGAGTAAAAGTCGGTCAAACATAAGAGGTTGTAGGTATAAAATGGCCTAAACACTTCGAATCGGACGATATGATTCAATATAAGTCAAATAGGATCAATCTTGGGTAGAAAATGACGTATTTCCCCTTGAACATGTCAAAAACGCTTCAAATACATCGATTTAAGTCTAACTTGGTCAAATGGGATAAGTTTTGGGTTGAAAATGACGTATTTACCCTTAAACATGACATTAACACTTAAAATACATCGATTTGAGTCAAACTCGGTCAAACGGGAGAAGTTCTGTGTATAACATGATTTAAACACTTTAAATCGGATGATATGAGTCAATATAGGTCAAACTGGTTCAAATTATGTTTAAAATGACGTCCTTACCCCTGAACTTGTCATAAAAACTTGAAATACATCGACTTGAGGGAAACTCGGTCAAATGGGAGAGGTTTTGGGTATAAAATGGCCTAAACAATACGAATTTACCCTTGAACATTTCGAATTGGACGATATGAGTCAATATAGGTCAAATAGGGAAAGTTTTGGGTTGAAAATGACGTATTTACCCTTGAACATGTCATAAACACTTGAAATACATCGATTTGAATCAAACTTGGTCATATGGGAGAGGTTCTTGGTAGAAAAATGAGTCCATATATGTGAAATGGGATTAGTTTTGGGTAGAAAATGACGTATTTACCCTTTAACATGTCCTTAACACTTGAAATAAAGCGATTTGAGTCAAACTCGGTCAAATTGGAGAGATTTTGGGTATTTAATTACCTGAACATCAGTATAGGTCAAATGGGATCAGTTTTGGGTTGAAAGTGACGTATTTATCCTTGAACATGTCATAAACACTTGAAATTTATCAACTTGAGTCAAACTCGGTCAAATGGGAGAGGTTCTAGGTATAAAACGACTTAAACATTTCGAATCAAATGATATGAGTCAATATAGGTCAAATGGGATCAGTTTTGGGTAGAAAATGATGTATTTTCACATTAACATGTCATAAACACTTGAAATACAGCGATTTAAGTCAAACTCGGTCAAATGGGAGAGCTTTTAGGTATTTAATGACCTAAACAGTTATAATCGAACGATATGAGTCAATCTAGGTCAAATGGGATAGGTTTAGGGTAGAAAATGACGTATTTACCCTTGAAATGTCATAAACACTTGAAATACATCGATTTGAATCAAACTCGGTCAAATGGGAGAGGTTCTGCGTATAAAATGACTTAAACATTTCGAATCGGACGATATGAGTCCATATAGGTCAAATGGGATCAGTTTTGGGTAGAAAAGGACGTAATTTCCCTTGAACATGTCATAAAAACTTGAAATCATGGATTTGAGTAAAAGTCGGTCAAACATAAGAGGTTGTAGGTATAAAATGGCCTAAACACTTCGAATCGGACGATATGATTCAATATAAGTCAAATAGGATCAATCTTGGGTAGAAAATGACGTATTTCCCCTTGAACATGTCAAAAACGCTTCAAATACATCGATTTAAGTCTAACTTGGTCAAATGGGATAAGTTTTGGGTTGAAAATGACGTATTTACCCTTAAACATGACATTAACACTTAAAATACATCGATTTGAGTCAAACTCGGTCAAACGGGAGAAGTTCTGTGTATAACATGATTTAAACACTTTAAATCGGATGATATGAGTCAATATAGGTCAAACTGGTTCAAATTATGTTTAAAATGACGTCCTTACCCCTGAACTTGTCATAAAAACTTGAAATACATCGACTTGAGGGAAACTCGGTCAAATGGGAGAGGTTTTGGGTATAAAATGGCCTAAACAATACGAATTTACCCTTGAACATTTCGAATTGGACGATATGAGTCAATATAGGTCAAATAGGGAAAGTTTTGGGTTGAAAATGACGTATTTACCCTTGAACATGTCATAAACACTTGAAATACATCGATTTGAATCAAACTTGGTCATATGGGAGAGGTTCTTGGTAGAAAAATGAGTCCATATATGTGAAATGGGATTAGTTTTGGGTAGAAAATGACGTATTTACCCTTTAACATGTCCTTAACACTTGAAATAAAGCGATTTGAGTCAAACTCGGTCAAATTGGAGAGATTTTGGGTATTTAATTACCTGAACATCAGTATAGGTCAAATGGGATCAGTTTTGGGTTGAAAATGACGTATTTATCCTTGAACATGTCATAAACACTTGAAATTTATCAACTTGAGTCAAACTCGGTCAAATGGGAGAGGTTCTAGGTATAAAACGACTTAAACATTTCGAATCAAATGATATGAGTCAATATAGGTCAAATGGGATCAGTTTTGGGTAGAAAATGATGTATTTTCACATTAACATGTCATAAACACTTGAAATACAGCGATTTAAGTCAAACTCGGTCAAATGGGAGAGCTTTTAGGTATTTAATGACCTAAACAGTTATAATCGAACGATATGAGTCAATCTAGGTCAAATGGGATAGGTTTAGGGTAGAAAATGACGTATTTACCCTTGAAATGTCATAAACACTTGAAATACATCGATTTGAATCAAACTCGGTCAAATGGGAGAGGTTCTGCGTATAAAATGACTTAAACATTTCGAATCGGACGATATGAGTCCATATAGGTCAAATGGGATCAGTTTTGGGTAGAAAAGGACGTAATTTCCCTTGAACATGTCATAAAAACTTGAAATCATGGATTTGAGTAAAAGTCGGTCAAACATAAGAGGTTGTAGGTATAAAATGGCCTAAACACTTCGAATCGGACGATATGATTCAATATAAGTCAAATAGGATCAATCTTGGGTAGAAAATGACGTATTTCCCCTTGAACATGTCAAAAACGCTTCAAATACATCGATTTAAGTCTAACTTGGTCAAATGGGATAAGTTTTGGGTTGAAAATGACGTATTTACCCTTAAACATGACATTAACACTTAAAATACATCGATTTGAGTCAAACTCGGTCAAACGGGAGAAGTTCTGTGTATAACATGATTTAAACACTTTAAATCGGATGATATGAGTCAATATAGGTCAAACTGGTTCAAATTATGTTTAAAATGACGTCCTTACCCCTGAACTTGTCATAAAAACTTGAAATACATCGACTTGAGGGAAACTCGGTCAAATGGGAGAGGTTTTGGGTATAAAATGGCCTAAACAATACGAATTTACCCTTGAACATTTCGAATTGGACGATATGAGTCAATATAGGTCAAATAGGGAAAGTTTTGGGTTGAAAATGACGTATTTACCCTTGAACATGTCATAAACACTTGAAATACATCGATTTGAATCAAACTTGGTCATATGGGAGAGGTTCTTGGTAGAAAAATGAGTCCATATATGTGAAATGGGATTAGTTTTGGGTAGAAAATGACGTATTTACCCTTTAACATGTCCTTAACACTTGAAATAAAGCGATTTGAGTCAAACTCGGTCAAATTGGAGAGATTTTGGGTATTTAATTACCTGAACATCAGTATAGGTCAAATGGGATCAGTTTTGGGTTGAAAGTGACGTATTTATCCTTGAACATGTCATAAACACTTGAAATTTATCAACTTGAGTCAAACTCGGTCAAATGGGAGAGGTTCTAGGTATAAAACGACTTAAACATTTCGAATCAAATGATATGAGTCAATATAGGTCAAATGGGATCAGTTTTGGGTAGAAAATGATGTATTTTCACATTAACATGTCATAAACACTTGAAATACAGCGATTTAAGTCAAACTCGGTCAAATGGGAGAGCTTTTAGGTATTTAATGACCTAAACAGTTATAATCGAACGATATGAGTCAATCTAGGTCAAATGGGATAGGTTTAGGGTAGAAAATGACGTATTTACCCTTGAAATGTCATAAACACTTGAAATACATCGATTTGAATCAAACTCGGTCAAATGGGAGAGGTTCTGCGTATAAAATGACTTAAACATTTCGAATCGGACGATATGAGTCCATATAGGTCAAATGGGATCAGTTTTGGGTAGAAAAGGACGTAATTTCCCTTGAACATGTCATAAAAACTTGAAATCATCGATTTGAGTAAAAGTCGGTCAAACATAAGAGGTCGTAGGTATAAAATGGCCTAAACACTTCGAATCGGACGATATGATTCAATATAAGTCAAATAGGATCAATCTTGGGTAGAAAATGACGTATTTCCCCTTGAACATGTCAAAAACGCTTCAAATACATCGATTTAAGTCTAACTTGGTCAAATGGGATAAGTTTTGGGTTGAAAATGACGTATTTACCCTTAAACATGACATTAACACTTAAAATACATCGATTTGAGTCAAACTCGGTCAAACGGGAGAAGTTCTGTGTATAACATGATTTAAACACTTTAAATCGGATGATATGAGTCAATATAGGTCAAACTGGTTCAAATTATGTTTAAAATGACGTCCTTACCCCTGAACTTGTCATAAAAACTTGAAATACATCGACTTGAGGGAAACTCGGTCAAATGGGAGAGGTTTTGGGTATAAAATGGCCTAAACAATACGAATTTACCCTTGAACATTTCGAATTGGACGATATGAGTCAATATAGATCAAATAGGGAAAGTTTTGGGTTGAAAATGACGTATTTACCCTTGAACATGTCATAAACACTTGAAATACATCGATTTGAATCAAACTTGGTCATATGGGAGAGGTTCTTGGTAGAAAAATGAGTCCATATATGTGAAATGGGATTAGTTTTGGGTAGAAAATGACGTATTTACCCTTTAACATGTCCTTAACACTTGAAATAAAGCGATTTGAGTCAAACTCGGTCAAATTGGAGAGATTTTGGGTATTTAATTACCTGAACATCAGTATAGGTCAAATGGGATCAGTTTTGGGTTGAAAATGACGTATTTATCCTTGAACATGTCATAAACACTTGAAATTTATCAACTTGAGTCAAACTCGGTCAAATGGGAGAGGTTCTAGGTATAAAACGACTTAAACATTTCGAATCAAATGATATGAGTCAATATAGGTCAAATGGGATCAGTTTTGGGTAGAAAATGATGTATTTTCACATTAACATGTCATAAACACTTGAAATACAGCGATTTAAGTCAAACTCGGTCAAATGGGAGAGCTTTTAGGTATTTAATGACCTAAACAGTTATAATCGAACGATATGAGTCAATCTAGGTCAAATGGGATAGGTTTAGGGTAGAAAATGACGTATTTACCCTTGAAATGTCATAAACACTTGAAATACATCGATTTGAATCAAACTCGGTCAAATGGGAGAGGTTCTGCGTATAAAATGACTTAAACATTTCGAATCGGACGATATGAGTCCATATAGGTCAAATGGGATCAGTTTTGGGTAGAAAAGGACGTAATTTCCCTTGAACATGTCATAAAAACTTGAAATCATGGATTTGAGTAAAAGTCGGTCAAACATAAGAGGTTGTAGGTATAAAATGGCCTAAACACTTCGAATCGGACGATATGATTCAATATAAGTCAAATAGGATCAATCTTGGGTAGAAAATGACGTATTTCCCCTTGAACATGTCAAAAACGCTTCAAATACATCGATTTAAGTCTAACTTGGTCAAATGGGATAAGTTTTGGGTTGAAAATGACGTATTTACCCTTAAACATGACATTAACACTTAAAATACATCGATTTGAGTCAAACTCGGTCAAACGGGAGAAGTTCTGTGTATAACATGATTTAAACACTTTAAATCGGATGATATGAGTCAATATAGGTCAAACTGGTTCAAATTATGTTTAAAATGACGTCCTTACCCCTGAACTTGTCATAAAAACTTGAAATACATCGACTTGAGGGAAACTCGGTCAAATGGGAGAGGTTTTGGGTATAAAATGGCCTAAACAATACGAATTTACCCTTGAACATTTCGAATTGGACGATATGAGTCAATATAGGTCAAATAGGGAAAGTTTTGGGTTGAAAATGACGTATTTACCCTTGAACATGTCATAAACACTTGAAATACATCGATTTGAATCAAACTTGGTCATATGGGAGAGGTTCTTGGTAGAAAAATGAGTCCATATATGTGAAATGGGATTAGTTTTGGGTAGAAAATGACGTATTTACCCTTTAACATGTCCTTAACACTTGAAATAAAGCGATTTGAGTCAAACTCGGTCAAATTGGAGAGATTTTGGGTATTTAATTACCTGAACATCAGTATAGGTCAAATGGGATCAGTTTTGGGTTGAAAGTGACGTATTTATCCTTGAACATGTCATAAACACTTGAAATTTATCAACTTGAGTCAAACTCGGTCAAATGGGAGAGGTTCTAGGTATAAAACGACTTAAACATTTCGAATCAAATGATATGAGTCAATATAGGTCAAATGGGATCAGTTTTGGGTAGAAAATGATGTATTTTCACATTAACATGTCATAAACACTTGAAATACAGCGATTTAAGTCAAACTCGGTCAAATGGGAGAGCTTTTTGGTATTTAATGACCTAAACAGTTATAATCGAACGATATGAGTCAATCTAGGTCAAATGGGATAGGTTTAGGGTAGAAAATGACGTATTTACCCTTGAAATGTCATAAACACTTGAAATACATCGATTTGAATCAAACTCGGTCAAATGGGAGAGGTTCTGCGTATAAAATGACTTAAACATTTCGAATCGGACGATATGAGTCCATATAGGTCAAATGGGATCAGTTTTGGGTAGAAAAGGACGTAATTTCCCTTGAACATGTCATAAAAACTTGAAATCATCGATTTGAGTAAAAGTCGGTCAAACATAAGAGGTTGTAGGTATAAAATGGCCTAAACACTTCGAATCGGACGATATGATTCAATATAAGTCAAATAGGATCAATCTTGGGTAGAAAATGACGTATTTCCCCTTGAACATGTCAAAAACGCTTCAAATACATCGATTTAAGTCTAACTTGGTCAAATGGGATAAGTTTTGGGTTGAAAATGACGTATTTACCCTTAAACATGACATTAACACTTAAAATACATCGATTTGGCTCAAACTCGGTCAAACGGGAGAAGTTCTGTGTATAACATGATTTAAACACTTTAAATCGGATGATATGAGTCAATATAGGTCAAACTGGTTCAAATTATGTTTAAAATGACGTCCTTACCCCTGAACTTGTCATAAAAACTTGAAATACATCGACTTGAGGGAAACTCGGTCAAATGGGAGAGGTTTTGGGTATAAAATGGCCTAAACAATACGAATTTACCCTTGAACATTTCGAATTGGACGATATGAGTCAATATAGGTCAAATAGGGAAAGTTTTGGGTTGAAAATGACGTATTTACCCTTGAACATGTCATAAACACTTGAAATACATCGATTTGAATCAAACTTGGTCATATGGGAGAGGTTCTTGGTAGAAAAATGAGTCCATATATGTGAAATGGGATTAGTTTTGGGTAGAAAATGACGTATTTACCCTTTAACATGTCCTTAACACTTGAAATAAAGCGATTTGAGTCAAACTCGGTCAAATTGGAGAGATTTTGGGTATTTAATTACCTGAACATCAGTATAGGTCAAATGGGATCAGTTTTGGGTTGAAAATGATGTATTTATCCTTGAACATGTCATAAACACTTGAAATTTATCAACTTGAGTCAAACTCGGTCAAATGGGAGAGGTTCTAGGTATAAAACGACTTAAACATTTCGAATCAAATGATATGAGTCAATATAGGTCAAATGGGATCAGTTTTGGGTAGAAAATGATGTATTTTCACATTAACATGTCATAAACACTTGAAATACAGCGATTTAAGTCAAACTCGGTCAAATGGGAGAGCTTTTAGGTATTTAATGACCTAAACAGTTATAATCGAACGATATGAGTCAATCTAGGTCAAATGGGATAGGTTTAGGGTAGAAAATGACGTATTTACCCTTGAAATGTCATAAACACTTGAAATACATCGATTTGAATCAAACTCGGTCAAATGGGAGAGGTTCTGCGTATAAAATGACTTAAACATTTCGAATCGGACGATATGAGTCCATATAGGTCAAATGGGATCAGTTTTGGGTAGAAAAGGACGTAATTTCCCTTGAACATGTCATAAAAACTTGAAATCATGGATTTGAGTAAAAGTCGGTCAAACATAAGAGGTTGTAGGTATAAAATGGCCTAAACACTTCGAATCGGACGATATGATTCAATATAAGTCAAATAGGATCAATCTTGGGTAGAAAATGACGTATTTCCCCTTGAACATGTCAAAAACGCTTCAAATACATCGATTTAAGTCTAACTTGGTCAAATGGGATAAGTTTTGGGTTGAAAATGACGTATTTACCCTTAAACATGACATTAACACTTAAAATACATCGATTTGAGTCAAACTCGGTCAAACGGGAGAAGTTCTGTGTATAACATGATTTAAACACTTTAAATCGGATGATATGAGTCAATATAGGTCAAACTGGTTCAAATTATGTTTAAAATGACGTCCTTACCCCTGAACTTGACATAAAAACTTGAAATACATCGACTTGAGGGAAACTCGGTCAAATGGGAGAGGTTTTGGGTATAAAATGGCCTAAACAATACGAATTTACCCTTGAACATTTCGAATTGGACGATATGAGTCAATATAGGTCAAATAGGGAAAGTTTTGGGTTGAAAATGACGTATTTACCCTTGAACATGTCATAAACACTTGAAATACATCGATTTGAATCAAACTTGGTCATATGGGAGAGGTTCTTGGTAGAAAAATGAGTCCATATATGTGAAATGGGATTAGTTTTGGGTAGAAAATGACGTATTTACCCTTTAACATGTCCTTAACACTTGAAATAAAGCGATTTGAGTCAAACTCGGTCAAATTGGAGAGATTTTGGGTATTTAATTACCTGAACATCAGTATAGGTCAAATGGGATCAGTTTTGGGTTGAAAGTGACGTATTTATCCTTGAACATGTCATAAACACTTGAAATTTATCAACTTGAGTCAAACTCGGTCAAATGGGAGAGGTTCTAGGTATAAAACGACTTAAACATTTCGAATCAAATGATATGAGTCAATATAGGTCAAATGGGATCAGTTTTGGGTAGAAAATGATGTATTTTCACATTAACATGTCATAAACACTTGAAGTACAGCGATTTAAGTCAAACTCGGTCAAATGGGAGAGCTTTTAGGTATTTAATGACCTAAACAGTTATAATCGAACGATATGAGTCAATCTAGGTCAAATGGGATAGGTTTAGGGTAGAAAATGACGTATTTACCCTTGAAATGTCATAAACACTTGAAATACATCGATTTGAATCAAACTCGGTCAAATGGGAGAGGTTCTGCGTATAAAATGACTTAAACATTTCGAATCGGACGATATGAGTCCATATAGGTCAAATGGGATCAGTTTTGGGTAGAAAAGGACGTAATTTCCCTTGAACATGTCATAAAAACTTGAAATCATCGATTTGAGTAAAAGTCGGTCAAACATAAGAGGTCGTAGGTATAAAATGGCCTAAACACTTCGAATCGGACGATATGATTCAATATAAGTCAAATAGGATCAATCTTGGGTAGAAAATGACGTATTTCCCCTTGAACATGTCAAAAACGCTTCAAATACATCGATTTAAGTCTAACTTGGTCAAATGGGATAAGTTTTGGGTTGAAAATGACGTATTTACCCTTAAACATGACATTAACACTTAAAATACATCGATTTGAGTCAAACTCGGTCAAACGGGAGAAGTTCTGTGTATAACATGATTTAAACACTTTAAATCGGATGATATGAGTCAATATAGGTCAAACTGGTTCAAATTATGTTTAAAATGACGTCCTTACCCCTGAACTTGTCATAAAAACTTGAAATACATCGACTTGAGGGAAACTCGGTCAAATGGGAGAGGTTTTGGGTATAAAATGGCCTAAACAATACGAATTTACCCTTGAACATTTTGAATTGGACGATATGAGTCAATATAGGTCAAATAGGGAAAGTTTTGGGTTGAAAATGACGTATTTACCCTTGAACATGTCATAAACACTTGAAATACATCGATTTGAATCAAACTTGGTCATATGGGAGAGGTTCTTGGTAGAAAAATGAGTCCATATATGTGAAATGGGATTAGTTTTGGGTAGAAAATGACGTATTTACCCTTTAACATGTCCTTAACACTTGAAATAAAGCGATTTGAGTCAAACTCGGTCAAATTGGAGAGATTTTGGGTATTTAATTACCTGAACATCAGTATAGGTCAAATGGGATCAGTTTTGGGTTGAAAATGACGTATTTATCCTTGAACATGTCATAAACACTTGAAATTTATCAACTTGAGTCAAACTCGGTCAAATGGGAGAGGTTCTAGGTATAAAACGACTTAAACATTTCGAATCAAATGATATGAGTCAATATAGGTCAAATGGGATCAGTTTTGGGTAGAAAATGATGTATTTTCACATTAACATGTCATAAACACTTGAAATACAGCGATTTAAGTCAAACTCGGTCAAATGGGAGAGCTTTTAGGTATTTAATGACCTAAACAGTTATAATCGAACGATATGAGTCAATCTAGGTCAAATGGGATAGGTTTAGGGTAGAAAATGACGTATTTACCCTTGAAATGTCATAAACACTTGAAATACATCGATTTGAATCAAACTCGGTCAAATGGGAGAGGTTCTGCGTATAAAATGACTTAAACATTTCGAATCGGACGATATGAGTCCATATAGGTCAAATGGGATCAGTTTTGGGTAGAAAAGGACGTAATTTCCCTTGAACATGTCATAAAAACTTGAAATCATGGATTTGAGTAAAAGTCGGTCAAACATAAGAGGTCGTAGGTATAAAATGGCCTAAACACTTCGAATCGGACGATATGATTCAATATAAGTCAAATAGGATCAATCTTGGGTAGAAAATGACGTATTTCCCCTTGAACATGTCAAAAACGCTTCAAATACATCGATTTAAGTCTAACTTGGTCAAATGGGATAAGTTTTGGGTTGAAAATGACGTATTTACCCTTAAACATGACATAAACACTTAAAATACATCAATTTGAGTCAAACTCGGTCAAACGGGAGAAGTTATGTGTATAACATGATTTAAACACTTTAAATCGGATGATATGAGTCAATATAGGTCAAACTGGTTCAAATTATGTTTAAAATGACGTCCTTACCCCTGAACTTGTCATAAAAACTTGAAATACATCGACTTGAGGAAAAATCGGTCAAATGGGAGAGGTTTTGGGTATAAAATGGCCTAAACAATACGAATTTACCCTTGAACATTTCGAATTGGACGATATGAGTCAATATAAGTCAAATAGGGAAAGTTTTGGGTTGAAAATGACGTATTTACCCTTGAACATGTCATAAACACTTGAAATACATCGATTTGAATCAAACTTGGTCATATGGGAGAGGTTCTTGGTAGAAAAATGAGTCCATATATGTGAAATGGGATTAGTTTTGGGTAGAAAATGACGTATTTACCCTTTAACATGTCCTTAACACTTGAAATAAAGCGATTTGAGTCAAACTCGGTCAAATTGGAGAGATTTTGGGTATTTAATTACCTGAACATCAGTATAGGTCAAATGGGATCAATTTTGGGTTGAAAATGACGTATTTATCCTTGAACATGTCATAAACACTTGAAATTTATCAACTTGAGTCAAACTCGGTCAAATGGGAGAGGTTCTAGGTATAAAACGACTTAAACATTTCGAATCAAATGATATGAGTCAATATAGGTCAAATGGGATCAGTTTTGGGTAGAAAATGATGTATTTTCACATTAACATGTCATAAACACTTGAAATACAGCGATTTAAGTCAAACTCGGTCAAATGGGAGAGCTTTTAGGTATTTAATGACCTAAACAGTTATAATCGAACGATATGAGTCAATCTAGGTCAAATGGGATAGGTTTAGGGTAGAAAATGACGTATTTACCCTTGAAATGTCATAAACACTTGAAATACATCGATTTGAATCAAACTCGGTCAAATGGGAGAGGTTCTGCGTATAAAATGACTTAAACATTTCGAATCGGACGATATGAGTCCATATAGGTCAAATGGGATCAGTTTTGGGTAGAAAAGGACGTAATTTCCCTTGAACATGTCATAAAAACTTGAAATCATCGATTTGAGTAAAAGTCGGTCAAACATAAGAGGTCGTAGGTATAAAATGGCCTAAACACTTCGAATCGGACGATATGATTCAATATAAGTCAAATAGGATCAATCTTGGGTAGAAAATGACGTATTTCCCCTTGAACATGTCAAAAACGCTTCAAATACATCGATTTAAGTCTAACTTGGTCAAATGGGATAAGTTTTGGGTTGAAAATGACGTATTTACCCTTAAACATGACATTAACACTTAAAATACATCGATTTGAGTCAAACTCGGTCAAACGGGAGAAGTTCTGTGTATAACATGATTTAAACACTTTAAATCGGATGATATGAGTCAATATAGGTCAAACTGGTTCAAATTATGTTTAAAATGACGTCCTTACCCCTGAACTTGTCATAAAAACTTGAAATACATCGACTTGAGGAAAACTCGGTCAAATGGGAGAGGTTTTGGGTATAAAATGGCCTAAACAATACGAATTTACCCTTGAACATTTCGAATTGGACGATATGAGTCAATATAGGTCAAATAGGGAAAGTTTTGGGTTGAAAATGACGTATTTACCCTTGAACATGTCATAAACACTTGAAATACATCGATTTGAATCAAACTTGGTCATATGGGAGAGGTTCTTGGTAGAAAAATGAGTCCATATATGTGAAATGGGATTAGTTTTGGGTAGAAAATGACGTATTTACCCTTTAACATGTCCTTAACACTTGAAATAAAGCGATTTGAGTCAAACTCGGTCAAATTGGAGAGATTTTGGGTATTTAATTACCTGAACATCAGTATAGGTCAAATGGGATCAGTTTTGGGTTGAAAATGACGTATTTATCCTTGAACATGTCATAAACACTTGAAATTTATCAACTTGAGTCAAACTCGGTCAAATGGGAGAGGTTCTAGGTATAAAACGACTTAAACATTTCGAATCAAATGATATGAGTCAATATAGGTCAAATGGGATCAGTTTTGGGTAGAAAATGATGTATTTTCACATTAACATGTCATAAACACTTGAAATACAGCGATTTAAGTCAAACTCGGTCAAATGGGAGAGCTTTTAGGTATTTAATGACCTAAACAGTTATAATCGAACGATATGAGTCAATCTAGGTCAAATGGGATAGGTTTAGGGTAGAAAATGACGTATTTACCCTTGAAATGTCATAAACACTTGAAATACATCGATTTGAATCAAACTCGGTCAAATGGGAGAGGTTCTGCGTATAAAATGACTTAAACATTTCGAATCGGACGATATGAGTCCATATAGGTCAAATGGGATCAGTTTTGGGTAGAAAAGGACGTAATTTCCCTTGAACATGTCATAAAAACTTGAAATCATCGATTTGAGTAAAAGTCGGTCAAACATAAGAGGTCGTAGGTATAAAATGGCCTAAACACTTCGAATCGGACGATATGATTCAATATAAGTCAAATAGGATCAATCTTGGGTAGAAAATGACGTATTTCCCCTTGAACATGTCAAAAACGCTTCAAATACATCGATTTAAGTCTAACTTGGTCAAATGGGATAAGTTTTGGGTTGAAAATGACGTATTTACCCTTAAACATGACATTAACACTTAAAATACATCGATTTGAGTCAAACTCGGTCAAACGGGAGAAGTTCTGTGTATAACATGATTTAAACACTTTAAATCGGATGATATGAGTCAATATAGGTCAAACTGGTTCAAATTATGTTTAAAATGACGTCCTTACCCCTGAACTTGTCATAAAAACTTGAAATACATCGACTTGAGGGAAACTCGGTCAAATGGGAGAGGTTTTGGGTATAAAATGGCCTAAACAATACGAATTTACCCTTGAACATTTCGAATTGGACGATATGAGTCAATATAGGTCAAATAGGGAAAGTTTTGGGTTGAAAATGACGTATTTACCCTTGAACATGTCATAAACACTTGAAATACATCGATTTGAATCAAACTTGGTCATATGGGAGAGGTTCTTGGTAGAAAAATGAGTCCATATATGTGAAATGGGATTAGTTTTGGGTAGAAAATGACGTATTTACCCTTTAACATGTCCTTAACACTTGAAATAAAGCGATTTGAGTCAAACTCGGTCAAATTGGAGAGATTTTGGGTATTTAATTACCTGAACATCAGTATAGGTCAAATGGGATCAGTTTGGGGTTGAAAATGACGTATTTATCCTTGAACATGTCATAAACACTTGAAATTTATCAACTTGAGTCAAACTCGGTCAAATGGGAGAGGTTCTAGGTATAAAACGACTTAAACATTTCGAATCAAATGATATGAGTCAATATAGGTCAAATGGGATCAGTTTTGGGTAGAAAATGATGTATTTTCACATTAACATGTCATAAACACTTGAAATACAGCGATTTAAGTCAAACTCGGTCAAATGGGAGAGCTTTTAGGTATTTAATGACCTAAACAGTTATAATCGAACGATATGAGTCAATCTAGGTCAAATGGGATAGGTTTCGGGTAGAAAATGACGTATTTACCCTTGAAATGTCATAAACACTTGAAATACATCGATTTGAATCAAACTCGGTCAAATGGGAGAGGTTCTGCGTATAAAATGACTTAAACATTTCGAATCGGACGATATGAGTCCATATAGGTCAAATGGGATCAGTTTTGGGTAGAAAAGGACGTAATTTCCCTTGAACATGTCATAAAAACTTGAAATCATCGATTTGAGTAAAAGTCGGTCAAACATAAGAGCTTGTAGGTATAAAATGGCCTAAACACTTCGAATCGGACGATATGATTCAATATAAGTCAAATAGGATCAATCTTGGGTAGAAAATGACGTATTTCCCCTTGAACATGTCAAAAACGGTTCAAATACATCGATTTAAGTCTAACTTGGTCAAATGGGATAAGTTTTGGGTTGAAAATGACGTATTTACCCTTAAACATGACATAAACACTTAAAATACATCGATTTGAGTCAAACTCGGTCAAACGGGAGAAGTTATGTGTATAACATGATTTAAACACTTTAAATCGGATGATATGAGTCAATATAGGTCAAACTGGTTCAAATTATGTTTAAAATGACGTCCTTACCCCTGAACTTGTCATAAAAACTTGAAATACATCGACTTGAGGGAAACTCGGTCAAATGGGAGAGGTTTTGGGTATAAAATGGCCTAAACAATACGAATTTACCCTTGAACATTTCGAATTGGACGATATGAGTCAATATAGGTCAAATAGGGAAAGTTTTGGGTTGAAAATGACGTATTTACCCTTGAACATGTCATAAACACTTGAAATACATCGATTTGAATCAAACTTGGTCATATGGGAGAGGTTCTTGGTAGAAAAATGAGTCCATATATGTGAAATGGGATTAGTTTTGGGTAGAAAATGACGTATTTACCCTTTAACATGTCCTTAACACTTGAAATAAAGCGATTTGAGTCAAACTCGGTCAAATTGGAGAGATTTTGGGTATTTAATTACCTGAACATCAGTATAGGTCAAATGGGATCAGTTTTGGGTTGAAAATGACGTATTTATCCTTGAACATGTCATAAACACTTGAAATTTATCAACTTGAGTCAAACTCGGTCAAATGGGAGAGGTTCTAGGTATAAAACGACTAAAACATTTCGAATCAAATGATATGAGTCAATATAGGTCAAATGGGATCAGTTTTGGGTAGAAAATGATGTATTTTCACATTAACATGTCATAAACACTTGAAATACAGCGATTTAAGTCAAACTCGGTCAAATGGGAGAGCTTTTAGGTATTTAATGACCTAAACAGTTATAATCGAACGATATGAGTCAATCTAGGTCAAATGGGATAGGTTTAGGGTAGAAAATGACGTATTTACCCTTGAAATGTCATAAACACTTGAAATACATCGATTTGAATCAAACTCGGTCAAATGGGAGAGGTTCTGCGTATAAAATGACTTAAACATTTCGAATCGGACGATATGAGTCCATATAGGTCAAATGGGATCAGTTTTGGGTAGAAAAGGACGTAATTTCCCTTGAACATGTCATAAAAACTTGAAATCATGGATTTGAGTAAAAGTCGGTCAAACATAAGAGGTTGTAGGTATAAAATGGCCTAAACACTTCGAATCGGAGGATATGATTCAATATAAGTCAAATAGGATCAATCTTGGGTAGAAAATGACGTATTTCCCCTTGAACATGTCAAAAACGCTTCAAATACATCGATTTAAGTCTAACTTGGTCAAATGGGATAAGTTTTGGGTTGAAAATGACGTATTTACCCTTAAACATGACATTAACACTTAAAATACATCGATTTGAGTCAAACTCGGTCAAACGGGAGAAGTTCTGTGTATAACATGATTTAAACACTTTAAATCGGATGATATGAGTCAATATAGGTCAAACTGGTTCAAATTATGTTTAAAATGACGTCCTTACCCCTAAACTTGTCATAAAAACTTGAAATACATCGACTTGAGGAAAACTCGGTCAAATGGGAGAGGTTTTGGGTATAAAATGGCCTAAACAATACGAATTTACCCTTGAACATTTCGAATTGGACGATATGAGTCAATATAGGTCAAATAGGGAAAGTTTTGGGTTGAAAATGACGTATTTACCCTTGAACATGTCATAAACACTTGAAATACATCGATTTGAATCAAACTTGGTCATATGGGAGAGGTTCTTGGTAGAAAAATGAGTCCATATATGTGAAATGGGATTAGTTTTGGGTAGAAAATGACGTATTTACCCTTTAACATGTCCTTAACACTTGAAATAAAGCGATTTGAGTCAAACTCGGTCAAATTGGAGAGATTTTGGGTATTTAATTACCTGAACATCAGTATAGGTCAAATGGGATCAGTTTTGGGTTGAAAGTGACGTATTTATCCTTGAACATGTCATAAACACTTGAAATTTATCAACTTGAGTCAAACTCGGTCAAATGGGAGAGGTTCTAGGTATAAAACGACTTAAACATTTCGAATCAAATGATATGAGTCAATATAGGTCAAATGGGATCAGTTTTGGGTAGAAAATGATGTATTTTCACATTAACATGTCATAAACACTTGAAATACAGCGATTTAAGTCAAACTCGGTCAAATGGGAGAGCTTTTAGGTATTTAATGACCTAAACAGTTATAATCGAACGATATGAGTCAATCTAGGTCAAATGGGATAGGTTTAGGGTAGAAAATGACGTATTTACCCTTGAAATGTCATAAACACTTGAAATACATCGATTTGAATCAAACTCGGTCAAATGGGAGAGGTTCTGCGTATAAAATGACTTAAACATTTCGAATCGGACGATATGAGTCCATATAGGTCAAATGGGATCAGTTTTGGGTAGAAAAGGACGTAATTTCCCTTGAACATGTCATAAAAACTTGAAATCATCGATTTGAGTAAAAGTCGGTCAAACATAAGAGGTCGTAGGTATAAAATGGCCTAAACACTTCGAATCGGACGATATGATTCAATATAAGTCAAATAGGATCAATCTTGGGTAGAAAATGACGTATTTCCCCTTGAACATGTCAAAAACGCTTCAAATACATCGATTTAAGTCTAACTTGGTCAAATGGGATAAGTTTTGGGTTGAAAATGACGTATTTACCCTTAAACATGACATTAACACTTAAAATACATCGATTTGAGTCAAACTCGGTCAAACGGGAGAAGTTCTGTGTATAACATGATTTAAACACTTTAAATCGGATGATATGAGTCAATATAGGTCAAACTGGTTCAAATTATGTTTAAAATGACGTCCTTACCCCTGAACTTGTCATAAAAACTTGAAATACATCGACTTGAGGGAAACTCGGTCAAATGGGAGAGGTTTTGGGTATAAAATGGCCTAAACAATACGAATTTACCCTTGAACATTTCGAATTGGACGATATGAGTCAATATAGGTCAAATAGGGAAAGTTTTGGGTTGAAAATGACGTATTTACCCTTGAACATGTCATAAACACTTGAAATACATCGATTTGAATCAAACTTGGTCATATGGGAGAGGTTCTTGGTAGAAAAATGAGTCCATATATGTGAAATGGGATTAGTTTTGGGTAGAAAATGACGTATTTACCCTTTAACATGTCCTTAACACTTGAAATAAAGCGATTTGAGTCAAACTCGGTCAAATTGGAGAGATTTTGGGTATTTAATTACCTGAACATCAGTATAGGTCAAATGGGATCAGTTTTGGGTTGAAAGTGACGTATTTATCCTTGAACATGTCATAAACACTTGAAATTTATCAACTTGAGTCAAACTCGGTCAAATGGGAGAGGTTCTAGGTATAAAACGACTTAAACATTTCGAATCAAATGATATGAGTCAATATAGGTCAAATGGGATCAGTTTTGGGTAGAAAATGATGTATTTTCACATTAACATGTCATAAACACTTGAAATACAGCGATTTAAGTCAAACTCGGTCAAATGGGAGAGCTTTTAGGTATTTAATGACCTAAACAGTTATAATCGAACGATATGAGTCAATCTAGGTTAAATGGGATAGGTTTAGGGTAGAAAATGACGTATTTACCCTTGAAATGTCATAAACACTTGAAATACATCGATTTGAATCAAACTCGGTCAAATGGGAGAGGTTCTGCGTATAAAATGACTTAAACATTTCGAATCGGACGATATGAGTCCATATAGGTCAAATGGGATCAGTTTTGGGTAGAAAAGGACGTAATTTCCCTTGAACATGTCATAAAAACTTGAAATCATCGATTTGAGTAAAAGTCGGTCAAACATAAGAGGTTGTAGGTATAAAATGGCCTAAACACTTCGAATCGGACGATATGATTCAATATAAGTCAAATAGGATCAATCTTGGGTAGAAAATGACGTATTTCCCCTTGAACATGTCAAAAACGCTTCAAATACATCGATTTAAGTCTAACTTGGTCAAATGGGATAAGTTTTGGGTTGAAAATGACGTATTTACCCTTAAACATGACATTAACACTTAAAATACATCGATTTGAGTCAAACTCGGTCAAACGGGAGAAGTTCTGTGTATAACATGATTTAAACACTTTAAATCGGATGATATGAGTCAATATAGGTCAAACTGGTTCAAATTATGTTTAAAATGACGTCCTTACCCCTGAACTTGTCATAAAAACTTGAAATACATCGACTTGAGGGAAACTCAGTCAAATGGGAGAGGTTTTGGGTATAAAATGGCCTAAACAATACGAATTTACCCTTGAACATTTCGAATTGGACGATATGAGTCAATATAGGTCAAATAGGGAAAGTTTTGGGTTGAAAATGACGTATTTACCCTTGAACATGTCATAAACACTTGAAATACATCGATTTGAATCAAACTTGGTCATATGGGAGAGGTTCTTGGTAGAAAAATGAGTCCATATATGTGAAATGGGATTAGTTTTGGGTAGAAAATGACGTATTTACCCTTTAACATGTCCTTAACACTTGAAATAAAGCGATTTGAGTCAAACTCGGTCAAATTGGAGAGATTTTGGGTATTTAATTACCTGAACATCAGTATAGGTCAAATGGGATCAGTTTGGGGTTGAAAATGACGTATTTATCCTTGAACATGTCATAAACACTTGAAATTTATCAACTTGAGTCAAACTCGGTCAAATGGGAGAGGTTCTAGGTATAAAACGACTTAAACATTTCGAATCAAATGATATGAGTCAATATAGGTCAAATGGGATCAGTTTTGGGTAGAAAATGATGTATTTTCACATTAACATGTCATAAACACTTGAAATACAGCGATTTAAGTCAAACTCGGTCAAATGGGAGAGCTTTTAGGTATTTAATGACCTAAACAGTTATAATCGAACGATATGAGTCAATCTAGGTCAAATGGGATAGGTTTAGGGTAAAATGACGTATTTACCCTTGAAATGTCATAAACACTTGAAATACATCGATTTGAATCAAACTCGGTCAAATGGGAGAGGTTCTGCGTATAAAATGACTTAAACATTTCGAATCGGACGATATGAGTCCATATAGGTCAAATGGGATCAGTTTTGGGTAGAAAAGGACGTAATTTCCCTTGAACATGTCATAAAAACTTGAAATCATCGATTTGAGTAAAAGTCGGTCAAACATAAGAGGTCGTAGGTATAAAATGGCCTAAACACTTCGAATCGGACGATATGATTCAATATAAGTCAAATAGGATCAATCTTGGGTAGAAAATGACGTATTTCCCCTTGAACATGTCAAAAACGCTTCAAATACATCGATTTAAGTCTAACTTGGTCAAATGGGATAAGTTTTGGGTTGAAAATGACGTATTTACCCTTAAACATGACATTAACACTTAAAATACATCGATTTGAGTCAAACTCGGTCAAACGGGAGAAGTTCTGTGTATAACATGATTTAAACACTTTAAATCGGATGATATGAGTCAATATAGGTCAAACTGGTTCAAATTATGTTTAAAATGACGTCCTTACCCCTGAACTTGTCATAAAAACTTGAAATACATCGACTTGAGGGAAACTCGGTCAAATGGGAGAGGTTTTGGGTATAAAATGGCCTAAACAATACGAATTTACCCTTGAACATTTCGAATTGGACGATATGAGTCAATATAGGTCAAATAGGGAAAGTTTTGGGTTGAAAATGACGTATTTACCCTTGAACATGTCATAAACACTTGAAATACATCGATTTGAATCAAACTTGGTCATATGGGAGAGGTTCTTGGTAGAAAAATGAGTCCATATATGTGAAATGGGATTAGTTTTGGGTAGAAAATGACGTATTTACCCTTTAACATGTCCTTAACACTTGAAATAAAGCGATTTGAGTCAAACTCGGTCAAATTGGAGAGATTTTGGGTATTTAATTACCTGAACATCAGTATAGGTCAAATGGGATCAGTTTGGGGTTGAAAATGACGTATTTATCCTTGAACATGTCATAAACACTTGAAATTTATCAACTTGAGTCAAACTCGGTCAAATGGGAGAGGTTCTAGGTATAAAACGACTTAAACATTTCGAATCAAATGATATGAGTCAATATAGGTCAAATGGGATCAGTTTTGGGTAGAAAATGATGTATTTTCACATTAACATGTCATAAACACTTGAAATACAGCGATTTAAGTCAAACTCGGTCAAATGGGAGAGCTTTTAGGTATTTAATGACCTAAACAGTTATAATCGAACGATATGAGTCAATCTAGGTCAAATGGGATAGGTTTAGGGTAAAATGACGTATTTACCCTTGAAATGTCATAAACACTTGAAATACATCGATTTGAATCAAACTCGGTCAAATGGGAGAGGTTCTGCGTATAAAATGACTTAAACATTTCGAATCGGACGATATGAGTCCATATAGGTCAAATGGGATCAGTTTTGGGTAGAAAAGGACGTAATTTCCCTTGAACATGTCATAAAAACTTGAAATCATCGATTTGAGTAAAAGTCGGTCAAACATAAGAGGTCGTAGGTATAAAATGGCCTAAACACTTCGAATCGGACGATATGATTCAATATAAGTCAAATAGGATCAATCTTGGGTAGAAAATGACGTATTTCCCCTTGAACATGTCAAAAACGCTTCAAATACATCGATTTAAGTCTAACTTGGTCAAATGGGATAAGTTTTGGGTTGAAAATGACGTATTTACCCTTAAACATGACATTAACACTTAAAATACATCGATTTGAGTCAAACTCGGTCAAACGGGAGAAGTTCTGTGTATAACATGATTTAAACACTTTAAATCGGATGATATGAGTCAATATAGGTCAAACTGGTTCAAATTATGTTTAAAATGACGTCCTTACCCCTGAACTTGTCATAAAAACTTGAAATACATCGACTTGAGGGAAACTCGGTCAAATGGGAGAGGTTTTGGGTATAAAATGGCCTAAACAATACGAATTTACCCTTGAACATTTCGAATTGGACGATATGAGTCAATATAGGTCAAATAGGGAAAGTTTTGGGTTGAAAATGACGTATTTACCCTTGAACATGTCATAAACACTTGAAATACATCGATTTGAATCAAACTTGGTCATATGGGAGAGGTTCTTGGTAGAAAAATGAGTCCATATATGTGAAATGGGATTAGTTTTGGGTAGAAAATGACGTATTTACCCTTTAACATGTCCTTAACACTTCAAATAAAGCGATTTGAGTCAAACTCGGTCAAATTGGAGAGATTTTGGGTATTTAATTACCTGAACATCAGTATAGGTCAAATGGGATCAGTTTGGGGTTGAAAATGACGTATTTATCCTTGAACATGTCATAAACACTTGAAATTTATCAACTTGAGTCAAACTCGGTCAAATGGGAGAGGTTCTAGGTATAAAACGACTTAAACATTTCGAATCAAATGATATGAGTCAATATAGGTCAAATGGGATCAGTTTTGGGTAGAAAATGATGTATTTTCACATTAACATGTCATAAACACTTGAAATACAGCGATTTAAGTCAAACTCGGTCAAATGGGAGAGCTTTTAGGTATTTAATGACCTAAACAGTTATAATCGAATGATATGAGTCAATCTAGGTCAAATGGGATAGGTTTAGGGTAGAAAATGACGTATTTACCCTTGAAATGTCATAAACACTTGAAATACATCGATTTGAATCAAACTCGGTCAAATGGGAGAGGTTCTGCGTATAAAACGACTTAAACATTTCGAATCGGACGATATGAGTCCATATAGGTCAAATGGGATCAGTTTTGGGTAGAAAAGGACGTAATTTCCCTTGAACATGTCATAAAAACTTGAAATCATGGATTTGAGTAAAAGTCGGTCAAACATAAGAGGTTGTAGGTATAAAATGGCCTAAACACTTCGAATCGGACGATATGATTCAATATAAGTCAAATAGGATCAATCTTGGGTAGAAAATGACGTATTTCCCCTTGAACATGTCAAAAACGCTTCAAATACATCGATTTAAGTCTAACTTGGTCAAATGGGATAAGTTTTGGGTTGAAAATGACGTATTTACCCTTAAACATGACATAAACACTTAAAATACATCGATTTGAGTCAAACTCGGTCAAACGGGAGAAGTTCTGTGTATAACATGATTTCAACACTTTAAATCGGATGATATGAGTCAATATAGGTCAAACTGGTTCAAATTATGTTTAAAATGACGTCCTTACCCCTGAACTTGTCATAAAAACTTGAAATACATCGACTTGAGGAAAAATCGGTCAAATGGGAGAGGTTTTGGGTATAAAATGGCCTAAACAATACGAATTTACCCTTGAACATTTCGAATTGGACGATATGAGTCAATATAGGTCAAATAGGGAAAGTTTTGGGTTGAAAATGACGTATTTACCCTTGAACATGTCATAAACACTTGAAATACATCGATTTGAATCAAACTTGGTCATATGGGAGAGGTTCTTGGTAGAAAAATGAGTCCATATATGTGAAATGGGATTAGTTTTGGGTAGAAAATGACGTATTTACCCTTTAACATGTCCTTAACACTTGAAATAAAGCGATTTGAGTCAAACTCGGTCAAATTGGAGAGATTTTGGGTATTTAATTACCTGAACATCAGTATAGGTCAAATGGGATCAGTTTTGGGTTGAAAATGACGTATTTATCCTTGAACATGTCATAAACACTTGAAATTTATCAACTTGAGTCAAACTCGGTCAAATGGGAGAGGTTCTAGGTATAAAACGACTTAAACATTTCGAATCAAATGATATGAGTCAATATAGGTCAAATGGGATCAGTTTTGGGTAGAAAATGATGTATTTTCACATTAACATGTCATAAACACTTGAAATACAGCGATTTAAGTCAAACTCGGTCAAATGGGAGAGCTTTTAGGTATTTAATGACCTAAACAGTTATAATCGAACGATATGAGTCAATCTAGGTCAAATGGGATAGGTTTAGGGTAGAAAATGACGTATTTACCCTTGAAATGTCATAAACACTTGAAATACATCGATTTGAATCAAACTCGGTCAAATGGGAGAGGTTCTGCGTATAAAATGACTTAAACATTTCGAATCGGACGATATGAGTCCATATAGGTCAAATGGGATCAGTTTTGGGTAGAAAAGGACGTAATTTCCCTTGAACATGTCATAAAAACTTGAAATCATCGATTTG
The DNA here is from genome assembly GCA_026401315.1 of Dysphania ambrosioides. Classification (NCBI taxonomy): domain Eukaryota; kingdom Viridiplantae; phylum Streptophyta; class Magnoliopsida; order Caryophyllales; family Amaranthaceae; genus Dysphania; species Dysphania ambrosioides. The sequence continues at coordinate 9,438,035 of CM048668.1, read as the reverse complement.
AGTAAAAGTCGGTCAAACATAAGAGGTCGTAGGTATAAAATGGCCTAAACACTTCGAATCGGACGATATGATTCAATATAAGTCAAATAGGATCAATCTTGGGTAGAAAATGACGTATTTCCCCTTGAACATGTCAAAAACGCTTCAAATACATCGATTTAAGTCTAACTTGGTCAAATGGGATAAGTTTTGGGTTGAAAATGACGTATTTACCCTTAAACATGACATTAACACTTAAAATACATCGATTTGAGTCAAACTCGGTCAAACGGGAGAAGTTCTGTGTATAACATGATTTAAACACTTTAAATCGGATGATATGAGTCAATATAGGTCAAACTGGTTCAAATTATGTTTAAAATGACGTCCTTACCCCTGAACTTGTCATAAAAACTTGAAATACATCGACTTGAGGGAAACTCGGTCAAATGGGAGAGGTTTTGGGTATAAAATGGCCTAAACAATACGAATTTACCCTTGAACATTTCGAATTGGACGATATGAGTCAATATAGGTCAAATAGGGAAAGTTTTGGGTTGAAAATGACGTATTTACCCTTGAACATGTCATAAACACTTGAAATACATCGATTTGAATCAAACTTGGTCATATGGGAGAGGTTCTTGGTAGAAAAATGAGTCCATATATGTGAAATGGGATTAGTTTTGGGTAGAAAATGACGTATTTACCCTTTAACATGTCCTTAACACTTGAAATAAAGCGATTTGAGTCAAACTCGGTCAAATTGGAGAGATTTTGGGTATTTAATTACCTGAACATCAGTATAGGTCAAATGGGATCAGTTTTGGGTTGAAAGTGACGTATTTATCCTTGAACATGTCATAAACACTTGAAATTTATCAACTTGAGTCAAACTCGGTCAAATGGGAGAGGTTCTAGGTATAAAACGACTTAAACATTTCGAATCAAATGATATGAGTCAATATAGGTGAAATGGGATCAGTTTTGGGTAGAAAATGATGTATTTTCACATTAACATGTCATAAACACTTGAAATACAGCGATTTAAGTCAAACTCGGTCAAATGGGAGAGCTTTTAGGTATTTAATGACCTAAACAGTTATAATCGAACGATATGAGTCAATCTAGGTCAAATGGGATAGGTTTAGGGTAGAAAATGACGTATTTACCCTTGAAATGTCATAAACACTTGAAATACATCGATTTGAATCAAACTCGGTCAAATGGGAGAGGTTCTGCGTATAAAATGACTTAAACATTTCGAATCGGACGATATGAGTCCATATAGGTCAAATGGGATCAGTTTTGGGTAGAAAAGGACGTAATTTCCCTTGAACATGTCATAAAAACTTGAAATCATGGATTTGAGTAAAAGTCGGTCAAACATAAGAGGTTGTAGGTATAAAATGGCCTAAACACTTCGAATCGGACGATATGATTCAATATAAGTCAAATAGGATCAATCTTGGGTAGAAAATGACGTATTTCCCCTTGAACATGTCAAAAACGCTTCAAATACATCGATTTAAGTCTAACTTGGTCAAATGGGATAAGTTTTGGGTTGAAAATGACGTATTTACCCTTAAACATGACATTAACACTTAAAATACATCGATTTGAGTCAAACTCGGTCAAACGGGAGAAGTTCTGTGTATAACATGATTTAAACACTTTAAATCGGATGATATGAGTCAATATAGGTCAAACTGGTTCAAATTATGTTTAAAATGACGTCCTTACCCCTGAACTTGTCATAAAAACTTGAAATACATCGACTTGAGGGAAACTCGGTCAAATGGGAGAGGTTTTGGGTATAAAATGGCCTAAACAATACGAATTTACCCTTGAACATTTCGAATTGGACGATATGAGTCAATATAGGTCAAATAGGGAAAGTTTTGGGTTGAAAATGACGTATTTACCCTTGAACATGTCATAAACACTTGAAATACATCGATTTGAATCAAACTTGGTCATATGGGAGAGGTTCTTGGTAGAAAAATGAGTCCATATATGTGAAATGGGATTAGTTTTGGGTAGAAAATGACGTATTTACCCTTTAACATGTCCTTAACACTTGAAATAAAGCGATTTGAGTCAAACTCGGTCAAATTGGAGAGATTTTGGGTATTTAATTACCTGAACATCAGTATAGGTCAAATGGGATCAGTTTTGGGTTGAAAGTGACGTATTTATCCTTGAACATGTCATAAACACTTGAAATTTATCAACTTGAGTCAAACTCGGTCAAATGGGAGAGGTTCTAGGTATAAAACGACTTAAACATTTCGAATCAAATGATATGAGTCAATATAGGTCAAATGGGATCAGTTTTGGGTAGAAAATGATGTATTTTCACATTAACATGTCATAAACACTTGAAATACAGCGATTTAAGTCAAACTCGGTCAAATGGGAGAGCTTTTAGGTATTTAATGACCTAAACAGTTATAATCGAACGATATGAGTCAATCTAGGTCAAATGGGATAGGTTTAGGGTAGAAAATGACGTATTTACCCTTGAAATGTCATAAACACTTGAAATACATCGATTTGAATCAAACTCGGTCAAATGGGAGAGGTTCTGCGTATAAAATGACTTAAACATTTCGAATCGGACGATATGAGTCCATATAGGTCAAATGGGATCAGTTTTGGGTAGAAAAGGACGTAATTTCCCTTGAACATGTCATAAAAACTTGAAATCATGGATTTGAGTAAAAGTCGGTCAAACATAAGAGGTTGTAGGTATAAAATGGCCTAAACACTTCGAATCGGACGATATGATTCAATATAAGTCAAATAGGATCAATCTTGGGTAGAAAATGACGTATTTCCCCTTGAACATGTCAAAAACGCTTCAAATACATCGATTTAAGTCTAACTTGGTCAAATGGGATAAGTTTTGGGTTGAAAATGACGTATTTACCCTTAAACATGACATTAACACTTAAAATACATCGATTTGAGTCAAACTCGGTCAAACGGGAGAAGTTCTGTGTATAACATGATTTAAACACTTTAAATCGGATGATATGAGTCAATATAGGTCAAACTGGTTCAAATTATGTTTAAAATGACGTCCTTACCCCTGAACTTGTCATAAAAACTTGAAATACATCGACTTGAGGGAAACTCGGTCAAATGGGAGAGGTTTTGGGTATAAAATGGCCTAAACAATACGAATTTACCCTTGAACATTTCGAATTGGACGATATGAGTCAATATAGGTCAAATAGGGAAAGTTTTGGGTTGAAAATGACGTATTTACCCTTGAACATGTCATAAACACTTGAAATACATCGATTTGAATCAAACTTGGTCATATGGGAGAGGTTCTTGGTAGAAAAATGAGTCCATATATGTGAAATGGGATTAGTTTTGGGTAGAAAATGACGTATTTACCCTTTAACATGTCCTTAACACTTCAAATAAAGCGATTTGAGTCAAACTCGGTCAAATTGGAGAGATTTTGGGTATTTAATTACCTGAACATCAGTATAGGTCAAATGGGATCAGTTTGGGGTTCAAAATGACGTATTTATCCTTGAACATGTCATAAACACTTGAAATTTATCAACTTGAGTCAAACTCGGTCAAATGGGAGAGGTTCTAGGTATAAAACGACTTAAACATTTCGAATCAAATGATATGAGTCAATATAGGTCAAATGGGATCAGTTTTGGGTAGAAAATGATGTATTTTCACATTAACATGTCATAAACACTTGAAATACAACGATTTAAGTCAAACTCGGTCAAATGGGAGAGCTTTTAGGTATTTAATGACCTAAACAGTTATAATCGAATGATATGAGTCAATCTAGGTCAAATGGGATAGGTTTAGGGTAGAAAATGACGTATTTACCCTTGAAATGTCATAAACACTTGAAATACATCGATTTGAATCAAACTCGGTCAAATGGGAGAGGTTCTGCGTATAAAACGACTTAAACATTTCGAATCGGACGATATGAGTCCATATAGGTCAAATGGGATCAGTTTTGGGTAGAAAAGGACGTAATTTCCCTTGAACATGTCATAAAAACTTGAAATCATCGATTTGAGTAAAAGTCGGTCAAACATAAGAGGTTGTAGGTATAAAATGGCCTAAACACTTCGAATCGGACGATATGATTCAATATAAGTCAAATAGGATCAATCTTGGGTAGAAAATGACGTATTTCCCCTTGAACATGTCAAAAACGCTTCAAATACATCGATTTAAGTCTAACTTGGTCAAATGGGATAAGTTTTGGGTTGAAAATGACGTATTTACCCTTAAACATGACATTAACACTTAAAATACATCGATTTGAGTCAAACTCGGTCAAACGGGAGAAGTTCTGTGTATAACATGATTTAAACACTTTAAATCGGATGATATGAGTCAATATAGGTCAAACTGGTTCAAATTATGTTTAAAATGACGTCCTTACCCCTGAACTTGTCATAAAAACTTGAAATACATCGACTTGAGGGAAACTCGGTCAAATGGGAGAGGTTTTGGGTATAAAATGGCCTAAACAATACGAATTTACCCTTGAACATTTCGAATTGGACGATATGAGTCAATATAGGTCAAATAGGGAAAGTTTTGGGTTGAAAATGACGTATTTACCCTTGAACATGTCATAAACACTTGAAATACATCGATTTGAATCAAACTTGGTCATATGGGAGAGGTTCTTGGTAGAAAAATGAGTCCATATATGTGAAATGGGATTAGTTTTGGGTAGAAAATGACGTATTTACCCTTTAACATGTCCTTAACACTTGAAATAAAGCGATTTGAGTCAAACTCGGTCAAATTGGAGAGATTTTGGGTATTTAATTACCTGAACATCAGTATAGGTCAAATGGGATCAGTTTTGGGTTGAAAGTGACGTATTTATCCTTGAACATGTCATAAACACTTGAAATTTATCAACTTGAGTCAAACTCGGTCAAATGGGAGAGGTTCTAGGTATAAAACGACTTAAACATTTCGAATCAAATGATATGAGTCAATATAGGTCAAATGGGATCAGTTTTGGGTAGAAAATGATGTATTTTCACATTAACATGTCATAAACACTTGAAATACAGCGATTTAAGTCAAACTCGGTCAAATGGGAGAGCTTTTAGGTATTTAATGACCTAAACAGTTATAATCGAACGATATGAGTCAATCTAGGTCAAATGGGATAGGTTTAGGGTAGAAAATGACGTATTTACCCTTGAAATGTCATAAACACTTGAAATACATCGATTTGAATCAAACTCGGTCAAATGGGAGAGGTTCTGCGTATAAAATGACTTAAACATTTCGAATCGGACGATATGAGTCCATATAGGTCAAATGGGATCAGTTTTGGGTAGAAAAGGACGTAATTTCCCTTGAACATGTCATAAAAACTTGAAATCATCGATTTGAGTAAAAGTCGGTCAAACATAAGAGGTCGTAGGTATAAAATGGCCTAAACACTTCGAATCGGACGATATGATTCAATATAAGTCAAATAGGATCAATCTTGGGTAGAAAATGACGTATTTCCCCTTGAACATGTCAAAAACGCTTCAAATACATCGATTTAAGTCTAACTTGGTCAAATGGGATAAGTTTTGGGTTGAAAATGACGTATTTACCCTTAAACATGACATTAACACTTAAAATACATCGATTTGAGTCAAACTCGGTCAAACGGGAGAAGTTCTGTGTATAACATGATTTAAACACTTTAAATCGGATGATATGAGTCAATATAGGTCAAACTGGTTCAAATTATGTTTAAAATGACGTCCTTACCCCTGAACTTGTCATAAAAACTTGAAATACATCGACTTGAGGGAAACTCGGTCAAATGGGAGAGGTTTTGGGTATAAAATGGCCTAAACAATACGAATTTACCCTTGAACATTTCGAATTGGACGATATGAGTCAATATAGGTCAAATAGGGAAAGTTTTGGGTTGAAAATGACGTATTTACCCTTGAACATGTCATAAACACTTGAAATACATCGATTTGAATCAAACTTGGTCATATGGGAGAGGTTCTTGGTAGAAAAATGAGTCCATATATGTGAAATGGGATTAGTTTTGGGTAGAAAATGACGTATTTACCCTTTAACATGTCCTTAACACTTGAAATAAAGCGATTTGAGTCAAACTCGGTCAAATTGGAGAGATTTTGGGTATTTAATTACCTGAACATCAGTATAGGTCAAATGGGATCAGTTTTGGGTTGAAAGTGACGTATTTATCCTTGAACATGTCATAAACACTTGAAATTTATCAACTTGAGTCAAACTCGGTCAAATGGGAGAGGTTCTAGGTATAAAACGACTTAAACATTTCGAATCAAATGATATGAGTCAATATAGGTCAAATGGGATCAGTTTTGGGTAGAAAATGATGTATTTTCACATTAACATGTCATAAACACTTGAAATACAGCGATTTAAGTCAAACTCGGTCAAATGGGAGAGCTTTTAGGTATTTAATGACCTAAACAGTTATAATCGAACGATATGAGTCAATCTAGGTCAAATGGGATAGGTTTAGGGTAGAAAATGACGTATTTACCCTTGAAATGTCATAAACACTTGAAATACATCGATTTGAATCAAACTCGGTCAAATGGGAGAGGTTCTGCGTATAAAATGACTTAAACATTTCGAATCGGACGATATGAGTCCATATAGGTCAAATGGGATCAGTTTTGGGTAGAAAAGGACGTAATTTCCCTTGAACATGTCATAAAAACTTGAAATCATGGATTTGAGTAAAAGTCGGTCAAACATAAGAGGTTGTAGGTATAAAATGGCCTAAACACTTCGAATCGGACGATATGATTCAATATAAGTCAAATAGGATCAATCTTGGGTAGAAAATGACGTATTTCCCCTTGAACATGTCAAAAACGCTTCAAATACATCGATTTAAGTCTAACTTGGTCAAATGGGATAAGTTTTGGGTTGAAAATGACGTATTTACCCTTAAACATGACATTAACACTTAAAATACATCGATTTGAGTCAAACTCGGTCAAACGGGAGAAGTTCTGTGTATAACATGATTTAAACACTTTAAATCGGATGATATGAGTCAATATAGGTCAAACTGGTTCAAATTATGTTTAAAATGACGTCCTTACCCCTGAACTTGTCATAAAAACTTGAAATACATCGACTTGAGGGAAACTCGGTCAAATGGGAGAGGTTTTGGGTATAAAATGGCCTAAACAATACGAATTTACCCTTGAACATTTCGAATTGGACGATATGAGTCAATATAGGTCAAATAGGGAAAGTTTTGGGTTGAAAATGACGTATTTACCCTTGAACATGTCATAAACACTTGAAATACATCGATTTGAATCAAACTTGGTCATATGGGAGAGGTTCTTGGTAGAAAAATGAGTCCATATATGTGAAATGGGATTAGTTTTGGGTAGAAAATGACGTATTTACCCTTTAACATGTCCTTAACACTTGAAATAAAGCGATTTGAGTCAAACTCGGTCAAATTGGAGAGATTTTGGGTATTTAATTACCTGAACATCAGTATAGGTCAAATGGGATCAGTTTTGGGTTGAAAATGACGTATTTATCCTTGAACATGTCATAAACACTTGAAATTTATCAACTTGAGTCAAACTCGGTCAAATGGGAGAGGTTCTAGGTATAAAACGACTTAAACATTTCGAATCAAATGATATGAGTCAATATAGGTCAAATGGGATCAGTTTTGGGTAGAAAATGATGTATTTTCACATTAACATGTCATAAACACTTGAAATACAGCGATTTAAGTCAAACTCGGTCAAATGGGAGAGCTTTTAGGTATTTAATGACCTAAACAGTTATAATCGAACGATATGAGTCAATCTAGGTCAAATGGGATAGGTTTAGGGTAGAAAATGACGTATTTACCCTTGAAATGTCATAAACACTTGAAATACATCGATTTGAATCAAACTCGGTCAAATGGGAGAGGTTCTGCGTATAAAATGACTTAAACATTTCGAATCGGACGATATGAGTCCATATAGGTCAAATGGGATCAGTTTTGGGTAGAAAAGGACGTAATTTCCCTTGAACATGTCATAAAAACTTGAAATCATGGATTTGAGTAAAAGTCGGTCAAACATAAGAGGTTGTAGGTATAAAATGGCCTAAACACTTCGAATCGGACGATATGATTCAATATAAGTCAAATAGGATCAATCTTGGGTAGAAAATGACGTATTTCCCCTTGAACATGTCAAAAACGCTTCAAATACATCGATTTAAGTCTAACTTGGTCAAATGGGATAAGTTTTGGGTTGAAAATGACGTATTTACCCTTAAACATGACATTAACACTTAAAATACATCGATTTGAGTCAAACTCGGTCAAACGGGAGAAGTTCTGTGTATAACATGATTTAAACACTTTAAATCGGATGATATGAGTCAATATAGGTCAAACTGGTTCAAATTATGTTTAAAATGACGTCCTTACCCCTGAACTTGTCATAAAAACTTGAAATACATCGACTTGAGGGAAACTCGGTCAAATGGGAGAGGTTTTGGGTATAAAATGGCCTAAACAATACGAATTTACCCTTGAACATTTCGAATTGGACGATATGAGTCAATATAGGTCAAATAGGGAAAGTTTTGGGTTGAAAATGACGTATTTACCCTTGAACATGTCATAAACACTTGAAATACATCGATTTGAATCAAACTTGGTCATATGGGAGAGGTTCTTGGTAGAAAAATGAGTCCATATATGTGAAATGGGATTAGTTTTGGGTAGAAAATGACGTATTTACCCTTTAACATGTCCTTAACACTTGAAATAAAGCGATTTGAGTCAAACTCGGTCAAATTGGAGAGATTTTGGGTATTTAATTACCTGAACATCAGTATAGGTCAAATGGGATCAGTTTTGGGTTGAAAGTGACGTATTTATCCTTGAACATGTCATAAACACTTGAAATTTATCAACTTGAGTCAAACTCGGTCAAATGGGAGAGGTTCTAGGTATAAAACGACTTAAACATTTCGAATCAAATGATATGAGTCAATATAGGTCAAATGGGATCAGTTTTGGGTAGAAAATGATGTATTTTCACATTAACATGTCATAAACACTTGAAATACAGCGATTTAAGTCAAACTCGGTCAAATGGGAGAGCTTTTAGGTATTTAATGACCTAAACAGTTATAATCGAACGATATGAGTCAATCTAGGTCAAATGGGATAGGTTTAGGGTAGAAAATGACGTATTTACCCTTGAAATGTCATAAACACTTGAAATACATCGATTTGAATCAAACTCGGTCAAATGGGAGAGGTTCTGCGTATAAAATGACTTAAACATTTCGAATCGGACGATATGAGTCCATATAGGTCAAATGGGATCAGTTTTGGGTAGAAAAGGACGTAATTTCCCTTGAACATGTCATAAAAACTTGAAATCATCGATTTGAGTAAAAGTCGGTCAAACATAAGAGGTCGTAGGTATAAAATGGCCTAAACACTTCAAATCGGACGATATGATTCAATATAAGTCAAATAGGATCAATCTTGGGTAGAAAATGACGTATTTCCCCTTGAACATGTCAAAAACGCTTCAAATACATCGATTTAAGTCTAACTTGGTCAAATGGGATAAGTTTTGGGTTGAAAATGACGTATTTACCCTTAAACATGACATTAACACTTAAAATACATCGATTTGAGTCAAACTCGGTCAAACGGGAGAAGTTCTGTGTATAACATGATTTAAACACTTTAAATCGGATGATATGAGTCAATATAGGTCAAACTGGTTCAAATTATGTTTAAAATGACGTCCTTACCCCTGAACTTGTCATAAAAACTTGAAATACATCGACTTGAGGGAAACTCGGTCAAATGGGAGAGGTTTTGGGTATAAAATGGCCTAAACAATACGAATTTACCCTTGAACATTTCGAATTGGACGATATGAGTCAATATAGGTCAAATAGGGAAAGTTTTGGGTTGAAAATGACGTATTTACCCTTGAACATGTCATAAACACTTGAAATACATCGATTTGAATCAAACTTGGTCATATGGGAGAGGTTCTTGGTAGAAAAATGAGTCCATATATGTGAAATGGGATTAGTTTTGGGTAGAAAATGACGTATTTACCCTTTAACATGTCCTTAACACTTGAAATAAAGCGATTTGAGTCAAACTCGGTCAAATTGGAGAGATTTTGGGTATTTAATTACCTGAACATCAGTATAGGTCAAATGGGATCAGTTTTGGGTTGAAAGTGACGTATTTATCCTTGAACATGTCATAAACACTTGAAATTTATCAACTTGAGTCAAACTCGGTCAAATGGGAGAGGTTCTAGGTATAAAACGACTTAAACATTTCGAATCAAATGATATGAGTCAATATAGGTCAAATGGGATCAGTTTTGGGTAGAAAATGATGTATTTTCACATTAACATGTCATAAACACTTGAAATACAGCGATTTAAGTCAAACTCGGTCAAATGGGAGAGCTTTTAGGTATTTAATGACCTAAACAGTTATAATCGAACGATATGAGTCAATCTAGGTCAAATGGGATAGGTTTAGGGTAGAAAATGACGTATTTACCCTTGAAATGTCATAAACACTTGAAATACATCGATTTGAATCAAACTCGGTCAAATGGGAGAGGTTCTGCGTATAAAATGACTTAAACATTTCGAATCGGACGATATGAGTCCATATAGGTCAAATGGGATCAGTTTTGGGTAGAAAAGGACGTAATTTCCCTTGAACATGTCATAAAAACTTGAAATCATCGATTTGAGTAAAAGTCGGTCAAACATAAGAGGTTGTAGGTATAAAATGGCCTAAACACTTCGAATCGGACGATATGATTCAATATAAGTCAAATAGGATCAATCTTGGGTAGAAAATGACGTATTTCCCCTTGAACATGTCAAAAACGCTTCAAATACATCGATTTAAGTCTAACTTGGTCAAATGGGATAAGTTTTGGGTTGAAAATGACGTATTTACCCTTAAACATGACATTAACACTTAAAATACATCGATTTGGCTCAAACTCGGTCAAACGGGAGAAGTTCTGTGTATAACATGATTTAAACACTTTAAATCGGATGATATGAGTCAATATAGGTCAAACTGGTTCAAATTATGTTTAAAATGACGTCCTTACCCCTGAACTTGTCATAAAAACTTGAAATACATCGACTTGAGGGAAACTCGGTCAAATGGGAGAGGTTTTGGGTATAAAATGGCCTAAACAATACGAATTTACCCTTGAACATTTCGAATTGGACGATATGAGTCAATATAGGTCAAATAGGGAAAGTTTTGGGTTGAAAATGACGTATTTACCCTTGAACATGTCATAAACACTTGAAATACATCGATTTGAATCAAACTTGGTCATATGGGAGAGGTTCTTGGTAGAAAAATGAGTCCATATATGTGAAATGGGATTAGTTTTGGGTAGAAAATGACGTATTTACCCTTTAACATGTCCTTAACACTTGAAATAAAGCGATTTGAGTCAAACTCGGTCAAATTGGAGAGATTTTGGGTATTTAATTACCTGAACATCAGTATAGGTCAAATGGGATCAGTTTTGGGTTGAAAATGATGTATTTATCCTTGAACATGTCATAAACACTTGAAATTTATCAACTTGAGTCAAACTCGGTCAAATGGGAGAGGTTCTAGGTATAAAACGACTTAAACATTTCGAATCAAATGATATGAGTCAATATAGGTCAAATGGGATCAGTTTTGGGTAGAAAATGATGTATTTTCACATTAACATGTCATAAACACTTGAAATACAGCGATTTAAGTCAAACTCGGTCAAATGGGAGAGCTTTTAGGTATTTAATGACCTAAACAGTTATAATCGAACGATATGAGTCAATCTAGGTCAAATGGGATAGGTTTAGGGTAGAAAATGACGTATTTACCCTTGAAATGTCATAAACACTTGAAATACATCGATTTGAATCAAACTCGGTCAAATGGGAGAGGTTCTGCGTATAAAATGACTTAAACATTTCGAATCGGACGATATGAGTCCATATAGGTCAAATGGGATCAGTTTTGGGTAGAAAAGGACGTAATTTCCCTTGAACATGTCATAAAAACTTGAAATCATGGATTTGAGTAAAAGTCGGTCAAACATAAGAGGTTGTAGGTATAAAATGGCCTAAACACTTCGAATCGGACGATATGATTCAATATAAGTCAAATAGGATCAATCTTGGGTAGAAAATGACGTATTTCCCCTTGAACATGTCAAAAACGCTTCAAATACATCGATTTAAGTCTAACTTGGTCAAATGGGATAAGTTTTGGGTTGAAAATGACGTATTTACCCTTAAACATGACATTAACACTTAAAATACATCGATTTGAGTCAAACTCGGTCAAACGGGAGAAGTTCTGTGTATAACATGATTTAAACACTTTAAATCGGATGATATGAGTCAATATAGGTCAAACTGGTTCAAATTATGTTTAAAATGACGTCCTTACCCCTGAACTTGTCATAAAAACTTGAAATACATCGACTTGAGGGAAACTCGGTCAAATGGGAGAGGTTTTGGGTATAAAATGGCCTAAACAATACGAATTTACCCTTGAACATTTCGAATTGGACGATATGAGTCAATATAGGTCAAATAGGGAAAGTTTTGGGTTGAAAATGACGTATTTACCCTTGAACATGTCATAAACACTTGAAATACATCGATTTGAATCAAACTTGGTCATATGGGAGAGGTTCTTGGTAGAAAAATGAGTCCATATATGTGAAATGGGATTAGTTTTGGGTAGAAAATGACGTATTTACCCTTTAACATGTCCTTAACACTTGAAATAAAGCGATTTGAGTCAAACTCGGTCAAATTGGAGAGATTTTGGGTATTTAATTACCTGAACATCAGTATAGGTCAAATGGGATCAGTTTTGGGTTGAAAGTGACGTATTTATCCTTGAACATGTCATAAACACTTGAAATTTATCAACTTGAGTCAAACTCGGTCAAATGGGAGAGGTTCTAGGTATAAAACGACTTAAACATTTCGAATCAAATGATATGAGTCAATATAGGTCAAATGGGATCAGTTTTGGGTAGAAAATGATGTATTTTCACATTAACATGTCATAAACACTTGAAATACAGCGATTTAAGTCAAACTCGGTCAAATGGGAGAGCTTTTAGGTATTTAATGACCTAAACAGTTATAATCGAACGATATGAGTCAATCTAGGTCAAATGGGATAGGTTTAGGGTAGAAAATGACGTATTTACCCTTGAAATGTCATAAACACTTGAAATACATCGATTTGAATCAAACTCGGTCAAATGGGAGAGGTTCTGCGTATAAAATGACTTAAACATTTCGAATCGGACGATATGAGTCCATATAGGTCAAATGGGATCAGTTTTGGGTAGAAAAGGACGTAATTTCCCTTGAACATGTCATAAAAACTTGAAATCATCGATTTGAGTAAAAGTCGGTCAAACATAAGAGGTCGTAGGTATAAAATGGCCTAAACACTTCGAATCGGACGATATGATTCAATATAAGTCAAATAGGATCAATCTTGGGTAGAAAATGACGTATTTCCCCTTGAACATGTCAAAAACGCTTCAAATACATCGATTTAAGTCTAACTTGGTCAAATGGGATAAGTTTTGGGTTGAAAATGACGTATTTACCCTTAAACATGACATTAACACTTAAAATACATCGATTTGAGTCAAACTCGGTCAAACGGGAGAAGTTCTGTGTATAACATGATTTAAACACTTTAAATCGGATGATATGAGTCAATATAGGTCAAACTGGTTCAAATTATGTTTAAAATGACGTCCTTACCCCTGAACTTGTCATAAAAACTTGAAATACATCGACTTGAGGGAAACTCGGTCAAATGGGAGAGGTTTTGGGTATAAAATGGCCTAAACAATACGAATTTACCCTTGAACATTTCGAATTGGACGATATGAGTCAATATAGGTCAAATAGGGAAAGTTTTGGGTTGAAAATGACGTATTTACCCTTGAACATGTCATAAACACTTGAAATACATCGATTTGAATCAAACTTGGTCATATGGGAGAGGTTCTTGGTAGAAAAATGAGTCCATATATGTGAAATGGGATTAGTTTTGGGTAGAAAATGACGTATTTACCCTTTAACATGTCCTTAACACTTGAAATAAAGCGATTTGAGTCAAACTCGGTCAAATTGGAGAGATTTTGGGTATTTAATTACCTGAACATCAGTATAGGTCAAATGGGATCAGTTTTGGGTTGAAAGTGACGTATTTATCCTTGAACATGTCATAAACACTTGAAATTTATCAACTTGAGTCAAACTCGGTCAAATGGGAGAGGTTCTAGGTATAAAACGACTTAAACATTTCGAATCAAATGATATGAGTCAATATAGGTCAAATGGGATCAGTTTTGGGTAGAAAATGATGTATTTTCACATTAACATGTCATAAACACTTGAAATACAGCGATTTAAGTCAAACTCGGTCAAATGGGAGAGCTTTTAGGTATTTAATGACCTAAACAGTTATAATCGAACGATATGAGTCAATCTAGGTCAAATGGGATAGGTTTAGGGTAGAAAATGACGTATTTACCCTTGAAATGTCATAAACACTTGAAATACATCGATTTGAATCAAACTCGGTCAAATGGGAGAGGTTCTGCGTATAAAATGACTTAAACATTTCGAATCGGACGATATGAGTCCATATAGGTCAAATGGGATCAGTTTTGGGTAGAAAAGGACGTAATTTCCCTTGAACATGTCATAAAAACTTGAAATCATCGATTTGAGTAAAAGTCGGTCAAACATAAGAGGTTGTAGGTATAAAATGGCCTAAACACTTCGAATCGGACGATATGATTCAATATAAGTCAAATAGGATCAATCTTGGGTAGAAAATGACGTATTTCCCCTTGAACATGTCAAAAACGCTTCAAATACATCGATTTAAGTCTAACTTGGTCAAATGGGATAAGTTTTGGGTTGAAAATGACGTATTTACCCTTAAACATGACATTAACACTTAAAATACATCGATTTGGCTCAAACTCGGTCAAACGGGAGAAGTTCTGTGTATAACATGATTTAAACACTTTAAATCGGATGATATGAGTCAATATAGGTCAAACTGGTTCAAATTATGTTTAAAATGACGTCCTTACCCCTGAACTTGTCATAAAAACTTGAAATACATCGACTTGAGGGAAACTCGGTCAAATGGGAGAGGTTTTGGGTATAAAATGGCCTAAACAATACGAATTTACCCTTGAACATTTCGAATTGGACGATATGAGTCAATATAGGTCAAATAGGGAAAGTTTTGGGTTGAAAATGACGTATTTACCCTTGAACATGTCATAAACACTTGAAATACATCGATTTGAATCAAACTTGGTCATATGGGAGAGGTTCTTGGTAGAAAAATGAGTCCATATATGTGAAATGGGATTAGTTTTGGGTAGAAAATGACGTATTTACCCTTTAACATGTCCTTAACACTTGAAATAAAGCGATTTGAGTCAAACTCGGTCAAATTGGAGAGATTTTGGGTATTTAATTACCTGAACATCAGTATAGGTCAAATGGGATCAGTTTTGGGTTGAAAATGACGTATTTATCCTTGAACATGTCATAAACACTTGAAATTTATCAACTTGAGTCAAACTCGGTCAAATGGGAGAGGTTCTAGGTATAAAACGACTTAAACATTTCGAATCAAATGATATGAGTCAATATAGGTCAAATGGGATCAGTTTTGGGTAGAAAATGATGTATTTTCACATTAACATGTCATAAACACTTGAAATACAGCGATTTAAGTCAAACTCGGTCAAATGGGAGAGCTTTTAGGTATTTAATGACCTAAACAGTTATAATCGAACGATATGAGTCAATCTAGGTCAAATGGGATAGGTTTAGGGTAGAAAATGACGTATTTACCCTTGAAATGTCATAAACACTTGAAATACATCGATTTGAATCAAACTCGGTCAAATGGGAGAGGTTCTGCGTATAAAATGACTTAAACATTTCGAATCGGACGATATGAGTCCATATAGGTCAAATGGGATCAGTTTTGGGTAGAAAAGGACGTAATTTCCCTTGAACATGTCATAAAAACTTGAAATCATCGATTTGAGTAAAAGTCGGTCAAACATAAGAGGTTGTAGGTATAAAATGGCCTAAACACTTCGAATCGGACGATATGATTCAATATAAGTCAAATAGGATCAATCTTGGGTAGAAAATGACGTATTTCCCCTTGAACATGTCAAAAACGCTTCAAATACATCGATTTAAGTCTAACTTGGTCAAATGGGATAAGTTTTGGGTTGAAAATGACGTATTTACCCTTAAACATGACATTAACACTTAAAATACATCGATTTGGCTCAAACTCGGTCAAACGGGAGAAGTTCTGTGTATAACATGATTTAAACACTTTAAATCGGATGATATGAGTCAATATAGGTCAAACTGGTTCAAATTATGTTTAAAATGACGTCCTTACCCCTGAACTTGTCATAAAAACTTGAAATACATCGACTTGAGGGAAACTCGGTCAAATGGGAGAGGTTTTGGGTATAAAATGGCCTAAACAATACGAATTTACCCTTGAACATTTCGAATTGGACGATATGAGTCAATATAGGTCAAATAGGGAAAGTTTTGGGTTGAAAATGACGTATTTACCCTTGAACATGTCATAAACACTTGAAATACATCGATTTGAATCAAACTTGGTCATATGGGAGAGGTTCTTGGTAGAAAAATGAGTCCATATATGTGAAATGGGATTAGTTTTGGGTAGAAAATGACGTATTTACCCTTTAACATGTCCTTAACACTTGAAATAAAGCGATTTGAGTCAAACTCGGTCAAATTGGAGAGATTTTGGGTATTTAATTACCTGAACATCAGTATAGGTCAAATGGGATCAGTTTTGGGTTGAAAATGACGTATTTATCCTTGAACATGTCATAAACACTTGAAATTTATCAACTTGAGTCAAACTCGGTCAAATGGGAGAGGTTCTAGGTATAAAACGACTTAAACATTTCGAATCAAATGATATGAGTCAATATAGGTCAAATGGGATCAGTTTTGGGTAGAAAATGATGTATTTTCACATTAACATGTCATAAACACTTGAAATACAGCGATTTAAGTCAAACTCGGTCAAATGGGAGAGCTTTTAGGTATTTAATGACCTAAACAGTTATAATCGAACGATATGAGTCAATCTAGGTCAAATGGGATAGGTTTAGGGTAGAAAATGACGTATTTACCCTTGAAATGTCATAAACACTTGAAATACATCGATTTGAATCAAACTCGGTCAAATGGGAGAGGTTCTGCGTATAAAATGACTTAAACATTTCGAATCGGACGATATGAGTCCATATAGGTCAAATGGGATCAGTTTTGGGTAGAAAAGGACGTAATTACCCTTGAACATGTCATAAAAACTTGAAATCATCGATTTGAGTAAAAGTCGGTCAAACAGAAGAGGTTCTAGGTATAAAATGGCCTAAACACTTCGAATCGGACGATATGATTCAATATAAGTCAAATAGGATCAATCTTGGGTAGAAAATGACGTATTTCCCCTTGAACATGTCAAAAACGCTTCAAATACATCGATTTAAGTCTAACTTGGTCAAATGGGATAAGTTTTGGGTTGAAAATGACGTATTTACCCTGAAACATGACATTAACACTTAAAATACATCGATTTGAGTCAAACTCGGTCAAACGGGAGAAGTTCTGTGTATAACATGATTTAAACACTTTAAATCGGATGATATGAGTCAATATAGGTCAAACTGGTTCAAATTATGTTTAAAATGACGTCCTTACCCCTGAACTTGTCATAAAAACTTGAAATACATCGACTTGAGGAAAACTCGGTCAAATGGGAGAGGTTTTGGGTATAAAATGGCCTAAACAATACGAATTTACCCTTGAACATTTCGAATTGGACGATATGAGTCAATATAGGTCAAATAGGGAAAGTTTTGGGTTGAAAATGACGTATTTACCCTTGAACATGTCATAAACACTTGAAATACATCGATTTGAATCAAACTTGGTCATATGGGAGAGGTTCTTGGTAGAAAAATGAGTCCATATATGTGAAATGGGATTAGTTTTGGGTAGAAAATGACGTATTTACCCTTTAACATGTCCTTAACACTTGAAATAAAGCGATTTGAGTCAAACTCGGTCAAATTGGAGAGATTTTGGGTATTTAATTACCTAAACATCAGTATAGGTCAAATGGGATCAGTTTTGGGTTGAAAATGACGTATTTACCCTTGAAGATGTCATAAACACTTGAAATTTATCAACTTGAGTCAAAATCGGTCAAATGGGAGAGGTTCTAGGTATAAAACGACTTAAACATTTCGAATCAAATGATATGAGTCAATATAGGTCAAATGGGATCAGTTTTGGGTAGAAAATGATGTATTTTCACATTAACATGTCATAAACACTTGAAATACAACGATTTTAGTCAAACTCGGTCAAATGGGAGAGCTTTTAGGTATTTAATGACCTAAACACTTATAAACGAACGATATGAGTCAATCTAGGTCATATGGGATAGGTTTAGGGTAGAAAATGACGTATTTACCCTTGAAATGTCATAAACACTTGAAATACATCGATTTGAATCAAACTCGGTCAAATGGGAGAGGTTCTGCGTATAAAATGACTTAAACATTTCGAATCGGACGATATGAGTCCATATAGGTCAAATGGGATCAGTTTTGGGTAGAAAAGGACGTAATTACCCTTGAACATGTCATAAAAACTTGAAATCATCGATTTGAGTAAAAGTCGGTCAAACAGAAGAGGTTCTAGGTATAAAATGGCATAAACACTTCGAATCGGACGATATGATTCAATATAAGTCAAATAGGATCAATCTTGGGTAGAAAATGACGTATTTCCCCTTGAACATGTCAAAAACGCTTCAAATACATCGATTTAAGTCTAACTTGGTCAAATGGGATAAGTTTTGGGTTGAAAATGACGTATTTACCCTTAAACATGACATTAACACTTAAAATACATCGATTTGAGTCAAACTCGGTCAAACGGGAGAAGTTCTGTGTATAACATGATTTAAACACTTTAAATCGGATGATATGAGTCAATATAGGTCAAACTGGTTCAAATTATGTTTAAAATGACGTCCTTACCCCTGAACTTGTCATAAAAACTTGAAATACATCGACTTGAGGGAAACTCGGTCAAATGGGAGAGGTTTTGGGTATAAAATGGCCTAAACAATACGAATTTACCCTTGAACATTTCGAATTGGACGATATGAGTCAATATAGGTCAAATAGGGAAAGTTTTGGGTTGAAAATGACGTATTTACCCTTGAACATGTCATAAACACTTGAAATACATCGATTTGAATCAAACTTGGTCATATGGGAGAGGTTCTTGGTAGAAAAATGAGTCCATATATGTGAATTGGGATTAGTTTTGGGTAGAAAATGACGTATTTACCCTTTAACATGTCCTTAACACTTGAAATAAAGCGATTTGAGTCAAACTCGGTCAAATTGGAGAGATTTTGGGTATTTAATTACCTAAACATCAGTATAGGTCAAATGGGATCAGTTTTGGGTTGAAAATGATGTATTTACCCTTGAAGATGTCATAAACACTTGAAATTTATCAACTTGAGTCAAAATCGGTCAAATGGGAGAGGTTCTAGGTATAAAACGACTTAAACATTTTGAATCAAATGATATGAGTCAATATAGGTCAAATGGGATCAGTTTTGGGTAGAAAATGATGTATTTTCACATTAACATGTCATAAACACTTGAAATACAACGATTTTAGTCAAACTCGGTCAAATGGGAGAGCTTTTAGGTATTTAATGACCTAAACACTTATAAACGAACGATATGAGTCAATCTAGGTCATATGGGATAGGTTTAGGGTAGAAAATGACGTATTTACCCTTGAAATGTCATAAACACTTGAAATACATCGATTTGAATCAAACTCGGTCAAATGGGAGAGGTTCTGCGTATAAAATGACTTAAACATTTCGAATCGGACGATATGAGTCCATATAGGTCAAATGGGATCAGTTTTGGGTAGAAAAGGACGTAATTACCCTTGAACATGTCATAAAAACTTGAAATCATCGATTTGAGTAAAAGTCGGTCAAACAGAAGAGGTTCTAGGTATAAAATGGCCTAAACACTTCGAATCGGACGATATGATTCAATATAAGTCAAATAGGATCAATCTTGGGTAGAAAATGACGTATTTCCCCTTGAACATGTCAAAAACGCTTCAAATACATCGATTTAAGTCTAACTTGGTCAAATGGGATAAGTTTTGGGTTGAAAATGACGTATTTACCCTGAAACATGACATTAACACTTAAAATACATCGATTTGAGTCAAACTCGGTCAAACGGGAGAAGTTCTGTGTATAACATGATTTAAACACTTTAAATCGGATGATATGAGTCAATATAGGTCAAACTGGTTCAAATTATGTTTAAAATGACGTCCTTACCCCTGAACTTGTCATAAAAACTTGAAATACATCGACTTGAGGAAAACTCGGTCAAATGGGAGAGGTTTTGGGTATAAAATGGCCTAAACAATACGAATTTACCCTTGAACATTTCGAATTGGACGATATGAGTCAATATAGGTCAAATAGGGAAAGTTTTGGGTTGAAAATGACGTATTTACCCTTGAACATGTCATAAACACTTGAAATACATCGATTTGAATCAAACTTGGTCATATGGGAGAGGTTCTTGGTAGAAAAATGAGTCCATATATGTGAAATGGGATTAGTTTTGGGTAGAAAATGACGTATTTACCCTTTAACATGTCCTTAACACTTGAAATAAAGCGATTTGAGTCAAACTCGGTCAAATTGGAGAGATTTTGGGTATTTAATTACCTAAACATCAGTATAGGTCAAATGGGATCAGTTTTGGGTTGAAAATGATGTATTTACCCTTGAAGATGTCATAAACACTTGAAATTTATCAACTTGAGTCCAAATCGGTCAAATGGGAGAGGTTCTAGGTATAAAACGACTTAAACATTTCGAATCAAATGATATGAGTCAATATAGGTGAAATGGGATCAGTTTTGGGTAGAAAATGATGTATTTTCACATTAACATGTCATAAACACTTGAAATACAACGATTTTAGTCAAACTCGGTCAAATGGGAGAGCTTTTAGGTATTTAATGACCTAAACACTTATAAACGAACGATATGAGTCAATCTAGGTCATATGGGATAGGTTTAGGGTAGAAAATGACGTATTTACCCTTGAAATGTCATAAACACTTGAAATACATCGATTTGAATCAAACTCGGTCAAATGGGAGAGGTTCTGCGTATAAAATGACTTAAACATTTCGAATCGGACGATATGAGTCCATATAGGTCAAATGGGATCAGTTTTGGGTAGAAAAGGACGTAATTACCCTTGAACATGTCATAAAAACTTGAAAAACATCGATTTGAGTAAAAGTCGGTCAAACAGAAGAGGTTCTAGGTATAAAATGGCCTAAGCACTTCGAATCGGACGATATGATTCAATATAAGTCAAATAGGATCAATCTTGGGTAGAAAATGACGTATTTCCCCTTGAACATGTCAAAAATCCTTCAAATACATCGATATAAGTCTAACTTGGTCAAATGGGATAAGTTTTGGGTTGAAAATGACGTACTTACCCTTAAACATGACATTAACACTTAAAATACATCGATTTGAGTCAAACTCGGTCAAACAGGAGAAGTTCTGTGTATAACATGATTTAAACACTTTAAATCGGATGATATGAGTCAATATAGGTCAAACTGGATCAGATTATGGTTTAAAATGACGTCCTTACACCTGAACTTGTCATAAAAACTTGAAATACATCGACCTGAGTAAAACTCGGTCAAATGGGAGAGGTTTTGGGTATAAAATAGCCTAAACAATACAAATATACCCTTGAACATTTCGAATTGGACGATATGAGTCATTATAGGTCAAATAGGGAAAGTTTAGGGTTGAAAATGACGTATTTACCCTTGAACATGTCATAAACACTTGAAATACATCGATTTGAATCAAACTTGGTCATATGGGAGAGGTTCTTGGTAGAAAAATGAGTCCATATATGTGAAATGGGATTAGTTTTGGATAGAAAATGACGTATTTACCCTTTAACATGTCCTTAACACTTGAAATAAAGCGATTTGAGTCAAACTCGGTCAAATTGGAGAGATTTTGGGTATTTAATTACCTAAACATCAGTATTGGTCAAATGGGATCAGTTTTGGGTTGAAAATGATGTATTTACCCTTGAAGATGTCATAAACACTTGAAATTTATCAACTTGAGTCCAAATCGGTCAAATGGGAGAGGTTCTAGGTATAAAACGACTTAAACATTTCGAATCAAATGATATGAGTCAATATAGGTCAAATGGGATCAGTTTTGGGTAGAAAATGATGTATTTTCACATTAACATGTCATAAACACTTGAAATACAACGATTTTAGTCAAACTCGGTCAAATGGGAGAGCTTTTAGGTATTTAATGACCTAAACACTTATAAACGAACGATATGAGTCAATCTAGGTCATATGGGATAGGTTTAGGGTAGAAAATGACGTATTTACCCTTGAAATGTCATAAACACTTGAAATACATCGATTTGAATCAAACTCGGTCAAATGGGAGAGGTTCTGCGTATAAAATGACTTAAACATTTCGAATCGGACGATATGAGTCCATATAGGTCAAATGGGATCAGTTTTGGGTAGAAAAGGACGTAATTACCCTTGAACATGTCATAAAAACTTGAAAAACATCGATTTGAGTAAAAGTCGGTCAAACAGAAGAGGTTCTAGGTATAAAATGGCCTAAGCACTTCGAATCGGACGATATGATTCAATATAAGTCAAATAGGATCAATCTTGGGTAGAAAATGACGTATTTCCCCTTGAACATGTCAAAAATCCTTCAAATACATCGATATAAGTCTAACTTGGTCAAATGGGATAAGTTTTGGGTTGAAAATGACGTACTTACCCTTAAACATGACATTAACACTTAAAATACATCGATTTGAGTCAAACTCGGTCAAACGGGAGAAGTTCTGTGTATAACATGATTTAAACACTTTAAATCGGATGATATGAGTCAATATAGGTCAAACTGGATCAGATTATGGTTTAAAATGACGTCCTTAC
This sequence comes from Dysphania ambrosioides, assembly GCA_026401315.1. Classification (NCBI taxonomy): domain Eukaryota; kingdom Viridiplantae; phylum Streptophyta; class Magnoliopsida; order Caryophyllales; family Amaranthaceae; genus Dysphania; species Dysphania ambrosioides. The sequence goes on along the minus strand of CM048668.1, from coordinate 9,414,725 downwards.
ACCTGAACTTGTCATAAAAACTTGAAATACATCGACCTGAGTAAAACTCGGTCAAATGGGAGAGGTTTTGGGTATAAAATAGCCTAAACAATACAAATATACCCTTGAACATTTCGAATTGGACGATATGAGTCATTATAGGTCAAATAGGGAAAGTTTAGGGTTGAAAATGACGTATTTACCCTTGAACATGTCATAAACACTTGAAATACATCGATTTGAATCAAACTTGGTCATATGGGAGAGGTTCTTGGTAGAAAAATGAGTCCATATATGTGAAATGGGATTAGTTTTGGATAGAAAATGACGTATTTACCCTTTAACATGTCCTTAACACTTGAAATAAAGCGATTTGAGTCAAACTCGGTTAAATTGGAGAGATTTTGGGTATTTAATTACCTAAACATCAGTATAGGTCAAATGGGATCAGTTTTGGGTTGAAAATGATGTATTTACCCTTGAAGATGTCATAAACACTTGAAATTTATCAACTTGAGTCCAAATCGGTCAAATGGGAGAGGTTCTAGGTATAAAACGACTTAAACATTTCGAATCAAATGATATGAGTCAATATAGGTCAAATGGGATCAGTTTTGGGTAGAAAATGATGTATTTTCACATTAACATGTCATAAACACTTGAAATACAACGATTTTAGTCAAACTCGGTCAAATGGGAGAGCTTTTAGGTATTTCATGACCTAAACACTTATAAACGAACGATATGAGTCAATCTAGGTCAAATGGGATAGGTTTAGGGTAGAAAATGACGTATTGCCCCTTGAAATGTCATAAACACTTGAAATACATCGATTTGAATCAAACTCGGTCAAATGGGAGAGGTTCTGCGTATAAAATGACTTAAACATTTCGAATCGGACGATATGAGTCCATATAGGTCAAATGGGATAAGTTTTGGGTAGAAAAGGACGTAATTACCCTTGAACATGTCATAAAAACTTGAAAAACATCGATTTGAGTAAAAGTCGGTCAAACAGAAGAGGTTCTAGGTATAAAATGGCCTAAGCACTTCGAATCGGACGATATGATTCAATATAAGTCAAATAGGATCAATCTTGGGTAGAAAATGACGTATTTCCCCTTAAACATGTCAAAAATCCTTCAAATACATCGATATAAGTCTAACTTGGTCAAATGGGATAAGTTTTGGGTTGAAAGTGACGTATTTACCCTTAAACATGACATTAACACTTAAAATACATCGATTTGAGTCAAACTCGGTCAAACAGGAGGAGTTCTGGGTATAATATGATTTAAACACTTTAAATCGGATGATATGAGTCAATATAGGTCAAACTGGATCAGATTATGGTTTAAAATGACGTCCTTACCCCTGAACTTGTCATAAAAACTTGAAATACATCGACTTGAGTAAAACTCGGTCAAATGGGAGAGGTTTTGGGTATAAAATAGCCTAAACAATACAAATATACCCTTGAACATTTCGAATTGGACGATATGAGTCATTATAGGTCAAATAGGGAAAGTTTAGGGTTGAAAATGACGTATTTACCCTTGAACATGTCATAAACACTTGAAATACATCGATTTGAATCAAACTTGGTCATATGGGAGAGGTTCTTGGTAGAAAAATGAGTCCATATATGTGAAATGGGATTAGTTTTGGATAGAAAATGACGTATTTACCCTTTAACATGTCCTTAACACTTGAAATAAAGCGATTTGAGTCAAACTCGGTCAAATTGGAGAGATTTTGGGTATTTAATTACCTAAACATCAGTATAGGTCAAATGGGATCAGTTTTGGGTTGAAAATGATGTATTTACCCTTGAAGATGTCATAAACACTTGAAATTTATCAACTTGAGTCCAAATCGGTCAAATGGGAGAGGTTCTAGGTATAAAACGACTTAAACATTTCGAATCAAATGATATGAGTCAATATAGGTCAAATGGGATCAGTTTTGGGTAGAAAATGATGTATTTTCACATTAACATGTCATAAACACTTGAAATACAACGATTTTAGTCAAACTCGGTCAAATGGGAGAGCTTTTAGGTATTTAATGACCTAAACACTTATAAACGAACGATATGAGTCAATCTAGGTCAAATGGGATAGGTTTAGGGTAGAAAATGACGTATTGCCCCTTGAAATGTCATAAACACTTGAAATACATCGATTTGAATCAAACTCGGTCAAATGGGAGAGGTTCTGCGTATAAAATGACTTAAACATTTCGAATCGGACGATATGAGTCCATATAGGTCAAATGGGATAAGTTTTGGGTAGAAAAGGACGTAATTACCCTTGAACATGTCATAAAAACTTGAAAAACATCGATTTGAGTAAAAGTCGGTCAAACAAAAGAGGTTCTAGGTATAAAATGGCCTAAGCACTTCGAATCGGACGATATGATTCAATATAAGTCAAATAGGATCAATCTTGGGTAGAAAATGACGTATTTCCCCTTAAACATGTCAAAAATCCTTCAAATACATCGATATAAGTCTAACTTGGTCAAATGGGATAAGTTTTGGGTTGAAAGTGACGTATTTACCCTTAAACATGACATTAACACTTAAAATACATCGATTTGAGTCAAACTCGGTCAAACAGGAGGAGTTCTGGGTATAATATGATTTAAACACTTTAAATCGGATGATATGAGTCAATATAGGTCAAACTGGATCAGATTATGGTTTAAAATGACGTCCTTACCCCTGAACTTGTCATAAAAACTTGAAATACATCGACTTGAGTAAAACTCGGTCAAATGGGAGAGGTTTTGGGTATAAAATGGCCTAAACAATACGAATATACCCTTGAACATTTCGAATTGGACGATATGAGTCAATATAGGTCAAATAGGGAAAGTTTTCGGTTGAAAATGACGTATTTACCCTTGAACATGTCATAAACACTTGAAATACATTGATTTGAATCAAACAAGGTCAAATGGGAGAGGTTCTAGGTAGAAAAATGAGTCCATATATGTGAAATGGGATTAGTTTTGGGTAGAAAATGACGTATTTACCCTTTTACATATCATTAACACTTGAAATACAGCGATTTGAGTCAAACTTGGTAAAATTGGAGCGATTTTGGGTATTTAATTACCTAAACATCAGTATAGGTCAAATGGGATAAGTTTTGAGTAGAAAATGACGTATTTACCCTTGAACATGTCATAAACACTTGAAGTACAACGATTTGAGTAAAACTCGGTAAAATAATAGAGGTTCTAGGTATCAAATGACCTAAACACTTCAAAGTGGATGATATGACTCAATATAGGTCAAATAGGATCAATTTTGGTTAGAAAATGACGTATTTACACTTGAACATGTCATAAACACTTTAAATACATTGATTTGAGTCAAACTCGGTCAAACGGGAGAAGTTCAGGGTATAAAATGACTTAAACTATTTGAATCGGATGATATGAGTTAATATAGGTTAAATGGGGTCAATTTTGGGTAGAAATTAACGTATTTAAGCTTGAACATGTAATAAAAACTTGAATTATGTGTAAGGAACCAGTTGTGCTGGTTCCCTTATGCAGCGGAATAAAACAAAGCAATAAAGAACACCACAGATTTAACGAGGTTCAGCCAACTCTGGCCTACGTCCTCCTATCCTAAGTCCTTTATTAATCTACTCTGAAAATTAAAGACAAAGAACACTCTACTGTTTCCCTACTCCGGGAACCAGTAAACCCCACACTCTACTCCGAATGTGCTCTAAACTTACCCTCGTAAGTTCCTAGTGTGTTTGAACTCACAAACACTCACCAAGTCTTCAACCCCTCTGTCAAAGACTTAATACAAGATCAAGAACTCTCTAATGATCTAACTCTCAAAAGTCAAATAGAGAAAAAACGTTAAAACACTATTATGCTCTTGTGTATCACTTAATAATTGAATTAGTGCTTTTAGCTCTCCAAGATCGATCTCTATTAAAAATGCGTGAGAGCTATATTTCCTGATTATTCAGAGTAAGATGTATTTATAGGTTAGTTGGCTAAACCCTAAAATCATGCATATGAGATATATGCGATTTTATGATAAGTAGTTATCCTAATTAATTTGATCACAAGATAAGATCAATTTAGGATAAGATACTTCCTAGTTTTTAGCTAACCAAAAAATATCATCTTATCTTTAGCTGCTTGGATATATTTTAAATCAATATTTTTCGGAAAATATCCTTTTTGTAAAATCATTGTAAAAACAGCAGCTTAAATAATCTGTTCAGTTAACCTGGTTCCCTGACCTGGTTCCTTGAACTGAATATGTTATGAAATTTGTTCCAAACCTTGTACCAAATTTCATAACGATATTTAATATACTAAAAGCACTTTATATACTCAATTATATAAGTTATACTACGGAGCATTTACATGAAGTTCCTAAATAACTCTTTGAGTGTAGTCTTCCTTCATGCATTCGTTAAGTCTTGAAAGCTTCCATGAATGAACTCAATTATTGACCAAAGGACCTTCCTTTAAGTTGATCAAAATTCCTTTCAAGCTTCCAATCTTAGAAATCAACTTAGATACTGCACATTTAACAAAGTTAATGTACAATACTAAATAAGTAACTGCCTTTCATAAAAGCAGTTTGAGAGAACAGTTTATACTGGTTCCCTACCAGTGCATAGCTCATTTATCATCTAACTGTTCCCTGTATAAAGATAAGTTAGTTCAACAAATATCTCATATAAGTAATAACTTATCTAGGGAAACAGTGTTCTATTTTAGCTGGTTCCCCCAACTGTATTGAACACTTTCAAAGACCTGTTTCCCTTAGCTGTTTGTCATCATTCAAAACTATCAATCAAAACCTAAGGGAATACTTGAAATACATCGATTTGAGTCAAACTCAGTCAAATGAGAGAGATTCTGGGTATAAAATGACTTAAACACTAAGAATTAGATGATATGAGTCAACATAGGTCAAATGGGATAAGTTTTGGGTAGAAAATGACGTATTTACCCTTGAACATGTCATAAACACTTGAAATATAGAAATTTGAGTCAAACTCGGTCAAATGAGAAAAATTTTGGGAATAAAATTACTTGAACATTTCAAATCGAACGATATGAGTCATTATAGGTTAAATGGGATTTTTTTTGGGTTGAAAACGATGTATTTACCCTTAAACATGTCATAAACACCTAAAATACATCGATTTGAGTCAAACTCGGTCAAATGGGAGAGGTTTTGGGTATAAAAATGACTTAAACATTTCGAAATGGACGATATGAGTCCATATAGGTCAAATGGGATTAGTTTTGGGCTTAAAATGACGTATTTACCCTTCAACATGTCATAAACACTTGAAATACATTGATTTGAGTCAAACTTAGTCAAATGAGAGAACTTTTGGGTATAAAATGGTTTAACATTTTGAATCGGACAATATGAGTCAATATAGGTCAACGGGATCAATTTTGAGTTGAAAATAACATATTTAACCTTTACCATGTCATAAAAATTTAAAATACATCGATTTTTGGGCATAAAATTACTTAAACATTTCGAATCGGACGATATGAATCAATATAGGTCAAATGGGATCAATTTTGGGTTGAAAATGATGTATTTACCATTGAAAATGTCATAAACACTCGAAATACATCAATTTGAATCAAATTCGGTCAAATGGGAGAGGTTTTGGGTATAAAATTACTTACACACTTTTAATCAGACGATATGAGTCAATATAGGTCAAATGGGATCAGTTTTGGGTTGAAAATGATGTATTTACCCTTAAACAACTCATAAATACTTGAAATACAATAATTTGAGTCAAACTTGGTCAAATGGGAGAGGTTCTGGGTATAAAATGACTTAAACATTTTGAATCGGACGATATGAGTCAACATAGGTCAAATGGGATATGTTTTGGGTAGAAAATGACATGTTTACCCTTGAACATGTCATAAAAACTTTAAATATAGAAATTTGAGTCAAACTCGGTCAAATTGGAGAGGTTTTGGGTATTAAATGACCGAAATACTTATAATCGAACGATATGAGTCAATATATGTCAAATGGGATCTGTTTTGGGTTAAATATGACGTATTTACCCTTGAACATGTCATAAATACTTGAAATACATTGATTTGAGTCAAACTCGATCAAATGAGAGAGGTTTTGGGAATAAAATGACTTAAACATTTCGAATCGGACGATATGAGTCAACTTAGGTCAAATGGGATATGTTTTGGGTAGAAAAATGACGTATTTACCCTTGAAGATGTCATAAACACTTGAAATACATCGATTGGAGTCAAACTCAGTCAAATTGGAGAGGTTTTGGGTATTAAATGACCGAAACACTTATAATCGGACAATATGAGTCAATATACGTCAAATGGGATCAGTTTAGGGTTGAAATTGACATATTTACCCTTTACCATGTCATAAAAATTTGAAATACATCGATTTGAACCAAACTCCGTCAAATGGGAGAGGTTCTGGGAATAAAATGACTTAAATAATTTGAATGGGACGATATGAGTCAATATAGGTAAAATGGGATAAGTTTTGGGTTGAAAATGATGTATTTTTTCTTGAACATATCATAAACACTTGAAATACATCGATTTGAGTCAAACTTGGTTAAATAAGAGAGGTTTTTTGGTATAAAATTACCTAAACCCTTTGAATCAGACGATATGAGTCAATATGTCGATTTTAGTCAAACTTGGTCAAATAAGAGAAGTTTTGGGAATAAAATGACTTAAACATTTCAAATCGGATGATATGAGTCAATTTAGATCAAATGGGATCTGTTTTGGGTTAAAAATGATGTATTTACTCTTAAACATTTGAGTCAAACTCGGTCAAATAGGAGAGGTTCTGGGTATAAAATGACTTAAACATTTCGAAATGGACGATATGAGTCAATATAGGTCAAATGGGATTAGTTTTCGGTTGAAAATGACATATTTACCGTTTACCATGTCATAAAAATTTAAAATACATAGATTTGAGTCAAACTCGGTCAAATGGGAGAGGTTCTGAGAATAAAATGACTTAAACATTTTGAATCGGACAATATGAGTCAATATAGGTAAAATGGGACAAATTTTTGGGTTGAAAATGATGTATTTACCCTTGAAGATGTCATAAATACTTGAAATACATCGATTTGAGTCAAACTCGGTCAAATGGGAGAGGTTTTGGGAATAAAATGGCTTAAACATTTCAAATCGGATGACATGAGTCATTATAGGTCAAATGGGATCTATTTTGGGATGAAAACGATGTATTTAGCCTTAAACATGTCATAAACACCTAAAATACATCGATTTGAGTCAAACTCGGTCAAATAAGAGAAGTTTTGGGAATAAAATGACTTAAAATTTCAAATCGGACGACATGAGTCAATTTAGATCAAATGGGATCTGGTTTGGGCTAAAAATGACGTATTTACCCTTCAACATGTCATAAACACTTGAAATACATTGATTTGAGTCAAACTCAGTCAAATGAGAGAGGTTTTGGGTATAAAATGGTTTAAAATTTTGAATCGGACAATATGAGTCAATATAGGTCAAAGAGGATCAGTTTTGGGTTGAAAGTAACGTATTTAACCTTTACCATGTCATAAAATTTGAAATACATCGATTTGATTCAAACTCGGTCAAATGGGAGAATTTATGGGTTTTAAATCAAAAGATATGAATAAATATATTTCAAATGGGATAAGTTTTAAGTAGAAAATGACGTATTTACCCTTGAAAATGTCATAAAAACTTGAAATAAAACGATTTGAGTAAAACTCGGTCAAATAAGAGAGGTTCATGGTATCAAATGACCTAAACACTTCAAATTGGACGATATGACTCAATATAGGTGAAATAGGATCTATTTTGGGTAGAAAATGACGTATTTACACTTGAACATGTCATAAACACTTTAAATACATTGATTTGAGTCAAACTCGTCAACCGAGAGAAGTTCTGGGTATAAAATGACTTAAACACTTCGAATCGGACGATATGAGTCAATATAGGTCAAATGGGGTCAATTTTGGGAAGAAAATGACGTATTTACCCTTGAACATGTCATAAACACTTGAAATACATCGATTTGAGTCAAACTTGGTCAAATGGGAGAGGTTTTGAGAATAAAATGACTTAGACATTTCGAATAGGACGATATGAATCAATATAGGTCAAATGGGATCATTTTTGGGTAGAATATGACGTATTTACCCTTGAATATGTCATAAACACTTGAAATACAGCGATTTGAGTCAAACTCGGTCAAATAGGAGAGGTTTTAGGTATTAAATGACCTAAACATTTATAATCGGACGATATGAGTCAATATAGGTCAAATGGGATCAGTTTTGCGTTGAAAATGACCTATTTACCGTTTACCATGTCATAAAAATTTAAAATACATCGATTTGAGTCAAACTCGGTCAAATGGGAGAGGTTCTGAGAATAAAATGACTTAAACATTTTGAATCGCACAATATGAGTCAATATAGGTAAAATGGGATATGTTTTGGGTTGAAAATGATGTATTTACCCTTGAACATGTCATAAGCACTTAAAATACATCGACTTGAGTCAAACTTGGTCAAATAGGAGAGGTTTTGGTTATAAAATGGCTTTAACCATTCGAAATGGAAGATATCAGTCTATATAGGTCAAATGGGATTAGTTTTGAGCCAAAAATGACGTATTTACCCTTCAACATGTAATAAACACTTGAAATACATTGATTTCAGTCAAACTTAGTCAAATGAGAGAGGGTTTGGGTATAAAATGGTTTGACATTTTGAATTGGACAATATGAGTTAATATAGGTCAAATGGGATCTGTTTTGGGTTAAAAATAACATATTTACCCTTTTCCATGTCATAAAATTTTGAAATACATCGATTTGAGTCAAACTCGGTCAAATGGGAGAGTTTCTGGGTTTTAAATGACTTAAACATTTCAAATCGAACGATATGAGTTTATATAGATCAAATGGAATCGTTTTTGGGTTGAAAATGACGTATTAACCCTTGAACATGTCAGAAACTCTTGAAATATGTCGATTAGAGTCAAACTCGCTCAAACGGGAGAGGTTCTGGGTATAAAATGACTTAAACACTTTGAATCGGACGATATAAGTCAACGTTGGTCAAATGAGATAAGTTTTGGGTAGAAATTGACGTATTTACCCTTGAATATGTAACAAACACTTGAAATACAACAAATTTCAGTCAAACTCTATGTATTAAAGGACCTAAACACTTCGAATCGAACAATTTAAGTCAAATTTAGTCAAATGGGATCATTTTTTAGTAGAAAATGACGAATTTAACCTTGAACATATCATAAAAACTTGAAAACATCGATTTGAGGTAAACTCGGTCAAAGAAGAGAGGTTCTAGGTATAAAATGACCTAAACACTTGGAATCACACGATATGAGTCAATATAGGTCAAATATGATCAATTTTGGGTAGAAAATGACGTATTTACCCTTGAATATGTCATAAAAACTTGAAATACATCGATTTAACTCAAACTTGGTCAAACAGGAGAGGTTCTATTTATTAAATGACCTAACCACTTTGAATCGGATAATTTGAGTCAATATTGGTCAAATGGGATAAGTTTTGGGTAGAAAATGACATATTTACTCTTGAACATGTCATAAACACTTGAAATACAACAATTTCAAGTCAATCTCTATCAAATGGGAGAGGTTTTGTGTATTAAATGACCTAACCAATTCAAATCGGACAATATGAACCAATATAGATCAAATAGGATCAATTTTGAGTAGAAAATGACGTATTTACCCATGAAAATGTCATAAAACTTGAAATACATCGATTTGAGTCAAGCTCGGCGAAACGGGAGAGATTTTGGGTATAAAATGACTTAATTACTTTGAATCGGAAGATATCAGCCAACGTAGGTCAAATGAGATCAATTTTGGGTAGAAAATGACGTATTTACCCTTGAACATGTCACAAACACTTGAAATACAGCGATTTGAGTGTAACTCGGTCAAATGGGAGAGTTTTTGGGTATTTAATGACCTTAACACTTATAATGAAGCGATATGAGTCTATATAGGTCAAATGGGATCAGTTTTGGGTTGAAAATGACGTATTTTCCTTTGAACATGTCATAAAAACTTGAAAATTTGAGTAAAAGTCAGTCAAATAGGAGAGGTTGTGCTGATAAAATGACTTAAACACTTCGAATTAGACGATATAAGTCAACGTAGGTTAAATGGGATAAGTTTTGGGTAGAAAATGACATGTTTACCTTTGAATATGTCATAAAAACTTAAATTACATCGATTTAAGTCAAACTCGGTCAAATGGAAGAGTTTCTGGGTATAAAATGACTTAAACACTTCGAATCGGAAAAGTTGAGTCAATATTGGTCAAATGGGATCAGTTTTTGGTAGAAAATGACGTATTTACCCTTGAACATGTCATAAACACTTGAAAAACATCAATTTGAGTCAAACTCGGTCAAATGAGAGAGGTTTTAGGTATAAAATGACTTATACACTTAGAATCGGACGATATGAGTCAATATATGTCAAATGAGATTAGTTTTTGGTAGAAAAGGACGTAGTTACCCTTGAACATGTCATAAAAACTTGAAAAACATCGATTTGAGCAAAACTCGATCAAACAGAAGAGGTTCTAAGTAATAAATGACCTAAACTCTTCGAATCGGACGATATGATTCAATATAAGTGAAATAGGATCAATTTTGGGTAGAAGATGACGTATTTACCCTTGAACATGTCATAAAAACTTGAAATACATCGATTTGAATCAAACTCGGTCAAATGAGAGAGGTTTTAGGTATAAAATGACTTATACACTTAGAATCGGACGATATGAGTCAACGTAAGTCAAATGGGATAAGTTTTGGGTAGAAAACGACATATTTACCCTTGACCATGTCATAAACACTTTTAATTCAACAATTTTGAGTCAAAATCTGTCAAATGGAGAGGTTTTGTGTATAAAATGACTTAAACACTTAAAATCGGACGATAAGAGTCAATATATGTCAAATTGGATCATTTTTGGGTTGAAAATGACGAATTTTCCCTTGAACATGTCATTAAAATTTGAAAAACATCGATTTGAGTAATACTCGGTCAAACGGGGCAGGTTCTGGGTATAAAATGACCTAAACACTTTGAATCGGACGATATGAGTCAATATAGGTCAAATAGGATCAATTTTGCTTAGAAAATTACGTATTTACCCTTGAACATGTCATAAAAACTTAAATACATTGACTTGAGGAAAACTCGTTCAAATAGGAGAGGTTATGCGTATAAAATGACTTATACACTTAGAATCGGACGATATGAGTCAATATATGTAAAATGGGATCAGTTTTGGGTAGAAAAGGACGTAGTTACCCTTGAACATGTTATAAAAACTTAAAAAACATCGATTTGAGTAAAAGTCAATCAAACAGAAGAGGTTCTAGTTATAAAATGACCTAAACACTTTGAATCGGACGATATGATTCAAATAAGTCAAATAGGATCAATCTTGGGTAGAAAATAACGTATTTCCCCTTTAACATGTCAAAAACCTACATCGATTTAAGTCTAACTTGGTCAAATGGGATAAGTTTTGGGTTAAAAATGACGTATTACCCTTAAACATGACATTAACACTTAAAATACATCGATTTGAGTCAAACTCGGTCAAACGGGAGAAGTTCTGTGTATAACATGATTTAAACACTTTAAATCGGATGATATGAGTCAATATAGGTCAAACTGGATCAGATTAGGGTTTAAAATGTCGTCATTACCCCTCAACTTGTCAAAAAAACTTGAAATACATCGACTTGAGTAAACCTCGGTCAAATGGGAGAGGTTTTGGGTATAAAATGGCCTAAACAATACGAATGTACCCTTGAACATTTCGAATTGGACGATATGAGTCAATATAGGTCAAATAGGGAAAGTTTTGGGTTGAAAATGACGTATTTACCCTTGAAAATTTCATAAACACTTGAAATACATCGATTTAAATCAAACTTGGTCATATGGGAGAGGTTCTTGGTAGAAAAATGAGTCCATATATGTGAAATGGGATTAGTTTTGGGTAGAAAATGACGTATTTACCCTTTAACATGTCATTAACACTTGAAATACATCGATTTGAGTCAAACTCGGTCAAATTAGAGAGATTTTGGGTATTTAATTACCTAAACATCGGTATAGGTCAAATGGGATCAGTTTTGGGTTGAAAATGACGTATTTACCCTTGAATATGTCATAAACACTTGAAATTTATCAACTTAAGTCAAACTCGGTCAAATGGGAGAGGTTCTAGGTATAAAACGACTTAAACATTTCGAATCAAATGATATGAGTCAATATAGGTCAAATGGGATCAATTTTGGGTAGAAAATGATGTATTTTCACATTAACATGTCATAAACACTTGAAATACAGCGATTTAAGTCAAACTCGGTCAACTGGGAAAGCTTTTAGGTATATAATGACCTAAACACTTATAATCGAATGATATGAGTCAATCTAGGTCAAATGGGATAGGTTTAGGGTAGAAAATGATGTATTTACCCTTGAAATGTCATAAACACTTGAAATACATCGATTTGAATCAAACTCAGTCAAATGGGAGAGGTTTTGCGTATAAAATGACTTAAACATTTCGATTCGGACGATATGAGTCCAAATAGGTCAAATGGGATCAGTTTTGGGTAGAAAAGGACGTAATTTCCCTTGAACATGTCATAAAAACTTGAAAAACATCGATTTGAGTAAAAGTCGGTCAAACAGAAGAGGTTCTAAGTATAAAATGTCCTAAACACTTCGAATCGGACGATATGATTCAATATAAGTCAAATAGGATCAATCTTGGGTAGAAAATGACGTATTTCCCCTTGAACATGTCAAAAACCCTTCAAATACATCGATTTAAGTATAACTAGGTCAAATGGGATAAGTTTTGGGTTGAAAATGACGTATTTACCCTTAAACATGACATTAACACTTAAAATACATCGATTTGAGTCAAACTCGGTCAAACGGGAGAATTATGTGTATAACATGATTTAAACACTTTAAATCAGATGATATGAGTCAATATAGGTCAAACAGGATCAGATTATGGTTTAAAATGACGTCCTTACCCCTGAACTTGTCGTAAAAACTTGAAATACATCGACTTGAGTAAAACTCGGTCAAATGGGAGAGGTTTTGGGTATAAAATGGCCTAAACAATACGAATTTACCCTTAAACATTTCGAATTGGACAATATGAGTCAATATAGGTCAAATAGGGAAAGTTTTGGGTTGAAAATGACGTATTTACCGTTGAACATGTCATAAACACTTGAAATACATCGATTTGAATCAAACTTGGTCATATGGGAGAGGTTCGTGGTAGAAAAATGAGTCCATATATGTGAAATGGGATTAGTTTTGGGTAGAAAATGACGTATTTACCCTTTAACATGTCCTTAACACTTGAAATACAACGATTTAAGTCAAACTCGGTCAAATGGGAGAGATTTTGGGTATTTAATTACCTAAACATCAGTATAGGTTAAATGGGATCAAATTTGGGTTGAAAATGACGTATTTACCCTTAAATATGTCATAAACACTTGAAATTTATCAACTTGAGTCAAACTTTGTCAAATGGGAGAGGTTCTAGGTATAAAACGACTTACATATTTCGAATCAAATGATATGAGTCAATATAGGTCAAATGGGATCAGTTTTGGGTAGAAAATGATGTATTTTCACATTAACATGTCATAAACACTTGAAATACAGCGATTTAAGTCAAACTCGGTCGAATGGGAAAGCTTTTAGGTATATAATGACCTAAACACTTATAATCGAACGATATGAGTTAATCTAGGTCAAATGGGATAGGTTTTGGGTAGAAAATGACGTATTTACCCTTGAAATGTCATAAACACTTGAAATACATCGATTTGAATCAAACTTGGTCAAATGGGAGAGGTTCTGCGTATAAAATGACTTCAACATTTCGAATCGGACGATATGAGTCCATATAGGTCAAATGGGATCACTTTTGGGTAGAAAAGGATGTAACTACCCTTGAACATGTCATAAAAACTTGAAAAACATCGATTTGAGTAAAAGTCGGTCAAACAGAAGAGGTTCTAGGTATAAAATGGCCTAAGCACTTCGAATCGGACGATATGATTTAATATAAGTCAAATAGGATCAATCTTGCGTACAAAATGACGTATTTCCCCTTGAACATGTCAAAAACCATTCAAATACATCGATATAAGTCTAACTTGGTCAAATGGGATAAGTTTTGGGTTGAAAATGACGTATTTACCCTTAAACATGACATTAACACTTAAAATACATCGATTTGAGTCAAACTCGGTCAAACGGGAGAAGTTCTGTGTATAACATGATTTAAACACTTTAAATCGGATGATATGAGTCAATATAGGTCAAACTGGATCAGATTATGGTTTAAAATGACGTCCTTACCCCTGAACTTGTCATAAAAACTTGAAATACATTGACTTGAGTAAAACTCGGTCAAATGGGAAAGGTGTTGGGTATAAAATGGCCTAAATAATACGAATTTACCCTTGAATATTTCGAATTGGACGATATGAGTCAATATAGGTCAAATAGGGAAAGTTTTGGGTTGAAAATGACGTATTTACCCTTGAACATGTCATAAACACTTGAAATACATCGATTTGAATCAAACAAGGTCAAATGGGAGAGGTTATGCGTATAAAATGACTTAAACATTTCGAATCGGACGATATGAGTCCATTTAGGACAAATGGGATCAGTTTTGGATAGAAAAGGACGTATTTACCCTTTAACATGTCCTTAACACTTGAAATAAAGCGATTTGAGGCAAACTCGGTCAAATTGGAGAGATTTTGGGTATTTAATTACCTAAACATAAGTATAGGTCAAATGGGATCAGTTTTGGGTTGAAAATGACGTATTTACCCTTGAACATGTCATAAACACTTGAAATACATCGATTTGAATCAAACTTGGTCGTATGGGAGATGTTTTAGGTAGAAAAATGAGTCCATATATGTGAAATGGGATTAGTTTTGGGTAGAAAATGACGTATTTACCCTTTTACATGTCAGTAACACTTGAAATACAGCGATTTGAGTCAAACTTGGTAAAATTGGAGAGATTTTGGGTATTTAATTACCTAAACATCTGTATAGGTCAAATGGGATAAGTTTTGAGTAGAAAATGACGTATTTACCCTTGAACATGTCATAAACATTTGAAGTACAACGATTTGAGTAAAACTCGGTAAAATAATAGAGGTTCTAGGTATCAAATGACCTAAACACTTCAAAGTGGATGATATGACTCAATATAGGTCAAATAGGATCAATTTTGGTTAGAAAATGACGTATTTAACTTGAACATGTCATAAACACTTTAAATACATTGATTTGAGTCAAACTCGGTCAAACGGGAGAAGTTCAGGGTATAAAATGACTTAAACTATTTGAATCGGATGATATGAGTTAATATAGGTTAAATGGGGTCAATTTTGGGTAGAAATTGACGTATTTAACCTTGAACATGTAATAAAAACTTGAAATACAACAATTTGAGTCAAACTCGGTCAAATGGGAGAGGTTTTGGGTGTTCAATGACCTGAACACTTACAATCGGACGATATTAGTAAATATTAGTCAAATGGAATAAGTTTTAGGTTAAAAATAATGTATTTACACTTGAAAATGTCATAAACACTTGAAATAAATCAATTTGAGTCAAACTCGGTCAAATGGGAGAGGTTATAGGTATAAAATGACCTAAACACTACAAATCCGACGATATGAGTCAAGCTAGATCAAATGGGATCAATTTAGGGTAGAAAATGATGTATTTACCCTTAAACATGTCATAAACACTTTAAATACATCAATTTGAGTCAAAGTCGGTCAAACGGGAGAAGTTTTGGGAATAAAGTGACTTAAACACTTCGAATCGGACGATATGAGTCAATATAGGTCAAATGATGTCAATTTAGGGTAGAAAATGACGTATTTACCCTTGAACATGTCATAAACACTTGAAATACATCGATTTGAGTCAAACTCGGTTAAACTGGAGAGGTTCTTGGTATTAAATGAATTAAACATTTCAAATCATATGTTATGAGTTCATATAGGTCAAATGGGATCAGTTTTGGGTTGAAAATATTGTATTTACCCTTGAAAATGTCATAAACACTTGAAATACATTGATTTGATTAAACTCGGTCAAATGGGAGAGGTTATGGGTATAAAATGGCTTAAATATTTCGAATCGGATGATATGAGTCAATATAAGTCAAATGGGATTAGTTTCGGGTAGAAAACAATGTAATTACCCTTAAACGAGTCATAAACACTTGAAATACATCGATTTGAGTCAAACTCGGTCAAATAGGAAAGGTTGTGTGTATAAAATGAATTAAACACTTATAATCGGCCGATATAGGTAAATATAGGTTTAATGGGATCAGTTTTGGGTTGATAATAACGAATTTACCCTTGAACATGTCATAAACACTTGAAATACATCGATTTGAGTCAAACTCGGTCTAATGGGAGAGGTTCTGGGAATAAAATGACTTAAACATTTTGAATCAGACGATATGAGTCAATATAGGTAAAATGGGATAAGTTTTGGGTTGAAAATGATGTATTTACCCTTAAACATGTCATAAACACTTGAAATACATCAATTTGAGTCAAACTTGGTCAAATGGGAGAGGTTTTTGGTATAAAATTACCTAAACCCTTTTAATCGGACGATATAAGTCAATATAGGTCAAATAGGATCAGCTTGTGGTTGAAAATGATGTATTTACCCTTGAACATGTCATAAACACTCGAAATACATCAATTCGAGTCAATCTTAGTCAAATCGGAGAGGTTTTGGGTATGAAATTACTTATACACTTTTAATTAGACAATATGAGTCAATATAGGTCAAATGGGATCAGTTTTGGATTGAGAATAACGTATTTACCCTCGAACATGTCATAAATACTTGAAATACATCGATTTGAGTCAAACTCAGTCAAATGGGAGAGGTTCTGGGTATAAAATGACTTAAACACTAAGAATTAGACGATATGAGTCAACATAGGTCAAATGGGATAAGTTTTGGGTAGAAAATGACGTATTTACCCTTGAACATGTCATAAACACTTGAAATATAGCAATTTGAGTCAAACTCGGTCAAATGAGAAAAATTTTGGGAATAAAATTACTTGAACATTTCAAATCGAACGATATGAGTCATTATAGGTCAAATGGGATTTTTTTTGGGTTGAAAACGATGTATTTACCCTTAAACATGTCATAAACACCTAAAATACATCGATTTGAGTCAAACTCGGTCAAATGGGAGAGGTTTTGGGTATAAAAATGACTTAAACATTTCGAAATGGACGATATGAGTCCATATAGGTCAAATGGGATTAGTTTTGGGCTGAAAATGACGTATTTACCCTTCAACATGTCATAAACACTTGAAATACATTGATTTGAGTCAAACTTAGTCAAATGAGAGAACTTTTGGGTATAAAATGGTTTAACATTTTGAATCGGACAATATGAGTCAATATAGGTCAAACGGGATCAATTTTGGGTTGAAAATAACGTATTTAACCTTTACCATGTCATAAAAATTTAAAATACATCGATTTTTGGGCATAAAATTACTTAAACATTTCGAATCGGACGATATGAATCAATATAGGTCAAATGGGATTAGTTTTGGGTTGAAAATGATGTAATTACCCTTGAACATGTCATAAAAACTTGAAAAACATCGATTTGAGTAAAAGTCGATCAAACAGAAGAGGTTTTGGGTATTAAATGACCGAAATACTTATAATCGAACGATATGAGTCAATATATGTCAAATGGGATCTGTTTTGGGTTGAAAATGACGTATTTACCCTTGAACATGTCATAAATACTTGAAATTCATTGATTTGAGTCAAATCCGGTCAAGTGGGAGAAGTTCTGGGTATAAAATGACTTAAACACTTTGAATTAGACGATATGAGTCAACATAGGTCAAATGGGATATGTTTTGGATAGAAAATGACGTATTTACCCTTGAATATGTCATAAACACGTGAAATATAGTAATTTGAGTCAAACTCGGTCAAATTGGAGAGGTTTTGGGTATTAAATGACCGAAACACTTATAATCGGACGATATGAGTCAATATAGGTCAAATGGGATCAGTTTTGGGTTAAAAATGACATATCTACCCTTTACCATGTCATAAACACTTGAAATACATCAATTTGAGTCAAACTTGGTCAAATGGGAAAGGTTCTAGGAATAAAATGACTTAAACATTTCGAATGGGACGATATGAGTCAATATAGGTAAAATGGGAAAGGTTTACGGTTGAAAATGATGTATTTACCCTAGAACATGTAATAAATACTTGAAATACATCGATTTGAGTCAAACTCGGTCAAATTGGAGAGGTTTTGGGTATTAAATGACCGAGACACTTATAATCGGACGATATGAGTCAATATAGGTTAAATGGGATCAGTTTTGGGTTGAAAATGACATATTTACCCTTGAACATGTCATAACCACTTGAAATATGTCGATTTGAGTAAAACTTGGTCAAATTGGAGAGGCTCTGGTATAAAATGACTTAAAAATTTTGAATCGGACGATATACGTCAACATAGGTCAAATAGGATATGTTTTGGGTAGAAAATGATGTATTTACCCTTGAACATGTCATAAACACTTAAAATACAGCAATTTGAGTCAAACTCGGTCGAATTGGAGAGGTTTTGGGTATTAAATGACCGAAATACATATAATCGGACGATATGGGTCAATATAGGTTAAATGGGATCAGTTTTGGGTTGAAAATGACATATTTACCCTTTACCATGTCTTAAAAATTTAAAATACATCGATTTGAGTCAAACTCAATCAAATGGGAGAGATTCAGGGTAGAAAATGACTTAAACACTTTGAATCGGACGATATGAATCAATATAGGTCAAATGGGATATGTTTTGGTTAGAAACTGACGTATTTACCCTTGAACATGTCATAAACACTTGAAATACAGCAATTTGAGTCAAACTCGGTCAAATTGGAGACGTTTTGGGTATTAAATGACCGAAATGCTTATAATCGGACGATATGCGTCAATAAAGGTCAAAGGGGATCAGTTTTGCTTTGGAAATGACATATTTACCCTTTATCATGTCATAAAAATTTGAAATACATCGATTTGTGTCAAACTCTGTCAAATGGGAGAGGTTCTTGGAACCAAATGACTTAAGCATTTCGAATCGGATAATATGAGTCAATATAGGTAAAATCGGATAAGTTTTGGGTCGAAAATGATGTATTTACCCTTGAACATGTCATAAACACTTGAAATACATCGATTTGAGTCAAACTTAGTCAAATTGGAGAGGTTTTGGGTATTAAATGACCGAAACACTTATAATCGGACGATATGAGTCAATATAGGTCAAATGGGATCAGTTTTGGGTTGAAAATGACATATCTACCCTTTACCATGTCATAAACACTTGAAATACATCGATTTGAGTCAAACTCGGTCAAATTGGAGAGGTTTTGGGTATTAAATGACCGAGACACTTATAATCGGACGATATGAGTCAATATAGGTTAAATGGGATCAGTTTTGGGTTGAAAATGACATATTTACCCTTGAACATGTCATAACCACTTGAAATATGTCGATTTGAGTAAAACTTGGTCAAATTGGAGAGGCTCTGGTATAAAATGACTTAAAAATTTTGAATCGGACGATATACGTCAACATAGGTCAAATAGGATATGTTTTGGGTAGAAAATGATGTATTTACCCTTGAACATGTCATAAACACTTAAAATACAGCAATTTGAGTCAAACTCGGTCGAATTGGAGAGGTTTTGGGTATTAAATGACCGAAATACATATAATCGGACGATATGGGTCAATATAGGTTAAATGGGATCAGTTTTGGGTTGAAAATGACATATTTACCCTTTACCATGTCTTAAAAATTTAAAATACATCGATTTGAGTCAAACTCAATCAAATGGGAGAGATTCAGGGTAGAAAATGACTTAAACACTTTGAATCGGACGATATGAATCAATATAGGTCAAATGGGATATGTTTTGGTTAGAAACTGACGTATTTACCCTTGAACATGTCATAAACACTTGAAATACAGCAATTTGAGTCAAACTCGGTCAAATTGGAGACGTTTTGGGTATTAAATGACCGAAATGCTTATAATCGGACGATATGCGTCAATAAAGGTCAAAGGGGATCAGTTTTGCTTTGGAAATGACATATTTACCCTTTATCATGTCATAAAAATTTGAAATACATCGATTTGTGTCAAACTCTGTCAAATGGGAGAGGTTCTTGGAACCAAATGACTTAAGCATTTCGAATCGGATAATATGAGTCAATATAGGTAAAATCGGATAAGTTTTGGGTCGAAAATGATGTATTTACCCTTGAACATGTCATAAACACTTGAAATACATCGATTTGAGTCAAACTTAGTCAAATTGGAGAGGTTTTGGGTATTAAATGACCGAAACACTTATAATCGGACGATATGAGTCAATATAGGTCAAATGGGATCAGTTTTGGGTTGAAAATGACATATCTACCCTTTACCATGTCATAAACACTTGAAATACATCGATTTGAGTCAAACTCGGTCAAATTGGAGAGGTTTTGGGTATTAAATGACCGAGACACTTATAATCGGACGATATGAGTCAATATAGGTTAAATGGGATCAGTTTTGGGTTGAAAATGACATATTTACCCTTGAACATGTCATAACCACTTGAAATATGTCGATTTGAGTAAAACTTGGTCAAATTGGAGAGGCTCTGGTATAAAATGACTTAAAAATTTTGAATCGGACGATATACGTCAACATAGGTCAAATAGGATATGTTTTGGGTAGAAAATGATGTATTTACCCTTGAACATGTCATAAACACTTAAAATACAGCAATTTGAGTCAAACTCGGTCGAATTGGAGAGGTTTTGGGTATTAAATGACCGAAATACATATAATCGGACGATATGGGTCAATATAGGTTAAATGGGATCAGTTTTGGGTTGAAAATGACATATTTACCCTTTACCATGTCTTAAAAATTTAAAATACATCGATTTGAGTCAAACTCAATCAAATGGGAGAGATTCAGGGTAGAAAATGACTTAAACACTTTGAATCGGACGATATGAATCAATATAGGTCAAATGGGATATGTTTTGGTTAGAAACTGACGTATTTACCCTTGAACATGTCATAAACACTTGAAATACAGCAATTTGAGTCAAACTCGGTCAAATTGGAGACGTTTTGGGTATTAAATGACCGAAATGCTTATAATCGGACGATATGCGTCAATAAAGGTCAAAGGGGATCAGTTTTGCTTTGGAAATGACATATTTACCCTTTATCATGTCATAAAAATTTGAAATACATCGATTTGTGTCAAACTCTGTCAAATGGGAGAGGTTCTTGGAACCAAATGACTTAAGCATTTCGAATCGGATAATATGAGTCAATATAGGTAAAATCGGATAAGTTTTGGGTCGAAAATGATGTATTTACCCTTGAACATGTTATAAACACTTGAAATACATCGATTTGAGTCAAACTTAGTCAAATTGGAGAGGTTTTGGGTATTAAATGACCGAAACACTTATAATCGGACGATATGAGTCAATATAGGTCAAATGGGATCAGTTTTGGGTTGAAAATGACATATCTACCCTTTACCATGTCATAAACACTTGAAATACATCGATTTGAGTCAAACTCGGTCAAATTGGAGAGGTTTTGGGTATTAAATGACCGAGACACTTATAATCAGACGATATGAGTCAATATAGGTCAAATGGGATCAGTTTTGGGTTGAAAATGACATATTTACCCTTGAACATGTCATAACCACTTGAAATATGTCGATTTGAGTAAAACTTGGTCAAATTGGAGAGGCTCTGGGTATAAAATGACTTAAACAATTCGAATCGGACGATATACGTCAACATAGGTCAAATGGGATATGTTTTGGGTAGAAAATGATGTATTTACCCTTGAACATGTTATAAACACTTGAAATACAGCAATTTGAGTCAAACTCGGTCAAATTGGAGAGGTTTTGGGTATTAAATGACCGAAATACATATAATCGGACGATGTGAGTCAATATAGGTTAAATGGGATCAGTTTTGGGTTGAAAATGACATATTTACCCTTTACCATGTTATAAAAACTTAAAATACATCGATTTGAGTCAAACTCAATCAAATGGGAGAGATTCTGCGTAGAAAATGACTTAAACACTTTGAATCGGACGATATGAATCAATATAGGTCAAATGGGATATGTTTTGGTTAGAAAATGACGTATTTACCCTTGAACATGTCATAAACACTTGAAATACAGCAATTTGAGTAAAACTCGGTCAAATTGGAGACGTTTTGGGTATTAAATGACCGAAATACTTATAATCGGACGATATGCGTCAATAAAGGTCAAAGGGGATCAGTTTTGCTTTGGAAATGACATATTTACCCTTTATCATGTCATAAAAATTTGAAATACATCGAATTTTGTCAAACTCTGTCAAATGGGAGAGGTTCTTGGAACCAAATGACTTAAGCATTTCGAATCGGATAATATGAGTCAATATAGGTAAAATGGGATAAGTTTTGGGTTGAAAATGATGTATTTACCCTTGAACATGTCATAAACACTTCAAATACATCGATTTGAGTCAAACTTAGTCAAATTGGAGAGGTTTTGGGTATTAAATGACCGAAACACTTATTATCGGATGATATGAGTCAATATATGTCAAATGGGATCAGTTTTGGGTTGAAAATGACATATCTACCCTTGAACATGTCATAAACACTTGAAATATGTTGATTTGAGTCAAACTCGGTCAAATGAGAGAAGTTTTGGGAATAAAATGACTAAAACATTTCAAATCGGACGATATGAGTCAATTTATGTCAAATGGGATCTGTTTTCGTTTAAAAAATATGTATTTACCCTTAAACATGCCATAAAACGTAAAATACATCGATTTGAGTCAAACTCGATCAAATGGGAGAGGTTCTAGGTATAAAATGACGTTAACATTTCCAAATGGACGATATGAGTCCATATAGGTCAAGTGGGATTAATTTTGGGCTAAAAATGACTTTATTTACCCATGAACAGGTCATAAATACTTGAAATACATCGATTTGAGTCAAACTCGGTCAAATGGGAGAGGTTCTAGGTATAGAATGACTTAGACACTTTGAATCGGACGATAAGAGTTAACAAAGGTCAAATGTGATATGTTTTGTTTAGAAAATGACGTATTTACCTTTGAACATGTCATAAAAACTTGAAATACAATAATTTGAGTCAAACTTGGTCAAATTGGAGAGGTTTTGGGTATTAAATGACCGAAAGACTTATAATCGGACGATATGAGTCAATATAGGCCAATTGGGATCAGTTTTGGGTTAAAAATGACGTATTTACCC
Organism: Dysphania ambrosioides; assembly: GCA_026401315.1. Lineage (NCBI taxonomy): Eukaryota > Viridiplantae > Streptophyta > Magnoliopsida > Caryophyllales > Amaranthaceae > Dysphania > Dysphania ambrosioides. The sequence goes on along the minus strand of CM048668.1, from coordinate 9,391,120 downwards.
TTAAACATGTCATAAATACTTGAAATACATTGATTTGAGTCAAACTCGATCAAATGAGAGAGGTTCTGGGAATAAAATGACTTAAACATTTCGAATCGGATGATAGGAGTCAACATAGGTCAAATGGGATATGTTTTGGGTAGAAAAATGACATATTTACCCTTGAAGATGTCATAAACACTTGAAATACATCGATTGGTATCAAACTCGGTCAAATTGGAGAGGTTTTGGGTATTAAATGACCGAAACACTTATAATCGGACAATATGAGTCAATATACGTCAAATGGGATCAGTTTAGGGTTGAAATTGACATATTTACCCTTTACCATGTCATAAAAATTTGAACTACATCGATTTGAACCAAACTCGGTCAAATGGGAGAGGTTCTGGGAATAAAATGACTTAAACATTTCGAATGGGACGATATGAGTCAATATAGGTAAAATGGGTAAGTTTTGGGTTGAAATTGATGTATTTACTCTTGAACATATCATAAACACTTGAAATACATCGATTTGAGTCAAACTCGGTTAAATAAGAGAGGTTTTTTGGTATAAAATTACCTAAACCCTTTGAATCAGACGATATGAGTCAATATAGGTCAAATGGGATCAGTTTGTGGTTGAAAATGACGTATTTACCCTTGAACATGTCATAAACATTTGAAATATGTCGATTTTAGTCAAAGTTGGTCAAATAAGAGAAGTTTTGGGAATAAAATGACTTAAACATTTCAAATCGGATGATATGAGTCAATTTAGATCAAATGGGATCTGTTTTGGGTTGAAAATGATGTATTTACTCTTATACATGTTATAAACACATAAAATACATCGATTTGAGTCAAACTCGGTCAAATAGGAGAGGTTCTGGGTATAAAATGACTTAAACATTTCGAAATGGACGATATGAGTCAATATAGGTCAAATGGGATCAGTTTTGGGTTGAAAACGACATATTTACCGTTTACCACGTCATAAAAATTTAAAATACATAGATTTGAGTCAAACTCGGTCAAATGGGAGAGGTTCTGAGAATAAAATGACTTAAACATTTTGAATCGGACAATATGAGTCAATATAGGTAAAATGGGATAAGTTTTGGGTTAAAAATGATGTATTTACCCTTGAGGATGTCACAAATACTTGAAATACATCGATTTGAGTCAAAATCGGTCAAATGGGAGAGGTTTTGGGAATAAAATGGCTTAAACATTTCAAATCGGATGATATGAGTCATTATAGGTCAAATGGGATCTGTTTTGGGTTGAAAACGATGTATTTAGCCTTAAACATGGCATAAACCTAAAATACATCGATTTGAGTCAAACTCGGTCAAATAAGAGAAGTTTTGGGAATAAAATGACTTAAAATTTCAAATCGGACGACATGAGTCTATTTAGATCAAATGGGATCTGTTTTGGGCTGAAAATGACGTATTTACCCTTCAACATGTCATAAACACTTGAAATACATTGATTTGAGTCAAACTCAGTCAAATGAGAGAGGTTTTGGGTATAAAATGATTTAACATTTTGAATCGGACAATATGAGTCAATATAGGTCAAACAGGATCAGTTTTGGGTTGAAAGTAACGTATTTAACCTTTACCATGTCATAAAAATTTGAAATACATCGATTTGATTCAAACTCGGTCAAATGGGAGAGTTTGTGGGTTTTAAATCTAAAGATATGAATAAATATATTTCAAATGGGATAAGTTTTAAGTAGAAAATGACGTATTTACCCTTGAAAATGTCATAAAAACTTGAAATAAAACGATTTGAGTAAAACTCGGTCAAATAAGAGAGGTTCATGGTATCAAATGACCTAAACACTTCAAATTGGACGATATGACTCAATATAGGTGAAATAGGATCAATTTTGGGTAGAAAATGACGTATTTACACTTGAACATGTCATAAACACTTTAAATACATTGATTTGAGTCAAACTCGTCAACTGAGAGAAGTTCTGGGTATAAAACGACTTAAACACTTCGAATCGGACGATATGAGTCAGTATAGGTCAAATTGGGTCAATTTTGGGAAGAAAATGACGTATTTACCCTTGAACATGTCATAAATACTTGAAATACATCGATTTGAGTCAAACTTGGTCAAATGGGAGAGGTTTTGAGAATAAAATGACCTAGACATTTCGAATAGGACGATATGAATCAATATAGGTCAAATGGGATCATTTTTGGGTAGAATATGACGTATTTACCCTTGAACATGTCATAAACACTTGAAATACAGCGATTTGAGTCAAACTCGATCAAATGGGAGAGGTTTTAGGTATTAAATGACCGAAACATTTATAATCGGACGATATGAGTCAATATAGGTCAAATGGGATCAGTTTTGCGTTGAAAATGACTTGTTTACCGTTTACCATGTCATAAAAATTTAAAATACATCGATTTGAGTCAAACTCGGTCAAATGGGAGAGGTTCTGAGAATAAAATGACTTAAATATTTGAATCGGACAATATGAGTCAATATAGGTAAAATGGGATAAGTGTTGGGTTGAAAATGATGTATTTACCCTTGAACATGTCATAAACACCTAAAATACATCGACTTGAGTCAAACTTGGTCAAATGGGAGAGGTTTTGGGTATAAAATGGCTTTAACAATTCGAAATGGACGATATGAGTCCATATAGGTCAAATGGGATTAGTTTTGAGCCAAAAATGACGTATTTACCCTTCAACATGTAATAAACACTTGAAATACATTGATTTCAGTCCAACTTAGTCAAATGAGAGAAGGTTTGGGTATAAAATGGTTTGACATTTTGAATTGGACAATATGAGTCAATATAGGTCAAATGGGATCAGTTTTGGCTTAAAAATTTTATATTTACCCTTTACCATGTCATAAAATTTTGAAATACATCGATTTGAGTCAAACTCGGTCAAATGGGAGAGTTTCTGGGTTTAAAATGACTTAAACATTTCGAATGGGACGATATGAGTCAATATAGGTAAAATGGGATAAGGTTTTGGTTGAAAATGATGTATTTACTCTTGAACATGTCATAAACACTTGAAATACATCAATTTGAGTCAAACTCGGTTAAATAAGAGAGGTTTTTTGGTATAAAATTACCTAAACCCTTTGAATTGGACGATATGAGTCAATATAGGTCAAATGGGATCAGTTTGTGGTTGAAAATGACGTATTTACCCTTGAACATGTCATAAACATTTGAAATATGTCGATTTTAGTCAAACTCGGTCAAATAAGAGAAGTTTTGTGAATAAAATGACTTAAACATTTCAAATCGGATGATATGAGTCAATTTAGATCAAATAGGATCTGTTTTGGGTTGAAAATGATGTATTTACCCTTATACATGTCATAAACACCTAAATTACATCGATTTGAGTCAAACTCGGTCAAATGGGAGAGGTTCTGGGTATAAAATGACTTAAACATTTCGAAATGGACGATATGAGTCCATATAGGTCAAATGGGATTAGTTTTGGGTTGAAAATGACATATTTACCGTTTACCATGTCATAAAAATTTAAAATACATAGATTTGAGTCAAACTCGGTCAAATGGGAGAGGTTTTGAGAATAAAATGACTTAAACATTTTGAATCGGACAACATGATTCAATATAGGTAAAATGGGATAAGTTTTGGGTTGAAAATGATGTATTTACCCTTGAACATGTTATAAACACCTAAAATACATCGACTTGAGTCAAAGTTGGTCAAATAGGAGAGGTTCTGGGTATAAAATGACTTCAACAATTCGAAATGGACGATATGAGTCCATCTAGGTCAAATGGGATTAGTTTTGAGCCAAAAATGACGTATTTACCCTTCAACATGTAATAAACACTTGAAATACATTGATTTCAGTCAAACTTAGTCAAATGAGAGAGGGTTTGGGTATAAAATGGTTTGACATTTTGAATTGGACAATATGAGTCAATATAGGTCAAATGGGACATGTTTTGGGTTAAAAATAACATATTTACCCTTTTCCATGTCATAAAATTTTGAAATACATCGATTTGAGTCAAACTCGGTCAAATGGGAGAGTTTCTGGGTTTTAAATGACTTAAACATTTCAAATCGAACGATATGAGTTTATATAGATCAAATGGAATCATTTTTGGATTGAAAATGACGTATTAACCCTTGAACATGTCAGAAACTCTTGAAATACGTCGATTAGAGTCAAACTCGCTCAAACGGGAGAGGTTATGGGTATAAAATGACTTAAACACTTTGAATCGGTCGATATAAGTCAACGTTGGTCAAATGAGATAAGTTTTGGGTAGAAAATGACGTATTTACCCTTGAACATGTAATAAAGACTTGAAATACAACAAATTTCAGTCAAACTCTATCAAACGGGAGAGGTTCTATGTATTAAAGGACCTAAACACTTCGAATCGAACAATTTAAGTCAAATTTAGTCAAATGGATCATTTTTTAGTAGAAAATGAAGAATTTAACCTTGAACATATCATAAAAACTTGAAAACATCGATTTGAGGTAAACTCGGTCAAAGAAGAGAGGTTCTAGGTATAAAATGACCTAAACACTTTGAATCACAAGATATGAGTCAATATAGGTCAAATAAGATCAATTTTGGGTAGAAAATGACGTATTTACCCTTGAATATGTCATAAAAACTTGAAATACATCGATTTAACTCAAACTCGGTCAAACGGGAGAGGTTCTATTTATTAAATGACCTAACCACTTTGAATCGGATAATATGAGTCAATATTGGTCAAATGGGATAAGTTTTGGGTAGAAAATGACATATTTACTCTTGAACATGTCATAAACACTTGAAATACAACAATTTCGAGTCAATCTCTATCAAACGAGAGAGGTTTTGTGTATTAAATGACCTAACCAATTCAAATCGGACAATATGAACCAATATAGATCAAATAGGATCAATTTTGAGTAGAAAATGACATATTTACCCATGAAAATGTCATAAAACTTGAAATACATTGATTTGAGTCAAGCTCGGCGAAACGGGAGAGATTTTGGGTATAAAATGACTTAATTACTTTGAATCGGAAGATATCAGCCAACGTAGGTCAAATGAGATCAGTTTTGGGTAGAAAATGACGTATTTACCCTTGAACATGTCACAAACACTTGAAATACAGCGATTTGAGTGAAACTCGGTCAAATGGGAGAGGTTTTGGGTAGTTAATGACCTTAACACTTATAATGAAGCGATATGAGTCTATATAGGTCAAATGGGATCAGTTTTGGGTTGAAAATGACGTATTTACCTTTGAACATGTCATAAAAACTTGAAAATTTGAGTAAAAGTCAGTCAAATAGGAGAGGTTGTGCTGATAAAATGACTTAAACACTTCGAATTGGACGATATAAGTCAACGTAGGTTAAATGGGATAAGTTTTGGGTAGAAAATGACATGTTTACCTTTGAATATGTCATAAAAACTTGAATTACATCGATTTAAGTCAAACTCGGTCAAATGGAAGAGTTTCTTGGTATAAAATGACTTAAACACTTCGAATCGGAAAAGTTGAGTCAATATTGGTCAAATGGGATCAGTTTTTGGTAGAAAATGACGTATTTACCCTTGAACATGTCATAAACACTTGAAAAACATCGTTTGAGCAAACTCAGTCAAATGAGAGAGGTTTTAGGTATAAAATGACTTATACACTTAGAATTAGACGATATGAGTCAATATATGTCAAATGAGATCAGTTTTTGGTAGAAAAGGACGTAGTTACCCTTGAACATGTCATAAAAACTTGAAAAACATCGATTTGAGCAAAACTCGATCAAACAGAAGAGGTTCTAAGTAATAAATGACCTAAACTCTTCGAATCGGACGATATGATCAATATAAGTCAAATAGGATCAATTTTGGGTAGAAGATGACGTATTTACCCTTGAACATGTCATAAAAACTTGAAATACATCGATTTGAGTCAAACTCGGTCAAATGAGAGAGGTTTTAGGTATAAAATGACTTATACACTTAGAATTGGACGATATGAGTCAACGTAAGTCAAATGGGATAAGTTTTGGGTAGAAAACGACATTTTTACCCTTGAACATGTCATAAACACTTTTAATTCAACAATTTTGAGTCAAAATCTGTCAAATGGAGAAGTTTTGTGTATAAAATGACTTAAACACTTAAAATCGGACGATAAGAGTCAATATATGTCAAATTGGATCATTTTTGGGTTGAAAATGACGAATTTTCCCTTGAACATGTCATTAAAATTTGAAAAACATTGATTTGAGTAATACTCCGTCAAACGGGGCAGGTTCTGGGTATAAAATGACCTAAACACTTTGAATCGGACGATATGAGTCAATATAGGTCAAATAGGATCAATTTTGCTTAGAAAATTACGTATTTACCCTTGAACATGTCATAAAAACTTAAATACATTGACTTGAGGAAAACTCGTTCAAATAGGAGAGGTTCCGCGTATAAAATGACTTATACACTTAGAATCGGACGATATGAGTCAATATATGTAAAATGTGATCAGTTTTGGGTAGAAAAGGACGTAGTTACCCTTGAACATGTTATAAAAACTTAAAAAACATCGATTTGAGTAAAAGTCAATCAAACAGAAGAGGTTCTAGGTATAAAATGACCTAAACACTTTGAATCAGACGATATGATTCAATATAAGTCAAACGTATTTCCCCATTAACATGTCAAAAACCTATATCGATTTGAGTCTAACTTGGTCAAATGGGATAAGTTTTGGGTTAAAAATGACGTATTACCCTTAAACATGACATTTACACTTAAAATACATCGATTTGAGTCAAACTCGGTCAAACGGGAGAGGTTTTGGGTATAAAATGGCCTAAACAATACGAATGTACCCTTGAACATTTCGAATTGGACGATATGAGTCAATATAGGTCAAATAAGGAAAGTTTTGCGTTGAAAGTGACGTATTTACCCTTGAACATTTCATAAACACTTGAAATACATCGATTTAAATCAAATTTGGTCATATGGGAGAGGTTCTTGGTAGAAAAATGAGTCCATATATGTGAAATGGGATTAGTTTTGGGTAGAAAATGACGTATTTACCCTTCAACATGTCATTAACACTTGAAATACATCGATTTGAGTCAAACTCGGTCAAATTGGAGAGATTTTGGGTATTTAATTAACTAAACATCAGTATAGGTCAAATGGGATCAAATTTGGGTTGAAAATGACGTATTTACCCTTGAACATGTCATAAACACTTGAAATTTATCAACTTGAGTCAAACTCGGTCAAATGGGAGAGGTTCTACGTATAAAACGACTTAAACATTTCGAATCAAATGATATAAGTCAATATAGGTCAAATGGGATCAGTTTTGGGTAGAAATTGATGTATTTTCACATTAAACATTAACATGTCATAAACACTTGAAATACAGCGATTTAAGTCAAACTCGGTCAAATGGGAAAGCTTTTAGGTATATAATGACCTTAACACTTATAATCGAACGATATGAGTCAATCTAGGTCAAATGGGATAGGTTTAGGGTAGAAAATGATGTATTTACCCTTGAAATGTCAAAAACACTTGAAATACATCGATTTGAATCAAACTCGGTCAAATGGGAGAGGTTCTGCGTATAAAATGACTTAAACATTTTGAATCATACAATATAAGTCCATATAGGTCAAATGGGATCAGTTTTGGGTAGAAAAGGACGTATTTACCCTTGAACATGTCATAAAAACTTGAAAAACATCGATTTGAGTAAAAGTCGGTCAAACAGAAGAGGTTCTAGGTATAAAATGGCCTAAGCACTTCGAATCGGATGATATGATTCAATATAAGCCAAATAGGATCAATCTTGGGTAGAAAATTACGTATTTCCCCTTGAACATGTCAAAAACACTTCAAATACATCGATTTAAGTCTAACTTGGTCAAATGGGATAAGTTTTGGGTTGAAAATGACGTATTTACCCTTAAACATGACATTAACACTTAAAATACATCGATTTGAGTCAAACTCGGTCAAACAGGAGAGGTTTTGGGTATAAAATGGCCTTAACAATACGAATGTACCCTTGAACATTTCAAATTTGACGATATGAGTCAATATAGGTCAAATAGGGAAAGTTTTGGGTTGAAAATGACGTATTTACCCTTGAACATTTCATAAACACTTGAAATACATCGATTTAAATCAAATTTGGTCATATGGGAGAGGTTCTTGGTAGAAAAATGAGTCCATATATGTGAAATGGGATTAGTTTTGGGTAGAAAATGACGTATTTACCCTTTTACATGTCATTAACACTTGAAATATAGCAATTTGAGTCAAACTCGGTCAAATTGGAGAGATTTTGGGTATTTAATTACCTAAACATCAGTATAGGTCAAATGGGATCAGTTTTGGATTGAAAATGACGTATTTACCCTTGAAAATGTCATAAACACTTGAAATTTATCAACTTGAGTCAAACTCGGTCAAACGGGAGAGGTTCTAGGTATAAAACGACTTAAACATTTCAAATCAAATGATATGAGTCAATATAGGTCAAATGGGATCAGTTTTGGGTTGAAAATGATGTATTTTCACATTTACATGTCATAAACACTTGAAATACAGCGATTTAAGTCAAACTCGGTCAAATGGGAGAGCTTTTAGGTATTTAATGACCTTAACACTTATAATCGAACGATATGAGTCAATCTAGGTCAAATGGGATAGGTTTTGGGTAGAAAATGACGTAGTTACCCTTGAAATGTCATAAACACTTGAAATACAGCGATTTAAGTCAAACTCGGTCAAATGGGAGAGCTTTTAGGTATTTAATGACCTTAACACTTATAATCGAACGATATGTGTCAATCTAGGTCAAATGGGATAGGTTTTGGGTAGAAAATGACGTATTTACCCTTGAAATGTCATAAACACTTGAAATACAAATATTTGAATCAAACTCGGTCAAATGGGAGAGGTTCTGCGTATAAAATGACTTAAACATTTCGAATCGGACAATATGAGTCCATATAGGTCAAATGGGATCAGTATTGGGTAGAAAAGGACGTAATTACCCTTGAACATGTCATAAAACTTAAAAAACATCGATTTGAGTCAAACTCGGTCAAACGGGAGAAGTTCTGGGTATAACATGGTTTAAACACTTTAAATCGGATGATATGAGTCAATATAGGTCAAACTGGATCAGATTAGGGTTTAAAATGACGTCATTACCCCTAAACTTGTCATAAAAACTTGAAATACATCCACTTGAGTAAAACTCGGTCAAATGGGAGAGGTTTTGGGTATAAAATGGCCTAAACATTACGAATTTTACCTTGATTATTTCGTATTGGACGATATGAGTCAATATAGGTCTAATAGGGAAAGTTTTGGGTTGAAAATGACGTATTTATCCTTGAACACGTCATAAACACTTGAAATTTATCAACTTGAGTCAAATTCGGTCAAATGGGAGAGGTTCTAGGTATAAAACGACTTAAACATTTCGAATCGAATGATATGAGTCAGTATAGGTCCAATGGGATCAGTTTTGGGTAGAGAATGATGTATTTTCACATTAACATGTCATAAACACTTGAAATACAGCGATTTAAGTCAAACTCAGTAGAATGGGAGAGACTTTAGGTATTTAATGACCTAAACACTTATAATCGGACGATATGAGTCAATCTAGGTCAAATGGGATAGGTTTTGGGTTTAAATTTACGTATTTACCCTTGAAATGTCATAAACACTTGAAATACATTGATTTGAATCAAACTCGGTCAAATGGGAGAGGTTCTGCGTATAAAATGACTTAAACATTTCGAATCGGACGATATGCGTCCATATAGGTCAAATGGGATCGATTTTGGGTAGAAAAGGACGTAATTACCCTTGAACATGTCATAAAAACTTTAAAAACATCGATTTGAGTAAAAGTCGGTCAAACAGAAGAAGTTCTAGGTATAAAATGGCCTAAGCACTTTGAATCGGACGATATGATTTAATATATGTCAAATAGTATCAATCTTGGGTAGAAAATGACGTATTTCCCCTAGAACATGTAAAAAACTATTCAAATACATCGATTTAAGTCTAACTTGGTCAAATGGGATAAGTTTTGGGTTTAAAATGACGTATTTTCCCTTAAACATGACATTAACACTTAAAATACATCGATTTGAGTCAAACTCGGTCAAACGGGAGAAGTTCTGGGTATAACATGATTTAAACACTTTAAATCGGATGATATGAGTCAATATAGGTCAAACTGGATCAGATTAGGGTTTAAAATGACGTCATTACCCCGGAACTTGTCATAAAAACTTGAAATACATCGACTTGAGTAAAACTCGGTCAAATGGGAGAGGTTTTGGGTATAAAATGGCCTAAACAATACGAATGTACCCTTGAACATTTCGAATTGGATGATATGAGTCAATATAGGTCAAATAGGGAAAGTTTTGGGTTGAAAGTGACGTATTTACCCTTGAACATTTCATAAACACTTGAAATACATCGATTTAAATCAAACTTGGTCATATGGTAGAGGTTCTTGGTAGAAAAATGAGTCCATATATGCGAAATGGGATTAATTTTGGGTAGAAAATGACGTATTTACCCTTTTACATGTCATTAACACTTGAAATATAGCAATTTGAGTCAAACTCGATGAAATTGGAGAGATTTTGGGTATTTAATTACCTAAACATAAGTATAGGTCAAATGGGATCAGTTTTGGGTTGAAAATGACGTATTTACCCTTGAACATGTTATAAACACTTGAAATTTATCAACTTGAGTCAAACTCGGTCAAACGGGAGAGGTTCTAGGTATAGAACGACTTAAACATTTCAAATCAAATGATATGAGTCAATATAGGTCAAATGGGATCAGTTTTGGGTAGAAAATGATGTTTTTTCACATTAACATGTCATAAACACTTGAAATACAGCGATTTAAGTCAAACTCGGTCAAATGGGAGAGCTTTTAGGTATTTAATGACCTTAACACTTATAATCGAACGATATGAGTCAATCTAGGTCAAATGGGATCAGTTTTGGGTAGAAAATGACGTAGTTACTCTTGAAATGTCATAAACACTTGAAATACAGCGATTTAAGTCAAACTCGGTCAAATGGGAGAGCTTTTAGGATTTTAATGACCTTAACACTTATAATCGAACGATATGAGTCAATCTAGGTCAAATGGGATAGGTTTTGGGTAAAAAATTACGTATTTACCCTTGAAATGTCATAAACACTTCAAATACATCGATTTGAATCAAACTCGGTCAAATGGGAGAGGTTCTGCGTATAAAATGACTTAAACATTTCAAATCGGACGATATGAGTCCATATAGGTCAAATGGGATCAGTTTTGGGTAGAAAAGGACGTAATTACCCTTGAACATGTCATAAAAACTTGAAAAACATCGATTTGAGTATAAATCGGTCAAACAGAAGAGGTTCTAGGTATAAAATGGCCTAAGCACTACGAATCAGACGATATGATTCAATATAAGTCAAATAGGATCAATCTTGGGTAGAAAATGATGTATTTCCCCTTGAACATGTCAAAAACCCTTCAAATACATCAATTTAAGTCTAACTTGGTCAAATGGGATAAGTTTTGGGTTGAAAATGAAGTATTTACCCTTAAACATGACATTAACACTTAAAATACAACGATTTGAGTCAAACTCGGTCAAACGGGAGAAGTTCTGGGTATAACATGATTTAAACACTTTAAATCGGATGATATGAGTCAATATAGGTCAAACTGGATCAGATTAGGGTTTAAAATGACGTCCTTACCCCTAAACTAGTCATAAAATCTTAAAAAACATCGACTTGAGTAAAAATCGGTCAAATGGGAGAGGTTTTGGGTATAAAATGGCCTAAACAATACGAATTTACCCTTGAACATCTCGAATCGGAGGATATGAGTCAATATAGGTCAAATAGGAACATTTTTGGGTTGAAAATGACGTATTAATCCTTGAACATGTCATAAACACTTGAAATACATCGATTTGAATCAAACTTGGTCGTGTGGGAGAGGTTCTAGGTAGAAAAATGAGTCCATATATGTGAAATGGGATTAGTTTTGGGTAGAAAATGACGTGTTTACCCTTTTACATGTCATTAACACTTGAAATACAGCGATTGGAGTCAAACTCGGTCAAATTGGAGAGATTTTGGGTATTTAATTACCTAAACATCAGTATAGGTCAAATGGGATCAGTTTTGGGTTGAAAATGACGTTTAACCCTTGAGCATGTCATAAACACTTGAAATTTATCAACTTGAGTCAAACTCGGTCAAATGGGAGAGGTTCTAGGTATAAAACGACTTTAACATTTCGAATTGAATGATATGAGTCAGTATAGGTCCAATGGGATCAATTTTGGGTAGAGAATGATGTATTTTCACATTAACATGTCATAAACACTTGAAATACAGCGATTTAGGTCAAACTCGGTCGAATGGGAGAGATTTTAGGTACTTAATGACCTAAACACTTATAATCGGACGATATGAGTCACTCTAGGTCAAATGGGATAGGTTTCGGGTAGAAAATGACGTAGTTACCCTTGAAATGTCATAAACACTTGAAATACAGCGATTTAAGTCAAACTCGGTCAAATGGGAGAGCTTTTAGGTATTTAATGACCTTAACACTTATAATCGAACGATATGTGTCAATCTAGGTCAAATGGGATAGGTTTTGGGTAGAAAATGACGTATTTACCCTTGAAATGTCATAAACACTTGAAATACAAATATTTGAATCAAACTCGGTCAAATGGGAGAGGTTCTGCGTATAAAATGACTTAAACATTTCGAATCGGACAATATGAGTCCATATAGGTCAAATGGGATCAGTATTGGGTAGAAAAGGACGTAATTACCCTTGAACATGTCATAAAACTTAAAAAACATCGATTTGAGTCAAACTCGGTCAAACGGGAGAAGTTCTGGGTATAACATGGTTTAAACACTTTAAATCGGATGATATGAGTCAATATAGGTCAAACTGGATCAGATTAGGGTTTAAAATGACGTCATTACCCCTAAACTTGTCATAAAAACTTGAAATACATCCACTTGAGTAAAACTCGGTCAAATGGGAGAGGTTTTGGGTATAAAATGGCCTAAACATTACGAATTTTACCTTGATTATTTCGTATTGGACGATATGAGTCAATATAGGTCTAATAGGGAAAGTTTTGGGTTGAAAATGACGTATTTATCCTTGAACACGTCATAAACACTTGAAATTTATCAACTTGAGTCAAATTCGGTCAAATGGGAGAGGTTCTAGGTATAAAACGACTTAAACATTTCGAATCGAATGATATGAGTCAGTATAGGTCCAATGGGATCAGTTTTGGGTAGAGAATGATGTATTTTCACATTAACATGTCATAAACACTTGAAATACAACGATTTAAGTCAAACTCAGTAGAATGGGAGAGACTTTAGGTATTTAATGACCTAAACACTTATAATCGGACGATATGAGTCAATCTAGGTCAAATGGGATAGGTTTTGGGTTTAAATTTACGTATTTACCCTTGAAATGTCATAAACACTTGAAATACATTGATTTGAATCAAACTCGGTCAAATGGGAGAGGTTCTGCGTATAAAATGACTTAAACATTTTGAATCGGACGGTATGCGTCCATATAGGTCAAATGGGATCGATTTTGGGTAGAAAAGGACGTAATTACCCTTGAACATGTCACAAAAACTTTAAAAACATCGATTTGAGTAAAAGTCGGTCAAACAGAAGAAGTTCTAGGTATAAAATGGCCTAAGCACTTTGAATCGGACGATATGATTTAATATATGTCAAATAGTATCAATCTTGGGTAGAAAATGACGTATTTCCCCTAGAACATGTAAAAAACTATTCAAATACATCGATTTAAGTCTAACTTGGTCAAATGGGATAAGTTTTGGGTTTAAAATGACGTATTTTCCCTTAAACATGACATTAACACTTAAAATACATCGATTTGAGTCAAACTCGGTCAAACGGGAGAAGTTCTGGGTATAACATGATTTAAACACTTTAAATCGGATGATATGAGTCAATATAGGTCAAACTGGATCAGATTAGGGTTTAAAATGACGTCATTACCCCGGAACTTGTCATAAAAACTTGAAATACATCGACTTGAGTAAAACTCGGTCAAATGGGAGAGGTTTTGGGTATAAAATGGCCTAAACAATACGAATGTACCCTTGAACATTTCGAATTGGATGATATGAGTCAATATAGGTCAAATAGGGAAAGTTTTGGGTTGAAAGTGACGTATTTACCCTTGAACAATTCATAAACACTTGAAATACATCGATTTAAATCAAACTTGGTCATATGGTAGAGGTTCTTGGTAGAAAAATGAGTCCATATATGCGAAATGGGATTAGTTTTGGGTAGAAAATGACGTATTTACCCTTTTACATGTCATTAACACTTGAAATATAGCAATTTGAGTCAAACTCGGTCAAATTGGAGAGATTTTGGGTATTTAATTACCTAAACATAAGTATAGGTCAAATGGGATCAGTTTTGGGTTGAAAATGACGTATTTACCCTTGAACATGTCATAAACACTTGAAATTTATCAACTTGAGTCAAACTCGGTCAAACGAGAGAGGTTCTAGGTATAGAACGACTTAAACATTTCAAATCAAATGATATGAGTCAATATAGGTCAAATGGGATCAGTTTTGGGTAGAAAATGATGTTTTTTCACATTAACATGTCATAAACACTTGAAATACAGCGATTTAAGTCAAACTCGGTCAAATGGGAGAGCTTTTAGGTATTTAATGACCTTAACACTTATAATCGAACGATATGAGTCAATCTAGGTCAAATGGGATCAGTTTTGGGTAGAAAATGACGTAGTTACCCTTGAAATGTCATAAACACTTGAAATACAGCGATTTAAGTCAAACTCGGTCAAATGGGAGAGCTTTTAGGATTTTAATGACCTTAACACTTATAATCGAACGATATGAGTCAATCTAGGTCAAATGGGATAGGTTTTGGGTAAAAAATTACGTATTTACCCTTGAAATGTCATAAACACTTGAAATACATCGATTTGAATCAAACTCGGTCAAATGGGAGAGGTTCTGCGTATAAAATGACTTAAACATTTCGAATCGGACGATATGAGTCCATATAGGTCAAATGGGATCAGTTTTGGGTAGAAAAGGACGTAATTACCCTTGAACATGTCATAAAAACTTGAAAAACATCGATTTGAGTATAAGTCGGTCAAACAGAAGAGGTTCTAGGTATAAAATGGCCTAAGCACTACGAATCGGACGATATGATTCAATATAAGTCAAATAGGATCAATCTTGGGTAGAAAATGATGTATTTCCCCTTGAACATGTCAAAAACCCTTCAAATACATCAATTTAAGTCTAACTTGGTCAAATGGGATAAGTTTTGGGTTGAAAATGAAGTATTTACCCTTAAACATGACATTAACACTTAAAATACAACGATTTGAGTCAAACTCGGTCAAACGGGAGAAGTTCTGGGTATAACATGATTTAAACACTTTAAATCGGATGATATGAGTCAATATAGGTCAAACTGGATCAGATTAGGGTTTAAAATGACGTCCTTACTCCTAAACTAGTCATAAAATCTTAAAAAACATCGACTTGAGTAAAAATCGGTCAAATGGGAGAGGTTTTGGGTATAAAATGGCCTAAACAATACGAATTTACCCTTGAACATCTCGAATCGGAGGATATGAGTCAATATAGGTCAAATAGGAACATTTTTGGGTTGAAAATGACGTATTAATCCTTGAACATGTCATAAACACTTGAAATACATCGATTTGAATCAAACTTGGTCGTGTGGGAGAGGTTCTAGGTAGAAAAATGAGTCCATATATGTGAAATGGGATTAGTTTTGGGTAGAAAATGACGTGTTTACCCTTTTACATGTCATTAACACTTGAAATACAGCGATTGGAGTCAAACTCGGTCAAATTGGAGAGATTTTGGGTATTTAATTACCTAAACATCAGTATAGGTCAAATGGGATCAGTTTTGGGTTGAAAATGACGTTTAACCCTTGAGCATGTCATAAACACTTGAAATTTATCAACTTGAGTCAAACTCGGTCAAATGGGAGAGGTTCTAGGTATAAAACGACTTAAACATTTTGAATTGAATGATATGAGTCAGTATAGGTCCAATGGGATCAGTTTTGGGTAGAGAATGATGTATTTTCACATTAACATGTCATAAACACTTGAAATACAGCGATTTAAGTCAAACTCGGTCGAATGGGAGAGATTTTAGGTACTTAATGACCTAAACACTTATAATCGGACGATATGAGTCACTCTAGGTCAAATGGGATAGGTTTCGGGTAGAAAATGACGTAGTTACCCTTGAAATGTCATAAACACTTGAAATACAGCGATTTAAGTCAAACTCGGTCAAATGGGAGAGCTTTTAGGTATTTAATGACCTTAACACTTATAATCGAACGATATGTGTCAATCTAGGTCAAATGGGATAGGTTTTGGGTAGAAAATGACGTATTTACCCTTGAAATGTCATAAACACTTGAAATACAAATATTTGAATCAAACTCGGTCAAATGGGAGAGGTTCTGCGTATAAAATGACTTAAACATTTCGAATCGGACAATATGAGTCCATATAGGTCAAATGGGATCAGTATTGGGTAGAAAAGGACGTAATTACCCTTGAACATGTCATAAAACTTAAAAAACATCGATTTGAGTCAAACTCGGTCAAACGGGAGAAGTTCTGGGTATAACATGGTTTAAACACTTTAAATCGGATGATATGAGTCAATATAGGTCAAACTGGATCAGATTAGGGTTTAAAATGACGTCATTACCCCTAAACTTGTCATAAAAACTTGAAATACATCCACTTGAGTAAAACTCGGTCAAATGGGAGAGGTTTTGGGTATAAAATGGCCTAAACATTACGAATTTTACCTTGATTATTTCGTATTGGACGATATGAGTCAATATAGGTCTAATAGGGAAAGTTTTGGGTTGAAAATGACGTATTTATCCTTGAACACGTCATAAACACTTGAAATTTATCAACTTGAGTCAAATTCGGTCAAATGGGAGAGGTTCTAGGTATAAAACGACTTAAACATTTCGAATCGAATGATATGAGTCAGTATAGGTCCAATGGGATCAGTTTTGGGTAGAGAATGATGTATTTTCACATTAACATGTCATAAACACTTGAAATACAACGATTTAAGTCAAACTCAGTAGAATGGGAGAGACTTTAGGTATTTAATGACCTAAACACTTATAATCGGACGATATGAGTCAATCTAGGTCAAATGGGATAGGTTTTGGGTTTAAATTTACGTATTTACCCTTGAAATGTCATAAACACTTGAAATACATTGATTTGAATCAAACTCGGTCAAATGGGAGAGGTTCTGCGTATAAAATGACTTAAACATTTTGAATCGGACGGTATGCGTCCATATAGGTCAAATGGGATCGATTTTGGGTAGAAAAGGACGTAATTACCCTTGAACATGTCACAAAAACTTTAAAAACATCGATTTGAGTAAAAGTCGGTCAAACAGAAGAAGTTCTAGGTATAAAATGGCCTAAGCACTTTGAATCGGACGATATGATTTAATATATGTCAAATAGTATCAATCTTGGGTAGAAAATGACGTATTTCCCCTAGAACATGTAAAAACCTATTCAAATACATCGATTTAAGTCTAACTTGGTCAAATGGGATAAGTTTTGGGTTTAAAATGACGTATTTTCCCTTAAACATGACATTAACACTTAAAATACATCGATTTGAGTCAAACTCGGTCAAACGGGAGAAGTTCTGGGTATAACATGATTTAAACACTTTAAATCGGATGATATGAGTCAATATAGGTCAAACTGGATCAGATTAGGGTTTAAAATGACGTCATTACCCCGGAACTTGTCATAAAAACTTGAAATACATCGACTTGAGTAAAACTCGGTCAAATGGGAGAGGTTTTGGGTATAAAATGGCCTAAACAATACGAATGTACCCTTGAACATTTCGAATTGGATGATATGAGTCAATATAGGTCAAATAGGGAAAGTTTTGGGTTGAAAGTGACGTATTTACCCTTGAACAATTCATAAACACTTGAAATACATCGATTTAAATCAAACTTGGTCATATGGTAGAGGTTCTTGGTAGAAAAATGAGTCCATATATGCGAAATGGGATTAGTTTTGGGTAGAAAATGACGTATTTACCCTTTTACATGTCATTAACACTTGAAATATAGCAATTTGAGTCAAACTCGGTCAAATTGGAGAGATTTTGGGTATTTAATTACCTAAACATAAGTATAGGTCAAATGGGATCAGTTTTGGGTTGAAAATGACGTATTTACCCTTGAACATGTCATAAACACTTGAAATTTATCAACTTGAGTCAAACTCGGTCAAACGAGAGAGGTTCTAGGTATAGAACGACTTAAACATTTCAAATCAAATGATATGAGTCAATATAGGTCAAATGGGATCAGTTTTGGGTAGAAAATGATTTTTTTCACATTAACATGTCATAAACACTTGAAATACAGCGATTTAAGTCAAACTCGGTCAAATGGGAGAGCTTTTAGGTATTTAATGACCTTAACACTTATAATCGAACGATATGAGTCAATCTAGGTCAAATGGGATCAGTTTTGGGTAGAAAATGACGTAGTTACCCTTGAAATGTCATAAACACTTGAAATACAGCGATTTAAGTCAAACTCGGTCAAATGGGAGAGCTTTTAGGATTTTAATGACCTTAACACTTATAATCGAACGATATGAGTCAATCTAGGTCAAATGGGATAGGTTTTGGGTAAAAAATTACGTATTTACCCTTGAAATGTCATAAACACTTGAAATACATCGATTTGAATCAAACTCGGTCAAATGGGAGAGGTTCTGCGTATAAAATGACTTAAACATTTCGAATCGGACGATATGAGTCCATATAGGTCAAATGGGATCAGTTTTGGGTAGAAAAGGACGTAATTACCCTTGAACATGTCATAAAAACTTGAAAAACATCGATTTGAGTATAAGTCGATCAAACAGAAGAGGTTCTAGGTATAAAATGGCCTAAGCACTACGAATCGGACGATATGATTCAATATAAGTCAAATAGGATCAATCTTGGGTAGAAAATGATGTATTTCCCCTTGAACATGTCAAAAACCCTTCAAATACATCAATTTAAGTCTAACTTGGTCAAATGGGATAAGTTTTGGGTTGAAAATGAAGTATTTACCCTTAAACATGACATTAACACTTAAAATACAACGATTTGAGTCAAACTCGGTCAAACGGGAGAAGTTCTGGGTATAACATGATTTAAACACTTTAAATCGGATGATATGAGTCAATATAGGTCAAACTGGATCAGATTAGGGTTTAAAATGACGTCCTTACCCCTAAACTAGTCATAAAATCTTAAAAAACATCGACTTGAGTAAAAATCGGTCAAATGGGAGAGGTTTTGGGTATAAAATGGCCTAAACAATACGAATTTACCCTTGAACATCTCGAATCGGAGGATATGAGTCAATATAGGTCAAATAGGAACATTTTTGGGTTGAAAATGACGTATTAATCCTTGAACATGTCATAAACACTTGAAATACATCGATTTGAATCAAACTTGGTCGTGTGGGAGAGGTTCTAGGTAGAAAAATGAGTCCATATATGTGAAATGGGATTAGTTTTGGGTAGAAAATGACGTGTTTACCCTTTTACATGTCATTAACACTTGAAATACAGCGATTGGAGTCAAACTCGGTCAAATTGGAGAGATTTTGGGTATTTAATTACCTAAACATCAGTATAGGTCAAATGGGATCAGTTTTGGGTTGAAAATGACGTTTAACCCTTGAGCATGTCATAAACACTTGAAATTTATCAACTTGAGTCAAACTCGGTCAAATGGGAGAGGTTCTAGGTATAAAACGACTTAAACATTTCGAATTGAATGATATGAGTCAGTATAGGTCCAATGGGATCAGTTTTGGGTAGAGAATGATGTATTTTCACATTAACATGTCATAAACACTTGAAATACAGCGATTTAAGTCAAACTCGGTCGAATGGGAGAGATTTTAGGTACTTAATGACCTAAACACTTATAATCGGACGATATGAGTCACTCTAGGTCAAATGGGATAGGTTTCAGGTAGAAAATGACGTAGTTACCCTTGAAATGTCATAAACACTTGAAATACAGCGATTTAAGTCAAACTCGGTCAAATGGGAGAGCTTTTAGGTATTTAATGACCTTAACACTTATAATCGAACGATATGTGTCAATCTAGGTCAAATGGGATAGGTTTTGGGTAGAAAATGACGTATTTACCCTTGAAATGTCATAAACACTTGAAATACAAATATTTGAATCAAACTCGGTCAAATGGGAGAGGTTCTGCGTATAAAATGACTTAAACATTTCGAATCGGACAATATGAGTCCATATAGGTCAAATGGGATCAGTATTGGGTAGAAAAGGACGTAATTACCCTTGAACATGTCATAAAACTTAAAAAACATCGATTTGAGTCAAACTCGGTCAAACGGGAGAAGTTCTGGGTATAACATGGTTTAAACACTTTAAATCGGATGATATGAGTCAATATAGGTCAAACTGGATCAGATTAGGGTTTAAAATGACGTCATTACCCCTAAACTTGTCATAAAAACTTGAAATACATCCACTTGAGTAAAACTCGGTCAAATGGGAGAGGTTTTGGGTATAAAATGGCCTAAACATTACGAATTTTACCTTGATTATTTCGTATTGGACGATATGAGTCAATATAGGTCAAATAGGGAAAGTTTTGGGTTGAAAATGACGTATTTATCCTTGAACACGTCATAAACACTTGAAATTTATCAACTTGAGTCAAATTCGGTCAAATGGGAGAGGTTCTAGGTATAAAACGACTTAAACATTTCGAATCGAATGATATGAGTCAGTATAGGTCCAAGGGGATCAGTTTTGGGTAGAGAATGATGTATTTTCACATTAACATGTCATAAACACTTGAAATACAACGATTTAAGTCAAACTCAGTAGAATGGGAGAGACTTTAGGTATTTAATGACCTAAACACTTATAATCGGACGATATGAGTCAATCTAGGTCAAATGGGATAGGTTTTGGGTTTAAATTTACGTATTTACCCTTGAAATGTCATAAACACTTGAAATACATTGATTTGAATCAAACTCGGTCAAATGGGAGAGGTTCTGCATATAAAATGACTTAAACATTTCGAATCGGACGATATGCGTCCATATAGGTCAAATGGGATCGATTTTGGGTAGAAAAGGACGTAATTACCCTTGAACATGTCATAAAAACTTTAAAAACATCGATTTGAGTAAAAGTCGGTCAAACAGAAGAAGTTCTAGGTATAAAATGGCCTAAGCACTTTGAATCGGACGATATGATTTAATATATGTCAAATAGTATCAATCTTGGGTAGAAAATGACGTATTTCCCCTAGAACATGTAAAAAACTATTCAAATACATCGATTTAAGTCTAACTTGGTCAAATGGGATAAGTTTTGGGTTTAAAATGACGTATTTTCCCTTAAACATGACATTAACACTTAAAATACATCGATTTGAGTCAAACTCGGTCAAACGGGAGAAGTTCTGGGTATAACATGATTTAAACACTTTAAATCGGATGATATGAGTCAATATAGGTCAAACTGGATCAGATTAGGGTTTAAAATGACGTCATTACCCCGGAACTTGTCATAAAAACTTGAAATACATCGACTTGAGTAAAACTCGGTCAAAATGGGAGAGGTTTTGGGTATAAAATGGCCTAAACAATACGAATGTACCCTTGAACATTTCGAATTGGATGATATGAGTCAATATAGGTCAAATAGGGAAAGTTTTGGGTTGAAAGTGACGTATTTACCCTTGAACATTTCATAAACACTTGAAATACATCGATTTAAATCAAACTTGGTCATATGGTAGAGGTTCTTGGTAGAAAAATGAGTCCATATATGCGAAATGGGATTAGTTTTGGGTAGAAAATGACGTATTTACCCTTTTACATGTCATTAACACTTGAAATATAGCAATTTGAGTCAAACTCGGTCAAATTGGAGAGATTTTGGGTATTTAATTACCTAAACATAAGTATAGGTCAAATGGGATCAGTTTTGGGTTGAAAATGACGTATTTACCCTTGAACATGTCATAAACACTTGAAATTTATCAACTTGAGTCAAACTCGGTCAAACGGGAGAGGTTCTAGGTATAGAACGACTTAAACATTTCAAATCAAATGATATGAGTCAATATAGGTCAAATGGGATTAGTTTTGGGTAGAAAATGATGTTTTTTCACATTAACATGTCATAAACACTTGAAATACAGCGATTTAAGTCAAACTCGGTCAAATGGGAGAGCTTTTAGGTATTTAATGACCTTAACACTTATAATCGAACGATATGAGTCAATCTAGGTCAAATGGGATCAGTTTTGGGTAGAAAATGACGTAGTTACCCTTGAAATGTCATAAACACTTGAAATACAGCGATTTAAGTCAAACTCGGTCAAATGGGAGAGCTTTTAGGATTTTAATGACCTTAACACTTATAATCGAACGATATGAGTCAATCTAGGTCAAATGGGATAGGTTTTGGGTAAAAAATTACGTATTTACCCTTGAAATGTCATAAACACTTGAAATACATCGATTTGAATCAAACTCGGTCAAATGGGAGAGGTTCTGCGTATAAAATGACTTAAACATTTCGAATCGGACGATATGAGTCCATATAGGTCAAATGGGATCAGTTTTGGGTAGAAAAGGACGTAATTACCCTTGAACATGTCATAAAAACTTGAAAAACATCGATTTGAGTATAAGTCGGTCAAACAGAAGAGGTTCTAGGTATAAAATGGCCTCAGCACTACGAATCGGACGATATGATTCAATATAAGTCAAATAGGATCAATCTTGGGTAGAAAATGATGTATTTCCCCTTGAACATGTCAAAAACCCTTCAAATACATCAATTTAAGTCTAACTTGGTCAAATGGGATAAGTTTTGGGTTGAAAATGAAGTATTTACCCTTAAACATGACATTAACACTTAAAATACAACGATTTGAGTCAAACTCGGTCAAACGGGAGAAGTTCTGGGTATAACATGATTTAAACACTTTAAATCGGATGATATGAGTCAATATAGGTCAAACTGGATCAGATTAGGGTTTAAAATGACGTCCTTACCCCTAAACTAGTCATAAAATCTTAAAAAACATCGACTTGAGTAAAAATCGGTCAAATGGGAGAGGTTTTGGGTATAAAATGGCCTAAACAATACGAATTTACCCTTGAACATCTCGAATCGGAGGATATGAGTCAATATAGGTCAAATAGGAACATTTTTGGGTTGAAAATGACGTATTAATCCTTGAACATGTCATAAACACTTGAAATACATCGATTTGAATCAAACTTGGTCGTGTGGGAGAGGTTCTAGGTAGAAAAATGAGTCCATATATGTGAAATGGGATTAGTTTTGGGTAGAAAATGACGTGTTTACCCTTTTACATGTCATTAACACTTGAAATACAGCGATTGGAGTCAAACTCGGTCAAATTGGAGAGATTTTGGGTATTTAATTACCTAAACATCAGTATAGGTCAAATGGGATCAGTTTTGGGTTGAAAATGACGTTTAACCCTTGAGCATGTCATAAACACTTGAAATTTATCAACTTGAGTCAAACTCGGTCAAATGGGAGAGGTTCTAGGTATAAAACGACTTAAACATTTCGAATTGAATGATATGAGTCAGTATAGGTCCAATGGGATCAGTTTTGGGTAGAGAATGATGTATTTTCACATTAACATGTCATAAACACTTGAAATACAGCGATTTAAGTCAAACTCGGTCGAATGGGAGAGATTTTAGGTACTTAATGACCTAAACACTTATAATCGGACGATATGAGTCACTCTAGGTCAAATGGGATAGGTTTCGGGTAGAAAATGACGTATTTACCCTTGAAATGTCATAAACACTTGAAATACATCGATTTGAATCAAACTTGGTCAAATGGGAGAGGTTCTGCGTATAAAATGACTTAAACATTTCGAAATGGACGATATGAGTCCATCTAGGTAAAATGGGATTAGTTTTGAGCCAAAAATGACGTATTTACCCTTCAACATGTAATAAACACTTGAAATACATTGATTTCAGTCAAACTTAGTCAAATGAGAGAGGGTTTGGGTATAAAATGGTTTGACATTTTGAATTGGACAATATGAGTCAATATAGGTCAAATGGGATCTGTTTTGGGTTAAAAATAACATATTTACCCTTTTCCATGTCATAAAATTTTGAAATACATCGATTTGAGTCAAACTCGGTCAAATGGGAGATTTTCTGGGTTTAAATGACTTAAACATTTCAAATCGAACGATATGAGTTTATATAGATCAAATGGAATCGTTTTTGGGTTAAAACTGACGTATTAACCCTTGAACATGTCAGAAACTTTTGAAATACGTCGATTAGAGTGAAACTCGCTCAAACGGGAGAGGTTCTGGTTATAAAATGACTTAAACACTTTGAATCAGACGATATAAGTCAACGTTGGTCAAATGAGATAAGTTTTGGGTAGAAAATGACGTATTTACCCTTGAACATGTAACAAACACTTGAAATACAACAAATTTCAGTCAAACTCTATCAAACGGGAGAGGTTCTATGTATTAAAGGACCTAAACACTTCGAATCGAACAATTTAAGTCAAATTTAGTCAAATGGGATCATTTTTTAGTAGAAAATGACGAATTTAACCTTGAAAATCATAAAAACTTGAAAACATCGATTTGAGGTAAACTCGGTCAAAGAAGAGAGGTTCTAGGTATAAAATGACCTAAACACTTTGAATCACACGATATGATTCAATATAGGTCAAATAAGATCAATTTTGGGTAGAAAATGACGTATTTACCCTTGAATATGTCATATAAACTTGAAATACATCGATTTAACTCAAACTCGGTCAAACGGGAGAGGTTCTATTTATTAAATGACCTAACCACTTTGAATCGGATAATTTGAGTCAATATTGGTCAAATGGGATAAGTTTTGGGTAGAAAATGACATATTTACTCTTGAACATGTCATAAACACTTGAAATACAACAATTTCGAGTCAATCTCTATCAAACGGGAGAGGTTTTGTGTATTAAATGACCTAACCAATTCAAATCGGACAATATGAACCAATATAGATCAAATAGGATCAATTTTGAGTAGAAAATGACGTATTTACCCATGAAAATGTCATAAAACTTGAAATACATTGATTTGAGTCAAGCTCGGCGAAACGGGAGAGATTTTGGGTATAAAATGACTTAATTACTTTGAATCGGAAGATATCAGCCAACGTAGGTCAAATGAGATCAGTTTTGGGTAGAAAATGACGTATTTACCCTTGAACATATCACAAACACTTGAAATACAGCGATTTGAGTGAAACTCGGTCAAATGGGAGAGGTTTTGGGTATTTAATGACCTTAACACTTATAATGAGGCGATATGAGTCTATATAGGTCAAATGGGATTAGTTTTGGGTTGAAAATGACGTATTTACCTTTGAACATGTCATAAAAACTTGAAAATTTGAGTAAAAGTCAGTCAAATAGGAGAGGTTGTGCTGATAAAATGACTTAAACACTTCGAATTGGACGATATAAGTCAACGTAGGTTAAATGGGATAAGTTTTGGGTAGAAAATGACATGTTTACCTTTGAATATGTCATAAAAACTTGAATTACATCGATTTAAGTCAAACTCGGTCAAATGGAAGAGTTTCTGGGTATAAAATGACTTAAACACTTCGAATCGGAAAAGTTGAGTCAATATTGGTCAAATGGGAACAGTTTTTGGTAGAAAATGACGTATTTACCCTTGAACATGTCATAAACACTTGAAAAACATCGATTTGAGTCAAACTCGGTCAAATGAGAGACGTTTTAGGTATAAAATGACTTATACACTTAGAATCGGACGATATGAGTCAATATATGTCAAATGAGATCAGTTTTTGGTAGAAAAGGACGTAGTTACCCTTGAACATGTCATAAAAACTTGAAAAACATCGATTTAAGCAAAACTCGATCAAACAGAAGAGGTTCTAAGTAATAAATGACCTAAACTCTTCGAATCGGATGATATGATTCAATATAAGTCAAATAGGATCAATTTTAGGTAGAAGATGACGTATTTACCCTTGAACATGTCATAAAAACTTGAAATACATCGATATGAGTCAAACTCGGTCAAATGAGAGAGGTTTTAGGTATAAAATGACTTATACACTTAGAATTGGACGATTTGAGTCAACGTAAGTCAAATGGGATAAGTTTTGGGTAGAAAACGACATTTTTACCCTTGAACATGTCATAAACACTTTTAATTCAACAATTTTGAGTCAAAATCTGTCAAATGGAGAAGTTTTGTGTATAAAATGAGTTAAACACTTAAAATCGGACGATAAGAGTCAATATATGTCAAATTGGATCATTTTTGGGTTGAAAATGACGAATTTTCCCTTGAACATGTCATTAAATTTTGAAAAACATCGATTTGAGTAATACTCGATCAAACGGGGCAGGTTCTGGGTATAAAATGACCTAAACACTTTGAATCGGACGATATGAGTCAATATAGGTCAAATAGGATCAATTTTGCTTAGAAAATTACGTATTTACCCTTGAACATGTCATAAAAACTTAAATACATTGACTTGAGGAAAACTTGTTCAAATAGGAGAGGTTCTGCGTATAAAATGACTTATACACTTAGAATCGGACGATATGAGTCAATATATGTAAAATGGGATCAGTTTTGGGTAGAAAAGGACGTAGTTACCCTTGAACATGTCATAAAAACTTAAAAAACATCGATTTGAGTAATATCAATCAAACAGAAGAGGTTCTAGGTATAAAATGACCTAAACACTTTGAAGCGGACGATATGATTCAATATAAGTCAAATAGGATCAATCTTGGGTAGAAAATAACGTATTTCCCCTTTACCATGTCAAAAAGCTACATCGATTTAAGTCTAACTTGGTCAAATGGGATAAGTTTTGGGTTGAAAATGACGTATTACCCTTAAACATGACATTAACACTTAAAATACATCAGATTGAGTCAAACTCGGTCAAACGGGAGAAGTTCTGGGTATAATATGATTTAAACACTTTAAATCGGATGATATGAGTCAATATAGGTCAAACTGGATCAGATTAGGGTTTAAAATGACGTCATTACCCCTGAACTTGTCATAAAAACTTGAAATACATCGACTTGAGTAAAACTCGGTCAAATGGGAGAGGTTTTGGGTATAAAATAGCCTAAACAATACAAATGTACCCTTGAACATTTCGAATTGGACGATATGAGTCAATATAGGTCAAATAGGGAAAGTTTTGGGTTGAAAGTGACGTATTTACCCTTGAACATTTCATAAACACTTGAAATACATCGATTTAAATCAAACTTGGTCATATGGGAGAGGTTCTTGGTAGAAAAATGAGTCCATATATGTGAAATGGGATTAGTTTTGGGTTGAAAATGAAGTATTTACCCTTTTACATGTCATTAACACTTGAAATATAGTAATTTGAGTCAACCTCAGTCAAATTGGAGAGATTTTGGGTATTTAATTACCTAAACATCATTATAGGTCAAATGGGATGAGTTTTGGGTTGAAAATGACGTATTTACCCTTGAACATGTCATAAACACTTGAAATTTATCAACTTGAGTCAAACTCGGTCAAATGGGAGAGGTTCTAGGTAGAAAATGACTTAAACATTTCAAATCAAATGATATGAGTAAATATAGGTCAAATGGGATCAGTTTTGGGTAGAAAATGATGTCTTTTCACATTAACATGTCATAAACACTTGAAATACAGCGATTTAAGTCAAACTCGGTCAAATGGGAGAGCTTTTAGGTATTTAATGACCTTAACACTTATAATCGAACGATATAAGTCAATCTAGGTCAAATGGGATAGGTTTAGGGTAGAAAATGATGTAGTTACCCTTGAAATGTCATAAACACTTGAAATACAGCGATTTAAGTCAAACTCGGTCAAATGGGAGAGTTTTAGGTATTTAATGACCTTAACACTTATAATCGAATGATATGAGTCAATTTAGGTCAAATGGGATAGGTTTTGGGTAGAAAATAACGTATTTACCCTTGAAATGTCATAAACACTTGAAATACATCGATTGGAATCAAACTTGGTCAAATGGGAGAGGTTTTGCGTATAAAATGACTTAAACATTTCGAATCGGACGATATGAGTCCCTATAGGTCAAATAGGATCAGTTTTGGGTAGAAAAGGACGTAATTACCCTTGAACATGTCATATCACTTGAAAAACATCGATTTAAGTAAAAGTCGGTCAAACAGAAGAGGTTCTAGGTATAAAATGGCCTAAGCACTTCGAATCGGACGATATGATTCAATATAAGCCAAATAGGATTAATCTTGGGTAGAAAATGACGTATTTCCCCTTGAACATGTCAAAAACACTTCAAATACATCAATTTAAGTCTAACTTGGTCAAATGGGATAAGTTTTGGGTTGAAAATGAAGTATTTACCCTTAAACATGACATTAACACTTAAAATACAACGATTTGAGTCAAACTCGGTCAAACGGGAGAAGTTCTGGGTATAACATGATTTAAACACTTTAAATCGGATGATATGAGTCAATATAGGTCAAACTGGATCAGATTAGGGTTTAAAATGACGTCCTTACCCCTAAACTTGTCATAAAAACTTGAAATACATCGACTTGAGTAAAACTCGGTCAAATGGGAGAGGTTTTGGGTATAAAATGGCCTAAACAATACGAATTTACCGTTGAACATATCAAATCGAAGGATATGAGTCAATATAGGTCAAATAGGAACAATTTTGGGTTGAAAATGACTTATTTGCCCTTGAACATGTCATAAACACTTGAAATACATCGATTTGAATCAAACTCGGTCGTATGGAAGAGGTTCTAGGTAGAAAAATGAGTCCATATATGTGAAATGGGATTAAATTTTGGTAGAAAATGACGTACTTACCCTTTAACATGTCATTAACACTTGAAATACAACGATTTGAGTCAAACTCTGTCAAATTGGAGAGATTTTGGGTATTTAATTACCTAAACATCAGTATAGGTCAAATGGGATCAGTTTTGGGTTGAAAATGACATATTTACCCTTGAACATGTCATAAACACTTGAAATTTATCAACTTGAGTCAAACTCGGTCAAATGGAGAGGTTCTAGGTATAAAACGACATAAACATTTCGAAACGAATGATATGAGTCAGTACAGGTCTAATGGGATTAGTTTGGGGTAGAGAATGATATATTTTCACATGAACTTGTCATAAACACTTAAAATACAGCGATTCAAGTGACTTGAGGCAAACTCGGTCAAATTGGAGAGATTTTGGGTATTTAATTACCTAAACATCAGTATAGGTCAAATGGGATCAGTTTTGCGTTGAAAATGACGTATTTACCCTTGAACATGTCATAAACAATTGAAATTTATCAACTTGAGTCAAACTCGGTCAAATGGGAGAGGTTCTAGGTATAAAATGACTTAAACATTTTGAATCGAATGATATGAGTCAATATAGGTCAAATGGGATCAGTGTTGGGTAGAAAATGATGTATTTTAACATTAACATGTCATAAACGCTTGAAAAACAGCGATTTAAGTCAAACTCGGTCGAATGGGAGAGATTTTAGGTATTTAATGACCTAAACACTTATAATCGGATGATATGCGTCAATCTAGGTCAAATGGGATAGGTTTTGGGTAGAAAATGACGTATTTACCCTTGAAATGTCATAAACACTTGAAATACATCGATTTGAATCAAACTCGATCAAATGGGAGAGGTTCTGCGTATAAAATGACTTAAACATTTCGAATCGGACGATATGAGTCCATATAGGTCAAATGGGATCAGTTTTGGGTAGAAAAGGACGTAATTACCCTTGAACATGTCATAAAAACTTGAAAAACATCGATTTGAGTATAAGTCGGTCAAACAGAAGAGGTTCTAGGTATAAAATGGCCTAAGCACTTTGAATCGGACGATATGACTCAATATAAGTCAAATAGGATCAATTTTGGGTAGAAAATGACGTATTTCCCCTTGAACATGTCAAAAACCCTTGAAATACATCGATTTAAGTCTAACTTGGTCAAATAGTATAAGTTTTGGGTTGAAAATGACGTATTTACCCTTAAACATGACATTAACAGTTAAAATACATCGATTTGAGTCAAACTCGGTCAAACGGGAGAAGTTCTGGGTATAACATGATTTAAACACTTTAAATCGGATGATATGAGTCAATATAGGTCAAACTGGATCAGATTAGGGTTTAAAATGATGTCCTTACCCCTAAACTTGTCATAAAAACTTGAAATACATCGACTTGAGTAAAACTCGGTCAAATGGGAGAGGTTTTGGGTTTAAAATGGCCTAAACAATACGAATTTACCCTTGAACATTTCGAATAGGAGGATATGAGTCAATATAGGTCAAATAGGAATAGTTTTGGGTTGAAAATGACGTATTTACCGTTGAACATGTCATAAACACTTGAAATACATCAATTTGAATCAAACTTGGTCGTATGGGAGAGGTTCTTGGTAGAAAAATGAGTCCATATATGTGAAATGGGATTAGTTTTGGGTAGAAAATGACGTATTTACCCTTTTACATGTCATTAACACTTGAAATACAGTGATTTGAGTCAAACTCGGTCAAATTGGAGAGATTTTGGGTATTTAATTACCTAAACATCAGTATAGGTCAAATGGGATCAGTTTTGGGTTGAAAATGACGTATTTACCCTTGAACATGTCATAAACACTTGAAATTTATCAACTTGAGTCAAACTCGGTCAAATGGGAGAGGTTCTAGGTATAAAATGACTTAAACATTTTGAATCGAATGATATGAGTCAATATAGGTCAAATGGGATTAGTGTTGGGTAGAAAATGATGTATTTTAACATTAACATGTCATAAACGCTTGAAAAACAGCGATTTAAGTCAAACTCGGTCGAATGGGAGAGATTTTAGGTATTTAATGACCTAAACACTTATAATCGGATGATATGAGTCAATCTAGGTCAAATGGGATAGGTTTTGGGTAGAAAATGACGTATTTACCCTTGAAATGTCATAAACACTTGAAATACTTCGATTTGAATCAAACTCGATCAAATGGGAGAGGTTCTGCGTATAAAATGACTTAAACATTTCGAATCGGACGATATGAGTCCATATAGGTCAAATGGGATCAGTTTTGGGTAGAAAAGGACGTAATTACCCTTGAACATGTCATAAAAACTTGAAAAACATCGATTTGAGTATAAGTCGGTCAAACAGAAGAGGTTCTAGGTATAAAATGGCCTAAGCACTATGAATAAGACGATATGACTCAATATAAGTCAAATAGGATCAATTTTGGGTAGAAAATGACGTATTTCCCCTTGAACATGTCAAAAACCCTTGAAATACATCGATTTAAGTCTAACTTGGTCAAATAGGATAAGTTTTGGGTTGAAAATGACGTATTTACCGTTAAACATGACATTAACAGTTAAAATACATCGATTTGAGTCAAACTCGGTCAAACGGGAGAAGTTCTGGGTATAACATGATTTAAACACTTTAAATCGGATGATATGAGTCAATATAGGTCAAACTGGATCAGATTAGGGTTTAAAATGATGTCCTTACCCCTAAACTTGTCATAAAAACTTGAAATACATCGACTTGAGTAAAACTCGGTCAAATGGGAGAGGTTTTGGGTTTAAAATGGCCTAAACAATACGAATTTACCCTTGAACATTTCGAATAGGAGGATATGAGTCAATATAGGTCAAATAGGAATAGTTTTGGGTTGAAAATGACGTATTTACCGTTGACCATGTCATAAACACTTGAAATACATCAATTTGAATCAAACTTGGTCGTATGGGAGAGGTTCTTGGTAGAAAAATGAGTCCATATATGTGAAATGGGATTAGTTTTGGGTAGAAAATGACGTATTTACCCTTTTACATGTCATTAACACTTGAAATACAGTGATTTGAGTCAAACTCGGTCAAATTGGAGAGATTTTGGGTATTTAATTACCTAAACATCAGTATAGGTCAAATGGGATCAGCTTTGGGTTGAAAATGACGTATTTACCCTTGAACATGTCATAAACACTTGAAATTTATCAACTTGAGTCAAACTCGGTCAAATGGGAGAGGTTCTAGGTATAAAATGACTTAAACATTTTGAATCGAATGATATGAGTCAATATAGGTCAAATGGGATCAGTGTTGGGTAGAAAATGATGTATTTTAACATTAACATGTCATAAACGCTTGAAAAACAGCGATTTAAGTCAAACTCGGTCGAATGGGAGAGATTTTAGGTATTTAATGACCTAAACACTTATAATCGGATGATATGAGTCAATCTAGGTCAAATGGGATAGGTTTTGGGTAGAAAATGACGTATTTACCCTTGAAATGTCATAAACACTTGAAATACATCGATTTGAATCAAACTCGATCAAATGGGAGAGGTTCTGCGTATAAAATGACTTAAACATTTCGAATCGGACGATATGAGTCCATATAGGTCAAATGGGATCAGTTTTGGGTAGAAAAGGACGTAATTACCCTTGAACATGTCATAAAAACTTGAAAAACATCGATTTGAGTATAAGTCGGTCAAACAGAAGAGGTTCTAGGTATAAAATGGCCTAAGCACTTTGAATCGGACGATATGACTCAATATAAGTCAAATAGGATCAATTTTGGGTAGAAAATGACGTATTTCCCCTTGAACATGTCAAAAACCCTTGAAATACATCGATTTAAGTCTAACTTGGTCAAATAGGATAAGTTTTGGGTTGAAAATGACGTATTTACCCTTAAACATGACATTAACAGTTAAAATACATCGATTTGAGTCAAACTCGGTCAAACGGGAGAAGTTCTGGGTATAACATGATTTAAACACTTTAAATCGGACGATATGAGTCAATATAGGTCAAACTGGATCAGATTAGGGTTTAAAATGATGTCCTTACCCCTAAACTTGTCATAAAAACTTGAAATACATCGACTTGAGTAAAACTCGGTCAAATGGGAGAGGTTTTGGGTTTAAAATGGCCTAAACAATACGAATTTACCCTTGAACATTTCGAATAGGAGGATATGAGTCAATATAGGTCAAATAGGAATAGTTTTGGGTTGAAAATGACGTATTTACCGTTGAACATGTCATAAACACTTGAAATACATCAATTTGAATCAAACTTGGTCGTATGGGAGAGGTTCTTGGTAGAAAAATGAGTCCATATATGTGAAATGGGATTAGTTTTGGGTAGAAAATGACGTATTTACCCTTTTACATGTCATTAACACTTGAAATACAGTGATTTGAGTCAAACTCGGTCAAATTGGAGAGATTTTGGGTATTTAATTACCTAAACATCAGTATAGGTCAAATGGGATCAGTTTTGGGTTGAAAATGACGTATTTACCCTTGAACATGTCATAAACACTTGAAATTTATCAACTTGAGTCAAACTCGGTCAAATGGGAGAGGTTCTAGGTATAAAATGACTTAAACATTTTGAATCGAATGATATGAGTCAATATAGGTCAAATGGGATCAGTGTTGGGTAGAAAATGATGTATTTTAACATTAACATGTCATAAACGCTTGAAAAACAGCGATTTAAGTCAAACTCGGTCGAATGGGAGAGATTTTAGGTATTTAATGACCTAAACACTTATAATCGGATGATATGAGTCAATCTAGGTCAAATGGGATAGGTTTTGGGTAGAAAATGACGTATTTACCCTTGAAATGTCATAAACACTTGAAATACTTCGATTTGAATCAAACTCGATCAAATGGGAGAGGTTCTGCGTATAAAATGACTTAAACATTTCGAATCGGACGATATGAGTCCATATAGGTCAAATGGGATCAGTTTTGGGTAGAAAAGGACGTAATTACCCTTGAACATGTCATAAAAACTTGAAAAACATCGATTTGAGTATAAGTCGGTCAAACAGAAGAGGTTCTAGGTATAAAATGGCCTAAGCACTATGAATAAGACGATATGACTCAATATAAGTCAAATAGGATCAATTTTGGGTAGAAAATGACGTATTTCCCCTTGAACATGTCAAAAACCCTTGAAATACATCGATTTAAGTCTAACTTGGTCAAATAGGATAAGTTTTGGGTTGAAAATGACGTATTTACCCTTAAACATGACATTAACAGTTAAAATACATCGATTTGAGTCAAACTCGGTCAAACGGGAGAAGTTCTGGGTATAACATGATTTAAACACTTTAAATCGGATGATATGAGTCAATATAGGTCAAACTGGATCAGATTAGAGTTTAAAATGATGTCCTTACCCCTAAACTTGTCATAAAAACTTGAAATACATCGACTTGAGTAAAACTCGGTCAAATTGGAGAGGTTTTGGGTTTAAAATGGCCTAAACAATACGAATTTACCCTTGAACATTTCGAATAGGAGGATATGAGTCAATATAGGTCAAATAGGAATAGTTTTGGGTTGAAAATGACGTATTTACCCTTGAACATGTCATAAACACTTGAAATTTATCAACTTGAGTCCAACTCGGTCAAATGGGAGAGGTTCTAGGTATAAAATGACTTAAACATTTTGAATCGAATGATATGAGTCAATATAGGTCAAATGGGATCAGTGTTGGGTAGAAAATGATGTATTTTAACATTAACATGTCATAAACGCTTGAAAAACAGCGATTTAAGTCAAACTCGGTCGAATGGGAGAGATTTTAGGTATTTAATGACCTAAACACTTATAATCGGATGATATGAGTCAATCTAGGTCAAATGGGATAGGTTTTTGGTAGAAAATGACGTATTTACCCTTGAAATGTCATAAACACTTGAAATACATCGATTTGAATCAAACTCGATCAAATGGGAGAGGTTCTGCGTATAAAATGACTTAAACATTTCGAATCGGACGATATGAGTCCATATAGGTCAAATGGGATCAGTTTTGGGTAGAAAAGGACGTAATTACCCTTGAACATGTCATAAAAACTTGAAAAACATCGATTTGAGTATAAGTCGGTCAAACAGAAGAGGTTCTAGGTATAAAATGGCCTAAGCACTTTGAATCGGACGATATGACTCAATATAAGTCAAATAGGATCAATTTTGGGTAGAAAATGACGTATTTCCCCTTGAACATGTCAAAAACCCTTGAAATACATCGATTTAAGTCTAACTTGGTCAAATAGGATAAGTTTTGGGTTGAAAATGACGTATTTACCCTTAAACATGACATTAACAGTTGAAATACATCGATTTGAGTCAAACTCGGTCAAACGGGAGAAGTTCTGGGTATAACATGATTTAAACACTTTAAATCGGATGATATGAGTCAATATAGGTCAAACTGGATCAGATTAGGGTTTAAAATGATGTCCTTACCCCTAAACTTGTCATAAAAACTTGAAATACATCGACTTGAGTAAAACTCGGTCAAATTGGAGAGGTTTTGGGTTTAAAATGGCCTAAACAATACGAATTTACCCTTGAACATTTCGAATAGGAGGATATGAGTCAATATAGGTCAAATAGGAATAGTTTTGGGTTGAAAATCACGTATTTACCCTTGAACATGTCATAAACACTTGAAATTTATCAACTTGAGTCCAACTCGGTCAAATGGGAGAGGTTCTAGGTATAAAATGACTTAAACATTTTGAATCGAATGATATGAGTCAATATAGGTCAAATGGGATCAGTGTTGGGTAGAAAATGATGTATTTTAACATTAACATGTCATAAACGCTTGAAAAACAGCGATTTAAGTCAAACTCGGTCGAATGGGAGAGATTTTAGGTATTTAATGACCTAAACACTTATAATCGGATGATATGAGTCAATCTAGGTCAAATGGGATAGGTTTTTGGTAGAAAATGACGTATTTACCCTTGAAATGTCATAAACACTTGAAATACATCGATTTGAATCAAACTCGATCAAATGGGAGAGGTTCTGCGTATAAAATGACTTAAACATTTCGAATCGGACGATATTAGTCCATATAGGTCAAATGGGATCAGTTTTGGGTAGAAAAGGACGTAATTACCCTTGAACATGTCATAAAAACTTGAAAAACATCGATTTGAGTATAAGTCGGTCAAACAGAAGAGGTTCTAGGTATAAAATGGCCTAAGCACTTTGAATCGGACGATATGACTCAATATAAGTCAAATAGGATCAATTTTGGGTAGAAAATGACGTATTTCCCCTTGAACATGTCAAAAACCCTTGAAATACATCGATTTAAGTCTAACTTGGTCAAATAGGATAAGTTTTGGGTTGAAAATGACGTATTTACCCTTAAACATGACATTAACAGTTGAAATACATCGATTTGAGTCAAACTCGGTCAAACGGGAGAAGTTCTGGGTATAACATGATTTAAACACTTTAAATCGGATGATATGAGTCAATATAGGTCAAACTGGATCAGATTAGGGTTTAAAATGATGTCCTTACCCCTAAACTTGTCATAAAAACTTGAAATACATCGACTTGAGTAAAACTCGGTCAAATGGGAGAGGTTTTGGGTTTAAAATGGCCTAAACAATACGAATTTACCCTTGAACATTTCGAATAGGAGGATATGAGTCAATATAGGTCAAATAGGAATAGTTTTGGGTTGAAAATGACGTATTTACCCTTGAACATGTCATAAACACTTGAAATACATCAATTTGAATCAAACTTGGTCGTATGGGAGAGGTTCTTGGTAGAAAAATGAGTCCATATATGTGAAATGGGATTAGTTTTGGGTAGAAAATGACGTATTTACCCTTTTACATGTCATTAACACTTGAAATACAGTGATTTGAGTCAAACTCGGTCAAATTGGAGAGATTTTGGGTATTTAATTACCTAAACATCAGTATAGGTCAAATGGGATCAGCTTTGGGTTGAAAATGACGTATTTACCCTTGAACATGTCATAAACACTTGAAATTTATCAACTTGAGTCCAACTCGGTCAAATGGGAGAGGTTCTAGGTATAAAATGACTTAAACATTTTGAATCGAATGATATGAGTCAATATAGGTCAAATGGGACCAGTGTTGGGTAGAAAATGATGTATTTTAACATTAACATGTCATAAACGCTTGAAAAACAGCGATTTAAGTCAAACTCGGTCGAATGGGAGAGATTTTAGGTATTTAATGACCTAAACACTTATAATCGGATGATATGAGTCAATCTAGGTCAAATGGGATAGGTTTTGGGTAGAAAATGACGTATTTACCCTTGAAATGTCATAAACACTTGAAATACATCGATTTGAATCAAACTCGATCAAATGGGAGAGGTTCTGCGTATAAAATGACTTAAACATTTCGAATCGGACGATATGAGTCCATATAGGTCAAATGGGATCAGTTTTGGGTAGAAAAGGACGTAATTACCCTTGAACATGTCATAAAAACTTGAAAAACATCGATTTGAGTTTAAGTGGGTCAAACAGAAGAGGTTCTAGGTATAAAATGGCCTAAGCACTTTGAATAGGACGATATGACTCAATATAAGTCAAATAGGATCAATTTTGGGTAGAAAATGACGTATTTCCCCTTGAACATGTCAAAAACCCTTGAAATACATCGATTTAAGTCTAACTTGGTCAAATAGGATAAGTTTTGGGTTGAAAATGACGTATTTACCCTTAAACATGACATTAACAGTTGAAATACATCGATTTGAGTCAAACTCGGTCAAACGGGAGAAGTTCTGGGTATAACATGATTTAAACACTTTAAATCGGATGATATGAGTCAATATAGGTCAAACTGGATCAGATTAGGGTTTAAAATGATGTCCTTACCCCTAAACTTGTCATAAAAACTTGAAATACATCGACTTGAGTAAAACTCGGTCAAATGGGAGAGGTTTTGGGTTTAAAATGGCCTAAACAATACGAATTTACCCTTGAACATTTCGAATAGGAGGATATGAGTCAATATAGGTCAAATAGGAATAGTTTTGGGTTGAAAATGACGTATTTACCCTTGAACATGTCATAAACACTTGAAATACATCAATTTGAATCAAACTTGGTCGTGTGGGAGAGGTTCTTGGTAGAAAAATGAGTCCATATATGTGAAATGGGATTAGTTTTGGGTAGAAAATGACGTATTTACCCTTTTACATGTCATTAACACTTGAAATACAGTGATTTGAGTCAAACTCGGTCAAATTGGAGAGATTTTGGGTATTTAATTACCTAAACATCAGTATAGGTCAAATGGGATCAGTTTTGGGTTGAAAATGACGTATTTACCCTTGAACATGTCATAAACACTTGAAATTTATCAACTTGAGTCAAACTCGGTCAAATGGGAGAGGTTCTAGGTATAAAATGACTTAAACATTTTGAATCGAATGATATGAGTCAATATAGGTCAAATGGGATCAGTTTTGGGTAGAAAATGATGTATTTTAACATTAACATGTCATAAACGCTTGAAAAACAGCGATTTAAGTCAAACTCGGTCGAATGGGAGAGATTTTAGGTATTTAATGACCTAAACACTTATAATCGGATGATATGAGTCAATCTAGGTCAAATGGGATAGGTTTTGGGTAGAAAATGACGTATTTACCCTTGAAATGTCATAAACACTTGAAATACATCGATTTGAATCAAACTCGATCAAATGGGAGAGGTTCTGCGTATAAAATGACTTAAACATTTCGAATCGGACGATATGAGTCCATATAGGTCAAATGGGATCAGTTTTGGGTAGAAAAGGACGTAATTACCCTTGAACATGTCATAAAAACTTGAAAAACATCGATTTGAGTATAAGTCGGTCAAACAGAAGAGGTTCTAGGTATAAAATGGCCTAAGCACTTTGAATAAGACGATATGACTCAATATAAGTCAAATAGGATCAATTTTGGGTAGAAAATGACGTATTTCCCCTTGAACATGTCAAAAACCCTTGAAATACATCGATTTAAGTCTAACTTGGTCAAATAGGATAAGTTTTGGGTTGAAAATGACGTATTTACCCTTAAACATGACATTAACAGTTAAAATACATCGATTTGAGTCAAACTCGGTCAAACGGGAGAAGTTCTGGGTATAACATGATTTAAACACTTTAAATCGGATGATATGAGTCAATATAGGTCAAACTGGATCAGATTAGGGTTTAAAATGATGTCCTTACCCCTAAACTTGTCATAAAAACTTGAAATACATCGACTTGAGTAAAACTCGGTCAAATGGGAGAGGTTTTGGGTTTAAAATGGCCTAAACAATACGAATTTACCCTTGAACATTTCGAATAGGAGGATATGAGTCAATATAGGTCAAATAGGAATAGTTTTGGGTTGAAAATGACGTATTTACCCTTGAACATGTCATAAACACTTGAAATACATCAATTTGAATCAAACTTGGTCGTATGGGAGAGGTTCTTGGTAGAAAAATGAGTCCATATATGTGAAATGGGATTAGTTTTGGGTAGAAAATGACGTATTTACCCTTTTACATGTCATTAACACTTGAAATACAGTGATTTGAGTCAAACTCGGTCAAATTGGAGAGATTTTGGGTATTTAATTACCTAAACATCAGTATAGGTCAAATGGGATCAGCTTTGGGTTGAAAATGACGTATTTACCCTTGAACATGTCATAAACACTTGAAATTTATCAACTTGAGTCCAACTCGGTCAAATGGGAGAGGTTCTAGGTATAAAATGACTTAAACATTTTGAATCGAATAATATGAGTCAATATAGGTCAAATGGGATCAGTGTTGGGTAGAAAATGATGTATTTTAACATTAACATGTCATAAACGCTTGAAAAACAGCGATTTAAGTCAAACTCGGTCGAATGGGAGAGATTTTAGGTATTTAATGACCTAAACACTTATAATCGGATGATATGAGTCAATCTAGGTCAAATGGGATAGGTTTTGGGTAGAAAATGACGTATTTACCCTTGAAATGTCATAAACACTTGAAATACATCGATTTGAATCAAACTCGATCAAATGGGAGAGGTTCTGCGTATAAAATGACTTAAACATTTCGAATCGGACGATATGAGTCCATATAGGTCAAATGGGATCAGTTTTGGGTAGAAAAGGACGTAATTACCCTTGAACATGTCATAAAAACTTGAAAAACATCGATTTGAGTATAAGTCGGTCAAACAGAAGAGGTTCTAGGTATAAAATGGCCTAAGCACTTTGAATCGGACGATATGACTCAATATAAGTCAAATAGGATCAATTTTGGGTAGAAAATGACGTATTTCCCCTTGAACATGTCAAAAACCCTTGAAATACATCGATTTAAGTCTAACTTGGTCAAATAGGATAAGTTTTGGGTTGAAAATGACGTATTTACC
This sequence comes from Dysphania ambrosioides, assembly GCA_026401315.1. NCBI lineage: Eukaryota > Viridiplantae > Streptophyta > Magnoliopsida > Caryophyllales > Amaranthaceae > Dysphania > Dysphania ambrosioides. Next base: position 9,350,426 of record CM048668.1, on the reverse strand, counting down.
CTTAAACATGACATTAACAGTTGAAATACATCGATTTGAGTCAAACTCGGTCAAACGGGAGAAGTTCTGGGTATAACATGATTTAAACACTTTAAATCGGATGATATGAGTCAATATAGGTCAAACTGGATCAGATTAGGGTTTAAAATGATGTCCTTACCCCTAAACTTGTCATAAAAACTTGAAATACATCGACTTGAGTAAAACTCGGTCAAATGGGAGAGGTTTTGGGTTTAAAATGGCCTAAACAATACGAATTTACCCTTGAACATTTCGAATAGGAGGATATGAGTCAATATAGGTCAAATAGGAATAGTTTTGGGTTGAAAATGACGTATTTACCCTTGAACATGTCATAAACACTTGAAATACATCAATTTGAATCAAACTTGGTCGTATGGGAGAGGTTCTTGGTAGAAAAATGAGTCCATATATGTGAAATGGGATTAGTTTTGGGTAGAAAATGACGTATTTACCCTTTTACATGTCATTAACACTTGAAATACAGTGATTTGAGTCAAACTCGGTCAAATTGGAGAGATTTTGGGTATTTAATTACCTAAACATCAGTATAGGTCAAATGGGATCAGTTTTGGGTTGAAAATGACGTATTTACCCTTGAACATGTCATAAACACTTGAAATTTATCAACTTGAGTCAAACTCGGTCAAATGGGAGAGGTTCTAGGTATAAAATGACTTAAACATTTTGAATCGAATGATATGAGTCAATATAGGTCAAATGGGACCAGTGTTGGGTAGAAAATGATGTATTTTAACATTAACATGTCATAAACGCTTGAAAAACAGCGATTTAAGTCAAACTCGGTCGAATGGGAGAGATTTTAGGTATTTAATGACCTAAACACTTATAATCGGATGATATGAGTCAATCTAGGTCAAATGGGATAGGTTTTGGGTAGAAAATGACGTATTTACCCTTGAAATGTCATAAACACTTGAAATACATCGATTTGAATCAAACTCGATCAAATGGGAGAGGTTCTGCGTATAAAATGACTTAAACATTTCGAATCGGACGATATGAGTCCATATAGGTCAAATGGGATCAGTTTTGGGTAGAAAAGGACGTAATTACCCTTGAACATGTCATAAAAACTTGAAAAACATCGATTTGAGTATAAGTCGGTCAAACAGAAGAGGTTCTAGGTATAAAATGGCCTAAGCACTTTGAATAAGACGATATGACTCAATATAAGTCAAATAGGATCAATTTTGGGTAGAAAATGACGTATTTCCCCTTGAACATGTCAAAAACCCTTGAAATACATCGATTTAAGTCTAACTTGGTCAAATAGGATAAGTTTTGGGTTGAAAATGACGTATTTACCCTTAAACATGACATTAACAGTTAAAATACATCGATTTGAGTCAAACTCGGTCAAACGGGAGAAGTTCTGGGTATAACATGATTTAAACACTTTAAATCGGATGATATGAGTCAATATAGGTCAAACTGGATCAGATTAGGGTTTAAAATGATGTCCTTACCCCTAAACTTGTCATAAAAACTTGAAATACATCGACTTGAGTAAAACTCGGTCAAATTGGAGAGGTTTTGGGTTTAAAATGGCCTAAACAATACGAATTTACCCTTGAACATTTCGAATAGGAGGATATGAGTCAATATAGGTCAAATAGGAATAGTTTTGGGTTGAAAATGACGTATTTACCCTTGATCATGTCATAAACACTTGAAATACATCAATTTGAATCAAACTTGGTCGTATGGGAGAGGTTCTTGGTAGAAAAATGAGTCCATATATGTGAAATGGGATTAGTTTTGGGTAGAAAATGACGTATTTACCCTTTTACATATCATTAACACTTGAAATACAGTGATTTGAGTCAAACTCGGTCAAATTGGAGAGATTTTGGGTATTTAATTACCTAAACATCAGTATAGGTCAAATGGGATCAGTTTTGGGTTGAAAATGACGTATTTACCCTTGAACATGTCATAAACACTTGAAATTTATCAACTTGAGTCAAACTCGGTCAAATGGGAGAGGTTCTAGGTATAAAATGACTTAAACATTTTGAATCGAATGATATGAGTCAATATAGGTCAAATGGGATCAGTGTTGGGTAGAAAATGATGTATTTTAACATTAACATGTCATAAACGCTTGAAAAACAGCGATTTAAGTCAAACTCGGTCGAATGGGAGAGATTTTAGGTATTTAATGACCTAAACACTTATAATCGGATGATATGAGTCAATCTAGGTCAAATGGGATAGGTTTTGGGTAGAAAATGACGTATTTACCCTTGAAATGTCATAAACACTTGAAATACATCGATTTGAATCAAACTCGATCAAATGGGAGAGGTTCTGCGTATAAAATGACTTAAACATTTCGAATCGGACGATATGAGTCCATATAGGTCAAATGGGATCAGTTTTGGGTAGAAAAGGACGTAATTACCCTTGAACATGTCATAAAAACTTGAAAAACATCGATTTGAGTATAAGTCGGTCAAACAGAAGAGGTTCTAGGTATAAAATGGCCTAAGCACTTTGAATCGGACGATATGACTCAATATAAGTCAAATAGGATCAATTTTGGGTAGAAAATGACGTATTTCCCCTTGAACATGTCAAAAACCCTTGAAATACATCGATTTAAGTCTAACTTGGTCAAATAGGATAAGTTTTGGGTTGAAAATGACGTATTTACCCTTAAACATGACATTAACAGTTGAAATACATCGATTTGAGTCAAACTCGGTCAAACGGGAGAAGTTCTGGGTATAACATGATTTAAACACTTTAAATTGGATGATATGAGTCAATATAGGTCAAACTGGATCAGATTAGGGTTTAAAATGATGTCCTTACCCCTAAACTTGTCATAAAAACTTGAAATACATCGACTTGAGTAAAACTCGGTCAAATGGGAGAGGTTTTGGGTTTAAAATGGCCTACACAATACGAATTTACCCTTGAACATTTTGAATAGGAGGATATGAGTCAATATAGGTCAAATAGGAATAGTTTTGGGTTGAAAATGACGTATTTACCCTTGAACATGTCATAAACACTTGAAATACATCAATTTGAATCAAACTTGGTCGTGTGGGAGAGGTTCTTGGTAGAAAAATGAGTCCATATATGTGAAATGGGATTAGTTTTGGGTAGAAAATGACGTATTTACCCTTTTACATGTCATTAACACTTGAAATACAGTGATTTGAGTCAAACTCGGTCAAATTGGAGAGATTTTGGGTATTTAATTACCTAAACATCAGTATAGGTCAAATGGGATCAGCTTTGGGTTGAAAATGACGTATTTACCCTTGAACATGTCATAAACACTTGAAATTTATCAACTTGAGTCAAACTCGGTCAAATGGGAGAGGTTCTAGGTATAAAATGACTTAAACATTTTGAATCGAATGATATGAGTCAATATAGGTCAAATGGGATCAGTGTTGGGTAGAAAATGATGTATTTTAACATTAACATGTCATAAACGCTTGAAAAACAGCGATTTAAGTCAAACTCGGTCGAATGGGAGAGATTTTAGGTATTTAATGACCTAAACACTTATAATCGGATGATATGAGTCAATCTAGGTCAAATGGGATAGGTTTTGGGTAGAAAATGACGTATTTACCCTTGAAATGTCATAAACACTTGAAATACATCGATTTGAATCAAACTCGATCAAATGGGAGAGGTTCTGCGTATAAAATGACTTAAACATTTCGAATCGGACGATATGAGTCCATATAGGTCAAATGGGATCAGTTTTGGGTAGAAAAGGACGTAATTCCCCTTGAACATGTCATAAAAACTTGAAAAACATCGATTTGAGTATAAGTCGGTCAAACAGAAGAGGTTCTAGGTATAAAATGGCCTAAGCACTTTGAATAGGACGATATGACTCAATATAAGTCAAATAGGATCAATTTTGGGTAGAAAATGACGTATTTCCCCTTGAACATGTCAAAAACCCTTGAAATACATCGATTTAAGTCTAACTTGGTCAAATAGGATAAGTTTTGGGTTGAAAATGACGTATTTACCCTTAAACATGACATTAACAGTTAAAATACATCGATTTGAGTCAAACTCGGTCAAACGGGAGAAGTTCTGGGTATAACATGATTTAAACACTTTAAATCGGATGATATGAGTCAATATAGGTCAAACTGGATCAGATTAGGGTTTAAAATGATGTCCTTACCCCTAAACTTGTCATAAAAACTTGAAATACATCGACTTGAGTAAAACTCGGTCAAATGGGAGAGGTTTTGGGTTTAAAATGGCCTAAACAATACGAATTTACCCTTGAACATTTCGAATAGGAGGATATGAGTCAATATAGGTCAAATAGGAATAGTTTTGGGTTGAAAATGACGTATTTACCCTTGAACATGTCATAAACACTTGAAATACATCAATTTGAATCAAACTTGGTCGTATGGGAGAGGTTCTTGGTAGAAAAATGAGTCCATATATGTGAAATGGGATTAGTTTTGGGTAGAAAATGACGTATTTACCCTTTTACATGTCATTAACACTTGAAATACAGTGATTTGAGTCAAACTCGGTCAAATTGGAGAGATTTTGGGTATTTAATTACCTAAACATCAGTATAGGTCAAATGGGATCAGTTTTGGGTTGAAAATGACGTATTTACCATTGAACATGTCATAAACACTTGAAATTTATCAACTTGAGTCAAACTCGGTCAAATGGGAGAGGTTCTAGGTATAAAATGACTTAAACATTTTGAATCGAATGATATGAGTCAATATAGGTCAAATGGGACCAGTGTTGGGTAGAAAATGATGTATTTTAACATTAACATGTCATAAACGCTTGAAAAACAGCGATTTAAGTCAAACTCGGTCGAATGGGAGAGATTTTAGGTATTTAATGACCTAAACACTTATAATCGGATGATATGAGTCAATCTAGGTCAAATGGGATAGGTTTTGGGTAGAAAATGACGTATTTACCCTTGAAATGTCATAAACACTTGAAATACATCGATTTGAATCAAACTCGATCAAATGGGAGAGGTTCTGTGTATAAAATGACTTAAACATTTCGAATCGGACGATATGAGTCCATATAGGTCAAATGGGATCAGTTTTGGGTAGAAAAGGACGTAATTACCCTTGAACATGTCATAAAAACTTGAAAAACATCGATTTGAGTATAAGTCGGTCAAACAGAAGAGGTTCTAGGTATAAAATGGCCTAAGCACTTTGAATCGGACGATATGACTCAATATAAGTCAAATAGGATCAATTTTGGGTAGAAAATGACGTATTTCCCCTTGAACATGTCAAAAACCCTTGAAATACATCGATTTAAGTCTAACTTAGTCAAATAGGATAAGTTTTGGGTTGAAAATGACGTATTTACCCTTAAACATGACATTAACAGTTGAAATACATCGATTTGAGTCAAACTCGGTCAAACGGGAGAAGTTCTGGGTATAACATGATTTAAACACTTTAAATCGGATGATATGAGTCAATATAGGTCAAACTGGATCAGATTAGGGTTTAAAATGATGTCCTTACCCCTAAACTTGTCATAAAAACTTGAAATACATCGACTTGAGTAAAACTCGGTCAAATGGGAGAGGTTTTGGGTTTAAAATGGCCTAAACAATACGAATTTACCCTTGAACATTTCGAATAGGAGGATATGAGTCAATATAGGTCAAATAGGAATAGTTTTGGGTTGAAAATGACGTATTTACCCTTGAACATGTCATAAACACTTGAAATACATCAATTTGAATCAAACTTGGTCGTATGGGAGAGGTTCTTGGTAGAAAAATGAGTCCATATATGTGAAATGGGATTAGTTTTGGGTAGAAAATGACGTATTTACCCTTTTACATGTCATTAACACTTGAAATACAGTGATTTGAGTCAAACTCGGTCAAATTGGAGAGATTTTGGGTATTTAATTACCTAAACATCAGTATAGGTCAAATGGGATCAGCTTTGGGTTGAAAATGACGTATTTACCCTTGAACATGTCATAAACACTTGAAATTTATCAACTTGAGTCAAACTCGGTCAAATGGGAGAGGTTCTAGGTATAAAATGACTTAAACATTTCGAATCGGACGATATGAGTCCATATAGGTCAAATGGGATCAGTTTTGGGTAGAAAAGGACGTAATTCCCCTTGAACATGTCATAAAAACTTGAAAAACATCGATTTGAGTATAAGTCGGTCAAACAGAAGAGGTTCTAGGTATAAAATGGCCTAAGCACTTTGAATAGGACGATATGACTCAATATAAGTCAAATAGGATCAATTTTGGGTAGAAAATGACGTATTTCCCCTTGAACATGTCAAAAACCCTTGAAATACATCGATTTAAGTCTAACTTGGTCAAATAGGATAAGTTTTGGGTTGAAAATGACGTATTTACCCTTAAACATGACATTAACAGTTGAAATACATCGATTTGAATCAAACTCGATCAAATGGGAGAGTTTCTGCGTATAAAATGACTTAAACATTTCGAATCGGACGATATGAGTCCATATAGGTCAAATGGGATCAGTTTTGGGTAGAAAAGGACGTAATTACCCTTGAACATGTCATAAAAACTTGAAAAACATCGATTTGAGTAAAAGTCGGTCAAACAGAAGAGGTTCTAGGTATAAAATGGCCTAAGCACTTTGAATCGAACGATATGACTCAATATAAGTCAAATAGGATCAATTTTGGGTAGAAAATGACGTATTTCCCCTTGAACATGTCAAAAACCCTTGAAATACATCGATTTAAGTCTAACTTGGTCAAATAGGATAAGTTTTGGGTTGAAAATGACGTATTTACCCTTAAACATGACATTAACAGTTAAAATACATCGATTTGAGTCAAACTCGGTCAAACGGGAGAAGTTCTGGGTATAACATGATTTAAACACTTTAAATCGGATGATATGAGTCAATATAGGTCAAACTGGATCAGATTAGGGTTTAAAATGATGTCCTTACCCCTAAACTTGTCATAAAAACTTGAAATACATCGACTTGAGTAAAACTCGGTCAAATGGGAGAGGTTTTGGGTTTAAAATGGCCTAAACAATACGAATTTACCCTTGAACATTTCGAATAGGAGGATATGAGTCAATATAGGTCAAATAGGAATAGTTTTGGGTTGAAAATGACGTATTTACCCTTGAACATGTCATAAACACTTGAAATACATCAATTTGAATCAAACTTGGTCGTATGGGAGAGGTTCTTGGTAGAAAAATGAGTCCATATATGTGAAATGGGATTAGTTTTGGGTAGAAAATGACGTATTTACCCTTTTACATGTCATTAACACTTGAAATACAGTGATTTGAGTCAAACTCGGTCAAATTGGAGAGATTTTGGGTATTTAATTACCTAAACATCAGTATAGGTCAAATGGGATCAGATTTGGGTTGAAAATGACGTATTTACCCTTGAACATGTCATAAACACTTGAAATTTATCAACTTGAGTCAAACTCGGTCAAATGGGAGAGGTTCTAGGTATAAAATGACTTAAACATTTTGAATCGAATGATATGAGTCAATATAGGTCAAATGGGATCAGTGTTGGGTAGAAAATGATGTATTTTAACATTAACATGTCAAAAACGCTTGAAAAACAGCGATTTAAGTCAAACTCGGTCGAATGGGAGAGATTTTAGGTATTTAATGACCTAAACACTTATAATCGGATGATATGAGTCAATCTAGGTCAAATGGGATAGGTTTTGGGTAGAAAATGACGTATTTACCCTTGAAATGTCATAAACACTTGAAATACATCGATTTGAATCAAACTCGATCAAATGGGAGAGGTTCTGCGTATAAAATGACTTAAACATTTCGAATCGGACGATATGAGTCCATATAGGTCAAATGGGATCAGTTTTGGGTAGAAAAGGACGTAATTACCCTTGAACATGTCATAAAAACTTGAAAAACATCGATTTGAGTTTAAGTGGGTCAAACAGAAGAGGTTCTAGGTATAAAATGGCCTAAGCACTTTGAATAGGACGATATGACTCAATATAAGTCAAATAGGATCAATTTTGGGTAGAAAATGACGTATTTCCCCTTGAACATGTCAAAAACCCTTGAAATACATCGATTTAAGTCTAACTTGGTCAAATAGGATAAGTTTTGGGTTGAAAATGACGTATTTACCCTTAAACATGACATTAACAGTTAAAATACATCGATTTGAGTCAAACTCGGTCAAACGGGAGAAGTTCTGGGTATAACATGATTTAAATACTTTAAATCGGATGATATGAGTCAATATAGGTCAAACTGGATCAGATTAGGGTTTAAAATGATGTCCTTACCCCTAAACTTGTCATAAAAACTTGAAATACATCGACTTGAGTAAAACTCGGTCAAATGGGAGAGGTTTTGGGTTTAAAATGGCCTAAACAATACGAATTTACCCTTGAACATTTCGAATAGGAGGATATGAGTCAATATAGGTCAAATAGGAATAGTTTTGGGTTGAAAATGACGTATTTACCCTTGAACATGTCATAAACACTTGAAATACATCAATTTGAATCAAACTTGGTCGTATGGGAGAGGTTCTTGGTAGAAAAATGAGTCCATATATGTGAAATGGGATTAGTTTTGGGTAGAAAATGACGTATTTACCCTTTTACATGTCATTAACACTTGAAATACAGTGATTTGAGTCAAACTCGGTCAAATTGGAGAGATTTTGGGTATTTAATTACCTAAACATCAGTATAGGTCAAATGGGATCAGCTTTGGGTTGAAAATGACGTATTTACCCTTGAACATGTCATAAACACTTGAAATTTATCAACTTGAGTCAAACTCGGTCAAATGGGAGAGATTTTAGGTATTTAATGACCTAAACACTTATAATCGGATGATATGAGTCAATCTAGGTCAAATGGGATAGGTTTTGGGTAGAAAATGACGTATTTACCCTTGAAATGTCATAAACACTTGAAATACATCGATTTGAATCAAACTCGATCAAATGGGAGAGGTTCTGCGTATAAAATGACTTAAACATTTCGAATCGGACGATATGAGTCCATATAGGTCAAATGGGATCAGTTTTGGGTAGAAAAGGACGTAATTACCCTTGAACATGTCATAAAAACTTGAAAAACATCGATTTGAGTATAAGTGGGTCAAACAGAAGAGGTTCTAGGTATAAAATGGCCTAAGCACTTTGAATAGGACGATATGACTCAATATAAGTCAAATAGGATCAATTTTGGGTAGAAAATGACGTATTTCCCCTTGAACATGTCAAAAACCCTTGAAATACATCGATTTAAGTCTAACTTGGTCAAATAGGATAAGTTTTGGGTTGAAAATGACGTATTTACCCTTAAACATGACATTAACAGTTAAAATACATCGATTTGAGTCAAACTCGGTCAAACGGGAGAAGTTCTGGGTATAACATGATTTAAACACTTTAAATCGGATGATATGAGTCAATATAGGTCAAACTGGATCAGATTAGGGTTTAAAATGATGTCCTTACCCCTAAACTTGTCATAAAAACTTGAAATACATCGACTTGAGTAAAACTCGGTCAAATGGGAGAGGTTTTGGGTTTAAAATGGCCTAAACAATACGAATTTACCCTTGAACATTTCGAATAGGAGGATATGAGTCAATATAGGTCAAATAGGAATAGTTTTGGGTTGAAAATGACGTATTTACCCTTGAACATGTCATAAACACTTGAAATACATCAATTTGAATCAAACTTGGTCGTATGGGAGAGGTTCTTGGTAGAAAAATGAGTCCATATATGTGAAATGGGATTAGTTTTGGGTAGAAAATGACGTATTTACCCTTTTACATGTCATTAACACTTGAAATACAGTGATTTGAGTCAAACTCGGTCAAATTGGAGAGATTTTGGGTATTTAATTACCTAAACATCAGTATAGGTCAAATGGGATCAGTTTTGGGTTGAAAATGACGTATTTACCCTTGAACATGTCATAAACACTTGAAATTTATCAACTTGAGTCAAACTCGGTCAAATGGGAGAGGTTCTAGGTATAAAATGACTTAAACATTTTGAATCGAATGATATGAGTCAATATAGGTCAAATGGGACCAGTGTTGGGTAGAAAATGATGTATTTTAACATTAACATGTCATAAACGCTTGAAAAACAGCGATTTAAGTCAAACTCGGTCGAATGGGAGAGATTTTAGGTATTTAATGACCTAAACACTTATAATCGGATGATATGAGTCAATCTAGGTCAAATGGGATAGGTTTTGGGTAGAAAATGACGTATTTACCCTTGAAATGTCATAAACACTTGAAATACATCGATTTGAATCAAACTCGATCAAATGGGAGAGGTTCTGCATATAAAATGACTTAAACATTTCGAATCGGACGATATGAGTCCATATAGGTCAAATGGGATCAGTTTTGGGTAGAAAAGGACGTAATTACCCTTGAACATGTCATAAAAACTTGAAAAACATCGATTTGAGTATAAGTGGGTCAAACAGAAGAGGTTCTAGGTATAAAATGGCCTAAGCACTTTGAATAGGACGATATGACTCAATATAAGTCAAATAGGATCAATTTTGGGTAGAAAATGACGTATTTCCCCTTGAACATGTCAAAAACCCTTGAAATACATCGATTTAAGTCTAACTTGGTCAAATAGGATAAGTTTTGGGTTGAAAATGACGTATTTACCCTTAAACATGACATTAACAGTTAAAATACATCGATTTGAGTCAAACTCGGTCAAACGGGAGAAGTTCTGGGTATAACATGATTTAAACACTTTAAATCGGATGATATGAGTCAATATAGGTCAAACTGGATCAGATTAGGGTTTAAAATGATGTCCTTACCCCTAAACTTGTCATAAAAACTTGAAATACATCGACTTGAGTAAAACTTGGTCAAATGGGAGAGGTTTTGGGTTTAAAATGGCCTAAACAATACGAATTTACCCTTGAACATTTCGAATAGGAGGATATGAGTCAATATAGGTCAAATAGGAATAGTTTTGGGTTGAAAATGACGTATTTACCCTTGAACATGTCATAAACACTTGAAATACATCAATTTGAATCAAACTTGGTCGTATGGGAGAGGTTCTTGGTAGAAAAATGAGTCCATATATGTGAAATGGGATTAGTTTTGGGTAGAAAATGACGTATTTACCCTTTTACATGTCATTAACACTTGAAATACAGTGATTTGAGTCAAACTCGGTCAAATTGGAGAGATTTTGGGTATTTAATTACCTAAACATCAGTATAGGTCAAATGGGATCAGCTTTGGGTTGAAAATGACGTATTTACCCTTGAACATGTCATAAACACTTGAAATTTATCAACTTGAGTCAAACTCGGTCAAATGGGAGAGGTTCTAGGTATAAAATGACTTAAACATTTTGAATCGAATGATATGAGTCAATATAGGTCAAATGGGATCAGTGTTGGGTAGAAAATGATGTATTTTAACATTAACATGTCATAAACGCTTGAAAAACAGCGATTTAAGTCAAACTCGGTCGAATGGGAGAGATTTTAGGTATTTAATGACCTAAACACTTATAATTGGATGATATGAGTCAATCTAGGTCAAATGGGATAGGTTTTGGGTAGAAAATGACGTATTTACCCTTGAAATGTCATAAACACTTGAAATACATCGATTTGAATCAAACTCGATCAAATGGGAGAGGTTCTGCGTATAAAATGACTTAAACATTTCGAATCGGACGATATGAGTCCATATAGGTCAAATGGGATCAGTTTTGGGTAGAAAAGGACGTAATTACCCTTGAACTTGTCATAAAAACTTGAAAAACATCGATTTGAGTATAAGTGGGTCAAACAGAAGAGGTTCTAGGTATAAAATGGCCTAAGCACTTTGAATAGGACGATATGACTCAATATAAGTCAAATAGGATCAATTTTGGGTAGAAAATGACGTATTTCCCCTTGAACATGTCAAAAACCCTTGAAATACATCGATTTAAGTCTAACTTGGTCAAATAGGATAAGTTTTGGGTTGAAAATGACGTATTTACCCTTAAACATGACATTAACAGTTAAAATACATCGATTTGAGTCAAACTCGGTCAAACGGGAGAAGTTCTGGGTATAACATGATTTAAACACTTTAAATCGGATGATATGAGTCAATATAGGTCAAACTGGATCAGATTAGGGTTTAAAATGATGTCCTTACCCCTAAACTTGTCATAAAAACTTGAAATACATCGACTTGAGTAAAACTCGGTCAAATGGGAGAGGTTTTGGGTTTAAAATGGCCTAAACAATACGAATTTACCCTTGAACATTTCGAATAGGAGGATATGAGTCAATATAGGTCAAATAGGAATAGTTTTGGGTTGAAAATGACGTATTTACCCTTGAACATGTCATAAACACTTGAAATACATCAATTTGAATCAAACTTGGTCGTATGGGAGAGGTTCTTGGTAGAAAAATGAGTCCATATATGTGAAATGGGATTAGTTTTGGGTAGAAAATGACGTATTTACCCTTTTACATGTCATTAACACTTGAAATACAGTGATTTGAGTCAAACTCGGTCAAATTGGAGAGATTTTGGGTATTTAATTACCTAAACATCAGTATAGGTCAAATGGGATAAGTTTTGGGTTGAAAATGACGTATTTACCCTTGAACATGTCATAAACACTTGAAATTTATCAACTTGAGTCAAACTCGGTCAAATGGGAGAGGTTCTAGGTATAAAATGACTTAAACATTTTGAATCGAATGATATGAGTCAATATAGGTCAAATGGGACCAGTGTTGGGTAGAAAATGATGTATTTTAACATTAACATGTCATAAACGCTTGAAAAACAGCGATTTAAGTCAAACTCGGTCGAATGGGAGAGATTTTAGGTATTTAATGACCTAAACACTTATAATCGGATGATATGAGTCAATCTAGGTCAAATGGGATAGGTTTTGGGTAGAAAATGACGTATTTACCCTTGAAATGTCATAAACACTTGAAATACATCGATTTGAATCAAACTCGATCAAATGGGAGAGGTTCTGCATATAAAATGACTTAAACATTTCGAATCGGACGATATGAGTCCATATAGGTCAAATGGGATCAGTTTTGGGTAGAAAAGGACGTAATTACCCTTGAACATGTCATAAAAACTTGAAAAACATCGATTTGAGTATAAGTGGGTCAAACAGAAGAGGTTCTAGGTATAAAATGGCCTAAGCACTTTGAATAGGACGATATGACTCAATATAAGTCAAATAGGATCAATTTTGGGTAGAAAATGACGTATTTCCCCTTGAACATGTCAAAAACCCTTGAAATACATCGATTTAAGTCTAACTTGGTCAAATAGGATAAGTTTTGGGTTGAAAATGACGTATTTACCCTTAAACATGACATTAACAGTTAAAATACATCGATTTGAGTCAAACTCGGTCAAACGGGAGAAGTTCTGGGTATAACATGATTTAAACACTTTAAATCGGATGATATGAGTCAATATAGGTCAAACTGGATCAGATTAGGGTTTAAAATGATGTCCTTACCCCTAAACTTGTCATAAAAACTTGAAATACATCGACTTGAGTAAAACTTGGTCAAATGGGAGAGGTTTTGGGTTTAAAATGGCCTAAACAATACGAATTTACCCTTGAACATTTCGAATAGGAGGATATGAGTCAATATAGGTCAAATAGGAATAGTTTTGGGTTGAAAATGACGTATTTACCCTTGAACATGTCATAAACACTTGAAATACATCAATTTGAATCAAACTTGGTCGTATGGGAGAGGTTCTTGGTAGAAAAATGAGTCCATATATGTGAAATGGGATTAGTTTTGGGTAGAAAATGACGTATTTACCCTTTTACATGTCATTAACACTTGAAATACAGTGATTTGAGTCAAACTCGGTCAAATTGGAGAGATTTTGGGTATTTAATTACCTAAACATCAGTATAGGTCAAATGGGATCAGCTTTGGGTTGAAAATGACGTATTTACCCTTGAACATGTCATAAACACTTGAAATTTATCAACTTGAGTCAAACTCGGTCAAATGGGAGAGGTTCTAGGTATAAAATGACTTAAACATTTTGAATCGAATGATATGAGTCAATATAGGTCAAATGGGATCAGTGTTGGGTAGAAAATGATGTATTTTAACATTAACATGTCATAAACGCTTGAAAAACAGCGATTTAAGTCAAACTCGGTCGAATGGGAGAGATTTTAGGTATTTAATGACCTAAACACTTATAATTGGATGATATGAGTCAATCTAGGTCAAATGGGATAGGTTTTGGGTAGAAAATGACGTATTTACCCTTGAAATGTCATAAACACTTGAAATACATCGATTTGAATCAAACTCGATCAAATGGGAGAGGTTCTGCGTATAAAATGACTTAAACATTTCGAATCGGACGATATGAGTCCATATAGGTCAAATGGGATCAGTTTTGGGTAGAAAAGGACGTAATTACCCTTGAACTTGTCATAAAAACTTGAAAAACATCGATTTGAGTATAAGTGGGTCAAACAGAAGAGGTTCTAGGTATAAAATGGCCTAAGCACTTTGAATAGGACGATATGACTCAATATAAGTCAAATAGGATCAATTTTGGGTAGAAAATGACGTATTTCCCCTTGAACATGTCAAAAACCCTTGAAATACATCGATTTAAGTCTAACTTGGTCAAATAGGATAAGTTTTGGGTTGAAAATGACGTATTTACCCTTAAACATGACATTAACAGTTAAAATACATCGATTTGAGTCAAACTCGGTCAAACGGGAGAAGTTCTGGGTATAACATGATTTAAACACTTTAAATCGGATGATATGAGTCAATATAGGTCAAACTGGATCAGATTAGGGTTTAAAATGATGTCCTTACCCCTAAACTTGTCATAAAAACTTGAAATACATCGACTTGAGTAAAACTCGGTCAAATGGGAGAGGTTTTGGGTTTAAAATGGCCTAAACAATACGAATTTACCCTTGAACATTTCGAATAGGAGGATATGAGTCAATATAGGTCAAATAGGAATAGTTTTGGGTTGAAAATGACGTATTTACCCTTGAACATGTCATAAACACTTGAAATACATCAATTTGAATCAAACTTGGTCGTATGGGAGAGGTTCTTGGTAGAAAAATGAGTCCATATATGTGAAATGGGATTAGTTTTGGGTAGAAAATGACGTATTTACCCTTTTACATGTCATTAACACTTGAAATACAGTGATTTGAGTCAAACTCGGTCAAATTGGAGAGATTTTGGGTATTTAATTACCTAAACATCAGTATAGGTCAAATGGGATCAGCTTTGGGTTGAAAATGACGTATTTACCCTTGAACATGTCATAAACACTTGAAATTTATCAACTTGAGTCAAACTCGGTCAAATGGGAGAGGTTCTAGGTATAAAATGACTTAAACATTTTGAATCGAATGATATGAGTCAATATAGGTCAAATGGGATCAGTGTTGGGTAGAAAATGATGTATTTTAACATTAACATGTCATAAACGCTTGAAAAACAGCGATTTAAGTCAAACTCGGTCGAATGGGAGAGATTTTAGGTATTTAATGACCTAAACACTTATAATCGGATGATATGAGTCAATCTAGGTCAAATGGGATAGGTTTTGGGTAGAAAATGACGTATTTACCCTTGAAATGTCAAAAACACTTGAAATACATCGATTTGAATCAAACTCGATCAAATGGGAGAGGTTCTGCGTATAAAATGACTTAAACATTTCGAATCGGACGATATGAGTCCATATAGGTCAAATGGGATCAGTTTTGGGTAGAAAAGGACGTAATTACCCTTGAACATGTCATAAAAACTTGAAAAACATCGATTTGAGTATAAGTCGGTCAAACAGAAGAGGTTCTAGGTATAAAATGGCCTAAGCACTTTGAATCGGACGATATGACTCAATATAAGTCAAATATGATCAATTTTGGGTAGAAAATGACGTATTTCCCCTTGAACATGTCAAAAACCCTTGAAATACATCGATTTAAGTCTAACTTGGTCAAATAGGATAAGTTTTGGGTTGAAAATGACGTATTTACCCTTAAACATGACATTAACAGTTGAAATACATCGATTTGAATCAAACTCGATCAAATGGGAGAGGTTCTGCGTATAAAATGACTTAAACATTTCGAATCGGACGATATGAGTCCATATAGGTCAAATGGGATCAGTTTTGGGTAGAAAAGGACGTAATTACCCTTGAACATGTCATAAAAACTTAAAAAACATCGATTTGAGTATAAGTCGGTCAAACAGAAGAGGTTCTAGGTATAAAATGGCCTAAGCACTTTGAATCGGACGATATGACTCAATATAAGTCAAATAGGATCAATTTTGGGTAGAAAATGACGTATTTCCCCTTGAACATGTCAAAAACCCTTGAAATACATCGATTTAAGTCTAACTTGGTCAAATAGTATAAGTTTTGGGTTGAAAATGACGTATTTAACCTTAAACATGACATTAACAGTTAAAATACATCGATTTGAGTCAAACTCGGTCAAACGGGAGAAGTTCTGGGTATAACATGATTTAAACACTTTAAATCGGATGATATGAGTCAATATAGGTCAAACTGGATCAGATTAGGGTTTAAAATGATGTCCTTACCCCTAAACTTGTCATAAAAACTTGAAATACATCGACTTGAGTAAAACTCGGTCAAATGGGAGAGGTTTTGGGTTTAAAATGGCCTAAACAATACGAATTTACCCTTGAACATTTCGAATAGGAGGATATGAGTCAATATAGGTCAAATAGGAATAGTTTTGGGTTGAAAATGACGTATTTACCCTTGAACATGTCATAAACACTTGAAATACATCAATTTGAATCAAACTTGGTCGTATGGGAGAGGTTCTTGGTAGAAAAACGAGTCCATATATGTGAAATGGGATTAGTTTTGGGTAGAAAATGACGTATTTACCCTTTTACATGTCATTAACACTTGAAATACAGTGATTTGAGTCAAACTCGGTCAAATTGGAGAGATTTTGGGTATTTAATTACCTAAACATCAGTATAGGTCAAATGGGATAAGTTTTGGGTTGAAAATGACGTATTTACCCTTGAACATGTCATAAACACTTGAAATTTATCAACTTGAGTCAAACTCGGTCAAATGGGAGAGGTTCTAGGTATAAAATGACTTAAACATTTTGAATCGAATGATATGAGTCAATATAGGTCAAATGGGATCAGTGTTGGGTAGAAAATGATGTATTTTAACATTAACATGTCATAAACGCTTGAAAAACAACGATTTAAGTCAAACTCGGTCGAATGGGAGAGATTTTAGGTATTTAATGACCTAAACACTTATAATCGGATGATATGAGTCAATCTAGGTCAATTGGGATATGTTTTGGGTAGAAAATGACGTATTTACCCTTGAAATGTCATAAACACTTGAAATACATCGATTTGAATCAAACTCGATCAAATGGGAGAGGTTCTGCGTATAAAATGACTTAAACATTTCGAATCGGACGATATGAGTCCATATAGGTCAAATGGGATCAGTTTTGGGTAGAAAAGGACGTAATTACCCTTGAACATGTCATAAAAACTTGAAAAACATCGATTTGAGTATAAGTCGGTCAAAGAGAAGAGGTTCTAGGTATAAAATAGCCTAAGCACTTTGAATCGGACGATATGACTCAATATTAGTCAAATAGGATCAATTTTGGGTAGAAAATGACGTATTTCCCCTTGAACATGTCAAAAACCCTTCAAATACATCGATTTAAGTCTAACTTGGTCAAATGGGATAAGTTTTGGGTTGAAAATGACGTATTTACCCTTAAACAAGACATTAACACTTAAAATACATCGATTTGAGTCAAACTCGGTCAAACGAGAGAAGTTCTGGGTATAACATGATTTAAACACTTTTAATCGGATGATATGAGTCAATATAGGTCAAACTGGATCAGATTAGGGTTTAAAATGACGTCCTTAGCCCCAAACTTGTCATAAAAACTTGAAATACATCGACTTGAGTAAAACTCTGTCAAATGGGAGAGGTTTTGGGTATAAAATGGCCTAAACAATATGAATTTACCCTTGAACATTTCGAATCGGAGGATATTGATAACCGTTCTTTTAGGTCGTTTAACTAAAAGAATAGTTATGCAAACAATATTTATAAACACCCTAATACTACTACAACTAGTGTAGTGGTAAGTCGGGGATCGAACCACAAGGACAAGGGGCGATAGCTTATAGACTTGATGTAAAGGATTTATATGGAGATTGGAAAGAATCACACTAATAACAGAAAAACAAAGCAAGAACTAAAACAATGTTATACTATGAAAAGAAAACGGGGACAGATCAGTTCCACCCTAGGAAGGACAATCGAACTATCAATACGCTAAATTAGGAGAAATCAGTCAATAACGAATCATGACACTCAAGATGACGAGAGGAAGTTTATGACCCTATAAATCACACGAACAACCTATAATCGCCCTATGTCTCCAAAGGAGTGGCAGGACAAGATTCGCATCGAATATCAGTCAATCAATCATTAACAATCTCAAATCCTAACTCTACGCATGAAGAACGAGCCAACCTAGGGTTTCACCAATCAAACCCCTAAGAAGACTACTCACACATAGTAATAAAAGACATAATTGAAAGCATGAATGAATTGAATGCAAATTAACAAGAGAATGAAAAACGAAGAACTATAACTAAACCGACAACTACTCTATCAAAACTGTAAACAAAACAACGATAATAGCTAGAGGAATGAAATTAAGAAAAACAATACTTGAAAGCATTAAAAGAACTAAAACAGAAAAGAAATAATACCTTGCATAAACGAAATTGTATGAACGAAAGAGACACCGAATCCGAAATACAAAGCTTGAAAACGAGAACAACGAAAGCTGTAAATCTAAACTAATGCATGAAAGAAATGAAAAGCTTTAAAGTGATGTTCTAGGTTGAGGCACAAGAGCTCTCAAAGTAGGCATAAGGTTATGTACAGAGAAAGAGGGTATTTATACCCTAGGGACAAAAGGAGTAAAACCCTAGGAAAAACCCTCGAGCGCCGACTAAAGAAAGAACCAAAATATGCGGGAAAGAAGGCCATTCGGCCGAATGAAGGGTGGATTCGGCCGAATGGGTGGCCATTCGGCCGAATGGTGTAGCCATTCGGCTATAACAGAAGTTTGGTGTTTTTGCGGTCTGTCCACCATTCGGACGAATGAGTGGAACCATTCGGCCGAATGGGCCTTGATTCGGTGGAATGACTTCTCATTCGGCTATTCCCGAGAGCTTGATTTATGTGCTTGAATCCCTGTCCACCATTCGACCGAATGGATGTCAGATTCGGTCGAATCTGAACCTAAACCTTGCTGAACAGTTCCTTTGAAGTGCCTAGTGGCTTCTAGAGTTTATGGAATCTTGGAGAGTGACTTGGAACACATGCCCAAGCTATGATACGCGCATTCAAACTCTTGATAGAAGTGTCAAAGCCTCGAACACATCTCATTTTACCTCGAAATCATCGAGATAACCTGAAATGACCTAAAA
Source organism: Dysphania ambrosioides (assembly GCA_026401315.1). Lineage (NCBI taxonomy): Eukaryota > Viridiplantae > Streptophyta > Magnoliopsida > Caryophyllales > Amaranthaceae > Dysphania > Dysphania ambrosioides. The sequence continues at coordinate 9,330,776 of CM048668.1, read as the reverse complement.
ACAGCTCGAGGACAAGATCAAGGTAAAATTGAATGTAACGTGCATAAAACCAATATAAAAGCACGAAACTCGACACTAAAATGAGGTTGTAAACGTGCTCTAAAATGAGCACATCAACTTCCCCCAAGCCAAACCTTTGCTAGTCCCTAGCAAATGAACTAGCAAGGCAGCACAGTGAGCAAAACTCATGAAAAGCAAGGTGAGCGGAAAATAGGACAATGCCAGCCGTGTACGCGCAAAACTCTTCCCTAGCCATGGGTGTGCAAGTACAATGGGCTCAAAAGAGCATAATACCAAGATAAAAGACGTTTTCCACAGACTCGGGATCACTAGAAAAGCTACAACACAGGCCATGCCACCCACTACCTAATGAGGTCACAAGTCCACGCTCCCCATGCTATTTCCCAAAAGATGTGGGAAATTTCTAGTACGCTCGTGTGTTTAATATGGTACATGTTTCGCTCATAATCATCTGACTTAAGATGAGTCGGGAATTAAACACTCAATCAAGGAGAAATCTTAGGGATTGCATCCTATCTACTCTCCAGCATAGAACTTGCTAATCAGGCCAAGTCGAACAGGTTTGGAAACGGTTGCAATGTAGGTTGGGATCAAGGTAGGGTAAAATTTGGGGATGTGGAGTTCAAATAGAGGATAGTAAGCAATCCAAGGTAATCAAACCAAGGATGGCTACGACTTCCGAAAACCATGCCACTTCCCAAAATTCTTTGGATACGCATAAATGAGCTCATTACACCAACTTTATTCTCGAATTTTTTTCTTTTTCTATTTTTTTCTTGCTTTTTTTTGTTTTCTCTTTTTTTCTTTTTGTTTTCACGAAAATATTTCTGAAATAAACTAAGAGTAATGTAAAGAGTCATATCATACGACAACGATTTTTCCAACCAAAATCTTTTACCGCAATGCAACGGGCACCACTTCACTGTAATCACTTGACTATCCTCTAGGTAAGAAGAGGGAATATTTGGCTCATGTGGAGTTAGGTGATGTAGCTACGAAGAAAAGGTAAAGGCACAAAATTGGCTTACCCTAAAGTCAATCAATATTCATGGTAGGCAATTTGGCCATGTAGCTGTAACTACAAACGTGTTATCATCCCTGGCCTTTAGAAAAGAAGACTATGCTGGAGGAGAACAGACACAATACTTAGACTCTCTAACTAGCACTTTATAACATAGGACTTATAATGGAGTCCTAGAAGGCTCCATCCTCACTAGGCTAGTCGAAATGTGCCTTAAAAGGTAGTCATCCAAGCCGCAAACCAAGCAGGACCAGATCCCCCAAGTCAGGTGGAAAACAATCAATTATTCGGTCCCAAAACAGGCACAAGGCTAGGAAAAGCATGAGTATGCATAAGACCACTATAACATACACGTCAGGAGCTAGCATGTCAGTTTCACAACTCAAGCACATTAATCATGACACACCTAGACATGCAAACTAAAAAAAAACAAGGCAATAGTTTCCATAATGCGGATCTTTCAAAGCTTTGAAAACACAAGGACCCTCCCCCAAGCTAGCTCAAGAGCCGTCCCGGCACTTGGGAGAGAAGAAACAAAAGGGAGAAAGATCAGCATCATGGAGGCTGTTGCTATACAAATTAACAAACAAGACAAACACCGGGTTATCTCCCGTAAGTACTTTTGTTTAACGTCGGTAAGTTCGACACATTTAGGCACAAATTTATACAGAAAAAGAAAATAAAGAAATTTTACCTATTGTAGGAGTGGATTCACTCCTAGCATCACCATCACCTCCAGCGTGGGGAGTCAAAACTCTCCACCGAGCCGCAGTGGCGGAAGTAAGCAATGGAGAACCAGGGTCATCTGGAGGTGGGTTAGAATGCGGGGCTCCCCCAAGCTAGGGTGGAGCCATCAGTCTTTTTTTCCTTTTTCTAGCCCGTTTCCGTTTACGGGCTGGCTCGTCAGTTCCCTCAGATTTATAATATGTCTCCGTTGGTGGAGCAATTCCATTTGCAACCCCATAAATAAGACGCTTTTGTGCGTCTTCCTCATCTGACACCTCAACTGTTATTGGAGCAACAGAAACACTACACCTCTTGACTTCTTTTGTAGCATCATTCTCGACCACCCTAAAGGAACAAATCTGCTCGACCATGGGTTCCTCTGAAGATTTAGAAAAGGCAAACACAACCTTCTCTTGGGCTACCCTAACGGTTATAGTGTCTGATTCACAGTCGATCAGGGCACCCAAAGTCTTTAAAGCATCCCTCCCTAAGATCAGAGGAGTATAAGGATCCTCGGCCATATCAAGCACCACGAAGTCACATGGTACTACTATGTTCCCAACTTGGACCGGAAGGTCCTCAAACTCCCCACATGGCACTTTTATACAACGGTCGGCCAGCTGGATTGTTTTCTGTGATGGCTTGAGGTCGAAAGTGAGTTTCTTGGCAATGGACATCGGCATTAGGCTAATGGAGGCCCCAAGGTCAGCGAGTGCTCCCTTAGAATTGAGTTTTCCAAGGGTGACTGGGAGCACAAAGGGTCCTCTAGCTTTTTCTTTCTTTGCCCACGTGCCCTGAATGATGGCACTTACTTGCTCTGGCAAGCTAATCACTTCGCCCTCTAGCTTTCTCTTGTTCCTTAGGAGGGTTTTCAGATACGTAGCATATTGCGGCATTTGCTCCATGGCTTCTAGGAATGGTATTTTCATTTCAAGTAGCCGCATATGCTCTAGGAATTTAAGAAACTTTTCTTGAAGTTGCTTCTCTACCTTTTTGTAAGGAAAAGGTAGAGGCGGAGCATGTTGACGCTCATGTTTCCTCCTTTCCTGTATCTCCCTCCATCTCTCATCTTCGTCCTTCTTCTTCCCCTCACACTCATTTATTTCGACTTTTGGTTCCTCAGTCCCTTCACCACCCTCCTTTTCTTTTCTTCCCTCAAGGTTCTCCTTGTGCTCAGTTTCTCTTCGACAACCACTACCCGTCGAGGGATCTTCCCTTAAATCATCTCCATTGGCTACAGCTGGATAAGGATGTGAGATTCCAGATCCTAGGAAGATCGCCTTACAAGTGTGATGCTTAGGGTTAGAGTCAGGAGAGTTTTGTGGTGGAGGCTGGGTGGATGGGTTTTGTTGGGGGTGAGAAGGATATGGCAATGGTGGGGGTGGACTAGCCATCTGCGCAAGCTGTGACTCAAACAACTTCTGCTGCGCCTGAAGTTGTTGCATTTGGTTCATCAAAGTTTGGTTGATGTGCGAGAGGGTTTGGTTTTGTTGCGCAAGGGAGTTCACTTGGGTGGAAAGGAATTCATTAGTTGGAGGCGGGTTTGGTTGAGGCTGTATAGATGGATAGGATGGGTTGGTGTTGGGTCTTGGCATTGGAGGGTATGGCCTATTCCCATTCGGCCTAGGAAAACTCCCATTCGCTTGATTGGTAGAGTTGTACCCTTGGTAGGAGTTCCCTTGGTTAGAATTCGGATTGAAGGTAGGTCTAAAGGGTTGGTTATTGTAAGGACCTTGCTGAGAAAACCCTTGGTTTTGACCACCATATCCTACAGCTGCCACATAGTCGGGATTGTACCCGTATCCATCATAGTTCATGATTGGGGTTCCTTCTTGGTTATACCCCCCGTAGTTAACAGCCGCTATGTGCTCAGAATTTGCACCTCCACAATATGATGTATCATGATTGGTGCCCCCACAGATTCTACATGAAAAGGGCGTCTCTTTAACCGATGATACATTAGAGCTACCTTGGGCGTATTTGAACTTGGACAGCTTCTTATCCATGATAGCCTCGATTTTTGAAGTAATCGTGTCCAAGTTGCTTGAATCCATCCCTCCTCTCGGTAATCCACTACCCCTTGCTCCTCCCCAAGAACTATTTTTAGCAACCTCCTCAATCCTAGCCCTCACTTGATTGCATGGGACTTTCGAAAGTTGGCCACCAACAGCGGAGTCTAGGAGTGCCTTGGTGGAGTCGTTTAGACCATCATAGAAGAATGTATTAAGATGGTTCTCCCCGTACTCATGATGGGGGGCATGCTCTTATCATTCTCTTAAACCGACTCCAAGTGGCACTAAGGTTCTCATCATCCTCTTGAGTGAATGACGCAATTTTCTTACGCCAATCCTGCGTTCGAACTGTGGGATAGAACCTTTCTAGAAACGCTGTCTTTAATTGAGCCCAATTAATGATTGAGTTGGGCTCTAAGCATTTATATCAGTCCCGAGCATCACCAGATAAACTCAAGTGAAATAGATGCATCCGTGCATAATCCGGGCTATTGGGGCATGGAGGTATGAGACCGCAAATATCTGAGAATGCCTCCAAGTGTTGGAGAGGGCATTCATTTCTCAAACCGCAAAAAGGGGTCTCTTTCACCATCCGGGTGAATTGAGGATGTATATGATAGGGGTTCGGGGCTATGGGCAACACTACACCTCCTTGAAATTCTTGGGACCCAGGTGTCCCAAATTGACCAAAAAGTTGTTGGTGGTTTTCGTCCATTGTTGGTGTAGGGTGGTTGGAGGTATTGGGCTGCGATGAGGTTTGGGTTGGAATTCTCCGTTTGCTACGTTGAACCTCAGGGTCGAATGGTTCTAGTTGTTGATTTGATTGACGTGTGCTATATGGCATGCAAACAACACTAGAGAACAAGCGTAAGTACTGACAAGCAGATTATTAGACAATAAAATAAATAAAACTAAAATGAATTACACCAAGACTATAATCTAAACACAACGCCTTATCCCCGGCAACGGCGCCATTTTGATAACCGTTCTTTTAGGTCGTTTAACTAAAAGAATAGTTATGCAAACAATATTTATAAACACCCTAATACTACTACAACTAGTGTAGTGGTAAGTCGGGGATCGAACCACAAGGACAAGGGGCGATAGCTTATAGACTTGATGTAAAGAATTTATATGGAGATTGGAAAGAATCACACTAATAACAGAAAAACAAAGCAAGAACTAAAACAATGTTATACTATGAAAAGAAAACGGGGACAGATCAGTTCCACCCTAGGAAGGACAATCGAACTATCAATACGCTAAATTAGGAGAAATCAGTCAACAACGAATCATGACACTCAAGATGACGAGAGGAAGTTTGTGACCCTATAAATCACACGAACAACCTATAATCGCCCTATGTCTCCAAAGGAGTGGCAGGACAAGATTCGCATCGAATATCAGTCAATCAATCATTAACAATCTCAAATCCTAACTCTACGCATGAAGAACGAGCCAACCTAGGGTTTCACCAATCAAACCCCTAAGAAGACTACTCACACATAGTAATAAAAGACATAATTAAAAGCATGAATGAATTGAATGCAAATTAACAAGAGAATGAAAAACGAAGAACTATAACTAAACCGACAACTACTCTATCAAAACTGTAAACAAAACAACGATAATAGCTAGAGGAATGAAATTAAGAAAAACAATACTTGAAAGCATTAAAAGAACTAAAACAGAAAAGAAACAATACCTTGCATAAACGAAATTGTATGAACGAAAGAGACACCGAATCCGAAATACAAAGCTTGAAAACGAGAACAACGAAAGCTGTAAATCTAAACTAATGCATGAAAGAAATGAAAAGCTTTAAAGTGATGTTCTAGGTTGAGGCACAAGAGCTCTCAAAGTAGGCATAAGGTTATGTACAGAGAAAGAGGGTATTTATACCCTAGGGACAAAAGGAGTAAAACCCTAGGAAAAACCCTCGAGCGCCGACTAAAGAAAGAACCAAAATATGCGGGAAAGAAGGCCATTCGGCCGAATGAAGGGTGGATTCGGCCGAATGGGTGGCCATTCGGCCGAATGGTGTAGCCATTCGGCTATAACAGAAGTTTGGTGTTTTTGCGGTCTGTCCACCATTCGGCCGAATGAGTGGAACCATTCGGCCGAATGGGCCTTGATTCGGTGGAATGACTTCTCATTCGGCTATTCCCGAGAGCTTGATTTATGTGCTTGAATCCCTGTCCACCATTCGACCGAATGGATGTCAGATTCGGTCGAATCTGAACCTAAACCTTGCTGAACAGTTCCTTTGAAGTGCCTAGTGGCTTCTAGAGTTTATGGAATCTTGGAGAGTGACTTAGAACACATGCCCAAGCTATGATACGCGCATTCAAACTCTTGATAGAAGTGTCAAAGCCTCGAACACATCTCATTTTACCTCGAAATCATCGAGATCACCTGAAATGACCTAAAAACAGCTCGAGGACAAGATCAAGGTAAAATTGAATGTAACGTGCATAAAACCAATATAAAAGCACAAAACTCGACACTAAAATGAGGTTGTAAACGTGCTCTAAAATGAGCACATCAGATATGAGTCAATATAGGTCAAATAGGAACAGTTTTGGGTTGAAAATGACGTATTTACCCTTGAACATGTCATAAACACTTGAAATACATCGATTTGAATCAAACTTGGTGGTATGGGAGAGGTTCTAGGTAGAAAAATGAGTCTATATATGTGAAATAGGATTAGGTTTGTGTAGAAAATAACGTATTTACCCTTTTACATGTCATTAACACTTGAAATACAGCGATTTGAGTCAAACTTGGTCAAATTGGAGAGATTTTTGGTATTTAATTACCTAAACATCAGTAAAGGTCAAATGGGATCAGTTTTGGGTTGAAAATGACGTATTTACCTTTGAACATGTCATAAACACTTGAAATTTATCAACTTGAGTCAAACTTGGTCAAATGGGAGAGGTTCTAGGTATAAAACGACATAAACATTTCGAATCGAATGATATGAGTCAGTATAGGTCCAATGGGACTTGTTTTGGGTAGAGAATGATGTATTTTCACATTAACATGTCATAAACACTTAAAATACAGAGATTTAAGTCAAATTCGGTCGAATGGGTGCGATTTTAGGTATTTAATGACATAAACACTTAATCGGACGATATGAGTCAATCTAGGTTTACTGAAGGAATATCAAGCTGCGTATCTTTGAAAAGATTTTGTAAAAATATTTTCTAAAGAATTATTTTTGGAAAATATATTGAGCAGCTGGTAGATTAGATGAGAATATATTGGTTACCTAAAAACTAGGAGTATTTACCTTATTTGATTCTATCTATATGATTAAGTCAAATAAGATAAATACTTTCCTAAACTCACATAAGGTGACAGCTCAAAAGATTATGTGATTTTAGGAAAGCCTGGGTTTTTGTAATTATATATAAACTCATCTAATCAACCTAATAAAACAAGTCTCTCACGTGAAGAAAACAGAGTTTATCTCTAGAGAGCATTATACACACTTTAAGCATAAAACCCTTTCATTAAGTCATATACACGAGCACCATTGGAACTTATATTTTTCTCTCATATTAGCTTTTAGAAGCAAGATCAAAGGAGAGTTTGATTATGTAAAAAGCCTTTAACAGAGGGGTTGACAGGCTAGGAGAGTGTTTGTGAGTTCAAACACAAAAGGGCTTACTAGTGTAAGTCGAGTGCACACTCGGAGTAGAGTGTGGGGTGAACTGGTTCCCGGAGTAAGGAAATAGTTGAGTGTCTGTGTTTTTTGTTTTTTCGGAGTAGATTAATAAAAGAGCATAGAGTAGGAGGACGTAGGCCTGAGTTGGCTGAACCTCGTTAAATTGTGTGTCTTCCTTTATTGCTCTATGTACATTCCGCTGCCAAATAGGAACCAACACAACTGGTTCCTCCCACTGATTATAAAAGGGAGAAAAATAGGCCAAGACTATTTAACACTCAATTCACCCCCCCCCCCTCTTGAGTGCTCTAAAACCTTCAATTGGTATCAGAGCCTAGGCTTCTCATAAGAGTAACATCTAGAGAAGTCAAGTATGAGTACTCATGAATTGAACGCTATGAGCTACGACAATAAGACAACAAAGTTCAATGGTAACAACTATGATTGGTGGAAAAACAAGATCAAGAATGTGATCATGGGAATTGATTATGAATGTTGGCTAGTTGTCAAAAATGGTCCCAACATCATCTTCAAGACAGATGAAGAGGGAAATAGGATTCCAAAGAAAGATAGTGAACTAGTTACTGCTGATTACAAACTGCTAGAGAAAAATTCCAAAGCAATGTCAATTCTACAACAGGCTATAGGTGAGACTGAAACAAACTGGATCTCAGGTTGCAGCAATGCAAAAGAGATTTGGGATACCCTCGAACTTGCTTTTGAGGGAACCAGCGAGGTAAAAAGGTCCAAAATTGATTTACTTATGTCTAAGTATGAATTGTTTGCTATGAATAAAAATGAAAAGATTAATGACTGTTTTCATAGATTTATGACAATAGTTAATGATCTTAGATCTCTTGGTAAGAACTTTTCTGATGAGGATCTTGTGAGAAAAGTTTTGCGCAGTTTGACAGATGCATGGACATCCAAGGTAACAACAATATATGAGGCAAAGGATTTATCAACTCTATCTCTGAAACAACTGATTGGTTCCCTCATGACTCATGAAATGCTGATTGATCTAAGTCTGAGAAGGAACCAGAGGAACAGCTCTTAAGGGAACAATAGAAGAAGAAGAAGATGAGATTGTCATGATTGCTAAAAGATTTGAAAGAACTCTTCGTGATCAAAGGAAGAATTTCAAAGGTAAGAACTTTAAGAAATCTAACTCTTCTTCTGTAGGTTGCTTCAAGTGTGGAGATAAGGGACATCTTATTCGAGATTTCCCTAAGTGGGAGGACAAACAATCCAAATCTGGAGATAAACGGGCCTTCAAAAATGCAATGGTAGCAGCCATGTGGGGTGATTCTGATTCAGGGTCTGATGAAGATGTGGAATCACCTAACTCTGATGTTTGTTTGACGGCCTTCACAAACATTCAGGAAAACATCACTGACTCAGGAACCAGAGGGGGAACCAGTACATTCAGAAAATACTTAATGGCAAAGAAGGATGTACTACACGAACACAAGGTAAACTTAGAATAAGTTAGGAAAGATATGCATGAATATGATAGAGATAATGTGCTTGAATGTATTGACTCGTTATTAGATGAATGCTATAAACTTGGTGAAACTTACATAACTGGCAAAAGAAAACTTAAAGAAAAACGTGTTGAATGTGAAACTGCTGTTGCTAGTTGTGATCACCTAGAAGAAGTTTGCTTTGAATTGAAAAATCAAGTAGCTGAACTAGAGGTTGAATTGGACAAGTGTAAGGTGGAACTAGAGAAGGAAAGGTCTTCTAAATCTGACTGTCCTAGTGATGGTGAGGAAGATCTGACCTCCTGGCTTCCCAGAGACTTATCAACTGCTAGTGAATCTCTTAATTTTTCAGTAGCTATAGGTAAAGCAAATTCCTATAGTAGAACTTCCTTGTTGGAAGCCTTTGAAATATTGGCTCACAACTTGGAAGAAATACACAAAGATTTTGTTTCACTTAAGGCTGCTCAGTTCACTGTTTCCCCTACAGGTACCAGTGTTAAGATTAGTGATGTAGTAGATGAGTATAAAGATACTATTTGTGATTTGCATGCTGAGATTCATAAACTGAAAAAAGATAAGCAATCAGTAATTGTTGACATGACTATTAATCCTATGGTTTCAAAACTTAAATTACAACTTGAATCCTTAAAAAGTGATTTTGATTTTCTAAAAGATAAAAATGATTTGTTGATTAAGAATCTTGAAACCAGAGAGAAAGAACTTCATGAAAGTCATAGACATGTTGAAAAATTACTAACTGCACAGGAAACTTTGAATTCTTTAATTTCATTTGAAAGTTACAAAGGAAGAGTTGGTCTTGGATATACTAGACAGAGAACCAGGACTAACTGGTCCCCCAGTGAAACCACGTGGGTTAAAGAATTCAAAAGAGGTAAGTATGTAATGACTAAAGAGATGCATGTTTGTTATCATTGTGGAATGAATGGGCATAAGATACATGAGTGTCCTGCTAAGAAGAACAGTGAAAATAAGAACAATAAACATATGAAGGTGGTCTGGAGAAGAAAAGACCAACAAGAGCCTAATGTCATTGAAAAGGGACCCAAACATGTTTGGGTTCCTAAAACTAATGTTTGATTTGTTCTTGCAGGCTAAAGTGAAAGGAGATATGTATTGGTATTTGGACAGTGGTTGCTTAAGACACATGTCCGGGGATAAAAGTCAATTCCTTTCACTAGTAGCCTTTGACGGTGGAAGTGTCACCTTTGGAGATAACAGCTCACTGGTTTAGGTAAGGTAGGTAAGACACTTTCAAATGCAATTGATGATGTATATTATGTTGAGGGCTTACAACATAATCTCTTGAGTAATTCTTAATTATGTGATAAAGGTAATAGAGTTGAGTTTCAAGCTAATCTTTGTCACATAATTAATTCTCAAACAGGCGAACTTGTATGTGAGGGAACCAGGAAGCATGATGTTTACATCACCTTTCTGGATAAAATTCCTCAAGATAAGTCTGTTTGTTTGAAAGCTATTTCTGACAATAACCAATGGATTTGGCATAAGAGATTTGGACATGCTAGCTTGACACTTTTGAACAAATTAAGGTCTCGTGATTTGGTGGTAGGACTTCCTAACATCACTTATGAGGCAGATAAAGTTTGTTCAGAATGTGTTAAAGGGAAACAGGTTAAAATCTCTTTTAAACCTAAAACTGTTTTGAGTACCAGCAGACCCTTTGAACTTGTACACATTGATTTGTGTGGTCCCATGAGGATACAAAGTCGAAGAGGTCATAGATATGTCTGTGTTATGGTTGATGATTATTCCAGGTACACTTGGGTAATAATGCTACATTCAAAAGATGAAACGTTCGATGAATGGGTAGCATTGGTGAAGCACGTGGAGAACCAGCTCTCTCACAAGCTAGTCTCGGTAAGATCAGACCATGGTACCGAATTTGATAATGCTAACTTTGTTGAATATTGTAGGGAACAAGGAGTTATTCACAACTTCTCAGCCCCAAGAACACCACAGCAAAATGGTGTTGTTGAAAGAAAGAATAGAACTCTTGAAGAGATGGCCAGAACAATGCTCATTGAGAGTGGTCTCCCTAAGAGTTTCTAGGGTGAAGTTGTGGACACTGCTTGCTATATTTTAAATAGAGGTCTCATTAGACCAAAGTTAAATAAGACTCCCTATGAACTCCTTAGAGGTCAAAAGCCTAATATTGCATACTTTCGTGTATTTGGGTGCAAATGTTATATTCATAACAATGGGAAGAACCAGCTTGATAAATTTAATCGTAGGAGTGATGAGGGAATCTTTCTTGGATATTCTCCTCAAAGCAAAGCATATAGAGTCCTTAATAAATGGACTTTGTGTGTTGAGGAGAGTGTGCACGTCATCTTTGATGAATTTAACATGTCTTCTGAGATTGCGCAGGTACAACCTGATAAAATGATTGGATTGATGGAGTTTACTGGAAACCATGATACTGGTCCCCTAAATGAAGTGCAAGCAGATCTAGGCTCACTTGATACTCCACAAAATAATGATAATGAGGAGCCTAGAGAAGAAAATAGGGAAAATTCAGAAGAAGAACCAAGACCAAATAGTTCCTCAAGTGACAGACAGGTAAGGAGTTCAGGGGGAATGAATGAAGATGCCTCCCCTGAACCTGAGGTAAGTAATGTTAATGGAAACAGCGTGAATATGAATCTTACTAGTTCTGAAGAAATTGATGAGATTCATGATCATGCTAGTTCCCAATCAAATAAAGAAGCACAAAATGATTTCTCTTTTAAAAGCTTCAAATATCAATCTTCTCATCCTCCAGATCAGATCATTAGTGATATTAATAAAGGAGTTCAAACGAGAAGAAATGTTTTCCAAAACTTTTGTGTTTTTTATTCTTTCCTATCTAATATAGAGCCAACTGACTATAAAATGGCACTGACTGATCCTGATTGGGTTCTAGCAATGCAGGATGAATTAAATCAGTTCCATAGGAACCAGGTTTGGCATCTTGTATCTAGACCAAAGGATAGGTTAGTTATTGGTACAAAATGGGTCTTCAGAAACAAATTGGATGACCTAGGTACAATAGTCAGAAACAAAGCTAGGCTAGTGGTGCAAGGTTACAATCAACAAGAAGGGATTGACTATGATGAGACTTTTGCACTAGTAGCTAGGTTAGAGGCAATTAGGATTTTAATTGCTTATGCTGCTCGCATGAATATGAAATTGTTTCAGATGGATGTAAAGACTGCCTTCCTAAATGGATATTTGAAGGAAGAGGTATATGTAGAACAACCACCTGATTTTGAAGACAAGCTATTTCCCCAACATGTTTACAAGTTAGACAAAGCTCTATATGGAATGAAGCAAGCTCCAAGAGCTTGGTATGAAAGATTGTCTAAGTTCTTAATGGAGAATGATTACAAGAGGGGAACAGTAGACAAGACACTGTTTATCAAAGCCAGGGGGAACAACTTGATTATAGTACAAATTTATGTTGATGATATCTTATTTGGTGCTACTAATCAAGTACTATGTGATGAGTTTGCTAATCTTATGCAGAGTGAATTTGAAATGAGCATGATGGGAGAACTAGGATTCTTTCTAGGATTGCAAATTAAGCAAATGGAGAATGGAACCATGATACATCAGCAAAAATACTTGAAAGAATTGCTGAAGAAATTTGGCATGGAAAACAGCAAGGCTTATGATACACCTATTCCCACATCCACAAAATTAGATAATGATCTAAAGGGAAAAGATGTTGAATCCACACTTTATAGAGGAATGATTGGTTCCCTTCTCTATCTAACAGCTAGTAGACCTGATATTGTGTTTTCTGTTGGATTGTGTGCTAGGTTTCAAAGTAATCCAAAGGAATCTCACTTGAAGGCTGTTAGAAGGATACTTAGGTATCTTGTGGGAACAACAGACTTATGCTTGTGGTACCCCAAAGGGAGTGCAATTGATCTTATTGGGTACACTGATACAGACTATGCTGGCTTTCTTGTTGATAGAAAGAGCACATCATGTATGGCACACTTTCTTGGCTCCTGTCAAATATCATGGGGTTCTAAAAAGAAAAACTCAGTGGCCTTATCCACAGCAGAGGCAGAATATATTGCAACAGCTTCATGCTGCTCCCAACTACTGTGGGTAAGGAACCAGCTGAAGGATTTTGGTGTTGTTTATAATAGTGTTCCTATATTTTGTGACAACACTAGTGCAATTAATATTTCTAAGAATCCAGTTCAGCATTCCAAAACCAAACATATAGAGATTAGACATCATTTTCTGAGAGATAATGTAGAAAAAGGTTTAGTAGAAGTATTGTTTTGCAAAAGTGAAGATCAAATAGCTGATATCTTCACAAAACCCTTGTGTAGAGAAGTTTTTTGTAATTTAAGAATCTTACTAGGTCTAGTTAGATTTTAGTCTTTGGCTTCATTTATTTCCCTCAATGATTGGTTAGAATGGTATTCTCTTGTATAGTATGTGTACATACCTATGTCGAAATCCTTCAAGTTTTATGTAAATGTTTTGAGATCTCAAAAGGATTAAAAATCATTGTTGCAAGAAACAGGTGAAATTAATATAAGTTGCCAAAAACAAAATAAAGTGGTTTTAATCAAGAATCAGGAAAGGGAAACAACAGATCAGCACTGATATGTCTTCCGAATAATATTTTCATATCTTTGGAAGATTATTATAGGATATTTTCCTTTTGAAAGGAAATAATCTTATTTTAGTCATCGGTGTTCCACCCACCTCTCATCAAATACAAACCCCAATTGAACCTTCATCACCCAATGTAGCTTCATCACCTTCAGAAACTCCTACCACAATCCCAGATTCCCCTCAAAAATCCTCCTCACCACCAAAATCGACCAAACCCTCATTAAAACAACCTAAGCCTATCTTCCATCCTCTAGAAACTGATGACTCTGTCATCAAGGAACCTGTACCATCTCAGGGGGAACAGGAGACAAAAGCTCAGCAATCTGTGAGCCAAGGAGTGGAGGTTAGTAGTGCTGAAGAACACAGTGACGAAGTAGAAGTGGTTGAGGTTACTGGGTTCAAAGAAGGATCACTAGATGAAAAGGTTAGGAGAAGTGGTTGTTTCACACGTTCTTCTGTAAAAAAGGAAAATTGATGATACCCAGGAGGAACAGTCTGCTGATTCTGTGCAAAGAAACAAGAGAAAGAGGTTGCCTGTTAAAACCTCTCTTACTTAAATCTGTTCCACTGTCCCAGTTACAATGTTTGGAGGGAAGATGCCCAAAAAGCCAGGGGTTCTTAAGTCTGTAAATTTGAAGGAACCAGTTATGCTTGTTCTACACTCTCTGTGTAACAAGGTTTTAATACCAAGGGCTCAGGGTAGAGGCACTGTAAGAATAATGGAAATGGTATTGATGTATCTATTAATGAAGAAGGTGAAAATCAATCTTCCTGCATTAATGTTGGCCCATATGATGAACTGCCATGGGTCATCTCATCACTCCTTGCCTTATGGATCCTTTATAACCCACCTGCTCAAATCTAACAATGTACCCCTGAGTGGTTCCACTGTCCCAGTTACAGTGTTTACCAGGGTCATTTTAAAGCAGAAGCGTTTAGACATAAGTGGGGATCAACTACTGTTTAAATCAGAGGAACCAGTGGAGGATGTGAGATCTCCAACAAAGAAGAATAAGAAAGTAGAGGAGCCAGTAGGACAGGCTCTATTTTTGAAAAGGTTGGAGGATCAGGAGATTTTGCTCAAAAACATCATTGGTCTGGTCCAAGATTTATTCTCTTCTATTGATTCTAGGTTTATTAATCTAGAAAAGAAGCTTACTGGTTCTCATGATCAAGAAGCACCTGGTACAAGTGCTGCTGCTCCACAGTCTCCTCGTGAAGAAGAGATGCATGATGCTGAGGAAGGAGATGACGATGAGTAACCAGCTGATGATGGAGACCAGGATGCTGACAGAGAAGAGGAGGATGAGAATGATGAAGATTGATTCTGCTTTCTGTCTTTTTTGTTTGCCTACCCTATCTTTTATGACTGATTCTGTTGATTTGCTTCTTCCCACTCCATGAACTGTTCTTTTGATATGGAGTTGGGGTCTTTAAATTGTTGAACTTTGTTTGATATTTGTTTTAAACAATTTTATTTCTGCTATGACATGCCTCGTTTGACTAATCTATTTTTTGCAGCATTTAACTTGAATAGTGGTTGATGCCACTGCATGGATGAGTACATTTAATAATTTATGCATTTTATTTTTACTTGAGTATACTTTTTAATGATGCCAAAAGGGGGAAAGAGTTGAAGCTGAAGCCTAGGATCTTCTTAGCCTTTTAGGATTTTTAGATTAAGTCAAATAGAAGTCGAGTCAAGTTAACTTAAGAATTTTTTTTCAGTGTGTGTTCATTTTTTTAAAGATTGTTGATGTACTCAATCCTAGTTGAGTACTCTATTGGAGTTTGTATGTTTTTAATGTGCTTGGATTGCAGGAACTTTAATTAGTTTGTCATCATCAAAAAGGGGGAATTTGTTGAGTTCCTTAAGTTTTGATGTTTTGAATGATGACAAACAGTTACAGGAAACAGGTCACAAGAAGTTGGAACTGTCTCCTTGACTGCTATGCTGTAAAGCAGTCACATATTATCTATTGCATGTTAACCATCTTATATGTGCAGTAGTTAAGCTGATTCCAAGACTTGGAGCATAGAAGCCTTTCGAAGACATTCGAAGAAAGATCCTTGCTCAAGATGAAGAATTCAAGGAAAATTCAAGTCTTGAAGATTACATGAAAAGAAGATCATTTGTACTTTACTGTTAATCTAGATTTTCATGTAATATGCTCCATAGTATGACTTATATGAATAGGTAGTATAAGTGTTTTAAGTGTGATAAGTCATGTTATGAATTCTAGTACAAAGCTGGAACAGAATTCATAACTTACTTAATTCAGGGAAACAGGTTCAGGGAATCGGGTTTACTGAAAGGAATATCAAGCTGCGTATCTTTGAAAAGATTTTGTAAAAATATTTTCTAAAGAATTATTTTTGGAAAATATATTGAGCAGCTGGTAGATTAGATGAGAATATATTGGTTACCTAAAAACTAGGAGTATTTACCTTATTTGATTCTATCTATATGATTAAGTCAAATAAGATAAATACTTTCCTAAACTCACATAAGGTGACAGCTCAAAAGATTATGTGATTTTAGGAAAGCCTGGGTTTTTGTAATCATATATAAACTCATCTAATCAACCTAATAAAACAAGTCTCTCACGTGAAGAAAACAGAGTTTATCTCTAGAGAGCATTATACAAACTTTAAGCATAAAAACCTTTCATTAAGTCATATACACGAGCACCATTAGAACTTATATTTTTCTCTCATATTAGCTTTTAGAAGCAAGATCAAAGGAGAGTTTGATTATGTAAAAAGCCTTTAACAGAGGGGTTGATAGGCTAGGAGAGTGTTTGTGAGTTCAAACACAAAAGGGCTTACTAGTGTAAGTCGAGTGCACACTCGGAGTAGAGTGTGGGGTGAACTGGTTCCCGGAGTAAGGAAACAGTTGAGTGTCTGTGTTCTTTGTTTTTTCAAAGTAGATTAATAAAAGAGCATAGAGTAGGAGGACGTAGGCCTGAGTTGGCTGAACCTCGTTAAATTGTGTGTCTTCCTTTATTGCTCTACGTACATTCTGCTGCCAAATAGGAACCAGCACAACTGGTTCCTCCCACTGATTAAAAAAGGGAGAAAAATAGGCCAAGACTATTTAAAACTCAATTCACCCCCACCCCCCCCCCCCCCCTCTTGAGTGCTCTAAAACCTTTACTAGGTAAAATGAAATAGGTTTTGGATAGAAAATGACGTGATTACCCTTGAACATGCCATAAACACTTGAATTACATCGATTTGAATCAAACTCGGTCAAATGGGACACGTTCTGCGTATAAAATAACTTAAACATTTCGAATCGGACGATATGAGTCCTTATAGGTCAAATGGGATCAGTTTTGTGTAGAAAAGGACGTAATTAACCTTGAACATGTCATAAAAACTTGAAAAACATCGATTTGAGTAAAAGTCGGTCAAAGAGAAGAGGTTCTGGTTATAAAATGGCCTAATCACTTCGAATCAGACGATATGATTCAATATAAGTCAAATAGGATCAATTTTGGGTAGAAAACGACGTATTTCCCCTTGAACATGTCAAAAACCCTTCAAATACATCGATTTAAGTCTAACTTGGTCAAATGGGATAAGTTTTGGGTTGAAAATGACGTATTTACCCTTAAACATGACATTAACACTTAAAATACATCGATTTGAGTCAAATTCGGTCAAACGGGAGAAAATCTGGGTATAAAATAATTTAAACACTTTAAATCGGATGATATGAGTCAATATAGGTCAAACTGGATCAGATTAGTGTTTAAAATGATGTCCTTACCCCTGAACTTGTCATAAAAACTTGAAATACATCGACTTGAGTAAAACTCGGTCAAATGGGAGAGGTTTTGGGTATAAAATGGCCTAAACAATACGAATTTACCCTTGAACATTTTGAATCGGAGGATATGAGTCAATATAGGTCAAATAGGAACAGTTTTGGGTTGAAAATGACGAATTTACCCTTGAACATTTCATAAACACTTGAAATACATCGATTTGAATCAAACTTGGTCGTATGGGAGAAGTTCTAGGTAGAAAAATGAGTCCATATATGTGAAATGGGATTAGTTTTGGGTAGAAAATGACGTATTTACCCTTTTACATGTCATTAACACTTGAAATACAACGATTTGAGTCAAACTCGGTCAAATTGGAGAGATTTTGGGTATTTAATTACCTAAACATCAGTATAGGTCAAATGGGAACAGTTTTGGGTTGAAAATGACGTATTTACCCTTAAACATTTCATAAACACTTGAAATTTATCAACTTGTGTCAAACTCGGTCAAATGGGAGAGGTTCTAGGTATAAAACGACTTAAACATTTCGAATCGAATGATATGAGTCAATATAGGTCAAATGGGATCAGTGTTGGGTAGAAAATTATGTATTTTAACATTAACATGTCATAAGCACTTGAAATACAGCGATTTAAGTCAAACTCGGTCGAATGGGAGAGATTTTAGGTATTTAATGACCTAAACACTTATAATCGAAAGATATGAGTAAATCTAGGTCAAATGGGATAGGTTTTGGGTAGAAAATGACGTATTTACCCTTGAAATGTCATAAACACTTGAAATACATCGATTTGAATCAAACTCGGTCAAATGGGAGAGGTTATGCGTATAAAATGACTTAAACATTTCGAATCGGACGATATGAGTGCATATAGGTCAAATGGGATCACTTTTGTGTAGAAAAGGACGTAGTTACCATTGAACATGTCATAAAAACTTGAAAAACATCGATTTGAGTAAAAGTCGGTCAAACAAAATAAGTTCTAGGTATAAAATGGCCTAAGCACTTCGAATCGGACGATATGATTCAATATAAGTCAAATAGGATCAATTTTGGGTAGAAAATGAGGTATTTCCCCTTGAACATGTCAAAAACCGTTCAAATACATCAATTTAAGTCTAACTTGGTTAAATGGGAAAAGTTTTGGGTTGAAAATGACGTATTTACCCTTAAACATGACATTAAGAGTTAAAATACATCGATTTGAGTCAAACTCGGTCAAAAGGGAGAAGTTCTGGGTATAACATGATTTAAACTTTAAATCGGATGATATGAGTCAATATAGGTCAAACTGGATTAGATTAGGGTTTAAAATGATGTCCTTACCCCTAAACTTGTCATAAAAACTTGAAATACATCGACTTGAGTAAAACTCGGTCAAATGGGAGAGGTTTTGGGTATAAAATGGCCTAAACAATACGAATTTACCCTTGAACATTTCGAATCATAGGATATGAGTCAATATAAGTCAAATAGGAACAATTTTGGGTTGAAAATGACGAATTTACCCTTGAACATTTCATAAATACTTGAAATACATCGATTTGAATCAAACTTGGTCGTATGAGAGAGGTTCTAGGTAGAAAAATGAGTCCATATATGTGAAATGGGATTAGTTTTGGGTAGAAAATGACGTATTTACCCTTTTACATGTCATTAACACTTGAAATACAGCGATTTGAGTCAAACTCGGTCAAATTGGAGAGATTTTGGGTATTTAATTACGTAAACATCAGTATAGGTCAAATGGGATCAGTTTTGGGTTGAAAATGACGTATTTACCCTTAAACATTTCATAAACACTTGAAATTTATCAACTTGAGTCAAACTCAGTCAAACGGGAGAGGTTCTAGGTATAAAACGACTTAAACATTTCGAATCGAATGATATGAGTCAATATAGGTCAAATGGGATTAGTGTTGGGTAGAAAATGATGTATTTTAACATTAACATGTCATAAACACTTGAAATACAGCGATTTAAGTCAAACTCGGTCGAATGGGAGAGATTTTAGGTATTTAATGACCTAAACACTTATAATCGGACGATATGAGTCAATCTAGGTCAAATGGGATAGGTTTTGGGTAGAAAATGACGTATTTACCCTTGAAATGTCATAAACACTTGAAATACATCGATTTGAATCAAACTCGGTCAAATGGGAGAGGTTATGCGTATAATCGGACGATATGAGTCCATATAGGTCAAATGGGATCAGTTTTGGGTAGATAAGGACGTAATTACCCTTGAACATGTCATAAAAACTTGAAAAACATCTATTTGAGTAAAACTCGGTCAAACAGAAGAGGTTCTAGGTATAAAATGGCCTAATCACTTTGAATCGGACGATATGACTCAATATAAGTCAAATAGGATCAATTTTGGGTAGAAAATGACGTATTTCCCCTTGAACATGTCAAAAACCCTTCAAATACATCGATTTAAGTCTAACTTGGTCAAATGGGATAAGTTTTGGGTTGAAAATGACGTACTTACCCTTAAACATGACATTAACACTTAAAATACATCGATTTTAGTCAAACTCGGTCGAACGGGAGAAGCTCTGGGTATAAAGTAATTTAAACACTTTAAATCGGATGATATGAGTCAATCTAGGTCAAATTGGATCAGATTAGGGTTTAAAATGACGTCCTTACCCCTGAACTTGTCATAAAAACTTGAAATACATCGACTTGAGTAAAACTCGGTCAAATGGGAGAGGTTTTGGGTATAAAATGGCCTAAACAACACGAATTTACCCTTGAACATTTTGAATCATAGGATATGAGTCAATATAGGTCAAATAGGAACAATTTTGGGTTGAAAATGACGTATTTACCCTTGAACATGTCATAAACACTTGAAATACATCGATTTGAATCAAACTTGGTTGTATGGGAGAGGTTCTAGGTAGAAAAATGAGTCCATATATGTGAAATGGGATTAGTTTTGGGTAGAAAATGACTTATTTCCCCTTTTACATGTCATTAACACTTGAAATATAGCGATTTGAGTCAAACTCGGTCAAATTAGAGAGATTTTGGGTATTTAATTACCTAAACATCAGTATAGGTCAAATGGAATCAGTTTTGGGTTGAAAATGATGTATTTACCCTTAAACATTGCATAAACACTTGAAATTTATCAACTTGAGTCAAACTCGGTCAAATGGGAGAGGTTCAAGGTATAAAACGACTTAAACATTTCGAAACGAATGAAATGAGTCAATATAGGTCAAATGGGATCAGTTTTGGGTAGAAAATGATGTATTTTAACATTAACATGTCATAAACACTTGAAATACAGCGATTTAAGTCAAACTCGGTCAAATGGGAGACATTTTAGGTATTTAATGACCTAAACACTTATAATCGGACGATATGAGTCAATCTAGGTCAAATGGGATAGGTTTTGGGTAGAAAATAACGTATTTACCCTTGAAATGTCATAAACACTTGAAATACATCGATTTGAATCAAACTCGGTCAAATGGGAGAGGTTCTGCGTATAAAATGACTTAAACATTTCAAATCGGACGATATGAGTCCATATAGGTCAAATGGGATCAGTTTTGGGTTGAAAAGGACGTAGTTAACCTTGAACATGTCATAAAAACTTGAAAAACATCGATTTGAGTAAAAGTCGGTCAAAGAGAAGAGGTTCTAGTTGTAAAATGGCATAAGCACTTCGAATCGGATGATATGATTCAATATAAGTCAAATAGGATCAATTTAGGGTAGAAAACGACGTATTTCCCCTTGAACATGTCAAAAACCCTTCAAATACATCGATCTAAGTCTAACTTGGTCAAATGGGATAAGTTTTGGGTTGAAAATGACGTATTTAACCTTAAACATGACATTAACACTTAAAATACATCGATTTGAGTCAAATTCGATCAAACGGGAGAAGATCTGGGTATAAAATAATTCAAACACTTTAAATCGGATGATATGAGTCAATCTAGGTCAAACTGGATCAGATTAGGGTTTAAAATGATGTCCTTACCCCTGAACTTGTCATAAAAACTTGAAATACATCGACTTGAGTAAAACTCAGTCAAATGGGAGAGGTTTTGGGTATAAAATGGCCTAAACAATACGAATTTACCCTTGAACATTTTGAATCGGAGGATATGAGTCAATATAGGTCAAATAGGAACAGTTTTGGGTTGAAAATGACGAATTTACCCTTGAACATTTCATAAATACTTGAAATACATCGATTTGAATCAAACTTGGTCGTATGAGAGAGGTTCTAGGTAGAAAAATGAGTCCATATATGTGAAATGGGATTAGTTTTGGGTAGAAAATGACGTATTTACCCTTTTACATGTCATTAACACTTGAAATACAGCGATTTGAGTCAAACTCGGTCAAATTGGAGAGATTTTGGGTATTTAATTACGTAAACATCAGTATAGGTCAAATGGGATCAGTTTTGGGTTAAAAATGACGTATTGACCCTTAAACATTTCATAAACATTTGAAATTTATCAACTTGAGTCAAACTCGGTCAAATGGGAGAGGTTCTAGGTATAAAACGACTTAAACATTTCGAATCAAATGAAATGAGTCAGTATAGGTAAAATGGGATCAGTTTTGGGTAGAAAATGATGTATTTTAACCGTAACGTGTCATAAACACTTGAAATACAGCGATTTAAGTCAAACTCGGTCGAATGGGAGAGATTTTAGGTATTGAATGAGCTAAACACTAATAATCGGACGATATGAGTCCATATAGGTCAAATGGGATCAGTTTTGGGTAGAAAAGGACGTAATTACCCTTGAACATGTCATAAAAACTTGAAAAACATCGATTTGAGTAAAAGTCGGTCAAACAGAAGTGGTTCTAGGTATAAAATGGCCTAAGCACTTTGAATCGGACGATATGACTCAATATAAGTCGAATAGAATCAATTTTGGGTAGAAAATGACGTATTTCCCCTTGAACATGTCAAAAACCCTTCAAATACATCAATTTAAGTCTAACTTGGTCAAATGGGATAAGTTTTGCGTTGAAAATGACGTATTTACCCTTAAACATGACATTAACACTTAAAATACAACGATTGAGTCAAACTCGGTTAAACGGGAGAAGTTCTGGGTATAAAATAATTTAAACACTTTAAATCAGATGATATGAGTTAATATATGTCAAACCGGATCAGATTAGGGTTTAAAATGACGTCCTTACCCCTGAACTTGTCATAAAAACTTGAAAAACATCGACTTGAGGTCAAATGGGAGAGGTTTTGGGTATAAAATGGTCTAAACAATACGAATTTACCCTTGAACATTTCGAATCGAAGGATATGAGTCAATATAGGTCAAATAGGAACAGTTTTGGGTTGAAAATGACGTATTTACCCTTGAACATGTCATAACCACTTGAAATACATTGATTTGAATCAAACTTGGTTATATGGGAGAGGTTCTAGGTAGAAAAATGAGTCCATATATGTGAAATAGGAATAGTTTTGGGTAGAAAATGACGAATTTACCCTTTAACATGTCATTAACACTTGAAATACAGAGATTTGAGTCAAACTCGGTGAAATTGGAGAGATTTTGGGTATTTAATTACCTAAACATCAGTATAGGTTAAATGGGATCAGTTTTGGGTTGAAAATGACGTATTTACCCTTAAACATGACATTAACACTTAAAATACATCGATTTGAGTCAAATTCGGTCAAACGGGAGAAAATCTGGGTATAAAATAATTTAAACACTTTAAATCGGATGATATGAGTCAATATAGGTCAAACTGGATCAGATTAGTGTTTAAAATGATGTCCTTACCCCTGAACTTGTCATAAAAACTTGAAATACATCGACTTGAGTAAAACTCGGTCAAATGGGAGAGGTTTTGGGTATAAAATGGCCTAAACAATACGAATTTACCCTTGAACATTTTGAATCGGAGGATATGAGTCAATATAGGTCAAATAGGAACAGTTTTGGGTTGAAAATGACGAATTTACCCTTGAACATTTCATAAACACTTGAAATACATCGATTTGAATCAAACTTGGTCGTATGGGAGAAGTTCTAGGTAGAAAAATGAGTCCATATATGTGAAATGGGATTAGTTTTGGGTAGAAAATGACGTATTTACCCTTTTACATGTCATTAACACTTGAAATACAACGATTTGAGTCAAACTCGGTCAAATTGGAGAGATTTTGGGTATTTAATTACCTAAACATCAGTATAGGTCAAATGGGAACAGTTTTGGGTTGAAAATGACGTATTTACCCTTAAACATTTCATAAACACTTGAAATTTATCAACTTGTGTCAAACTCGGTCAAATGGGAGAGGTTCTAGGTATAAAACGACTTAAACATTTCGAATCGAATGATATGAGTCAATATAGGTCAAATGGGATCAGTGTTGGGTAGAAAATTATGTATTTTAACATTAACATGTCATAAGCACTTGAAATACAGCGATTTAAGTCAAACTCGGTCGAATGGGAGAGATTTTAGGTATTTAATGACCTAAACACTTATAATCGAAAGATATGAGTAAATCTAGGTCAAATGGGATAGGTTTTGGGTAGAAAATGACGTATTTACCCTTGAAATGTCATAAACACTTGAAATACATCGATTTGAATCAAACTCGGTCAAATGGGAGAGGTTATGCGTATAAAATGACTTAAACATTTCGAATCGGACGATATGAGTGCATATAGGTCAAATGGGATCACTTTTGTGTAGAAAAGGACGTAGTTACCATTGAACATGTCATAAAAACTTGAAAAACATCGATTTGAGTAAAAGTCGGTCAAACAAAATAAGTTCTAGGTATAAAATGGCCTAAGCACTTCGAATCGGACGATATGATTCAATATAAGTCAAATAGGATCAATTTTGGGTAGAAAATGAGGTATTTCCCCTTGAACATGTCAAAAACCGTTCAAATACATCAATTTAAGTCTAACTTGGTTAAATGGGAAAAGTTTTGGGTTGAAAATGACGTATTTACCCTTAAACATGACATTAAGAGTTAAAATACAT
This sequence comes from Dysphania ambrosioides, assembly GCA_026401315.1. Classification (NCBI taxonomy): domain Eukaryota; kingdom Viridiplantae; phylum Streptophyta; class Magnoliopsida; order Caryophyllales; family Amaranthaceae; genus Dysphania; species Dysphania ambrosioides. The sequence goes on along the minus strand of CM048668.1, from coordinate 9,306,345 downwards.
CGATTTGAGTCAAACTCGGTCAAAAGGGAGAAGTTCTGGGTATAACATGATTTAAACTTTAAATCGGATGATATGAGTCAATATAGGTCAAACTGGATTAGATTAGGGTTTAAAATGATGTCCTTACCCCTAAACTTGTCATAAAAACTTGAAATACATCGACTTGAGTAAAACTCGGTCAAATGGGAGAGGTTTTGGGTATAAAATGGCCTAAACAATACGAATTTACCCTTGAACATTTCGAATCATAGGATATGAGTCAATATAAGTCAAATAGGAACAATTTTGGGTTGAAAATGACGAATTTACCCTTGAACATTTCATAAATACTTGAAATACATCGATTTGAATCAAACTTGGTCGTATGAGAGAGGTTCTAGGTAGAAAAATGAGTCCATATATGTGAAATGGGATTAGTTTTGGGTAGAAAATGACGTATTTACCCTTTTACATGTCATTAACACTTGAAATACAGCGATTTGAGTCAAACTCGGTCAAATTGGAGAGATTTTGGGTATTTAATTACGTAAACATCAGTATAGGTCAAATGGGATCAGTTTTGGGTTGAAAATGACGTATTTACCCTTAAACATTTCATAAACACTTGAAATTTATCAACTTGAGTCAAACTCAGTCAAACGGGAGAGGTTCTAGGTATAAAACGACTTAAACATTTCGAATCGAATGATATGAGTCAATATAGGTCAAATGGGATTAGTGTTGGGTAGAAAATGATGTATTTTAACATTAACATGTCATAAACACTTGAAATACAGCGATTTAAGTCAAACTCGGTCGAATGGGAGAGATTTTAGGTATTTAATGACCTAAACACTTATAATCGGACGATATGAGTCAATCTAGGTCAAATGGGATAGGTTTTGGGTAGAAAATGACGTATTTACCCTTGAAATGTCATAAACACTTGAAATACATCGATTTGAATCAAACTCGGTCAAATGGGAGAGGTTATGCGTATAATCGGACGATATGAGTCCATATAGGTCAAATGGGATCAGTTTTGGGTAGATAAGGACGTAATTACCCTTGAACATGTCATAAAAACTTGAAAAACATCTATTTGAGTAAAACTCGGTCAAACAGAAGAGGTTCTAGGTATAAAATGGCCTAATCACTTTGAATCGGACGATATGACTCAATATAAGTCAAATAGGATCAATTTTGGGTAGAAAATGACGTATTTCCCCTTGAACATGTCAAAAACCCTTCAAATACATCGATTTAAGTCTAACTTGGTCAAATGGGATAAGTTTTGGGTTGAAAATGACGTACTTACCCTTAAACATGACATTAACACTTAAAATACATCGATTTTAGTCAAACTCGGTCGAACGGGAGAAGCTCTGGGTATAAAGTAATTTAAACACTTTAAATCGGATGATATGAGTCAATCTAGGTCAAATTGGATCAGATTAGGGTTTAAAATGACGTCCTTACCCCTGAACTTGTCATAAAAACTTGAAATACATCGACTTGAGTAAAACTCGGTCAAATGGGAGAGGTTTTGGGTATAAAATGGCCTAAACAACACGAATTTACCCTTGAACATTTTGAATCATAGGATATGAGTCAATATAGGTCAAATAGGAACAATTTTGGGTTGAAAATGACGTATTTACCCTTGAACATGTCATAAACACTTGAAATACATCGATTTGAATCAAACTTGGTTGTATGGGAGAGGTTCTAGGTAGAAAAATGAGTCCATATATGTGAAATGGGATTAGTTTTGGGTAGAAAATGACTTATTTCCCCTTTTACATGTCATTAACACTTGAAATATAGCGATTTGAGTCAAACTCGGTCAAATTAGAGAGATTTTGGGTATTTAATTACCTAAACATCAGTATAGGTCAAATGGAATCAGTTTTGGGTTGAAAATGATGTATTTACCCTTAAACATTGCATAAACACTTGAAATTTATCAACTTGAGTCAAACTCGGTCAAATGGGAGAGGTTCAAGGTATAAAACGACTTAAACATTTCGAAACGAATGAAATGAGTCAATATAGGTCAAATGGGATCAGTTTTGGGTAGAAAATGATGTATTTTAACATTAACATGTCATAAACACTTGAAATACAGCGATTTAAGTCAAACTCGGTCAAATGGGAGACATTTTAGGTATTTAATGACCTAAACACTTATAATCGGACGATATGAGTCAATCTAGGTCAAATGGGATAGGTTTTGGGTAGAAAATAACGTATTTACCCTTGAAATGTCATAAACACTTGAAATACATCGATTTGAATCAAACTCGGTCAAATGGGAGAGGTTCTGCGTATAAAATGACTTAAACATTTCAAATCGGACGATATGAGTCCATATAGGTCAAATGGGATCAGTTTTGGGTTGAAAAGGACGTAGTTAACCTTGAACATGTCATAAAAACTTGAAAAACATCGATTTGAGTAAAAGTCGGTCAAAGAGAAGAGGTTCTAGTTGTAAAATGGCATAAGCACTTCGAATCGGATGATATGATTCAATATAAGTCAAATAGGATCAATTTAGGGTAGAAAACGACGTATTTCCCCTTGAACATGTCAAAAACCCTTCAAATACATCGATCTAAGTCTAACTTGGTCAAATGGGATAAGTTTTGGGTTGAAAATGACGTATTTAACCTTAAACATGACATTAACACTTAAAATACATCGATTTGAGTCAAATTCGATCAAACGGGAGAAGATCTGGGTATAAAATAATTCAAACACTTTAAATCGGATGATATGAGTCAATCTAGGTCAAACTGGATCAGATTAGGGTTTAAAATGATGTCCTTACCCCTGAACTTGTCATAAAAACTTGAAATACATCGACTTGAGTAAAACTCAGTCAAATGGGAGAGGTTTTGGGTATAAAATGGCCTAAACAATACGAATTTACCCTTGAACATTTTGAATCGGAGGATATGAGTCAATATAGGTCAAATAGGAACAGTTTTGGGTTGAAAATGACGAATTTACCCTTGAACATTTCATAAATACTTGAAATACATCGATTTGAATCAAACTTGGTCGTATGAGAGAGGTTCTAGGTAGAAAAATGAGTCCATATATGTGAAATGGGATTAGTTTTGGGTAGAAAATGACGTATTTACCCTTTTACATGTCATTAACACTTGAAATACAGCGATTTGAGTCAAACTCGGTCAAATTGGAGAGATTTTGGGTATTTAATTACGTAAACATCAGTATAGGTCAAATGGGATCAGTTTTGGGTTAAAAATGACGTATTGACCCTTAAACATTTCATAAACATTTGAAATTTATCAACTTGAGTCAAACTCGGTCAAATGGGAGAGGTTCTAGGTATAAAACGACTTAAACATTTCGAATCAAATGAAATGAGTCAGTATAGGTAAAATGGGATCAGTTTTGGGTAGAAAATGATGTATTTTAACCGTAACGTGTCATAAACACTTGAAATACAGCGATTTAAGTCAAACTCGGTCGAATGGGAGAGATTTTAGGTATTGAATGAGCTAAACACTAATAATCGGACGATATGAGTCCATATAGGTCAAATGGGATCAGTTTTGGGTAGAAAAGGACGTAATTACCCTTGAACATGTCATAAAAACTTGAAAAACATCGATTTGAGTAAAAGTCGGTCAAACAGAAGTGGTTCTAGGTATAAAATGGCCTAAGCACTTTGAATCGGACGATATGACTCAATATAAGTCGAATAGAATCAATTTTGGGTAGAAAATGACGTATTTCCCCTTGAACATGTCAAAAACCCTTCAAATACATCAATTTAAGTCTAACTTGGTCAAATGGGATAAGTTTTGCGTTGAAAATGACGTATTTACCCTTAAACATGACATTAACACTTAAAATACAACGATTGAGTCAAACTCGGTTAAACGGGAGAAGTTCTGGGTATAAAATAATTTAAACACTTTAAATCAGATGATATGAGTTAATATATGTCAAACCGGATCAGATTAGGGTTTAAAATGACGTCCTTACCCCTGAACTTGTCATAAAAACTTGAAAAACATCGACTTGAGGTCAAATGGGAGAGGTTTTGGGTATAAAATGGTCTAAACAATACGAATTTACCCTTGAACATTTCGAATCGAAGGATATGAGTCAATATAGGTCAAATAGGAACAGTTTTGGGTTGAAAATGACGTATTTACCCTTGAACATGTCATAACCACTTGAAATACATTGATTTGAATCAAACTTGGTTATATGGGAGAGGTTCTAGGTAGAAAAATGAGTCCATATATGTGAAATAGGAATAGTTTTGGGTAGAAAATGACGAATTTACCCTTTAACATGTCATTAACACTTGAAATACAGAGATTTGAGTCAAACTCGGTGAAATTGGAGAGATTTTGGGTATTTAATTACCTAAACATCAGTATAGGTTAAATGGGATCAGTTTTGGGTTGAAAATGACGTATTTACCCTTAAACATGTCATAAACACTTGAAATTTATCAACTTGAGTCAAACTCGGTTCAAAAGGGAGAGGTTTTAGGTATAAAACGACATAAACATTTCGAATCCAATGATATGAGTCAGTATAGGTCCAATGGGATCAATTTTTGGTAGAGAATGATGTACTTTCACATTAACATGTCATAAACACTTGAAATACGAAGATTTAAGTCAAACTTAGTCGAATGGGAGCGATTTTAGGTATTTAATGACCTAAACACTTAATCGAACGATATGAGTCGATCTAGGTCAAATGGGATAGGTTTTGGATAAAAAATGACATATTTACTCTTGAAATGTCATAAACACTTCAAATACATCGATTTGAATCAAACTCGGTCAAATGGGAGAGGTATTGCGTATAAAATATCTTAAACATTTCGAATCGGACGTTATGAGTCCATATAGGTCAAATGGGATTAGTTTTGGGTAGAAAAGGACGTAATTACCCTTGAACATGTCATAAATACTTGAAAAACATCGATTTGAGTAAAAGTCGGTCAAACAGAAGAGGTTCTATGTATAAAATGGCCTAAGCACTTCGAATAGGACGATATGATTCAATATAAGTCAAATAGGATCAATTTTGGGTAGAAAATGACGTATTTCCCCTTGAACATGTCAAAAACCCCTCAAATATATCGATTTAAGTCTAACTTGGTCAAATGGGATAAGTTTTGGGTTGAAAATGACGTATTTACCCTTAAACATGACATTAACACTTAAAATACAATGATTGAGTCAAACTCGGTCAAACGGGAGAAGTTCTGGGTATAAAATAATTTAAACACTTTAAATCGGATGATATGAGTCAATCTAGGTCAAACTGGATCAAATTAGGGTTTAAAATGACGTCCTTACCCCTGAACTTGTCATAAAAACTTGAAATACATCGATTTGAATCAAACTTGGTCATATGGGAGAGGTTCAAGGTAGAAAAATGAGTCCATATATGTGAAATGGGATTAGTTTTGGGTATAAAATGACGTATTTACCCTTTAACATGTCATTAACACTTGAAATACAGAGATTTGAGTCAAACTCAGTCAAATTGGAGAGATTTTGGGTATTTAATTACCTAAACATCAGTATAGGTCAAATGGGATCAGTTTTGGGTTGAAAATGACGTATTTACCCTTGAGCATGTCATAAAACTTGAAATTTATTAACTTGAGTCAAACTCGGTCAAATGGGAGAGGTTCTAGGTATAAAATGACATAAACATTTCGAATCCAATGATATGAGTTAGTATAGGTCCAATGGGATCAGTTTTTGGTAGAGATTTATGTACTTTCACAATAACATGTTATAAACAATTGAAATACGGAGATTGAAGTCAAACTCGGTCCAATGGGAGCGATTTTATGTATTTAATGACCTAAACACTTAATCGGACGATATAAGTCAATCTAGGTCAAATGGGATAGGTTTTGGATAGAAAATGATGTATTTACCCTTGAAATGTCATAAACACTTCAAATACATCGATTTGAATCAAACTCGGTCAAATGGGAGAGGTTCTGCGTATAAAATGACTTAAACATTTCGAATCGGACGATATGAGTCCATATAGGTCAAATGGGATAAGTTTTGGGTAGAAAAGGACGTAATTACCCTTGAACATGTCATAAAAACTTGAAAAACATCGATTCGAGTAAAAGTCGGTCAAACAGAAGAGGTTCTAGGTATAAAATGGCCTAAGCACTTTGAATCGGACAATATGATTCAAAATAAGTCAAATAGGATCAATCTTGGATAGAAAATGACGTATTTCCCCTTGAACATGTCAAAAACCCTTCAAATACATCGATTTAAGTCTAACTTGGTCAAATGGGATAAGTTTTGGGTTGAAAATGATGTATTTAACCTTAAACATGACATTAACACTTAAAATACATCGATTTGAGTCAAACTCGGTCCAACCAGAGAAGTTCTGGGTATAAAACGACTTAAACATTTCGAATCGAATGATATGAGTCAATCTAGGTCAAACAGGATCAAATTAGGGTTTAAAATGACGTCCTTACCCCTGAACTTGTCATAAAAACTTGAAATACATCGACTTGAGTAAAACTCGGTCAAATGGGAGAGGTTTTGGGAAAATGGCCTAAGCACTTCGAATCGGACGATATGGTTCAATATAAGTCAAATAGGATCAATTTTGGGTAGAAAATGACGTATTTCCCCTTGAACATTCAAAAACCGTTCAAATACATCGATTTAAGTCTAACTTGGTTAAATGGGATAAGTTTTGGGTTGAAAATGACGTATTTACCCTTAAACATGACAATAAGAGTTAAAATACATCGATTTGAGTCAAACTCGGTCAAACGGGAGAAGTTATGGGTATAACATGATTTAAACACTTTAAATCGGATGATATGAGTCAATATAGGTCAAACTGGATTAGATTAGGGTTTAAAATGATGTCCTTACCCCTAAACTTGTCATAAAAACTTGAAATACATCGACTTGAGTAAAACTCGGTCAAATGGGAGAGGTTTTGGGAAAATGGCCTAAGCACTTCGAATCGGACGATATGGTTCAATATAAGTCAAATAAGATCAATTTTGGGTAGAAAATGACGTATTTCCCCTTGAACATGTCAAAAACCGTTCAAATACATCGATTTAAGTCTAACTTGGTTAAATGGGATAAGTTTTGGGTTGAAAATGACGTATTTACCCTTAAACATGACATTAAGAGTTAAAATACATCGATTTGAGTCAAACTCGGTCAAACGGGAGAAGTTCTGGGTATAACATGATTTAAACACTTTAAATCGGATGATATGAGTCAATATAGGTCAAACTGGATTAGATTAGGGTTTAAAATGATGTCCTTACCCCTAAACTTGAAATACATCGACTTGAGTAAAACTCGGTCAAATGGGAGAGGTTTTAGGTATAAAATGGCCTAAACAATACGAATTTACCCTTGAACATTTCGAATTGGAGGATATGAGTCAATATAGGTCTGTTTTGGGATGAAAATGACGTATTTACCCGTAAACATGTCATAAACACTTGAAATACATCGATTTGAATCAAACTTGGTCATATGGAAGAGGTTCTAGGTAGAAAAATGAGTCCATATATGTGAAATGGGATTAGTTTTGGGTAGAAAATGACGTATTTACCCTTTAACATGTCATTAACAATTGAAATACAGCGATTTGAGTCAAACTCGGTTAAATTGGAGAGGTTTTGGGTATTTAATTACCTAAACATCAGTATAGGTCAAATGGCATCAGTTTTGGGTTGAAAATGACGTATTTACCCTTGAAATGTCATAAACACTTGAAATACATCGATTTGAATCAAACTCGGTCAAATGGGAGAGGTTATGCGTATAAAATGACTTAAACATTTCGAATCGGACGATATGAGTGCATATAGGTCAAATGGGATCACTTTTGTGTAGAAAAAGGACGTAGTTACCATTGAACATGTCATAAAAACTTGAAAAACATCGATTTGAGTAAAAGTCGGTCAAACAAAATAAGTTCTAGGTATAAAATGGCCTAAGCACTTCGAATAGGACGATATGATTCAATATAAGTCAAATAGGATCAATTTTGGGTAGAAAATGACGTATGTCCCCTTGAACATGTCAAAAACCGTTCAAATACATCGATTTAAGTCTAACTTGGTCAAATGGGATAAGTTTTGGGTTGAAAATGACGTATTTACCCTTAAAAATGACATTAACACTTAAAATACATCGATTTGAGTCAAACTCGGTCAAACGGGAGAAGTTCTGGGTATAAAATAATTTAAACACTTTAAATCGGATGATATGAGTCAATATAGGTCAAACTAGATCAGATTAGGGATAAAATGACGTCCTTACCCTTGAACTTTTCATAAAAACTTGAAATACACCGACTTGAGTAAAACTCGGTCAAATGGGAGAGGTTTTGGGTATAAAATGGCCTAAACAATACGAATTTACCCTTGAACATTTCGAATCGGAGGATATGAGTCAATATAGGTCAAATAGGAACTGTTTTTATCCTTGAACATGTCATAAACACTTGAAATACATCGATTTGAATCAAACTTGGTCGTATGGGAGAGGTTCTAGGTAGAAAAATGAGTCCATATATGTGTAATGGGATTAGTTTTGGGTAGAAAATGATGTATTTACCCTTTAACATGTCATTAACACTTGAAATACAACGATTTGAGTCAAACTCGATCAAATTGGAGAGATTTTGGGTATTTAATTTAAACATCAGTATAGGTCAAATTGGATCAATTTTTGGTAGAAAATGACGTATTTACCCTTAAACATGTCATAAACACTTGAAATTTATCAACTTGAGTCAAACTCGGTGAAATGGGAGAGGTTTTAGGTATAAAACGACTTAAACATTTCGAATCGAATGATATGATTCAATATAGGTCAAATGGGATCAGTTTTGGGTAGAAAATGATGTATTTTGACATTAACATGTCATAAACACTTGAAATACAGCGATTAAAGTCAAACTCGATCGAATGGGAGAGATTTTAGGTATTTAATGACCTAAACACTTATAATCGGAAGATATGAGTCAATCTAGGTCAAATGGGATAGGTTTTGGGTAGAAAATGACGTATTTACCCTTGAAATGTCATAAACACTTGAAATACATCGATTTGAATCAAACACGGTCAAATGGGAGAGGTTATGCGTATAAAATGACTTAAACATTTCGAATCGGACGATATGAGTGCATATAGGTCAAATGGGATCACTTTTGTGTAGAAAAGGACGTAGTTACCATTGAACATGTCATAAAAACTTGAAAAACATCGATTTGAGTGAAAGTTGGTCAAAAAAAATAAGTTCTAGGTATAAAATGGCCTAAGCACTTCGAATCGGACGATATGATTCAATATAAGTCAAATAGGATCAATTTTGGGTAGAAAATGACGTATTTCCCCTTGAACATGTCAAAAACCGTTCAAATACATCGATTTAAGTCTAACTTGGTTAAATGGGATAAGTTTTGGGTTGAAAATGACGTATTTACCCTTAAACATGACATTAAGAGTTAAAATACATCGATTTGAGTCAAACTCGGTCAAAAGGGAGAAGTTATGGGTATAACATGATTTAAACACTTTAAATCGGATGATATGAGTCAATATAGGTCAAACTGGATCAGATTAGGGTTTAAAATGATGTCCTTACCCCTAAACTTGTCATAAAAACTTGAAATACATCGACTTGAGTAAAACTCGGTCAAATGGGAGAGGTTTTGGGTATAAAATGGCCTAAACAATACGAATTTACCCTTGAACATTTCGAATCGGAGGATATGAGTCAATATAGGTCTAATAGGAAAGTTTTGGGTTGAAAATGACGTATTTACCCTTGAACATGTCATAAACACTTGAAATACATCGATTTGAATCAAACTTGGTCGTATGGGAGAGGTTCTAGGTAGAAAAATGAGTCCATATATGTTAAATGGGATTAGTTTTGGGTAGAAAATGACGTATTTACCCTTTAACATGTCATTAACACTTGAAATACAGTGATTTGAGTCAAACTCGGTCAAATTGGAGAGGTTTTGGGTATTTAATTACCTAAACATCAGAATAGTGGGATCAGTTTTGGGTTGAAAATGACGTATTTACCCTTGAAATGTCATAAACACTTGAAATACATCGGTTTGAGTCAAACTCGGTCAACCAAGAGAGGTACTCGATATAAAATGACTTAAACAAATCGAACTGGACGATACGAGTCAATACGAGTTAATTTTGGGTAGAAAATGACATATTTTCCCTTGAAGTGGTCATAAACACTTGAAATACATCGATTTGAGATAAACTCAGTCAACTAAGAGAGGTTCTATGTATTAGATGACCTAAACAGTGTCATAAACACTTGGTCAAATGGGATCAATTTTTGGTAGAAAATGACATATTTGCCCTTGAACATGTCATAAACACTTGAAATAAATCGATTTGAGTCAAACTCGGTCGGTATAAAATGACTTAAACACTTCGGATCGGATGATATGAGTCAACATTGGTCAAATGGGAAAAGTTTTTGGTAGAAAATGACGTATTTACCCTTGAACATGTCATAAACACTTGAAATACACCAATTTTGAGTCAAACTCTGTCAAACGGGAGATGTTTTGTGTATTAAATGACCTAAGCACTTCGAATCGAACGATATGAATCAATATAGGTCAAATAAGATCAATTTTGAGTAGAAAATGATGTATTTACCCATGAACATAACATAAACACTTGAAATAGATCGATTGAGTTAAACTCGGTCAAATTGTAAAGGTTTGGGGAATAAAATTACTTAAACACTTAGAAATGGGATGATATGAGTCAATATATGTCAAATGGGATCATTTTTGGGTAGAAAATGACGTATTTACCCTTGAACATGTCATAAACATTTGAAATAAATCGATTTGAGTCAAACTCGGTCAAAGGGAGAGGTTTAGGGTATAAAATGACTTAAACACTTCAAATCGGACGATATGACTCAACGTTGGTCAAATGGGAAAAGTTTTGGGTAGAAAATGACGTATTTACCCTTGAACATGTCATAAACACTTGAAATACATCGATTTGAGCCAAACTCGGTCAAACGGGAGAAGTTTTGGGTATAAAATGATTTAAACACTTTGAATGGGATGATATGAGTCAATATAGGTCAAATGGGATAAGTTTTGGGTTGAAAATGACGTATTTACACTTGAATATGTCATAAACACTTGAAATACATCGATTTGAGTCAAACTCGGTCAAATGGGAGAGGTTCTAGTAGAAAACTGACTTAAAAATTTTTAATCGAACGATATGAGTCAATATATGTCAAATGGGATCAATTTTGGGTATAATATGACGTATTTACCCTTTAACATGTCATTAACACTTGAAATACAATGATTTGAGTTAAACTCGGTCAAATGGGAGAGATTTTGGGTATTTAATGACCTAAACACTTATAATCGGACGATAAGAGTCAATATAGGTCAAATGGGATTAATTTAGAGTTAAAAATGTCGTATTTACCGTTGAACATGTCATAAACACTTGAAATATGTCAATTTGAGTCAAAATCGGTCAAATGGGAGAGGTTTTGGGTATAAAATGACTTAAACAATTCGAATCGAATGATACGAGTCAATATAGGTCAAATGGGATCAGTTTTTGGGTAGAAAATGACGTATTTTCACATTAACATGTCAAAAACACTTGAAATACAGCGATTTCAGTCCAACTCGGTCAAATAGGAGAGATTTTGGGTATTTAATGACCTAAACACTTATAATCGGACGATATGTGTTAATATAGTCAGGGATAGGTTTTAAGTAGAAAATGACGTATTTATTCTTGAAATGTAATAATTACTTGAAATACATTGATTTGACTCAAACTGGGTCAAATGAGAGAGGTTCTGGGTATAAAATGACTTAAACATTTCGAATCTGACGATATGAGTCCATATAGGTTAAATGGTATTAGTTTTGGGTAGAAAATGACGTATTTACCCTTGAACATCTCATAAATACTTGAAATACATCCATTTGATTCAAGGTTTGGACAAATGGGAGAGGTTATTGGTATAAAATGACCTAAGAACTTTGAATTGGACGATATGAGTCAATATAGGTCAAATAGGATCAGTTTAGGGTAGAAAATGACGTATTTACCGATGAACATGTCAGAAACACTTGAAATACATCGATTTGAGTCCACCAGGTCAAATGGGAGATGTTTTGAATATAAATCGACTTAAAAACTTAGAATCGGACGATATGAGTCAATATAGGTCAAATGGGATGAGTTTTGGGTAGAAAATGACTAAATTACCCTTAAACATGTCATAAAAACTTGAGAAACATCAATTTGAGTTAAACGTCGATTCGAATAAAACTCGGTCAAATGGGAGAGGTTTTGGGTATAAAATCGCCTAAACACTTCAAACTGGATGGTATAAGATAATATAAGTCAAATGGGATCAGTTTTGGGTAGAAAATGACAAATTTACCCTAGAACATGATATAAACACTTGAAATACATCGATTTCAGTCAAACACGGTCTAATAGGAGAGGTTCCAGGTATAAAAAGACTTAAACATTTCGAATCGGAAGATATGAGTCAATATAGGTCAAATGGGATCAGTTTTGGGTTTAAAATGATGTCTTTACCCCTGAACTTGTCATAAAAAATGAAATACATCGACTTGAGTAAAACTCGGTCAAATGCGAGAAGTTCTGGGTATAAAATGGCCTAAATAATACGAATCAGATTATATGAGTCAATATAGATCAAATGGGATTAGTTTTGGGTAGAAAATTATGTATTTACCCTTGAAGATGTCATAAACACTTGAAATAGTTGATTTGAGTCAAACTCGGTCAAACGGGAGAGGTTCTATGTATTAAATGAGCTAAACACTTCAAATCAAACAATTTAAGTCAATATTAGTCAAATGGGATCAGTTTGGGGTAAAAAATGACATATTTACCCATGAACATGTCATAAACACTTAAAATACATCGATTTAAGTCAAACTCAGTCAAACGGGAGAGGTTCTGGGTATAAAATGACCTAAACGCTTCAAATCGGACGATATGAGTCAATATAAATCAGATGGGATTAGTTTTGGGTAGAAAATGTCGAAGTTACCCCTGAACATGTCATATAAACTTGAAAAACATTGATTTGAGTAAAACTTGGTCAAACAAGAGAGGTTTTGGGTATAAAATGACCTAAACACTTCGAATCGGATGATATGAGTCAATATAGGTGAAATAGGATCCATTTTGGGTTTAAAATGACGTATTTACCCTTGAACATGTCATACAAACTTAAAATAAATCGACTTGGCTAAAACTCTGTTAAATGGGAGAGGTTCTAGGTTTAAATTGGCCTAAACACTTCTAGTCGGACCATATTAGTCAATATAGTTCAAATGGGATCAGTTTTGGGTAGAAAATGACATATTTACCCTTAAACATGTCATAAACTCTTGAAATACATCGACTTGAGTCAAACTCGGTTAAATAGGAGAGGTTCAGGGTATAAATTGGCCTTAACATTTTGAATCGGACGATATGAGTCAATATAGGTCAAATGGGATCAATTTTGTGTAGAAAATGACAAATTTACCCCTAAACATGTCATAAAAACTTGAAAAACATCTATTTGAGTAGAACACAGTCAAAGAAGAGAGATCATAAGTATTAAATGACCTAAACACTTCAAACCGGATTATATGACTCAATATAGGTCAAATATGATCAATTTTGGGTAGAAAATGACGTATTTACCCTTAAACATGTCATAAAAAGCTGAAATACATCGATTTGAGTCAAACTTGGTCAAATGTGACAGGTTTTGGGTATAAAATGACTTAAACTCTTAGAATTTGATGATATAAGTCAATATAGGTCAAATGCGATTAGTTTTGGGTAGAAAATGACGAATTTACCCTCGAACATGTCATAAAAACTTGAAAAAACTCGATTTTTTTAGAACTCGGTCAAACAAGAGAATGCCAGAAACACTTGAAATACAACGATTTGAGCTAAAATCTGTTAAACGAGAGAGTTTTGTGTATTAACTAACCTTAACACTTCGAATTGTATAATATGCATCAATATAGGTCAAATAGGATCAATTTTCACTAGAAAATGACTTATTTACCCTTGAACACGTCATTAACAATTGAAATACTTCGATTTGAGTCAAACTCGGTCAAATGGGAGAGGTTCGGGGTATAAAATGACTCAAACAATTCGAATCGGACGATATGAGTAAATATAGGTCAAATGGGATCAGTTTTGGGTTGAAAATGACGTATTTACCCTTGAAATGTCATAAACACTTGAAATACATTGATTTGAATCAAACTCGGTCAAATGGGAGAGGTTATGCGTATAAAATGACTTAAACATTTCGAATCGGACGATATGAGTGCATATAGGTCAAATGGGATCACTTTTGTGTAGAAAAGGACGTAGTTACCATTGAACATGTCATAAAAACTTGAAAAACATCGATTTTAGTAAAAGTCGGTCAAACAAAATAAGTTCTAGGTATAAAATGGCCTAAGCACATCGAATCGGACGACATGATTCAATATAAGTCAAATAGGATCAATTTTGGGTAGAAAATGACGTATTTCCCCTTGACCATTCAAAAACCGTTCAAATACATCGATTTAAGTCTAACTTGGTTAAATGGGATAAGTTTTGGGTTGAAAATGACGTATTTACCCTTAAACATTACATTAAGAGTTAAAATACATCGATTTGAGTCAAACTCGGTCAAAAGGGAGAAGTTATGGGTATAACATGATTTAAACACTTTAAATCGGATGATATGAGTCAATCTAGGTCAAACTGGATCAGATTAGGGTTTAAAATGATGTCCTTACCCCTAAACTTGTCATAAAAACTTGAAATACATCGACTTGAGTAAAACTCGGTTAAATGGGAGAGGTTTTGGGTATAAAATGGCCTAAACAATACGAATTTACCCTTGAACATTTCGAATCGGAGGATATGAGTCAATATAGGTCTAATAGGAAAGTTTTGGGTTGAAAATGACGTATTTACCCTTGAACATGTCATAAACACTTGAAATATATCGATTTGAATCAAACTTGGTCATATGGAAGAGGTTCTAGGTAGAAAAATGAGTCCATATATGTGAAATGGGATTAGTTTTGGGTAGAAAATGACGTATTTACCCTTTAACATGTCATTAACAATTGAAATACAGCGATTTGAGTCAAACTCGGTTAAATTGGAGAGGTTTTGGGTATTTAATTACCTAAACATCAGTATAGGTCAAATGGGATCAATTTTGGGTTGAAAATGACGTATTTACCCTTGAAATGTCATAAACACTTGAAATACATCGATTTGAATCAAACTCGGTCAAATGGGAGAGGTTATGCGTATAAAATGACTTAAACATTTCGAATCGGGCGATATGAGTGCATATAGGTCAAATGGGATCACTTTTGTGTAGAAAAGGACGTAGTTACCATTGAACATGTCATAAAAACTTGAAAAACATCGATTTGAGTAAAAGTCGGTCAAACAAAATAAGTTCTAGGTATAAAATGGCCTAAGCACTTCGAATCGGACGATATGATTCAATATAAGTCAAATAGGATCAATTTTGGGTAGAAAATGACGTATTTCCCCTTGAACATGTCAAAAACCGTTCAAATACATCGATTTAAGTCTAACTTGGTCAAATGGGATAAGTTTTGGGTTGAAAATGACATATTGACCCTTAAAAATGACATTAACACTTAAAATACATCGATTTGAGTCAAACTCGGTCAAACGGGAGAAGTTCTGGGTATAAAATAATTTAAACACTTTAAATCGAATGATATGAGTCAATATAGGTCAAACTAGATCAGATTAGGGATAAAATGACGTCCTTACCCTTGAACTTTTCATAAAAACTTGAAATACATCGACTTGAGTAAAACTCGGTCAAATGGGAGAGGTTTTGGGTATAAAATGGCCTAAACAATACGAATTTACCCTTGAGCATTTCGAATCGTAAGATATGAGTCAATATAGGTTAAATAGGAACAGTTTTGGGTTGAAAATGACGTATTTACCCTTGAACATGTCATAAACACTTGAAATACATCGATTTGAATCAAACTTGGTCGTTTGGGAGAGGTTCTAGGTAGAAAAATGAGTCCATATATGTTAAATGGGATTAGTTTTGGGTAGAAAATGACGTATTTACCCTTTAACATGTCATTAACACTTGAAATACAGTGATTTGAGTCAAACTCGGTCAAATTGGAGAGGTTTTGGGTATTTAATTACCTAAACATCAGAATAGTGGGATCAGTTTTGGGTTGAAAATGACGTATTTACCCTTGAAATGTCATAAACACTTGAAATACATCGGTTTGAGTCAAACTCGGTCAACCAAGAGAGGTACTCGATATAAAATGACTTAAACAAATCGAACTGGACGATACGAGTCAATACGAGTTAATTTTGGGTAGAAAATGACATATTTTCCCTTGAAGTGGTCATAAACACTTGAAATACATCGATTTGAGATAAACTCAGTCAACTAAGAGAGGTTCTATGTATTAGATGACCTAAACAGTGTCATAAACACTTGGTCAAATGGGATCAATTTTTGGTAGAAAATGACATATTTGCCCTTGAACATGTCATAAACACTTGAAATAAATCGATTTGAGTCAAACTCGGTCGGTATAAAATGACTTAAACACTTCGGATCGGATGATATGAGTCAACATTGGTCAAATGGGAAAAGTTTTTGGTAGAAAATGACGTATTTACCCTTGAACATGTCATAAACACTTGAAATACACCAATTTTGAGTCAAACTCTGTCAAACGGGAGATGTTTTGTGTATTAAATGACCTAAGCACTTCGAATCGAACGATATGAATCAATATAGGTCAAATAAGATCAATTTTGAGTAGAAAATGATGTATTTACCCATGAACATAACATAAACACTTGAAATAGATCGATTGAGTTAAACTCGGTCAAATTGTAAAGGTTTGGGGAATAAAATTACTTAAACACTTAGAAATGGGATGATATGAGTCAATATATGTCAAATGGGATCATTTTTGGGTAGAAAATGACGTATTTACCCTTGAACATGTCATAAACATTTGAAATAAATCGATTTGAGTCAAACTCGGTCAAAGGGAGAGGTTTAGGGTATAAAATGACTTAAACACTTCAAATCGGACGATATGACTCAACGTTGGTCAAATGGGAAAAGTTTTGGGTAGAAAATGACGTATTTACCCTTGAACATGTCATAAACACTTGAAATACATCGATTTGAGCCAAACTCGGTCAAACGGGAGAAGTTTTGGGTATAAAATGATTTAAACACTTTGAATGGGATGATATGAGTCAATATAGGTCAAATGGGATAAGTTTTGGGTTGAAAATGACGTATTTACACTTGAATATGTCATAAACACTTGAAATACATCGATTTGAGTCAAACTCGGTCAAATGGGAGAGGTTCTAGTAGAAAACTGACTTAAAAATTTTTAATCGAACGATATGAGTCAATATATGTCAAATGGGATCAATTTTGGGTATAATATGACGTATTTACCCTTTAACATGTCATTAACACTTGAAATACAATGATTTGAGTTAAACTCGGTCAAATGGGAGAGATTTTGGGTATTTAATGACCTAAACACTTATAATCGGACGATAAGAGTCAATATAGGTCAAATGGGATTAATTTAGAGTTAAAAATGTCGTATTTACCGTTGAACATGTCATAAACACTTGAAATATGTCAATTTGAGTCAAAATCGGTCAAATGGGAGAGGTTTTGGGTATAAAATGACTTAAACAATTCGAATCGAATGATACGAGTCAATATAGGTCAAATGGGATCAGTTTTTGGGTAGAAAATGACGTATTTTCACATTAACATGTCAAAAACACTTGAAATACAGCGATTTCAGTCCAACTCGGTCAAATAGGAGAGATTTTGGGTATTTAATGACCTAAACACTTATAATCGGACGATATGTGTTAATATAGTCAGGGATAGGTTTTAAGTAGAAAATGACGTATTTATTCTTGAAATGTAATAATTACTTGAAATACATTGATTTGACTCAAACTGGGTCAAATGAGAGAGGTTCTGGGTATAAAATGACTTAAACATTTCGAATCTGACGATATGAGTCCATATAGGTTAAATGGTATTAGTTTTGGGTAGAAAATGACGTATTTACCCTTGAACATCTCATAAATACTTGAAATACATCCATTTGATTCAAGGTTTGGACAAATGGGAGAGGTTATTGGTATAAAATGACCTAAGAACTTTGAATTGGACGATATGAGTCAATATAGGTCAAATAGGATCAGTTTAGGGTAGAAAATGACGTATTTACCGATGAACATGTCAGAAACACTTGAAATACATCGATTTGAGTCCACCAGGTCAAATGGGAGATGTTTTGAATATAAATCGACTTAAAAACTTAGAATCGGACGATATGAGTCAATATAGGTCAAATGGGATGAGTTTTGGGTAGAAAATGACTAAATTACCCTTAAACATGTCATAAAAACTTGAGAAACATCAATTTGAGTTAAACGTCGATTCGAATAAAACTCGGTCAAATGGGAGAGGTTTTGGGTATAAAATCGCCTAAACACTTCAAACTGGATGGTATAAGATAATATAAGTCAAATGGGATCAGTTTTGGGTAGAAAATGACAAATTTACCCTAGAACATGATATAAACACTTGAAATACATCGATTTCAGTCAAACACGGTCTAATAGGAGAGGTTCCAGGTATAAAAAGACTTAAACATTTCGAATCGGACGATATGAGTCAATATAGGTCAAATGGGATCAGTTTTGGGTTTAAAATGATGTCTTTACCCCTGAACTTGTCATAAAAAATGAAATACATCGACTTGAGTAAAACTCGGTCAAATGCGAGAAGTTCTGGGTATAAAATGGCCTAAATAATACGAATCAGATTATATGAGTCAATATAGATCAAATGGGATTAGTTTTGGGTAGAAAATTATGTATTTACCCTTGAAGATGTCATAAACACTTGAAATAGTTGATTTGAGTCAAACTCGGTCAAACGGGAGAGGTTCTATGTATTAAATGAGCTAAACACTTCAAATCAAACAATTTAAGTCAATATTAGTCAAATGGGATCAGTTTGGGGTAAAAAATGACATATTTACCCATGAACATGTCATAAACACTTAAAATACATCGATTTAAGTCAAACTCAGTCAAACGGGAGAGGTTCTGGGTATAAAATGACCTAAACGCTTCAAATCGGACGATATGAGTCAATATAAGTCAGATGGGATTAGTTTTGGGTAGAAAATGTCGAAGTTACCCCTGAACATGTCATATAAACTTGAAAAACATTGATTTGAGTAAAACTTGGTCAAACAAGAGAGGTTTTGGGTATAAAATGACCTAAACACTTCGAATCGGATGATATGAGTCAATATAGGTGAAATAGGATCCATTTTGGGTTTAAAATGACGTATTTACCCTTGAACATGTCATACAAACTTAAAATAAATCGACTTGGCTAAAACTCTGTTAAATGGGAGAGGTTCTAGGTTTAAATTGGCCTAAACACTTCTAGTCGGACCATATTAGTCAATATAGTTCAAATGGGATCAGTTTTGGGTAGAAAATGACATATTTACCCTTAAACATGTCATAAACTCTTGAAATACATCGACTTGAGTCAAACTCGGTTAAATAGGAGAGGTTCAGGGTATAAATTGGCCTTAACATTTTGAATCGGACGATATGAGTCAATATAGGTCAAATGGGATCAATTTTGTGTAGAAAATGACAAATTTACCCCTAAACATGTCATAAAAACTTGAAAAACATCTATTTGAGTAGAACACAGTCAAAGAAGAGAGATCATAAGTATTAAATGACCTAAACACTTCAAACCGGATTATATGACTCAATATAGGTCAAATATGATCAATTTTGGGTAGAAAATGACGTATTTACCCTTAAACATGTCATAAAAAGCTGAAATACATCGATTTGAGTCAAACTCGGTCAAATGTGACAGGTTTTGGGTATAAAATGACTTAAACTCTTAGAATTTGATGATATAAGTCAATATAGGTCAAATGCGATTAGTTTTGGGTAGAAAATGACGAATTTACCCTCGAACATGTCATAAAAACTTGAAAAAACTCGATTTTTTTAGAACTCGGTCAAACAAGAGAATGCCAGAAACACTTGAAATACAACGATTTGAGCTAAAATCTGTTAAACGGGAGAGTTTTGTGTATTAACTAACCTTAACACTTCGAATTGTATAATATGCATCAATATAGGTCAAATAGGATCAATTTTCACTAGAAAATGACTTATTTACCCTTGAACACGTCATTAACAATTGAAATACTTCGATTTGAGTCAAACTCGGTCAAATGGGAGAGGTTCGGGGTATAAAATGACTCAAACAATTCGAATCGGACGATATGAGTAAATATAGGTCAAATGGGATTAGTTTTGGGTTGAAAATGACGTATTTACCCTTAAACATGTTATAAACACCTGAAATACATCGATTTGAGTCAAGCTAAGTCAAATGGGAGAGATTTTGGGTATAAAATGAATTACACACTTTGCATAGGAAAATATGAGCGAACGTTGGTCAATTGGGATCAGTTCTGGGTAGAACATAACGTATTTACCCTTCAACATATCATAAACAATTGAGATACAATGATTAGAGTCAAACTCGGTCAAATGGGAGAGGTTCTAGGTATAAAATGACTTAAACACTTCGAATCAGATGATATGAGTCAATTTAGTTCAAATGAGATCCGTTTTGGGTTGAAAATGACGATTTACCCTTAACAATGTCATAAACACTTGAAATACATCGATTTTAGTCATACTCGGTCAAAAGGGAGAGATTTTGGGTATAAAATGACGTAAACACTTCGAATCAGAAAATATAAGCCAACGTGGGTCAATAAGGATCATTTTTTGGTAGAAAATGACGTATTTACCGTTGAACATGTCATAAACACTTGAAATACAACAATTTGAGTCAAACTCTCTCAAACGGTAGAGGTTTTATGTATTAAATGACCTAAACACTTTAAATCGGATGATATGAATGAATATAGGTCAAATAGGATCAATTTTGAGTAGAAATGACGTATTTACCCTTAAACATGTCATAAACACTTGAAATACATCGATTTGATTCAAACTCGGTCAATTGAGAGAGGTAATGGGTATAAAATGACTAAACACTTCGAATTGGACGATATGAGTCAATAAAGGTCAAATGGGATCAGTTCTCTGTTTAAAATTACGTATTCACCCTTAAATATGTCAAACACTTGAATTACATCGATTTGAGTCAAACTCATTCAAAAGGGAGAGATTTTGGGTATAAAATGACTTCAACACTTTGAATCCGAAGATATAAGCCAACATAGGTCAAATGGGATCAATTTTGAATAGAAAATGACGTATTTACCCTTGAACACGTAATAAACACTTGAAATATAACGATTTGAGTCAAACTCTTTCAAACGGGAGAGGTTTTGTGTATTAAATGACCTATAAACTTCGAATCGGATGATATGAATCAATATAGGTAAAAAAGGATCAATTTTGAGTAAAAAATGATGTATTTACCCTTAAACATGTCATACACACTTAAAATACTTCGATTTGAGTTAAACTCGGTTAAATGGGGGAGGTTTTGGGTATAAAATGACTTAAACACTTCGAATCGGACGATATGAGTCAATTTTAGTCAAATGGGATCATTTTTGAGTAGAAAACGATGTATTTACCCTTCAACATGTCATAAACACTTGAAATACATTGATTTGAGTCAAACTCGGTCAAACGGGAGATGTTTTGTGTATTAAATGACCTAAACACTTCGAATCGGATGATATGAGTCAATATAGGTCAAATGGGATAACGTTTGTGTAGAAAATGATGAATTTACCCTTGAACATGTCATAAACACTTGAAATACATTGATTTGAGTCAAACTTGGTCAAACGAGAGAGGTTCTATGTATAAAATGACCTAACCCTTCGAATCAGACGATATTAGGTGATATACGTCAAAAGGGATCAGGTTTGGGTAGAAAATGACGTATTTACTCTTGAACATGTCATAAACACTTGAAATATATCAATTTGAGTCAAAGTCGTTCAAATAGGAGAGGATTACTTTGAATCGGAAGATATGAGTCAATGTAGATCACATAGGATTAATTTTGAGTAGAAAATGACGTATTTACCCTTGAACATGTCATAAACATTTGAAATACATCGATTTGATTGAAACTCGGTCAAGAGGGAGAGGTTTTGTGTATTAAGTGACCCAAACACTCAAACTCGGATAATATAAGTCAATATAGGTCAAATGGGATAACTTTTGGGTAGAAAATGACGTATTACCCTTGAACATGTCAAAAACACTTGAAATACATCGATTTGATTCGAACTCGATCAAACAGGAGAGGTTTTGTGTATTAAATGACCTACACACTTCAAATCGGATGATATGAGTCAATATAGGTAAAATGGGATAACTTTTGGGTATAAAATGACGTATTTACCCTTGAACATGTCATAAACACTTGAAATACATCAATTTGAGTTAAACTTGGTCAAACAAGAGAGGTTATATGTATTAAATGGCCTAAACGTTTCGAATCGAACGATATGAGGCAATATAGGTCAAGCGGGATCAGTTTTAGGTAGAAAATGACGTATTTACCCTTGAAGATGACATAAACACTTGAAATACATTGATTTCAGTCAAACTCGGTCAAAGAGGAGGGGTTTTGTGTATTAAATGACCATAACACTTTGAATCGGATGATATGAATCAATATAGGTCAAATAGGATCAATATTGAGTAGAAAATTACGTATTTACCCTTGAACATGTCATAAACACTTGAAATACATCCATTTGAGTCGAACTCGGTCAAATGAGAAAGGTGCATGGTACAAAATGACTTAAATACTTCGAATAAGATGATATGAGTCAATATAGGTGAAATGGGATTAGTTTTGGGTTGAAAATGACATATTTACCCTTAAACATGTAATAAACACTTAAAATACATCGATTTGAGTCAAACACAATCAAAAAGTAGAGATTTTGGGTATAAAATGACTTGAACACTTCGAATCGGAAGATATGAGCCAACAAAGGTCAAGTGGGATCAGTTTTAAATAGAAAATGACGTATTTACCCTTGAACATGTCATTAACACTTGAAATACAACGATTTGAGTCAAACTCTTTTAAATGGGAGAGGTTTTGTGAATTAAATGACCTATAAACTTCGAATCGGATGAAATGAATCAATATAGCTCAAAAAGGATCAATTTTGAGTAGAAAATGACTTATTTATCCTTAAACATGTCTTAAACACTTGAAATACATCGATTTGAGTCAAACTCGGTCAAAAGGGAGAGATTTTGGGTATAAAATGACTTAAACACTACGAATCGAAAAATATGAGCCAACGTGGGTCAATAAGGATCATTGTTTGGTAGAAAATGACGTATTTACTATTGAACATGTCATAAACACTTGAAATACAACAATTTGAGTCAAACTCTGTCAAACGTTAGAGGTTTTATGTATTAAATGACCTTAACACTTTGAATCGGACGATATGAATCAATATAGGTCAAATAGGATCAATTTTGAGTAGAAATGACGTATTTACCCTTAAACATGTCATAAACACTTGAAATACATCGATTTGATTCAAACTCGGTCAATTGAGAGAGGTAATGGGTATAAAATGTCTAAACACTTCGAATTGGACGATATGAGTCAATAAAGGTCAAGTGGGATCAGTTCTCTGTTTAAAATTACGTATTCACCCTTAAATGTGTCAAACACTTGAAATACATCGATTTGAGTCAAACTCATTCAAAAGGGAGAGATTTTGGGTATAAAATGACTTCAACACTTTGAATCCGAAGATATAAGCCAACATAGGTCAAATGGGATCAATTTTGAATAGAAAATGACGTATTTACCCTTGAACACGTAATAAACACTTGAAATATAACGATTTGAGTCAAACTCTTTCAAACGGGAGAGGTTTTGTGTATTAAATGACCTATAAACTTCGAATCAGATGATATGAATCAATATAGGTAAAAAAGGATCAATTTTGAGTAAAAAATGATGTATTTACCCTTAAACATGTCATACACACTTAAAATACTTCGATTTGAGTTAAACTCGGTTAAATGGGGGAGGTTTTGGGTATAAAATGACTTAAACACTTCGAATCGGACGACATGAGTCAATTTTAGTCAAATGGGATCATTTTTTAGTAGAAAACGATGTATTTACCCTTCAACATGTCATAAACACTTGAAATACATTGATTTGAGTCAAACTCGGTCAAACGCGAGATGTTTTGTGTATTAAATGACCTAAACACTTCGAATCGGATGATATGAGTCAATATAGGTAAAATGGGATAACGTTTGGGTAGAAAATGATGTATTTACCCTTGAACATGTCATAAACACTTGAAATACATTGATTTGAGTCAAACTTGGTCAAACGAGAGAGGTTCTATGTATAAAATGACCTAACCCTTCGAATCGGACGATATGAGGTGATATACGTCAAATGGGATCAGGTTTGGGTAGAAAATGACGTATTTACCCTTGAACATGTCATAAACACTTGAAATATGATGTGATTCTTGATCCGAAAACCAAGTTATCACAAGGATATGTTCTAAGCTTCGTCCTATACAGATAAATCACCAAGAACTAGGCAAGAACTGAGTTTAATTAATTAAGAGTCCACTTAATTAATCAAACCAATGAATGTTTTAACTAAAACACCCAAAACAGCAACCAACTCGCAAGTTAGCCAAAGAAATATTTAGGTAATCCAACCAAAATATCACTCAAAATAAATGTGTTTTTTGTATTGCTCAAAATCTGAATGAATGAATGAATTCGTGAATTACATGGAGTATTTATAGCAATCCTTTCCTAAGACTATTAGAACTCTAACTAGAATAAAACTCCTTCTCTTCCTAAGCATATTAGAGTTCTAACTTGAGTAAAACTCCTACTTTTTCTAAACACATTAGAGTTCTAGCTTGAGTAAAACTCCTACTTTTTCTAAACACATTAGAGTTCTAGCTTGAGTAAAAGTCTTCCACTTTGCCTTGATCTCCAAGCAGCCGCCACTTTCAATTTTGAGTAGGAATCCCTCTTGAAATAGGAAACCTAACTTAACCTTGTGCGCCAAGTAACGTTACACGATTCTCCAACTTAATTAACTACGCACACGTACAAAAATAATTAAGAACATAAAGAAACCTAAGGTCTAAACCAAGAAAAACCCTTTCAAGTGAAAGGTAAAAACTTGTAGACCAAAATCTAAGAAAGCTTTTAAAGAAACCTTAAAGAACTATCAAGAAGCTTCAAGAACTCCCAAGAACGCCACCATACAAAGCGTGGCTTTGTCTTGATGCCCCCGATAGTAAGTTTGACCTATTGAGGAAGCTTCCAAGTATAGATTCATGCTTTCTTGACTTTCTTGGAATAATTCTTCAACATGCTCGTCGTTCACATTTATGCACGCATCATCCTCCCCTTCTTCAAAAGAATTTGCCCTCAAATCTTCAATAGCATCATCTGGCAAATACTTCACCAAATCCCCAACATTAAATGTTGCGCTTACACCATATTCTCCCGGCAATTCAAGCTTATATGCATTCTCATTGATCTTCTCAATAATCTTGAACGGCCCCTCACTTCTTGGCATCAATTTATTCTTTCTTTTGCTAGGAAATCTTTCTTTTCTCAAGTGTAGCCACACCAAGTCGCCAACTTCAAAACTTTGTGGCTTTTTGTTCTTGTTAGCTCGTGCTTTGTAGAGTTCATTGACACGTTCAATCCTAGCTCTAACTTGTGCGTGTAGCTTCATCATGTACTTGATCTTAGCCTCGGCATCCTTATGAATTAATTCCCCTTTTGGAATTTCAATCAAATCAATGGGCATTCTTGGATTGACACCATAAACAACTTCAAATGGCGTGTGTTTTGTGGCATAAGTAGGTGATCTATTGTAAGCAAACTCGGCATGAGCAAGCTTAATATCCCAATCTTTTTGCGTTTTGCTCACTAGTCCACGTAAAAGCACACCAAGAGTTCGATTTGTTACCTCCGTTTGTCCGTCCGTTTGCGGGTGATATGATGTACTAAATAACAGCTTCGTTCCCACCAACTTCCATAGTGATTTCCAAAAGAAACTCATGAACTTTGTATCACGATCACTCACAATACTGTTCGGCAACCCATGTAGTCTCACCACTTCCTTGAAATACAATTCCGCCACTTTCATAGCATCGTCCACTTTGTGACAAGGTATGAAATGAGCCATCTTGGAAAATCGATCCACTACAACCATGATTGAGTCCTTTCCTCTTTGAGTCCTTGGCAAACCAACTACGAAATCCATAGACACGTCTTCCCAAGGTGAATCTGGCACGGGCAAGGGCGTATATAAGCCTTGATGAAACGTAGCCTTGGCTTTTTGACATGTTGCACACCTAGAAACTATTGATTGTACATCCGCTAGCATTCTAGGCCAATAAAAATGCTCTTGGAGCATAGTTAATGTTTTCGTTATGCCAAAATGTCCCGCTATCCCTCCACCATGCACTTCTCTTACTATTAATTCTCTAATAGAACACTTAGGCACGCACAAACGATTCCCCTTGAAAAGAAAACCGTCTTGTAAAACATAGGAACCTACGGCCCCCTTGGAACACTCCTCTAGGAGTGTAGAGAAATCCACGTCCCCCTTATAGTACTCCTTGATTAACTCGAAACCAAGTAGTTTACAATTCAATACTCCAAGCAACGTGTGTCTTCTAGATAGTGCATCGGCCACTACATTTGCTTTCCCCTCTTTATACTTTGAAGAAAAATTGAAAGCTTGTAGAAACTCTACCCATTTAGCATGTCTAGGGTTCAATTTTTGTTGACCATGAATGTACTTCAAAGCTTCGTGATCACTATGCAACACAAAGTGATTTGGGCGCAAATAGTGACTCCAATGGTCCAATGCTCGCACAATAGCATAAAACTCCTTGTCATAGGTAGAATAGTTCAATCTAGCACCGTTTAATTTCTCACTAAAATAGGCAATAGGGCGCTTCTTTTGAACCAAAACGGCACCAATCCCCACACCACTAGCGTCGGTTTCTACCTCAAATGGTTGTGAAAAATCCGGCAATGCAAGTACAGGTGCTTCACATAGCTTCCTTTTGACCAAATCAAATGCACGTTGGGCTTCCTTGGTCCACTCGAATTTTCCCTTGTCTTTCTTCAAGCATTCAGTCATAGGTGCAACTATCGTGGAAAAATTCTTCACAAATCTTCTATAAAATGACGCTAGACCATGAAACGATCTAACTTCACTCACATTGGTAGGTACGGGCCAAGTCTTGATAGCTTCAACCTTGGATTGATCCACGGACACACCATCTTTGGATACTACATACCCTAGAAACGTCACGCTAGGAACAAGAAAATAACATTTTTCCAATTTTGCGTACAACTTCTTCTCCCTAAGAACCTCAAAAACGCTTCTCAAATGCATTAGATGATCATTGAAATTTTCAGAATAAATTAATATGTCATCCAAGTAAACAACTACGAACCTTCCAAGAAATGGTTTCAACACCTCGTTCATCAATCTCATAAATGTACTAGGCGCATTGGTTAGACCAAAAGGCATGACTAACCACTCGTACAACCCCACTTTAGTCTTGAAAGCCGTCTTCCATTCATCTCCTTCCCTCATGCGTATTTGATGATAGCCACTCATAAGATCAATCTTGGAAAATAGCTTTGAACCATGCAATTCGTCTAACAAATCATCAAGTCTAGGTATAGGAAATCTATACTTGATGGTTATGTTGTTCACACTCCTACTATCAATGCACATACGCCAACTCCCATCTTTTTTTGGAACTAGCAATGCAGGCACGGCACAGGGGCTCATACTCTCTTTCACGTAGCCTCTTTGCATCAATTCCTCTATTTGACGTTGTATTTCCTTTGTTTCTTCTGGATTACTTCTATATGCTGCCTTGTTAGGTAGTGGAGCTCCCGGAATAAGATCAATTTGATGTTCAATACCACGAATTGGTGGTAATCCCGGTGGTAATTCAC
The DNA here is from genome assembly GCA_026401315.1 of Dysphania ambrosioides. NCBI lineage: Eukaryota > Viridiplantae > Streptophyta > Magnoliopsida > Caryophyllales > Amaranthaceae > Dysphania > Dysphania ambrosioides. The sequence continues at coordinate 9,278,081 of CM048668.1, read as the reverse complement.
TAGGAAAAACATCACAATACTCTTGCAATACCACTTCTAATTCCACGGGCCTCTTTTCTTGTTTACTTTCATTCACTTGCACATTGTTAGCCACCATAATATATACCATATTGTTATTGTTGATCTCTTTCTCCAACTCCTTTTCCCCAATTAAATATGCACCTTTCGAACTAGGGTTAATTCTATGATCAACAAGTGGTTTCAATGCATATGATTTTTCCCCCTTTCCTTTTCGAATTATATACACATTTGTCCTACCATTAAACTTGACAAATCTATCATATTGCCATGGTCTACCCAATAAGATATGACAAGCATCCATGGGGCATACATCACATAAAACTTTATCATGATATTTGCCAATTGAAAAGGTGATTAGGGCTCGCTTCGTTACCTTTACGTCACTAGCATCATTGAGCCAATGTAGCTTGTAAGGTTTTGGGTGATCGGTTGTAGGCCACTCTAATTTGTTGATCAAAGTTGTAGACACCACATTTGTGCAACTTCCCGAGTCTATTATTACGTCACACAATCGATCTTCCACCTTGCACCTTGTTAAAAAGATTTTCTCTCTTTGATTCTCTTCAACGGGCATAGGTTTAGAGTGAAGAGCTCTCCTTAGAACCAAGCTCTTTCCTTGCGTTTCACCATCAACCTCTTCGGCACTACCCTCCTCTTCTTCAAAATCACGTTCTTGCTCGACCACAACCTCCATGTCACTACTTCCCTCGCACCTAGCTTTCTCTTCTTCCCATTCTTGAGCCGTCATAGTGCGTTTTGAGTAGCAATTGCTTGCTATATGGCCAACACTCCCACATTTGAAACATTTTCTATCTTCAGTCACCTTCTTGCTAGCTTCGTTTCTGGGTTTGTTATCTTTAGCATACGAATTAGAAGAAGTCCTATCAAAGGTAGGCTTGTCACTAGCCTTTGTGAACGTGCGTGTGAACGGCTTCACACTTGAGGTCTTCTTGGCCTTGAATTGTCTTTCAACCTTAATGGCCGCCTTGCATACTTCTTCAAACGAATAGTATTCGTGCAATTCAATCTTCTCTTGAACATTTTCGTTCAAACCTGCAATAAAACGTGCTATTTTGTGCTCTAGAATTTCTTCTAAATCACACAATAAACATAGTTTCTCAAATTCACACAAATAAGCCTCCACGGATTGATTTCCTTGCTTAAAAGTCTGCATCTTGAGATACACTTCTTGCACGTACTCATGGGGCACAAATTGACGCTTCATATATTTCTGTAATTGTGTCCAAGTAGTGATCTTGGATCGTCCCTCCTTGCGTCTCTTTTTCTTGAGATTATCATACCATAAACTCGCATAACCCGTGAGTTTTAATTCAGCAAGTTTGCACCTCTTTCGTTCATCATACTCCTTGTAATCAAAGAGTGTTTCCGCTCTTCTAACCCACTCAAAATATTTTTCGGGGTCTAGCATACTACCATTGAATTCCGGAAAATCTAACCTTATATTTCGGTCATCATCTTTGGCCTTGTTCTTCCGTCTATGCCTTCTAGGTTCATCACTTGAAGATGAATCTTTATGGCGTGATCTACTTGCTTTTCTCCTTTCATATTCATCTTCACTTGAACTAGAACTTGTAACTGATTTGTTCTTCCTTGAAGATGAAGTTTTGTCACGTTCGTCAAGCCTAGCCAATACTTCTTGCAATTGTTGTGACAATCGCTCTATTTGACGATCCCTTCGCAAGTTATGCGCTTGATCAAGGTTCAAACCCCTTGGAATCCCTGGGATTTCTTCGTCACTCATTGCTCCTACACAAACCAGGTTAGTTTATGTAAAAATCTTGATTAAAAGATTGAATCTTGATTGATTCTTGAGGCAAATAAAAACCGATCTCCAGATCGCAACTCCGTGTAACAATCTCAAAAGTTTGAGGTTGCACAGACTTCGTTACGCGTCCGATTGACACGAAATTTTGACACAATGTTGATCTACGTTTTCCGAATCCTCCCACAAAATTTCAGCCAAAAATTCCAAGCCAAACGTCACCAACAGCTCTGATACCACGATGATGTGATTCTTGATCCGAAAACCAAGTTATCACAAGGATATGTTCTAAGCTTCGTCCTATACAGATAAATCACCAAGAACTAGGCAAGAACTGAGTTTAATTAATTAAGAGTCCACTTAATTAATCAAACCAATGAATGTTTTAACTAAAACACCCAAAACAGCAACCAACTCGCAAGTTAGCCAAAGAAATATTTAGGTAATCCAACCAAAATATCACTCAAAATAAATGTGTTTTTTGTATTGCTCAAAATCTGAATGAATGAATGAATTCGTGAATTACATGGAGTATTTATAGCAATCCTTTCCTAAGACTATTAGAACTCTAACTAGAATAAAACTCCTTCTCTTCCTAAGCATATTAGAGTTCTAACTTGAGTAAAACTCCTACTTTTTCTAAACACATTAGAGTTCTAGCTTGAGTAAAACTCCTACTTTTTCTAAACACATTAGAGTTCTAGCTTGAGTAAAAGTCTTCCACTTTGCCTTGATCTCCAAGCAGCCGCCACTTTCAATTTTGAGTAGGAATCCCTCTTGAAATAGGAAACCTAACTTAACCTTGTGCGCCAAGTAACGTTACACGATTCTCCAACTTAATTAACTACGCACACGTACAAAAATAATTAAGAACATAAAGAAACCTAAGGTCTAAACCAAGAAAAACCCTTTCAAGTGAAAGGTAAAAACTTGTAGACCAAAATCTAAGAAAGCTTTTAAAGAAACCTTAAAGAACTATCAAGAAGCTTCAAGAACTCCCAAGAACGCCACCATACAAAGCGTGGCTTTGTCTTGATGCCCCCGATAGTAAGTTTGACCTATTGAGGAAGCTTCCAAGTATAGATTCATGCTTTCTTGACTTTCTTGGAATAATTCTTCAACATGCTCGTCGTTCACATTTATGCACGCATCAAAATACATCAATTTGAGTTATACTTGGTCAAACAAGAGAGGTTCTATGTATTAAATGACCTAAACGTTTCGAATCGAACGATATGAGGCAATATAGGTCAAGTGGGATCAGTTTTAGGTAGAAAATGACGTATTTACCCTTGAAGATGACATAAACACTTGAAATACATCGATTTCAGTCAAACTCGGTCAAAGAGGAGGGGTTTTGTGTATTAAATGACCTTAACACTTTGAATCGGATAATATGAATCAATATAGGTCAAATAGGATCAATATTGAGTAGAAAATGACGTACTTACCCTTGAACATGTCATAAACACTTGAAATACATCCATTTGAGTCGAACTCGGTCAAATGAGAAAGGTGCATGGTACAAAATGACTTAAATACTTCGAATAAGATGATATGAGTCAATATAGGTGAAATGGGATTAGTTTTGGGTTGAAAATGACATATTTACCCTTAAACATGTAATAAACACTTAAAATACATCGATTTGAGTCAAACACAATCAAAAAGTAGAGATTTTGGGTATAAAATGACTTGAACACTTCGAATCGGAAGATATGAGCCAACAAAGGTCAAGTGGGATCAGTTTTAAATAGAAAATGACGTATTTACCCTTGAACATGTCATTAACACTTGAAATACAACGATTTGAGTCAAACTCTTTTAAATGGGAGAGGTTTTGTGAATTAAATGACCTATAAACTTCGAATCGGATGAAATGAATCAATATAGCTCAAAAAGGATCAATTTTGAGTAGAAAATGACTTATTTACCCTTAAACATGTCTTAAACACTTGAAATACATCGATTTGAGTCAAACTCGGTCAAAAGGGAGAGATTTTGGGTATAAAATGACTTAAACACTACGAATCGAAAAATATGAGCCAACGTGGGTCAATAAGGATCATTGTTTGGTAGAAAATGACGTATTTACTATTGAACATGTCATAAACACTTGAAATACAACAATTTGAGTCAAACTCTGTCAAACGTTAGAGGTTTTATGTATTAAATGACCTTAACACTTTGAATCGGACGATATGAATCAATATAGGTCAAATAGGATCAATTTTGAGTAGAAATGACGTATTTACCCTTAAACATGTCATAAACACTTGAAATACATCGATTTGATTCAAACTCGGTCAATTGAGAGAGGTAATGGGTATAAAATGTCTAAACACTTCGAATTGGACGATATGAGTCAATAAAGGTCAAGTGGGATCAGTTCTCTGTTTAAAATTACGTATTCACCCTTAAATGTGTCAAACACTTGAAATACATCGATTTGAGTCAAACTCATTCAAAAGGGAGAGATTTTGGGTATAAAATGACTTCAACACTTTGAATCCGAAGATATAAGCCAACATAGGTCAAATGGGATCAATTTTGAATAGAAAATGACGTATTTACCCTTGAACACGTAATAAACACTTGAAATATAACGATTTGAGTCAAACTCTTTCAAACGGGAGAGGTTTTGTGTATTAAATGACCTATAAACTTCGAATCAGATGATATGAATCAATATAGGTAAAAAAGGATCAATTTTGAGTAAAAAATGATGTATTTACCCTTAAACATGTCATACACACTTAAAATACTTCGATTTGAGTTAAACTCGGTTAAATGGGGGAGGTTTTGGGTATAAAATGACTTAAACACTTCGAATCGGACGACATGAGTCAATTTTAGTCAAATGGGATCATTTTTTAGTAGAAAACGATGTATTTACCCTTCAACATGTCATAAACACTTGAAATACATTGATTTGAGTCAAACTCGGTCAAACGCGAGATGTTTTGTGTATTAAATGACCTAAACACTTCGAATCGGATGATATGAGTCAATATAGGTAAAATGGGATAACGTTTGGGTAGAAAATGATGTATTTACCCTTGAACATGTCATAAACACTTGAAATACATTGATTTGAGTCAAACTTGGTCAAACGAGAGAGGTTCTATGTATAAAATGACCTAACCCTTCGAATCGGACGATATGAGGTGATATACGTCAAATGGGATCAGGTTTGGGTAGAAAATGACGTATTTACTCTTGAACAAGTCATAAACACTTGAAATATATCAATTTGAGTCAAAGTCGTTCAAATAGGAGAGGATTACTTTGAATCGGAAGATATGGTTAATGTAGATCACATAGGATTAATTTTGAGTAGAAAATGACGTATTTACCCTTGAACATGTCATAAACATTTGAAATACATCGATTTGATTGAAACTCGGTCAAGAGGGAGAGGTTTTGTGTATTAAGTGACCCAAACACTCAAACTCGGATAATATAAGTCAATATAGGTCAAATGGGATAACTTTTGGGTAGAAAATGACGTATTACCCTTGAACATGTCAAAAACACTTGAAATACATCGATTTGATTCGAACTCGATCAAACAGGAGAGGTTTTGTGTATTAAATGACCTACACACTTCAAATCGGATGATATGAGTCAATATAGGTAAAATGGGATAACTTTTGGGTATAAAATGACGTATTTACCCTTGAACATGTCATAAATACTTGAAATACATCAATTTGAGTTAAACTTGGTCAAACAAGAGAGGTTATATGTATTAAATGGCCTAAACGTTTCGAATCGAACGATATGAGGCAATATAGGTCAAGCGGGATCAGTTTTAGGTAGAAAATGACGTATTTACCCTTGAAGATGACATAAACACTTGAAATACATCGATTTCAGTCAAACTCGGTCAAAGAGGAGGGGTTTTGTGTATTAAATGACCATAACACTTTGAATCGGATGAGATGAATCAATATAGGTCAAATAGGATCAATATTGAGTAGAAAATTACGTATTTACCCTTGAACATGTCATAAACACTTGAAATACATCCATTTGAGTCGAACTCGGTCAAATGAGAAAGGTGCATGGTATAAAATGACTTAAATACTTCGAATAAGATGATATGAGTCAATATAGGTGAAATGGGATTAGTTTTGGGTTGAAAATGACATATTTACCCTTAAACATGTAATAAACACTTAAAATACATCGATTTGAGTCAAACACAATCAAAAAGTAGAGATTTTGGGTATAAAATGACTTGAACACTTCGAATCGGAAGATATGAGCCAACAAAGGTCAAGTGGGATCAGTTTTAAATAGAAAATGACGTATTTACCCTTGAACATGTCATTAACACTTGAAATACAACGATTTGAGTCAAACTCTTTTAAATGGGAGAGGTTTTGTGAATTAAATGACCTATAAACTTCGAATCGGATGAAATGAATCAATATAGCTCAAAAAGGATCAATTTTGAGTAGAAAATGACTTATTTACCCTTAAACATGTCTTAAACACTTGAAATACATCGATTTGAGTCAAACTCGGTCAAAAGGGAGAGATTTTGGGTATAAAATGACTTAAACACTACGAATCGAAAAATATGAGCCAACGTGGGTCAATAAGGATCATTGTTTGGTAGAAAATGACGTATTTACTATTGAACATGTCATAAACACTTGAAATACAACAATTTGAGTCAAACTCTGTCAAACGTTAGAGGTTTTATGTATTAAATGACCTTAACACTTTGAATCGGACGATATGAATCAATATAGGTCAAATAGGATCAATTTTGAGTAGAAATGACGTATTTACCCTTAAACATGTCATAAACACTTGAAATACATCGATTTGATTCAAACTCGGTCAATTGAGAGAGGTAATGGGTATAAAATGTCTAAACACTTCGAATTGGACGATATGAGTCAATAAAGGTCAAGTGGGATCAGTTCTCTGTTTAAAATTACGTATTCACCCTTAAATGTGTCAAACACTTGAAATACATCGATTTGAGTCAAACTCATTCAAAAGGGAGAGATTTTGGGTATAAAATGACTTCAACACTTTGAATCCGAAGACATAAGCCAACATAGGTCAAATGGGATCAATTTTGAATAGAAAATGACGTATTTACCCTTGAACACGTAATAAACACTTGAAATATAACGATTTGAGTCAAACTCTTTCAAACGGGAGAGGTTTTGTGTATTAAATGACCTATAAACTTCGAATCAGATGATATGAATCAATATAGGTAAAAAAGGATCAATTTTGAGTAAAAAATGATGTATTTACCCTTAAACATGTCATACACACTTAAAATACTTCGATTTGAGTTAAACTCGGTTAAATGGGGGAGGTTTTGGGTATAAAATGACTTAAACACTTCGAATCGGACGACATGAGTCAATTTTAGTCAAATGGGATCATTTTTTAGTAGAAAACGATGTATTTACCCTTCAACATGTCATAAACACTTGAAATACATTGATTTGAGTCAAACTCGGTCAAACGCGAGATGTTTTGTGTATTAAATGACCTAAACACTTCGAATCGGATGATATGAGTCAATATAGGTAAAATGGGATAACGTTTGGGTAGAAAATGATGTATTTACCCTTGAACATGTCATAAACACTTGAAATACATTGATTTGAGTCAAACTTGGTCAAACGAGAGAGGTTCTATGTATAAAATGACCTAACCCTTCGAATCGGACGATATGAGGTGATATACGTCAAATGGGATCAGGTTTGGGTAGAAAATGACGTATTTACTCTTGAACAAGTCATAAACACTTGAAATATATCAATTTGAGTCAAAGTCGTTCAAATAGGAGAGGATTACTTTGAATCGGAAGATATGGTTAATGTAGATCACATAGGATTAATTTTGAGTAGAAAATGACGTATTTACCCTTGAACATGTCATAAACATTTGAAATACATCGATTTGATTGAAACTCGGTCAAGAGGGAGAGGTTTTGTGTATTAAGTGACCCAAACACTCAAACTCGGATAATATAAGTCAATATAGGTCAAATGGGATAACTTTTGGGTAGAAAATGACGTATTACCCTTGAACATGTCAAAAACACTTGAAATACATCGATTTGATTCGAACTCGATCAAACAGGAGAGGTTTTGTGTATTAAATGACCTACACACTTCAAATCGGATGATATGAGTCAATATAGGTAAAATGGGATAACTTTTGGGTATAAAATGACGTATTTACCCTTGAACATGTCATAAATACTTGAAATACATCAATTTGAGTTAAACTTGGTCAAACAAGAGAGGTTATATGTATTAAATGGCCTAAACGTTTCGAATCGAACGATATGAGGCAATATAGGTCAAGCGGGATCAGTTTTAGGTAGAAAATGACGTATTTACCCTTGAAGATGACATAAACACTTGAAATACATCGATTTCAGTCAAACTCGGTCAAAGAGGAGGGGTTTTGTGTATTAAATGACCATAACACTTTGAATCGGATGAGATGAATCAATATAGGTCAAATAGGATCAATATTGAGTAGAAAATTACGTATTTACCCTTGAACATGTCATAAACACTTGAAATACATCCATTTGAGTCGAACTCGGTCAAATGAGAAAGGTGCATGGTATAAAATGACTTAAATACTTCGAATAAGATGATATGAGTCAATATAGGTGAAATGGGATTAGTTTTGGGTTGAAAATGACATATTTACCCTTAAACATGTAATAAACACTTAAAATACATCGATTTGAGTCAAACACAATCAAAAAGTAGAGATTTTGGGTATAAAATGACTTGAACACTTCGAATCGGAAGATATGAGCCAACAAAGGTCAAGTGGGATCAGTTTTAAATAGAAAATGACGTATTTACCCTTGAACATGTCATTAACACTTGAAATACAACGATTTGAGTCAAACTCTTTTAAATGGGAGAGGTTTTGTGAATTAAATGACCTATAAACTTCGAATCGGATGAAATGAATCAATATAGCTCAAAAAGGATCAATTTTGAGTAGAAAATGACTTATTTACCCTTAAACATGTCTTAAACACTTGAAATACATCGATTTGAGTCAAACTCGGTCAAAAGGGAGAGATTTTGGGTATAAAATGACTTAAACACTACGAATCGAAAAATATGAGCCAACGTGGGTCAATAAGGATCATTGTTTGGTAGAAAATGACGTATTTACTATTGAACATGTCATAAACACTTGAAATACAACAATTTGAGTCAAACTCTGTCAAACGTTAGAGGTTTTATGTATTAAATGACCTTAACACTTTGAATCGGACGATATGAATCAATATAGGTCAAATAGGATCAATTTTGAGTAGAAATGACGTATTTACCCTTAAACATGTCATAAACACTTGAAATACATCGATTTGATTCAAACTCGGTCAATTGAGAGAGGTAATGGGTATAAAATGTCTAAACACTTCGAATTGGACGATATGAGTCAATAAAGGTCAAGTGGGATCAGTTCTCTGTTTAAAATTACGTATTCACCCTTAAATGTGTCAAACACTTGAAATACATCGATTTGAGTCAAACTCATTCAAAAGGGAGAGATTTTGGGTATAAAATGACTTCAACACTTTGAATCCGAAGACATAAGCCAACATAGGTCAAATGGGATCAATTTTGAATAGAAAATGACGTATTTACCCTTGAACACGTAATAAACACTTGAAATATAACGATTTGAGTCAAACTCTTTCAAACGGGAGAGGTTTTGTGTATTAAATGACCTATAAACTTCGAATCAGATGATATGAATCAATATAGGTAAAAAAGGATCAATTTTGAGTAAAAAATGATGTATTTACCCTTAAACATGTCATACACACTTAAAATACTTCGATTTGAGTTAAACTCGGTTAAATGGGGGAGGTTTTGGGTATAAAATGACTTAAACACTTCGAATCGGACGACATGAGTCAATTTTAGTCAAATGGGATCATTTTTTAGTAGAAAACGATGTATTTACCCTTCAACATGTCATAAACACTTGAAATACATTGATTTGAGTCAAACTCGGTCAAACGCGAGATGTTTTGTGTATTAAATGACCTAAACACTTCGAATCGGATGATATGAGTCAATATAGGTAAAATGGGATAACGTTTGGGTAGAAAATGATGTATTTACCCTTGAACATGTCATAAACACTTGAAATACATTGATTTGAGTCAAACTTGGTCAAACGAGAGAGGTTCTATGTATAAAATGACCTAACCCTTCGAATCGGACGATATGAGGTGATATACGTCAAATGGGATCAGGTTTGGGTAGAAAATGACGTATTTACTCTTGAACAAGTCATAAACACTTGAAATATATCAATTTGAGTCAAAGTCGTTCAAATAGGAGAGGATTACTTTGAATCGGAAGATATGGTTAATGTAGATCACATAGGATTAATTTTGAGTAGAAAATGACGTATTTACCCTTGAACATGTCATAAACATTTGAAATACATCGATTTGATTGAAACTCGGTCAAGAGGGAGAGGTTTTGTGTATTAAGTGACCCAAACACTCAAACTCGGATAATATAAGTCAATATAGGTCAAATGGGATAACTTTTGGGTAGAAAATGACGTATTACCCTTGAACATGTCAAAAACACTTGAAATACATCGATTTGATTCGAACTCGATCAAACAGGAGAGGTTTTGTGTATTAAATGACCTACACACTTCAAATCGGATGATATGAGTCAATATAGGTAAAATGGGATAACTTTTGGGTATAAAATGACGTATTTACCCTTGAACATGTCATAAACACTTGAAATACATCAATTTGAGTTAAACTTGGTCAAACAAGAGAGGTTATATGTATTAAATGGCCTAAACGTTTCGAATCGAACGATATGAGGCAATATAGGTCAAGCGGGATCAGTTTTAGGTAGAAAATGACGTATTTACCCTTGAAGATGACATAAACACTTGAAATACATCGATTTCAGTCAAACTCGGTCAAAGAGGAGGGGTTTTGTGTATTAAATGACCATAACACTTTGAATCGGATGAGATGAATCAATATAGGTCAAATAGGATCAATATTGTGTAGAAAATTACGTATTTACCCTTGAACATGTCATAAACACTTGAAATACATCCATTTGAGTCGAACTCGGTCAAATGAGAAAGGTGCATGGTATAAAATGACTTAAATACTTCGAATAAGATGATATGAGTCAATATAGGTGAAATGGGATTAGTTTTGGGTTGAAAATGACATATTTACCCTTAAACATGTAATAAACACTTAAAATACATCGATTTGAGTCAAACACAATCAAAAAGTAGAGATTTTGGGTATAAAATGACTTGAACACTTCGAATCGGAAGATATGAGCCAACAAAGGTCAAGTGGGATCAGTTTTAAATAGAAAATGACGTATTTACCCTTGAACATGTCATTAACACTTGAAATACAACGATTTGAGTCAAACTCTTTTAAATGGGAGAGGTTTTGTGAATTAAATGACCTATAAACTTCGAATCGGATGAAATGAATCAATATAGCTCAAAAAGGATCAATTTTGAGTAGAAAATGACTTATTTACCCTTAAACATGTCTTAAACACTTGAAATACATCGATTTGAGTCAAACTCGGTCAAAAGGGAGAGATTTTGGGTATAAAATGACTTAAACACTACGAATCGAAAAATATGAGCCAACGTGGGTCAATAAGGATCATTGTTTGGTAGAAAATGACGTATTTACTATTGAACATGTCATAAACACTTGAAATACAACAATTTGAGTCAAACTCTGTCAAACGTTAGAGGTTTTATGTATTAAATGACCTTAACACTTTGAATCGGACGATATGAATCAATATAGGTCAAATAGGATCAATTTTGAGTAGAAATGACGTATTTACCCTTAAACATGTCATAAACACTTGAAATACATCGATTTGATTCAAACTCGGTCAATTGAGAGAGGTAATGGGTATAAAATGTCTAAACACTTCGAATTGGACGATATGAGTCAATAAAGGTCAAGTGGGATCAGTTCTCTGTTTAAAATTACGTATTCACCCTTAAATGTGTCAAACACTTGAAATACATCGATTTGAGTCAAACTCATTCAAAAGGGAGAGATTTTGGGTATAAAATGACTTCAACACTTTGAATCCGAAGACATAAGCCAACATAGGTCAAATGGGATCAATTTTGAATAGAAAATGACGTATTTACCCTTGAACACGTAATAAACACTTGAAATATAACGATTTGAGTCAAACTCTTTCAAACGGGAGAGGTTTTGTGTATTAAATGACCTATAAACTTCGAATCAGATGATATGAATCAATATAGGTAAAAAAGGATCAATTTTGAGTAAAAAATGATGTATTTACCCTTAAACATGTCATACACACTTAAAATACTTCGATTTGAGTTAAACTCGGTTAAATGGGGGAGGTTTTGGGTATAAAATGACTTAAACACTTCGAATCGGACGACATGAGTCAATTTTAGTCAAATGGGATCATTTTTTAGTAGAAAACGATGTATTTACCCTTCAACATGTCATAAACACTTGAAATACATTGATTTGAGTCAAACTCGGTCAAACGCGAGATGTTTTGTGTATTAAATGACCTAAACACTTCGAATCGGATGATATGAGTCAATATAGGTAAAATGGGATAACGTTTGGGTAGAAAATGATGTATTTACCCTTGAACATGTCATAAACACTTGAAATACATTGATTTGAGTCAAACTTGGTCAAACGAGAGAGGTTCTATGTATAAAATGACCTAACCCTTCGAATCGGACGATATGAGGTGATATACGTCAAATGGGATCAGGTTTGGGTAGAAAATGACGTATTTACTCTTGAACAAGTCATAAACACTTGAAATATATCAATTTGAGTCAAAGTCGTTCAAATAGGAGAGGATTACTTTGAATCGGAAGATATGGTTAATGTAGATCACATAGGATTAATTTTGAGTAGAAAATGACGTATTTACCCTTGAACATGTCATAAACATTTGAAATACATCGATTTGATTGAAACTCGGTCAAGAGGGAGAGGTTTTGTGTATTAAGTGACCCAAACACTCAAACTCGGATAATATAAGTCAATATAGGTCAAATGGGATAACTTTTGGGTAGAAAATGACGTATTACCCTTGAACATGTCAAAAACACTTGAAATACATCGATTTGATTCGAACTCGATCAAACAGGAGAGGTTTTGTGTATTAAATGACCTACACACTTCAAATCGGATGATATGAGTCAATATAGGTAAAATGGGATAACTTTTGGGTATAAAATGACGTATTTACCCTTGAACATGTCATAAACACTTGAAATACATCAATTTGAGTTAAACTTGGTCAAACAAGAGAGGTTATATGTATTAAATGGCCTAAACGTTTCGAATCGAACGATATGAGGCAATATAGGTCAAGCGGGATCAGTTTTAGGTAGAAAATGACGTATTTACCCTTGAAGATGACATAAACACTTGAAATACATCGATTTCAGTCAAACTCGGTCAAAGAGGAGGGGTTTTGTGTATTAAATGACCATAACACTTTGAATCGGATGAGATGAATCAATATAGGTCAAATAGGATCAATATTGAGTAGAAAATTACGTATTTACCCTTGAACATGTCATAAACACTTGAAATACATCCATTTGAGTCGAACTCGGTCAAATGAGAAAGGTGCATGGTATAAAATGACTTAAATACTTCGAATAAGATGATATGAGTCAATATAGGTGAAATGGGATTAGTTTTGGGTTGAAAATGACATATTTACCCTTAAACATGTAATAAACACTTAAAATACATCGATTTGAGTCAAACACAATCAAAAAGTAGAGATTTTGGGTATAAAATGACTTGAACACTTCGAATCGGAAGATATGAGCCAACAAAGGTCAAGTGGGATCAGTTTTAAATAGAAAATGACGTATTTACCCTTGAACATGTCATTAACACTTGAAATACAACGATTTGAGTCAAACTCTTTTAAATGGGAGAGGTTTTGTGAATTAAATGACCTATAAACTTCGAATCGGATGAAATGAATCAATATAGCTCAAAAAGGATCAATTTTGAGTAGAAAATGACTTATTTACCCTTAAACATGTCTTAAACACTTGAAATACATCGATTTGAGTCAAACTCGGTCAAAAGGGAGAGATTTTGGGTATAAAATGACTTAAACACTACGAATCGAAAAATATGAGCCAACGTGGGTCAATAAGGATCATTGTTTGGTAGAAAATGACGTATTTACTATTGAACATGTCATAAACACTTGAAATACAACAATTTGAGTCAAACTCTGTCAAACGTTAGAGGTTTTATGTATTAAATGACCTTAACACTTTGAATCGGACGATATGAATCAATATAGGTCAAATAGGATCAATTTTGAGTAGAAATGACGTATTTACCCTTAAACATGTCATAAACACTTGAAATACATCGATTTGATTCAAACTCGGTCAATTGAGAGAGGTAATGGGTATAAAATGTCTAAACACTTCGAATTGGACGATATGAGTCAATAAAGGTCAAGTGGGATCAGTTCTCTGTTTAAAATTACGTATTCACCCTTAAATGTGTCAAACACTTGAAATACATCGATTTGAGTCAAACTCATTCAAAAGGGAGAGATTTTGGGTATAAAATGACTTCAACACTTTGAATCCGAAGATATAAGCCAACATAGGTCAAATGGGATCAATTTTGAATAGAAAATGACGTATTTACCCTTGAACACGTAATAAACACTTGAAATATAACGATTTGAGTCAAACTCTTTCAAACGGGAGAGGTTTTGTGTATTAAATGACCTATAAACTTCGAATCAGATGATATGAATCAATATAGGTAAAAAAGGATCAATTTTGAGTAAAAAATGATGTATTTACCCTTAAACATGTCATACACACTTAAAATACTTCGATTTGAGTTAAACTCGGTTAAATGGGGGAGGTTTTGGGTATAAAATGACTTAAACACTTCGAATCGGACGACATGAGTCAATTTTAGTCAAATGGGATCATTTTTTAGTAGAAAACGATGTATTTACCCTTCAACATGTCATAAACACTTGAAATACATTGATTTGAGTCAAACTCGGTCAAACGCGAGATGTTTTGTGTATTAAATGACCTAAACACTTCGAATCGGATGATATGAGTCAATATAGGTAAAATGGGATAACGTTTGGGTAGAAAATGATGTATTTACCCTTGAACATGTCATAAACACTTGAAATACATTGATTTGAGTCAAACTTGGTCAAACGAGAGAGGTTCTATGTATAAAATGACCTAACCCTTCGAATCGGACGATATGAGGTGATATACGTCAAATGGGATCAGGTTTGGGTAGAAAATGACGTATTTACTCTTGAACAAGTCATAAACACTTGAAATATATCAATTTGAGTCAAAGTCGTTCAAATAGGAGAGGATTACTTTGAATCGGAAGATATGGTTAATGTAGATCACATAGGATTAATTTTGAGTAGAAAATGACGTATTTACCCTTGAACATGTCATAAACATTTGAAATACATCGATTTGATTGAAACTCGGTCAAGAGGGAGAGGTTTTGTGTATTAAGTGACCCAAACACTCAAACTCGGATAATATAAGTCAATATAGGTCAAATGGGATAACTTTTGGGTAGAAAATGACGTATTACCCTTGAACATGTCAAAAACACTTGAAATACATCGATTTGATTCGAACTCGATCAAACAGGAGAGGTTTTGTGTATTAAATGACCTACACACTTCAAATCGGATGATATGAGTCAATATAGGTAAAATGGGATAACTTTTGGGTATAAAATGACGTATTTACCCTTGAACATGTCATAAACACTTGAAATACATCAATTTGAGTTAAACTTGGTCAAACAAGAGAGGTTATATGTATTAAATGGCCTAAACGTTTCGAATCGAACGATATGAGGCAATATAGGTCAAGCGGGATCAGTTTTAGGTAGAAAATGACGTATTTACCCTTGAAGATGACATAAACACTTGAAATACATCGATTTCAGTCAAACTCGGTCAAAGAGGAGGGGTTTTGTGTATTAAATGACCATAACACTTTGAATCGGATGAGATGAATCAATATAGGTCAAATAGGATCAATATTGTGTAGAAAATTACGTATTTACCCTTGAACATGTCATAAACACTTGAAATACATCCATTTGAGTCGAACTCGGTCAAATGAGAAAGGTGCATGGTATAAAATGACTTAAATACTTCGAATAAGATGATATGAGTCAATATAGGTGAAATGGGATTAGTTTTGGGTTGAAAATGACATATTTACCCTTAAACATGTAATAAACACTTAAAATACATCGATTTGAGTCAAACACAATCAAAAAGTAGAGATTTTGGGTATAAAATGACTTGAACACTTCGAATCGGAAGATATGAGCCAACAAAGGTCAAGTGGGATCAGTTTTAAATAGAAAATGACGTATTTACCCTTGAACATGTCATTAACACTTGAAATACAACGATTTGAGTCAAACTCTTTTAAATGGGAGAGGTTTTGTGAATTAAATGACCTATAAACTTCGAATCGGATGAAATGAATCAATATAGCTCAAAAAGGATCAATTTTGAGTAGAAAATGACTTATTTACCCTTAAACATGTCTTAAACACTTGAAATACATCGATTTGAGTCAAACTCGGTCAAAAGGGAGAGATTTTGGGTATAAAATGACTTAAACACTACGAATCGAAAAATATGAGCCAACGTGGGTCAATAAGGATCATTGTTTGGTAGAAAATGACGTATTTACTATTGAACATGTCATAAACACTTGAAATACAACAATTTGAGTCAAACTCTGTCAAACGTTAGAGGTTTTATGTATTAAATGACCTTAACACTTTGAATCGGACGATATGAATCAATATAGGTCAAATAGGATCAATTTTGAGTAGAAATGACGTATTTACCCTTAAACATGTCATAAACACTTGAAATACATCGATTTGATTCAAACTCGGTCAATTGAGAGAGGTAATGGGTATAAAATGTCTAAACACTTCGAATTGGACGATATGAGTCAATAAAGGTCAAGTGGGATCAGTTCTCTGTTTAAAATTACGTATTCACCCTTAAATGTGTCAAACACTTGAAATACATCGATTTGAGTCAAACTCATTCAAAAGGGAGAGATTTTGGGTATAAAATGACTTCAACACTTTGAATCCGAAGACATAAGCCAACATAGGTCAAATGGGATCAATTTTGAATAGAAAATGACGTATTTACCCTTGAACACGTAATAAACACTTGAAATATAACGATTTGAGTCAAACTCTTTCAAACGGGAGAGGTTTTGTGTATTAAATGACCTATAAACTTCGAATCAGATGATATGAATCAATATAGGTAAAAAAGGATCAATTTTTAGTAAAAAATGATGTATTTACCCTTAAACATGTCATACACACTTAAAATACTTCGATTTGAGTTAAACTCGGTTAAATGGGGGAGGTTTTGGGTATAAAATGACTTAAACACTTCGAATCGGACGACATGAGTCAATTTTAGTCAAATGGGATCATTTTTTAGTAGAAAACGATGTATTTACCCTTCAACATGTCATAAACACTTGAAATACATTGATTTGAGTCAAACTCGGTCAAACGCGAGATGTTTTGTGTATTAAATGACCTAAACACTTCGAATCGGATGATATGAGTCAATATAGGTAAAATGGGATAACGTTTGGGTAGAAAATGATGTATTTACCCTTGAACATGTCATAAACACTTGAAATACATTGATTTGAGTCAAACTTGGTCAAACGAGAGAGGTTCTATGTATAAAATGACCTAACCCTTCGAATCGGACGATATGAGGTGATATACGTCAAATGGGATCAGGTTTGGGTAGAAAATGACGTATTTACTCTTGAACAAGTCATAAACACTTGAAATATATCAATTTGAGTCAAAGTCGTTCAAATAGGAGAGGATTACTTTGAATCGGAAGATATGGTTAACGTAGATCACATAGGATTAATTTTGAGTAGAAAATGACGTATTTACCCTTGAACATGTCATAAACATTTGAAATACATCGATTTGATTGAAACTCGGTCAAGAGGGAGAGGTTTTGTGTATTAAGTGACCCAAACACTCAAACTCGGATAATATAAGTCAATATAGGTCAAATGGGATAACTTTTGGGTAGAAAATGACGTATTACCCTTGAACATGTCAAAAACACTTGAAATACATCGATTTGATTCGAACTCGATCAAACAGGAGAGGTTTTGTGTATTAAATGACCTACACACTTCAAATCGGATGATATGAGTCAATATAGGTAAAATGGGATAACTTTTGGGTATAAAATGACGTATTTACCCTTGAACATGTCATAAACACTTGAAATACATCAATTTGAGTTAAACTTGGTCAAACAAGAGAGGTTATATGTATTAAATGGCCTAAACGTTTCGAATCGAACGATATGAGGCAATATAGGTCAAGCGGGATCAGTTTTAGGTAGAAAATGACGTATTTACCCTTGAAGATGACATAAACACTTGAAATACATCGATTTCAGTCAAACTCGGTCAAAGAGGAGGGGTTTTGTGTATTAAATGACCATAACACTTTGAATCGGATGAGATGAATCAATATAGGTCAAATAGGATCAATATTGAGTAGAAAATTACGTATTTACCCTTGAACATGTCATAAACACTTGAAATACATCCATTTGAGTCGAACTCGGTCAAATGAGAAAGGTGCATGGTATAAAATGACTTAAATACTTCGAATAAGATGATATGAGTCAATATAGGTGAAATGGGATTAGTTTTGGGTTGAAAATGACATATTTACCCTTAAACATGTAATAAACACTTAAAATACATCGATTTGAGTCAAACACAATCAAAAAGTAGAGATTTTGGGTATAAAATGACTTGAACACTTCGAATCGGAAGATATGAGCCAACAAAGGTCAAGTGGGATCAGTTTTAAATAGAAAATGACGTATTTACCCTTGAACATGTCATTAACACTTGAAATACAACGATTTGAGTCAAACTCTTTTAAATGGGAGAGGTTTTGTGAATTAAATGACCTATAAACTTCGAATCGGATGAAATGAATCAATATAGCTCAAAAAGGATCAATTTTGAGTAGAAAATGACTTATTTACCCTTAAACATGTCTTAAACACTTGAAATACATCGATTTGAGTCAAACTCGGTCAAAAGGGAGAGATTTTGGGTATAAAATGACTTAAACACTACGAATCGAAAAATATGAGCCAACGTGGGTCAATAAGGATTATTGTTTGGTAGAAAATGACGTAATTACTATTGAACATGTCATAAACACTTGAAATACAACAATTTGAGTCAAACTCTGTCAAACGTTAGAGGTTTTATGTATTAAATGACCTTAACACTTTGAATCGGACGATATGAATCAATATAGGTCAAATAAGATCAATTTTGAGTAGAAATGACGTATTTACCCTTAAACATGTCATAAACACTTGAAATACATCGATTTGATTCAAACTCGGTCAATTGAGAGAGGTAATGGGTATAAAATGTCTAAACACTTCGAATTGGACGATATGAGTCAATAAAGGTCAAATGGGATCAGTTTTCTGTTGAAAATTACGTGTTCACCCTTAAATTTGTCAAACACTTGAAATACATCGATTTGAGTCAAACTCATTCAAAAGGGAGAGATTTTGGGTATAAAATGACTTCAACACTTTGAATCCGAAGAGATAAGCCAACATAGGTCAAATGGGATCAATTTTGAATAGAAAATGACGTATTTACCCTTGAACACGTAATAAACACTTGAAATATAACGATTTGAGTCAAACTCTTTCAAACGGGAGAGGTTTTGTGTATTAAATGACCTATAAACTTCGAATCAGATGATATGAATCAATATAGGTAAAAAAGGATCAATTTTGAGTAAAAAATGATGTATTTACCCTTAAACATGTCATACACACTTAAAATAGTTCGATTTGAGTTAAACTCGGTTAAATGGGGGAGGTTTTGGGTATAAAATGACTTAAACACTTCGAATCGGACGACATGAGTCAATTTTAGTCAAATGGGATCATTTTTTAGTAGAAAACGATGTATTTACCCTTCAACATGTCATAAACACTTGAAATACATTGATTTGAGTCAAACTCGGTCAAACGCGAGATGTTTTGTGTATTAAATGACCTAAACACTTCGAATCGGATGATATGAGTCAATATAGGTAAAATGGGATAACGTTTGGGTAGAAAATGATGTATTTACCCTTGAACATGTCATAAACACTTGAAATACATTGATTTGAGTCAAACTTGGTCAAACGAGAGAGGTTCTATGTATAAAATGACCTAACCCTTCGAATCGGACGATATGAGGTGATATACGTCAAATGGGATCAGGTTTGGGTAGAAAATGACGTATTTACTCTTGAACAAGTCATAAACACTTGAAATATATCAATTTGAGTCAAAGTCGTTCAAATAGGAGAGGATTACTTTGAATCGGAAGATATGGTTAATGTAGATCACATAGGATTAATTTTGAGTAGAAAATGACGTATTTACCCTTGAACATGTCATAAACATTTGAAATACATCGATTTGATTGAAACTCGGTCAAGAGGGAGAGGTTTTGTGTATTAAGTGACCCAAACACTCAAACTCGGATAATATAAGTCAATATAGGTCAAATGGGATAACTTTTGGGTAGAAAATGACGTATTACCCTTGAACATGTCAAAAACACTTGAAATACATCGATTTGATTCGAACTCGATCAAACAGGAGAGGTTTTGTGTATTAAATGACCTACACACTTCAAATCGGATGATATGAGTCAATATAGGTAAAATGGGATAACTTTTGGGTATAAAATGACGTATTTACCCTTGAACATGTCATAAACACTTGAAATACATCAATTTGAGTTAAACTTGGTCAAACAAGAGAGGTTATATGTATTAAATGGCCTAATCGTTTCGAATCGAACGATATGAGGCAATATAGGTCAAGCGGGATCAGTTTTAGGTAGAAAATGACGTATTTACCCTTGAAGATGACATAAACACTTGAAATACATCGATTTCAGTCAAACTCGGTCAAAGAGGAGGGGTTTTGTGTATTAAATGACCATAACACTTTGAATCGGATGAGATGAATCAATATAGGTCAAATAGGATCAATATTGTGTAGAAAATTACGTATTTACCCTTGAACATGTCATAAACACTTGAAATACATCCATTTGAGTCGAACTCGGTCAAATGAGAAAGGTGCATGGTATAAAATGACTTAAATACTTCGAATAAGATGATATGAGTCAATATAGGTGAAATGGGATTAGTTTTGGGTTGAAAATGACATATTTACCCTTAAACATGTAATAAACACTTAAAATACATCGATTTGAGTCAAACACAATCAAAAAGTAGAGATTTTGGGTATAAAATGACTTGAACACTTCGAATCGGAAGATATGAGCCAACAAAGGTCAAGTGGGATCAGTTTTAAATAGAAAATGACGTATTTACCCTTGAACATGTCATTAACACTTGAAATACAACGATTTGAGTCAAACTCTTTTAAATGGGAGAGGTTTTGTGAATTAAATGACCTATAAACTTCGAATCGGATGAAATGAATCAATATAGCTCAAAAAGGATCAATTTTGAGTAGAAAATGACTTATTTACCCTTAAACATGTCTTAAACACTTGAAATACATCGATTTGAGTCAAACTCGGTCAAAAGGGAGAGATTTTGGGTATAAAATGACTTAAACACTACGAATCGAAAAATATGAGCCAACGTGGGTCAATAAGGATCATTGTTTGGTAGAAAATGACGTATTTACTATTGAACATGTCATAAACACTTGAAATACAACAATTTGAGTCAAACTCTGTCAAACGTTAGAGGTTTTATGTATTAAATGACCTTAACACTTTGAATCGGACGATATGAATCAATATAGGTCAAATAGGATCAATTTTGAGTAGAAATGACGTATTTACCCTTAAACATGTCATAAACACTTGAAATACATCGATTTGATTCAAACTCGGTCAATTGAGAGAGGTAATGGGTATAAAATGTCTAAACACTTCGAATTGGACGATATGAGTCAATAAAGGTCAAGTGGGATCAGTTCTCTGTTTAAAATTACGTATTCACCCTTAAATGTGTCAAACACTTGAAATACATCGATTTGAGTCAAACTCATTCAAAAGGGAGAGATTTTGGGTATAAAATGACTTCAACACTTTGAATCCGAAGATATAAGCCAACATAGGTCAAATGGGATCAATTTTGAATAGAAAATGACGTATTTACCCTTGAACACGTAATAAACACTTGAAATATAACGATTTGAGTCAAACTCTTTCAAACGGGAGAGGTTTTGTGTATTAAATGACCTATAAACTTCGAATCAGATGATATGAATCAATATAGGTAAAAAAGGATCAATTTTGAGTAAAAAATGATGTATTTACCCTTAAACATGTCATACACACTTAAAATACTTCGATTTGAGTTAAACTCGGTTAAATGGGGGAGGTTTTGGGTATAAAATGACTTAAACACTTCGAATCGGACGACATGAGTCAATTTTAGTCAAATGGGATCATTTTTTAGTAGAAAACGATGTATTTACCCTTCAACATGTCATAAACACTTGAAATACATTGATTTGAGTCAAACTCGGTCAAACGCGAGATGTTTTGTGTATTAAATGACCTAAACACTTCGAATCGGATGATATGAGTCAATATAGGTAAAATGGGATAACGTTTGGGTAGAAAATGATGTATTTACCCTTGAACATGTCATAAACACTTGAAATACATTGATTTGAGTCAAACTTGGTCAAACGAGAGAGGTTCTATGTATAAAATGACCTAACCCTTCGAATCGGACGATATGAGGTGATATACGTCAAATGGGATCAGGTTTGGGTAGAAAATGACGTATTTACTCTTGAACAAGTCATAAACACTTGAAATATATCAATTTGAGTCAAAGTCGTTCAAATAGGAGAGGATTACTTTGAATCGGAAGATATGGTTAACGTAGATCACATAGGATTAATTTTGAGTAGAAAATGACGTATTTACCCTTGAACATGTCATAAACATTTGAAATACATCGATTTGATTGAAACTCGGTCAAGAGGGAGAGGTTTTGTGTATTAAGTGACCCAAACACTCAAACTCGGATAATATAAGTCAATATAGGTCAAATGGGATAACTTTTGGGTAGAAAATGACGTATTACCCTTGAACATGTCAAAAACACTTGAAATACATCGATTTGATTCGAACTCGATCAAACAGGAGAGGTTTTGTGTATTAAATGACCTACACACTTCAAATCGGATGATATGAGTCAATATAGGTAAAATGGGATAACTTTTGGGTATAAAATGACGTATTTACCCTTGAACATGTCATAAACACTTGAAATACATCAATTTGAGTTAAACTTGGTCAAACAAGAGAGGTTATATGTATTAAATGGCCTAAACGTTTCGAATCGAACGATATGAGGCAATATAGGTCAAGCGGGATCAGTTTTAGGTAGAAAATGACGTATTTACCCTTGAAGATGACATAAACACTTGAAATACATCGATTTCAGTCAAACTCGGTCAAAGAGGAGGGGTTTTGTGTATTAAATGACCATAACACTTTGAATCGGATGAGATGAATCAATATAGGTCACATAGGATCAATATTGAGTAGAAAATTACGTATTTACCCTTGAACATGTCATAAACACTTGAAATACATCCATTTGAGTCGAACTCGGTCAAATGAGAAAGGTGCATGGTATAAAATGACTTAAATACTTCGAATAAGATGATATGAGTCAATATAGGTGAAATGGGATTAGTTTTGGGTTGAAAATGACATATTTACCCTTAAACATGTAATAAACACTTAAAATACATCGATTTGAGTCAAACACAATCAAAAAGTAGAGATTTTGGGTATAAAATGACTTGAACACTTCGAATCGGAAGATATGAGCCAACAAAGGTCAAGTGGGATCAGTTTTAAATAGAAAATGACGTATTTACCCTTGAACATGTCATTAACACTTGAAATACAACGATTTGAGTCAAACTCTTTTAAATGGGAGAGGTTTTGTGAATTAAATGACCTATAAACTTCGAATCGGATGAAATGAATCAATATAGCTCAAAAAGGATCAATTTTGAGTAGAAAATGACTTATTTACCCTTAAACATGTCTTAAACACTTGAAATACATCGATTTGAGTCAAACTCGGTCAAAAGGGAGAGATTTTGGGTATAAAATGACTTAAACACTACGAATCGAAAAATATGAGCCAACGTGGGTCAATAAGGATCATTGTTTGGTAGAAAATGACGTATTTACTATTGAACATGTCATAAACACTTGAAATACAACAATTTGAGTCAAACTCTGTCAAACGTTAGAGGTTTTATGTATTAAATGACCTTAACACTTTGAATCGGACGATATGAATCAATATAGGTCAAATAGGATCAATTTTGAGTAGAAATGACGTATTTACCCTTAAACATGTCATAAACACTTGAAATACATCGATTTGATTCAAACTCGGTCAATTGAGAGAGGTAATGGGTATAAAATGTCTAAACACTTCGAATTGGACGATATGAGTCAATAAAGGTCAAGTGGGATCAGTTCTCTGTTTAAAATTACGTATTCACCCTTAAATGTGTCAAACACTTGAAATACATCGATTTGAGTCAAACTCATTCAAAAGGGAGAGATTTTGGGTATAAAATGACTTCAACACTTTGAATCCGAAGATATAAGCCAACATAGGTCAAATGGGATCAATTTTGAATAGAAAATGACGTATTTACCCTTGAACACGTAATAAACACTTGAAATATAACGATTTGAGTCAAACTCTTTCAAACGGGAGAGGTTTTGTGTATTAAATGACCTATAAACTTCGAATCAGATGATATGAATCAATATAGGTAAAAAAGGATCAATTTTGAGTAAAAAATGATGTATTTACCCTTAAACATGTCATACACACTTAAAATACTTCGATTTGAGTTAAACTCGGTTAAATGGGGGAGGTTTTGGGTATAAAATGACTTAAACACTTCGAATCGGACGACATGAGTCAATTTTAGTCAAATGGGATCATTTTTTAGTAGAAAACGATGTATTTACCCTTCAACATGTCATAAACACTTGAAATACATTGATTTGAGTCAAACTCGGTCAAACGCGAGATGTTTTGTGTATTAAATGACCTAAACACTTCGAATCGGATGATATGAGTCAATATAGGTAAAATGGGATAACGTTTGGGTAGAAAATGATGTATTTACCCTTGAACATGTCATAAACACTTGAAATACATTGATTTGAGTCAAACTTGGTCAAACGAGAGAGGTTCTATGTATAAAATGACCTAACCCTTCGAATCGGACGATATGAGGTGATATACGTCAAATGGGATCAGGTTTGGGTAGAAAATGACGTATTTACTCTTGAACAAGTCATAAACACTTGAAATATATCAATTTGAGTCAAAGTCGTTCAAATAGGAGAGGATTACTTTGAATCGGAAGATATGGTTAACGTAGATCACATAGGATTAATTTTGAGTAGAAAATGACGTATTTACCCTTGAACATGTCATAAACATTTGAAATACATCGATTTGATTGAAACTCGGTCAAGAGGGAGAGGTTTTGTGTATTAAGTGACCCAAACACTCAAACTCGGATAATATAAGTCAATATAGGTCAAATGGGATAACTTTTGGGTAGAAAATGACGTATTACCCTTGAACATGTCAAAAACACTTGAAATACATCGATTTGATTCGAACTCGATCAAACAGGAGAGGTTTTGTGTATTAAATGACCTACACACTTCAAATCGGATGATATGAGTCAATATAGGTAAAATGGGATAACTTTTGGGTATAAAATGACGTATTTACCCTTGAACATGTCATAAACACTTGAAATACATCAATTTGAGTTAAACTTGGTCAAACAAGAGAGGTTATATGTATTAAATGGCCTAAACGTTTCGAATCGAACGATATGAGGCAATATAGGTCAAGCGGGATCAGTTTTAGGTAGAAAATGACGTATTTACCCTTGAAGATGACATAAACACTTGAAATACATCGATTTCAGTCAAACTCGGTCAAAGAGGAGGGGTTTTGTGTATTAAATGACCATAACACTTTGAATCGGATGAGATGAATCAATATAGGTCACATAGGATCAATATTGAGTAGAAAATTACGTATTTACCCTTGAACATGTCATAAACACTTGAAATACATCCATTTGAGTCGAACTCGGTCAAATGAGAAAGGTGCATGGTATAAAATGACTTAAATACTTCGAATAAGATGATATGAGTCAATATAGGTGAAATGGGATTAGTTTTGGGTTGAAAATGACATATTTACCCTTAAACATGTAATAAACACTTAAAATACATCGATTTGAGTCAAACACAATCAAAAAGTAGAGATTTTGGGTATAAAATGACTTGAACACTTCGAATCGGAAGATATGAGCCAACAAAGGTCAAGTGGGATCAGTTTTAAATAGAAAATGACGTATTTACCCTTGAACATGTCATTAACACTTGAAATACAACGATTTGAGTCAAACTCTTTTAAATGGGAGAGGTTTTGTGAATTAAATGACCTATAAACTTCGAATCGGATGAAATGAATCAATATAGCTCAAAAAGGATCAATTTTGAGTAGAAAATGACTTATTTACCCTTAAACATGTCTTAAACACTTGAAATACATCGATTTGAGTCAAACTCGGTCAAAAGGGAGAGATTTTGGGTATAAAATGACTTAAACACTACGAATCGAAAAATATGAGCCAACGTGGGTCAATAAGGATCATTGTTTGGTAGAAAATGACGTATTTACTATTGAACATGTCATAAACACTTGAAATACAACAATTTGAGTCAAACTCTGTCAAACGTTAGAGGTTTTATGTATTAAATGACCTTAACACTTTGAATCGGACGATATGAATCAATATAGGTCAAATAGGATCAATTTTGAGTAGAAATGACGTATTTACCCTTAAACATGTCATAAACACTTGAAATACATCGATTTGATTCAAACTCGGTCAATTGAGAGAGGTAATGGGTATAAAATGTCTAAACACTTCGAATTGGACGATATGAGTCAATAAAGGTCAAGTGGGATCAGTTCTCTGTTTAAAATTACGTATTCACCCTTAAATGTGTCAAACACTTGAAATACATCGATTTGAGTCAAACTCATTCAAAAGGGAGAGATTTTGGGTATAAAATGACTTCAACACTTTGAATCCGAAGATATAAGCCAACATAGGTCAAATGGGATCAATTTTGAATAGAAAATGACGTATTTACCCTTGAACACGTAATAAACACTTGAAATATAACGATTTGAGTCAAACTCTTTCAAACGGGAGAGGTTTTGTGTATTAAATGACCTATAAACTTCGAATCAGATGATATGAATCAATATAGGTAAAAAAGGATCAATTTTGAGTAAAAAATGATGTATTTACCCTTAAACATGTCATACACACTTAAAATACTTCGATTTGAGTTAAACTCGGTTAAATGGGGGAGGTTTTGGGTATAAAATGACTTAAACACTTCGAATCGGACGACATGAGTCAATTTTAGTCAAATGGGATCATTTTTTAGTAGAAAACGATGTATTTACCCTTCAACATGTCATAAACACTTGAAATACATTGATTTGAGTCAAACTCGGTCAAACGCGAGATGTTTTGTGTATTAAATGACCTAAACACTTCGAATCGGATGATATGAGTCAATATAGGTAAAATGGGATAACGTTTGGGTAGAAAATGATGTATTTACCCTTGAACATGTCATAAACACTTGAAATACATTGATTTGAGTCAAACTTGGTCAAACGAGAGAGGTTCTATGTATAAAATGACCTAACCCTTCGAATCGGACGATATGAGGTGATATACGTCAAATGGGATCAGGTTTGGGTAGAAAATGACGTATTTACTCTTGAACAAGTCATAAACACTTGAAATATATCAATTTGAGTCAAAGTCGTTCAAATAGGAGAGGATTACTTTGAATCGGAAGATATGGTTAACGTAGATCACATAGGATTAATTTTGAGTAGAAAATGACGTATTTACCCTTGAACATGTCATAAACATTTGAAATACATCGATTTGATTGAAACTCGGTCAAGAGGGAGAGGTTTTGTGTATTAAGTGACCCAAACACTCAAACTCGGATAATATAAGTCAATATAGGTCAAATGGGATAACTTTTGGGTAGAAAATGACGTATTACCCTTGAACATGTCAAAAACACTTGAAATACATCGATTTGATTCGAACTCGATCAAACAGGAGAGGTTTTGTGTATTAAATGACCTACACACTTCAAATCGGATGATATGAGTCAATATAGGTAAAATGGGATAACTTTTGGGTATAAAATGACGTATTTACCCTTGAACATGTCATAAACACTTGAAATACATCAATTTGAGTTAAACTTGGTCAAACAAGAGAGGTTATATGTATTAAATGGCCTAAACGTTTCGAATCGAACGATATGAGGCAATATAGGTCAAGCGGGATCAGTTTTAGGTAGAAAATGACGTATTTACCCTTGAAGATGACATAAACACTTGAAATACATCGATTTCAGTCAAACTCGGTCAAAGAGGAGGGGTTTTGTGTATTAAATGACCATAACACTTTGAATCGGATGAGATGAATCAATATAGGTCAAATAGGATCAATATTGAGTAGAAAATTACGTATTTACCCTTGAACATGTCATAAACACTTGAAATACATCCATTTGAGTCGAACTCGGTCAAATGAGAAAGGTGCATGGTATAAAATGACTTAAATACTTCGAATAAGATGATATGAGTCAATATAGGTGAAATGGGATTAGTTTTGGGTTGAAAATGACATATTTACCCTTAAACATGTAATAAACACTTAAAATACATCGATTTGAGTCAACCACAATCAAAAAGTAGAGATTTTGGGTATAAAATGACTTGAACACTTCGAATCGGAAGATATGAGCCAACAAAGGTCAAGTGGGATCAGTTTTAAATAGAAAATGACGTATTTACCCTTGAACATGTCATTAACACTTGAAATACAACGATTTGAGTCAAACTCTTTTAAATGGGAGAGGTTTTGTGAATTAAATGACCTATAAACTTCGAATCGGATGAAATGAATCAATATAGCTCAAAAAGGATCAATTTTGAGTAGAAAATGACTTATTTACCCTTAAACATGTCTTAAACACTTGAAATACATCGATTTGAGTCAAACTCGGTCAAAAGGGAGAGATTTTGGGTATAAAATGACTTAAACACTACGAATCGAAAAATATGAGCCAACGTGGGTCAATAAGGATCATTGTTTGGTAGAAAATGACGTATTTACTATTGAACATGTCATAAACACTTGAAATACAACAATTTGAGTCAAACTCTGTCAAACGTTAGAGGTTTTATGTATTAAATGACCTTAACACTTTGAATCGGACGATATGAATCAATATAGGTCAAATAGGATCAATTTTGAGTAGAAATGACGTATTTACCCTTAAACATGTCATAAACACTTGAAATACATCGATTTGATTCAAACTCGGTCAATTGAGAGAGGTAATGGGTATAAAATGTCTAAACACTTCGAATTGGACGATATGAGTCAATAAAGGTCAAGTGGGATCAGTTCTCTGTTTAAAATTACGTATTCACCCTTAAATGTGTCAAACACTTGAAATACATCGATTTGAGTCAAACTCATTCAAAAGGGAGAGATTTTGGGTATAAAATGACTTCAACACTTTGAATCCGAAGATATAAGCCAACATAGGTCAAATGGGATCAATTTTGAATAGAAAATGACGTATTTACCCTTGAACACGTAATAAACACTTGAAATATAACGATTTGAGTCAAACTCTTTCAAACGGGAGAGGTTTTGTGTATTAAATGACCTATAAACTTCGAATCAGATGATATGAATCAATATAGGTAAAAAAGGATCAATTTTGAGTAAAAAATGATGTATTTACCCTTAAACATGTCATACACACTTAAAATACTTCGATTTGAGTTAAACTCGGTTAAATGGGGGAGGTTTTGGGTATAAAATGACTTAAACACTTCGAATCGGACGACATGAGTCAATTTTAGTCAAATGGGATCATTTTTTAGTAGAAAACGATGTATTTACCCTTCAACATGTCATAAACACTTGAAATACATTGATTTGAGTCAAACTCGGTCAAACGCGAGATGTTTTGTGTATTAAATGACCTAAACACTTCGAATCGGATGATATGAGTCAATATAGGTAAAATGGGATAACGTTTGGGTAGAAAATGATGTATTTACCCTTGAACATGTCATAAACACTTGAAATACATTGATTTGAGTCAAACTTGGTCAAACGAGAGAGGTTCTATGTATAAAATGACCTAACCCTTCGAATCGGACGATATGAGGTGATATACGTCAAATGGGATCAGGTTTGGGTAGAAAATGACGTATTTACTCTTGAACAAGTCATAAACACTTGAAATATATCAATTTGAGTCAAAGTCGTTCAAATAGGAGAGGATTACTTTGAATCGGAAGATATGGTTAATGTAGATCACATAGGATTAATTTTGAGTAGAAAATGACGTATTTACCCTTGAACATGTCATAAACATTTGAAATACATCGATTTGATTGAAACTCGGTCAAGAGGGAGAGGTTTTGTGTATTAAGTGACCCAAACACTCAAACTCGGATAATATAAGTCAATATAGGTCAAATGGGATAACTTTTGGGTAGAAAATGACGTATTACCCTTGAACATGTCAAAAACACTTGAAATACATCGATTTGATTCGAACTCGATCAAACAGGAGAGGTTTTGTGTATTAAATGACCTACACACTTCAAATCGGATGATATGAGTCAATATAGGTAAAATGGGATAACTTTTGGGTATAAAATGACGTATTTACCCTTGAACATGTCATAAACACTTGAAATACATCAATTTGAGTTAAACTTGGTCAAACAAGAGAGGTTATATGTATTAAATGGCCTAAACGTTTCGAATCGAACGATATGAGGCAATATAGGTCAAGCGGGATCAGTTTTAGGTAGAAAATGACGTATTTACCCTTGAAGATGACATAAACACTTGAAATACATCGATTTCAGTCAAACTCGGTCAAAGAGGAGGGGTTTTGTGTATTAAATGACCATAACACTTTGAATCGGATGAGATGAATCAATATAGGTCAAATAGGATCAATATTGAGTAGAAAATTACGTATTTACCCTTGAACATGTCATAAACACTTGAAATACATCCATTTGAGTCGAACTCGGTCAAATGAGAAAGGTGCATGGTATAAAATGACTTAAATACTTCGAATAAGATGATATGAGTCAATATAGGTGAAATGGGATTAGTTTTGGGTTGAAAATGACATATTTACCCTTAAACATGTAATAAACACTTAAAATACATCGATTTGAGTCAACCACAATCAAAAAGTAGAGATTTTGGGTATAAAATGACTTGAACACTTCGAATCGGAAGATATGAGCCAACAAAGGTCAAGTGGGATCAGTTTTAAATAGAAAATGACGTATTTACCCTTGAACATGTCATTAACACTTGAAATACAACGATTTGAGTCAAACTCTTTTAAATGGGAGAGGTTTTGTGAATTAAATGACCTATAAACTTCGAATCGGATGAAATGAATCAATATAGCTCAAAAAGGATCAATTTTGAGTAGAAAATGACTTATTTACCCTTAAACATGTCTTAAACACTTGAAATACATCGATTTGAGTCAAACTCGGTCAAAAGGGAGAGATTTTGGGTATAAAATGACTTAAACACTACGAATCGAAAAATATGAGCCAACGTGGGTCAATAAGGATCATTGTTTGGTAGAAAATGACGTATTTACTATTGAACATGTCATAAACACTTGAAATACAACAATTTGAGTCAAACTCTGTCAAACGTTAGAGGTTTTATGTATTAAATGACCTTAACACTTTGAATCGGACGATATGAATCAATATAGGTCAAATAGGATCAATTTTGAGTAGAAATGACGTATTTACCCTTAAACATGTCATAAACACTTGAAATACATCGATTTGATTCAAACTCGGTCAATTGAGAGAGGTAATGGGTATAAAATGTCTAAACACTTCGAATTGGACGATATGAGTCAATAAAGGTCAAGTGGGATCAGTTCTCTGTTTAAAATTACGTATTCACCCTTAAATGTGTCAAACACTTGAAATACATCGATTTGAGTCAAACTCATTCAAAAGGGAGAGATTTTGGGTATAAAATGACTTCAACACTTTGAATCCGAAGATATAAGCCAACATAGGTCAAATGGGATCAATTTTGAATAGAAAATGACGTATTTACCCTTGAACACGTAATAAACACTTGAAATATAACGATTTGAGTCAAACTCTTTCAAACGGGAGAGGTTTTGTGTATTAAATGACCTATAAACTTCGAATCAGATGATATGAATCAATATAGGTAAAAAAGGATCAATTTTGAGTAAAAAATGATGTATTTACCCTTAAACATGTCATACACACTTAAAATACTTCGATTTGAGTTAAACTCGGTTAAATGGGGGAGGTTTTGGGTATAAAATGACTTAAACACTTCGAATCGGACGACATGAGTCAATTTTAGTCAAATGGGATCATTTTTTAGTAGAAAACGATGTATTTACCCTTCAACATGTCATAAACACTTGAAATACATTGATTTGAGTCAAACTCGGTCAAACGCGAGATGTTTTGTGTATTAAATGACCTAAACACTTCGAATCGGATGATATGAGTCAATATAGGTAAAATGGGATAACGTTTGGGTAGAAAATGATGTATTTACCCTTGAACATGTCATAAACACTTGAAATACATTGATTTGAGTCAAACTTGGTCAAACGAGAGAGGTTCTATGTATAAAATGACCTAACCCTTCGAATCGGACGATATGAGGTGATATACGTCAAATGGGATCAGGTTTGGGTAGAAAATGACGTATTTACTCTTGAACAAGTCATAAACACTTGAAATATATCAATTTGAGTCAAAGTCGTTCAAATAGGAGAGGATTACTTTGAATCGGAAGATATGGTTAACGTAGATCACATAGGATTAATTTTGAGTAGAAAATGACGTATTTACCCTTGAACATGTCATAAACATTTGAAATACATCGATTTGATTGAAACTCGGTCAAGAGGGAGAGGTTTTGTGTATTAAGTGACCCAAACACTCAAACTCGGATAATATAAGTCAATATAGGTCAAATGGGATAACTTTTGGGTAGAAAATGACGTATTACCCTTGAACATGTCAAAAACACTTGAAATACATCGATTTGATTCGAACTCGATCAAACAGGAGAGGTTTTGTGTATTAAATGACCTACACACTTCAAATCGGATGATATGAGTCAATATAGGTAAAATGGGATAACTTTTGGGTATAAAATGACGTATTTACCCTTGAACATGTCATAAACACTTGAAATACATCAATTTGAGTTAAACTTGGTCAAACAAGAGAGGTTATATGTATTAAATGGCCTAAACGTTTCGAATCGAACGATATGAGGCAATATAGGTCAAGCGGGATCAGTTTTAGGTAGAAAATGACGTATTTACCCTTGAAGATGACATAAACACTTGAAATACATCGATTTCAGTCAAACTCGGTCAAAGAGGAGGGGTTTTGTGTATTAAATGACCATAACACTTTGAATCGGATGAGATGAATCAATATAGGTCAAATAGGATCAATATTGAGTAGAAAATTACGTATTTACCCTTGAACATGTCATAAACACTTGAAATACATCCATTTGAGTCGAACTCGGTCAAATGAGAAAGGTGCATGGTATAAAATGACTTAAATACTTCGAATAAGATGATATGAGTCAATATAGGTGAAATGGGATTAGTTTTGGGTTGAAAATGACATATTTACCCTTAAACATGTAATAAACACTTAAAATACATCGATTTGAGTCAACCACAATCAAAAAGTAGAGATTTTGGGTATAAAATGACTTGAACACTTCGAATCGGAAGATATGAGCCAACAAAGGTCAAGTGGGATCAGTTTTAAATAGAAAATGACGTATTTACCCTTGAACATGTCATTAACACTTGAAATACAACGATTTGAGTCAAACTCTTTTAAATGGGAGAGGTTTTGTGAATTAAATGACCTATAAACTTCGAATCGGATGAAATGAATCAATATAGCTCAAAAAGGATCAATTTTGAGTAGAAAATGACTTATTTACCCTTAAACATGTCTTAAACACTTGAAATACATCGATTTGAGTCAAACTCGGTCAAAAGGGAGAGATTTTGGGTATAAAATGACTTAAACACTACGAATCGAAAAATATGAGCCAACGTGGGTCAATAAGGATCATTGTTTGGTAGAAAATGACGTATTTACTATTGAACATGTCATAAACACTTGAAATACAACAATTTGAGTCAAACTCTGTCAAACGTTAGAGGTTTTATGTATTAAATGACCTTAACACTTTGAATCGGACGATATGAATCAATATAGGTCAAATAGGATCAATTTTGAGTAGAAATGACGTATTTACCCTTAAACATGTCATAAACACTTGAAATACATCGATTTGATTCAAACTCGGTCAATTGAGAGAGGTAATGGGTATAAAATGTCTAAACACTTGGAATTGGACGATATGAGTCAATAAAGGTCAAATGGGATTAGTTTTCTGTTGAAAATTACGTGTTCACCCTTAAATTTGTCAAACACTTGAAATACATCGATTTGAGTCAAACTCATTCAAAAGGGAGAGATTTTGGGTATAAAATGACTTCAACACTTTGAATCCGAAGATATAAGCCAACATAGGTCAAATGGGATCAATTTTGAATAGAAAATGACGTATTTACCCTTGAACACGTAATAAACACTTGAAATATAACGATTTGAGTCAAACTCTTTCAAACGGGAGAGGTTTTGTGTATTAAATGACCTATAAACTTCGAATCAGATGATATGAATCAATATAGGTAAAAAAGGATCAATTTTGAGTAAAAAATGATGTATTTACCCTTAAACATGTCATACACACTTAAAATACTTCGATTTGAGTTAAACTCGGTTAAATGGGGGAGGTTTTGGGTATAAAATGACTTAAACACTTCGAATCGGACGACATGAGTCAATTTTAGTCAAATGGGATCATTTTTTAGTAGAAAACGATGTATTTACCCTTCAACATGTCATAAACACTTGAAATACATTGATTTGAGTCAAACTCGGTCAAACGCGAGATGTTTTGTGTATTAAATGACCTAAACACTTCGAATCGGATGATATGAGTCAATATAGGTAAAATGGGATAACGTTTGGGTAGAAAATGATGTATTTACCCTTGAACATGTCATAAACACTTGAAATACATTGATTTGAGTCAAACTTGGTCAAACGAGAGAGGTTCTATGTATAAAATGACCTAACCCTTCGAATCGGACGATATGAGGTGATATACGTCAAATGGGATCAGGTTTGGGTAGAAAATGACGTATTTACTCTTGAACAAGTCATAAACACTTGAAATATATCAATTTGAGTCAAAGTCGTTCAAATAGGAGAGGATTACTTTGAATCGGAAGATATGGTTAATGTAGATCACATAGGATTAATTTTGAGTAGAAAATGACGTATTTACCCTTGAACATGTCATAAACATTTGAAATACATCGATTTGATTGAAACTCGGTCAAGAGGGAGAGGTTTTGTGTATTAAGTGACCCAAACACTCAAACTCGGATAATATAAGTCA
Organism: Dysphania ambrosioides; assembly: GCA_026401315.1. Lineage (NCBI taxonomy): Eukaryota > Viridiplantae > Streptophyta > Magnoliopsida > Caryophyllales > Amaranthaceae > Dysphania > Dysphania ambrosioides. The sequence goes on along the minus strand of CM048668.1, from coordinate 9,242,231 downwards.
ATATAGGTCAAATGGGATAACTTTTGGGTAGAAAATGACGTATTACCCTTGAACATGTCAAAAACACTTGAAATACATCGATTTGATTCGAACTCGATCAAACAGGAGAGGTTTTGTGTATTAAATGACCTACACACTTCAAATCGGATGATATGAGTCAATATAGGTAAAATGGGATAACTTTTGGGTATAAAATGACGTATTTACCCTTGAACATGTCATAAACACTTGAAATACATCAATTTGAGTTAAACTTGGTCAAACAAGAGAGGTTATATGTATTAAATGGCCTAAACGTTTCGAATCGAACGATATGAGGCAATATAGGTCAAGCGGGATCAGTTTTAGGTAGAAAATGACGTATTTACCCTTGAAGATGACATAAACACTTGAAATACATCGATTTCAGTCAAACTCGGTCAAAGAGGAGGGGTTTTGTGTATTAAATGACCATAACACTTTGAATCGGATGAGATGAATCAATATAGGTCAAATAGGATCAATATTGAGTAGAAAATTACGTATTTACCCTTGAACATGTCATAAACACTTGAAATACATCCATTTGAGTCGAACTCGGTCAAATGAGAAAGGTGCATGGTATAAAATGACTTAAATACTTCGAATAAGATGATATGAGTCAATATAGGTGAAATGGGATTAGTTTTGGGTTGAAAATGACATATTTACCCTTAAACATGTAATAAACACTTAAAATACATCGATTTGAGTCAAACACAATCAAAAAGTAGAGATTTTGGGTATAAAATGACTTGAACACTTCGAATCGGAAGATATGAGCCAACAAAGGTCAAGTGGGATCAGTTTTAAATAGAAAATGACGTATTTACCCTTGAACATGTCATTAACACTTGAAATACAACGATTTGAGTCAAACTCTTTTAAATGGGAGAGGTTTTGTGAATTAAATGACCTATAAACTTCGAATCGGATGAAATGAATCAATATAGCTCAAAAAGGATCAATTTTGAGTAGAAAATGACTTATTTACCCTTAAACATGTCTTAAACACTTGAAATACATCGATTTGAGTCAAACTCGGTCAAAAGGGAGAGATTTTGGGTATAAAATGACTTAAACACTACGAATCGAAAAATATGAGCCAACGTGGGTCAATAAGGATCATTGTTTGGTAGAAAATGACGTATTTACTATTGAACATGTCATAAACACTTGAAATACAACAATTTGAGTCAAACTCTGTCAAACGTTAGAGGTTTTATGTATTAAATGACCTTAACACTTTGAATCGGACGATATGAATCAATATAGGTCAAATAGGATCAATTTTGAGTAGAAATGACGTATTTACCCTTAAACATGTCATAAACACTTGAAATACATCGATTTGATTCAAACTCGGTCAATTGAGAGAGGTAATGGGTATAAAATGTCTAAACACTTCGAATTGGACGATATGAGTCAATAAAGGTCAAGTGGGATCAGTTCTCTGTTTAAAATTACGTATTCACCCTTAAATGTGTCAAACACTTGAAATACATCGATTTGAGTCAAACTCATTCAAAAGGGAGAGATTTAAGGTATAAAATGACTTCAACACTTTGAATCCGAAGACATAAGCCAACATAGGTCAAATGGGATCAATTTTGAATAGAAAATGACGTATTTACCCTTGAACACGTAATAAACACTTGAAATATAACGATTTGAGTCAAACTCTTTCAAACGGGAGAGGTTTTGTGTATTAAATGACCTATAAACTTCAAATCAGATGATATGAATCAATATAGGTAAAAAAGGATCAATTTTGAGTAAAAAATGATGTATTTACCCTTAAACATGTCATACACACTTAAAATACTTCGATTTGAGTTAAACTCGGTTAAATGGGGGAGGTTTTGGGTATAAAATGACTTAAACACTTCGAATCGGACGACATGAGTCAATTTTAGTCAAATGGGATCATTTTTTAGTAGAAAACGATGTATTTACCCTTCAACATGTCATAAACACTTGAAATACATTGATTTGAGTCAAACTCGGTCAAACGCGAGATGTTTTGTGTATTAAATGACCTAAACACTTCGAATCGGATGATATGAGTCAATATAGGTAAAATGGGATAACGTTTGGGTAGAAAATGATGTATTTACCCTTGAACATGTCATAAACACTTGAAATACATTGATTTGAGTCAAACTTGGTCAAACGAGAGAGGTTCTATGTATAAAATGACCTAACCCTTCGAATCGGACGATATGAAGTGATATACGTCAAATGGGATCAGGTTTGGGTAGAAAATGACGTATTTACTCTTGAACAAGTCATAAACACTTGAAATATATCAATTTGAGTCAAAGTCGTTCAAATAGGAGAGGATTACTTTGAATCGGAAGATATGGTTAATGTAGATCACATAGGATTAATTTTGAGTAGAAAATGACGTATTTACCCTTGAACATGTCATAAACATTTGAAATACATCGATTTGATTGAAACTCGGTCAAGAGGGAGAGGTTTTGTGTATTAAGTGACCCAAACACTCAAACTCGGATAATATAAGTCAATATAGGTCAAATGGGATAACTTTTGGGTAGAAAATGACGTATTACCCTTGAACATGTCAAAAACACTTGAAATACATCGATTTGATTCGAACTCGATCAAACAGGAGAGGTTTTGTGTATTAAATGACCTACACACTTCAAATCGGATGATATGAGTCAATATAGGTAAAATGGGATAACTTTTGGGTATAAAATGACGTATTTACCCTTGAACATGTCATAAACACTTGAAATACATCAATTTGAGTTAAACTTGGTCAAACAAGAGAGGTTATATGTATTAAATGGCCTAAACGTTTCGAATCGAACGATATGAGGCAATATAGGTCAAGCGGGATCAGTTTTAGGTAGAAAATGACGTATTTACCCTTGAAGATGACATAAACACTTGAAATACATCGATTTCAGTCAAACTCGGTCAAAGAGGAGGGGTTTTGTGTATTAAATGACCATAACACTTTGAATCGGATGAGATGAATCAATATAGGTCAAATAGGATCAATATTGAGTAGAAAATTACGTATTTACCCTTGAACATGTCATAAACACTTGAAATACATCCATTTGAGTCGAACTCGGTCAAATGAGAAAGGTGCATGGTATAAAATGACTTAAATACTTCGAATAAGATGATATGAGTCAATATAGGTGAAATGGGATTAGTTTTGGGTTGAAAATGACATATTTACCCTTAAACATGTAATAAACACTTAAAATACATCGATTTGAGTCAAACACAATCAAAAAGTAGAGATTTTGGGTATAAAATGACTTGAACACTTCGAATCGGAAGATATGAGCCAACAAAGGTCAAGTGGGATCAGTTTTAAATAGAAAATGACGTATTTACCCTTGAACATGTCATTAACACTTGAAATACAACGATCTGAGTCAAACTCTTTTAAATGGGAGAGGTTTTGTGAATTAAATGACCTATAAACTTCGAATCGGATGAAATGAATCAATATAGCTCAAAAAGGATCAATTTTGAGTAGAAAATGACTTATTTACCCTTAAACATGTCTTAAACACTTGAAATACATCGATTTGAGTCAAACTCGGTCAAAAGGGAGAGATTTTGGGTATAAAATGACTTAAACACTACGAATCGAAAAATATGAGCCAACGTGGGTCAATAAGGATCATTGTTTGGTAGAAAATGACGTATTTACTATTGAACATGTCATAAACACTTGAAATACAACAATTTGAGTCAAACTCTGTCAAACGTTAGAGGTTTTATGTATTAAATGACCTTAACACTTTGAATCGGACGATATGAATCAATATAGGTCAAATAGGATCAATTTTGAGTAGAAATGACGTATTTACCCTTAAACATGTCATAAACACTTGAAATACATCGATTTGATTCAAACTCGGTCAATTGAGAGAGGTAATGGGTATAAAATGTCTAAACACTTCGAATTGGACGATATGAGTCAATAAAGGTCAAGTGGGATCAGTTCTCTGTTTAAAATTACGTATTCACCCTTAAATGTGTCAAACACTTGAAATACATCGATTTGAGTCAAACTCATTCAAAAGGGAGAGATTTTGGGTATAAAATGACTTCAACACTTTGAATCCGAAGATATAAGCCAACATAGGTCAAATGGGATCAATTTTGAATAGAAAATGACGTATTTACCCTTGAACACGTAATAAACACTTGAAATATAACGATTTGAGTCAAACTCTTTCAAACGGGAGAGGTTTTGTGTATTAAATGACCTATAAACTTCGAATCAGATGATATGAATCAATATAGGTAAAAAAGGATCAATTTTGAGTAAAAAATGATGTATTTACCCTTAAACATGTCATACACACTTAAAATACTTCGATTTGAGTTAAACTCGGTTAAATGGGGGAGGTTTTGGGTATAAAATGACTTAAACACTTCGAATCGGACGACATGAGTCAATTTTAGTCAAATGGGATCATTTTTTAGTAGAAAACGATGTATTTACCCTTCAACATGTCATAAACACTTGAAATACATTGATTTGAGTCAAACTCGGTCAAACGCGAGATGTTTTGTGTATTAAATGACCTAAACACTTCGAATCGGATGATATGAGTCAATATAGGTAAAATGGGATAACGTTTGGGTAGAAAATGATGTATTTACCCTTGAACATGTCATAAACACTTGAAATACATTGATTTGAGTCAAACTTGGTCAAACGAGAGAGGTTCTATGTATAAAATGACCTAACCCTTCGAATCGGACGATATGAGGTGATATACGTCAAATGGGATCAGGTTTGGGTAGAAAATGACGTATTTACTCTTGAACAAGTCATAAACACTTGAAATATATCAATTTGAGTCAAAGTCGTTCAAATAGGAGAGGATTACTTTGAATCGGAAGATATGGTTAATGTAGATCACATAGGATTAATTTTGAGTAGAAAATGACGTATTTACCCTTGAACATGTCATAAACATTTGAAATACATCGATTTGATTGAAACTCGGTCAAGAGGGAGAGGTTTTGTGTATTAAGTGACCCAAACACTCAAACTCGGATAATATAAGTCAATATAGGTCAAATGGGATAACTTTTGGGTAGAAAATGACGTATTACCCTTGAACATGTCAAAAACACTTGAAATACATCGATTTGATTCGAACTCGATCAAACAGGAGAGGTTTTGTGTATTAAATGACCTACACACTTCAAATCGGATGATATGAGTCAATATAGGTAAAATGGGATAACTTTTGGGTATAAAATGACGTATTTACCCTTGAACATGTCATAAACACTTGAAATACATCAATTTGAGTTAAACTTGGTCAAACAAGAGAGGTTATATGTATTAAATGGCCTAAACATTTCGAATCGAACGATATGAGGCAATATAGGTCAAGCGGGATCAGTTTTAGGTAGAAAATGACGTATTTACCCTTGAAGATGACATAAACACTTGAAATACATCGATTTCAGTCAAACTCGGTCAAAGAGGAGGGGTTTTGTGTATTAAATGACCATAACACTTTGAATCGGATGAGATGAATCAATATAGGTCAAATAGGATCAATATTGAGTAGAAAATTACGTATTTACCCTTGAACATGTCATAAACACTTGAAATACATCCATTTGAGTCGAACTCGGTCAAATGAGAAAGGTGCATGGTATAAAATGACTTAAATACTTCGAATAAGATGATATGAGTCAATATAGGTGAAATGGGATTAGTTTTGGGTTGAAAATGACATATTTACCCTTAAACATGTAATAAACACTTAAAATACATCGATTTGAGTCAAACACAATCAAAAAGTAGAGATTTTGGGTATAAAATGACTTGAACACTTCGAATCGGAAGATATGAGCCAACAAAGGTCAAGTGGGATCAGTTTTAAATAGAAAATGACGTATTTACCCTTGAACATGTCATTAACACTTGAAATACAACGATTTGAGTCAAACTCTTTTAAATGGGAGAGGTTTTGTGAATTAAATGACCTATAAACTTCGAATCGGATGAAATGAATCAATATAGCTCAAAAAGGATCAATTTTGAGTAGAAAATGACTTATTTACCCTTAAACATGTCTTAAACACTTGAAATACATCGATTTGAGTCAAACTCGGTCAAAAGGGAGAGATTTTGGGTATAAAATGACTTAAACACTACGAATCGAAAAATATGAGCCAACGTGGGTCAATAAGGATCATTGTTTGGTAGAAAATGACGTATTTACTATTGAACATGTCATAAACACTTGAAATACAACAATTTGAGTCAAACTCTGTCAAACGTTAGAGGTTTTATGTATTAAATGACCTTAACACTTTGAATCGGACGATATGAATCAATATAGGTCAAATAGGATCAATTTTGAGTAGAAATGACGTATTTACCCTTAAACATGTCATAAACACTTGAAATACATCGATTTGATTCAAACTCGGTTAATTGAGAGAGGTAATGGGTATAAAATGTCTAAACACTTCGAATTGGACGATATGAGTCAATAAAGGTCAAGTGGGATCAGTTTTCTGTTGAAAATTACGTGTTCACCCTTAAATTTGTCAAACACTTGAAATACATCGATTTGAGTCAAACTCATTCAAAAGGGAGAGATTTTGGGTATAAAATGACTTCAACACTTTGAATCCGAAGAAATAAGCCAACATAGGTCAAATGGGATCAATTTTGAATAGAAAATGACGTATTTACCCTTGAACACGTAATAAACACTTGAAATATAACGATTTGAGTCAAACTCTTTCAAAAGGGAGAGGTTTTGTGTATTAAATGACCTATAAACTTCGAATCAGATGATATGAATCAATATAGGTAAAAAAGGATCAATTTTGAGTAAAAAATGATGTATTTACCCTTAAACATGTCATACACACTTAAAATACTTCGATTTGAGTTAAACTCGGTTAAATGGGGGAGGTTTTGGGTATAAAATGACTTAAACACTTCGAATCGGACGACATGAGTCAATTTTAGTCAAATGGGATCATTTTTTAGTAGAAAACGATGTATTTACCCTTCAACATGTCATAAACACTTGAAATACATTGATTTGAGTCAAACTCGGTCAAACGCGAGATGTTTTGTGTATTAAATGACCTAAACACTTCGAATCGGATGATATGAGTCAATATAGGTAAAATGGGATAACGTTTGGGTAGAAAATGATGTATTTACCCTTGAACATGTCATAAACACTTGAAATACATTGATTTGAGTCAAACTTGGTCAAACGAGAGAGGTTCTATGTATAAAATGACCTAACCCTTCGAATCGGACGATATGAGGTGATATACGTCAAATGGGATCAGGTTTGGGTAGAAAATGACGTATTTACTCTTGAACAAGTCATAAACACTTGAAATATATCAATTTGAGTCAAAGTCGTTCAAATAGGAGAGGATTACTTTGAATCGGAAGATATGGTTAATGTAGATCACATAGGATTAATTTTGAGTAGAAAATGACGTATTTACCCTTGAACATGTCATAAACATTTGAAATACATCGATTTGATTGAAACTCGGTCAAGAGGGAGAGGTTTTGTGTATTAAGTGACCCAAACACTCAAACTCGGATAATATAAGTCAATATAGGTCAAATGGGATAACTTTTGGGTAGAAAATGACGTATTACCCTTGAACATGTCAAAAACACTTGAAATACATCGATTTGATTCGAACTCGATCAAACAGGAGAGGTTTTGTGTATTAAATGACCTACACACTTCAAATCGGATGATATGAGTCAATATAGGTAAAATGGGATAACTTTTGGGTATAAAATGACGTATTTACCCTTGAACATGTCATAAACACTTGAAATACATCAATTTGAGTTAAACTTGGTCAAACAAGAGAGGTTATATGTATTAAATGGCCTAAACGTTTCGAATCGAACGATATGAGGCAATATAGGTCAAGCGGGATCAGTTTTAGGTAGAAAATGACGTATTTACCCTTGAAGATGACATAAACACTTGAAATACATCGATTTCAGTCAAACTCGGTCAAAGAGGAGGGGTTTTGTGTATTAAATGACCATAACACTTTGAATCGGATGAGATGAATCAATATAGGTCAAATAGGATCAATATTGAGTAGAAAATTACGTATTTACCCTTGAACATGTCATAAACACTTGAAATACATCCATTTGAGTCGAACTCGGTCAAATGAGAAAGGTGCATGGTATAAAATGACTTAAATACTTCGAATAAGATGATATGAGTCAATATAGGTGAAATGGGATTAGTTTTGGGTTGAAAATGACATATTTACCCTTAAACATGTAATAAACACTTAAAATACATCGATTTGAGTCAAACACAATCAAAAAGTAGAGATTTTGGGTATAAAATGACTTGAACACTTTGAATCGGAAGATATGAGCCAACAAAGGTCAAGTGGGATCAGTTTTAAATAGAAAATGACGTATTTACCCTTGAACATGTCATTAACACTTGAAATACAACGATTTGAGTCAAACTCTTTTAAATGGGAGAGGTTTTGTGAATTAAATGACCTATAAACTTCGAATCGGATGAAATGAATCAATATAGCTCAAAAAGGATCAATTTTGAGTAGAAAATGACTTATTTACCCTTAAACATGTCTTAAACACTTGAAATACATCGATTTGAGTCAAACTCGGTCAAAAGGGAGAGATTTTGGGTATAAAATGACTTAAACACTACGAATCGAAAAATATGAGCCAACGTGGGTCAATAAGGATCATTGTTTGGTAGAAAATGACGTATTTACTATTGAACATGTCATAAACACTTGAAATACAACAATTTGAGTCAAACTCTGTCAAACGTTAGAGGTTTTATGTATTAAATGACCTTAACACTTTGAATCGGACGATATGAATCAATATAGGTCAAATAGGATCAATTTTGAGTAGAAATGACGTATTTACCCTTAAACATGTCATAAACACTTGAAATACATCGATTTGATTCAAACTCGGTCAATTGAGAGAGGTAATGGGTATAAAATGTCTAAACACTTTGAATTGGACGATATGAGTCAATAAAGGTTAAATGGGATCAGTTTTCTGTTGAAAATTACGTGTTCACCCTTAAATTTGTCAAACACTTGAAATACATCGATTTGAGTCAAACTCATTCAAAAGGGAGAGATTTTGGGTATAAAATGACTTCAACACTTTGAATCCGAAGACATAAGCCAACATAGGTCAAATGGGATCAATTTTGAATAGAAAATGACGTATTTACCCTTGAACACGTAATAAACACTTGAAATATAACGATTTGAGTCAAACTCTTTCAAACGGGAGAGGTTTTGTGTATTAAATGACCTATAAACTTCGAATCGGATGATATGAATCAATATAGGTAAAAAAGGATCAATTTTGAGTAAAAAATGATGTATTTACCCTTAAACATGTCATACACACTTAAAATACTTTGATTTGAGTTAAACTCGGTTAAATGGGGGAGGTTTTGGGTATAAAATGACTTAAACACTTCGAATCGGACGACATGAGTCAATTTTAGTCAAATGGGATCATTTTTGAGTAGAAAACGATGTATTTACCCTTCAACATGTCATAAACACTTGAAATACATTGATTTGAGTCAAACTCGGTCAAACGGGAGATGTTTTGTGTATTAAATGACCTAAACACTTCGAATCGGATGATATGAGTCAATATAGGTCAAATGGGATAACATTTGGGTAGAAAATGATGTATTTACCCTTGAACATGTCATAAACACTTGAAATACATTGATTTGAGTCAAACTTGGTCAAACGAGAGAGGTTCTATGTATAAAATGACCTAACCATTCGAATCGGACGATATGAGGGGATATACGTCAAATGGGATCAGGTTTGGGTAGAAAATGACGTATTTACTCTTGAACGAGTCATAAACAGTTGAAATATATCAATTTGAGTCAAAGTCGTTCAAATAGGAGAGGATTACTTTGAATCGGAAGATATGATCAATGTAGATCACATAGGATTAATTTTGAGTAGAAAATGACGTATTTACCCTTGAACATGTCATAAACATTTGAAATACATCGATTTGATTGAAACTCGGTCAAGAGGGAGAGGTTTTGTGTATTAAGTGACCCAAACACTCAAACTCGGATAATATAAGTCAATATAGGTCAAATGGGATAACTTTTGGGTAGAAAATGACGTATTACCCTTGAACATGTCAAAAACACTTGAAATACATCGATTTGATTCGAACTCGATCAAACAGGAGAGGTTTTGTGTATTAAATGACCTACACACTTCAAATCGGATGATATGAGTCAATATAGGTAAAATGGGATAACTTTTGGGTATAAAATGACGTATTTACCCTTGAACATGTCATAAACACTTGAAATACATCAATTTGAGTTAAACTTGGTCAAACAAGAGAGGTTATATGTATTAAATGGCCTAAACGTTTCGAATCGAACGATATGAGGCAATATAGGTCAAGCGGGATCAGTTTTAGGTAGAAAATGACGTATTTACCCTTGAAGATGACATAAACACTTGAAATACATCGATTTCAGTCAAACTCGGTCAAAGAGGAGGGGTTTTGTGTATTAAATGACCATAACACTTTGAATCGGATGAGATGAATCAATATAGGTCAAATAGGATCAATATTGAGTAGAAAATTACGTATTTACCCTTGAACATGTCATAAACACTTGAAATACATCCATTTGAGTCGAACTCGGTCAAATGAGAAAGGTGCATGGTATAAAATGACTTAAATACTTCGAATAAGATGATATGAGTCAATATAGGTGAAATGGGATTAGTTTTGGGTTGAAAATGACATATTTACCCTTAAACATGTAATAAACACTTAAAATACATCGATTTGAGTCAACCACAATCAAAAAGTAGAGATTTTGGGTATAAAATGACTTGAACACTTCGAATCGGAAGATATGAGCCAACAAAGGTCAAGTGGGATCAGTTTTAAATAGAAAATGACGTATTTACCCTTGAACATGTCATTAACACTTGAAATACAACGATTTGAGTCAAACTCTTTTAAATGGGAGAGGTTTTGTGAATTAAATGACCTATAAACTTCGAATCGGATGAAATGAATCAATATAGCTCAAAAAGGATCAATTTTGAGTAGAAAATGACTTATTTACCCTTAAACATGTCTTAAACACTTGAAATACATCGATTTGAGTCAAACTCGGTCAAAAGGGAGAGATTTTGGGTATAAAATGACTTAAACACTACGAATCGAAAAATATGAGCCAACGTGGGTCAATAAGGATCATTGTTTGGTAGAAAATGACGTATTTACTATTGAACATGTCATAAACACTTGAAATACAACAATTTGAGTCAAACTCTGTCAAACGTTAGAGGTTTTATGTATTAAATGACCTTAACACTTTGAATCGGACGATATGAATCAATATAGGTCAAATAGGATCAATTTTGAGTAGAAATGACGTATTTACCCTTAAACATGTCATAAACACTTGAAATACATCGATTTGATTCAAACTCGGTCAATTGAGAGAGGTAATGGGTATAAAATGTCTAAACACTTGGAATTGGACGATATGAGTCAATAAAGGTCAAATGGGATTAGTTTTCTGTTGAAAATTACGTGTTCACCCTTAAATTTGTCAAACACTTGAAATACATCGATTTGAGTCAAACTCATTCAAAAGGGAGAGATTTTGGGTATAAAATGACTTCAACACTTTGAATCCGAAGACATAAGCCAACATAGGTCAAATGGGATCAATTTTGAATAGAAAATGACGTATTTACCCTTGAACACGTAATAAACACTTGAAATATAACGATTTGAGTCAAACTCTTTCAAACGGGAGAGGTTTTGTGTATTAAATGACCTATAAACTTCGAATCGGATGATATGAATCAATATAGGTAAAAAAGGATCAATTTTGAGTAAAAAATGATGTATTTACCCTTAAACATGTCATACACACTTAAAATACTTTGATTTGAGTTAAACTCGGTTAAATGGGGGAGGTTTTGGGTATAAAATGACTTAAACACTTCGAATCGGACGACATGAGTCAATTTTAGTCAAATGGGATCATTTTTGAGTAGAAAACGATGTATTTACCCTTCAACATGTCATAAACACTTGAAATACATTGATTTGAGTCAAACTCGGTCAAACGGGAGATGTTTTGTGTATTAAATGACCTAAACACTTCGAATCGGATGATATGAGTCAATATAGGTCAAATGGGATAACGTTTGGGTAGAAAATGATGTATTTACCCTTGAACATGTCATAAACACTTGAAATACATTGATTTGAGTCAAACTTGGTCAAACGAGAGAGGGTTCTATGTATAAAATGACCTAACCCTTCGAATCGGACGATATGAGGTGATATTCGTCAAATGGGATCAGGTTTGGGTAGAAAATGACGTATTTACTCTTGAAGAAGTCATAAACAGTTGAAATATATCAATTTGAGTCAAAGTCGTTCAAATAGGAGAGGATTACTTTGAATCGGAAGATATGATCAATGTAGATCACATAGGATTAATTTTGGGTAGAAAATGACGTATTACCCTTGAACATGTCAAAAACACTTGAAATACATCGATTTGATTCCAACTTGATCAAACAGGAGAGTTTTGTGTATTAAATGACCTACACACTTCAAATCGGATGATATGAGTCAATATAGGTAAAATGGGATAACTTTTGGGTACAAAATGACGTATTTACCCTTGAACATGTCATAAATACTTGAAATACATCAATTTGAGTTAAACTTGGTCAAACAAGAGAGATTCTATGTATTAAATGACCTAAACGTTTCGAATCGAACGATATGAGGCAATTTAGGTCAAGTGGGATCAGTTTTAGGTAGAAAATGACGTAGTTACCCCTGAAGATGACATAAACACTTGAAATACATCGATTTCAGTCAAACTCGGTCAAAGAGGAGGGGTTTTGTGTATTAAATGACCTTAACACTTTGAATCGGATGATATGAATCAATATAGGTCAAATAGGATCAATATTGAGTAGAAAATGACGTATTTACCCTTGAACATGTCATAAACACTTGAAATACATCCATTTGAGTCGAACTCGGTCAAATGAGAAAGGTGCATGGTATAAAATGACTTAAATACTTCGAATAAGATGATATGAGTCAATATAGGTGAAATGGGATTAGTTTTAGGTTGAAAATGACATATTTACCCTTAAACATGTAATAAACACTTAAAATACATCGATTTGAGTCAAACACAATCAAAAAGTAGAGATTTTGGGTATAAAATGACTTGAACACTTCGAATCGGAAGATATGAGCCAACAAAGGTAAAGTGGGATCAGTTTTAAATAGAAAATGACGTATTTACCCTTGAACATGTCATTAACACTTGAAATACAACGATTTGAGTCAAACTCTTTTAAATGGGAGAGGTTTTGTGAATTAAATGACCTATAAACTTCGAATCGGATGAAATGAATCAATATAGCTCAAAAAGGATCAATTTTGAGTAGAAAATGACTTATTTACCCTTAAACATGTCTTAAACACTTGAAATACATCGATTTGAGTCAAACTCGGTCAAAAGGGAGAGATTTTGGGTATAAAATGACTTAAACACTACGAATCGAAAAATATGAGCCAACGTGGGTCAATAAGGATCATTGTTTGATATGATAGAGGATGCCAAATTCGAAGGATTGGTTGAAGCTTTAAAGAAGAATGCTACCATGGGAGAGTTGTTGGCTTATGGAGACACGAATCTTCTAGCCATCAAAGGGGAACATTTGCATGTGCATGATAACACGCAAATGTAAATGAGGATTGGTGGACATAGGGAATAAGTTGGTTTTGCCTATGAGTTTTCTCCCATTTCATTTGATAGGGTTTTTCTCATTTTAGGCATAGGTGTGTTTTGAACTTTCCATTTTCAGATTTTATGATTCTATAATTGTGGAAGCCATGGAGGTGATGATTGATGGAAGGCCTTGATCAAAAGCTAAAATCTTGGAGTAATTTTCGAAGATTGAAAATTTTGACCAAGGAGGAAAATTTTAAGACAAGGGGAGGTGCTTGTTACATTGAGATGTGCTTATTACATCTTATCGGTGCTTTATTACGACTTAAGTGACATGGCAAGTGGCATGGCATGGGTATGGACGTGGCTACACACATGGGATTGGATATTTAGTGTTTTACTTTAAATAAAATAGGATTAGAGTAGTTAATTTGTAATATTATCTTTTTAGGTAGGATAAGATTCTAATTAAGATAAGATAGTGTTAGAGTTTTAGTAGGATTATGTAATAAATAGGTGGCATTATCCTATTGGTTATTAGGAGTCCTTTTAGAAGTAGGAGGCCTAGTCATAATATGATTGAAACTCTCAAGCTATGGGTATAAATAGATGTGCACCCAAGCTTGGAAAAATCAGATTTGGAGATTCTTTTCTATATATTCTTCAATAAACTTAGAGAGTTTGTTGTTTTTCTTTGTGTGTAACAAAGAGTTGTGAATTGGTGCTTAAAGCTTTAGATTCACGTGAGGAAGTGTAGGAATTGAGGGTGCTTTGCTTTAATCAATTCTTAAACTTTCGCCCTAGATTTAAAACCTTTGGTGCGTAGCTTTAGAGGGTTTTCTATCTAGTTCTATCCCTTTTGTGTGGATTAAGGTTTCAATACCTAGATTCACATCATTGTTTGGTAGAAAATGACGTATTTACTATTGAACATGTCATAAACACTTGAAATACAACAATTTGAGTCAAACTCTGTCAAACGTTAGAGGTTTTATGTATTAAATGACCTTAACACTTTGAATCGGACGATATGAATCAATATAGGTCAAATAGGATCAATTTTGAGTAGAAATGACGTATTTACCCTTAAACATGTCATAAACACTTGAAATACATCGATTTGATTCAAACTCGGTCAATTGAGAGAGGTAATGGGTATAAAATGTCTAAACACTTTGAATTGGACGATATGAGTCAATAAAGGTTAAATGGGATCAGTTTTCTGTTGAAAATTACGTGTTCACCCTTAAATTTGTCAAACACTTGAAATACATCGATTTGAGTCAAACTCATTCAAAAGGGAGAGATTTTGGGTATAAAATGACTTCAACACTTTGAATCCGAAGATATAAGCCAACATAGGTCAAATGGGATCAATTTTGAATAGAAAATGACGTATTTACCCTTGAACACGTAATAAACACTTGAAATATAACGATTTGAGTCAAACTCTTACAAACGGGAGAGGTTTTGTGTATTAAATGACCTATAAACTTCGAATCGGATGATATGAATCAATATAGGTAAAAAAGGATCAATTTTGAGTAAAAAATGATGTATTTACCCTTAAACATGTCATACACACTTAAAATACTTTGATTTGAGTTAAACTCGGTTAAATGGGGGAGGTTTTGGGTATAAAATGACTTAAACACTTCGAATCGGACGACATGAGTCAATTTTAGTCAAATGGGATCATTTTTGAGTAGAAAACGATGTATTTACCCTTCAACATGTCATAAACACTTGAAATACATTGATTTGAGTCAAACTCGGTCAAACGGGAGATGTTTTGTGTATTAAATGACCTAAACACTTCGAATCGGATGATATGAGTCAATATAGGTCAAATGGGATAACGTTTGGGTAGAAAATGATGTATTTACCCTTGAACATGTCATAAACACTTGAAATACATTGATTTGAGTCAAACTTGGTCAAACGAGAGAGGTTCTATGTATAAAATGACCTAACCCTTCGAATCGGACGATATGAGGTGATATACGTCAAATGGGATCAGGTTTGGGTAGAAAATGACGTATTTACTCTTGAACGAGTCATAAACAGTTGAAATATATCAATTTGAGTCAAAGTCGTTCAAATAGGAGAGGATTACTTTGAATCGGAAGATATGATCAATGTAGATCACATAGGATTAATTTTGAGTAGAAAATGACGTATTTACCCTTGAACATGTCATAAACATTTGAAATACATCGATTTGATTGAAACTCGGTCAAGAGGGAGAGGTTTTGTGTATTAAGTGACCCAAACACTCAAACTCGGATAATATAAGTCAATATAGGTCAAATGGGATAACTTTTGGGTAGAAAATGACGTATTACCCTTGAACATGTCAAAAACACTTGAAATACATCGATTTGATTCCAACTCGATCAAACAGGAGAGTTTTTGTGTATTAAATGACCTACACACTTCAAATCGGATGATATGAGTCAATATAGGTAAAATGGGATAACTTTTGGGTACAAAATGACGTATTTACCCTTGAACATGTCATAAACACTTGAAATACATCAATTTGAGTTAAACTTGGTCAAACAAGAGAGATTCTATGTATTAAATGACCTAAACGTTTCGAATCGAACGATATGAGGCAATATAGGTCAAGGGGGATCAGTTTTAGGTAGAAAATGACGTAGTTACCTTTGAAGATGACATAAACACTTGAAATACATCGATTTCAGTCAAACTCGGTCAAAGAGGAGGGGTTTTGTGTATTAAATGACCTTAACACTTTGAATCGGATGATATGAATCAATATAGGTCAAATAGGATCAATATTGAGTAGAAAATGACGTATTTACCCTTGAACATGTCATAAACACTTGAAATACATCCATTTGAGTCGAACTCGGTCAAATGAGAAAGGTGCATGGTATAAAATGACTTAAATACTTCGAATAAGATGATATGAGTCAATATAGGTGAAATGGGATTAGTTTTGGGTTAAAAATGACATATTTACCCTTAAACATGTAATAAACACTTAAAATACATCGATTTGAGTCAAACACAATCAAAAAGTAGAGATTTTGGGTATAAAATGACTTGAACACTTCGAATCGGAAGATATGAGCCAACAAAGGTCAAGTGGGATCAGTTTTAAATAGAAAATGACGTATTTACCCTTGAACATGTCATTAACACTTGAAATACAACGATTTGAGTCAAACTCTTTTAAATGGGAGAGGTTTTGTGAATTAAATGACCTATAAACTTCGAATCGGATGAAATGAATCAATATAGCTCAAAAAGGATCAATTTTGAGTAGAAAATGACTTATTTACCCTTAAACATGTCTTAAACACTTGAAATACATCGATTTGAGTCAAACTCGGTCAAAAGGGAGAGATTTTGGGTATAAAATGACTTAAACACTACGAATCGGAAAATATGAGCCAACGTGGGTCAATAAGGATCATTGTTTGGTAGAAAATGACGTATTTACTATTGAACATGTCATAAACACTTGAAATACAACAATTTGAGTCAAACTCTGTCAAACGTTAGAGGTTTTATGTATTAAATGACCTTAACACTTTGAATCGGACGATATGAATCAATATAGGTCAAATAGGATCAATTTTGAGTAGAAATGACGTATTTACCCTTAAACATGTCATAAACACTTGAAATACATCGATTTGATTCAAACTCGGTCAATTGAGAGAGGTAATGGGTATAAAATGTCTAAACACTTTGAATTGGACGATATGAGTCAATAAAGGTTAAATGGGATCAGTTTTCTGTTGAAAATTACGTGTTCACCCTTAAATTTGTCAAACACTTGAAATACATCGATTTGAGTCAAACTCATTCAAAAGGGAGAGATTTTGGGTATAAAATGACTTCAACACTTTGAATCCGAAGATATAAGCCAACATAGGTCAAATGGGATCAATTTTGAATAGAAAATGACGTATTTACCCTTGAACACGTAATAAACACTTGAAATATAACGATTTGAGTCAAACTCTTTCAAACGGGAGAGGTTTTGTGTATTAAATGACCTATAAACTTCGAATCGGATGATATGAATCAATATAGGTAAAAAAGGATCAATTTTGAGTAAAAAATGATGTATTTACCCTTAAACATGTCATACACACTTAAAATACTTTGATTTGAGTTAAACTCGGTTAAATGGGGGAGGTTTTGGGTATAAAATGACTTAAACACTTCGAATCGGACGACATGAGTCAATTTTAGTCAAATGGGATCATTTTTGAGTAGAAAACGATGTATTTACCCTTCAACATGTCATAAACACTTGAAATACATTGATTTGAGTCAAACTCGGTCAAACGGGAGATGTTTTGTGTATTAAATGACCTAAACACTTCGAATCGGATGATATGAGTCAATATAGGTCAAATGGGATAACATTTGGGTAGAAAATGATGTATTTACCCTTGAACATGTCATAAACACTTGAAATACATTGATTTGAGTCAAACTTGGTCAAACGAGAGAGGTTCTATGTATAAAATGACCTAACCCTTCGAATCGGACGATATGAGGTGATATTCGTCAAATGGGATCAGGTTTGGGTAGAAAATGACGTATTTACTCTTGAAGAAGTCATAAACAGTTGAAATATATCAATTTGAGTCAAAGTCGTTCAAATAGGAGAGGATTACTTTGAATCGGAAGATATGATCAATGTAGATCACATAGGATTAATTTTGGGTAGAAAATGACGTATTACCCTTGAACATGTCAAAAACACTTGAAATACATCGATTTGATTCCAACTTGATCAAACAGGAGAGTTTTGTGTATTAAATGACCTACACACTTCAAATCGGATGATATGAGTCAATATAGGTCAAATGGGATAACTTTTGGGTACAAAATGACGTATTTACCCTTGAACATGTCATAATACTTGAAATACATCAATTTGAGTTAAACTTGGTCAAACAAGAGAGATTCTATGTATTAAATGACCTAAACGTTTCGAATCGAACGATATGAGGCAATATAGGTCAAGTGGGATCAGTTTTAGGTGGAAAATGACGTAGTTACCCTTGAAGATGACATAAACACTTGAAATACATCGATTTCAGTCAAACTCGGTCAAAGAGGAGGGGTTTTGTGTATTAAATGACCTTAACACTTTGAATCGGATGATATGAATCAATATAGGTCAAATAGGATCAATATTGAGTAGAAAATAACGTATTTACCCTTGAACATGTCATAAACACTTGAAATACATCCATTTGAGTCGAACTCGGTCAAATGAGAAAGGTGCATGGTATAAAATGACTTAAATACTTCGAATAAGATGATATGAGTCAATATAGGTGAAATGGGATTAGTTTTAGGTTGAAAATGACATATTTACCCTTAAACATGTAATAAACACTTAAAATACATCGATTTGAGTCAAACACAATCAAAAAGTAGAGATTTTGGGTATAAAATGACTTGAACACTTCGAATCGGAAGATATGAGCCAACAAAGGTAAAGTGGGATCAGTTTTAAATAGAAAATGACGTATTTACCCTTGAACATGTCATTAACACTTGAAATACAACGATTTGAGTCAAACTCTTTTAAATGGGAGAGGTTTTGTGAATTAAATGACCTATAAACTTCGAATCGGATGAAATGAATCAATATAGCTCAAAAAGGATCAATTTTGAGTAGAAAATGACTTATTTACCCTTAAACATGTCTTAAACACTTGAAATACATCGATTTGAGTCAAACTCGGTCAAAAGGGAGAGATTTTGGGTATAAAATGACTTAAACACTACGAATCGAAAAATATGAGCCAACGTGGGTCAATAAGGATCATTGTTTGGTAGAAAATGACGTATTTACTATTGAACATGTCATAAACACTTGAAATACAACAATTTGAGTCAAACTCTGTCAAACGTTAGAGGTTTTATGTATTAAATGACCTTAACACTTTGAATCGGACGATATGAATCAATACAGGTCAAATAGGATCAATTTTGAGTAGAAATGACGTATTTACCCTTAAACATGTCATAAACACTTGAAATACATCGATTTGATTCAAACTCGGTCAATTGAGAGAGGTAATGGATATAAAATGTCTAAACACTTCGAATTGGACGATATGAGTCCATAAAGGTCAAATGGGATCAGTTCTCTGTTTAAAATTACGTATTCACCCTTAAATGTGTCAAACACTTGAAATACATCGATTTGAGTCAAACTCATTTAAAAGGGAGAGATTTTGGGTATAAAATGACTTCAACACTTTGAATCCGAAGATGTAAGCCAACATAGGTCAAATGGGATCAATTTTGAATAGAAAATGACGTATTTACCCTTGAACACGTAATAAACACTTGAAATATAACGATTTGAGTCAAACTCTTTCAAACGGGAGAGGTTTTGTGTATTAAATGACCTATAAACTTCGAATCGGATGATATGAATCAATATAGGTAAAAAAGGATCAATTTTGAGTAAAAAATGATGTATTTACCCTTAAACATGTCATACACACTTAAAATACTTTGATTTGAGTTAAACTCGGTTAAATGGGGGAGGTTTTGGGTATAAAATGACTTAAACACTTCGAATCGGACGACATGAGTCAATTTTAGTCAAATGGGATCATTTTTGAGTAGAAAACGATGTATTTACCCTTCAACATGTCATAAACACTTGAAATACATTGATTTGAGTCAAACTCGGTCAAACGGGAGATGTTTTGTGTATTAAATGACCTAAACACTTCGAATCGGATGATATAGTCAATATAGGTCAAATGGGATAACGTTTGGGTAGAAAATGATGTATTTACCCTTGAACATGTCATAAACACTTGAAATACATTGATTTGAGTCAAACTTGGTCAAACGAGAGAGGTTCTATGTATAAAATGACCTAACCCTTCGAATCGGACGATATGAGGTGATATACGTCAAATGGGATCAGGTTTGGGTAGAAAATGACGTATTTACTCTTGAACGAGTCATAAACAGTTGAAATATATCAATTTGAGTCAAAGTCGTTCAAATAGGAGAGGATTACTTTGAATCGGAAGATATGATCAATGTAGATCACATAGGATTAATTTTGAGTAGAAAATGACGTATTTACCCTTGAACATGTCATAAACATTTGAAATACATCGATTTGATTGAAACTCGGTCAAGAGGGAGAGGTTTTGTGTATTAAGTGACCCAAACACTCAAACTCGGATAATATAAGTCAATATAGGTCAAATGGGATAACTTTTGGTAGAAAATGACGTATTACCCTTGAACATGTCAAAAACACTTGAAATACATCGATTTGATTCCAACTCGATCAAACAGGAGAGTTTTTGTGTATTAAATGACCTACACACTTCAAATCGGATGATATGAGTCAATATAGGTAAAATGGGATAACTTTTGGGTACAAAATGACGTATTTACCCTTGAACATGTCATAAACACTTGAAATACATCAATTTGAGTTAAACTTGGTCAAACAAGAGAGATTCTATGTATTAAATGACCTAAACGTTTCGAATCGAACGATATGAGGCAATATAGGTCAAGGGGGATCAGTTTTAGGTAGAAAATGACGTAGTTACCCTTGAAGATGACATAAACACTTGAAATACATCGATTTCAGTCAAACTCGGTCAAAGAGGAGGGGTTTTGTGTATTAAATGACCTTAACACTTTGAATCGGATGATATGAATCAATATAGGTCAAATAGGATCAATATTGAGTAGAAAATGACGTATTTACCCTGGAACATGTCATAAACACTTGAAATACATCCATTTGAGTCGAACTCGGTCAAATGAGAAAGGTGCATGGTATAAAATGACTTAAATACTTCGAATAAGATGATATGAGTCAATATAGGTGAAATGGGATTAGTTTTGGGTTAAAAATGACATATTTACCCTAAACATGTAATAAACACTTAAAATACATCGATTTGAGTCAAACACAATCAAAAAGTAGAGATTTTGGGTATAAAATGACTTGAACACTTCGAATCGGAAGATATGAGCCAACAAAGGTCAAGTGGGATCAGTTTTAAATAGAAAATGACGTATTTACCCTTGAACATGTCATTAACACTTGAAATACAACGATTTGAGTCAAACTCTTTTAAATGGGAGAGGTTTTGTGAATTAAATGACCTATAAACTTCGAATCGGATGAAATGAATCAATATAGCTCAAAAAGGATCAATTTTGAGTAGAAAATGACTTATTTACCCTTAAACATGTCTTAAACACTTGAAATACATCGATTTGAGTCAAACTCGGTCAAAAGGGAGAGATTTTGGGTATAAAATGACTTAAACACTACGAATCGAAAAATATGAGCCAACGTGGGTCAATAAGGATCATTGTTTGGTAGAAAATGACGTATTTACTATTGAACATGTCATAAACACTTGAAATACAACAATTTGAGTCAAACTCTGTCAAACGTTAGAGGTTTTATGTATTAAATGACCTTAACACTTTGAATCGGACGATATGAATCAATATAGGTCAAATAGGATCAATTTTGAGTAGAAATGACGTATTTACCCTTAAACATGTCATAAACACTTGAAATACATCGATTTGATTCAAACTCGGTCAATTGAGAGAGGTAATGGGTATAAAATGACTAAACACTTCGAATTGGACGATATGAGTCAATAAAGGTCAAATGGGATCAGTTTTCTGTTTAAAATTACGTGTTCACCCTTAAATATGTCAAACACTTGAAATACATCGATTTGAGTCAAACTCATTCAAAAGGGAGAGATTTTGGGTATAAAATGACTTCAATCACTTTGAATCCGAAGATATAAGCCAACATAGGTCAAATGGGATCAATTTTGAATAGAAAATGACGTATTTACCCTTGAACACGTAATAAACACTTGAAATATAACGATTTGAGTCAAACTCTTTCAAACAAGAGAGGTTTTGTGTATTAAATGACCTATAAACTTCGAATCAGATGATATGAATCAATATAGGTAAAAAAGGATCAATTTTGAGAAAAACTGATGTATTTACCCTTAAACATGTCATACAAACATAAAATACTTCGATTTGAGTTAAACTCGGTTAAATGGGGGAGGTTTTGGGTATAAAATGACTTGAACACTTTGAATCGGACGACATGAGTCAATTTTAGTCAAATGGGATCATTTTTGAGTAGAAAACGATGTATTTACCCTTCAACATGTCATAAACACTTGAAATACATTGATTTGAGTCAAACTCGGTCAAACGCGAGATGTTTTGTGTATTAAATGACCTAAACACTTCGAATCGGATGATATGAGTCAATATAGGTCAAATGGGATAACGTTTGGGTAGAAATTGATGTATTTACCCTTGAACATGTCATAAACACTTGAAATACATTGATTTGAGTCAAACTTGGTCAAACGAGAGAGGTTCTATGTATAAAATGACCTAACCCTTCGAATCGGACGATATGAGGTGATATATGTCAAATGGGATCAGGTTCGGGTAGAAAATGACGTATTTACTCTTGAACAAGTCATAAACACTTGAAATATATCAATTTGAGTCAAAGTCGTTCAAATAGGAGAGGATTACTTTGAATCGGAAGATATGATCAATGTAGATCACATAGGATTAATTTTGAGTAGAAAATGACGTATTTACCCTTGAACATGTCATAAACATTTGAAATACATCGATTTGATTGAAACTCGGTCAAGAGGGAGAGGTTTTGGGTATTAAGTGACCCAAACACTCAAACTCGCATAATATAAGTCAATATAGGTCAAATGGGATAACTTTTGGGTAGAAAATGACGTAATTACCCTTGAACATGTCAAAAACACTTGAAATACATCGATTTGATTCCAACTCGATCAAACAGGAGAGTTTTTGTGTATTAAATGACCTACACACTTCAAATCGGATGATATGAGTCAATATAGGTAAAATGGGATAACTTTTGGGTACAAAATGACGTATTTACCCTTAAACATGTCATAAACACTTGAAATACATCAATTTGAGTTAAACTTGGTCAAACAAGAGAGGTTCTATGTATTAAGTGACCTAAACATTTTGAATCGAACGATATGAGGCAATATAGGTCAAGTGGGATCAGTTTTAGGTAGAAAATGACGTATTTACCCTTGAAGATGACATAAACACTTGAAATACATCGATTTCAGTCAAACTCGGTCAAAGAGGAGGGGTTTTGTGTATTAAATGACCTTAACACTTTGAATCGGATGATATGAATCAATATAGGTCAAATAGGATCAATATTGAGTAGAAAATAACGTATTTACCCTTGAACATGTCATAAACACTTGAAATACATCCATTTGAGTCGAACTCGGTCAAATGAGAAAGGTGCATGGTATAAAATGACTTAAATACTTCGAATAAGATGATATGAGTCAATATAGGTGAAATGGGATTAGTTTTAGGTTGAAAATGACATATTTACCCTTAAACATGTAATAAACACTTAAAATACATCGATTTGAGTCAAACACAATCAAAAAGTAGAGATTTTGGGTATAAAATGACTTGAACACTTCGAATCGGAAGATATGAGCCAACAAAGGTAAAGTGGGATCAGTTTTAAATAGAAAATGACGTATTTACCCTTGAACATGTCATTAACACTTGAAATACAACGATTTGAGTCAAACTCTTATAAATGGGAGAGGTTTTGTGAATTAAATGACCTATAAACTTCGAATCGGATGAAATGAATCAATATAGCTCAAAAAGGATCAATTTTGAGTAGAAAATGACTTATTTACCCTTAAACATGTCTTAAACACTTGAAATACATCGATTTGAGTCAAACTCGGTCAAAAGGGAGAGATTTTGGGTATAAAATGACTTAAACACTACGAATCGAAAAATATGAGCCAACGTGGGTCAATAAGGATTATTGTTTGGTAGAAAATGACGTATTTACTATTGAACATGTCATAAACACTTGAAATACAACAATTTGAGTCAAACTCTGTCAAACGTTAGAGGTTTTATGTATTAAATGACCTTAACACTTTGAATCGGACGATATGAATCAATATAGGTCAAATAGGATCAATTTTGAGTAGAAATGACGTATTTACCCTTAAACATGTCATAAACACTTGAAATACATCGATTTGATTCAAACTTGGTCAATTGAGAGAGGTAATGGATATAAAATGTCTAAACACTTCGAATTGGACGATATGAGTCAATAAAGGTCAAATGCGATCAGTTCTCTGTTTAAAATTACGTATTCACCCTTAAATGTGTCAAACACTTGAAATACATCGATTTGAGTCAAACTCATTTAAAAGGGAGAGATTTTGGGTATAAAATGACTTCAACACTTTGAATCCGAAGATATAAGCCAACATAGGTTAAATGGGATCAATTTTGAATAGAAAATGACGTATTTACCCTTGAACACGTAATAAACACTTGAAATATAACGATTTGAGTCAAACTCTTTCAAACGGGAGAGGTTTTGTGTATTAAATGACCTATAAACTTCGAATCGGATGATATGAATCAATATAGGTAAAAAAGGATCAATTTTGAGTAAAAAATGATGTATTTACCCTTAAACATGTCATACACACTTAAAATACTTTGATTTGAGTTAAACTCGGTTAAATGGGGGAGGTTTTGGGTATAAAATGACTTAAACACTTCGAATCGGACGACATGAGTCAATTTTAGTCAAATGGGATCATTTTTGAGTAGAAAACGATGTATTTACCCTTCAACATGTCATAAACACTTGAAATACATTGATTTGAGTCAAACTCGGTCAAACGGGAGATGTTTTGTGTATTAAATGACCTAAACACTTCGAATCGGATGATATGAGTCAATATAGGTCAAATGGGATAACGTTTGGGTAGAAAATGATGTATTTACCCTTGAACATGTCATAAACACTTGAAATACATTGATTTGAGTCAAACTTGGTCAAACGAGAGAGGTTCTATGTATAAAATGACCTAACCCTTCGAATCGGACGATATGAGGTGATATACGTCAAATGGGATCAGGTTTGGGTAGAAAATGACGTATTTACTCTTGAACGAGTCATAAACAGTTGAAATATATCAATTTGAGTCAAAGTCGTTCAAATAGGAGAGGATTACTTTGAATCGGAAGATATGATCAATGTAGATCACATAGGATTAATTTTGAGTAGAAAATGACGTATTTACCCTTGAACATGTCATAAACATTTGAAATACATCGATTTGATTGAAACTCGGTCAAGAGGGAGAGGTTTTGTGTATTAAGTGACCCAAACACTCAAACTCGGATAATATAAGTCAATATAGGTCAAATGGGATAACTTTTGCGTAGAAAATGACGTATTACCCTTGAACATGTAAAAAACACTTGAAATACATCAATTTGATTCCAACTCGATCAAACAGGAGAGTTTTTGTGTATTAAATGACCTACACACTTCAAATCGGATGATATGAGTCAATATAGGTAAAATGGGATAACTTTTGGGTACAAAATGACGTATTTACCCTTGAACATGTCATAAACACTTGAAATACATCAATTTGAGTTAAACTTGGTCAACCAAGAGAGATTCTATGTATTAAATGACCTAAACGTTTCGAATCGAACGATATGAGGCAATATAGGTCAAGTGGGATCAGTTTTAGGTAGAAAATGACGTAGTTACCCTTAAAGATGACGTAAACACTTGAAATACATCGATTTCAGTCAAACTCGGTCAAAGAGGAGGGGTTTTGTGTATTAAATGACCTTAACACTTTGAATCGGATGATATGAATCAATATAGGTCAAATAGGATCAATATTGAGTAGAAAATGACGTATTTACCCTTGAACATGTCATAAACACTTGAAATACATCCATTTGAGTCGAACTCGATCAAATGAGAAAGGTGCATGGTATAAAATGACTTAAATACTTCGAATAAGATGATATGAGTCAATATAGGTGAAATGGGATTAGTTTTGGGTTAAAAATGACATATTTACCCTAAACATGTAATAAACACTTAAAATACATCGATTTGAGTCAAACACAATCAAAAAGTAGAGATTTTGGGTATAAAATGACTTGAACACTTCGAATCGGAAGATATGAGCCAACAAAGGTCAAGTGGGATCAGTTTTAAATAGAAAATGACGTATTTACGCTTGAACATGTCATTAACACTTGAAATACAACGATTTGAGTCAAACTCTTTTAAATGGGAGAGGTTTTGTGAATTAAATGACCTATAAACTTTGAATCGGATGAAATGAATCAATATAGCTCAAAAAGGATCAATTTTGAGTAGAAAATGACTTATTTACCCTTAAACATGTCTTAAACACTTGAAATACATCGATTTGAGTCAAACTCGGTCAAAAGGGAGAGATTTTGGGTATAAAATGACTTAAACACTACGAATCGAAAAATATGAGCCAACGTGGGTCAATAAGGATCATTGTTTGGTAGAAAATGACGTATTTACTATTGAACATGTCATAAACACTTGAAATACAACAATTTGAGTCAAACTCTGTCAAACGTTAGAGGTTTTATGTATTAAATGACCTTAACACTTTGAATCGGACGATATGAATCAATATAGGTCAAATAGGATCAATTTTGAGTAGAAATGACGTATTTACCCTTAAACATGTCATAAACACTTGAAATACATCGATTTGATTCAAACTCGGTCAATTGAGAGAGGTAATGGGTATAAAATGACTAAACACTTCGAATTGGACGATATGAGTGATAACCGTTCTTTTAGGTCGTTTGACTAAAAGAATAGTTATGCAAACCGACTCCAAGTGGCACTAAGGTTCTCATCATTCTCTTGAGTGAATGACGCAATTTTCTTACGCCAATCCTGCGTTCGAACTGTGGGATAGAACCATTCTAGAAACGCTGTCTTTAATTGAGCCCAATTAATGATTGAGTTGGGCTCTAAGCATTTATACCAGTCCCGAGCATCACCAGATAAACTCAAGTGAAATAGATGCATCCGTACATAATCCGGGCTATTGGGGCATGGAGGTATGAGACCGCAAATATCTGAGAATGCCTCCAAGTGTTGGAGAGGGCATTCATTTCTCAAACCGCAAAAAGGGGTCTCTTTCACCATCCGGGTGAATTGAGGATGTATATGATAGGGGTTTGGGGCTATGGGCAACACTACACCTCCTTGAAATTCTTGGGACCCAGGTGTCCCAAATTGACCAAAAAGTTGTTGGTGGTTTTCGTCCATTGGTGGTGTAGGGTGGTTGGAGGTATTGGGCTGCGATGAGGTTTGGGTTGGAATTCTCCGTTTGCTGCGTTGAACCTCAGGGTCGAATGGTTCTAGTTGTTGATTTGATTGACGTGTGCTATATGGCATGCAAACAACACTAGAGACCAAGCGTAAGTACTGACAAGCAGATTATTAGACAATAAAATAAATAAAACTAAAATGAATTACACCAAGAATATAATCTAAACACAACGCCTTGTCCCCGGCAACGGCGCCATTTTGATAACCGTTCTTTTAGGTCGTTTGACTAAAAGAATAGTTATGCAAACTAAATTTATAAACACCCTAATACTCCTACAACTAGTGTAGTGGTAAGTCGGGGATCGAACCACAAGGACAAGGGGCGATAGCTTATAGACTTGATGTAAAGGATTTAAATGGGGTTTGAACAGAATTATACTAATAACAGAAAAATAAAGCAAGAACTAAAACAATGTTATACTTATGAAAAGAAAATGGGGATAGATTAGTTCCACCCTAGGAAGGATAATCAAACTATCAATACGCTAAATTAGGAGAAATCAGTCAACAATGAATCATGACACTCAAGATGACGAGAGGAAGTTTGTGACCCTATAAATCACACGAACAACCTATAATCGCCCTCTGTCTCCAAAGGAGTGGCAGGACAAGATTCGCATCAAATATCAATCAATCAACTGTTAACAATCTCAAATCCTAACTCTACGCATGAAGAACGAGCCAACCCAGGGTTTCACCAATCAAACCCCTAAGAAGACTACTCACACATAGTAATAATAAAAGACATGATTAAAAACATTAATAGACTGAATGGAAATAAACAAGAGAACGAAAACTAAGAACTATAACCGAACCATCGACTACTCTATCAAACGGTAAACGAAACAACGATTATAGCTAGAGGAATGAAATCAAGAAAAACAATACTTGAAAGCATTAAAAGAACTAAAACAGAAAAGAAATAATACCTTGCATAAACGAAATTGTATGAACGAAATAGGAACCGAATCCGAAATACAAAGCTTGAAAACTAGAACAACGAAAGCTGTAAATCTAAACTAATGCATAAAAGAAATGAAAAGCTTTAAAGTGATGTTCTAGGTTGAGGCACAAAAGCTCTCAAAGTAGGCATAAGGTTATGTACAGAGAAAAAGGGTATTTATACCCTAGGGACAAAAGGAGTAAAACCCTAGGAAAAACCCTCGAGCGCCGACTAAAGAAAGAACCAAAATATGCGGGAAAGAAGGCCATTCGGCCGAATGAAGGGTGGATTCGGCCGAATGGGTGGCCATTCGGCCGAATGGGTATGCCATTCGGCTATAACAGAAGTTTGGCGTTTTTGCGATCTGTCCACCATTCGGCCGAATGAGTGGAACCATTCGGCCGAATGGGCCTTGATTCGGTCGAATGACTTTTCATTCGGCTATTCCCGAGAGCTTGATTTATGTGCTTGAATCCCTGTCCACCATTCGACCGAATGGATGTCAGATTCGGTCGAATCTGAACCTAAACCTTGCTGAACAGTTCCTTTGAAGTGCCTAGTGGCTTCTAGAGTTTATGGAATCTTGGAGAGTGACTTGGAACACATGCCCAAGCTATGATACGCGCATTCAAACTCTTGATAGAAGTGTCAAAGCCTCGAACACGTCTCATTTTACCTCGAAATCATCGAGATCACCTGAAATGACCTAAAAACAGCTCGAGGACAAGATCAAGGTAAAATTGAATGTAACGTGCATAAAACCAATATAAAAGCACGAAACTCGACACTAAAATAAGGTTGTAAACGTGCTCTAAAATGAGCACATCAATGAGTCAATAAAGGTCAAATGGGATCAGTTTTCTGTTGAAAATTACGTATTCACCCTTAAATATGTTAAACACTTGAAAAACATCGATTTGAGTCAAACTCATTCAAAAGGGAGAGATTTTGGGTATAAAATGACTTCAACACTTTGAATCCGAAGATATAAGCCAACATAGGTCAAATGGGATCAATTTTGAATAGAAAATGACGTATTTACCCTTGAACACGTAATAAACACTTGAAATATAATGATTTGAGTCAAACTCTTTCAAACGGGAGAGGTTTTGTTTATTAAATGACCTATAAACTTCGAATTGGATGATATGAATCAATATAGGTAAAAAAGGATCAATTTTAAGTAAAAAATGATGTATTTACCCTTAAACATGTCATACACACTTAAAATACTTTGATTTGAGTTAAACTCGGTTAAATGGGGGAGGTTTTGGGTATAAAATGACTTAAACACTTCGAATCGGACGACATGAGTCAATTTTAGTCAAATGGGATAATTTTTGAGTAGAAAACGATGTATTTACCCTTCAACATGTCATAAACACTTGAAATACATTGATTTGAGGCAAACTCGGTCAAACGGGAGATGTTTTGTGTATTAAATGACCTAAACACTTCGAATCGGATGATATGAGTCAATATAGGTCAAATGGGATAACGTTTGGGTAGAAATTGATGTATTTACCCTTAAACATGTCATAAACACTTGAAATACATTGATTTGAGTCAAACTTGGTCAAACGAGAGAGGTTCTATGTATAAATAGACCTAACCCTTCGAATCGGACGATATGAGGTGATATACGTCAAATGGGATCAGGTTTGGCTAGAAAATGACGTATTTACTCTTGAACAAGTCATAAACACTTGACATATATCAATTTGAGTCAAAGTCGTTCAAATAGGAGAGGATTACTTTGAATCGGAAGATATGATCAATGTAGATCACATAGGATTAATTTTGAGTAGAAAATGACATATTTACCCTTGAACATGTCATAAACATTTGAAATACATCGATTTGATTGAAACTCGGTCAAGAGGGAGAGGTTTTGGGTATTAAGTGACCCAAATACTCAAACTCGGATAATATAAGTCAATATAGGTCAAATGGGATAACTTTTGGGTAGAAAATGACGTATTACCCTTGAACATGTCAAAAACACTTGAAATACATCGATTTGAGTCAAACTCATTCAAAAGGGAGAGATTTTGGGTATAAAATGACTTCAACACTTTGAATCCGAAGATATAAGCCAACATAGGTCAAATGGGATCAATTTTGAATAGAAAATGACGTATTTACCCTTGAACACGTAATAAACACTTGAAATATAACGATTTGAGTCAAACTCTTTCAAACGGGAGAGGTTTTGTTTATTAAATGACCTATAAACTTCGAATCGGATGATATGAATCAATATAGGTAAAAAAGGATCAATTTTGAGTAAATGATGTATTTACCCTTAAACATGTCATACACACTTAAAATACTTCGATTTGAGTTAAACTCGGTTAAATGGGGGAGGTTTTGGGTATAAAATGACTTAAACACTTCGAATCGGACGACATGAGTCAATTTTAGTCAAATGGGATAATTTTTGAGTAGAAAACGATGTATTTACCCTTCAACATGTCATAAACACTTGAAATACATTGATTTGAGGCAAACTCGGTCAAACGGGAGATGTTTTGTGTATTAAATGACCTAATCACTTCGAATCGGATGATATGAGTCAATATAGGTCAAATGGGATAACGTTTGGGTAGAAATTGATGTATTTACCCTTGAACATGTCATAAACACTTGAAATACATTGATTTGAGTCAAACTTGGTCAAACGAGAGAGGTTCTATGTATAAATAGACCTAACCCTTCGAATCGGACGATATGAGGTGATATACGTGAAATGGGATCAGGTTTGGCTAGAAAATGACGTATTTACTCTTGAACAAGTCATAAACACTTGAAATATATCAATTTGAGTCAAAGTCGTTCAAAT
Source organism: Dysphania ambrosioides (assembly GCA_026401315.1). Classification (NCBI taxonomy): domain Eukaryota; kingdom Viridiplantae; phylum Streptophyta; class Magnoliopsida; order Caryophyllales; family Amaranthaceae; genus Dysphania; species Dysphania ambrosioides. The sequence goes on along the minus strand of CM048668.1, from coordinate 9,210,261 downwards.
AGGAGAGGATTACTTTGAATCGGAAGATATGATCAATGTAGATCACATAGGATTAATTTTGAGTAGAAAATGACGTATTTACCCTTGAACATGTCATAAACATTTGAAATACATCGATTTGATTGAAACTCGGTCAAGAGGGAGAGGTTTTGGGTATTAAGTGACCCAAATACTCAAACTCGGATAATATAAGTCAATATAGGTCAAATGGGATAACTTTTGGGTAGAAAATGACGTATTACCCTTGAACATGTCAAAAACACTTGAAATACATCGATTTGATTCCAACTCGATCAAACAGGAGAGTTTTTGTGTATTAAATGACCTACACACTTCAAATCGGATCATATGAGTCAATATAGGTAAAATGGGATAACTTTTGGGTACAAAATGACGTATTTATTCTTGAACATGTCATAAACACTTGAAATACATCAATTTGAGTTAAACTTGGTCAAACAAGAGAGGTTCTATGTATTAAATGACCTAAACGTTTCGAATCGAACGATATAAGGCAATATAGGTCAAGTGGGATCAGTTTTAGGTAGAAAATGACGTATTTACCCTTGAAGATGACATAAACACTTGAAATACATCGATTTCAGTCAAACTCGGTCAAAGAGGAAGGGTTTTGTGTATTAAATGACCTTAACACTTTGAATCGGATGATATGAATCAATATAGGTCAAATAGGATCAATATTGAGTAGAAAATGACGTATTTACCCTTGAACATGTCATAAACACTTGAAATACATCCATTTGAGTCGAACTCGGTCAAATGAGAAAGGTGCATGGTATAAAATGACTTTAATACTTCGAATAAGATGATATGAGTCAATATAGGTGAAATGGGATTAGTTTTGGGTTGAAAATGACATATTTACCCTTAAACATGTAATAAACACTTAAAATACATCGATTTGAGTTAAACACAATCAAAAAGTAGAGATTTTGGGTATAAAATGACTTGAACACTTCGAATCGGAAGATATGAGCCAACAAAGGTAAAGCAGGATCAGTTTTAAATAGAAAATGACGTATTTACCCTTGAACATGTCATTAACACTTGAAATACAACGATTTGAGTAAAACTCTGTCAAACAGGAGAGGTTTTGTGTATTAAATGACCTTAACACTTTGAATCGGATGATATGAATTACTTTTGGGTAGAAAATGACGTCTTCACCCTTAAACATGTCATAAACACTTGAAATACATCGATTTGAGTCAAACTTGGTCAAATGGGAGAGGTTTGATGTGCTCGTTTGAGAGCACATTTACAACCCCATTTTAGTGTTGAGTCTCGCTATTTTATATTGGTTTTATGCACAGGTTTTATCTTGATTTTGTCGTCGAGCTGTTTTTAGGTTATTTCAGGTACTTTTGATGATTTCGAGGTAAAATGAGACGTGTTCGAGGCTTTGACACTCTTATCACGAGTTTAGATGCGCGTATCATAGCTTGGGCACGCGTTCCAAATCAATCTCGAAGATTCCACAAACTCTAGAAGTCCTTAGACACTTCAAGGAGCTCTTCAGCAAGGTTCAGGTTTAGGTTCGACCGAATCTGATATCCATTCGGTCGAATGGAAGACAGGAATTCAAGCACATAACTCAAGCTCTCGGGAATAGCCGAATGAACTCTCATTCGACCGAATCAAGTCCTATTTAGCCGAATGAGTGCTCTCCTTCGGCCAAATGATGGACAGGCCCCAAAAACGTCTAGCTTCTGATATGGGCAAATGAGACAACCATTCGACCGAATGGGACCTCATTCAGCAGAATCGCCACTCCATTCGGCTGAATGGAACCTGTTTTCGAAGTTCTTGGTTCTTTCTTAGGCCGGCGCTCGAGGGATTTTTTTAGGGTTTTACCCCTTATGTCCATAGAGTATAAATACCCTCTTGCTCTGTAAATAACCCTCATGCCTACTTTGAGAGCTTTTATGCCTTAACCTAGAACATCACATTTATTTGCTTTCATTTCATTCATGCATTAGTTTAGATTTACAGCTTTCATTGCACTTCTGATGTGCTGATGTGCTCATTTTAGAGCACGTTTACAACCTCATTTTAGTGTCGAGTTTCGTGCTTTTATATTGGTTTTATGCACGTTACATTCAATTTTACCTTGATCTTGTCCTCGAGCTGTTTTTAGGTCATTTCAGGTGATCTCGATGATTTCGAGGTAAAATGAGACGTGTTCGAGGCTTTGACACTTCTATCAAGAGTTTGAATGCGCGTATCATAGCTTGGGCATGTGTTCCAAGTCACTCTCCAAGATTCCATAAACTCTACAAGCCACTGGGCACTTCAAAGGAACTGTTCAGCAAAGTTTAGGTTCAGATTCGACCGAATCTGACACCCATTCGGTCGAATGGAAGACAGGGATTCAAGCACATAAGTCAAGCTCTCGGGAATAGCCGAATGAAGACTCATTCGGCCGAATCAAGACCCATTCGGCCGAATGGTTCCACTCATTCGGCCGAATGGTGGACAGGGTGCAAAATCTTCAAGGTTCTGTTTTGGGCGAATGGCCACACCATTCGGCCGAATGGCCACCCATTCGGCCGAATCCACCCTTCATTCGGCCGAATGGCCTTCTTTCCCGCATATTTTGGTTCTTTCTTTAGTCGGCGCTCGAGGGTTTTTCCTAGGGTTTTACTCCTTTTGTCCCTAGGGTATAAATACCCTCTTTCTCTGTACATAACCTTATGCCTACTTTGAGAGCTCTTGTGCCTCAACCTAGAACATCACTTTAAAGCTTTTCATTTCTTTCATGCCTTAGTTTAGATTTACAGCTTTCGTTGTTCTCGTTTTCAAGCTTTGTATTTCGGATTCGGTTCCTATTTTGTTCATACAATTTCGTTTATGCAAGGTATTATTTCTTTTCTGTTTTAGTTCTTTTAATGCTTTCAAGTATTGTTTTTCTTGATTTCATTCCTCTAGCTATAATCGTTGTTTCGTTTACAGTTTTGATAGAGTAGTCGTTGGTTCGGTTATAGTTCTTAGTTTTCATTCTCTTGTTCATTTCCATTCAGTCTATTCATGCTTTTAATCATGTCTTTTATTATTACTATGTGTGAGTAGTCTTCTTAGGGGTTTGATTGGTGAAACCCTAGGTTGGCTCGTTCTTCATGCGTAGAGTTAGGATTTGAGATTGTTAACAGTTGATTGATTGATATTCGATGCGAATCTTGTCCTGCCACTCCTTTGGAGACATAGGGCGATTATAGGTTGTTCGTGTGATTTATAGGGTCACAAACTTCCTCTCGTCATCTTGAGTGTCATGATTTATTGTTGACTGATTTCTCCTAATTTAGCGTATTGATAGTTTGATTGTCCTTCCTAGAGTGGAACTGATCTGTCCCCATTTTCTTTTCATAGTATAACATTGTTTTAGTTCTTGCTTTGTTTTTCTGTTATTAGTATAATTCTTTTCAAATCCCATTTAAATCCTTTACATCAAGTCTATAAGCTATCGCCCCTTGTCCTTGTGGTTCGATCCCCGACTTACCACTACACTAGTTGTAGTAGTATTAGGGTGTTTATAAATTTAGTTTGCATAACTATTCTTTTAGTCAAACGACCTAAAAGAACGGTTATCATGTGCTCATTTTAGAGCATGTTTACAACCTCATTTTAGTGTCGAGTCTCATGCTTTTATATTGGTTTTATGCACATTACATTCAATTTTACCTTGATCTTGTCCTCGAGCTGTTTTAGGTCATTTCAGGTGATCTTGATGATTTTGAGGTAAAATGAGACGTGTTCGAGGCTTTGACACTTCTATCAAGAGTTTGGATGCGCGTATCATAGCTTGCGCATGCGTTCTAAGTCACTCTCAAAGATCCCATAAACTCTAGAAGCCACTAGACACTTCAAAGGAGCTGTTCAACAAGGTTCAGGTTCAGATTTGACTGAATTTGACATCCATTCGGTCGAATGGTGGACAGGGATTCAAGCACATAAATCAAGCTCTCGGGAATAGCCGAATGAGAAGTCATTCGGCCGAATTAAGGCCCATTCGGCCGAATGGTTTCACTCCTTCAGTCGAATGGTGGACAGGGTGAGAAAAGTCGAGGTTTCTGATATGGGCGAATGAAGAATCATTCGGCCGAATACACCACTCATTCGGCCGAATCCTCCATCCATTCGGCCGAATACACCACTCATTCGGCCGAATTCTCCATACATTCGGCCGAATAGAACATATGTACGATTTTCTTGGTTCTTTCTTAGGCCGGTGCTTGAGGGTTTTTCCAAGGGTTTTACCCCTTATGTCTCTAGGGTATAAATACCCTCTTGCTCTGTACATAACCCTCATGCCTACGTTGAGAGCTTTTGTGCCTCAACTTAGAACATCACTTTAAAGCTTTTCATTTCTTTCATGCATTAGTTTAGATTTACAGCTTTCATTGCACTTCCTTTCAAGCGTTGTATTTCGGATTCAGTTTCTCTTTTGTTCACACAATTTCATTTATGCAAGGTACTGATTCTTTTCTGTTTTATTTCGTTTAATGCTTTCAAGTATTTTTTTTTTTCTGAATTTCATTCGTCTAGATATTATCGTTGTTTCGTTTATAGTTTTGATAGAGTAGTTGTCGGTTCAGTTATAGATCTTCTTTTTCATTCTCTTGTTCATTGCATTTAATTCGTTCGTCCTTTCAATCATGTCCTTTATAATTGTGTATTCCCTAGTCGTTATTACTATGTGTGAGTAGCTTTCTTAGGGGTTTGATTGGTGAAACCCTAGGTTGGCTCGTTCTTCATGCGTAGAGTTAGGATTTGAGATTTTTAATGATTGATTGATTGATACTCGATGCGAATCTTGTCCTGCCACTCCTTTGGAGACATAGGGAGATTATAGGTTGTTCGTGTGATTTATAGGGTCACAAACTTCCTCTCGTCATCTTGAGTGTCATGATTCATTGTTGACTGATTTCTCTTAATTTAGCGTATTGATAGTTCGGTTGTCCTTCCTAGGGTGGACCCATTTTCCTTCCATAGCATATTATTGTTTCAGTTCTTGCTTTACTTTTCTGTCATTAGTATAGTTTTATCAAATCCCAAATAAACCCCTTTACATCAAGTCTAAAAGCTATCGCCCCTTGTCCTTGTGGTTCGATCCCTGACTTACCACTACACTAGTTGTAGTAGTATTAGGGTGTTTATAAATATTGTTTGCATAACCTGTCTTTTAGTTAAACGACCTAAAAGGACGGTTATCAAAATGGCGCCGTTGCCGGGGACAAGGCGTTGTGTTTAGATTATAGTCTTGGTGTAAGTTATTTTTGTTTTATTTTTATTATTGTCTACTAGTTTGCTTGTCAGTACTTACGCTTGGTCTCTAGTGTTGTTGCATGCCATATAGCACACGTAGATCAAATCAACAACTAGAACCATTCGACCCTAAGGTTCAACACAGCAAACGGAGAATTCCAACCCAAACCTCACCGCAACCAAATACCTCCAACCACCCTACACCATCAATGGACGAAAACCACCAACAATTATTTGGTCAATTTGGGACGCCTGGTTCCCAAGAATTTCAAGGAGGTGTAGTGTTACCCATAGCCCCGAACCCTTATCACATACATCCTCAATTCACCCGGATGGTGAAAGAGACCCCTTTTTGCGGTTTGAGAAATGAATGCCCTCTCCAACACTTGGAGGCATTCTCAGATATTTGCGGTCTCATACCTCCATGCCCCAATAGCCCGGATTATGTACGGATGCATTTATTTCACTTGAGTTTATCTGGTGATGCTCGGGATTGGTATAAATGTTTAGAGCCCAACTCAATCATTAATTGGGCTTAATTAAAGACAACATTTCTAGAAAGGTTCTATCCCATAGTTCGAACACAGGATTGGCGTAAGAAAATTGTGTCATTCACTCAAGAGGATGATGAGAACCTTAGTGCCACTTAGAGTCGGTTTAAGAGAATGATAAGAGCATGCCCCCATCATGAGTATGGGGAGAACCATCTTAATACATTCTTCTATGATGGTCTAAATGACTCCACCAAGGCACTCCTAGACTCGGCTGTTGGTGGCCAACTTTCGAAAGTCCCATGCAATCAAGTGAGGGATAAGATTGAGGAGGTTGCTAAAAATAGCTCTTAGGGAGGAGCAAAGGGTAGTGGATTACCGAGAGGAGGGATGGATTCAAGCAACCTGGACACGATTACTTCAAAAATCGAGGCTATCATGGATAAGAAGCTTTCCAAGTTCAAATACGCCCAAGGTAGCTCCAATGTATCATCGGTTAAAGAGACGCCCTTTTCATGTAGAATCTGTGGGGGCACCAATCATGATACATCATATTGTGGGGGTGAAAATTCAGAGCACATAGCGGCTGTTAACTACAGGGGGTATAACCAAGAAGGAACCCCAATCATGAACTACTATGGATACGGGTACAATCCTGACTATGTGGCAGTTGTGGGATATGGTGGTCAAAACCAAGGGTTTTCTCAACAAGATCCTTACAATAACCATCCCTTTAGACCTACCTTCAATCCGAATTCTAGCCAAGGAAACTCCTCCCAAGGGTATAATTCCAACAATCAAGCGAATGGGAGTTTTCCTAGGCCGAATGGGAATAGGCCATACCCTCCAATGCTAAGACCCAACACCAACCTACCCTATCCATCTATATAGCCTCAACCAAACCCACCTCCAACTAATGAATTCCTTTCCACCCAAGTGAACTCCCTTGCGCAGCAAAACCAAACCCTCTCGCAAATCAATCAAACTTTGATGAATTAAATGCAATAACTTCAGGCGCAGCAGAAGTTGTTTGAATCACAGCTTGCGCAGATGGCTAGTCCACCCCCACCATTGCCATTTCCTTCTCACCCCCAACAAAACCCATCCACCCAGCCTCCACCACAAAACTCTCCTGACTCTAACCCTAAGCATCACACTTGTAAGGCGATCTTCCTAAGATCTGGAACTTCATATCCTGCTCTAGTTGTAGCTAATGGAGAGGATTTAGGGAAAGATTCCTCAAAAGATAGTGATTTTCAAAGAGAAATTGAACAAAAAGAGGATCTTGAGAGAAGAGAAGAGAAGGAGGTTGGTGAAGGGAATGAAGAATCAAATGTCGAAATAAATGGGTATGAGGGGAAGAAGAAAGATGAAGATGAGAGATAGAGGGAGATACAGGAACAAAGGAAACTTGAGCGTCAACATGCTCCGCCTCTACCTTTTCCTTACAAGAAGGTAGAGAAGCAATTGCAAGAAAAGTTTCTTAAATTCCTAGAGCATATGAGGCAACTTGAAATAAACATACCGTTTTTAGAGGCCATGGAGCAAATGCCGCAATATGCTTAGTATCTGAAAACCCTCTTAAGGAATAAGAGAAAGCTTGAGGGCGAGGTTATCAATTTACCAGAGCAGGTAAGTGCCATCATTTAGGGCACATGGGCAAAGAAAGAAAAAGCTAGAGGACCCTTTGTGCTCCCAGTCACCCTTGGAAAACTCAATTCTAACGGAGCACTGGCTGACCTTGGGGCCTCCATTAGCCTAATGCCAATGTCCATTGCCAAATAGCTAACCTGTGAGCTTAAGCCTTCGAAGAAAACAATCCAGCTGGCCGACCATAGTATAAAAGTGCCATGTGGAGAGTTTGAGGACCTTCCGATCCAAGTAGGGAACATAGTGGTACCATGTGACTTCGTGGTGCTTGATATGGCCGAGGATCCTTATACTCCTCTCATCTTAGGGAGGGAAGCTTTGAAGACTTTGGGTGCCCTGACCGACTGTGAATCAGAAACTATAACCGTTAGGGTAGCCCAAGAGAAGGTTGTGTTTGCCTTTTCTAAATCTTCAAGGGAACCCGTGGTCGAGCGAATTTTTCCTTTGGGGTGGTCGAGAATGAAGCTGCGAAAGAGGTTGAGAGGTGTAGTGCTTTTGTTGCTCCAATGACAGTTGAGGTGTCGGATGAGGAGGACGCGCAAAAGCGTCTTATTTTTGGGGTTGCGAATGAAATTGCTCCGCCAACGGAGATGTATTATAAATCTAAGGGAACTGACGAGCCATCCCGTAAACGGAAAAGGGCTAGAAAAAGAAAATCTAAAAAGAGACCGATGGCTCCACCCTGGCTTGGGGGAGCCCCGCATTATAACCCACCTCCAGATGACCCTGGTTCTCCATTGCTTACTTCCGCCACTGCGGCTCGGTGGAGAGTTTTGACTCCCTACGCTGGAGGTGATGGTGACGCTAGGAGTGAATCCACTCCTATGGCAGGTATGATTTCTTTGTTTTCCTTTTCTGTATAAATTTGTGCCTAAATGTGTCGAACTTATCGATGTTAAACAAAAGTACTTATGGGAGATAACCCGGTGTTTGTTTTGTTTGTTTATTTGTATAGCAATAGCTTCCATAATGCTGATCTTTCTCCTTTTTGTTTCTTCTCTCCCAAGTGCCGAGACGACTCTTGAGCTGGCTTGGGGGAGGGTCCTTGTGTTTTCAAAGCTTCGAAAGATCCGTACTAAGGAAACTATTGCCTTGTTTTTTTTTGTTTTAGTTTTTCTTTGCATGTCTAGGTGTGCCAAGATTAATGTGCTTGAGTTATGAAACTAACATGCTAGCTCCTGTCATGTACATATAGTGGTCTTATGCATACTCATGTTTTTCCTAGCCTTGTGCCTGTTTTGGGACCGAATGATTGATTGTTTTCCACCTGACTTGGGGGATCTGGTCCTACTTAGTTTGTGGCTTGGATGACTACCTATTGAGGTACTTTTCGACTAGCCTAGTGAGGATTGAGCCTTCTAGGACTCCATTATGAGTCCTATGTTATTAAGTGCTAGTTAGAGAGTCTAAGTATTGTGTATGTTCTCCTCCAGCATAGTCTTCTTTTCTAAAGGCTAGGGATGATAACACGTTTGTAGTTACAGCTACATGGCCAAATTGCCTACCATGAATATCGATTGACTTTAGGGTAAGCCAATTTTGTGCCTTTACTTTTTCTTCGTAGCTACATCACCTAACTCCGCATAAGCTAAATATTCCCTCTTCTTACCTAGAGGATAGTCAAGTGATCGCAGTGAGGTGGTGCCCGTTGCATTGTAGTGAAAGATTTTGGTTTAAAAAAATCATTGTCGTATGATATGACTCTTTACATTACTCTTAGTTTATTTCAAAAGCATTATCTTGAAAACAAAAATAAAAACATCAAAAAGAAAAAGAAAAAGAAAAAATAGAAAAAGAAAAATTCGAGAATAAAGTTGGTGTAATGAGTTCTTTTGTGCGTATCCAGAGAATTTTGGGAAGTGGCGTTGTTTTCGAAACTCATAGCCATCCTTGGTTTGATTACCTTGGATTGCTTACTATCCTCTATTTGAACTCCACATCCCCAAATTTTACCCTACCTTGATCCCAGCCTACATTACAACCGTTTCCAAACCTGTTCGACTTGGCCCGATTAGCAAGTTCTGTGCTGGAGAGTAGATAGGATGCAATCCCTAAGATTTCTCCTTGATTAAGTGTTTAATTCCTAACTCATCTTAAGTCGGACGATGATGAGCAAAACACGTACCTTATTAAACACACGAGCGTATTAGAAATTTCCCACATCTTTTGGGAAATAGCATGGGGAGCATGGACTTGTGACCTCATTAGGTAGTGGGTGGCATGGCCTGTGTTGTAGCTTTTCCAGTAATCCTGAGTCTGTGGAAAATGTTGTTTATCTTGGTATTATGCTCTTTTGAGCCCATTACACTTGCACACCCATGGCTAGGGAAGAGTTTTGCACGTACACGGCTGTCATTGTCCTGTTTTCCGCTCACCTTGCTTTTCATGAGCTTTGCTCACGGTGTTGCCTTGCTAGTTCATTTCCGAGGGACTAACAAAGGTTTGGCTTGGGGGAAGTTGATGTGCTCATTTTAGAGCATGTTTACAACCTATTTTAGTGTCGAGTGTCATGCTTTTATATTGGTTTTATGCACATTACATTCAATTTTACCTTGATCTTGTCCTCGAGCTGTTTTTAGGTCATTTCAGGTGATCTTGATGATTTTGAGGTAAAATGAGACGTGTTCGAGGCTTTGACACTTCTATCAAGAGTTTGGATGTGCGTATCATAGCTTGGGCATGGGTTCCAAGTCACTCTCGAAGATCCCATAAACTCTAGAAGCCACTAGACACTTCAAAGGAGCTGTTCAACAAGGTTCAGGTTCAGATTCGACCGAATCTGACATCCATTCGGTCGAATGGTGGACAGGGATTCAAGCACATAAATCAAGCTCTCGGGAATAGCCGAATGAGAAGTCATTCGGCCGAATCAAGGCCCATTCGGCCGAATGGTTTCACTCCTTCAGTCGAATGGTGGACAAGGTGAGAAAAGTCGAGGTTTCTGATATGGGCGAATGAAGAATCATTCGGCCGAATACACCACTCATTCGGCCGAATCATCCATCCATTCGGCCGAATACACCACTCATTCGGCCGAATCCTCCATACATTCGGCCGAATGGAACATATGTCCGATTTTCTTGGTTCTTTCTTAGGCCGGCGCTGAGGGTTTTTCCTAGGGTTTTACCCCTTATGTCTCTAGGGTATAAATACCCTCTTGCTCTGTACATAACCCTCATGCCTACTTTGAGAGCTTTTGTGCCTCAACTTAGAACATCACTTTAAAGCTTTTCATTTCTTTCATGCATTAGTTTAGATTTACAGCTTTCATTGCACTTCCTTTCAAGCATTGTATTTCCGATTCGGTTTCTCTTTCGTTCACACAATTTCATTTATGCAAGGTATTGATTCTTTTCTGTTTTATTTCGTTTAATGCTTTCAAGTATTTTTTTTTTCTGAATTTCATTCCTCTAGATATTATCGTTGTTTCGTTTGCAGTTTTGATAGAGTAGTTGTCGGTTCGGTTATAGTTCTTCGTTTTTCATTCTCTTGTTCATTGCATTTAATTCTTTCGTCCTTTCAATCATGTCCTTTATAATTGTGTATGCCCTAGTCGTTATTACTATGTGTGAGTAGTTTTCTGAGGGGTTTGATTGGTGAAACATTAGGTTGGCTCGTTCTTCATGCGTAGAGTTAGGATTTGAGATTGTTAATGATTGATTGATTGATACTCGGTGCGAATCTTGTCCTGCCACTCCTTTGGAGACATAGGGCGATTATAGGTTGTTCGTGTGATTTATAGGGTCACAAACTTCCTCTCGTCATCTTGAGTGTCATGATTCATTGTTGACTGATTTCTCTTAATTTAGCGTATTGATAGTTCGGTTGTCCTTCCTAGGGTGGAACTGATCTATCCCCGTTTTCCTTCCATAGCATATTATCGTTTCAGTTCTTGCTTTACTTTTCTGTCATTAGTATAGTTTTATCAAATCCCAAATAAACCCCTTTACATCAAGTCTAAAAGCTATCGCCCCTTGTCCTTGTGGTTCGATCCCCGACTTACCACTACACTAGTTGTAGTAGTATTAGGGTGTTTATAAATATTGTTTGCATAACCTGTCTTTTAGTTAAATGACCTAAAAGGACGGTTATCAACTTCCTTTCAAGCTTTGTATTTTGGATTCAGAATTACTTTTGTTCATGCAGTTTCATTTATACAAGGTATCAATTCTTTTCTATTCTATTTCGTTTAATGCTTTCATCTATTGCTTTTGGTAATTTCATTGCTCTTGCTATTGTCGTTGTTTCATTTACGGTTTTGATAGAGTAGTTGTCGTTCTCTTATTTACTTACATTCAAATCGTTCATGTTTTCAATCATATCCTTTATCATTGTTTATGCCCTAGTTTCTGTCACTATGTGTGAGTAGTTTCCCTAGGGGTTTGATTGGTGAAACCCTAGGTTGGCTCGTTCTTCATGCGTAGAGTTAGGGTTTGAGATTGTTGATGATTGATTGATTGACGTTCGATTCGAATCTTGTCCTGCCACTCCTTAGGAGACATAGGGCGATTATAGGTTGTTCATGTGATTTATAGGGTCACAAACTTCCTTTCGCTATCTTGAGTGTCTTGATTGATTGTTGATCGATTTTCCCCTAACTTGGCGTGTTGCTAGTTCGATTGTCCTTCCTAGGGTGGAACTAACCTATCCCTGTTTTTCTTCTATAGCATATTATCGTTTTAATTCTTGTTTTATTCTTCTGTCATTAGTGTAATTTAATCAATCTCCAAATAAACGCTTTACATCAAGTTTAAAACCTATCATCCCTTATCCTTATGGTTCGACCCCCAACTTACCATTACACTAGTTGTAGTAGTATTAGCGTGTTTATAAATATTGTTTGCATAACTAGTCTTTTAGTAAAACGACGCTAAAAGAACGGTTATCAAAATGGCGTCGTTGCCGGGGACATGGCATTGTGTTTAGATTATAGTCTTGGTGTTTAGATTATTGTTTCTTAATTTACTTTGTAGTACTTATACTTGGTCTCTAGTATTGTTTGCAAGCCCTACAGCACACGTAGATCAAATCAACAACTAGAACCATACGACCCTGAGGTTCAACGTAGTAAACGGAGAATTCCGACCCAAAACTCATCGCAACCAAATACTTCCAACCTCCCTACACCATCAATGGACGAAAACTAAAAATTGTTTGGTCAATTTAGGACACCTGGGTCCCAAGAATTTCAAGGAGGTGAAGTGTTACCCATAGCCCCAAACCCTTATCACATACATCCTTAATTCACCCGGATGGTGAAGGAGACCTCTTTTTGGGGTTTGAGAAATGAATGCCCTCTCCAACACTTGGAGGCATTCTCAAATATTTGCAGTCTCATTCCTCCATTCCCTAATAGCTCGTATTATGTGCGGATGCATTTATTTCATTTGAGTTTAACTGGTGATGCTAGGGATTGGTATAAATGCTTAGAGCCAAACTCAATCATTAATAGGGCTCAATTAAAAACAACTTTTCTAGAAAGGTTCTATCCCACAGTTCGAACGCAAGATTGGCATAAGAAAATTGCGTCATTCACCCAAGAGGATGATGAGAACCTTAGTGCTACTTGGAGTCGGTTTAAGAGAATGATTAGAGAATGCCCCCATCATGAGTACGGGGAGAACCATCTTAATACATTCTTCTATGATGGTCTAAATGACTTCACCAAGGCACTTCTAGACTCAGCTGTTCGAGGCCAACTCTCTAAGGTCCCATGCAATCAGGTGAAGGCTAAGATTGAGGAGGTTGCCAAAAATAGCTCTTGGGGAGGAGCAAGGGGTAATGGATTACTAAGAGGAGGGATGGATTCAAGCAACTTGGACACGATTAGTTCAAAAATCGAGGCTATTATGGATAAGAAACTGTCCAAGGTCAAATTTGCCCAAGGTAGCTCTAATGTATCATCGGTTAAAGAGATGCCCTTTTCATGTAGAATCTGTGGGGGCACCAATCATGATACATCCTATTGTGGGTGTTCGAATTTTGAACATATAGCGGTTGTTAACTATGGGGGAGTATAACCAAGAAGGAACCCTAGTCATGAACTATGATGGATATGGGTGCAATCCCGATTATGTGGCAGTTGTGGGGTAAGGTGGTCAACACCAAGGGTTTGCTCAACAAGGTCAACACCAAGGGTTCTTGATATGGTTGAGGATCCTTATACTCCCCTCATCTTAGGGAGAGATGCTTTAAAAACTTTGGGTGCCCTGATTGACTGTGAATCAGAAACTATAACTGTGAGGGTAGCCCAAGAGAAGGTTGTGTTTGCCTTTTCTAAGTCTTCCAAGGAACCCATGGTCGAGCAGATTTATTCCTTTGGGGTTGTTGAGAATGCAGCTACGAAAGAGGTTGAGAGGTGTAACGTTTTTGCTGCCCCAATGTTGGTTGAGGTTTCAGATGAGGAGGACGCAAAGAAGCGTGTTGTTTTTGAGGTTGCGAAGGGAATTGCTCCGCCAACGGAGATGTATTACAAATTTGAGGGAATTGACAAGCCAGCCTGCAAACGAAAAAGGGCTAAAAAAAGAAAATCTAAAAAGAGACCGATGGCTCCACCCTGGCTTGGGGGAGCCCCGTATTATAACCCACCTCCAGAAGACCCTGGTTCTCCATTGCTTACTTCCGCTACTGCGGCTCAGTGGAGAGTTTTGACCCCCCACGCTGGAGGTGATGGTGATGCTAGGAGTGAATCCACTCCTACGGCAGGTATGATTTCGTTGTTTTCTTTTTCTGTATAAACTTGTGCCTAACTATGTCGAACTTAACGACGTTAACAAAACTACTTATGGGAGATAACCCGGTGTTTGTTTTGTCTGTTTGTTTGTATAGCAATAGCTTCCATAATGTTGATCTTTCTTCCTTTTGGTTCTCTTCTCCCAAGTGCCGAGATGGCTCTTAAGCTTGCTTTGGGGAGGGTCCTTGTGTTTTCAAAGTTTTGAAAGATCCGCATTATTGAAACTTTTGCCTTGGTTTTTGTTTTAGTTTTTCTTTGCATGTCTAGGTGTGTCAAGTTGATGTGCTTGAGTTATGAAACCAACATGTGAGCTCTTGACGTGTACATTATAGTGGTCCTATGCATACTCATGTTTTCCTAGCCTTGTGTCTGTTTTGGGATCGAATGATTGACTGTTTTCCACCTGACTTGGGGGATCTAGTCCTGCTTGGTTTGTGGATTGGATGACTACCTATTTAGGCGCATTTTGACTAGCCTACTGAGGATTGAGCCTTCTAGGACTCCATTATGAGTCCTATGTTATTGAGTGCTAGATAGAGAGTCTAAGTATTGTGTCTATTCTCCTCCAGCATAGTCTTCTTTTCTAAAGGTCAGGGATGATAACACGTTTGTAGTTACAGCTACATGGCCAAATTGCCTACCATGAATATCAATTGACTTTAGGGTAAGCCAATTTTGTGCCTTTACCTTTTCTTTGTAGCTACATCACCTAACTCCACATGAGCCAAATATTCCCTCTTTTTACCTAGAGGATAATCAAGTGATCACAGTGAAGTGGTGCCCGTTGCATTGTGGTGAAAGATTTCGGTTTGAAAAATCGTTGTCGTATGATATAACTCTTTACATTACTCTTAGTATATTTCAGAAACATTAGCATGAAGAATACAAAAAGAAAAAAAAGAGAAAACAAAAAAAAAGAAGAAAACAAAAAGAAAAAAAGAGAAAAGAAAAAGAAAAGGAACAGAAAAATTAGGAAAAAGAAAAATTCGAGAATAAAGTTGGTGTAATGTATTAGAGTTCATTTATGCGTATCCTAAGTATTTTGGGAGTGGCATTGTTGTCGAAAGTAGTAGCCGTCCTTGGTTTCATTACCTTGGATTGCTTACTATCCTCTATTTTAACTCCACATCCCTGATGTGCTCATTTTAGAGCACGTTTACAACCTCATTTTAGTGTCGAGTTTCGTGCTTTTATATTGGTTTTATGCACGTTACATTCAATTTTACCTTGATCTTGTCCTCGAGCTGTTTTTAGGTCATTTCAGGTGATCTCGATGATTTCGAGGTAAAATGAGACGTGTTCGAGGCTTTGACACTTCTATCAAGAGTTTGAATGCGCGTATCATAGCTTGGGCATGTGTTCCAAGTCACTCTCCAAGATTCCATAAACTCTACAAGCCACTGGGCACTTCAAAGGAACTGTTCAGCAAAGTTTAGGTTCAGATTCGACCGAATCTGACACCCATTCGGTCGAATGGAAGACAGGGGTTCAAGCACATAAGTCAAGCTCTCGGGAATAGCCGAATGAAGACTCATTCGGCCGAATCAAGACCCATTCGGCCGAATGGTTCCACTCATTCGGCCGATTGGTGGACAGGGTGCAAAATCGTCAAGGTTCTGTTTTGGGCGAATGGCCACACCATTCGGCCGAATGTCCACCCATTCGGCCGAATCCACCCTTCATTCGGCCGAATGGCCTTCTTTCCCGCATATTTTGGTTCTTTCTTTAGTCGGCGCTCGAGGGTTTTTCCTAGGGTTTTACTCCTTTTGTCCCTAGGGTATAAATACCCTCTTTCTCTGTACATAACCTTATGCCTACTTTGAGGGCTTTTGTGCCTCAACCTAGAACATCACTTTAAAGCTTTTCATTTCTTTTATGCATTAGTTTAGATTTACAGCTTTCGTTGTTCTAGTTTTCAAGCTTTGTATTTCGAATTCGGTTCCTATTTCGTTCATACAATTTCGTTTATGCAAGGTATTATTTCTTTTCTGTTTTAGTTCTTTTAATGCTTTCAAGTATTGTTTTTCTTGATTTCATTCCTCTAGCTATAATCGTTGTTTCGTTTACCGTTTGATAGAGTAGTCGTTGGTTCGGTTATAGTTCTTAGTTTTCGTTCTTTTGTTTATTTCCATTCAGTCTATTCATGTTTTTAATCATGTCTTTTATTATTACTATGTGTGAGTAGTCTTCTTAGGGGTTTGATTGGTGAAACCCTGGGTTGGCTCGTTCTTCATGCGTAGAGTTAGGATTTGAGATTGTTAACAGTTGATTGATTGATATTCGATGCGAATCTTGTCCTGCCACTCCTTTGGAGACAGAGGGCGATTATAGGTTGTTCGTGTGATTTATAGGGTCACAAACTTCCTCTCGTCATCTTGAGTGTCATGATTCATTGTTGACTGATTTCTCCTAATTTAGCGTATTGATAGTTTGATTATCCTTCCTAGGGTGGAACTAATCTATCCCCATTTTCTTTTCATAAGTATAACATTGTTTTAGTTCTTGCTTTATTTTTCTGTTATTAGTATAATTCTGTTCAAACCCCATTTAAATCCTTTACATCAAGTCTATAAGCTATCGCCCCTTGTCCTTGTGGTTCGATCCCCGACTTACCACTACACTAGTTGTAGTAGTATTAGGGTGTTTATAAATATTGTTTGCATAACTATTCTTTTAGTTAAACGACCTAAAAGACCGGTTATCAAAATGGCGCCGTTGCCGGGGACAAGGCGTTGTGTTTAGATTATATTCTTGGTGTAATTCATTTTAGTTTTATTTATTTTATTGTCTAATAATCTGCTTGTCAGTACTTACGCTTGGTCTCTAGTGTTGTTTGCATGCCATATAGCACACATCAATTAAATCAACAACTAGAACCATTCAACCCTGAGGTTCAACGCAGCAAACGGAGAATTCCAACCCAAACCTCATCACAACCAAATACCTCCAACCACCCTACACCACCAATGGACGAAAACCACCAACAACTATTTGGTCAATTTGGGACGCCTGGTTCCCAAGAATTTCAAGGAGGTGTAGTGTTGCCCATAGCCCCGAACCCCTATCATATACATCCTCAATTCACCCGGATGGTGAAAGAGACCCCTTTTTGCGGTTTGAGAAATGAATGCCCTCTCCAACACTTGGAGGCATTCTCAGATATTTGCGGTCTCATACCTCCATGCCCCAATAGCCCGGATTATGTAAGGATGCATCTATTTCACTTGAGTTTATCCGATGATGCTCGGGACTGGTATAAATGCTTAGAGCCCAACTCAATCATTAATTAGGCTCAATTAAAGACAGCGTTTCTAGAAAGGTTCTATCCCACAGTTCGAACGCATGATTGGCGTAAGAAAATTGCGTCATTCACTCAAGAGGATGATGAGAACCTTAGTGCCACTTGGAGTCGGTTTAAGAGAATGATAAGAGCATGCCCCCATCATGAGTACGGGGAGAACCATCTTAATACATTCTTCTATGATGGTCTAAATGACTCCACCAAGGCACTCCTAGACTCGGCTGTTGGTGGCCAACTTTTGAAAGTCCCATGCAATCAAGTGAGGGCTAGGATTGAGGAGGTTGCTAAAAATAGTTCTTGGGGAGGAGCAAGGGGTAGTGGATTACCGAGAGGAGGGATGGATTCAAGCAACTTGGACACAATTACTTCAAAAATTGAGGCTATCATGGATAAGAAGCTGTCCAAGTTCAAATACGCCCAAGGTAGCTCTAATGTTTCATCGGTTAAAGAGACGCCCTTTTCATGTAGAATCTGTGGGGGCACCAATCATGATACATCATATTGTGGGGGTGCAAATTCCGAGCACATAGCGGCTGTTAATTGCGGGGGGTATAACTAAGAAGGACCCCCGATCATGAACTATGATGGATACGGGTATAATCCCGATTATGTGGCAGCAGTAGGATATGGTGGTCATAACCAAGGGTTTGCTCAGCAAGGTCTTTACAACAATCAACCCTCTAGACCTCCCTTCAACCCGAATTCTAACCAAGGGAACTCCTACCAAGGGTACAACTCTACCAATCAAGCGAATGGGAGTTTTCCTAGGCCGAATGGGAATAGGCCATACCCTCCAATGCCAAAACCCAACACTAACCCATCCTATCCATCTATACAGCCTCAACCAAACCCGCCTCCAACTAATGAATTCCTTTCCACCCAAGTGAACTCCCTTGCGCAACAAAACCAAACCCTCTCGCACATCAACCAAACTTTGATGAACCAAATGCAACAACTTCAGGCGCAACAGAAGTTGTTTAAGTCACAGCTTGCGCAGATGGCTAGTCCACCCCCACCATTGCCATATCCTTCTCACCCCCAACAAAACCCATCCACCCAGCCTCCACCACAAAATTCTCCTGACTCTAACCCTAAGCATCACACTTGTAAGGCGATCTTCCTAGGATCTGGAATCTCACATCCTTATCCAGCTGTAGCCAATGGAGATGATTTAAGGGAAGAGCCCTCGATGGGTAGTGGTTGTCGAAGAGAAACTGAGCACAAGGAGAACCTTGAGGGAAGAAAAGAAAAGGAGGGTGATGAAGGGACTGAGGAACCAAAAGTCGAAATAAATGAGTGTGAGGGGAAGAAGAATGACGAAGATGAGAGATGGAGGGAGATACAGGAAAGGAGGAAACTCGAGCGTCAACATGCTCCGCCTCTACCTTTTCCTTACAAAAAGGTAGAGAAGCAACTTCAAGAAAAGTTTCTTACATTCCTAGAGCATATGCGGCAGCTTGAAATGAAAATACCATTCCTAGAGGCCATGGAGCAAATGCCGCAATATGCTTCATATCTGAAAACCCTCCTAAGGAACAAGAGAAAGCTAGAGGGCGAAGTGATTAGCTTGCCAGAGCAAGTAAGTGCCATCATTCAGGGCACATGGGCAAAGAAAGAAAAAGCTAGAGGACCCTTTGTGCTCCCAGTCACCTTGGAAAACTCAATTCTAAGGGAGCACTCGCTGACCTTGGGGCCTCCATTAGCCTAATGCCGATGTCCATTGCCAAGAAACTCACTTTCGACCTCAAGCCATCACAGAAAACAATCCAGTTGGCCGACCGTAGTATAAAAGTGCCATGTGGGGAGTTTGAGGACCTTCCGATCCAAGTAGGGAACATAGTAGTACCATGTGACTTCGTGGTGCTCGATATGGCCGAGGATCCTTATACTCCTCTCATCTTAGGGAGGGATGCTTTGAAGACTTTGGGTGCCCTGATCGACTGTGAATCAGAGACTATAACCGTTAGGGTAGCCCACGAGAAGGTTGTTTTTGCCTTTTCTAAATCTTCAAAGGAACCCATGGTCGAGCGGATTTGTTCCTTTAGGGTGGTCGAGAATGATGCTGAAAGAGAAGTCAAGAGGTGTAGTGTTTCTGTTGCTCCAATAACAGTTGAGGTGCCAGATGGGGAAGACGCACAAAAACGTCTTATTTTTGGGGTTGCAAAGGGAATTGCTCCGCCAACGGAGACATATTATAAATCTAAGGGAACTGACGAGCCAGCCCGTAAACGGAAACGGGCTAGAAAAAGAAAAAAAAGACTGATGGCTCCACCCTGGCTTGGGGGAGCCCCGCATTCTAACCCACCTCCAGATGACCCTGGTTCTCCATTGCTTACTTCCGCCACTACGGCTCGGTGGAGAGTTTTGACTCCCCATGCTGGAGGTGATGGTGATGCTAGGAGTGAATCCACTCCTACGGCAGGTATAATTTCTTTGTTTTCTTTTTCTGTATAAATTTGTGCCTAAATGTGTCGAACTTACCGACGTTAAACAAAAGTACTTACGGGAGATAACCCGGTGTTTGTTTTGTTTGTTAATTTGTATAACAACAGCCTCCATAATGCTGATCTTTCTCCCTTTTGTTTCTTCTCTCCCAAGCACCGGGACGGCTCTTGAGCTAGCTTGGGGGAGGGTCCTTGTGTTTTCAAAGCTTTGAAAGATCCGCAGTATGGAAACTATTGCTTTTTTTTAGTTTGCATGTCTAGGTGTATCATGATTGATGTGAATCTAGGTATTGAAACCTTAATCCACACAAAAGGGATAGAACTAGATAGAAAACCCTCTAAAGCTACGCACCAAAGGTTTAAAATCTAGGGCGAAAGTTTAAGAATTGATTAAAGCAAAGCACCCTCAATTCCTACACTTCCTCACGTGAATCTAAAGCTTTAAGCACCAATTCACAACTCTTTGTTACACACAAAGAAAAACAACAAACTCTCTAAGTTTATTGAAGAATATATAGAAAAGAATCTCCAAATCTGATTTTTCCAAGCTTGGGTGCACATCTATTTATACCCATAGCTTGAGAGTTTCAATCATATTATGACTAGGCCTCCTACTTCTAAAAGGACTCCTAATAACCAATAGGATAATGCCACCTATTTATTACATAATCCTACTAAAACTCTAACACTATCTTATCTTAATTAGAATCTTATCCTACCTAAAAAGATAATATTACAATTTAACTACTCTAATCCTATTTTATTTAAAGTAAAACACTAAATATCCAATGCCATGTGTGTAGCCACGTCCATACCCATGCCATGTCACTTGCCATGTCACTTAAGTCGTAATAAAGCACCGATAAGATGTAATAAGCACATCTCATTGTAACAAGCACCTCCCCTTGTCTTAAAATTTTCCTCCTTGGTCAAAATTTTCAATCTTCGAAAATTACTCCAAGATTTTAGCTTTTGATCAAGGCCTTCCATCAATCATCACCTCCATGGCTTCCACACATTATAGAATCATAAAATCTGAAAATGGAAAGTTCAAAACACACCTATGCCTAAAATGAGAAAAACCCTATCAAATGAAATGGGAGAAAACTCATAGGCAAAACCAACTTATTCCCTATGTCCACCAATCCTCATTTACATTTGCATGTTATCATGCACATGCAAATGTTCCCCTTTGATGGCTAGAAGATTCGTGTCTCCATAAGCCAACAACTCTCCCATGGTAGCATTCTTCTTTAAAGCTTCAACCAATCCTTCGAATTTGGCATCCTCTATCATATCAATGATTAATGTGCTTGAGTTATGAAACTGACATGCTAGCTCCTGACATGTACATTATAGTGGTCTTATGCATACTCATGCTTTTCCTAGCCTTGTGCCTGTTTTGGGACCGAATAATTGATTGTTTTCCACCTGACTTGGGGGATCTGGTCCTCCTTGGTTTGCGGCTTGGATGACTACCTTTTGAGGCACATTTTCAACTAGCCTAGTGAGGATGGAGCCTTCTAGGACTCCATTATGAGTCTTATGTTATAAAGTGCTAGTTAGAGAGTCTAAGTATTGTGTCTGTTCTCCTCCAGCATAGTCTTCTTTTCTAAAGGCCAGGGATGATAACACGTTTGTAGTTACAGCTACATGGCCAAATTGCCTACCATGAATATTGATTGACTTTAGGGTAAGCCAATTTTGTGCCTTTACCTTTTCTTCGTAGCTACATCACCTAACTCCACATGAGCCAAATATTCCCTCTTCTTTCCTAGAGGATAGTCAAGTGATTACAGTAAAGTGGTGCCCGTTGCATTGTGGTGAAAGATTTTGGTTGGAAAAATCATTGTCGTATGATATGACTCTTTACATTACTCTTAGTTTATTTCAGAAACATTTTCTTGAAAACAAAAAGAAAAAAAGAGAAAACAAAAAAAAAAGAAAGAAAAATGAAAAAGAAAAGAAAAAAATAGAAAAAGAAAAATTCGAGAATAAAGTTGGTGTAATGAGCTCATTTATGCGTCTCCGAAGAATTTTGGGAAGTGGCATGGTTTTCGAAAGTTGTAGCCATCCTTGGTTTGATTACCTTGGATTGCTTACTATCCTCTATTTGAACTCCACATCCCCAAATTTTACCCTACCTTGATCCCAGCCTACATTACAACCGTTTCCAAACCTGTTCGACTTGGCCTGATTAGCAAGTTCTATGCTGGAGAGTAGATAGGATGCAATCCCTAAGATTTCTCCTTGATTGAGTGTTTAATTCCCGATTCATCTTAAGTCGGATGATTATGAGCGAAACACGTACCATATTAAACACACGAGCGTACTAGAAATTTCCCACATCTTTTGGGAAATAGCAAGGGGAGCGTGGACTTGTGACCTCATTAGGTAGTGGGTGGCATGGCCTGTGTTGTAGCTTTTCCAGTGATCCCGAGTCTGTGGAAAACGTCTTTTATCTTGGTATTATGCTCTTTTGAGCCCATTGTACTTGCACACACATGGCTAGGGAAGAGTTTTGCGCGTACACGGCTGGCATTGTCCTGTTTTCCGCTCACCTTGCTTTTCATGAGTTTTGCTCACGGTGCTACCTTGCTAGTTCATTTGCTAGGGACTAGCAAAGGTTTGGCTTGGGGGAAGTTGATGTGCTCATTTTAGAGCACGTTTACAACCTCATTTTAGTGTCGAGTTTCGTGCTTTTATATTGGTTTTATGCACGTTACATTCAATTTTACCTTGATCTTGTCCTCGAGCTGTTTTTAGGTCATTTCAGGTGATCTCGATGATTTCGAGGTAAAATGAGACGTGTTCGAGGCTTTGACACTTCTATCAAGAGTTTGAATGCGCGTATCATAGCTTGGGCATGTGTTCCAAGTCACTCTCCAAGATTCCATAAACTCTACAAGCCACTCGGCACTTCAAAGGAACTGTTCAGCAAAGTTTAGGTTCAGATTCGACCGAATCTGACACCCATTCGGTCGAATGGAAGACAGGGGTTCAAGCACATAAGTCAAGCTCTCGGGAATAGCCGAATGAAGACTCATTCGGCCGAATCAAGACCCATTCGGCCGAATGGTTCCACTCATTCGGCCGAATGGTGGACAGGGTGCAAAATCGTCAAGGTTCTGTTTTGGGCGAATGGCCACACCATTTGGCCGAATGTCCACCCATTCGGTCGAATCCACCCTTCATTCGGCCGAATGGCCTTCTTTCCCGCATATTTTGGTTCTTTCTTTAGTCGGCGCTCGAGGGTTTTTTCTAGGGTTTTACTCCTTTTGTCCCTAGGGTATAAATACCCTCTTTCTCTGTACATAACCTTATGCCTACTTTGAGGGCTTTTGTGCCTCAACCTAGAACATCACTTTAAAGCTTTTCATTTCTTTTATGCATTAGTTTAGATTTACAGCTTTCGTTGTTCTAGTTTTCAAGCTTTGTATTTCGAATTCGGTTCCTATTTCGTTCATACAATTTCGTTTATGCAAGGTATTATTTCTTTTCTGTTTTAGTTCTTTTAATGCTTTCAAGTATTGTTTTTCTTGATTTCATTCCTCTAGCTATAATCGTTGTTTCGTTTACCGTTTGATAGAGTAGTCGTTGGTTCGGTTATAGTTCTTAGTTTTCGTTCTCTTGTTTATTTCCATTCAGTCTATTCATGTTTTTAATCATGTCTTTTATTATTACTATGTGTGCGTAGTCTTCTTAGGGGTTTGATTGGTGAAACCCTGGGTTGGCTCGTTCTTCATGCGTAGAGTTAGGATTTGAGATTGTTAACAGTTGATTGATTGATATTCGATGCGAATCTTGTCCTGCCACTCCTTTGGAGACAGAGGGCGATTATAGGTTGTTCGTGTGATTTATAGGGTCACAAACTTCCTCTCGTCATCTTGAGTGTGATGATTCATTGTTGACTGATTTCTCCTAATTTAGCGTATTGATAGTTTGATTATCCTTCCTAGGGTGGAACTAATCTATCCCCATTTTCTTTTCATAAGTATAACATTGTTTTAGTTCTTGCTTTATTTTTCTGTTATTAGTATAATTCTGTTCAAACCCCATTTAAATCCTTTACATCAAGTCTATAAGCTATCGCCCCTTGTCCTTGTGGTTCGATCCCCGACTTACCACTACACTAGTTGTAGTAGTATTAGGGTGTTTATAAATATTGTTTGCATAACTATTCTTTTAGTTAAACGACCTAAAAGACCGGTTATCAATCCCCAAATTTTACCCTACCTTAATCCTAACCTACATTACAACCATTTCCAAACCTGTTCGACTTGGCCTGATTAGCAAGTTCTATACTGGAGAGTAGATAAGATACAAATTCCCAAGATTTCTCCCTGTCTAAGTGTTTAATTCCCGGCTCATCTTTAGTCGGATAATTCTAAGCAAAACACATACCTTATTAAACACATGAGCGCATTAGAAATTTCCCACATCTTTTGGGAAATAGCATGGGGAGTGTAGACTTGTGACCTCATTAGGTAGTGGGCGGCATAGTTGTGTTGTAGCTTCTCCAGTAGTCCCGAGTCTGTGGAAAACGTTATTCATCTTGGTATCATGCTCTTTTGAGTCCATTGTACTTGTACACCCATGGCTATGGAAGAGTTTTGCGCGTACACGGCTGGTATTGTCTTGTTTTCCGCTCGCTTTGCTTTTCATGTACTGTACTAATGGTGTTGCCTTGCTAGTTCATTTGCTAGGGACTAGCAAAGGTTTGGCTTGGGGGAAGTTAATGTGCTCGTTTTAGAGCACGTTTACAACCCCATTTTAGTGTCGAGTCTCGCTATTTTATATTGGTTTTATGCACATTACATTCGGTTTTACCTTGATCTTGTCCTCGAGCTATTTTTAGGTTATTTCAGGTACTTTCGATGATTTTGAGGTAAAATGAGACGTGTTCGAGGCTTTGACACTCTTATCAAGAGTTTAGATGCGCGTATCATAGCTTGGGCATGCGTTCCAAATCAATCTTAAAGATTCCACAAACTCCAGAAGCCATTAGACACTTCAAAGGAGCTGTTCAGCGAGGTTCAGGTTCAGGTTCGACCAAATTCGACATCCATTCGGTTGAATGGAAGACAATGATTCAAGCTCATGACTCAAGCTCTCGGGAATAGCCGAATGAACTCCCATTCGACCGAATCAAGTCCTATTCGGCTAAATGATTGCTCTCCTTCGGCCGAATGATGGACATGCCCCAAAAACATCAAGCTTCTGATATGGGCGAATGAGACAACCATTCGGCCGAATGGGATCTCATTCGGCCGAATCCCTACTCCATTCAGTCGAATGGAGCCTGTTTCCGAAGTTCTTGGTTCTTTCTTAGGCTGGTGCTTAAGGGTTTTTTCTAGGGTTTTACACCTTATGTCCCTAGGGTATAAAAACCCTCTTGCTCTTTAAATAACCCTCATGCCTACTTTGAAAGCTTTTATGCCTCAACCTAGTACATCACATTCATTTGCTTTCATTTCATTCATGCATTAGTTTAGATTTACAGCTTTCGTTGCACTTCCTTTCAAGCTTTGTATTTCGGATTTAGAATCACTTTCGTTCACGCAATTTCGTTTATGCAAGGTATCAATTCTTTTCTATTCTATTTCATTTAATGCTTTCATCTATTGCTTTTGGTAATTTCATTGCTCTTGCTATTGTCGTTGTTTCATTTACAGTTTTGATAGAGTAGTTGTCATTCTCTTGTTTACTTATATTCAAATCGTTCATGTTTTCAATCATGTCCTTTATCATTATTTATGCCCTAGTTTCTGTCACTATGTGTGAGTAGTTTCCCTAGGGGTTTGATTGGTGAAACCCTAGGTTGGCTCATTCTTTTTTGTAGAGTTAGGGTTTAAGATTGTTGATGATTGATTGATTGACGTTCGATTCAAATCTTGTCCTGCCACTTCTTAGGAGATATAGGGTGATTATAGGATGTTCATGTGATTTATAGGGTCACAAACTTCCTCTCGCTATCTTGAGTGTCTTGATTGATTGTTGATCGATTTTCCCCTAACTTGGCGTGTTGCTAGTTTGATTGTCCTTCCTAGGGTGGAACTAACCTATCCCTGTTTCTTCCATAGCATATTATCATTTTAATTCTTGTTTTATTCTTTTGTCATTAGTGTAATTTAATCAATCTCCAAATAAACACTTTACATCAAGACTAAAACCTATCATCCCTTATCCTTGTGGTTCGACCCCCAACTTACCATTACACTAGTTGTAGTAGTATTAGGGTGTTATAAACCGACGCTAAAAGAACGATTATCAAAGTTCTAGGTATAAAATGGCTTAAACACTTGAATTGGATTATATGAGTCAATATAGGTCAAATAGGATCAGTTTCGGGTTGAAAATGATGTATTTACCCTTGAACATGTCATAAACACTTGAAATACATAATTTGACTCAAACTCGGTCAAACGGGAGAAGTACTGGGTATAAAATGGCTTAAGCACTTGAATTGGACGATATGAGTCAATATAGGTCAAATGGGATCAGTTTTGGGTAGAAAATGACATATTTACCCTTGAACATGTCATAAACACTTGATATAAATCGATTTGAGTCAAACTCGGTCAAACAGGAGAGGTTCACTTCAAATCGGACGATATGAGTTAATATAGGTCAAATGGGATCAGTTTTGGGTAGAAAAATTACATAATTATCCTTGAACATGTCATACACACATAAAATACATAGATTTGAGTCAAACTCGGTCAAACGGGAGAGGTTCACTTCGAATTAGAAGATATGAGTCAATATAGATCAAATAGGATCAATTTTGAGTAGAAAATGGCTTATTTGACCTTGAACATGTCATAAACACTTGAAATACATTGATTTTATTCAAACATGGTCAAACGGGAGAGGTTTTGTGTATTAAATGACCTAAACACTTCGAATCGGATGATATGCGTCAATATATGTCAAATGGGATCATTTTTTGTAGAAAATGACGTATGTACCCTTGAACATGTCATAAACATTTGAAATACATCGATTTGAGTCAAACTTGTCAAACGAGAGAGGTTCTATGTATCAAAAGACCTAAACGCTTCGAATGGGACGATATGAGTGATATAGGTCAAATGAGATCAGTTTTGGGTAGAATTTGGCGTACTCACCCTTAAACATGTCCCAAACACTTGAAATATATCGATTTGAGTCAAACTAAGTCGAATGGGAGAGGTTGTGGGTATAAAATGACCAAAACACTTCAAATCGGTCGATATGAGTCAATATAGGTAAAATGGGATCAATTTTGGGTAGAAAATGAAGTATTTACCCTTGAACATGTCATACACACTTGAAATACATCGATTTGAGTCAAAATCAGTCAAAAGGGAGACGTTCACTTTAACTCGAACAATATGAGACAATATAGGTCAAATGGGATCAATTTTGGGTAGAAAGTTATGTACTTACCCTTAAACATGTCAAACACACTTGAAATACATTAATTTGGGTCAAACTTAGTGAAATGGGAAAGGTTCACTTCGAATCGGAAGATATGAGTCAATATAGGTCAAATAGGATCAATTTTGAGTAGAAAATGATGTATTTACGCTTGAACATGTCATAAATACTTCAAATACATCAATTTAATTCAAGCTCATTTAAATGGGAGAGCTTTTGTTTAATAAATGACCTAATCACTTCGAATCGGATGATATGAGTCAATATAGGTCAAATGGGATAACTTTTAGGTAAAATACGATGTATTTACCCTTGACCATGTCATAAACACTTGAAATACAACGATTTGAGTTAAACTTGGTCAAACGAGAGAAGTTTTATGTATTAAATAACCTAAACGCTTCGAATTAGAAGATATGATGCAATATAGGTAAAATGGGATCAGTTTTGGGTAGAAAATGATGTATTTACCCTTGAACATGTCATAAACACTCGAAATACATCTATTTAAGTCAAACTCAGTAAAATGGAAGAGGTTATGGGTATAAAATGGCTTAAGCACTTGAATCGAACGATATGTGTCAATATAGGTCAAATGGGATTAGTTTTGGGTTGAAAATGATGTTTTTACCCTTGAACTTGTTATAAACACTTGAAATACATTAATTTAAGTTAAACTCGGTCAAATAGGAGAGGTTCTGTGTATTAAATGACCTAAACAATTCGAATTGGAAGATATGAGTCAATATAGGTCAAATGGGATCAGTTTTGGGTTAAAAATGAGGTACTTACTCTTCAACATGTCATACACACTTGAAATACATCGATTTGAGTCAAATTGGGTCAAACAGGAGAGGTTCACTTCAAATCGGACGATATGAGTTAATATAGGTCAAATGGGATCAGTTTTGGGTAGAAAAATTACATAATTATCCTTGAACATGTCATACACACTTAAAATACATAGATTTGTGTCAAACTCAGTCAAACGGGAGAGGTTCACTTCGAATCTGAAGATATGAGTCAATATAGATCAAATAGGATCAATTTTGAGTAGAAAATGTCTTATTTGACCTTGAACATGTCATAAACACTTGAAATACATTGATTTTATTCAAACATGGTTAAACGGGAGAGGTTTTGTGTATTAAATGACCTAAACACTTCGAATTGGATGATATGCGTCACTATATGTCAAATGGGATCATTTTTTGTAGAAAATGACGTATGTACCCTTGAACATTTCATAAACATTTGAAATACATCGATTTGAGTCAAACTTGTCAAACGAGAGAGGTTCTATGTATCAAAAGACCTAAACGCTTCGAATGGGACGATATGAGTGATATAGGTCAAATGGGATCAGTTTTGGGTAGAATTTGACGTACTCGCCCTTAAACATGTCCCAAACACTTGAAATATATCGATTTGAGTGAAACTAAGTCGAACGGGAGAGGAGGTGGGTATAAAATGACCAAAACACTTCAAATCGGTCGATATGAGTCAATATAGGTCAAATGGGATCAATTTTGGGTAGAAAATGACGTATTTACCCTTGAACATGTCATACACACTTGAAATACATCGATTTGAGTCAAAATCAGTCAAACGGGAGACGTTCACTTCAACTCGGACAATATGAGACAATATAGGTCAAGTGGGATCAATTTTGGGTAGAAAATTATGTACTTACCCTTGAACATGTCATACACACTTGAAATACATTAATTTGGGTCAACCTCAGTGAAACGGGAAAGGTTCACTTCGAATGGAAAGATATGAGTCAATATAGGTCAAATAGGATCAATTTTGAGTAGAAAATGATGTATTTACGCTTGAACATGTCATAAATACTTCAAATACATCAATTTAATTCAAGCTCATTTAAACGGGAGAGCTTTTGTTTAATAAATGACCTAATCACTTTGAATCGGATGATATGAGTCAATATAGGTCAAATGGGATAACTTTTAGGTAAAATATGATGTATTTACCCTTGACCATGTCATAAACACTTGAAATACATGGATTTGAGTTAAACTTGGTCAAACGAGAGAAGTTTTATGTATTAAATAACCTAAACGCTTCGAATTAGGCGATATGATGCAATATAGGTAAAATGGGATCAGTTTTGGGTAGAAAATGATGTATTTACCCATGAACATGTCATAAACACTCGAAATACATCTATTTCAGTCAAACTCAGTAAAATGGAAGACATTATGGGTATAAAATGGCTTAAGCACTTGAATCGAACGATATGTGTCAATATAGGTCAAATGGGATTAGTTTTGGGTAGAAAATGATGTTTTTACCCTTGAACTTGTTATAAACACTTGAAATACATTGATTTAAGTTAAACTCGGTCAAATAGGAGAGGTTCTGTGTATTAAATGACCTAAACAATTCGAATTGGAAGATATGAGTCAATATAGGTCAATTGGGATCAGTTTTGGGTTAAAAATGAGGTACTTACTCTTCAACATGTCATACACACTTGAAATACATCGATTTGAGTCAAACTGGGTCAAACAGGAGAGGTTCACTTCAAATCGCACGATATGAGTTAATATAGGTCAAATGGGATCAGTTTTGGGTAGAAAAATTACATAATTATCCTTGAACATGTCATACACACTTAAAATACATAGATTTGAGTTAAACTCAGTCAAACGGGAGAGGTTCACTTCGAATCTTAAGATAAGAGTCATTATAGATCAAATAGGATCAATTTTGAGTAGAAAAAGGCTTATTTGACCTTGAACATGTCATAAACACTTGAAATACATTGATTTTATTCAAACATGGTCAAACGGGAGAGGTTTTGTGTATTAAATGACCTAAACACTTCGAATCGGATGATATGCGTCAATATATGTCAAATGGGATCATTTTTTGTAGAAAATGACGTATGTACCCTTGAACATGTCATAAACATTTGAAATACATCGATTTGAGTCAAACTTGTCAAACGAGAGAGGTTCTATGTATCAAAAGACCTAAACGCTTCGAATGGGACGATATGAGTGATATAGGTCAAATGAGATCAGTTTTGGGTAGAATTTGGCGTACTCACCCTTAAACATGTCCCAAACACTTGAAATATATCGATTTGAGTCAAACTAAGTCGAATGGGAGAGGTTGTGGGTATAAAATGACCAAAACACTTCAAATCGGTCGATATGAGTCAATATAGGTAAAATGGGATCAATTTTGGGTAGAAAATGAAGTATTTACCCTTGAACATGTCATACACACTTGAAATACATCGATTTGAGTCAAAATCAGTCAAAAGGGAGACGTTCACTTTAACTCGAACAATATGAGACAATATAGGTCAAATGGGATCAATTTTGGGTAGAAAGTTATGTACTTACCCTTAAACATGTCAAACACACTTGAAATACATTAATTTGGGTCAAACTTAGTGAAATGGGAAAGGTTCACTTCGAATCGGAAGATATGAGTCAATATAGGTCAAATAGGATCAATTTTGAGTAGAAAATGATGTATTTACGCTTGAACATGTCATAAATACTTCAAATACATCAATTTAATTCAAGCTCATTTAAATGGGAGAGCTTTTGTTTAATAAATGACCTAATCACTTCGAATCGGATGATATGAGTCAATATAGGTCAAATGGGATAACTTTTAGGTAAAATACGATGTATTTACCCTTGACCATGTCATAAACACTTGAAATACAACGATTTGAGTTAAACTTGGTCAAACGAGAGAAGTTTTATGTATTAAATAACCTAAACGCTTCGAATTAGAAGATATGATGCAATATAGGTAAAATGGGATCAGTTTTGGGTAGAAAATGATGTATTTACCCTTGAACATGTCATAAACACTCGAAATACATCTATTTAAGTCAAACTCAGTAAAATGGAAGAGGTTATGGGTATAAAATGGCTTAAGCACTTGAATCGAACGATATGTGTCAATATAGGTCAAATGGGATTAGTTTTGGGTTGAAAATGATGTTTTTACCCTTGAACTTGTTATAAACACTTGAAATACATTAATTTAAGTTAAACTCGGTCAAATAGGAGAGGTTCTGTGTATTAAATGACCTAAACAATTCGAATTGGAAGATATGAGTCAATATAGGTCAAATGGGATCAGTTTTGGGTTAAAAATGAGGTACTTACTCTTCAACATGTCATACACACTTGAAATACATCGATTTGAGTCAAATTGGGTCAAACAGGAGAGGTTCACTTCAAATCGGACGATATGAGTTAATATAGGTCAAATGGGATCAGTTTTGGGTAGAAAAATTACATAATTATCCTTGAACATGTCATACACACTTAAAATACATAGATTTGTGTCAAACTCAGTCAAACGGGAGAGGTTCACTTCGAATCTGAAGATATGAGTCAATATAGATCAAATAGGATCAATTTTGAGTAGAAAATGTCTTATTTGACCTTGAACATGTCATAAACACTTGAAATACATTGATTTTATTCAAACATGGTTAAACGGGAGAGGTTTTGTGTATTAAATGACCTAAACACTTCGAATTGGATGATATGCGTCACTATATGTCAAATGGGATCATTTTTTGTAGAAAATGACGTATGTACCCTTGAACATTTCATAAACATTTGAAATACATCGATTTGAGTCAAACTTGTCAAACGAGAGAGGTTCTATGTATCAAAAGACCTAAACGCTTCGAATGGGACGATATGAGTGATATAGGTCAAATGGGATCAGTTTTGGGTAGAATTTGACGTACTCGCCCTTAAACATGTCCCAAACACTTGAAATATATCGATTTGAGTGAAACTAAGTCGAACGGGAGAGGAGGTGGGTATAAAATGACCAAAACACTTCAAATCGGTCGATATGAGTCAATATAGGTCAAATGGGATCAATTTTGGGTAGAAAATGACGTATTTACCCTTGAACATGTCATACACACTTGAAATACATCGATTTGAGTCAAAATCAGTCAAACGGGAGACGTTTACTTCAACTCGGACAATATGAGACAATATAGGTCAAATGGGATCAATTTTGGGTAGAAAATTATGTACTTACCCTTGAACATGTCATACACACTTGAAATACATTAATTTGGGTCAACCTCAGTGAAACGGGAAAGGTTCACTTCGAATGGAAAGATATGAGTCAATATAGGTCAAATAGGATCAATTTTGAGTAGAAAATGATGTATTTACGCTTGAACATGTCATAAATACTTCAAATACATCAATTTAATTCAAGCTCATTTAAACGGGAGAGCTTTTGTTTAATAAATGACCTAATCACTTTGAATCGGATGATATGAGTCAATATAGGTCAAATGGGATAACTTTTAGGTAAAATATGATGTATTTACCCTTGACCATGTCATAAACACTTGAAATACATGGATTTGAGTTAAACTTGGTCAAACGAGAGAAGTTTTATGTATTAAATAACCTAAACGCTTCGAATTAGGCGATATGATGCAATATAGGTAAAATGGGATCAGTTTTGGGTAGAAAATGATGTATTTACCCATGAACATGTCATAAACACTCGAAATACATCTATTTCAGTCAAACTCAGTAAAATGGAAGACATTATGGGTATAAAATGGCTTAAGCACTTGAATCGAACGATATGTGTCAATATAGGTCAAATGGGATTAGTTTTGGGTAGAAAATGATGTTTTTACCCTTGAACTTGTTATAAACACTTGAAATACATTGATTTAAGTTAAACTCGGTCAAATAGGAGAGGTTCTGTGTATTAAATGACCTAAACAATTCGAATTGGAAGATATGAGTCAATATAGGTCAATTGGGATCAGTTTTGGGTTAAAAATGAGGTACTTACTCTTCAACATGTCATACACACTTGAAATACATCGATTTGAGTCAAACTGGGTCAAACAGGAGAGGTTCACTTCAAATCGCACGATATGAGTTAATATAGGTCAAATGGGATCAGTTTTGGGTAGAAAAATTACATAATTATCCTTGAACATGTCATACACACTTAAAATACATAGATTTGAGTTAAACTCAGTCAAACGGGAGAGGTTCACTTCGAATCTTAAGATAAGAGTCATTATAGATCAAATAGGATCAATTTTGAGTAGAAAAAGGCTTATTTGACCTTGAACATGTCATAAACACTTGAAATACATTGATTTTATTCAAACATGGTTAAACGGGAGAGGTTTTGTGTATTAAATGACCTAAACACTTCGAATCAGATGATATGAGTCAATATAGGTCAAATGGGATCAATTTTGGGTTAAAAATGAGGTACTTACTCTTCAACATGTCATACACACTTGAAATACATCGATTTGAGTCAAACTGGGTCAAACAGGAGAGGTTCACTTCAAATCGCACGATATGAGTTAATATAGGTCAAATGGGATCACTTTTGGGTAGAAAAATTACATAATTATCCTTCAACATGTCATACACACTTAAAATACATAGATTTGAGTCAAACTCAGTCAAACGGGAGAGGTTCACTTCGAATCTTAAGATAAGAGTCATTATAGATCAAATAGGATCAATTTTGAGTAGAAAAAGGCTTATTTGACCTTGAACATGTCATAAACACTTGAAATACATTGATTTTATTCAAACATGGTTAAACGGAAGAGGTTTTGTGTATTAAATGACCTAAACACTTCGAATCGGATGATATGAGTCAATATAGGTCAAATGGGATCAATTTTGGGTAGAAAATGAAGTATTTAACCTTGAACATGTCATACACACTTGAAATACATCGATTTGAGTCAAAATCAGTCAAACGAGAGACGTTCACTTCAACTCGGACAATATGAGACAATATAGGTCAAATGGGATCAATTTTGGGTAGAAAATTACGTACTTGCCCTTGAACATGTCATACACACTTGAAATACATTAATTTGGGTCAAACTCAGTGAAACGGGAAAGGTTCACTTTGAATCGGAAGATATGAGTCAATATAGGTCAAATAGGATCAATTTTGAGTAGAAAATGATGTATTTACGCTTGAACATCTCATAAATACTTCAAATACATCAATTTAATTCAAGCTCATTTAAACGGGAGAGCTTTTGTTTAATAAATGACCTAAACACTTCGATTTAGATGATATGAGTCAATATAAGTCAAATGGGATAACTTTTAGGTAAAATACGATGTATTTACCCTTGACCATGTCATAAACACTTGAAATACATGGATTTGAGTTAAACATGGTCAAATGAGAGAAGTTTTATGTATTATATAACCTAAACGCTTCGAATTAGACGATACGATGCAATATAGGTAAAATGGGATCAGTTTTGGGTAGAAGATGATTTATTTACCCTTGAACATGTCATAAACACTTGAAATACATCTATTTCAGTCAAACTCAGTAAAATGGAAAAGGTTATGGGTATAAAATGGCTTAAGCACTTGAATCGAACGATATGTGTCAATATAGGTCAAATGGGATTAGTTTTGGGTGAAAAATGATGTTTTTACCCTTGAACTTGTTATAAACACTTGAAATACAATGATTTAATTTAAACTCGGTCAAATAGGAGAGGTTCTGTGTATTAAATGACCTAAACAATTCGAATTGGAAGATATGAGTCAATATAGGTCAAATGGGATCAATTTTGGGTTAAAAATGAGGTACTTACTCTTCAACATGTCATACACACTTGAAATACATCAATTTGAGTCAAACTGGGTCAAACAGGAGAGGTTCACTTCAAATCGCACGATATGAGTTAATATAGGTCAAATGGGATCACTTTTGGGTAGAAAAATTACATAATTATCCTTAAACATGTCATACACACTTAAAATTCATAGATTTAAGTCAAACTTAGTCAAACGGGAGAGGTTCACTTCGAATCTTAAGATAATAGTCATTATAGATCAAATAGGATCAATTTTGAGTAGAAAAAGGCTTATTTGACCTTGAACATGTCATAACACTTAAAATACATTGATTTTATTCAAACATGGTTAAACGGGAGAGGTTTTGTGTATTAAATGACCTAAACACTTCGAATCGGATGATATGAGTCAATATATGTCAAATGAGATCATTTATTTGTAGAAAATGACATATGTACCCTTGAACATGTCATAAACATTTGAAATACATCGATTTGAGTCAAACTTGGTCAAACGAGAGAGGTTCTATGTATCAAAAGACCTAAACACTTTGAATCGGACGATATGAGTGATATAGGTCAAATGGGATCAGTTTTGGTTAGAATATGACGTATTCACCCTTAAACATGTCCCAAACACTTGAAATATATCGATTTGAGTCAAACTAGGTCAAACGGGAGAGGTTCTGGGTATAAAATGACCAAAACACTTCGAATCGGTCGATATGAGTCAATATAGGTCAAATGGGATAAATTTTGGGTAGAAAATGATATATTTACCCTTGACCATGTCATACACACTTGAAATACATCGATTTGAGTCAAAATCAGTCAAACGGGAGACGTTAACTTCAAATCAGACAATATGAGACAATATAGGTCAAATGGGAACAATTTTGGGTACATAATTATATACTTACCCTTGAACATGTCATACACACTTGAAATACATTAATTTGGGTCAAACTCGGTGAAACGGGAGAGGTTCACTTCGAATTGGAAGATATGAGTCAATATAGGTCAAATAGGATCAATTTTGAGTAGAAAATGATGTATTTACGCTTGAACATGTCATAAACTCTTCAAATACATCAATTTAATTCAAGCTCGTTTCCACGGGAGAGCTTTTGTTTAATAAATGACCTAAACACTTCGAATCGGATGATATTAGTCAATATAGGTCAAATGGGATAACTTTTAGGTAAAATATGACATTTTTACCCTTGACCATGTCATAAACACTTGAAATACATGGATTTGAGTTAAACTTGGTCAAACGAGAGAAGTTTTATGTATTAAATAACCTAAATGCTTCGAATCGGACGATATAAGGCAATATAGGTAAAATGGGATCAGTTTTGGGTAGAAAATGATGTATTTACCCTTGAACATGTCATAAAATCTTGAAATACATCGATTTCAGTCAAACTCAGTAAAATGGAAGAGGTTATGGGTATAAAATGGCTTAAACACTTAAATGGAACGATATGTGTCAATATAGGTCAAATGGGATTAATTTTGGGTAGAAAATGTTGTTTTTACCCTTGAACTTGTTATAAACACTTGAAATACATTGATTTAAGTTAAAACTCGGTCAAACAGGAGAGGTTCTGTGTATTAAATGACCTAAACAATTCGAATTGGAAGATAGGAGTCAATATAGGTCAAATGGGATCAGTTTTGGGTTAAAAATGATGTACTTACTCTTTAACATGTCATACACACTTGAAATACATCGATTTGAGTCAAACTCGGTCAAACGGCAGAGGTTCACTTTAAATCGGACGATATGAGTCAATATAGGTCAAATAGGATTAGTTTTGGGTAGAAAATTATGTATTTACCCTTGAACATGTCATACACATTTTAAATACATCCATTTGAGTCAAACTCGGTCAAATAGGGGAGGTTCTGGGTATAAAATGATTTAAACATTCGAATAGGACGATTTAAGTCAATATAGGTCAAATAGGATATGTTTTGGGTAGAAACTTACATATTTACCCTTCAACATGTCATAAACACTTGAATTACAACGATTTCAGTTAAACTCTATCAGACGGGAGAGGTTATGTGTATTAAATGACCTAAACAATTCAAATCGGATTATATGAGTCAATATAGGTCAAATGAGATTAGTTTTGGGTAGAAAATGAAGTATTTACCCTTGAACATGTCATAAACACTTGAAATACATCGATTTGAGTCAAACTCTGTCCTAACCGAAATGTTTTGCGTATAAATTTACCTGAACACTTTAAATTAGAAGATATGAGCCAACGTAGGTAAATGTTATAAATTTTGGATTGAAAAAGATGTATTTACCCTTGAACATGTCATAAACACTTGAAATACAACGATTTGAGTCAAACTCTGTAAAACGGGAGAGGTTCTGTGTGTCAAATGACGTAAACACTTTGAATCGGACGATATGAATCAATATAGGTCAAATAGGATCACTTTTGGGTTGAAAATGGTGTATTTACCCTTAAACAAGTCATAAACACTTGAAATACATCGATTTAAGTCAAACTTAGTCAAACAGGAGAGGTTTTGGGTTTAATATGACTTAAACGCTTCGAATCGGACGTATTTACCCTTGAAAACATGTCATAATTAATTAAAATAAATCGATTTGAGTCAAACTCGGTCAAACGGGAGACTTTCAGGGTATAAAATGACCAAAACACTTCGTATCGGACGATAAGAGCAATTATAGGTCAAATAAGATCATATTTGGGTAGAAAAGTTATGTATTTACCCTTAAGAATGTCATAAACACTTGAAATACATCGATTTGAGTCAAACTCGAATAAATAGGAGAGGTTCTGGGTATAAAACTACTTAAACACTTCGAATCGGATGATATGAGTCAATATAGGTCAAATGGGATAACTTTTAGGTAATATATGACGTATTTACCCTTGACCATGTCATAAACACTTGAAATACATGGATTTGAGTTAAACTTGGTCAAACGAGAGAAGTTTTATGTATTAAATAACCTAAACGCTTCGAATCGGACGATATGAGGCAATATAGGTAAACTGGGATCAGTTTTGGGTAGAAAATGATGTATTTACCCTTGAACATGTCATAAACACTTAAAATACATCGATTTCAGTCAAACTCAGTAAAATAGAAGAGGTTATGGGTATAAAATGGCTTAAACACTTAAATCGAACGATATGTGTCAATATAGGTCAAATGGGATTAGTTTTGGGTAGAAAATGATGTTTTTACCCTTAAACTTGTTATAAACACTTGAAATACATTGATTTAAGTTAAAACTCGGTCAAACAGGAGAGGTTCTGTGTATTAAATGACCTAAACAATTCGAATTGGAAGATAGGAGTCAATATAGGTCAAATGGGATCAGTTTTGGGTTAAAAATGATGTACTTACTCTTTAACATGTCATACACACTTGAAATACATCGATTTGAGTCAAACTCGGTCAAACGGGAGAGGTTCACTTTAAATCGGACGATATGAGTCAATATAGGTCAAATGGGATTAGTTTTGGGGTAGAAAATGATGTATTTACCCTTGAACATGTCATACACATTTTAAATACATCCATTTGAGTCAAACTCGGTCAAACAGAAGAGGTTCTGGGTATAAAATGATTTAAACATTCGAATAGGACTATTTAAGTCAATATAGGTCAAATAGGATCTGTTTTGGGTAGAAACTTACGTATTTACCCT
Source organism: Dysphania ambrosioides (assembly GCA_026401315.1). Taxonomy (NCBI): domain Eukaryota; kingdom Viridiplantae; phylum Streptophyta; class Magnoliopsida; order Caryophyllales; family Amaranthaceae; genus Dysphania; species Dysphania ambrosioides. The sequence continues at coordinate 9,171,595 of CM048668.1, read as the reverse complement.
TCAACATGTCATAAACACTTGAATTACAATGATTTCAGTTAAACTCTATCACACGGGAGAGGTTATGTGTATTAAATGACCTAAACAATTCAAATCGGATTATATGAGTCAATATAGGTCAAATGAGATTAGTTTTGGGTAGAAAATGAAGTATTTACCCTTGAACATGTCATAAACACTTGAAATACATCGATTTGAGTCAAACTCTGTCCTAACCGAAATGTTTTGCGTATAAATTTACCTGAACACTTTAAATTAGAAGATATGAGCCAACGTAGGTAAATGTTATAAATTTTGGATTGAAAAAGATGTATTTACCCTTGAACATGTCATAAACACTTGAAATACAACGATTTGAGTCAAACTCTGTAAAACGGGAGAGGTTCTGTGTGTCAAATGACGTAAACACTTTGAATCGGACGATATGAATCAATATAGGTCAAATAGGATCACTTTTGGGTTGAAAATGGTGTATTTACCCTTAAACAAGTCATAAACACTTGAAATACATCGATTTAAGTCAAACTTAGTCAAACAGGAGAGGTTTTGGGTTTAATATGACTTAAACGCTTCGAATCGGACGTATTTACCCTTGAAAACATGTCATAATTAATTAAAATAAATCGATTTGAGTCAAACTCGGTCAAACGGGAGACTTTCAGGGTATAAAATGACCAAAACACTTTGTATCGGACGATACGAGCAATTATAGGTCAAATAAGATCATATTTGGGTAGAAAATTATGTATTTACCCTTAAGAATGTCATAAACACTTGAAATACATCGATTTGAGTCAAACTCAAATAAATAGGAGAGGTTCTGGGTATAAAACTACTTAAACACTTCGAATCGGATGATATGAGTCAATATAGGTCAAATGGGATAACTTTTAAGTAATATATGACGTATTTACCCTTGACCATGTCATAAACACTTGAAATACATGGATTTGAGTTAAACTTGGTCAAACGAGAGAAGTTTTATGTATTAAATAACCTAAACGCTTCGAATCGGACGATATGAGGCAATATAGGTAAAATGGGATCAGTTTTGGGTAGAAAATGATGTATTTACCCTTGAACATGTCATAAACACTTGAAATACATCGATTTCAGTCAAACTCAGTAAAATAGAAGAGGTTATGGGTATAAAATGGCTTAAACACTTAAATCGAACGATATGTGTCAATATAGGTGAAATGGGATTAGTTTTGGGTAGAAAATGATGTTTTTACCCTTGAACTTGTTATAAACACTTGAAATACATTGATTTAAGTTAAAAATCGGTCAAACAGGAGAGGTTCTGTGTATTAAATGACCTAAACAATTCGAATTGGAAGATAGGAGTCAATATAGGTCAAATGGGATCAGTTTTGGGTTAAAAATGATGTACTTACTCTTTAACATGTCATACACACTTGAAATACATCGATTTGAGTCAAACTCGGTCAAACGGGAGAGGTTCACTTTAAATCGGACGATATGAGTCAATATAGGTCAAATGGGATTAGTTTTGGGTAGAAAATGATGTATTTACCCTTGAACATGTCATACACATTTTAAATACATCCATTTGAGTCAAACTCGGTCAAATAGAAGAGGTTCTGGGTATAAAATGATTTAAACATTCGAATAGGACTATTTAAGTCAATATAGGTCAAATAGGATCTGTTTTGGGTAGAAACTTACGTATTTACCCTTCAACATGTCATAAACACTTGAATTACAACGATTTCAGTTAAACTCTATCACACGGGAGAGGTTATGTGTATTAAATGACCTAAACAATTCAAATCGGATTATATGAGTCAATATAGGTCAAATGAGATTAGTTTTGGGTAGAAAATGAAGTATTTACCCTTGAACATGTCATAAACACTTGAAATACATCGATTTGAGTCAAACTCTGTCCTAAGCGAAATGTTTTGCATATAAAATGACCTGAACATTTCAAATCAGAAGATATGAGCCAACGTAGGTCAAATGGTATAAATTTTGGGTGGAAAAAGATGTATTTACCCTTGAACATGTCATAAACACTTGAAATACAACGATTTGAGTCAAACTCTTTCAAACGGGAGAGGTTTTGTGTATTAAATGACGTAAACACTTTGAATGGGACGATATGAATCAATATAGGTCAAATAGGATCACTTTTGGGTTGAAAATGGTGTATTTACCCTTGAACAAGTCATAAACACTTGAAATACATCGATTTAAGTCAAACTTAGTCAAATAGGAGAGGTTTTGGGTTTAATATGACTTAAACGCTTCGAATCGGACGTATTTACCCTTGAAAACATGTCATAATTAATTAAAATAAATCGATTTGAGTCAAACTCGGTCAAACGGGAGACTTTCAGGGTATAAAATGACCAAAACACTTCGTATCGGACGATACGAGCAATTATAGGTCAAATAAGATCATATTTGGGTAGAAAATTATGTATTTACCCTTAAGAATGTCATAAACACTTGAAATACATCGATTTGAGTCAAACTCAAATAAATAGGAGAGGTTCTGGGTATAAAACTACTTAAACACTTCGAATCGGATGATATGAGTCAATATAGGTCAAATGGGATAACTTTTAAGTAATATATGACGTATTTACCCTTGACCATGTCATAAACACTTGAAATACATGGATTTGAGTTAAACTTGGTCAAACGAGAGAAGTTTTATGTATTAAATAACCTAACCGCTTCGAATCGGACGATATGAGGCAATATAGGTAAAATGGGATCAGTTTTGGGTAGAAAATGATGTATTTACCCTTGAACATGTCATAAACACTTGAAATACATCGATTTCAGTCAAACTCAGTAAAATAGAAGAGGTTATGGGTATAAAATGGCTTAAACACTTAAATCAAACGATATGTGTCAATATAGGTGAAATGGGATTAGTTTTGGGTAGAAAATGATGTTTTTACCCTTGAACTTGTTATAAACACTTGAAATACATTGATTTAAGTTAAAAATCGGTCAAACAGGAGAGGTTCTGTGTATTAAATGACCTAAACAATTCGAATTGGAAGATAGGAGTCAATATAGGTCAAATGGGATCAGTTTTGGGTTAAAAATGATGTACTTACTCTTTAACATGTCATACACACTTGAAATACATCGATTTGAGTCAAACTCGGTCAAACGGGAGAGGTTCACTTTAAATCGGACGATATGAGTCAATATAGGTCAAATGGGATTAGTTTTGGGTAGAAAATGATGTATTTACCCTTGAACATGTCATACACATTTTAAATACATCCATTTGAGTCAAACTCGGTCAAATAGAAGAGGTTCTGGGTATAAAATGATTTAAACATTCGAATAGGACTATTTAAGTCAATATAGGTCAAATAGGATCTGTTTTGGGTAGAAACTTACGTATTTACCCTTCAACATGTCATAAACACTTGAATTACAACGATTTCAGTTAAACTCTATCACACGGGAGAGGTTATGTGTATTAAATGACCTAAACAATTCAAATCGGATTATATGAGTCAATATAGGTCAAATGAGATTAGTTTTGGGTAGAAAATAAAGTATTTACCCTTGAACATGTCATAAACACTTGAAATACATCGATTTGAGTCAAACTCTGTCCTAAGCGAAATGTTTTGCATATAAAATGACCTGAACATTTCAAATCAGAAGATATGAGCCAACGTAGGTCAAATGGTATAAATTTTGGGTGGAAAAAGATGTATTTACCCTTGAACATGTCATAAACACTTGAAATACAACGATTTGAGTCAAACTCTTTCAAACGGGAGAGGTTTTGTGTATTAAATGACGTAAACACTTTGAATGGGACGATATGAATCAATATAGGTCAAATAGGATCACTTTTGGGTTGAAAATGGTGTATTTACCCTTAAACAAGTCATAAACACTTGAAATACATCGATTTAAGTCAAACTTAGTCAAACAGGAGAGGTTTTGGGTTTAATATGACTTAAACGCTTCGAATCGGACGTATTTACCCTTGAAAACATGTCATAATTAATTAAAATAAATCGATTTGAGTCAAACTCGGTCAAACGGGAGACTTTCAGGGTATAAAATGACCAAAACACTTTGTATCGGACGATACGAGCAATTATAGGTCAAATAAGATCATATTTGGGTAGAAAATTATGTATTTACCCTTAAGAATGTCATAAACACTTGAAATACATCGATTTGAGTCAAACTCGAATAAATAGGAGAGGTTCTGGGTATAAAACTACTTAAACACTTCGAATCGGATGATATGAGTCAATATAGGTCAAATGGGATAACTTTTAGGTAATATATGACGTATTTACCCTTGACCATGTCATAAACACTTGAAATACATGGATTTGAGTTAAACTTGGTCAAACGAGAGAAGTTTTATGTATTAAATAACCTAAACGCTTCGAATCGGACGATATGAGGCAATATAGGTAAACTGGGATCAGTTTTGGGTAGAAAATGATGTATTTACCCTTGAACATGTCATAAACACTTGAAATACATCGATTTCAGTCAAACTCAGTAAAATAGAAGAGGTTATGGGTATAAAATGGCTTAAACACTTAAATCGAACGATATGTGTCAATATAGGTGAAATGGGATTAGTTTTGGGTAGAAAATGATGTTTTTACCCTTGAACTTGTTATAAACTCTTGAAATACATTGATTTAAGTTAAAACTCGGTCAAACAGGAGAGGTTCTGTGTATTAAATGACCTAAACAATTCGAATTGGAAGATAGGAGTCAATATAGGTCAAATGGGATCAGTTTTGGGTTAAAAATGATGTACTTACTCTTTAACATGTCATACACACTTGAAATACATCGATTTGAGTCAAACTCGGTCAAACGGGAGAGGTTCACTTTAAATCGGACGATATGAGTCAATATAGGTCAAATGGGATTAGTTTTGGGGTAGAAAATGATGTATTTACCCTTGAACATGTCATACACATTTTAAATACATCCATTTGAGTCAAACTCGGTCAAACAGAAGAGGTTCTGGGTATAAAATGATTTAAACATTCGAATAGGACTATTTAAGTCAATATAGGTCAAATAGGATCTGTTTTGGGTAGAAACTTACGTATTTACCCTTCAACATGTCATAAACACTTGAATTACAATGATTTCAGTTAAACTCTATCACACGGGAGAGGTTATGTGTATTAAATGACCTAAACAATTCAAATCGGATTATATGAGTCAATATAGGTCAAATGAGATTAGTTTTGGGTAGAAAATGAAGTATTTACCCTTGAACATGTCATAAACACTTGAAATACATCGATTTGAGTCAAACTCTGTCCTAACCGAAATGTTTTGCGTATAAATTTACCTGAACACTTTAAATTAGAAGATATGAGCCAACGTAGGTAAATGTTATAAATTTTGGATTGAAAAAGATGTATTTACCCTTGAACATGTCATAAACACTTGAAATACAACGATTTGAGTCAAACTCTGTAAAACGGGAGAGGTTCTGTGTGTCAAATGACGTAAACACTTTGAATCGGACGATATGAATCAATATAGGTCAAATAGGATCACTTTTGGGTTGAAAATGGTGTATTTACCCTTAAACAAGTCATAAACACTTGAAATACATCGATTTAAGTCAAACTTAGTCAAACAGGAGAGGTTTTGGGTTTAATATGACTTAAACGCTTCGAATCGGACGTATTTACCCTTGAAAACATGTCATAATTAATTAAAATAAATCGATTTGAGTCAAACTCGGTCAAACGGGAGACTTTCAGGGTATAAAATGACCAAAACACTTTGTATCGGACGATACGAGCAATTATAGGTCAAATAAGATCATATTTGGGTAGAAAATTATGTATTTACCCTTAAGAATGTCATAAACACTTGAAATACATCGATTTGAGTCAAACTCAAATAAATAGGAGAGGTTCTGGGTATAAAACTACTTAAACACTTCGAATCGGATGATATGAGTCAATATAGGTCAAATGGGATAACTTTTAAGTAATATATGACGTATTTACCCTTGACCATGTCATAAACACTTGAAATACATGGATTTGAGTTAAACTTGGTCAAACGAGAGAAGTTTTATGTATTAAATAACCTAAACGCTTCGAATCGGACGATATGAGGCAATATAGGTAAAATGGGATCAGTTTTGGGTAGAAAATGATGTATTTACCCTTGAACATGTCATAAACACTTGAAATACATCGATTTCAGTCAAACTCAGTAAAATAGAAGAGGTTATGGGTATAAAATGGCTTAAACACTTAAATCGAACGATATGTGTCAATATAGGTGAAATGGGATTAGTTTTGGGTAGAAAATGATGTTTTTACCCTTGAACTTGTTATAAACACTTGAAATACATTGATTTAAGTTAAAAATCGGTCAAACAGGAGAGGTTCTGTGTATTAAATGACCTAAACAATTCGAATTGGAAGATAGGAGTCAATATAGGTCAAATGGGATCAGTTTTGGGTTAAAAATGATGTACTTACTCTTTAACATGTCATACACACTTGAAATACATCGATTTGAGTCAAACTCGGTCAAACGGGAGAGGTTCACTTTAAATCGGACGATATGAGTCAATATAGGTCAAATGGGATTAGTTTTGGGTAGAAAATGATGTATTTACCCTTGAACATGTCATACACATTTTAAATACATCCATTTGAGTCAAACTCGGTCAAATAGAAGAGGTTCTGGGTATAAAATGATTTAAACATTCGAATAGGACTATTTAAGTCAATATAGGTCAAATAGGATCTGTTTTGGGTAGAAACTTACGTATTTACCCTTCAACATGTCATAAACACTTGAATTACAACGATTTCAGTTAAACTCTATCACACGGGAGAGGTTATGTGTATTAAATGACCTAAACAATTCAAATCGGATTATATGAGTCAATATAGGTCAAATGAGATTAGTTTTGGGTAGAAAATAAAGTATTTACCCTTGAACATGTCATAAACACTTGAAATACATCGATTTGAGTCAAACTCTGTCCTAAGCGAAATGTTTTGCATATAAAATGACCTGAACATTTCAAATCAGAAGATATGAGCCAACGTAGGTCAAATGGTATAAATTTTGGGTGGAAAAAGATGTATTTACCCTTGAACATGTCATAAACACTTGAAATACAACGATTTGAGTCAAACTCTTTCAAACGGGAGAGGTTTTGTGTATTAAATGACGTAAACACTTTGAATGGGACGATATGAATCAATATAGGTCAAATAGGATCACTTTTGGGTTGAAAATGGTGTATTTACCCTTAAACAAGTCATAAACACTTGAAATACATCGATTTAAGTCAAACTTAGTCAAACAGGAGAGGTTTTGGGTTTAATATGACTTAAACGCTTCGAATCGGACGTATTTACCCTTGAAAACATGTCATAATTAATTAAAATAAATCGATTTGAGTCAAACTCGGTCAAACGGGAGACTTTCAGGGTATAAAATGACCAAAACACTTCGTATCGGACGATACGAGCAATTATAGGTCAAATAAGATCATATTTGTGTAGAAAATTATGTATTTACCCTTAAGAATGTCATAAACACTTGAAATACATCGATTTGAGTCAAACTCAAATAAATAGGAGAGGTTCTGGGTATAAAACTACTTAAACACTTCGAATCGGATGATATGAGTCAATATAGGTCAAATGGGATAACTTTTAAGTAATATATGACGTATTTACCCTTGACCATGTCATAAACACTTGAAATACATGGATTTGAGTTAAACTTGGTCAAACGAGAGAAGTTTTATGTATTAAATAACCTAAACGCTTCGAATCGGACGATATGAGGCAATATAGGTAAACTGGGATCAGTTTTGGGTAGAAAATGATGTATTTACCCTTGAACATGTCATAAACACTTGAACTACATCGATTTCAGTCAAACTCAGTAAAATAGAAGAGGTTATGGGTATAAAATGGCTTAAACACTTAAATCGAACGATATGTGTCAATATAGGTGAAATGGGATTAGTTTTGGGTAGAAAATGATGTTTTTACCCTTGAACTTGTTATAAACTCTTGAAATACATTGATTTAAGTTAAAAATCGGTCAAACAGGAGAGGTTCTGTGTATTAAATGACCTAAACAATTCGAATTGGAAGATAGGAGTCAATATAGGTCAAATGGGATCAGTTTTGGGTTAAAAATGATGTACTTACTCTTTAACATGTCATACACACTTGAAATACATCGATTTGAGTCAAACTCGGTCAAACGGGAGAGGTTCACTTTAAATCGGACGATATGAGTCAATATAGGTCAAATGGGATTAGTTTTGGGTAGAAAATGATGTATTTACCCTTGAACATGTCATACACATTTTAAATACATCCATTTGAGTCAAACTCGGTCAAATAGAAGAGGTTTTGGGTATAAAATGATTTAAACATTCGAATAGGACTATTTAAGTCAATATAGGTCAAATAGGATCTGTTTTGGGTAGAAACTTACGTATTTACCCTTCAACATGTCATAAACACTTGAATTACAACGATTTCAGTTAAACTCTATCACACGGGAAAGGTTATGTGTATTAAATGACCTAAACAATTCAAATCGGATTATATGAGTCAATATAGGTCAAATGAGATTAGTTTTGGGTAGAAAATGAAGTATTTACCCTTGAACATGTCATAAACACTTGAAATACATCGATTTGAGTCAAACTCTGTCCTAAGTGAAATGTTTTGCATATAAAATGACCTGAACATTTCAAATCAGAAGATATGAGCCAACGTAGGTCAAATGGTATAAATTTTGGGTGGAAAAAGATGTATTTACCCTTGAACATGTCATAAACACTTGAGATACAACGATTTGAGTCAAACTCTTTCAAACGGGAGAGGTTTTGTGTATTAAATGACGTAAACACTTTGAATGGGACGATATGAATCAATATAGGTCAAATAGGATCACTTTTGGGTTGAAAATGGTGTATTTACCCTTGAACAAGTCATAAACACTTGAAATACATCGATTTAAGTCAAACTTAGTCAAACAGGAGAGGTTTTGGGTTTAATATGACTTAAACGCTTCGAATCGGACGTATTTACCCTTGAAAACATGTCATAATTAATTAAAATAAATCGATTTGAGTCAAACTCGGTCAAACGGGAGACTTTCAGGGTATAAAATGACCAAAACACTTCGTATCGGACGATACGAGCAATTATAGGTCAAATAAGATCATATTTGGGTAGAAAAGTATGTATTTACCCTTAAGAATGTCATAAACACTTGAAATACATCGATTTGAGTCAAACTCAAATAAATAGGAGAGGTTCTGGGTATAAAACTACTTAAACACTTCGAATCGGATGATATGAGTCAATATAGGTCAAATGGGATAACTTTTAAGTAATATATGATGTATTTACCCTTGACCATGTCATAAACACTTGAAATACATGGATTTGAGTTAAACTTGGTCAAACGAGAGAAGTTTTATGTATTAAATAACCTAAACGCTTCGAATCGGACGATATGAGGCAATATAGGTAAACTGGGATCAGTTTTGGGTAGAAAATGATGTATTTACCCTTGAACATGTCATAAACACTTAAAATACATCGATGTTGAGTCCCTTAGGTTTTGATTGATAGTTTTTAATGATGACAAACAACTAAGGGAAACAGGTCTTGGAAAGTTTTCAATACAGGTGGGGGAACCAGCTAAAATAGAACACTGTTTCCCTAGATAAGTTATTACTTATATGAGATATTTGTTGAACTAACCTGTCTTTATACAGGGAACAACTAGATGATAAATGAGCTATGCATCTAAGTTGATTTCTAAGATTGGAAGCTTGAAAGGATTTTCGATCAACTTAAAGGAAGGTCCTTGGTCAATAATTGAGTTCATTCATGGAAGCTTTCAAGACTTAACGAATGCATGAAGGAAGACTACACTCAAAGAGTTATTTAGGTTCTTCATGTAAATGCTCCGTAGTATAACTTATATAATTGAGTATATAAAGTGCTTTTAGTATATTAAATATCGTTATGAAATTTGGTACAAGGTTTGGAACAAATTTCATAACATATTTAGTTTAGGGAACCAGGTCAGGGAACCAGGTTAACTGAACAGATTATTTAAGCTGCGGTTTTTACAAAGATTTTACAAAAAGGATATTTTCCGAAAAATATTGATTTAAGATATATCCAAGCAGCTAAAAGATAAGATGATATTTTTGGTTAGCTAAAAACTAGGAAGTATCTTATCCTAAATTGATCTTATCTTATGATCAAATTAATTAGGATAAATACTTATCATAAAATCGCATATATCTTATATGCATGATTTTAGGGTTTAGCCAACTAACCTATAAATACATCTTACTCTGAATAATCAGAGATACAGCTCTCATGCATTTTTAATAGAGTTTGATCTTTGAGAGCTAAAAGCACTAATTCAATTATTAAGTGATACACAAGAGCATAATAGTGTTTTAACGTTTTTCTCTATTTGACTTTTGAGAGTTAGATCATTAGAGAGTTCTTGATCTTGTATTAAGTCTTTGACAGAGGGGTTGAAGACTTGGTGAGTGTTTGTGAGTTCAAACACACTAGGAACTTACGAGGGTAAGTTTAAAGCACATTCGGAGTAGAGTGTGGGGTTTACTGGTTCCCGAAGTAGGGAAACAGTAGAGTGTTCTTTATCTTTATTTTTCGGAGTAGATTAATAAAGGACTTAGAATAGGAGGACGTAGGCCAGAGTTGGCTGAACCTCGTTAAATCTGTGGTGTTCTTTATTGCTTTGTGTTATTCCGCTGCATAAGGGAACCAGCACAACTGGTTCCTTACACATAATCCGAAAAGAAGCAAAAATTGCCAACGATTACTTAACACTCAATTCACCCCCCCTCTTGAGTGCCCATTGAACCTTCAATTGGTATCAGAGCCTAAGCTTCTCGAAAAAGTAACATCTAGAGGAGTTAAGAATGAGTACTCAAGAATTAAGTGCAATCGGTTATGACAACAAGACACCAAAGTTTAATGGAAATAATTATGCCTGGTGGAAGAATAGGATCCAGAATGTTATCATGGGTATTGATTATGAATGCTGGCTCGTAGTTAAAAATGGTCCTAATATCATTCTCAAGACAGAAGCTGATGGGAAATAGGTTCCCAAGAAGGATATCGAATTGGTCACTGCTGATTACAAGTTGCTGGAGAAAAATGCTAAGGCAATGTCAATTCTACAACAAGCTATAGGTGAGACCAAAACAAATCGTATCTCTGGTTGCAGTAGTGCTAAGGAGATATGGGACACCCTTGAACTTGCGTTTGAGGGAACCAGTGAGGTAAAACGGTCTAAAATTGATTTAATCATGTCTAAATACGAATTGTTTGCCATGAATAAAAATGAAAAAATCAATGATTGCTTTCGTAGGTTTATGACTATTGTTAATGATCTTAGATCACTTGGTAAAAAATTTTCTGATAAGGATCTTGTGAGAAAAATTTTGCGTAGTTTAACAGATACATGGACAGCCAAGGTAACAGCAGTATATGAAGCAAAGGATCTGTCTACCTTATCTTTGGAACAGCTGATTGGTTCCCTTATGACTCATGAGATGCTGATTGACTCTAAGTCTGAGAGGGAACCAGCCAGAGGCATGGCACTGAAGGGAACAGTAGAAGAAGAAGAAGATGAGATCAGCTTGATTGCAAAAAGATTTGAAAGATCTCTTCGTGATCAAAAGAGAAATTTACAAGGTAGGAATTTCAAAAACACTAAAAAATCTAACTCGTCTTCATCTTCAGGTTGCTTCAAGTGTGGTGAGAAAGGACACATCATTCGTGATTGTCCAAAATGGAAGGACAAGCAATCTCAATCTGGAGATAAGAGGGTTTTCAAGAATGCCATGATAGCATCTATGTGGGGAGAATCTGACTCAGGATCTGATGAAGAAGAAGATACACCTAGTTCTGATGTTTGCTTAACTGCTTTCACAAACATCAAGGAGAACAGCACTGGTCCAGGAACCAGAGGGGGAACCAGTACATTCAAGAAATGCTTGATGGCTAAGAAGGATGTACTACAAAGACATAAGGTAAACCTTGAACAAATTAGAATAGATATGCATGAATATGATAGAGAAAATATGCTTACTTGTACAGATTCTTTATTAGATGAATGCTATAAATTAGGTGAAACTTATATAACTGGCAAAAGAGAACTAAAAGAAAAACGCAATGAATGTGAAATTGCTATTGCTAGTTGTGATCACTTAGAGATGGTTTGCCATAACTTGAAAAATCAAGTTGTTGAACTAGAAGTTGAATTGGACAAGTGCAAGGTAGAACTAGAAAGGGAAAGATCTTCCGAACTTGACTATCCGAGTGATGGTGAAGAAGATCTGATCTCCTGGTTCCCCAGAGACTTATCAACTACTAGTGAAGTCCTTGATTTTTCAACAGTCATAAGTAAAGCAAATTCTTGCAATAGAACTTCTCTGTTGAAGGGCTTTGAAACATTGGCTTTCAACTTAGAAAATTCTCACAAAGAAATTGCTTCACTTAAAGCTGTTCAGTCCCCTGGTTCTCCTACTGGAACCAGCATTGAAGTCAGCAGTATGATTAATGAATATGAAAGTACTATTTGTAAGTTACATGCTGAATTTAATCAACTAAAAAGTGAAAAGCAATCAGTAGTTATTGACATGTCTAATGACCCTACGGTTTTAGATCTTAACTTACAACTTGCAACTTTAAAAAGTAACTTTGAGTTTTTGAAAGAGAAAAACGAGTTGTTAGTTAAAACATTTGAAACAAAAGAAAGGGAATTGCATGACAGTCATAGACATGTGGATAAGCTACTGAATGCACAAAGAGCTTTGATTGATCTGACTTCATCAGGAGGAAACAAAGGAAAATTTGGTCTTGGTTATACTAGACAGAGAACCAGGACCAACTGGTCTCCCAGAGAAACCACCTAGATCACAGAATATCAGCGAGGTAAGTATGTCATGACTAAAGAGATGCACGTGTGTTTTCATTGTGGTAAGAATGGACATAAGATACATGAATGTCCAGCTAAGAAAATTAGTGCTAATAAGAACAGCAAGAGTGTAATGTATGTGTGGAGAAGAAAGGATCAACAAGATGTTAATGTTGTTGAAAAGGGACCCAAGTGTGTTTGGGTTCCTAAAACTAATGTTTAATTTACTCTTGCAGGCTAGAGTGAAGGGAGACACCTATTGGTATTTGGACAGTGGTTGCTCAAGACACATGTCCGGGGATAAAGATCAATTCCTTTCACTAGTGGCCTTTGATGGAGGAAGTGTCACCTTTGGGGATAACAGCAAGGGAACCGTCACTGGTTTAGGTAAGGTTGGTAAGACACTTTCTAACACAATAGATGATGTTTATTATGTTGAAGGCTTGCAACATAATCTCTTGAGTATTTCTCAATTATGTGACAAAGGTAATAGAGTTGAGTTTCAAGCCAACCTATGTCACATAGTTAACTCACAAATAGGAGAACTTGTATGTGAGGGAACCAGGAAGCATGATGTCTACATCACCTTCTTAGATAAAATCCCTCAAGACAAGTCCATCTGTTTGAGAGCTGTTTCTGAAAATAATCAATGGATTTGGCATAAGAGGTTTGGACATGCTAGCCTAACACTTCTAAACAAGCTTAAAACACGGGACTTAGTGGTAGGTCTTCCTAACATTAAGTACGAAGCTGATAAAGTTTGTTCTGAATGTGTAAGGGGAAAAAAGGTCAAAATCTCTTTTAAGCCTAAAACTGTTTTGAGTACCAGCAAACCCTTTGAACTTGTACACATTGACTTGTATGGTCCCATGAGAGTACAAAGTCGAAGAAGTCATAGATATGTCTGTGTTATGGTTGATGATTATTCCAGGTACACTTGGGTAATGATGTTACACACAAAGGATGAAACGTTTGAAGAATGGGTAACATTGGTGAAACAAGTGGAGAACCAGCTCACCCATAAGCTGGTCTCGATAAGATCAGACCATGGTACTGAATTTGATAATGCTAACTTTATTGATTATTGTAGGGAACATGGAGTTAATCACAACTTCTCAGCCCCTAGAACACCTCAACAAAATGGTGTTGTAGAAAGGAAGAATAGAACTCTTGAGGAGATGGCGAGGACGATGCTCATTGAGAGTGGTCTCCCAAAGAGTTTTTGGGGTGAAGCTATTGACACTGCTTGCTATATATTGAATAGAGGTCTCATTAGACCAAAGTTAAATAAGACTCCCTATGAACTTCTTAAAGGTCGAAAGCCCAACATCACATACTTTCGTGTCTTTGGATGTAAATGTTATGTGCATAATAATGGGAAGGACCAGCTTGATAAATTTGATCCTAGAAGTGATGAGGGAATCTTTCTTGGATACTCTTCTCATAGCAAAGCATATAGAGTCTTCAATAAAAGGACTCACTGTGTTGAGGAGAGTGTCCATGTCATTTTTGATGAATTTAACATGTCTTCTGAGATTGCGCAGGTACAACCTGATGAAGTGATTGGATTGATGGATTTCACGGGGAACCAGTATACTGGTGCCACAGATGAAGTGCAAGCAGAGCTAGGCCTACCAAATACTCCACCAGATGATAATGATGAAGTGCCTAGAGAAGAAAATGGAGATAATGAGGATTCTGAAGGGGAACCAAGTCCTGATGGTTCCTCATATAATAGACAGGTAATGAGTTCAGGGGGAACAGAAGAAGGTACCACCCCTAAACCTGAGGTAAGTAATGATAGAGAAAATAGCATGAATGTGAATCCTCCTGGTTCTTCAGAAAGAGAAGAGATTCATGAACATGCTAGTTCCCAACTTAATGAGGAAGCACAAAACAGTATTAATTTCAAAAGTTTTAGATATCAATCCTCTCATTCCACTGATCAAATAATTTGTGATATAAATAAGGGGATTCAAACGAGAAGAAGTGTCTTTCAAAACTTTTGCGCTTTCTATTCTTTCCTGTCTAATGTAGAGCCTACTGACTATAAAATAGCATTGACTGATCCTGATTGAGTACTAGCTATGCAAGATGAGTTAAATCAGTTTCAGAAAAACCAGGTCTGGCACCTGGTTCCCTGTCCAAAGGAAAGATCAGTCATTGGTACTAGATGGGTCTTTAGAAACAAGTTAGATGACCTCGGTACTATAGTCGGAAACAAAGCAAGGCTAGTGGTGCAAGGGTACAATCAACAAGAAGGAATTGACTACGATGAGACGTTTGCACCAGTAGCTAGGCTAGAGGCTATTAGGATTTTAATTGCTTATGCTGCTCACATGAATTTTAAGTTGTTTCAGATGGATGTGAAGACTGCCTTCCTTAATGGCTATTTGAAGGAAGAAGTATATGTGGAGCAACCACCTGGTTTTGAAGATGCACTGTTTCCCCAGCATGTATATAAGTTGGATAAAGCATTATATGGCTTGAAACAAGCTCCAAGGGCTTGGTATGAAAGACTGTCCAATTTCTTAATGGCTAATGATTACAAGAGGGGAACAGTAGACAAGACCTTGTTCATAAGAACCAGGGGGAAACACTTGATTGTAGTACAAATCTATGTTGATGATATCTTATTTGGTGCTACTAATCAAACTCTGTGTGATGAATTTGCAAATCTTATGCAGAGTGAATTTGAAATGAGTATGATGGGAGAACTAGGGTTCTTCCTAGGGCTGTAGATTAAGCAAACAAATGATGGTATAATGATCCATCAACAAAAGTACTTAAAAGAGCTGCTGAAAAAGTTTGGCATGGAGAACAGCAAAGCGTATGATACACCTGTTCCCACATCCACAAAGTTGGATGCTGATCTTAAGGGAAAAAATGTTGAAGCTACGCTTTATAGAGGAATGATTGGTTCTCTACTTTACCTAACAGCTAGTAGACCTAACATTGTGTTTTCTGTTGGTTTGTGTGCTAGGTTTCAAAGCAATCCAAAGGAATCTCACTTGAAGGCTGTTAGAAGGATACTTAGGTATCTTGTGGGAACAGCAGATCTGTTTTTGTGGTACCCCAAAGGCAGTACCATTGATCTCATTGGATATACAGATGCAGATTATGCTGGTTTCCTAGTTGATAGAAAGAGCACATCAGGTATGGCACACTTCCTTGGCTCTTGTCTTATATCATGGGGTTCAAAAAAGCAAAATTCAGTGGCCCTATCCACAGCAGAGTCAGAATATATAGCTGCAGCTTCATGCTGTTCCCAGCTACTGTGGATAAGGAACCAGCTGAAAGATTTTGGTGTTATTTATAAAAGTGTTCCTATCTTTTGTGATAACACTAGTGCAATCAATATTTCAAAGAACCCCGTGCAACACTCCAAGACCAAACACATTGAGATAAGACACCATTTTCTAAGAGACAATGTGGAAAAAGGATTGGTGGAGATGTTGTTTTGTAAAAGTGAAGATCAAATAGCTGATATCTTCACAAAGCCTTTATGTAGAGAGTCTTTTTGTAGGTTAAGAGTCCTTTTAGGTCTAGTTAGATTTTAGGCGTTGGCTTCAATTATTTCCTTCAATGATTGGTTAGAATAAGTATGCTTTTGTATTGATTATGTATATAACTATGTTGCTTACTTACAAATATTGTGTAAATAACCTTAGTGGATTATTGTTGCATAGAAATAGGAGAAGTTATTTTGAAACATGCTGAAAATAGAATGACTGGTTCAGTATAGGTACCAACAAGAGGAAACAGCAGTTCAGCTCTGATATGTCATCCGAAAATATCTTATTTTTGGAAGATTACTATAAGATAATTTCTTTTTGGAAAGAATTATCTTATTTTAGTTATTCCTATCCTACAAAGAGGCAAATATATTTAATTACCTAATTTATAGTTGGTTGATTCTCTTGTAAAAAGATAACTACAATTTTTAAATTTTCAATTTTTGAAATTATCTCTTCCGTTTATTTTGAATCTCAACCGGCTAATTCTTGAAATTCCTATGTCTGTGCAATTGATATAAATACACATCAACACATTGATACAGCTTCACATCACATCATCATTCTATTCATCCTCTCTCTCGTTCAAAAGTGGTACCCTGATCACTGTTCACTCCGTTTTCATCTCCCTCAAAGCTGTGAAGCTTGTCTGCTACAATGGGAAGGAAATCAACCAGGGCTCCAGCTAAGAAAAGGAAGGAGAAGACTCAAGCAAGTGAGTCCACTCAATTGAAGGAGACCTCCATCACTGAAATTAACCATGCTCCGACTTCATCGAGCAACTCACCTCCTACCACCATAAAGAACCCATCACCAACTCCATCTCCATCTTCTAAATCTCCCTCACCTCCACCTCCCAAAAATGCACCTTTACCCAAAACCCCTGAGGCTGATGATTCCATCATCAAAGAACCTGTCTCATCTCAGGGGGACCAGCCCAAAAGCACTGAAGAATTCTTCAACACTGTTGGAGAAAGGGAAGAGGAGGAAGTTAGAAGTGAAGAAGATGATCTACAGATTATTGGGCAAAAAAAGGGGACTACAGAACCCTTGGTTCGCAGCAGAGTGACTAGGTCTTCCCTGAAAAGGATTGGCGAAGTAGTAGTAGAGGAACAGTCGATGGACTCAGCTGGTTCCAAACGAAAGAGAACAGCACGGAAGTCTCCATCTGTTGGTATGACTGATTTAGGTTCTAGGGTTGTGGTATCTGGGTGTAAAACAGAAGTTGGTTATTTTGATGAAGTTGCCTTAAGTGATGTGAAAGAGTTGTTAGAACATCAGGGATAGATGCCTTTGTTTGATGTCTGTGATGCTAATATTGATGGTGTTAGAAAGTTTTATGTGAATTTGAAACACATGTTGGATAGGTCGTTAAGTTCAGTTGTGAATGATGTTGAAGTGAATGTGTCTGTTGCAAGTTTGGCTGGGTTGTTGAATATACCCAGAGATGGTTTTGATAAGTATTCTGGAGATGGATGGCCCACACTTATAGGGGTCAGTCCAGATGAAGTGCATGACTTTGTGTTTGGAGGGAAAGTTCCAAAGAAAGCTGGAATGTTTAAAACTGGTAGCTTGAAGGAACCAGTGATACTGGTCCTTCACTCTGTGTGTAACAAGATGATTATCCCTCGAGCACAAGGTAGGGGTTTTGTGCGCATCATGGAAATGGTGCTTATATATTTGCTGATGAAAAAGATTAAGATAAATCTTCCTTCCCTAATGATAAACCATATGATGAATTGCTATAATTCATCCCACCACTCTCTTCCTTATGGTTCTTACATAACTAAGCTTCTTAAAGAGAATAATGTTTCTCTTAGTGGATCAACTGCTCCTGCAATGGTGTTTACCAAAGGTATTCTGAAACAAAAGGGGTTGATCATAAGTGCTGGGGTGTTGAAGTTTAGGGAGGAGGAACCAGTAGAGACTCCTAAGCCTGCCAAGAAGAAACAGAAGGCAGAGGAACCAGCAGGTCAGAAGGTTATTCTAATGAGGCTGGAGAGTCAGGAAGAGAAGATAAGTGCTGTAGGGGATCAGCTCAGCAAGTTAGTGAACTTAGTGGAAGGTCTATCTACTTTGCTTATTATGAGGATGATCAAGTTAGAGAAACAGATTGCTGGTAGTTCTAGAAATGAGAAGAAACAAGTTGAGGAGGACCAGCAAGTCGACCAGCAGGAAGATGACAGTGATGAGGAGGAGAACCAGGAAGAAACAGCTGAGGAGGCTGACACTGAAGAAGAGGAAGGAGATGATGATGATGATTGAATCTGTTCCCTTTTTCATTTAGCCTACCTTTATTATATTATATTCTGAATAACTAATTTTTTTGGACTGTTTTTATTCCTCCCAATCCATGAACTTGTTTTGATATGGATTTGGGCTCTATCGTTCACTTTTGTAGGTTTGTATTAAACTATGATCTTTATTGATGGCATGACTTAACTTTGACTATTCTGACCTTCTTTTGCAGCACTTTATTTGTATAATGGTTGATGCCATTGGATGGTTTAGCACGTTACTTTATGCATAAGATGCTACTTTTGTATATCTTTTTAATGATGCCAAAAGGGGGAAAATAGTTGAAGTTGAAGCCTAAAGTCTTTACTAGTTTAGATTGAGTCGTTTTTGAGTCTTTTTACTTTTACTTTGACTTTATTTTATTTTCTGTTTCTGTTTAGGGAACCAGTTGGCTTAACTGACTTGTTCCATTGAGTCTTGAGTTCTTGAAGTTTTTGACTACTTTCTTTTGAGTATGTTCACAGGTGCAGAAAGTTCAAATGTTTGTCATCATCAAAAAGGGGGAATTTGTTGAGTCCCTTAGGTTTTGATTGATAGTTTTGAATGATGACAAACAGTTAAGGGAAACAGGTCTTGGAAAGTGTTCATTACAGTTGGGGGAACCAGCTAAAATAGAACACTGTTTCCCTAGATAAGTTATTACTTATATGAGATATTTGTTGAACTAACCTGTCTTTATACAGGGACCAACTAGATGATAAATGAGCTATGCATCTAAGTTGATTTCTAAGATTGGAAGCTTGAAAGGATTTTCGATCAACTTAAAGGAAGGTCCTTGGTCAATAATTGAGTTCATTCATGGAAGTTTTCAAGACTTAACGAATGCATGAAGGAAGACTACACTCAAAGAGTTATTTAGGTTCTTCATGTAAATGTTCCGTAGTATAACTTATATAATTGAGTATATAAAGTGCTTTTAGTATATTAAATATCGTTATGAAATATGGTACAAGGTTTGGAACAAATTTCATAACATATTCAGTTCAGGGAACCAGGTCAGGGAACCAGGTTAACTGAACAGATTATTTAAGCTGCGGTTTTTACAAAGATTTTACAAAAAGGATATTTTCCGAAAAATATTGATTTAAGATATATCCAAGCAGCTAAAAGATAAGATGATATTTTTGGTTAGCTAAAAACTAGGAAGTATCTTATCCTAAATTGATCTTATCTTATGATCAAATTAATTAGGATAAATACTTATCATAAAATCGCATATATCTTATATGCATGATTTTAGGGTTTAGCCAACTAACCTATAAATACATCTTACTCTGAATAATCAGAGATACAGCTCTCATGCATTTTTAATAGAGTTTGATCTTTGAGAGCTAAAAGCACTAATTCAATTATTAAGTGATACACAAGAGCATAATAGTGTTTTAACGTTTTTCTCTATTTGACTTTTGAGAGTTAGATCATTAGAGAGTTCTTGATCTTGTATTAAGTCTTTGACAGAGGGGTTGAAGACTTGGTGAGTGTTTGTGAGTTCAAACACACTAGGAACTTACGAGGGTAAGTTTAAAGCACATTCGGAGTAGAGTGTGGGGTTTACTGGTTCCCGAAGTAGGGAAACAGTAGAGTGTTCTTTATCTTTATTTTTCGGAGTAGATTAATAAAGGACTTAGAATAGGAGGACGTAGGCCAGAGTTAGCTGAACCTCGTTAAATCTGTGGTGTTCTTTATTGCTTTGTGTTATTCCGCTGCATAAGGGAACCAGCACAACTGGTTCCTTACACATAATCCGAAAAGAAGCAAAAATTGCCAACAATTACTTAACACTCAATTCACCCCCCCCCCCCCCCCTCTTGAGTGCCCATTGAACCTTCAATCGATTTCAGTCAAACTCAGTAAAATAGAAGAGGTTATGGGTATAAAATGGCTTAAACACTTAAATCGAACGATATGTGTCAATATAGGTCAAATGGGATTAGTTTTGGGTAGAAAATGATGTTTTTACCCTTGAACTTGTTATAAACACTTGAAATACATTGATTTAAGTTAAAACTCGGTCAAACAGGAGAGGTTTTGTGTATTAAATGACCTAAACAATTCGAATTGGAAGATAGGAGTCAATATAGGTCAAATAGGATCAATTTTGAGTAGAAAATGATGTATTTACGCTTGAACATGTCATAAATACTTCAAATACATCAATTTAATTCAAGCTCATTTAAACGAGAGAGCTTTTGTTTAATAAATGACCTAAACACTTCGAATCGGATGATATGAGTCAATATAGGTCAAATGGGATAACTTTTAGGTAAAATACGATGTATTTACCCTTGACCATGTCATAAACACTTGAAATACATGGATTTGAGTTAAACTTGGTCTAACGAGAGAAGTTTTATGTATTAAATAACCTAAACGCTTCGAATTAGACGATATGATGCAATATAGGTAAAATGGGATCAGTTTTGGGTAGAAAATGATGTATTTACCCTTGAACATGTCATAAACACTCGAAATACATCTATTTCAGTCAAACTCAGTAAAATGGAAGAGGTTATGGGTATAAAATGGCTTAAGCACTTGAATCGAACGATATGTGTCAATATAGGTCAAATGGGATTAGTTTTGGGTAGAAAATGATGTTTTTACCCTTGAACTTGTTATAAACACTTGAAATACATTGATTTAAGTTAAACTCGGTCAAATAGGAGAGGTTATGTGTATTAAATGACCTAAACAATTCGAATTGGAAGATATGAGTCAATATAGGTCAATTGGGATCAGTTTTGGGTTAAAAATGAGGTACTTACTCTTCAACATGTCATACACACTTGAAATACATCGGTTTGAGTCAAACTGGGTCAAATAGGAGAGGTTCACTTCAAATCGGACGATATGAGTTAATATAGGTCAAATGGGATCAGTTTTGGGTAGAAAAATTACATAATTATCCTTGAACATGTCATACACACTTAAAATACATAGATTTGAGTCAAACTCAGTCAAACGGGAGAGGTTCACTTCGAATCTTAAGATAAGAGTCATTATAGATCAAATAGGATCAATTTTGAGTAGAAAAAGGCTTATTTGACCCTGAACATGTCATAAACACTTGAAATACATTGATTTTATTCAAACATGGTTAAACGGGAGAGGTTTTGTGTATTAAATGACCTAAACACTTCGAATCGGATGATATGCGTCAATATATGTCAAATGGGATCATTTTTTGTAGAAAATGACGTATGTACCCTTGAACATGTCATAAACATTTGAAATACATCGATTTGAGTCAAACATGTCAAACGGGAGAGGTTATATGTATCAAAAGACCTAAACGCTTCAAATGGGACGATATGAGTGATATAGGTCAAATGGGATCAGTTTTGGGTAGAATTTGACGTACTCACCCTTACACATGTCCCAAACACTTGAAATATATCGATTTGAGTCAAACTAAGTCGAACGGGAGAGATTGTGGGTATAAAATGACCAAAACACTTCAAATCGGTCGATATGAGTCAATATAGGTCAAATGGGATCAATTATGGGTAGAAAATGAAGTATTTACCCTTGAACATGTCATACACACTTGAAATACATCGATTTGAGTCAAAATCAGTCAAACGGGAGACGTTCACTTCAACTCGGACAGTATGAGACAATATAGGTCATATGGGATCAATTTTGGGTAGAAAATTACGTACTTACCCTTGAACATGTCATACACACTTGAAATACATTAATTTGGGTCAAACTCAGTGAAACGGGAAAGGTTCACTTTGAATCGGAAGATATGAGTCAATATAGGTCAAATAGGATCAATTTTGAGTAGAAAATGATGTATTTACGCTTGAACATATCATAAATACTTCAAATACATCAATTTAATTCAAG
Source organism: Dysphania ambrosioides (assembly GCA_026401315.1). Taxonomy (NCBI): domain Eukaryota; kingdom Viridiplantae; phylum Streptophyta; class Magnoliopsida; order Caryophyllales; family Amaranthaceae; genus Dysphania; species Dysphania ambrosioides. The sequence continues at coordinate 9,148,946 of CM048668.1, read as the reverse complement.
CTCATTTAAACGGGAGAGCTTTTGTTTAATAAATGACCTAAACACTTCGATTCAGATGATATGAGTCAATATAGGTCAAATTGGATAACTTTTAGGTAAAATACGATGTATTTACCCTTGACCATGTCATAAACACTTGAAATACATGGATTTGAGTTAAACTTGGTCTAACGAGAGAAGTTTTATGTATTAAATAACCTAAACGCTTCGAATTAGACGATATGATGCAATATAGGTAAAATGGGATCAGTTTTGGGTAGAAAATGATGTATTTACCCTTGAACATGTCATAAACACTCGAAATACATCTATTTCAGTCAAACTCAGTAAAATGGAAGAGGTTATGGGTATAAAATGGCTTAAGCACTTGAATCGAACGATATGTGTCAATATAGGTCAAATGGGATTAGTTTTGGGTAGAAAATGATGTTTTTACCCTTGAACTTGTTATAAACACTTGAAATACATTGATTTAAGTTAAACTCGGTCAAATAGGAGAGGTTATGTGTATTAAATGACCTAAACAATTCGAATTGGAAGATATGAGTCAATATAGGTCAATTGGGATCAGTTTTGGGTTAAAAATGAGGTACTTACTCTTCAACATGTCATACACACTTGAAATACATCGGTTTGAGTCAAACTGGGTCAAATAGGAGAGGTTCACTTCAAATCGGACGATATGAGTTAATATAGGTCAAATGGGATCAGTTTTGGGTAGAAAAATTACATAATTATCCTTGAACATGTCATACACACTTAAAATACATAGATTTGAGTCAAACTCAGTCAAACGGGAGAGGTTCACTTCGAATCTTAAGATAAGAGTCATTATAGATCAAATAGGATCAATTTTGAGTAGAAAAAGGCTTATTTGACCCTGAACATGTCATAAACACTTGAAATACATTGATTTTATTCAAACATGGTTAAACGGGAGAGGTTTTGTGTATTAAATGACCTAAACACTTCGAATCGGATGATATGCGTCAATATATGTCAAATGGGATCATTTTTTGTAGAAAATGACGTATGTACCCTTGAACATGTCATAAACATTTGAAATACATCGATTTGAGTCAAACATGTCAAACGGGAGAGGTTATATGTATCAAAAGACCTAAACGCTTCAAATGGGACGATATGAGTGATATAGGTCAAATGGGATCAGTTTTGGGTAGAATTTGACGTACTCACCCTTACACATGTCCCAAACACTTGAAATATATCGATTTGAGTCAAACTAAGTCGAACGGGAGAGATTGTGGGTATAAAATGACCAAAACACTTCAAATCGGTCGATATGAGTCAATATAGGTCAAATGGGATCAATTATGGGTAGAAAATGAAGTATTTACCCTTGAACATGTCATACACACTTGAAATACATCGATTTGAGTCAAAATCAGTCAAACGGGAGACGTTCACTTCAACTCGGACAGTATGAGACAATATAGGTCATATGGGATCAATTTTGGGTAGAAAATTACGTACTTACCCTTGAACATGTCATACACACTTGAAATACATTAATTTGGGTCAAACTCAGTGAAACGGGAAAGGTTCACTTTGAATCGGAAGATATGAGTCAATATAGGTCAAATAGGATCAATTTTGAGTAGAAAATGATGTATTTACGCTTGAACATATCATAAATACTTCAAATACATCAATTTAATTCAAGCTCATTTAAACGGGAGAGCTTTTGTTTAATAAATGACCTAAACACTTCGATTCAGATGATATGAGTCAATATAGGTCAAATTGGATAACTTTTAGGTAAAATACGATGTATTTACCCTTGACCATGTCATAAACACTTGAAATACATGGATTTGAGTTAAACTTGGTCTAACGAGAGAAGTTTTATGTATTAAATAACCTAAACGCTTCGAATTAGACGATATGATGCAATATAGGTAAAATGGGATCAGTTTTGGGTAGAAAATGATGTATTTACCCTTGAACATGTCATAAACACTCGAAATACATCTATTTCAGTCAAACTCAGTAAAATGGAAGAGGTTATGGGTATAAAATGGCTTAAGCACTTGAATCGAACGATATGTGTCAATATAGGTCAAATGGGATTAGTTTTGGGTAGAAAATGATGTTTTTACCCTTGAACTTGTTATAAACACTTGAAATACATTGATTTAAGTTAAACTCGGTCAAATAGGAGAGGTTATGTGTATTAAATGACCTAAACAATTCGAATTGGAAGATATGAGTCAATATAGGTCAATTGGGATCAGTTTTGGGTTAAAAATGAGGTACTTACTCTTCAACATGTCATACACACTTGAAATACATCGGTTTGAGTCAAACTGGGTCAAATAGGAGAGGTTCACTTCAAATCGGACGATATGAGTTAATATAGGTCAAATGGGATCAGTTTTGGGTAGAAAAATTACATAATTATCCTTGAACATGTCATACACACTTAAAATACATAGATTTGAGTCAAACTCAGTCAAACGGGAGAGGTTCACTTCGAATCTTAAGATAAGAGTCATTATAGATCAAATAGGATCAATTTTGAGTAGAAAAAGGCTTATTTGACCCTGAACATGTCATAAACACTTGAAATACATTGATTTTATTCAAACATGGTTAAACGGGAGAGGTTTTGTGTATTAAATGACCTAAACACTTCGAATCGGATGATATGCGTCAATATATGTCAAATGGGATCATTTTTTGTAGAAAATGACGTATGTACCCTTGAACATGTCATAAACATTTGAAATACATCGATTTGAGTCAAACATGTCAAACGGGAGAGGTTATATGTATCAAAAGACCTAAACGCTTCAAATGGGACGATATGAGTGATATAGGTCAAATGGGATCAGTTTTGGGTAGAATTTGACGTACTCACCCTTACACATGTCCCAAACACTTGAAATATATCGATTTGAGTCAAACTAAGTCGAACGGGAGAGATTGTGGGTATAAAATGACCAAAACACTTCAAATCGGTCGATATGAGTCAATATAGGTCAAATGGGATCAATTATGGGTAGAAAATGAAGTATTTACCCTTGAACATGTCATACACACTTGAAATACATCGATTTGAGTCAAAATCAGTCAAACGGGAGACGTTCACTTCAACTCGGACAGTATGAGACAATATAGGTCATATGGGATCAATTTTGGGTAGAAAATTACGTACTTACCCTTGAACATGTCATACACACTTGAAATACATTAATTTGGGTCAAACTCAGTGAAACGGGAAAGGTTCACTTTGAATCGGAAGATATGAGTCAATATAGGTCAAATAGGATCAATTTTGAGTAGAAAATGATGTATTTACGCTTGAACATATCATAAATACTTCAAATACATCAATTTAATTCAAGCTCATTTAAACGGGAGAGCTTTTGTTTAATAAATGACCTAAACACTTCGATTCAGATGATATGAGTCAATATAGGTCAAATTGGATAACTTTTAGGTAAAATACGATGTATTTACCCTTGACCATGTCATAAACACTTGAAATACATGGATTTGAGTTAAACTTGGTCTAACGAGAGAAGTTTTATGTATTAAATAACCTAAACGCTTCGAATTAGACGATATGATGCAATATAGGTAAAATGGGATCAGTTTTGGGTAGAAAATGATGTATTTACCCTTGAACATGTCATAAACACTCGAAATACATCTATTTCAGTCAAACTCAGTAAAATGGAAGAGGTTATGGGTATAAAATGGCTTAAGCACTTGAATCGAACGATATGTGTCAATATAGGTCAAATGGGATTAGTTTTGGGTAGAAAATGATGTTTTTACCCTTGAACTTGTTATAAACACTTGAAATACATTGATTTAAGTTAAACTCGGTCAAATAGGAGAGGTTATGTGTATTAAATGACCTAAACAATTCGAATTGGAAGATATGAGTCAATATAGGTCAATTGGGATCAGTTTTGGGTTAAAAATGAGGTACTTACTCTTCAACATGTCATACACACTTGAAATACATCGGTTTGAGTCAAACTGGGTCAAATAGGAGAGGTTCACTTCAAATCGGACGATATGAGTTAATATAGGTCAAATGGGATCAGTTTTGGGTAGAAAAATTACATAATTATCCTTGAACATGTCATACACACTTAAAATACATAGATTTGAGTCAAACTCAGTCAAACGGGAGAGGTTCACTTCGAATCTTAAGATAAGAGTCATTATAGATCAAATAGGATCAATTTTGAGTAGAAAAAGGCTTATTTGACCCTGAACATGTCATAAACACTTGAAATACATTGATTTTATTCAAACATGGTTAAACGGGAGAGGTTTTGTGTATTAAATGACCTAAACACTTCGAATCGGATGATATGCGTCAATATATGTCAAATGGGATCATTTTTTGTAGAAAATGACGTATGTACCCTTGAACATGTCATAAACATTTGAAATACATCGATTTGAGTCAAACTTGTCAAACGGGAGAGGTTATATGTATCAAAAGACCTAAACGCTTCAAATGGGACGATATGAGTGATATAGGTCAAATGGGATCAGTTTTGGGTAGAATTTGACGTACTCACCCTTACACATGTCCCAAACACTTGAAATATATCGATTTGAGTCAAACTAAGTCGAACGGGAGAGATTGTGGGTATAAAATGACCAAAACACTTCAAATCGGTCGATATGAGTCAATATAGGTCAAATGGGATCAATTATGGGTAGAAAATGAAGTATTTACCCTTGAACATGTCATACACACTTGAAATACATCGATTTGAGTCAAAATCAGTCAAACGGGAGACGTTCACTTCAACTCGGACAGTATGAGACAATATAGGTCATATGGGATCAATTTTGGGTAGAAAATTACGTACTTACCCTTGAACATGTCATACACACTTGAAATACATTAATTTGGGTCAAACTCAGTGAAACGGGAAAGGTTCACTTTGAATCGGAAGATATGAGTCAATATAGGTCAAATAGGATCAATTTTGAGTAGAAAATGATGTATTTACGCTTGAACATATCATAAATACTTCAAATACATCAATTTAATTCAAGCTCATTTAAACGGGAGAGCTTTTGTTTAATAAATGACCTAAACACTTCGATTCAGATGATATGAGTCAATATAGGTCAAATTGGATAACTTTTAGGTAAAATACGATGTATTTACCCTTGACCATGTCATAAACACTTGAAATACATGGATTTGAGTTAAACTTGGTCTAACGAGAGAAGTTTTATGTATTAAATAACCTAAACGCTTCGAATTAGACGATATGATGCAATATAGGTAAAATGGGATCAGTTTTGGGTAGAAAATGATGTATTTACCCTTGAACATGTCATAAACACTCGAAATACATCTATTTCAGTCAAACTCAGTAAAATGGAAGAGGTTATGGGTATAAAATGGCTTAAGCACTTGAATCGAACGATATGTGTCAATATAGGTCAAATGGGATTAGTTTTGGGTAGAAAATGATGTTTTTACCCTTGAACTTGTTATAAACACTTGAAATACATTGATTTAAGTTAAACTCGGTCAAATAGGAGAGGTTATGTGTATTAAATGACCTAAACAATTCGAATTGGAAGATATGAGTCAATATAGGTCAATTGGGATCAGTTTTGGGTTAAAAATGAGGTACTTACTCTTCAACATGTCATACACACTTGAAATACATCGGTTTGAGTCAAACTGGGTCAAATAGGAGAGGTTCACTTCAAATCGGACGATATGAGTTAATATAGGTCAAATGGGATCAGTTTTGGGTAGAAAAATTACATAATTATCCTTGAACATGTCATACACACTTAAAATACATAGATTTGAGTCAAACTCAGTCAAACGGGAGAGGTTCACTTCGAATCTTAAGATAAGAGTCATTATAGATCAAATAGGATCAATTTTGAGTAGAAAAAGGCTTATTTGACCCTGAACATGTCATAAACACTTGAAATACATTGATTTTATTCAAACATGGTTAAACGGGAGAGGTTTTGTGTATTAAATGACCTAAACACTTCGAATCGGATGATATGCGTCAATATATGTCAAATGGGATCATTTTTTGTAGAAAATGACGTATGTACCCTTGAACATGTCATAAACATTTGAAATACATCGATTTGAGTCAAACTTGTCAAACGGGAGAGGTTATATGTATCAAAAGACCTAAACGCTTCAAATGGGACGATATGAGTGATATAGGTCAAATGGGATCAGTTTTGGGTAGAATTTGACGTACTCACCCTTACACATGTCCCAAACACTTGAAATATATCGATTTGAGTCAAACTAAGTCGAACGGGAGAGATTGTGGGTATAAAATGACCAAAACACTTCAAATCGGTCGATATGAGTCAATATAGGTCAAATGGGATCAATTATGGGTAGAAAATGAAGTATTTACCCTTGAACATGTCATACACACTTGAAATACATCGATTTGAGTCAAAATCAGTCAAACGGGAGACGTTCACTTCAACTCGGACAGTATGAGACAATATAGGTCATATGGGATCAATTTTGGGTAGAAAATTACGTACTTACCCTTGAACATGTCATACACACTTGAAATACATTAATTTGGGTCAAACTCAGTGAAACGGGAAAGGTTCAGTTTGAATCGGAAGATATGAGTCAATATAGGTCAAATAGGATCAATTTTGAGTAGAAAATGATGTATTTACGCTTGAACATATCATAAATACTTCAAATACATCAATTTAATTCAAGCTCATTTAAATGGGAGAGCTTTTGTTTAATAAATGACCTAAACACTTCGATTCAGATGATATGAGTCAATATAGGTCAAATTGGATAACTTTTAGGTAAAATACGATGTATTTACCCTTGACCATGTCATAAACACTTGAAATACATGGATTTGAGTTAAACTTGGTCTAACGAGAGAAGTTTTATGTATTAAATAACCTAAACGCTTCGAATTAGACGATATGATGCAATATAGGTAAAATGGGATCAGTTTTGGGTAGAAAATGATGTATTTACCCTTGAACATGTCATAAACACTCGAAATACATCTATTTCAGTCAAACTCAGTAAAATGGAAGAGGTTATGGGTATAAAATGGCTTAAGCACTTGAATCGAACGATATGTGTCAATATAGGTCAAATGGGATTAGTTTTGGGTAGAAAATGATGTTTTTACCCTTGAACTTGTTATAAACACTTGAAATACATTGATTTAAGTTAAACTCGGTCAAATAGGAGAGGTTATGTGTATTAAATGACCTAAACAATTCGAATTGGAAGATATGAGTCAATATAGGTCAATTGGGATCAGTTTTGGGTTAAAAATGAGGTACTTACTCTTCAACATGTCATACACACTTGAAATACATCGGTTTGAGTCAAACTGGGTCAAATAGGAGAGGTTCACTTCAAATCGGACGATATGAGTTAATATAGGTCAAATGGGATCAGTTTTGGGTAGAAAAATTACATAATTATCCTTGAACATGTCATACACACTTAAAATACATAGATTTGAGTCAAACTCAGTCAAACGGGAGAGGTTCACTTCGAATCTTAAGATAAGAGTCATTATAGATCAAATAGGATCAATTTTGAGTAGAAAAAGGCTTATTTGACCCTGAACATGTCATAAACACTTGAAATACATTGATTTTATTCAAACATGGTTAAACGGGAGAGGTTTTGTGTATTAAATGACCTAAACACTTCGAATCGGATGATATGCGTCAATATATGTCAAATGGGATCATTTTTTGTAGAAAATGACGTATGTACCCTTGAACATGTCATAAACATTTGAAATACATCGATTTGAGTCAAACTTGTCAAACGGGAGAGGTTATATGTATCAAAAGACCTAAACGCTTCAAATGGGACGATATGAGTGATATAGGTCAAATGGGATCAGTTTTGGGTAGAATTTGACGTACTCACCCTTACACATGTCCCAAACACTTGAAATATATCGATTTGAGTCAAACTAAGTCGAACGGGAGAGATTGTGGGTATAAAATGACCAAAACACTTCAAATCGGTCGATATGAGTCAATATAGGTCAAATGGGATCAATTATGGGTAGAAAATGAAGTATTTACCCTTGAACATGTCATACACACTTGAAATACATCGATTTGAGTCAAAATCAGTCAAACGGGAGACGTTCACTTCAACTCGGACAGTATGAGACAATATAGGTCATATGGGATCAATTTTGGGTAGAAAATTACGTACTTACCCTTGAACATGTCATACACACTTGAAATACATTAATTTGGGTCAAACTCAGTGAAACGGGAAAGGTTCACTTTGAATCGGAAGATATGAGTCAATATAGGTCAAATAGGATCAATTTTGAGTAGAAAATGATGTATTTACGCTTGAACATATCATAAATACTTCAAATACATCAATTTAATTCAAGCTCATTTAAACGGGAGAGCTTTTGTTTAATAAATGACCTAAACACTTCGATTCAGATGATATGAGTCAATATAGGTCAAATTGGATAACTTTTAGGTAAAATACGATGTATTTACCCTTGACCATGTCATAAACACTTGAAATACATGGATTTGAGTTAAACTTGGTCTAACGAGAGAAGTTTTATGTATTAAATAACCTAAACGCTTCGAATTAGACGATATGATGCAATATAGGTAAAATGGGATCAGTTTTGGGTAGAAAATGATGTATTTACCCTTGAACATGTCATAAACACTCGAAATACATCTATTTCAGTCAAACTCAGTAAAATGGAAGAGGTTATGGATATAAAATGGCTTAAGCACTTGAATCGAACGATATGTGTCAATATAGGTCAAATGGGATTAGTTTTGGGTAGAAAATGATGTTTTTACCCTTGAACTTGTTATAAACACTTGAAATACATTGATTTAAGTTAAACTCGGTCAAATAGGAGAGGTTATGTGTATTAAATGACCTAAACAATTCGAATTGGAAGATATGAGTCAATATAGGTCAATTGGGATCAGTTTTGGGTTAAAAATGAGGTACTTACTCTTCAACATGTCATACACACTTGAAATACATCGGTTTGAGTCAAACTGGGTCAAATAGGAGAGGTTCACTTCAAATCGGACGATATGAGTTAATATAGGTCAAATGGGATCAGTTTTGGGTAGAAAAATTACATAATTATCCTTGAACATGTCATACACACTTAAAATACATAGATTTGAGTCAAACTCAGTCAAACGGGAGAGGTTCACTTCGAATCTTAAGATAAGAGTCATTATAGATCAAATAGGATCAATTTTGAGTAGAAAAAGGCTTATTTGACCCTGAACATGTCATAAACACTTGAAATACATTGATTTTATTCAAACATGGTTAAACGGGAGAGGTTTTGTGTATTAAATGACCTAAACACTTCGAATCGGATGATATGCGTCAATATATGTCAAATGGGATCATTTTTTGTAGAAAATGACGTATGTACCCTTGAACATGTCATAAACATTTGAAATACATCGATTTGAGTCAAACTTGTCAAACGGGAGAGGTTATATGTATCAAAAGACCTAAACGCTTCAAATGGGACGATATGAGTGATATAGGTCAAATGGGATCAGTTTTGGGTAGAATTTGACGTACTCACCCTTACACATGTCCCAAACACTTGAAATATATCGATTTGAGTCAAACTAAGTCGAACGGGAGAGATTGTGGGTATAAAATGACCAAAACACTTCAAATCGGTCGATATGAGTCAATATAGGTCAAATGGGATCAATTATGGGTAGAAAATGAAGTATTTACCCTTGAACATGTCATACACACTTGAAATACATCGATTTGAGTCAAAATCAGTCAAACGGGAGACGTTCACTTCAACTCGGACAGTATGAGACAATATAGGTCATATGGGATCAATTTTGGGTAGAAAATTACGTACTTACCCTTGAACATGTCATACACACTTGAAATACATTAATTTGGGTCAAACTCAGTGAAACGGGAAAGGTTCACTTTGAATCGGAAGATATGAGTCAATATAGGTCAAATAGGATCAATTTTGAGTAGAAAATGATGTATTTACGCTTGAACATATCATAAATACTTCAAATACATCAATTTAATTCAAGCTCATTTAAACGGGAGAGCTTTTGTTTAATAAATGACCTAAACACTTCGATTCAGATGATATGAGTCAATATAGGTCAAATTGGATAACTTTTAGGTAAAATACGATGTATTTACCCTTGACCATGTCATAAACACTTGAAATACATGGATTTGAGTTAAACATGGTCAAATGAGAGAAGTTTTATGTATTATATAACCTAAACGCTTCGAATTAGACGATATGATGCAATATAGGTAAAATGGGATCAGTTTTGGGTAGAAAATGATGTATTTACCCTTGAACATGTCATAAACACTCGAAATACATCTATTTCAGTCAAACTCAGTAAAATGGAAGAGGTTATGGGTATAAAATGGCTTAAGCACTTGAATCGAACGATATGTGTCAATATAGGTCAAATGGGATTAGTTTTGGGTAGAAAATGATGTTTTTACCCTTGAACTTGTTATAAACACTTGAAATACATTGATTTAAGTTAAACTCGGTCAAATAGGAGAGGTTCTGTGTATTAAATGACCTAAACAATTCGAATTGGAAGATAGGAGTCAATATAGGTCAAATAGGATCAATTTTGAGTAGAAAATGATGTATTTACGCTTGAACATGTCATAAATACTTCAAATACATCAATTTAATTCAAGCTCATTTAAACGAGAGAGCTTTTGTTTAATAAATGACCTAAACACTTCGAATCGGATGATATGAGTCAATATAGGTCAAATGGGATAACTTTTAGGTAAAATACGATGTATTTACCCTTGACCATGTCATAAACACTTGAAATACATGGATTTGAGTTAAACTTGGTCTAACGAGAGAAGTTTTATGTATTAAATAACCTAAACGCTTCGAATTAGACGATATGATGCAATATAGGTAAAATGGGATCAGTTTTGGGTAGAAAATGATGTATTTACCCTTGAACATGTCATAAACACTCGAAATACATCTATTTCAGTCAAACTCAGTAAAATGGAAGAGGTTATGGGTATAAAATGGCTTAAGCACTTGAATCGAACGATATGTGTCAATATAGGTCAAATGGGATTAGTTTTGGGTAGAAAATGATGTTTTTACCCTTGAACTTGTTATAAACACTTGAAATACATTGATTTAAGTTAAACTCGGTCAAATAGGAGAGGTTATGTGTATTAAATGACCTAAACAATTCGAATTGGAAGATATGAGTCAATATAGGTCAATTGGGATCAGTTTTGGGTTAAAAATGAGGTACTTACTCTTCAACATGTCATACACACTTGAAATACATCGGTTTGAGTCAAACTGGGTCAAATAGGAGAGGTTCACTTCAAATCGGACGATATGAGTTAATATAGGTCAAATGGGATCAGTTTTGGGTAGAAAAATTACATAATTATCCTTGAACATGTCATACACACTTAAAATACATAGATTTGAGTCAAACTCAGTCAAACGGGAGAGGTTCACTTCGAATCTTAAGATAAGAGTCATTATAGATCAAATAGGATCAATTTTGAGTAGAAAAAGGCTTATTTGACCCTGAACATGTCATAAACACTTGAAATACATTGATTTTATTCAAACATGGTTAAACGGGAGAGGTTTTGTGTATTAAATGACCTAAACACTTCGAATCGGATGATATGCGTCAATATATGTCAAATGGGATCATTTTTTGTAGAAAATGACGTATGTACCCTTGAACATGTCATAAACATTTGAAATACATCGATTTGAGTCAAACTTGTCAAACGGGAGAGGTTATATGTATCAAAAGACCTAAACGCTTCAAATGGGACGATATGAGTGATATAGGTCAAATGGGATCAGTTTTGGGTAGAATTTGACGTACTCACCCTTACACATGTCCCAAACACTTGAAATATATCGATTTGAGTCAAACTAAGTCGAACGGGAGAGATTGTGGGTATAAAATGACCAAAACACTTCAAATCGGTCGATATGAGTCAATATAGGTCAAATGGGATCAATTATGGGTAGAAAATGAAGTATTTACCCTTGAACATGTCATACACACTTGAAATACATCGATTTGAGTCAAAATCAGTCAAACGGGAGACGTTCACTTCAACTCGGACAGTATGAGACAATATAGGTCATATGGGATCAATTTTGGGTAGAAAATTACGTACTTACCCTTGAACATGTCATACACACTTGAAATACATTAATTTGGGTCAAACTCAGTGAAACGGGAAAGGTTCACTTTGAATCGGAAGATATGAGTCAATATAGGTCAAATAGGATCAATTTTGAGTAGAAAATGATGTATTTACGCTTGAACATATCATAAATACTTCAAATACATCAATTTAATTCAAGCTCATTTAAACGGGAGAGCTTTTGTTTAATAAATGACCTAAACACTTCGATTCAGATGATATGAGTCAATATAGGTCAAATTGGATAACTTTTAGGTAAAATACGATGTATTTACCCTTGACCATGTCATAAACACTTGAAATACATGGATTTGAGTTAAACATGGTCAAAGGAGAGAAGTTTTATGTATTATATAACCTAAACGCTTCGAATTAGACGATATGATGCAATATAGGTAAAATGGGATCAGTTTTGGGTAGAAAATGATGTATTTACCCTTGAACATGTCATAAACACTCGAAATACATCTATTTCAGTCAAACTCAGTAAAATGGAAGAGGTTATGGGTATAAAATGGCTTAAGCACTTGAATCGAACGATATGTGTCAATATAGGTCAAATGGGATTAGTTTTGGGTAGAAAATGATGTTTTTACCCTTGAACTTGTTATAAACACTTGAAATACATTGATTTAAGTTAAACTCGGTCAAATAGGAGAGGTTATGTGTATTAAATGACCTAAACAATTCGAATTGGAAGATATGAGTCAATATAGGTCAATTGGGATCAGTTTGGGTTAAAAATGAGGTACTTACTCTTCAACATGTCATACACACTTGAAATACATCGGTTTGAGTCAAACTGGGTCAAATAGGAGAGGTTCACTTCAAATCGGACGATATGAGTTAATATAGGTCAAATGGGATCAGTTTTGGGTAGAAAAATTACATAATTATCCTTGAACATGTCATACACACTTAAAATACATAGATTTGAGTCAAACTCAGTCAAACGGGAGAGGTTCACTTCGAATCTTAAGATAAGAGTCATTATAGATCAAATAGGATCAATTTTGAGTAGAAAAAGGCTTATTTGACCCTGAACATGTCATAAACACTTGAAATACATTGATTTTATTCAAACATGGTTAAACGGGAGAGGTTTTGTGTATTAAATGACCTAAACACTTCGAATCGGATGATATGCGTCAATATATGTCAAATGGGATCATTTTTTGTAGAAAATAACGTATGTACCCTTGAACATGTCATAAACATTTGAAATACATCGATTTGAGTCAAACTTGTCAAACGGGAGAGGTTATATGTATCAAAAGACCTAAACGCTTCAAATGGGACGATATGAGTGATATAGGTCAAATGGGATCAGTTTTGGGTAGAATTTGACGTACTCACCCTTACACATGTCCCAAACACTTGAAATATATCGATTTGAGTCAAACTAAGTCGAACGGGAGAGATTGTGGGTATAAAATGACCAAAACACTTCAAATCGGTCGATATGAGTCAATATAGGTCAAATGGGATCAATTATGGGTAGAAAATGAAGTATTTACCCTTGAACATGTCATACACACTTGAAATACATCGATTTGAGTCAAAATCAGTCAAACGGGAGACGTTCACTTCAACTCGGACAGTATGAGACAATATAGGTCATATGGGATCAATTTTGGGTAGAAAATTACGTACTTACCCTTGAACATGTCATACACACTTGAAATACATTAATTTGGGTCAAACTCAGTGAAACGGGAAAGGTTCACTTTGAATCGGAAGATATGAGTCAATATAGGTCAAATAGGATCAATTTTGAGTAGAAAATGATGTATTTACGCTTGAACATATCATAAATACTTCAAATACATCAATTTAATTCAAGCTCATTTAAACGGGAGAGCTTTTGTTTAATAAATGACCTAAACACTTCGATTCAGATGATATGAGTCAATATAGGTCAAATTGGATAACTTTTAGGTAAAATACGATGTATTTACCCTTGACCATGTCATAAACACTTGAAATACATGGATTTGAGTTAAACATGGTCAAAGGAGAGAAGTTTTATGTATTATATAACCTAAACGCTTCGAATTAGACGATATGATGCAATATAGGTAAAATGGGATCAGTTTTGGGTAGAAAATGATGTATTTACCCTTGAACATGTCATAAACACTCGAAATACATCTATTTCAGTCAAACTCAGTAAAATGGAAGAGGTTATGGGTATAAAATGGCTTAAGCACTTGAATCGAACGATATGTGTCAATATAGGTCAAATGGGATTAGTTTTGGGTAGAAAATGATGTTTTTACCCTTGAACTTGTTATAAACACTTGAAATACATTGATTTAAGTTAAACTCGGTCAAATAGGAGAGGTTCTGTGTATTAAATGACCTAAACAATTCGAATTGGAAGATATGAGTCAATATAGGTCAATTGGGATCAGTTTGGGTTAAAAATGAGGTACTTACTCTTCAACATGTCATACACACTTGAAATACATCGGTTTGAGTCAAACTGGGTCAAATAGGAGAGGTTCACTTCAAATCGGACGATATGAGTTAATATAGGTCAAATGGGATCAGTTTTGGGTAGAAAAATTACATAATTATCCTTGAACATGTCATACACACTTAAAATACATAGATTTGAGTCAAACTCAGTCAAACGGGAGAGGTTCACTTCGAATCTTAAGATAAGAGTCATTATAGATCAAATAGGATCAATTTTGAGTAGAAAAAGGCTTATTTGACCCTGAACATGTCATAAACACTTGAAATACATTGATTTTATTCAAACATGGTTAAACGGGAGAGGTTTTGTGTATTAAATGACCTAAACACTTCGAATCGGATGATATGCGTCAATATATGTCAAATGGGATCATTTTTTGTAGAAAATGACGTATGTACCCTTGAACATGTCATAAACATTTGAAATACATCGATTTGAGTCAAACTTGTCAAACGGGAGAGGTTATATGTATCAAAAGACCTAAACGCTTCAAATGGGACGATATGAGTGATATAGGTCAAATGGGATCAGTTTTGGGTAGAATTTGACGTACTCACCCTTACACATGTCCCAAACACTTGAAATATATCGATTTGAGTCAAACTAAGTCGAACGGGAGAGATTGTGGGTATAAAATGACCAAAACACTTCAAATCGGTCGATATGAGTCAATATAGGTCAAATGGGATCAATTATGGGTAGAAAATGAAGTATTTACCCTTGAACATGTCATACACACTTGAAATACATCGATTTGAGTCAAAATCAGTCAAACGGGAGACGTTCACTTCAACTCGGACAGTATGAGACAATATAGGTCATATGGGATCAATTTTGGGTAGAAAATTACGTACTTACCCTTGAACATGTCATACACACTTGAAATACATTAATTTGGGTCAAACTCAGTGAAACGGGAAAGGTTCACTTTGAATCGGAAGATATGAGTCAATATAGGTCAAATAGGATCAATTTTGAGTAGAAAATGATGTATTTACGCTTGAACATATCATAAATACTTCAAATACATCAATTTAATTCAAGCTCATTTAAACGGGAGAGCTTTTGTTTAATAAATGACCTAAACACTTCGATTCAGATGATATGAGTCAATATAGGTCAAATTGGATAACTTTTAGGTAAAATACGATGTATTTACCCTTGACCATGTCATAAACACTTGAAATACATGGATTTGAGTTAAACTTGGTCTAACGAGAGAAGTTTTATGTATTAAATAACCTAAACGCTTCGAATTAGACGATATGATGCAATATAGGTAAAATGGGATCAGTTTTGGGTAGAAAATGATGTATTTACCCTTGAACATGTCATAAACACTCGAAATACATCTATTTCAGTCAAACTCAGTAAAATGGAAGAGGTTATGGGTATAAAATGGCTTAAGCACTTGAATCGAACGATATGTGTCAATATAGGTCAAATGGGATTAGTTTTGGGTAGAAAATGATGTTTTTACCCTTGAACTTGTTATAAACACTTGAAATACATTGATTTAAGTTAAACTCGGTCAAATAGGAGAGGTTATGTGTATTAAATGACCTAAACAATTCGAATTGGAAGATATGAGTCAATATAGGTCAATTGGGATCAGTTTTGGGTTAAAAATGAGGTACTTACTCTTCAACATGTCATACACACTTGAAATACATCGGTTTGAGTCAAACTGGGTCAAATAGGAGAGGTTCACTTCAAATCGGACGATATGAGTTAATATAGGTCAAATGGGATCAGTTTTGGGTAGAAAAATTACATAATTATCCTTGAACATGTCATACACACTTAAAATACATAGATTTGAGTCAAACTCAGTCAAACGGGAGAGGTTCACTTCGAATCTTAAGATAAGAGTCATTATAGATCAAATAGGATCAATTTTGAGTAGAAAAAGGCTTATTTGACCCTGAACATGTCATAAACACTTGAAATACATTGATTTTATTCAAACATGGTTAAACGGGAGAGGTTTTGTGTATTAAATGACCTAAACACTTCGAATCGGATGATATGCGTCAATATATGTCAAATGGGATCATTTTTTGTAGAAAATGACGTATGTACCCTTGAACATGTCATAAACATTTGAAATACATCGATTTGAGTCAAACTTGTCAAACGGGAGAGGTTATATGTATCAAAAGACCTAAACGCTTCAAATGGGACGATATGAGGGATATAGGTCAAATGGGATCAGTTTTGGGTAGAATTTGACGTACTCACCCTTACACATGTCCCAAACACTTGAAATATATCGATTTGAGTCAAACTAAGTCGAACGGGAGAGATTGTGGGTATAAAATGACCAAAACACTTCAAATCGGTCGATATGAGTCAATATAGGTCAAATGGGATCAATTATGGGTAGAAAATGAAGTATTTACCCTTGAACATGTCATACACACTTGAAATACATCGATTTGAGTCAAAATCAGTCAAACGGGAGACGTTCACTTCAACTCGGACAGTATGAGACAATATAGGTCATATGGGATCAATTTTGGGTAGAAAATTACGTACTTACCCTTGAACATGTCATACACACTTGAAATACATTAATTTGGGTCAAACTCAGTGAAACGGGAAAGGTTCACTTTGAATCGGAAGATATGAGTCAATATAGGTCAAATAGGATCAATTTTGAGTAGAAAATGATGTATTTACGCTTGAACATATCATAAATACTTCAAATACATCAATTTAATTCAAGCTCATTTAAACGGGAGAGCTTTTGTTTAATAAATGACCTAAACACTTCGATTCAGATGATATGAGTCAATATAGGTCAAATTGGATAACTTTTAGGTAAAATACGATGTATTTACCCTTGACCATGTCATAAACACTTGAAATACATGGATTTGAGTTAAACATGGTCAAAGGAGAGAAGTTTTATGTATTATATAACCTAAACGCTTCGAATTAGACGATATGATGCAATATAGGTAAAATGGGATCAGTTTTGGGTAGAAAATGATGTATTTACCCTTGAACATGTCATAAACACTCGAAATACATCTATTTCAGTCAAACTCAGTAAAATGGAAGAGGTTATGGGTATAAAATGGCTTAAGCACTTGAATCGAACGATATGTGTCAATATAGGTCAAATGGGATTAGTTTTGGGTAGAAAATGATGTTTTTACCCTTGAACTTGTTATAAACACTTGAAATACATTGATTTAAGTTAAACTCGGTCAAATAGGAGAGGTTCTGTGTATTAAATGACCTAAACAATTCGAATTGGAAGATATGAGTCAATATAGGTCAATTGGGATCAGTTTTGGGTTAAAAATGAGGTACTTACTCTTCAACATGTCATACACACTTGAAATACATCGGTTTGAGTCAAACTGGGTCAAATAGGAGAGGTTCACTTCAAATCGGACGATATGAGTTAATATAGGTCAAATGGGATCAGTTTTGGGTAGAAAAATTACATAATTATCCTTGAACATGTCATACACACTTAAAATACATAGATTTGAGTCAAACTCAGTCAAACGGGAGAGGTTCACTTCGAATCTTAAGATAAGAGTCATTATAGATCAAATAGGATCAATTTTGAGTAGAAAAAGGCTTATTTGACCCTGAACATGTCATAAACACTTGAAATACATTGATTTTATTCAAACATGGTTAAACGGGAGAGGTTTTGTGTATTAAATGACCTAAACACTTCGAATCGGATGATATGCGTCAATATATGTCAAATGGGATCATTTTTTGTAGAAAATGACGTATGTACCCTTGAACATGTCATAAACATTTGAAATACATCGATTTGAGTCAAACTTGTCAAACGGGAGAGGTTATATGTATCAAAAGACCTAAACGCTTCAAATGGGACGATATGAGTGATATAGGTCAAATGGGATCAGTTTTGGGTAGAATTTGACGTACTCACCCTTACACATGTCCCAAACACTTGAAATATATCGATTTGAGTCAAACTAAGTCGAACGGGAGAGATTGTGGGTATAAAATGACCAAAACACACTCAAATCGGTCGATATGAGTCAATATAGGTCAAATGGGATCAATTATGGGTAGAAAATGAAGTATTTACCCTTGAACATGTCATACACACTTGAAATACATCGATTTGAGTCAAAATCAGTCAAACGGGAGACGTTCACTTCAACTCGGACAGTATGAGACAATATAGGTCATATGGGATCAATTTTGGGTAGAAAATTACGTACTTACCCTTGAACATGTCATACACACTTGAAATACATTAATTTGGGTCAAACTCAGTGAAACGGGAAAGGTTCACTTTGAATCGGAAGATATGAGTCAATATAGGTCAAATAGGATCAATTTTGAGTAGAAAATGATGTATTTACGCTTGAACATATCATAAATACTTCAAATACATCAATTTAATTCAAGCTCATTTAAACGGGAGAGCTTTTGTTTAATAAATGACCTAAACACTTCGATTCAGATGATATGAGTCAATATAGGTCAAATTGGATAACTTTTAGGTAAAATACCATGTATTTACCCTTGACCATGTCATAAACACTTGAAATACATGGATTTGAGTTAAACATGGTCAAACGAGAGAAGTTTTATGTATTATATAACCTAAACGCTTCGAATTAGACGATATGATGCAATATAGGTAAAATGGGATCAGTTTTGGGTAGAAAATGATGTATTTACCCTTGAACATGTCATAAACACTCGAAATACATCTATTTCAGTCAAACTCAGTAAAATGGAAGAGGTTATGGGTATAAAATGGCTTAAGCACTTGAATCGAACGATATGTGTCAATATAGGTCAAATGGGATTAGTTTTGGGTAGAAAATGATGTTTTTACCCTTGAACTTGTTATAAACACTTGAAATACATTGATTTAAGTTAAACTCGGTCAAATAGGAGAGGTTATGTGTATTAAATGACCTAAACAATTCGAATTGGAAGATATGAGTCAATATAGGTCAATTGGGATCAGTTTTGGGTTAAAAATGAGGTACTTACTCTTCAACATGTCATACACACTTGAAATACATCGGTTTGAGTCAAACTGGGTCAAATAGGAGAGGTTCACTTCAAATCGGACGATATGAGTTAATATAGGTCAAATGGGATCAGTTTTGGGTAGAAAAATTACATAATTATCCTTGAACATGTCATACACACTTAAAATACATAGATTTGAGTCAAACTCAGTCAAACGGGAGAGGTTCACTTCGAATCTTAAGATAAGAGTCATTATAGATCAAATAGGATCAATTTTGAGTAGAAAAAGGCTTATTTGACCCTGAACATGTCATAAACACTTGAAATACATTGATTTTATTCAAACATGGTTAAACGGGAGAGGTTTTGTGTATTAAATGACCTAAACACTTCGAATCGGATGATATGCGTCAATATATGTCAAATGGGATCATTTTTTGTAGAAAATGACGTATGTACCCTTGAACATGTCATAAACATTTGAAATACATCGATTTGAGTCAAACTTGTCAAACGGGAGAGGTTATATGTATCAAAAGACCTAAACGCTTCAAATGGGACGATATGAGTGATATAGGTCAAATGGGATCAGTTTTGGGTAGAATTTGACGTACTCACCCTTACACATGTCCCAAACACTTGAAATATATCGATTTGAGTCAAACTAAGTCGAACGGGAGAGATTGTGGGTATAAAATGACCAAAACACTTCAAATCGGTCGATATGAGTCAATATAGGTCAAATGGGATCAATTATGGGTAGAAAATGAAGTATTTACCCTTGAACATGTCATACACACTTGAAATACATCGATTTGAGTCAAAATCAGTCAAACGGGAGACGTTCACTTCAACTCGGACAGTATGAGACAATATAGGTCATATGGGATCAATTTTGGGTAGAAAATTACGTACTTACCCTTGAACATGTCATACACACTTGAAATACATTAATTTGGGTCAAACTCAGTGAAACGGGAAAGGTTCACTTTGAATCGGAAGATATGAGTCAATATAGGTCAAATAGGATCAATTTTGAGTAGAAAATGATGTATTTACGCTTGAACATATCATAAATACTTCAAATACATCAATTTAATTCAAGCTCATTTAAACGGGAGAGCTTTTGTTTAATAAATGACCTAAACACTTCGATTCAGATGATATGAGTCAATATAGGTCAAATTGGATAACTTTTAGGTAAAATACGATGTATTTACCCTTGACCATGTCATAAACACTTGAAATACATGGATTTGAGTTAAACTTGGTCTAACGAGAGAAGTTTTATGTATTAAATAACCTAAACGCTTCGAATTAGACGATATGATGCAATATAGGTAAAATGGGATCAGTTTTGGGTAGAAAATGATGTATTTACCCTTGAACATGTCATAAACACTCGAAATACATCTATTTCAGTCAAACTCAGTAAAATGGAAGAGGTTATGGGTATAAAATGGCTTAAGCACTTGAATCGAACGATATGTGTCAATATAGGTCAAATGGGATTAGTTTTGGGTAGAAAATGATGTTTTTACCCTTGAACTTGTTATAAACACTTGAAATACATTGATTTAAGTTAAACTCGGTCAAATAGGAGAGGTTCTGTGTATTAAATGACCTAAACAATTCGAATTGGAAGATATGAGTCAATATAGGTCAATTGGGATCAGTTTTGGGTTAAAAATGAGGTACTTACTCTTCAACATGTCATACACACTTGAAATACATCGGTTTGAGTCAAACTGGGTCAAATAGGAGAGGTTCACTTCAAATCGGACGATATGAGTTAATATAGGTCAAATGGGATCAGTTTTGGGTAGAAAAATTACATAATTATCCTTGAACATGTCATACACACTTAAAATACATAGATTTGAGTCAAACTCAGTCAAACGGGAGAGGTTCACTTCGAATCTTAAGATAAGAGTCATTATAGATCAAATAGGATCAATTTTGAGTAGAAAAAGGCTTATTTGACCCTGAACATGTCATAAACACTTGAAATACATTGATTTTATTCAAACATGGTTAAACGGGAGAGGTTTTGTGTATTAAATGACCTAAACACTTCGAATCGGATGATATGCGTCAATATATGTCAAATGGGATCATTTTTTGTAGAAAATGACGTATGTACCCTTGAACATGTCATAAACATTTGAAATACATCGATTTGAGTCAAACTTGTCAAACGGGAGAGGTTATATGTATCAAAAGACCTAAACGCTTCAAATGGGACGATATGAGTGATATAGGTCAAATGGGATCAGTTTTGGGTAGAATTTGACGTACTCACCCTTACACATGTCCCAAACACTTGAAATATATCGATTTGAGTCAAACTAAGTCGAACGGGAGAGATTGTGGGTATAAAATGACCAAAACACTTCAAATCGGTCGATATGAGTCAATATAGGTCAAATGGGATCAATTATGGGTAGAAAATGAAGTATTTACCCTTGAACATGTCATACACACTTGAAATACATCGATTTGAGTCAAAATCAGTCAAACGGGAGACGTTCACTTCAACTCGGACAGTATGAGACAATATAGGTCATATGGGATCAATTTTGGGTAGAAAATTACGTACTTACCCTTGAACATGTCATACACACTTGAAATACATTAATTTGGGTCAAACTCAGTGAAACGGGAAAGGTTCACTTTGAATCGGAAGATATGAGTCAATATAGGTCAAATAGGATCAATTTTGAGTAGAAAATGATGTATTTACGCTTGAACATATCATAAATACTTCAAATACATCAATTTAATTCAAGCTCATTTAAACGGGAGAGCTTTTGTTTAATAAATGACCTAAACACTTCGATTCAGATGATATGAGTCAATATAGGTCAAATTGGATAACTTTTAGGTAAAATACGATGTATTTACCCTTGACCATGTCATAAACACTTGAAATACATGGATTTGAGTTAAACTTGGTCTAACGAGAGAAGTTTTATGTATTAAATAACCTAAACGCTTCGAATTAGACGATATGATGCAATATAGGTAAAATGGGATCAGTTTTGGGTAGAAAATGATGTATTTACCCTTGAACATGTCATAAACACTCGAAATACATCTATTTCAGTCAAACTCAGTAAAATGGAAGAGGTTATGGGTATAAAATGGCTTAAGCACTTGAATCGAACGATATGTGTCAATATAGGTCAAATGGGATTAGTTTTGGGTAGAAAATGATGTTTTTACCCTTGAACTTGTTATAAACACTTGAAATACATTGATTTAAGTTAAACTCGGTCAAATAGGAGAGGTTCTGTGTATTAAATGACCTAAACAATTCGAATTGGAAGATATGAGTCAATATAGGTCAATTGGGATCAGTTTTGGGTTAAAAATGAGGTACTTACTCTTCAACATGTCATACACACTTGAAATACATCGGTTTGAGTCAAACTGGGTCAAATAGGAGAGGTTCACTTCAAATCGGACGATATGAGTTAATATAGGTCAAATGGGATCAGTTTTGGGTAGAAAAATTACATAATTATCCTTGAACATGTCATACACACTTAAAATACATAGATTTGAGTCAAACTCAGTCAAACGGGAGAGGTTCACTTCGAATCTTAAGATAAGAGTCATTATAGATCAAATAGGATCAATTTTGAGTAGAAAAAGGCTTATTTGACCCTGAACATGTCATAAACACTTGAAATACATTGATTTTATTCAAACATGGTTAAACGGGAGAGGTTTTGTGTATTAAATGACCTAAACACTTCGAATCGGATGATATGCGTCAATATATGTCAAATGGGATCATTTTTTGTAGAAAATGACGTATGTACCCTTGAACATGTCATAAACATTTGAAATACATCGATTTGAGTCAAACTTGTCAAACGGGAGAGGTTATATGTATCAAAAGACCTAAACGCTTCAAATGGGACGATATGAGTGATATAGGTCAAATGGGATCAGTTTTGGGTAGAATTTGACGTACTCACCCTTACACATGTCCCAAACACTTGAAATATATCGATTTGAGTCAAACTAAGTCGAACGGGAGAGATTGTGGGTATAAAATGACCAAAACACTTCAAATCGGTCGATATGAGTCAATATAGGTCAAATGGGATCAATTATGGGTAGAAAATGAAGTATTTACCCTTGAACATGTCATACACACTTGAAATACATCGATTTGAGTCAAAATCAGTCAAACGGGAGACGTTCACTTCAACTCGGACAGTATGAGACAATATAGGTCATATGGGATCAATTTTGGGTAGAAAATTACGTACTTACCCTTGAACATGTCATACACACTTGAAATACATTAATTTGGGTCAAACTCAGTGAAACGGGAAAGGTTCACTTTGAATCGGAAGATATGAGTCAATATAGGTCAAATAGGATCAATTTTGAGTAGAAAATGATGTATTTACGCTTGAACATATCATAAATACTTCAAATACATCAATTTAATTCAAGCTCATTTAAACGGGAGAGCTTTTGTTTAATAAATGACCTAAACACTTCGATTCAGATGATATGAGTCAATATAGGTCAAATTGGATAACTTTTAGGTAAAATACGATGTATTTACCCTTGACCATGTCATAAACACTTGAAATACATGGATTTGAGTTAAACTTGGTCTAACGAGAGAAGTTTTATGTATTAAATAACCTAAACGCTTCGAATTAGACGATATGATGCAATATAGGTAAAATGGGATCAGTTTTGGGTAGAAAATGATGTATTTACCCTTGAACATGTCATAAACACTCGAAATACATCTATTTCAGTCAAACTCAGTAAAATGGAAGAGGTTATGGGTATAAAATGGCTTAAGCACTTGAATCGAACGATATGTGTCAATATAGGTCAAATGGGATTAGTTTTGGGTAGAAAATGATGTTTTTACCCTTGAACTTGTTATAAACACTTGAAATACATTGATTTAAGTTAAACTCGGTCAAATAGGAGAGGTTATGTGTATTAAATGACCTAAACAATTCGAATTGGAAGATATGAGTCAATATAGGTCAATTGGGATCAGTTTTGGGTTAAAAATGAGGTACTTACTCTTCAACATGTCATACACACTTGAAATACATCGGTTTGAGTCAAACTGGGTCAAATAGGAGAGGTTCACTTCAAATCGGACGATATGAGTTAATATAGGTCAAATGGGATCAGTTTTGGGTAGAAAAATTACATAATTATCCTTGAACATGTCATACACACTTAAAATACATAGATTTGAGTCAAACTCACTCAAACGGGAGAGGTTCACTTCGAATCTTAAGATAAGAGTCATTATAGATCAAATAGGATCAATTTTGAGTAGAAAAAGGCTTATTTGACCCTGAACATGTCATAAACACTTGAAATACATTGATTTTATTCAAACATGGTTAAACGGGAGAGGTTTTGTGTATTAAATGACCTAAACACTTCGAATCGGATGATATGCGTCAATATATGTCAAATGGGATCATTTTTTGTAGAAAATGACGTATGTACCCTTGAACATGTCATAAACATTTGAAATACATCGATTTGAGTCAAACTTGTCAAACGGGAGAGGTTATATGTATCAAAAGACCTAAACGCTTCAAATGGGACGATATGAGTGATATAGGTCAAATGGGATCAGTTTTGGGTAGAATTTGACGTACTCACCCTTACACATGTCCCAAACACTTGAAATATATCGATTTGAGTCAAACTAAGTCGAACGGGAGAGATTGTGGGTATAAAATGACCAAAACACTTCAAATCGGTCGATATGAGTCAATATAGGTCAAATGGGATCAATTATGGGTAGAAAATGAAGTATTTACCCTTGAACATGTCATACACACTTGAAATACATCGATTTGAGTCAAAATCAGTCAAACGGGAGACGTTCACTTCAACTCGGACAGTATGAGACAATATAGGTCATATGGGATCAATTTTGGGTAGAAAATTACGTACTTACCCTTGAACATGTCATACACACTTGAAATACATTAATTTGGGTCAAACTCAGTGAAACGGGAAAGGTTCACTTTGAATCGGAAGATATGAGTCAATATAGGTCAAATAGGATCAATTTTGAGTAGAAAATGATGTATTTACGCTTGAACATATCATAAATACTTCAAATACATCAATTTAATTCAAGCTCATTTAAACGGGAGAGCTTTTGTTTAATAAATGACCTAAACACTTCGATTCAGATGATATGAGTCAATATAGGTCAAATTGGATAACTTTTAGGTAAAATACGATGTATTTACCCTTGACCATGTCATAAACACTTGAAATACATGGATTTGAGTTAAACTTGGTCTAACGAGAGAAGTTTTATGTATTAAATAACCTAAACGCTTCGAATTAGACGATATGATGCAATATAGGTAAAATGGGATCAGTTTTGGGTAGAAAATGATGTATTTACCCTTGAACATGTCATAAACACTCGAAATACATCTATTTCAGTCAAACTCAGTAAAATGGAAGAGGTTATGGGTATAAAATGGCTTAAGCACTTGAATCGAACGATATGTGTCAATATAGGTCAAATGGGATTAGTTTTGGGTAGAAAATGATGTTTTTACCCTTGAACTTGTTATAAACACTTGAAATACATTGATTTAAGTTAAACTCGGTCAAATAGGAGAGGTTCTGTGTATTAAATGACCTAAACAATTCGAATTGGAAGATATGAGTCAATATAGGTCAATTGGGATCAGTTTTGGGTTAAAAATGAGGTACTTACTCTTCAACATGTCATACACACTTGAAATACATCGGTTTGAGTCAAACTGGGTCAAATAGGAGAGGTTCACTTCAAATCGGACGATATGAGTTAATATAGGTCAAATGGGATCAGTTTTGGGTAGAAAAATTACATAATTATCCTTGAACATGTCATACACACTTAAAATACATAGATTTGAGTCAAACTCAGTCAAACGGGAGAGGTTCACTTCGAATCTTAAGATAAGAGTCATTATAGATCAAATAGGATCAATTTTGAGTAGAAAAAGGCTTATTTGACCCTGAACATGTCATAAACACTTGAAATACATTGATTTTATTCAAACATGGTTAAACGGGAGAGGTTTTGTGTATTAAATGACCTAAACACTTCGAATCGGATGATATGCGTCAATATATGTCAAATGGGATCATTTTTTGTAGAAAATGACGTATGTACCCTTGAACATGTCATAAACATTTGAAATACATCGATTTGAGTCAAACTTGTCAAACGGGAGAGGTTATATGTATCAAAAGACCTAAACGCTTCAAATGGGACGATATGAGTGATATAGGTCAAATGGGATCAGTTTTGGGTAGAATTTGACGTACTCACCCTTACACATGTCCCAAACACTTGAAATATATCGATTTGAGTCAAACTAAGTCGAACGGGAGAGATTGTGGGTATAAAATGACCAAAACACTTCAAATCGGTCGATATGAGTCAATATAGGTCAAATGGGATCAATTATGGGTAGAAAATGAAGTATTTACCCTTGAACATGTCATACACACTTGAAATACATCGATTTGAGTCAAAATCAGTCAAACGGGAGACGTTCACTTCAACTCGGACAGTATGAGACAATATAGGTCATATGGGATCAATTTTGGGTAGAAAATTACGTACTTACCCTTGAACATGTCATACACACTTGAAATACATTAATTTGGGTCAAACTCAGTGAAACGGGAAAGGTTCACTTTGAATCGGAAGATATGAGTCAATATAGGTCAAATAGGATCAATTTTGAGTAGAAAATGATGTATTTACGCTTGAACATATCATAAATACTTCAAATACATCAATTTAATTCAAGCTCATTTAAACGGGAGAGCTTTTGTTTAATAAATGACCTAAACACTTCGATTCAGATGATATGAGTCAATATAGGTCAAATTGGATAACTTTTAGGTAAAATACGATGTATTTACCCTTGACCATGTCATAAACACTTGAAATACATGGATTTGAGTTAAACTTGGTCTAACGAGAGAAGTTTTATGTATTAAATAACCTAAACGCTTCGAATTAGACGATATGATGCAATATAGGTAAAATGGGATCAGTTTTGGGTAGAAAATGATGTATTTACCCTTGAACATGTCATAAACACTCGAAATACATCTATTTCAGTCAAACTCAGTAAAATGGAAGAGGTTATGGGTATAAAATGGCTTAAGCACTTGAATCGAACGATATGTGTCAATATAGGTCAAATGGGATTAGTTTTGGGTAGAAAATGATGTTTTTACCCTTGAACTTGTTATAAACACTTGAAATACATTGATTTAAGTTAAACTCGGTCAAATAGGAGAGGTTATGTGTATTAAATGACCTAAACAATTCGAATTGGAAGATATGAGTCAATATAGGTCAATTGGGATCAGTTTTGGGTTAAAAATGAGGTACTTACTCTTCAACATGTCATACACACTTGAAATACATCGGTTTGAGTCAAACTGGGTCAAATAGGAGAGGTTCACTTCAAATCGGACGATATGAGTTAATATAGGTCAAATGGGATCAGTTTTGGGTAGAAAAATTACATAATTATCCTTGAACATGTCATACACACTTAAAATACATAGATTTGAGTCAAACTCACTCAAACGGGAGAGGTTCACTTCGAATCTTAAGATAAGAGTCATTATAGATCAAATAGGATCAATTTTGAGTAGAAAAAGGCTTATTTGACCCTGAACATGTCATAAACACTTGAAATACATTGATTTTATTCAAACATGGTTAAACGGGAGAGGTTTTGTGTATTAAATGACCTAAACACTTCGAATCGGATGATATGCGTCAATATATGTCAAATGGGATCATTTTTTGTAGAAAATGACGTATGTACCCTTGAACATGTCATAAACATTTGAAATACATCGATTTGAGTCAAACTTGTCAAACGGGAGAGGTTATATGTATCAAAAGACCTAAACGCTTCAAATGGGACGATATGAGTGATATAGGTCAAATGGGATCAGTTTTGGGTAGAATTTGACGTACTCACCCTTACACATGTCCCAAACACTTGAAATATATCGATTTGAGTCAAACTAAGTCGAACGGGAGAGATTGTGGGTATAAAATGACCAAAACACTTCAAATCGGTCGATATGAGTCAATATAGGTCAAATGGGATCAATTATGGGTAGAAAATGAAGTATTTACCCTTGAACATGTCATACACACTTGAAATACATCGATTTGAGTCAAAATCAGTCAAACGGGAGACGTTCACTTCAACTCGGACAGTATGAGACAATATAGGTCATATGGGATCAATTTTGGGTAGAAAATTACGTACTTACCCTTGAACATGTCATACACACTTGAAATACATTAATTTGGGTCAAACTCAGTGAAACGGGAAAGGTTCACTTTGAATCGGAAGATATGAGTCAATATAGGTCAAATAGGATCAATTTTGAGTAGAAAATGATGTATTTACGCTTGAACATATCATAAATACTTCAAATACATCAATTTAATTCAAGCTCATTTAAACGGGAGAGCTTTTGTTTAATAAATGACCTAAACACTTCGATTCAGATGATATGAGTCAATATAGGTCAAATTGGATAACTTTTAGGTAAAATACGATGTATTTACCCTTGACCATGTCATAAACACTTGAAATACATGGATTTGAGTTAAACTTGGTCTAACGAGAGAAGTTTTATGTATTAAATAACCTAAACGCTTCGAATTAGACGATATGATGCAATATAGGTAAAATGGGATCAGTTTTGGGTAGAAAATGATGTATTTACCCTTGAACATGTCATAAACACTCGAAATACATCTATTTCAGTCAAACTCAGTAAAATGGAAGAGGTTATGGGTATAAAATGGCTTAAGCACTTGAATCGAACGATATGTGTCAATATAGGTCAAATGGGATTAGTTTTGGGTAGAAAATGATGTTTTTACCCTTGAACTTGTTATAAACACTTGAAATACATTGATTTAAGTTAAACTCGGTCAAATAGGAGAGGTTCTGTGTATTAAATGACCTAAACAATTCGAATTGGAAGATATGAGTCAATATAGGTCAATTGGGATCAGTTTTGGGTTAAAAATGAGGTACTTACTCTTCAACATGTCATACACACTTGAAATACATCGGTTTGAGTCAAACTGGGTCAAATAGGAGAGGTTCACTTCAAATCGGACGATATGAGTTAATATAGGTCAAATGGGATCAGTTTTGGGTAGAAAAATTACATAATTATCCTTGAACATGTCATACACACTTAAAATACATAGATTTGAGTCAAACTCAGTCAAACGGGAGAGGTTCACTTCGAATCTTAAGATAAGAGTCATTATAGATCAAATAGGATCAATTTTGAGTAGAAAAAGGCTTATTTGACCCTGAACATGTCATAAACACTTGAAATACATTGATTTTATTCAAACATGGTTAAACGGGAGAGGTTTTGTGTATTAAATGACCTAAACACTTCGAATCGGATGATATGCGTCAATATATGTCAAATGGGATCATTTTTTGTAGAAAATGACGTATGTACCCTTGAACATGTCATAAACATTTGAAATACATCGATTTGAGTCAAACTTGTCAAACGGGAGAGGTTATATGTATCAAAAGACCTAAACGCTTCAAATGGGACGATATGAGTGATATAGGTCAAATGGGATCAGTTTTGGGTAGAATTTGACGTACTCACCCTTACACATGTCCCAAACACTTGAAATATATCGATTTGAGTCAAACTAAGTCGAACGGGAGAGATTGTGGGTATAAAATGACCAAAACACTTCAAATCGGTCGATATGAGTCAATATAGGTCAAATGGGATCAATTATGGGTAGAAAATGAAGTATTTACCCTTGAACATGTCATACACACTTGAAATACATCGATTTGAGTCAAAATCAGTCAAACGGGAGACGTTCACTTCAACTCGGACAGTATGAGACAATATAGGTCATATGGGATCAATTTTGGGTAGAAAATTACGTACTTACCCTTGAACATGTCATACACACTTGAAATACATTAATTTGGGTCAAACTCAGTGAAACGGGAAAGGTTCACTTTGAATCGGAAGATATGAGTCAATATAGGTCAAATAGGATCAATTTTGAGTAGAAAATGATGTATTTACGCTTGAACATATCATAAATACTTCAAATACATCAATTTAATTCAAGCTCATTTAAACGGGAGAGCTTTTGTTTAATAAATGACCTAAACACTTCGATTCAGATGATATGAGTCAATATAGGTCAAATTGGATAACTTTTAGGTAAAATACGATGTATTTACCCTTGACCATGTCATAAACACTTGAAATACATGGATTTGAGTTAAACTTGGTCTAACGAGAGAAGTTTTATGTATTAAATAACCTAAACGCTTCGAATTAGACGATATGATGCAATATAGGTAAAATGGGATCAGTTTTGGGTAGAAAATGATGTATTTACCCTTGAACATGTCATAAACACTCGAAATACATCTATTTCAGTCAAACTCAGTAAAATGGAAGAGGTTATGGGTATAAAATGGCTTAAGCACTTGAATCGAACGATATGTGTCAATATAGGTCAAATGGGATTAGTTTTGGGTAGAAAATGATGTTTTTACCCTTGAACTTGTTATAAACACTTGAAATACATTGATTTAAGTTAAACTCGGTCAAATAGGAGAGGTTCTGTGTATTAAATGACCTAAACAATTCGAATTGGAAGATATGAGTCAATATAGGTCAATTGGGATCAGTTTTGGGTTAAAAATGAGGTACTTACTCTTCAACATGTCATACACACTTGAAATACATCGGTTTGAGTCAAACTGGGTCAAATAGGAGAGGTTCACTTCAAATCGGACGATATGAGTTAATATAGGTCAAATGGGATCAGTTTTGGGTAGAAAAATTACATAATTATCCTTGAACATGTCATACACACTTAAAATACATAGATTTGAGTCAAACTCAGTCAAACGGGAGAGGTTCACTTCGAATCTTAAGATAAGAGTCATTATAGATCAAATAGGATCAATTTTGAGTAGAAAAAGGCTTATTTGACCCTGAACATGTCATAAACACTTGAAATACATTGATTTTATTCAAACATGGTTAAACGGGAGAGGTTTTGTGTATTAAATGACCTAAACACTTCGAATCGGATGATATGCGTCAATATATGTCAAATGGGATCATTTTTTGTAGAAAATGACGTATGTACCCTTGAACATGTCATAAACATTTGAAATACATCGATTTGAGTCAAACTTGTCAAACGGGAGAGGTTATATGTATCAAAAGACCTAAACGCTTCAAATGGGACGATATGAGCGATATAGGTCAAATGGGATCAGTTTTGGGTAGAATTTGACGTACTCACCCTTACACATGTCCCAAACACTTGAAATATATCGATTTGAGTCAAACTAAGTCGAACGGGAGAGATTGTGGGTATAAAATGACCAAAACACTTCAAATCGGTCGATATGAGTCAATATAGGTCAAATGGGATCAATTATGGGTAGAAAATGAAGTATTTACCCTTGAACATGTCATACACACTTGAAATACATCGATTTGAGTCAAAATCAGTCAAACGGGAGACGTTCACTTCAACTCGGACAGTATGAGACAATATAGGTCATATGGGATCAATTTTGGGTAGAAAATTACGTACTTACCCTTGAACATGTCATACACACTTGAAATACATTAATTTGGGTCAAACTCAGTGAAACGGGAAAGGTTCACTTTGAATCGGAAGATATGAGTCAATATAGGTCAAATAGGATCAATTTTGAGTAGAAAATGATGTATTTACGCTTGAACATATCATAAATACTTCAAATACATCAATTTAATTCAAGCTCATTTAAACGGGAGAGCTTTTGTTTAATAAATGACCTAAACACTTCGATTCAGATGATATGAGTCAATATAGGTCAAATTGGATAACTTTTAGGTAAAATACGATGTATTTACCCTTGACCATGTCATAAACACTTGAAATACATGGATTTGAGTTAAACATGGTCAAAGGAGAGAAGTTTTATGTATTATATAACCTAAACGCTTCGAATTAGACGATATGATGCAATATAGGTAAAATGGGATCAGTTTTGGGTAGAAAATGATGTATTTACCCTTGAACATGTCATAAACACTCGAAATACATCTATTTCAGTCAAACTCAGTAAAATGGAAGAGGTTATGGGTATAAAATGGCTTAAGCACTTGAATCGAACGATATGTGTCAATATAGGTCAAATGGGATTAGTTTTGGGTAGAAAATGATGTTTTTACCCTTGAACTTGTTATAAACACTTGAAATACATTGATTTAAGTTAAACTCGGTCAAATAGGAGAGGTTATGTGTATTAAATGACCTAAACAATTCGAATTGGAAGATATGAGTCAATATAGGTCAATTGGGATCAGTTTTGGGTTAAAAATGAGGTACTTACTCTTCAACATGTCATACACACTTGAAATACATCGGTTTGAGTCAAACTGGGTCAAATAGGAGAGGTTCACTTCAAATCGGACGATATGAGTTAATATAGGTCAAATGGGATCAGTTTTGGGTAGAAAAATTACATAATTATCCTTAAACATGTCATACACACTTAAAATACATAGATTTGAGTCAAACTCAGTCAAACGGGAGAGGTTCACTTCGAATCTTAAGATAAGAGTCATTATAGATCAAATAGGATCAATTTTGAGTAGAAAAAGGCTTATTTGACCCTGAACATGTCATAAACACTTGAAATACATTGATTTTATTCAAACATGGTTAAACGGGAGAGGTTTTGTGTATTAAATGACCTAAACACTTCGAATCGGATGATATGCGTCAATATATGTCAAATGGGATCATTTTTTGTAGAAAATGACGTATGTACCCTTGAACATGTCATAAACATTTGAAATACATCGATTTGAGTCAAACTTGTCAAACGGGAGAGGTTATATGTATCAAAAGACCTAAACGCTTCAAATGGGACGATATGAGCGATATAGGTCAAATGGGATCAGTTTTGGGTAGAATTTGACGTACTCACCCTTACACATGTCCCAAACACTTGAAATATATCGATTTGAGTCAAACTAAGTCGAACGGGAGAGATTGTGGGTATAAAATGACCAAAACACTTCAAATCGGTCGATATGAGTCAATATAGGTCAAATGGGATCAATTATGGGTAGAAAATGAAGTATTTACCCTTGAACATGTCATACACACTTGAAATACATCGATTTGAGTCAAAATCAGTCAAACGGGAGACGTTCACTTCAACTCGGACAGTATGAGACAATATAGGTCATATGGGATCAATTTTGGGTAGAAAATTACGTACTTACCCTTGAACATGTCATACACACTTGAAATACATTAATTTGGGTCAAACTCAGTGAAACGGGAAAGGTTCACTTTGAATCGGAAGATATGAGTCAATATAGGTCAAATAGGATCAATTTTGAGTAGAAAATGATGTATTTACGCTTGAACATATCATAAATACTTCAAATACATCAATTTAATTCAAGCTCATTTAAACGGGAGAGCTTTTGTTTAATAAATGACCTAAACACTTCGATTCAGATGATATGAGTCAATATAGGTCAAATTGGATAACTTTTAGGTAAAATACGATGTATTTACCCTTGACCATGTCATAAACACTTGAAATACATGGATTTGAGTTAAACATGGTCAAAGGAGAGAAGTTTTATGTATTATATAACCTAAACGCTTCGAATTAGACGATATGATGCAATATAGGTAAAATGGGATCAGTTTTGGGTAGAAAATGATGTATTTACCCTTGAACATGTCATAAACACTCGAAATACATCTATTTCAGTCAAACTCAGTAAAATGGAAGAGGTTATGGGTATAAAATGGCTTAAGCACTTGAATCGAACGATATGTGTCAATATAGGTCAAATGGGATTAGTTTTGGGTAGAAAATGATGTTTTTACCCTTGAACTTGTTATAAACACTTGAAATACATTGATTTAAGTTAAACTCGGTCAAATAGGAGAGGTTCTGTGTATTAAATGACCTAAACAATTCGAATTGGAAGATATGAGTCAATATAGGTCAATTGGGATCAGTTTGGGTTAAAAATGAGGTACTTACTCTTCAACATGTCATACACACTTGAAATACATCGGTTTGAGTCAAACTGGGTCAAATAGGAGAGGTTCACTTCAAATCGGACGATATGAGTTAATATAGGTCAAATGGGATCAGTTTTGGGTAGAAAAATTACATAATTATCCTTGAACATGTCATACACACTTAAAATACATAGATTTGAGTCAAACTCAGTCAAACGGGAGAGGTTCACTTCGAATCTTAAGATAAGAGTCATTATAGATCAAATAGGATCAATTTTGAGTAGAAAAAGGCTTATTTGACCCTGAACATGTCATAAACACTTGAAATACATTGATTTTATTCAAACATGGTTAAACGGGAGAGGTTTTGTGTATTAAATGACCTAAACACTTCGAATCGGATGATATGCGTCAATATATGTCAAATGGGATCATTTTTTGTAGAAAATGACGTATGTACCCTTGAACATGTCATAAACATTTGAAATACATCGATTTGAGTCAAACTTGTCAAACGGGAGAGGTTATATGTATCAAAAGACCTAAACGCTTCAAATGGGACGATATGAGCGATATAGGTCAAATGGGATCAGTTTTGGGTAGAATTTGACGTACTCACCCTTACACATGTCCCAAACACTTGAAATATATCGATTTGAGTCAAACTAAGTCGAACGGGAGAGATTGTGGGTATAAAATGACCAAAACACTTCAAATCGGTCGATATGAGTCAATATAGGTCAAATGGGATCAATTATGGGTAGAAAATGAAGTATTTACCCTTGAACATGTCATACACACTTGAAATACATCGATTTGAGTCAAAATCAGTCAAACGGGAGACGTTCACTTCAACTCGGACAGTATGAGACAATATAGGTCATATGGGATCAATTTTGGGTAGAAAATTACGTACTTACCCTTGAACATGTCATACACACTTGAAATACATTAATTTGGGTCAAACTCAGTGAAACGGGAAAGGTTCACTTTGAATCGGAAGATATGAGTCAATATAGGTCAAATAGGATCAATTTTGAGTAGAAAATGATGTATTTACGCTTGAACATATCATAAATACTTCAAATACATCAATTTAATTCAAGCTCATTTAAACGGGAGAGCTTTTGTTTAATAAATGACCTAAACACTTCGATTCAGATGATATGAGTCAATATAGGTCAAATTGGATAACTTTTAGGTAAAATACGATGTATTTACCCTTGACCATGTCATAAACACTTGAAATACATGGATTTGAGTTAAACATGGTCAAAGGAGAGAAGTTTTATGTATTATATAACCTAAACGCTTCGAATTAGACGATATGATGCAATATAGGTAAAATGGGATCAGTTTTGGGTAGAAAATGATGTATTTACCCTTGAACATGTCATAAACACTCGAAATACATCTATTTCAGTCAAACTCAGTAAAATGGAAGAGGTTATGGGTATAAAATGGCTTAAGCACTTGAATCGAACGATATGTGTCAATATAGGTCAAATGGGATTAGTTTTGGGTAGAAAATGATGTTTTTACCCTTGAACTTGTTATAAACACTTGAAATACATTGATTTAAGTTAAACTCGGTCAAATAGGAGAGGTTCTGTGTATTAAATGACCTAAACAATTCGAATTGGAAGATATGAGTCAATATAGGTCAATTGGGATCAGTTTGGGTTAAAAATGAGGTACTTACTCTTCAACATGTCATACACACTTGAAATACATCGGTTTGAGTCAAACTGGGTCAAATAGGAGAGGTTCACTTCAAATCGGACGATATGAGTTAATATAGGTCAAATGGGATCAGTTTTGGGTAGAAAAATTACATAATTATCCTTGAACATGTCATACACACTTAAAATACATAGATTTGAGTCAAACTCAGTCAAACGGGAGAGGTTCACTTCGAATCTTAAGATAAGAGTCATTATAGATCAAATAGGATCAATTTTGAGTAGAAAAAGGCTTATTTGACCCTGAACATGTCATAAACACTTGAAATACATTGATTTTATTCAAACATGGTTAAACGGGAGAGGTTTTGTGTATTAAATGACCTAAACACTTCGAATCGGATGATATGCGTCAATATATGTCAAATGGGATCATTTTTTGTAGAAAATGACGTATGTACCCTTGAACATGTCATAAACATTTGAAATACATCGATTTGAGTCAAACTTGTCAAACGGGAGAGGTTATATGTATCAAAAGACCTAAACGCTTCAAATGGGACGATATGAGCGATATAGGTCAAATGGGATCAGTTTTGGGTAGAATTTGACGTACTCACCCTTACACATGTCCCAAACACTTGAAATATATCGATTTGAGTCAAACTAAGTCGAACGGGAGAGATTGTGGGTATAAAATGACCAAAACACTTCAAATCGGTCGATATGAGTCAATATAGGTCAAATGGGATCAATTATGGGTAGAAAATGAAGTATTTACCCTTGAACATGTCATACACACTTGAAATACATCGATTTGAGTCAAAATCAGTCAAACGGGAGACGTTCACTTCAACTCGGACAGTATGAGACAATATAGGTCATATGGGATCAATTTTGGGTAGAAAATTACGTACTTACCCTTGAACATGTCATACACACTTGAAATACATTAATTTGGGTCAAACTCAGTGAAACGGGAAAGGTTCACTTTGAATCGGAAGATATGAGTCAATATAGGTCAAATAGGATCAATTTTGAGTAGAAAATGATGTATTTACGCTTGAACATATCATAAATACTTCAAATACATCAATTTAATTCAAGCTCATTTAAACGGGAGAGCTTTTGTTTAATAAATGACCTAAACACTTCGATTCAGATGATATGAGTCAATATAGGTCAAATTGGATAACTTTTAGGTAAAATACGATGTATTTACCCTTGACCATGTCATAAACACTTGAAATACATGGATTTGAGTTAAACATGGTCAAAGGAGAGAAGTTTTATGTATTATATAACCTAAACGCTTCGAATTAGACGATATGATGCAATATAGGTAAAATGGGATCAGTTTTGGGTAGAAAATGATGTATTTACCCTTGAACATGTCATAAACACTCGAAATACATCTATTTCAGTCAAACTCAGTAAAATGGAAGAGGTTATGGGTATAAAATGGCTTAAGCACTTGAATCGAACGATATGTGTCAATATAGGTCAAATGGGATTAGTTTTGGGTAGAAAATGATGTTTTTACCCTTGAACTTGTTATAAACACTTGAAATACATTGATTTAAGTTAAACTCGGTCAAATAGGAGAGGTTCTGTGTATTAAATGACCTAAACAATTCGAATTGGAAGATATGAGTCAATATAGGTCAATTGGGATCAGTTTGGGTTAAAAATGAGGTACTTACTCTTCAACATGTCATACACACTTGAAATACATCGGTTTGAGTCAAACTGGGTCAAATAGGAGAGGTTCACTTCAAATCGGACGATATGAGTTAATATAGGTCAAATGGGATCAGTTTTGGGTAGAAAAATTACATAATTATCCTTGAACATGTCATACACACTTAAAATACATAGATTTGAGTCAAACTCAGTCAAACGGGAGAGGTTCACTTCGAATCTTAAGATAAGAGTCATTATAGATCAAATAGGATCAATTTTGAGTAGAAAAAGGCTTATTTGACCCTGAACATGTCATAAACACTTGAAATACATTGATTTTATTCAAACATGGTTAAACGGGAGAGGTTTTGTGTATTAAATGACCTAAACACTTCGAATCGGATGATATGCGTCAATATATGTCAAATGGGATCATTTTTTGTAGAAAATGACGTATGTACCCTTGAACATGTCATAAACATTTGAAATACATCGATTTGAGTCAAACTTGTCAAACGGGAGAGGTTATATGTATCAAAAGACCTAAACGCTTCAAATGGGACGATATGAGCGATATAGGTCAAATGGGATCAGTTTTGGGTAGAATTTGACGTACTCACCCTTACACATGTCCCAAACACTTGAAATATATCGATTTGAGTCAAACTAAGTCGAACGGGAGAGATTGTGGGTATAAAATGACCAAAACACTTCAAATCGGTCGATATGAGTCAATATAGGTCAAATGGGATCAATTATGGGTAGAAAATGAAGTATTTACCCTTGAACATGTCATACACACTTGAAATACATCGATTTGAGTCAAAATCAGTCAAACGGGAGACGTTCACTTCAACTCGGACAGTATGAGACAATATAGGTCATATGGGATCAATTTTGGGTAGAAAATTACGTACTTACCCTTGAACATGTCATACACACTTGAAATACATTAATTTGGGTCAAACTCAGTGAAACGGGAAAGGTTCACTTTGAATCGGAAGATATGAGTCAATATAGGTCAAATAGGATCAATTTTGAGTAGAAAATGATGTATTTACGCTTGAACATATCATAAATACTTCAAATACATCAATTTAATTCAAGCTCATTTAAACGGGAGAGCTTTTGTTTAATAAATGACCTAAACACTTCGATTCAGATGATATGAGTCAATATAGGTCAAATTGGATAACTTTTAGGTAAAATACGATGTATTTACCCTTGACCATGTCATAAACACTTGAAATACATGGATTTGAGTTAAACATGGTCAAAGGAGAGAAGTTTTATGTATTATATAACCTAAACGCTTCGAATTAGACGATATGATGCAATATAGGTAAAATGGGATCAGTTTTGGGTAGAAAATGATGTATTTACCCTTGAACATGTCATAAACACTCGAAATACATCTATTTCAGTCAAACTCAGTAAAATGGAAGAGGTTATGGGTATAAAATGGCTTAAGCACTTGAATCGAACGATATGTGTCAATATAGGTCAAATGGGATTAGTTTTGGGTAGAAAATGATGTTTTTACCCTTGAACTTGTTATAAACACTTGAAATACATTGATTTAAGTTAAACTCGGTCAAATAGGAGAGGTTCTGTGTATTAAATGACCTAAACAATTCGAATTGGAAGATA
Source organism: Dysphania ambrosioides (assembly GCA_026401315.1). Taxonomy (NCBI): domain Eukaryota; kingdom Viridiplantae; phylum Streptophyta; class Magnoliopsida; order Caryophyllales; family Amaranthaceae; genus Dysphania; species Dysphania ambrosioides. The sequence continues at coordinate 9,109,032 of CM048668.1, read as the reverse complement.
TGAGTCAATATAGGTCAATTGGGATCAGTTTGGGTTAAAAATGAGGTACTTACTCTTCAACATGTCATACACACTTGAAATACATCGGTTTGAGTCAAACTGGGTCAAATAGGAGAGGTTCACTTCAAATCGGACGATATGAGTTAATATAGGTCAAATGGGATCAGTTTTGGGTAGAAAAATTACATAATTATCCTTGAACATGTCATACACACTTAAAATACATAGATTTGAGTCAAACTCAGTCAAACGGGAGAGGTTCACTTCGAATCTTAAGATAAGAGTCATTATAGATCAAATAGGATCAATTTTGAGTAGAAAAAGGCTTATTTGACCCTGAACATGTCATAAACACTTGAAATACATTGATTTTATTCAAACATGGTTAAACGGGAGAGGTTTTGTGTATTAAATGACCTAAACACTTCGAATCGGATGATATGCGTCAATATATGTCAAATGGGATCATTTTTTGTAGAAAATGACGTATGTACCCTTGAACATGTCATAAACATTTGAAATACATCGATTTGAGTCAAACTTGTCAAACGGGAGAGGTTATATGTATCAAAAGACCTAAACGCTTCAAATGGGACGATATGAGCGATATAGGTCAAATGGGATCAGTTTTGGGTAGAATTTGACGTACTCACCCTTACACATGTCCCAAACACTTGAAATATATCGATTTGAGTCAAACTAAGTCGAACGGGAGAGATTGTGGGTATAAAATGACCAAAACACTTCAAATCGGTCGATATGAGTCAATATAGGTCAAATGGGATCAATTATGGGTAGAAAATGAAGTATTTACCCTTGAACATGTCATACACACTTGAAATACATCGATTTGAGTCAAAATCAGTCAAACGGGAGACGTTCACTTCAACTCGGACAGTATGAGACAATATAGGTCATATGGGATCAATTTTGGGTAGAAAATTACGTACTTACCCTTGAACATGTCATACACACTTGAAATACATTAATTTGGGTCAAACTCAGTGAAACGGGAAAGGTTCACTTTGAATCGGAAGATATGAGTCAATATAGGTCAAATAGGATCAATTTTGAGTAGAAAATGATGTATTTACGCTTGAACATATCATAAATACTTCAAATACATCAATTTAATTCAAGCTCATTTAAACGGGAGAGCTTTTGTTTAATAAATGACCTAAACACTTCGATTCAGATGATATGAGTCAATATAGGTCAAATTGGATAACTTTTAGGTAAAATACGATGTATTTACCCTTGACCATGTCATAAACACTTGAAATACATGGATTTGAGTTAAACATGGTCAAAGGAGAGAAGTTTTATGTATTATATAACCTAAACGCTTCGAATTAGACGATATGATGCAATATAGGTAAAATGGGATCAGTTTTGGGTAGAAAATGATGTATTTACCCTTGAACATGTCATAAACACTCGAAATACATCTATTTCAGTCAAACTCAGTAAAATGGAAGAGGTTATGGGTATAAAATGGCTTAAGCACTTGAATCGAACGATATGTGTCAATATAGGTCAAATGGGATTAGTTTTGGGTAGAAAATGATGTTTTTACCCTTGAACTTGTTATAAACACTTGAAATACATTGATTTAAGTTAAACTCGGTCAAATAGGAGAGGTTCTGTGTATTAAATGACCTAAACAATTCGAATTGGAAGATATGAGTCAATATAGGTCAATTGGGATCAGTTTGGGTTAAAAATGAGGTACTTACTCTTCAACATGTCATACACACTTGAAATACATCGGTTTGAGTCAAACTGGGTCAAATAGGAGAGGTTCACTTCAAATCGGACGATATGAGTTAATATAGGTCAAATGGGATCAGTTTTGGGTAGAAAAATTACATAATTATCCTTGAACATGTCATACACACTTAAAATACATAGATTTGAGTCAAACTCAGTCAAACGGGAGAGGTTCACTTCGAATCTTAAGATAAGAGTCATTATAGATCAAATAGGATCAATTTTGAGTAGAAAAAGGCTTATTTGACCCTGAACATGTCATAAACACTTGAAATACATTGATTTTATTCAAACATGGTTAAACGGGAGAGGTTTTGTGTATTAAATGACCTAAACACTTCGAATCGGATGATATGCGTCAATATATGTCAAATGGGATCATTTTTTGTAGAAAATGACGTATGTACCCTTGAACATGTCATAAACATTTGAAATACATCGATTTGAGTCAAACTTGTCAAACGGGAGAGGTTATATGTATCAAAAGACCTAAACGCTTCAAATGGGACGATATGAGCGATATAGGTCAAATGGGATCAGTTTTGGGTAGAATTTGACGTACTCACCCTTACACATGTCCCAAACACTTGAAATATATCGATTTGAGTCAAACTAAGTCGAACGGGAGAGATTGTGGGTATAAAATGACCAAAACACTTCAAATCGGTCGATATGAGTCAATATAGGTCAAATGGGATCAATTATGGGTAGAAAATGAAGTATTTACCCTTGAACATGTCATACACACTTGAAATACATCGATTTGAGTCAAAATCAGTCAAACGGGAGACGTTCACTTCAACTCGGACAGTATGAGACAATATAGGTCATATGGGATCAATTTTGGGTAGAAAATTACGTACTTACCCTTGAACATGTCATACACACTTGAAATACATTAATTTGGGTCAAACTCAGTGAAACGGGAAAGGTTCACTTTGAATCGGAAGATATGAGTCAATATAGGTCAAATAGGATCAATTTTGAGTAGAAAATGATGTATTTACGCTTGAACATATCATAAATACTTCAAATACATCAATTTAATTCAAGCTCATTTAAACGGGAGAGCTTTTGTTTAATAAATGACCTAAACACTTCGATTCAGATGATATGAGTCAATATAGGTCAAATTGGATAACTTTTAGGTAAAATACGATGTATTTACCCTTGACCATGTCATAAACACTTGAAATACATGGATTTGAGTTAAACATGGTCAAAGGAGAGAAGTTTTATGTATTATATAACCTAAACGCTTCGAATTAGACGATATGATGCAATATAGGTAAAATGGGATCAGTTTTGGGTAGAAAATGATGTATTTACCCTTGAACATGTCATAAACACTCGAAATACATCTATTTCAGTCAAACTCAGTAAAATGGAAGAGGTTATGGGTATAAAATGGCTTAAGCACTTGAATCGAACGATATGTGTCAATATAGGTCAAATGGGATTAGTTTTGGGTAGAAAATGATGTTTTTACCCTTGAACTTGTTATAAACACTTGAAATACATTGATTTAAGTTAAACTCGGTCAAATAGGAGAGGTTCTGTGTATTAAATGACCTAAACAATTCGAATTGGAAGATATGAGTCAATATAGGTCAATTGGGATCAGTTTGGGTTAAAAATGAGGTACTTACTCTTCAACATGTCATACACACTTGAAATACATCGGTTTGAGTCAAACTGGGTCAAATAGGAGAGGTTCACTTCAAATCGGACGATATGAGTTAATATAGGTCAAATGGGATCAGTTTTGGGTAGAAAAATTACATAATTATCCTTGAACATGTCATACACACTTAAAATACATAGATTTGAGTCAAACTCAGTCAAACGGGAGAGGTTCACTTCGAATCTTAAGATAAGAGTCATTATAGATCAAATAGGATCAATTTTGAGTAGAAAAAGGCTTATTTGACCCTGAACATGTCATAAACACTTGAAATACATTGATTTTATTCAAACATGGTTAAACGGGAGAGGTTTTGTGTATTAAATGACCTAAACACTTCGAATCGGATGATATGCGTCAATATATGTCAAATGGGATCATTTTTTGTAGAAATTGACGTATGTACCCTTGAACATGTCATAAACATTTGAAATACATCGATTTGAGTCAAACTTGTCAAACGGGAGAGGTTATATGTATCAAAAGACCTAAACGCTTCAAATGGGACGATATGAGTGATATAGGTCAAATGGGATCAGTTTTGGGTAGAATTTGACGTACTCACCCTTACACATGTCCCAAACACTTGAAATATATCGATTTGAGTCAAACTAAGTCGAACGGGAGAGATTGTGGGTATAAAATGACCAAAACACTTCAAATCGGTCGATATGAGTCAATATAGGTCAAATGGGATCAATTATGGGTAGAAAATGAAGTATTTACCCTTGAACATGTCATACACACTTGAAATACATCGATTTGAGTCAAAATCAGTCAAACGGGAGACGTTCACTTCAACTCGGACAGTATGAGACAATATAGGTCATATGGGATCAATTTTGGGTAGAAAATTACGTACTTACCCTTGAACATGTCATACACACTTGAAATACATTAATTTGGGTCAAACTCAGTGAAACGGGAAAGGTTCACTTTGAATCGGAAGATATGAGTCAATATAGGTCAAATAGGATCAATTTTGAGTAGAAAATGATGTATTTACGCTTGAACATATCATAAATACTTCAAATACATCAATTTAATTCAAGCTCATTTAAACGGGAGAGCTTTTGTTTAATAAATGACCTAAACACTTCGATTCAGATGATATGAGTCAATATAGGTCAAATTGGATAACTTTTAGGTAAAATACGATGTATTTACCCTTGACCATGTCATAAACACTTGAAATACATGGATTTGAGTTAAACATGGTCAAATGAGAGAAGTTTTATGTATTATATAACCTAAACGCTTCGAATTAGACGATATGATGCAATATAGGTAAAATGGGATCAGTTTTGGGTAGAAAATGATGTATTTACCCTTGAACATGTCATAAACACTCGAAATACATCTATTTCAGTCAAACTCAGTAAAATGGAAGAGGTTATGGGTATAAAATGGCTTAAGCACTTGAATCGAACGATATGTGTCAATATAGGTCAAATGGGATTAGTTTTGGGTAGAAAATGATGTTTTTACCCTTGAACTTGTTATAAACACTTGAAATACATTGATTTAAGTTAAACTCGGTCAAATAGGAGAGGTTCTGTGTATTAAATGACCTAAACAATTCGAATTGGAAGATATGAGTCAATATAGGTCAATTGGGATCAGTTTTGGGTTAAAAATGAGGTACTTACTCTTCAACATGTCATACACACTTGAAATACATCGGTTTGAGTCAAACTGGGTCAAATAGGAGAGGTTCACTTCAAATCGGACGATATGAGTTAATATAGGTCAAATGGGATCAGTTTTGGGTAGAAAAATTACATAATTATCCTTGAACATGTCATACACACTTAAAATACATAGATTTGAGTCAAACTCAGTCAAACGGGAGAGGTTCACTTCGAATCTTAAGATAAGAGTCATTATAGATCAAATAGGATCAATTTTGAGTAGAAAAAGGCTTATTTGACCCTGAACATGTCATAAACACTTGAAATACATTGATTTTATTCAAACATGGTTAAACGGGAGAGGTTTTGTGTATTAAATGACCTAAACACTTCGAATCGGATGATATGCGTCAATATATGTCAAATGGGATCATTTTTTGTAGAAAATGACGTATGTACCCTTGAACATGTCATAAACATTTGAAATACATCGATTTGAGTCAAACTTGTCAAACGGGAGAGGTTATATGTATCAAAAGACCTAAACGCTTCAAATGGGACGATATGAGTGATATAGGTCAAATGGGATCAGTTTTGGGTAGAATTTGACGTACTCACCCTTACACATGTCCCAAACACTTGAAATATATCGATTTGAGTCAAACTAAGTCGAACGGGAGAGATTGTGGGTATAAAATGACCAAAACACTTCAAATCGGTCGATATGAGTCAATATAGGTCAAATGGGATCAATTATGGGTAGAAAATGAAGTATTTACCCTTGAACATGTCATACACACTTGAAATACATCGATTTGAGTCAAAATCAGTCAAACGGGAGACGTTCACTTCAACTCGGACAGTATGAGACAATATAGGTCATATGGGATCAATTTTGGGTAGAAAATTACGTACTTACCCTTGAACATGTCATACACACTTGAAATACATTAATTTGGGTCAAACTCAGTGAAACGGGAAAGGTTCACTTTGAATCGGAAGATATGAGTCAATATAGGTCAAATAGGATCAATTTTGAGTAGAAAATGATGTATTTACGCTTGAACATATCATAAATACTTCAAATACATCAATTTAATTCAAGCTCATTTAAACGGGAGAGCTTTTGTTTAATAAATGACCTAAACACTTCGATTCAGATGATATGAGTCAATATAGGTCAAATTGGATAACTTTTAGGTAAAATACCATGTATTTACCCTTGACCATGTCATAAACACTTGAAATACATGGATTTGAGTTAAACATGGTCAAATGAGAGAAGTTTTATGTATTATATAACCTAAACGCTTCGAATTAGACGATATGATGCAATATAGGTAAAATGGGATCAGTTTTGGGTAGAAAATGATGTATTTACCCTTGAACATGTCATAAACACTCGAAATACATCTATTTCAGTCAAACTCAGTAAAATGGAAGAGGTTATGGGTATAAAATGGCTTAAGCACTTGAATCGAACGATATGTGTCAATATAGGTCAAATGGGATTAGTTTTGGGTAGAAAATGATGTTTTTACCCTTGAACTTGTTATAAACACTTGAAATACATTGATTTAAGTTAAACTCGGTCAAATAGGAGAGGTTCTGTGTATTAATTGACCTAAACAATTCGAATTGGAAGATATGAGTCAATATAGGTCAATTGGGATCAGTTTTGGGTTAAAAATGAGGTACTTACTCTTCAACATGTCATACACACTTGAAATACATCGGTTTGAGTCAAACTGGGTCAAATAGGAGAGGTTCACTTCAAATCGGACGATATGAGTTAATATAGGTCAAATGGGATCAGTTTTGGGTAGAAAAATTACATAATTATCCTTGAACATGTCATACACACTTAAAATACATAGATTTGAGTCAAACTCAGTCAAACGGGAGAGGTTCACTTCGAATCTTAAGATAAGAGTCATTATAGATCAAATAGGATCAATTTTGAGTAGAAAAAAGGCTTATTTGACCCTGAACATGTCATAAACACTTGAAATACATTGATTTTATTCAAACATGGTTAAACGGGAGAGGTTTTGTGTATTAAATGACCTAAACACTTCGAATCGGATGATATGCGTCAATATATGTCAAATGGGATCATTTTTTGTAGAAAATGACGTATGTACCCTTGAACATGTCATAAACATTTGAAATACATCGATTTGAGTCAAACTTGTCAAACGGGAGAGGTTATATGTATCAAAAGACCTAAACGCTTCAAATGGGACGATATGAGTGATATAGGTCAAATGGGATCAGTTTTGGGTAGAATTTGACGTACTCACCCTTACACATGTCCCAAACACTTGAAATATATCGATTTGAGTCAAACTAAGTCGAACGGGAGAGATTGTGGGTATAAAATGACCAAAACACTTCAAATCGGTCGATATGAGTCAATATAGGTCAAATGGGATCAATTATGGGTAGAAAATGAAGTATTTACCCTTGAACATGTCATACACACTTGAAATACATCGATTTGAGTCAAAATCAGTCAAACGGGAGACGTTCACTTCAACTCGGACAGTATGAGACAATATAGGTCATATGGGATCAATTTTGGGTAGAAAATTACGTACTTACCCTTGAACATGTCATACACACTTGAAATACATTAATTTGGGTCAAACTCAGTGAAACGGGAAAGGTTCACTTTGAATCGGAAGATATGAGTCAATATAGGTCAAATAGGATCAATTTTGAGTAGAAAATGATGTATTTACGCTTGAACATATCATAAATACTTCAAATACATCAATTTAATTCAAGCTCATTTAAACGGGAGAGCTTTTGTTTAATAAATGACCTAAACACTTCGATTCAGATGATATGAGTCAATATAGGTCAAATTGGATAACTTTTAGGTAAAATACCATGTATTTACCCTTGACCATGTCATAAACACTTGAAATACATGGATTTGAGTTAAACATGGTCAAATGAGAGAAGTTTTATGTATTATATAACCTAAACGCTTCGAATTAGACGATATGATGCAATATAGGTAAAATGGGATCAGTTTTGGGTAGAAAATGATGTATTTACCCTTGAACATGTCATAAACACTCGAAATACATCTATTTCAGTCAAACTCAGTAAAATGGAAGAGGTTATGGGTATAAAATGGCTTAAGCACTTGAATCGAACGATATGTGTCAATATAGGTCAAATGGGATTAGTTTTGGGTAGAAAATGATGTTTTTACCCTTGAACTTGTTATAAACACTTGAAATACATTGATTTAAGTTAAACTCGGTCAAATAGGAGAGGTTCTGTGTATTAAATGACCTAAACAATTCGAATTGGAAGATATGAGTCAATATAGGTCAATTGGGATCAGTTTTGGGTTAAAAATGAGGTACTTACTCTTCAACATGTCATACACACTTGAAATACATCGGTTTGAGTCAAACTGGGTCAAATAGGAGAGGTTCACTTCAAATCGGACGATATGAGTTAATATAGGTCAAATGGGATCAGTTTTGGGTAGAAAAATTACATAATTATCCTTGAACATGTCATACACACTTAAAATACATAGATTTGAGTCAAACTCAGTCAAACGGGAGAGGTTCACTTCGAATCTTAAGATAAGAGTCATTATAGATCAAATAGGATCAATTTTGAGTAGAAAAAGGCTTATTTGACCCTGAACATGTCATAAACACTTGAAATACATTGATTTTATTCAAACATGGTTAAACGGGAGAGGTTTTGTGTATTAAATGACCTAAACACTTCGAATCGGATGATATGCGTCAATATATGTCAAATGGGATCATTTTTTGTAGAAAATGACGTATGTACCCTTGAACATGTCATAAACATTTGAAATACATCGATTTGAGTCAAACTTGTCAAACGGGAGAGGTTATATGTATCAAAAGACCTAAACGCTTCAAATGGGACGATATGAGTGATATAGGTCAAATGGGATCAGTTTTGGGTAGAATTTGAAGTACTCACCCCTACACATGTCCCAAACACTTGAAATATATCGATTTGAGTCAAACTAAGTCGAACGGGAGAGAATGTGGGTATAAAATGACCAAAATACTTCAAATCGGTCGATATGAGTTAATATAGGTCAAATGGGATCAAATTTGGGTAGAAAATGAAGTATTTACCCTTGAACATGTCATACACACTTGAAATACATCGATTTGAGTCAAAATCAGTCAAACGGGAGACGTTAACTTCAAATTAGACAATATGAGACAATATAGGTCAAATGGGAACCATTTTGGGTACATAATTATATACTTACCCTTGAACATGTCATACACACTTGAAATACATTAATTTGGGTCAAACTCGGTGAAACGGGAGAGGTTCACTTCGAATTGGAAGATATGAGTCAATATAGGTCAAATAGGATCAATTTTGAGTAGAAAATGATGTATTTACGCTTGAACATATCATAAATACTTCAAATACATCAATTTAATTCAAGCTCATTTAAACGGGAGAGCTTTTGTTTAATAAATGACCTAAACACTTCGATTCAGATGATATGAGTCAATATAGGTCAAATTGGATAACTTTTAGGTAAAATACGATGTATTTACCCTTGACCATGTCATAAACACTTGAAATACATGGATTTGAGTTAAACATGGTCAAATGAGAGAAGTTTTATGTATTATATAACCTAAACGCTTTGAATTAGACGATATGATGCAATATAGGTAAAATGGGATCAGTTTTGCGTAGAAAATGATTTATTTACCCTTGAACATGTCATAAACACTTGAAATACATCTATTTCAGTCAAACTCAGTAAAATGGAAAAGGTTATGGGTATAAAATGGCTTAAGCACTTGAATCGAACGATATGTGTCAATATAGGTCAAATGGGATTAGTTTTGGGTAGAAAATGATGTTTTTACCCTTGAACTTGTTATAAACACTTGAAATACATTGATTTAAGTTAAACTCGGTCAAATAGGAGAGGTTCTGTGTATTAAATGACCTAAACAATTCGAATTGGAAGATATGAGTCAATATAGGTCAAATGGGATCAGTTTTGGGTTAAAAATGAGGTACTTACTCTTCAACATGTCATACACACTTGAAATACATCGATTTGAGTCAAACTGGGTCAAACAGGAGAGGTTCACTTCAAATCGGACGATATGAGTTAATATAGGTCAAATGGGATCAATTTTGGGTAGAAAAATTACATAATTCTCCTTAAACATGTCATACACACTTAAAATACATAGATTTGAGTCAAACTCAGTCAAATGGGAGAGGTTCAGTTTGAATCTTAAGATAAGAGTCATTATAGATCAAATAGGATCAATTTTGAGTAGAAAAAGGCTTATTTGACCGTGAACACGTCATAACACTTAAAATACATTGATTTTATTCAAACATGGTTAAACGGGAGAGGTTTTGTGTATTAAATGACCTAAACACTTCGAATCGGATGATATGAGTCAATATATGTCAAATGGGATCATTTTTTTGTAGAAAATGACGTATGTACCCTTGAACATGTCATAAACATTTGAAATACATCGATTTGAGTCAAACTTGGTCAAACGAGAGAGGTTCTATGTATCAAAAGACCTAAACACTTTGAATCGGACGATATGAGTGATATAGGTCAAATGGGATCAATTTTGGTTAGAATACGACATATACACCCTTAAACATGTCCCAAACACTTGAAATATATCGATTTGAGTCAAACTAGGTCAAACGGGAGAGGTTCTGGGTATAAAATGACCAAAACACTTTGAATCGGTCGATATAAGTCAATATAGGTCAAATGGGAAAAATTTTGGGTAGAAAATGATGTATTTACCCTTGACCATGTCATACACACTTGAAATACATCGATTTGAGTCAAAATCAGTCAAACGGGAGACGTTAACTTCAAATTAGACAATATGAGACAATATAGGTCAATTGGGAACAATTTTGGGTACATAATTATATACTTACCCTTGAACATGTCATACAAACTTGAAATACATTAATTTGGGTCAAACTCGGTGAAACGGGAGAGGTTCACTTCGAATTGGAAGATATGAGTCAATATAGGTCAAATAGGATCAATTTTGAGTAGAAAATGATGTATTTACGCTTGAACATGTCATAAACACTTCAAATACATCAATTTAATTCAAGCTCGTTTCCACGGGAGAGCTTTTGTTTAATAAATGACCTAAACACTTCGAATCGGATGATATTAGTCAATATAGGTCAAATGGGATAACTTTTAGGTAAAATATGACATTTTTACCCTTGACCATGTCATAAACACTTGAAATACATGGATTTGAGTTAAACTTGGTCAAACGAGAGAAGTTTTATGTATTAAATAACCTAAACGCTTCGAATCAGACGATATGAGGCAATATAGGTAAAATGGGATCAGTTTTGGGTAGAAAATGATGTATTTACCCTTGAACATGTCATAAAATCTTGAAATACATCAATTTCAGTCAAACTCAGTAAAATGGAAGAGGTTATGGGTATAAAATGGCTTAAACACTTAAATCGAACGATATGTGTCAATATAGGTCAAATGGGATTAATTTTGGGTAGAAAATGTTGTTTTTACCCTTGAACTTGTTATAAACACTTGAAATACATTGATTTAAGTTAAAACTCGGTCAAACAGGAGAGGTTCTGTGTATTAAATAACCTAAACAATTCGAATTGGAAGATAGGAGTCAATATAGGTCAAATGGGATCAGTTTTGGGTTAAAAATGATGTACTTACTCTTTAACATGTCATACACACTTGAAATACATCGATTTGAGTCAAACTCGGTCAAACGACAGAGGTTCACTTTAAATCGGACGATATGAGTCAATATAGGTCAAATAGGATTAGTTTTGGGTAGAAAATTATGCATTTACCCTTGAACATGTCATACACATTTTAAATACATCCATTTGAGTCAACTTCGGTCAAATAGGGGAGGTTCTGGGTATAAAATGATTTAAACATTCGAATAGGACGATTTAAGTCAATATAGGTCAAATAGGATATGTTTTGGGTAGAAACTTACGTATTTACCCTTCAACATGTCATAAACACATGAATTACAACGATTTGAGTTAAACCCTATCAGACGGGAGAGGTTATGTGTATTAAATGACCTAAACAATTCAAATCGGATTATATGAGTCAATATAGGTCAAATGAGATTAGTTTTGGGTAGAAAATGAAGTATTTACCCTTGAACATGTCATAAACACTTGAAATACATCGATTTGAGTCAAACTCTGTCCTAAGCGAAATGTTTTGCGTATAAAATGACCTGAACATTTCAAATTAGAAGATATGAGCCAACGTAGGTCAAATGGTATAAATTTTGGGTGGAAAAAGATGTATTTACCCTTGAACATGTTATAAACACTTGAAATACAACGATTTGAGTCAAACTCTGTCAAACGGGAGAGGTTTTGTGTATTAAATGACGTAAACACTTTGAATCGGACGATATGAATCAATATAGGTCAAATAGGATCCCTTTTGGGTTGAAAATGGTGTATTTACCCTTGAACAAGTCATAAACACTTGAAATACATCGATTTAAGTCAAACTTAGTCAAACAGGAGAGGTTTTGGGTTTAATATGACTTAAACGCTTCGAATCGCACGTATTTACCCTTGAAAACATGTCATAATTAATTAAAATAAATCGATTTGAGTCAAACTCGGTCAAACGGGAGACTTTCAGGGTATAAAATGACCAAAACACTTCGTATCGGACGATAAGAGCAATTATAGGTCAAATAAGATCAAATTTGGGTAGAAAAATTATGTATTTACCCTTAAGAATGTCATAAACACTTGAAATACATCGATTTGAGTCAAACTCAAATAAATAGGAGAGGTTCTGGGTATAAAACTACTTAAACACTTCGAATCGGATGATATGAGTCAATATAGGTCAAATGGGATAACTTTTAAGTAATATATGACGTATTTACCCTTGACCATGTCATAAACACTTGAAATACATGGATTTGAGTTAAACTTGGTCAAACGAGAGAAGTTTTATGTATTAAATAACCTAAACGCTTCGAATCGGACGATATGAGGCAATATAGGTAAACTGGGATCAGTTTTGGGTAGAAAATGATGTATTTACCCTTGAACATGTCATAAACACTTGAAATACATCGATGTTGAGTCCCTTAGGTTTTGATTGATAGTTTTGAATGATGACAAACAGCTAAGGGAAACAGGTCTTGGAAAGTGTTCAATACAGTTGGGGGAACCAGCTAAAATAGAACACTGTTTCCCTAGATAAGTTATTACTTATATGAGATATTTGTTGAACTAACCTGTCTTTATACAGGGAATAACTAGATGATAAATGAGCTATGCATCTAAGTTGATTTCTAAGATTGGAAGCTTGAAAGGATTTTTGATCAACTTAAAGGAAGGTCCTTGGTCAATAATTGAGTTCATTCATGGAAGCTTTCAAGACTTAACGAATGCATGAAGGCAGACTACACTCAAAGAGTTATTTGGGTTCTTCATGTAAATGCTCCGTAGTATAACTTATATAATTGAGTATATAAAGTGCTTTTAGTATATTAAATATCGTTATGAAATTTGGTACAAGGTTTGGAACAAATTTCATAACATATTCAGTTCAGGGAACCAGGTCAGGGAACCAGGTTAACTGAATAGATTATTTAAGCTGCGGTTTTTACAAAGATTTTACAAAAAGGATATTTTCCGAAAAATATTGATTTAAGATATATCCAAGCAGCTAAAAGATAAGATGATATTTTTGGTTAGCTAAAAACTAGGAAGTATCTTATCCTAAATTGATCTTATCTTATGATCAAATTAATTAGGATAAATACTTATCATAAAATCGCATATATCTTATATGCATGATTTTAGGGTTTAGCCAACTAAACTATAAATACATCTTACTCTGAATAATCAGAGATACAGCTCTCATGCATTTTTAATAGAGTTTGATCTTTGAGAGCTAAACGCACTAATTCAATTACTAAGTGATACACAAGAGCATAATAGTGTTTTAACGTTTTTCTCTGTTTGACTTTTGAGAGTTAGATCATTAGAGAGTTCTTGATCTTGTATTAAGTCTTTATCTTTATTTAAAGCACATTCGGAGTAGAGTGTGGGGTTTACTGGTTCCCGAAGTAGGGAAACAGTAGAGTGTTCTTTATCTTTATTTTTCGGAGTAGATTAATAAAGGACTTAGAATAGGAGGACGTAGGCCAGAGTTGGCTGAACCTCGTTAAATCTGTGGTGTTCTTTATTGCTTTGTGTTATTCCGCTGCATAAGGGAACCAGCACAACTGGTTCCTTACACATAATCCGAAAAGAAGCAAAAATTGCCAATGATTACTTAACACTCAATTCACCCCCCCCCTCTTGAGTGCCCATTGAACCTTCAATTGGTATCAGAGCCTAAGCTTCTCGAAAGAGTAACATCTAGAGGAGTTAAGAATGAGTACTCAAGAATTAAGTGCAATCGGTTATGACAACAAGACACCAAAGTTTAATGGAAATAATTATGCCTGGTGGAAGAATAGGATCCAGAATGTTATCATGGGTATTGATTATGAATGCTGGCTCGTAGTTAAAAATGGTCCTAATATCATTCTCAAGACAGAAGCTGATGGGAAACAGGTTCCCAAGAAGGATATCGAATTGGTCACTGCTGATTACAAGTTGCTGCAGAAAAATGCTAAGGCAATGTCAATTCTACAACAAGCTATAGGTGAGACCGAAACAAATCGTATCTCTGGTTGCAGTAGTGCTAAGGAGATATGGGACACCCTTGAACTTGCGTTTGAGGGAACCAGTGAGGTAAAACGGTCTAAAATTGATTTAATCATGTCTAAATACGAATTGTTTGCCATGAATAAAAATGAAAAAATCAATGATTGCTTTCGTAGGTTTATGACTATTGTTAATGATCTTAGATCACTTGGTAAAAAATTTTCTGATGAGGATCTTGAGAGAAAAATTTTGCGTAGTTTAACAGATACATGGACAGCCAAGGTAACAGCAGTATATGAAGCAAAGGATCTGTCTACCTTGTCTTTGGAACAGCTGATTGGTTCCCTTATGACTCATGAGATGCTGATTGACTCTAAGTCTGAGAGGGAACCAGCCAGAGGCATGGCACTGAAGGGAACAGTAGAAGAAGAAGAAGATGAGATCAGCTTGATTGCAAAAAGATTTGAAAGATCTCTTCGTGATCAAAAGAGAAATTTCAAAGGTAGGAATTTCAAAAACACTAAAAAATCTAACTCGTCTTCATCTTCAGGTTGCTTCAAGTGTGGTGAGAAAGGACACATCATTCGTGATTGTCCAAAATGGAAGGACAAGCAATCTCAATCTGGAGATAAGAGGGCTTTCAAGAATGCCATGATAGCATCTATGTGGGGAGAATCTGACTCAGGATCTGATGAAGAAGAAGATACACCTAGTTCTGATGTTTGCTTAACTGCTTTCACAAACATTAAGGAGAACAACACTGGTCCAGGAACCAGAGGGGGAACCAGTACATTCAAGAAATGCTTGATGGCTAAGAAGGATGTACTACAAAGACATAAGGTAAACCTTGAACAAATTAGAATAGATATGCATGAATATGATAGAGAAAATATGCTTACTTGTATAGATTCTTTATTAGATGAATGCTATAAATTAGGTGAAACTTATATAACTGGCAAAAGAGAACTAAAAGAAAAACGCAATGAATGTGAAATTGCTATTGCTAGTTGTGATCACCTAGAGATGGTTTGCCATAACTTGAAAAATCAAGTTGCTGAACTAGAAGTTGAATTGGACAAGTACAAGGTAGAACTAGAAAGGCCAAGATCTTCCGAACTTGACTATCCGAGTGATGGTGAAGAAGATCTGATCTCCTGGTTCCCCAGAGACTTATCAACTACTAGTGAAGTCCTTGATTTTCAACAGTCATAAGTAAAGCAAATTCTTGCAATAGAACTTCTCTGTTGAAGGGCTTTGAAACATTGGCTTTCAACTTAGAAAATTCTCACAAAGAAATTGCTTCACTTAAAGCTGTTCAGTCCCCTGGTTCTCCTACTGGAACCAGCGTTGAAGTCAGCAGTATGATTAATGAATATGAAAGTACTATTTGTAAGTTACATGCTGAATTCAATCAACTAAAAAGTGAAAAGCAATCAGTAGTTATTGACATGTCTAATGACCCTACGGTTTTAGATCTTAACTTACAACTTGCAACTTTAAAAAGTAACTTTGAGTTTTTGAAAGAGAAAGACGAGTTGTTAGTTAAAACATTTGAAACAAAAGAAAGGGAATTGCATGACAGTCATAGACATGTGGATAAGCTACTGAATGCACAAAGAGCTTTGAACCATCTGACTTCATCAGGAGGAAACAAAGGAAAATTTGGTCTTGGTTATACTAGACAAAGAACTAGGACCAACTGGTCTCCCAGAGAAACCACCTGGATCACAGAATATCAGCGAGGTAAGTATGTCATGACTAAAGAGATGCACGTGTGTTTTCATTGTGGTAAGAATGGACATAAGATACATGAATGTCCAGCTAAGAAAATTAGTGCTAATAAGAACAGCAAGAGTGTAATGTATGTGTGGAGAAGAAAGGATCAACAAGATGTTAATGTTGTTGAAAAGGGACCCAAGTGTGTTTGGGTTCCTAAAACTAATTTTTGATTTACTCTTGCAGGCTAGAGTGAAGGGAGACACCTATTGGTATTTGGACAGTGGTTGCTCAAGACACATGTCCGGGGATAAAGATCAATTCCTTTCACTAGTGGCCTTTGATGGAGGAAGTGTCACCTTTGGGGATAACAGCAAGGGAACTATCACTGGTTTAGGTAAGGTTGGTAAGACACTTTCTAACACAATAGATGATGCTTATTATGTTGAAGGCTTGCAACATAATCTCTTGAGTATTTCTCAATTATGTGACAAAGGTAATAGAGTTGAGTTTCAAGCCAACCTATGTCACATAGTTAACTCACAAACAAGAGAACTTGTATGTGAGGGAACCAGGAAGCATGATGTCTACATCACCTTCTTAGATAAAATCCCTCAAGACAAGTCCATCTGTTTGAGAGCTGTTTCTGAAAATAATCAATGGATTTGGCATAAGAGGTTTAGACATGCTAGCCTAACACTTCTAAACAAGCTTAAAACACGGGACTTAGTGGTAGGTCTTCCTAACATTAAGTACGAAGCTGATAAAGTTTGTTCTGAATGTGTAAGGGGAAAACAGGTCAAAATCTCTTTTAAGCCTAAAACTGTTTTGAGTACCAGCAGACCCTTGGAACTTGTACACATTGACTTGTGTGGTCCCATGAGACTACAAAGTCGAAGAAGTCATAGATATGTCTGTGTTATGGTTGATGATTATTCCAGGTACACTTGGGTAATGATGTTACACACAAAGGATGAAACGTTTGAAGAATGGGTAACATTGGTGATGTGAATCTAGGTATTGAAACCTTAATCCACACAAAAGGGATAGAACTAGATAGAAAACCCTCTAAAGCTACGCACCAAAGGTTTAAAATCTAGGGCGAAAGTTTAAGAATTGATTAAAGCAAAGCACCCTCAATTCCTATACTTCCTCACGTGAATCTAAAGCTTTAAGCACCAATTCACAACTCTTTGTTACACACAAAGAAAAACAACAAACTCTCTAAGTTTATTGAAGAATATATAGAAAAGAATCTCCAAATCTGATTTTTCCAAGCTTGGGTGCACATCTATTTATACCCATAGCTTGAGAGTTTCAATCATATTATGACTAGGCCTCCTACTTCTAAAAGGACTCCTAATAACCAATAGGATAATGCCACCTATTTATTACATAATCCTACTAAAACTCTAACACTATCTTATCTTAATTAGAATCTTATCCTACCTAAAAAGATAATATTACAATTTAACTACTCTAATCCTATTTTATTTAAAGTAAAACACTAAATATCCAATGCCATGTGTGTAGCCACGTCCATACCCATGCCATGTCACTTGCCAAGTCACTTAAGTCGTAATAAAGCACCGATAAGATGTAATAACCACATCTCAATGTAACAAGCACCTCCCCTTGTCTTAAAATTTTCCTCCTTGGTCAAAATTTTCAATCTTCGAAAATTACTCCAAGATTTTAGCTTTTGATCAAGGCCTTCCATCAATCATCACCTCCATGGCTTCCACAATTATAGAATCATAAAATCTGAAAATGGAAAGTTCAAAACACACCTATGCCTAAAATGAGAAAAACCCTATCAAATGAAATGGGAGAAAACTCATAGGCAAAACCAACTTATTCCCTATGTCCACCAATCCTCATTTACATTTGCGTGTTATCATGCACATGCAAATGTTCCCCTTTGATGGCTAGAAGATTCGTGTCTCCATAAGCCAACAACTCTCCCATGGTAGCATTCTTCTTTAAAGCTTCAACCAATCCTTCGAATTTGGCATCCTCTATCATATCATCCTCCTCTTCTTCAAAAGAGTTTGTCCTCAAACTTCGAAGTTGATCATCAGGCACATAAGGTGCTAAGTCGCCTATATTGAATGTGGCATGAACTCCATAGTCTCCAGGCAACTGAAGCTTATATGCATAATCACCCACCTTACTGATGATTTTGAATGGACCATCACACCTAGGCATAAGCTTGTTCTTACGTCGATTAGGAAATCTTTCCTTCCTCAAGTGTAACCAAACCAAGTCTCCCTCCTTGTAAGTAAGTTGAGTCTTGTGTTTGTTAGCTCTAGCCTTATAGATATCATTGACCTTCTCAATTCTTGCTCTCACTTGGGTGTGAAGCTTTTGCATATAGTCAACCTTGGCCTTCGCATCCTTCTCTAATTCCCTTCCATCCACCAATAACACTCCCTTGCCATTATCTTTGTTAGAACGAGTTTTTAGAGCCATAAAAGGCTTCAAAGCAAATGCTTTGGCTTGTGCATTCTTCCTCACAACATATATGTTTGTCCTTCCATCAAACTTCACAAATCTGTCATATTGCCAAGGTCTTCCCAAGAGAATATGACACGCATCCATGGGACAAACATCACAAAGCACTTGATCTTCATAATTGCCAATTTTGAACGAAATCAATGCTTGTTCACTAACCTTTACGTCACTTGAATTGCTAAGCCAATGGAGCTTATATGGTTGAGGATGGATTTGAGTGGGCACCTCCAACTTGTCCACCAAGAGTGTAGAAACCACGTTAGTGCAACTCCCCGAATCTATAATCACATCACATAGTCTTCCTTGGACATTGCATCTTGTGAGGAAGATTTTCTCCCTTTGGCTCTCCTCTAATGGTGAGGACTTGGATTGCAATGCCCTTCGCAATACTAGGCTAGATCCCCTAGTTTCTGGCATCACCTCCTCCACATCCTCCTCTAGGACTTCAAAAGATGTGCTACCTTCTTCCTCTTCAAGCTCATGCTCCTCTTCTTCAAAGGTTTCATCTTCCTCCCAAGTCCGAGTAGTAGCAATCCTAGCATGGGGACAATCCCGTTGGATATGGCCTTGTCCCTTACATTTGAAGCAAGTTCGTTGATCTCCCATAGGGGGCCTCGAACTTCCTCCCTTATATCTCCCAAAAGATTGTGGCTTTATGGAATTCTCGAGATTAGGCTTCACATTAGACATCTCACGCACCCCTTTAGCTTCAAATGATCGAAAGATCCCTCTAGGTTTACGTGTTTGCCTTTCAACCCTAGTTGCTATTGTACACACCTCATCAAAGCTCCAATAGGGTTGTAATTCCACCTTTTCCTTGATTGGGTCATTTAACCCAGCCACAAAACGAGCCACCTTGTGGTCTTCTTTCTCCTCTAGCCCACACACCATGGCTAGATTTTCGAATTCCATTAAGTATTCCTCCACAGACCTCCTTTCTTGCTTCAAAGTATGCATTTTTATAAAATTGTTTTGTTCAAAGTCTTGAGGAACAAACCTTTTTTGCATGTACTTCTTTAGTTTTGTCCAAGATGAGATCTTGGAATGCCCCTCCTTTCTCCTCTTCTTTTGCAAACCTTCAAGCCACAAACTTGCATAAGAAGTGAGTTTGAGTTCAGCAACCTTAAAGGATCTATGATCATCATAGTCCTTATATCTGAAAATTTGTTCAACTCTACGGATCCAATCTAGGAATTTGTCTGGGTCCAAACTGCCATTGAACTCAGGGATTTCAAGTCTCAAGCTTTGATCCTCTTTCCCCCTTAAACTCTTTCTCCTACGCCCTTTATATGATTCCTCATCATCACCTGAAGAGGATGGGTCCCTCTTGCTAGGCCTCCTTGAGCTTCTAACACTAGATTCACCATCACTTTCGCTAGAGTTAGATTCATGAGAAGAGAGTTTACCTTTGCTTGAGGACTTTTCCTTCTTCCCCACGATTTGCAACAGCTCATTCATACGTTCCTTCAGTTCCTTCAACTCGCGTTCCATGCACAAGGCTTTGGCTTCTTGTAAGGTTAAACCTTTTTTGAAGCCTGGTGGCATCTCGTGTGCATCATCACCACTAGAATCCATATTGCTTGAGTATTCTTCGAATCCTCTCAACGAGAGCACCAAAAGTTGATGTGAATCTAGGTATTGAAACCTTAATCCACACAAAAGGGATAGAACTAGATAGAAAACCCTCTAAAGCTACGCACCAAAGGTTTAAAATCTAGGGCGAAAGTTTAAGAATTGATTAAAGCAAAGCACCCTCAATTCCTACACTTCCTCACGTGAATCTAAAGCTTTAAGCACCAATTCACAACTCTTTGTTACACACAAAGAAAAACAACAAACTCTCTAAGTTTATTGAAGAATATATAGAAAAGAATCTCCAAATCTGATTTTTCCAAGCTTGGGTGCACATCTATTTATACCCATAGCTTGAGAGTTTCAATCATATTATGACTAGGCCTCCTACTTCTAAAAGGACTCCTAATAACCAATAGGATAATGCCACCTATTTATTACATAATCCTACTAAAACTCTAACACTATCTTATCTTAATTAGAATCTTATCCTACCTAAAAAGATAATATTACAATTTAACTACTCTAATCCTATTTTATTTAAAGTAAAACACTAAATATCCAATGCCATGTGTGTAGCCACGTCCATACCCATGCCATGTCACTTGCCAAGTCACTTAAGTCGTAATAAAGCACCGATAAGATGTAATAACCACATCTCAATGTAACAAGCACCTCCCCTTGTCTTAAAATTTTCCTCCTTGGTCAAAATTTTCAATCTTCGAAAATTACTCCAAGATTTTAGCTTTTGATCAAGGCCTTCCATCAATCATCACCTCCATGGCTTCCACAATTATAGAATCATAAAATCTGAAAATGGAAAGTTCAAAACACACCTATGCCTAAAATGAGAAAAACCCTATCAAATGAAATGGGAGAAAACTCATAGGCAAAACCAACTTATTCCCTATGTCCACCAATCCTCATTTACATTTGCGTGTTATCATGCACATGCAAATGTTCCCCTTTGATGGCTAGAAGATTCGTGTCTCCATAAGCCAACAACTCTCCCATGGTAGCATTCTTCTTTAAAGCTTCAACCAATCCTTCGAATTTGGCATCCTCTATCATATCATCCTCCTCTTCTTCAAAAGAGTTTGTCCTCAAACTTCGAAGTTGATCATCAGGCACATAAGGTGCTAAGTCGCCTATATTGAATGTGGCATGAACTCCATAGTCTCCAGGCAACTGAAGCTTATATGCATAATCACCCACCTTACTGATGATTTTGAATGGACCATCACACCTAGGCATAAGCTTGTTCTTACGTCGATTAGGAAATCTTTCCTTCCTCAAGTGTAACCAAACCAAGTCTCCCTCCTTGTAAGTAAGTTGAGTCTTGTGTTTGTTAGCTCTAGCCTTATAGATATCATTGACCTTCTCAATTCTTGCTCTCACTTGGGTGTGAAGCTTTTGCATATAGTCAACCTTTGCCTTCACATCCTTCTCTAATTCCCTTCCATCCACCAATAACACTCCCTTGCCATTATCTTTGTTAGAACGAGTTTTTAGAGCCATAAAAGGCTTCAAAGCAAATGCTTTGGCTTGTGCATTCTTCCTCACAACATATATGTTTGTCCTTCCATCAAACTTCACAAATCTGTCATATTGCCAAGGTCTTCCCAAGAGAATATGACACGCATCCATGGGATAAACATCACAAAGCACTTGATCTTCATAATTGCCAATTTTGAACGAAATCAATGCTTGTTCACTAACCTTTACGTCACTTGAATTGCTAAGCCAATGGAGCTTATATGGTTGAGGATGGATTTGAGTGGGCACCTCCAACTTGTCCACCAAGAGTGTAGAAACCACGTTAGTGCAACTCCCCGAATCTATAATCACATCACATAGTCTTCCTTGGACATTGCATCTTGTGAGGAAGATTTTCTCCCTTTGGCTCTCCTCTAATGGTGAGGACTTGGATTGCAATGCCCTTCGCAATACTAGGCTAGATCCCCTAGTTTCTGGCATCACCTCCTCCACATCCTCCTCTAGGACTTCAAAAGATGTGCTACCTTCTTCCTCTTCAAGCTCATGCTCCTCTTCTTCAAAGGTTTCATCTTCCTCCCAAGTCCGAGTAGTAGCAATCCTAGCATGGGGACAATCCCGTTGGATATGGCCTTGTCCCTTACATTTGAAGCAAGTTCGTTGATCTCCCATAGGGGGCCTCGAACTTCCTCCCTTATCTCTCCCAAAAGATTGTGGCTTTATGGAATTCTCGAGATTAGGCTTCACATTAGACATCTCACGCACCCCTTTAGCTTCAAATGATCGAAAGATCCCTCTAGGTTTACGTGTTTGCCTTTCAACCCTAGTTGCTATTGTACACACCTCATCAAAGCTCCAATAGGGTTGTAATTCCACCTTTTCCTTGATTGGGTCATTTAACCCAGCCACAAAACGAGCCACCTTGTGGTCTTCTTTCTCCTCTAGCCCACACACCATGGCTAGATTTTCGAATTCCATTAAGTATTCCTCCACAGAAAAATTACATAATTATCCTTAAACATGTCATACAGACTTAAAATACATAGATTTGAGTCAAACTCAGTCAAACGGGAGAGGTTCACTTCGAATCTTAAGATAAGAGTCATTATAGATCAAATAGGATCAAATTTGAGTAGAAAAAGGCTTATTTGACCTTGAACATGTCATAAACACTTGAATACATTGATTTTATTCAAACATGGTTAAACGGGAGAGGTTTTGTGTATTAAATGACCTAAACACTTCGAATCGGATGATATGCGTCAATATATGTCAAATGGGATCATTTTTTGTAGAAAATGACGTATGTACCCTTGAACATGTCATAAACATTTGAAATACATCGATTTGAGTCAAACTTGTCAAACGGGAGAGGTTATATGTATCAAAAGACCTAAACGCTTCAAATAGGACGATATGAGTGATATAGGTCAAATGGGATCAGTTTTGGGTAGAATTTGACGTACTCACCCTTACACATGTCCCAAACACTTGAAATATATCGATTTGAGTCAAACTCAGTCGAACGGGAGAGATTGTGGGTATAAAATGACCAAAACACTTCAAATCGGTCGATATGAGTCAATATAGGTCAAATGGTATCAATTT
Organism: Dysphania ambrosioides; assembly: GCA_026401315.1. Taxonomy (NCBI): domain Eukaryota; kingdom Viridiplantae; phylum Streptophyta; class Magnoliopsida; order Caryophyllales; family Amaranthaceae; genus Dysphania; species Dysphania ambrosioides. The sequence goes on along the minus strand of CM048668.1, from coordinate 9,085,287 downwards.
TGGGTAGAAAATGAAGTATTTACCCTTGAACATGTCATACACACTTGAAATACATCGATTTGAGTCAAAATCACTCAAACGGGAGACGTTCACTTCAACTCGGACAGTATGAGACAATATAGGTCAAATGGGATCAATTTTGGGTAGAAAATTACGTACTTACCCTTGAACATGTCATACACATTGAAATACATTAATTTGGGTCAAACTCAGTGAAACGGGAAAGGTTCACTTTGAATCGGAAGATATGAGTCAATATAGGTCAAATAGGATCAATTTTGAGTAGAAAATGATGTATTTACGCTTGAACATATCATAAATACTTCAAATACATCAATTTAATTCAAGCTCATTTAAACGGGAGAGCTTTTGTTTAATAAATGACCTAAACACTTCGATTCAGATGATATGAGTCAATATAGGTCAAATTGGATAACTTTTAGGTAAAATACGATGTATTTACCCTTGACCATGTCATAAACACTTGAAATACATGGATTTGAGTTAAACATGGTCAAATGAGAGAAGTTTTATGTATTATATAACCTAAACGCTTTGAATTAGACGATATGATGCAATATAGGTAAAATGGGATCAGTTTTGCGTAGAAAATGATTTATTTACCCTTGAACATGTCATAAACACTTGAAATACATCTATTTCAGTCAAACTCAGTAAAATGGAAAAGGTTATGGGTATAAAATGGCTTAAGCACTTGAATCGAACGATATGTGTCAATATAGGTCAAATGGGATTAGTTTTGGGTAGAAAATGATGTTTTTACCCTTGAACTTGTTATAAACACTTGAAATACATTGATTTAAGTTAAACTCGGTCAAATAGGAGAGGTTCTGTGTATTAAATGACCTAAACAATTCGAATTGGAAGATATGAGTCAATATAGGTCAAATGGGATCAGTTTTGGGTTAAAAATGAGGTACTTACTCTTCAACATGTCATACACACTTGAAATACATCGATTTGAGTCAAACTGGGTCACACAGGAGAGGTTCACTTCAAATCGGACGATATGAGTTAATATAGGTCAAATGGGATCAATTTTGGGTAGAAAAATTACATAATTATCCTTAAACATGTCATACAGACTTAAAATACATAGATTTGAGTCAAACTCAGTCAAACGGGAGAGGTTCACTTCGAATCTTAAGATAAGAGTCATTATAGATCAAATAGGATCAAATTTGAGTAGAAAAAGGCTTATTTGACCTTGAACATGTCATAAACACTTGAAATACATTGATTTTATTCAAACATGGTTAAACGGGAGAGGTTTTGTGTATTAAATGACCTAAACACTTCGAATCGGATGATATGCGTCAATATATGTCAAATGGGATCATTTTTTGTAGAAAATGACGTATGTACCCTTGAACATGTCATAAACATTTGAAATACATCGATTTGAGTCAAACTTGTCAAACGGGAGAGGTTATATGTATCAAAAGACCTAAACGCTTCAAATAGGACGATATGAGTGATATAGGTCAAATGGGATCAGTTTTGGGTAGAATTTGACGTACTCACCCTTACACATGTCCCAAACACTTGAAATATATCGATTTGAGTCAAACTCAGTCGAACGGGAGAGATTGTGGGTATAAAATGACCAAAACACTTCAAATCGGTCGATATGAGTCAATATAGGTCAAATGGGATCAATTTTGGGTAGAAAATGAAGTATTTACCCTTGAACATGTCATACACACTTGAAATACATCGATTTGAGTCAAAATCACTCAAACGGGAGACGTTCACTTCAACTCGGACAGTATGAGACAATATAGGTCAAATGGGATCAATTTTGGGTAGAAAATTACGTACTTACCCTTGAACATGTCATACACATTGAAATACATTAATTTGGGTCAAACTCAGTGAAACGGGAAAGGTTCACTTTGAATCGGAAGATATGAGTCAATATAGGTCAAATAGGATCAATTTTGAGTAGAAAATGATGTATTTACGCTTGAACATATCATAAATACTTCAAATACATCAATTTAATTCAAGCTCATTTAAACGGGAGAGCTTTTGTTTAATAAATGACCTAAACACTTCGATTCAGATGATATGAGTCAATATAGGTCAAATTGGATAACTTTTAGGTAAAATACGATGTATTTACCCTTGACCATGTCATAAACACTTGAAATACATGGATTTGAGTTAAACATGGTCAAATGAGAGAAGTTTTATGTATTATATAACCTAAACGCTTTGAATTAGACGATATGATGCAATATAGGTAAAATGGGATTAGTATTGGGTAGAAAATGATGTATTTACCCTTGAACATGTCATAAACACTTGAAATACATCGATTTCAGTCAAACTTAGTAAAATAGAAGAGGTTATGGGTATAAAATGGCTTAAACACTTAAATAAAACGATATGTGTCAATATAGGTCAAATGGGATTAGTTTTGGGTAGAAAATGATGTTTTTACCCTTGAACTTGTTATAAACACTTGAAATACATTGATTTAAGTTAAACTCGGTCAAATAGGAGAGGTTCTGTGTATTAAATGACCTAAACAATTCGAATTGGAAGATATGAGTCAATATAGGTCAAATGGGATCAGTTTTGGGTTAAAAATGAGGTACTTACTCTTCAACATGTCATACACACTTGAAATACATCGATTTGAGTCAAACTGGGTCAAACAGGAGAGGTTCACTTCAAATCGGACGATATGAGTTAATATAGGTCAAATGGGATCAATTTTGGGTAGAAAAATTACATAATTATCCTTAAACATGTCATACAGACTTAAAATACATAGATTTGAGTCAAACTCAGTCAAACGGGAGAGGTTCACTTCGAATCTTAAGATAAGAGTCATTATAGATCAAATAGGATCAAATTTGAGTAGAAAAAGGCTTATTTGACCTTGAACATGTCATAAACACTTGAAATACATTGATTTTATTCAAACATGGTTAAACGGGAGAGGTTTTGTGTATTAAATGACCTAAACACTTCGAATCGGATGATATGAGTCAATATATGTCAAATGGGATCATTTTTTTGTAGAAAATGACGTATGTACCCTTGAACATGTCATAAACATTTGAAATACATCGATTTGAGTCAAACTTGGTCAAACGAGAGAGGTTCTATGTATCAAAAGACCTAAACGCTTCAAATCGGACGATATGAGTGATATAGGTCAAATGGGATCAGTTTTGGTTAGAATATGACGTATACACCCTTAAACAAGTCCCAAACACTTGAAATATATCGATTTGAGTCAAACTAGGTCAAACGGGAGAGGTTCTGGGTATAAAATGACCAAAACACTTTGAATCGGTCGATATAAGTCAATATAGGTCAAATGGGAAAAATTTTGGGTAGAAAATGATGTATTTACCCTTGACCATGTCATACACACTTGAAATACATCGATTTGAGTCAAAATCAGTCAAACGGGAGACGTTAACTTCAAATTAGACAATATGAGACAATATAGGTCAATTGGGAACAATTTTGGGTACATAATTATATACTTACCCTTGAACATGTCATACAAACTTGAAATACATTAATTTGGGTCAAACTCGGTGAAACGGGAGAGGTTCACTTCGAATTGGAAGATATGAGTCAATATAGGTCAAATAGGATCAATTTTGAGTAGAAAATGATGTATTTACGCTTGAACATGTCATAAACACTTCAAATACATCAATTTAATTCAAGCTCGTTTCCACGGGAGAGCTTTTGTTTAATAAATGACCTAAACACTTCGAATCGGATGATATTAGTCAATATAGGTCAAATGGGATAACTTTTAGGTAAAATATGACATTTTTACCCTTGACCATGTCATAAACACTTGAAATACATGGATTTGAGTTAAACTTGGTCAAACGAGAAAAGTTTTATGTATTAAATAACCTAAACGCTTCGAATCGGACGATATGAGGCAATATAGGTAAAATGGGATCAGTTTTGGGTAGAAAATGATGTATTTACCCTTGAACATGTCATAAAATCTTGAAATACATCAATTTCAGTCAAACCCAGTAAAATGGAAGAGGTTATGGGTATAAAATGGCTTAAACACTTAAATCGAACGATATGTGTCAATATAGGTCAAATGGGATTAATTTTGGGTAGAAAATGTTGTTTTTACCCTTGAACTTGTTATAAACACTTGAAATACATTGATTTAAGGTAAAACTCGGTCAAACAGTAGAGGTTCTGTGTATTAAATGCCCTAAACAATTCGAATTGGAAGATAGGTGTCAATATAGGTCAAATGGGATCAGTTTTAGGTTGAAAATGATGTACTTACTCTTTAACATGTCATACACACTTGAAATACATCGATTTGAGTCAAACTGGGTCAAACGGTAGACGTTCACTTTAAATCGGACGATTTGAGTCAATATAGGTCAAATAGGATTAGTTTTGGGTAGAAAATTATGCATTTACCCTTGAACATGTCATACACATTTTAAATACATCCATTTGAGTCAACCTCGGTCAAATAGGGGAGGTTCTAGGTATAAAATGATTTAAACATTCGAATAGGATGATTTAAGTCAATATAGGTCAAATAGGATATGTTTTGGGTAGAAACTTACGTATTTACCCTTCAACATGTCATAAACACTTGAATTACAACGATTTGAGTTAAACTCTATCAGACGGGAGAGGTTATGTGTATTAAATGACCTAAAAAATTCAAATCGGATTATATGAGTCAATATAGGTCAAATGAGATTAGTTTTGGGTAGAAAATGAAGTATTTACCCTTGAACATGTCATAAACACTTGAAATACATCGATTTGAGTCAAACTCTGTCCTAAGCGAAATGTTTTACATATAAAATGACCTGAACATTTCAAATCAGAAGATATGAGCCAATGTAGGTCAAATGGTATAAATTTTGGGTGGAAAAAGATGTATTTACCCTTGAACATGTCATAAACACTTGAAATACAACGATTTGCTTCAAACTCTGTAAAACGGGAGAGGTTCTGTGCGTTAAATGACGTAAACACTTTGAATCGGACGATACGAATCAATATAGGTCAAATAGGATCACTTTTGGGTAGAAAATAGTGTATTTACCCTTGAACAAGTCATAAACACTTGAAATACATCGATTTAAGTCAAACTTAGTCAAACAGGAGAGGTTTTGGGTTTAATATGACTTAAACGCTTCGAATCAGACGTATTTACCCTTGAAAACATGTCATAATTAATTAAAATAAATCGATTTGAGTCAAACTCGGTCAAACGGGAGACTTTCAGGGTATAAAATGACCAAAACACTTCGTATCGGACGAAAAGAGCAATTATAGGTCAAATAAGATCATATTTGGGTAGAAAAATTATGTATTTACCCTTAAGAATGTCATAAACACTTGAAATACATCGATTTGAGTCAAACTCAAATAAATAGGAGAGGTTCTGGGTATAAAACTACTTAAACACTTCGAATCGGACGATATGAGGCAATATAGGTAAAATGGGATTAGTTTTGGGTAGAAAATGATGTATTTACCCTTGAACATGTCATAAACACTTGAAATACATCGATTTCAGTCAAACTTAGTAAAATAGAAGAGGTTATGGGTATAAAATGGCTTAAACACTTAAATAAAACGATATGTGTCAATATAGGTCAAATGGGATTAATTTTTGGTAGAAAATGTTGTTTTTACCCTTGAACTTGTTATAAACACTTGAAATACATTGATTTAAGTTAAAACTCGGTCAAACAGGAGAGGTACTGTGTATTAAATGACCTAAACAATTCGAATTGGAAGATAGAAGTCAATATAGGTCAAATGGGATCAGTTTTGGGGTAAAAATGATGTACTTACTCTTTAACATGTCATACACACTTGAAATACATCGATTTGAGTCAAACTCGGTCAAACGGGAGAGGTTCACTTTAAATCGGACGATATGAGTCAATATAGGTCAAATGGGATTAGTTTTGGGTAGAAAATGATGTATTTACCCTTGAACATGTCATACACATTTTAAATACATCCATTTGAGTCAAACTCGGTCAAACAGAAGAGGTTCTGGGTATAAAATGATTTAAAAATTCGAATAGGACTATTTAAGTCAATATAGGTCAAATAGGATCTGTTTTGGGTAGAAACTTACGTATTTACCCTTCAACATGTCATCAACACTTGAATTACAACGATTTCAGTTAAACTCTATCAGACGGGAGAGGTTATGTGTATTAAATGACCTAAACAATTCAAATCGGATTATATGAGTCAATACAGGTCAAATGAGATTAGTTTTGGGTAGAAAATGAAGTATTTACCCTTGAACATGTCATAAACACTTGAAATACATAGATTTGAGTCAAACTCTGTCCTAAGCGAAATGTTTTACATATAAAATGACCTGAACATTTCAAATCAGAAGATATGAGCCAACGTAGGTCAAATGGTATAAATTTTGGGTGGAAAAAAATGTATTTACCCTTGAACATGTCATAAACACTTGAAATACAACGATTTGAGTCAAACTCTGTCAAACGGGAGAGGTTTTGTGTATTAAATGACGTAAACACTTTGAATCGGACGATATGAATCAATATAGGTCAAATAGGATCACTTTTGGGTCGAAAATGGTGTATTTACCCTTGAACAAGTCATAAACACTTGAAATACATCGATTTAAGTCAAACTTAGTCAAACAGGAGAGGTTTTGGGTTTAATATGACTTAAACGCTTCGAATCGGACGTATTTACCCTTGAAAACATGTCATAATTAATTAAAATACATCGATTTGAGTCAAACTCGGTCAAACGGGAGACTTTCAGGGTATAAAATGACCAAAACACTTCGTATCGGACGATAAGAGCAATTATAGGTCAAATAAGATCATATTTGGGTAGAAAAATTATGTATTTACCCTTAAGAATGTCATAAACACTTGAAATACATCGATTTGAGTCAAACTCAAATAAATAGGAGAGGTTCTGGGTATAAAACTACTTAAACACTACGAATCGGATGATATGAGTCAATATAGGTCAAATGAGATAACTTTAAGGTAATATACGACGTATTTACCCTTGACCATGTCATAAACACTTGAAAGACATGGATTTGAGTTAAACTTGGTCAAACGAGAGAAGTTTTATGTATTAAATAACCTAAACGCTTCGAATCGGACGATATGAGGCAATATAGGTAAAATGGGATTAGTTTTGGGTAGAAAATGATGTATTTACCCTTGAACATGTCATAAACACTTGAAATACATCGATTTCAGTCAAACTTAGTAAAATAGAAGAGGTTATGGGTATAAAATGGCTTAAACACTTAAATAAAACGATATGTGTCAATATAGGTCAAATGGGATTAATTTTTGGTAGAAAATGTTGTTTTTACCCTTGAACTTGTTATAAACACTTGAAATACATTGATTTAAGTTAAAACTCGGTCAAACAGGAGAGGTACTGTGTATTAAATGACCTAAACAATTCGAATTGGAAGATAGAAGTCAATATAGGTCAAATGGGATCAGTTTTGGGGTAAAAATGATGTACTTACTCTTTAACATGTCATACACACTTGAAATACATCGATTTGAGTCAAACTCGGTCAAACGGGAGAGGTTCACTTTAAATCGGACGATATGAGTCAATATAGGTCAAATGGGATTAGTTTTGGGTAGAAAATGATGTATTTACCCTTGAACATGTCATACACATTTTAAATACATCCATTTGAGTCAAACTCGGTCAAACAGAAGAGGTTCTGGGTATAAAATGATTTAAAAATTCGAATAGGACTATTTAAGTCAATATAGGTCAAATAGGATCTGTTTTGGGTAGAAACTTACGTATTTACCCTTCAACATGTCATCAACACTTGAATTACAACGATTTCAGTTAAACTCTATCAGACGGGAGAGGTTATGTGTATTAAATGACCTAAACAATTCAAATCGGATTATATGAGTCAATACAGGTCAAATGAGATTAGTTTTGGGTAGAAAATGAAGTATTTACCCTTGAACATGTCATAAACACTTGAAATACATAGATTTGAGTCAAACTCTGTCCTAAGCGAAATGTTTTACATATAAAATGACCTGAACATTTCAAATCAGAAGATATGAGCCAACGTAGGTCAAATGGTATAAATTTTGGGTGGAAAAAAATGTATTTACCCTTGAACATGTCATAAACACTTGAAATACAACGATTTGAGTCAAACTCTGTCAAACGGGAGAGGTTTTGTGTATTAAATGACGTAAACACTTTGAATCGGACGATATGAATCAATATAGGTCAAATAGGATCACTTTTGGGTCGAAAATGGTGTATTTACCCTTGAACAAGTCATAAACACTTGAAATACATCGATTTAAGTCAAACTTAGTCAAACAGGAGAGGTTTTGGGTTTAATATGACTTAAACGCTTCGAATCGGACGTATTTACCCTTGAAAACATGTCATAATTAATTAAAATACATCGATTTGAGTCAAACTCGGTCAAACGGGAGACTTTCAACGTATAAAATGACCAAAACACTTCGTATCGGACGATAAGAGCAATTATAGGTCAAATAAGATCATATTTGGGTAGAAAAATTATGTATTTACCCTTAAGAATGTCATAAACACTTGAAATACATCGATTTGAGTCAAACTCAAATAAATAGGAGAGGTTCTGGGTATAAAACTACTTAAACACTACGAATCGGATGATATGAGTCAATATAGGTCAAATGAGATAACTTTAAGGTAATATATGACGTATTTACCCTTGACCATGTCATAAACACTTGAAAGACATGGATTTGAGTTAAACTTGGTCAAACGAGAGAAGTTTTATGTATTAAATAACCTAAACGCTTCGAATCGGACGATATGAGGCAATATAGGTAAAATGGGATTAGTTTTGGGTAGAAAATGATGTATTTACCCTTGAACATGTCATAAACACTTGAAATACATCGATTTCAGTCAAACTCAGTAAAATAGAAGAGGTTATGGGTATAAAATGGCTTAAACACTTAAATCGAACGATATGTGTCAATATAGGTCAAATGGGATTAGTTTTGGGTAGAAAATGATGTTTTTACCCTTGAACTTGTTATAAACACTTGAAATACATTGATTTAAGTTAAAACTCGGTCAAACAGGAGAGGTTCTATGTATTAAATGACCTAAACAATTCGAATTGGAAGATAGGAGTCAATATAGGTCAAATGGGATCAGTTTTGGGTTAAAAATGATGTACTTACTCTTTAACATGTCATACACACTTGAAATACATCGATTTGAGTCAAACTCGGTCAAACGGGAGAGGGTCACTTTAAATCGGACGATATGAGTCAATATAGGTCAAATGGGATTAGTTTTGGGTAGAAAATGATGTATTTACCCTTGAACATGTCATACACATTTTAAATACATCCATTTGAGTCAAACTCGGTCAAACAGAAGAGGTTCTGGGTATAAAATGATTTAAACATTCGAATAGGACTATTTAAGTCAATATAGGTCAAATAGGATCTGTTTTGGGTAGAAACTTACGTATTTACCCTTCAACATGTCATAAACACTTGAATTACAACGATTTCAGTTAAACTCTATCATACAGGAGAGGTTATGTGTATTAAATGACCGAAACAATTCAAATCGGATTATATGAGTCAATATAGGTCAAATGAGATTATTTTTGGGTAGAAAATGAAGTATTTACCCTTGAACGTGTCATAAACACTTGAAATACATCGATTTGAGTCAAACTCTGTCCTAAGCGAAATGTTTTGCATATAAAATGACCTGAACATTTCAAATCAGAAGATATGAGCCAACGTAGGTCAAATGGTATAAATTTTGGGTGGAAAAAGATGTATTTACCCTTGAACATGTCATAAACACTTGAAATACAACGATTTGAGTCAAACTCTGTCAAACGGGAGAGGTTTTGTGTATTAAATGACGTAAACACTTTGAATCGGACGATATGAATCAATATAGGTCAAATAGGATCACTTTTGGGTCGAAAATGGTGTATTTACCCTTGAACAAGTCATAAACACTTGAAATACATCGATTTAAGTCAAACTTAGTCAAACAGGAGAGGTTTTGGGTTTAATATGACTTAAACGCTTCGAATCGGACGTATTTACCCTTGAAAACATGTCATAATTAATTAAAATACATCGATTTGAGTCAAACTCGGTCAAACGGGAGACTTTCAGGGTATAAAATGACCAAAACACTTCGTATCGGACGATAAGAGCAATTATAGGTCAAATAAGATCATATTTGGGTAGAAAAATTATGTATTTACCCTTAAGAATGTCATAAACACTTGAAATACATCGATTTGAGTCAAACTCAAATAAATAGGAGAGGTTCTGGGTATAAAACTACTTAAACACTACGAATCGGATGATATGAGTCAATATAGGTCAAATGAGATAACTTTAAGGTAATATACGACGTATTTACCCTTGACCATGTCATAAACACTTGAAAGACATGGATTTGAGTTAAACTTGGTCAAACGAGAGAAGTTTTATGTATTAAATAACCTAAACGCTTCGAATCGGACGATATGAGGCAATATAGGTAAAATGGGATTAGTTTTGGGTAGAAAATGATGTATTTACCCTTGAACATGTCATAAACACTTGAAATACATCGATTTCAGTCAAACTCAGTAAAATAGAAGAGGTTATGGGTATAAAATGGCTTAAACACTTAAATCGAACGATATGTGTCAATATAGGTCAAATGGGATTAGTTTTGGGTAGAAAATGATGTTTTTACCCTTGAACTTGTTATAAACACTTGAAATACATTGATTTAAGTTAAAACTCGGTCAAACAGGAGAGGTTCTGTGTATTAAATGACCTAAACAATTCGAATTGGAAGATAGGAGTCAATATAGGTCAAATGGGATCAGTTTTGGGTTAAAAATGATGTACTTACTCTTTAACATGTCATACACACTTGAAATACATCGATTTGAGTCATCCTCGGTCAAACGGGAGAGGGTCACTTTAAATCGGACGATATGAGTCAATATAGGTCAAATGGGATTAGTTTTGGGTAGAAAATGATGTATTTACCCTTGAACATGTCATACACATTTTAAATACATCCATTTGAGTCAAACTCGGTCAAACAGAAGAGGTTCTGGGTATAAAATGATTTAAACATTCGAATAGGACTATTTAAGTCAATATAGGTCAAATAGGATCTGTTTTGGGTAGAAACTTACGTATTTACCCTTCAACATGTCATAAACACTTGAATTACAACGATTTCAGTTAAACTCTATCATACAGGAGAGGTTATGTGTATTAAATGACCGAAACAATTCAAATCGGATTATATGAGTCAATATAGGTCAAATGAGATTATTTTTGGGTAGAAAATGAAGTATTTACCCTTGAACGTGTCATAAACACTTGAAATACATCGATTTGAGTCAAACTCTGTCCTAAGCGAAATGTTTTGCATATAAAATGACCTGAACATTTCAAATCAGAAGATATGAGCCAACGTAGGTCAAATGGTATAAATTTTGGGTGGAAAAAGATGTATTTACCCTTGAACATGTCATAAACACTTGAAATACAACGATTTGAGTCAAACTCTGTCAAACGGGAGAGGTTTTGTGTATTAAATGACGTAAACACTTTGAATCGGACGATATGAATCAATATAGGTCAAATAGGATCACTTTTGGGTCGAAAATGGTGTATTTACCCTTGAACAAGTCATAAACACTTGAAATACATCGATTTAAGTCAAACTTAGTCAAACAGGAGAGGTTTTGGGTTTAATATGACTTAAACGCTTCGAATCGGACGTATTTACCCTTGAAAACATGTCATAATTAATTAAAATACATCGATTTGAGTCAAACTCGGTCAAACGGGAGACTTTCAGGGTATAAAATGACCAAAACACTTCGTATCGGACGATAAGAGCAATTATAGGTCAAATAAGATCATATTTGGGTAGAAAAATTATGTATTTACCCTTAAGAATGTCATAAACACTTGAAATACATCGATTCGAGTCAAACTCAAATAAATAGGAGAGGTTCTGGGTATAAAACTACTTAAACACTACGAATCGGATGATATGAGTCAATATAGGTCAAATGAGATAACTTTAAGGTAATATACGACGTATTTACCCTTGACCATGTCATAAACACTTGAAAGACATGGATTTGAGTTAAACTTGGTCAAACGAGAGAAGTTTTATGTATTAAATAACCTAAACGCTTCGAATCGGACGATATGAGGCAATATAGGTAAAATGGGATTAGTTTTGGGTAGAAAATGATGTATTTACCCTTGAACATGTCATAAACACTTGAAATACATCGATTTCAGTCAAACTCAGTAAAATAGAAGAGGTTATGGGTATAAAATGGCTTAAACACTTAAATCGAACGATATGTGTCAATATAGGTCAAATGGGATTAGTTTTGGGTAGAAAATGATGTTTTTACCCTTGAACTTGTTATAAACACTTGAAATACATTGATTTAAGTTAAAACTCGGTCAAACAGGAGAGGTTCTGTGTATTAAATGACCTAAACAATTCGAATTGGAAGATAGGAGTCAATATAGGTCAAATGGGATCAGTTTTGGGTTAAAAATGATGTACTTACTCTTTAACATGTCATACACACTTGAAATACATCGATTTGAGTCAAACTCGGTCAAACGGGAGAGGTTCACTTTAAATCGGACGATATGAGTCAATATAGGTCAAATTGGATTAGTTTTGGGTAGAAAATGATGTATTTACCCTTGAACATGTCATACACATTTTAAATACATCCATTTGAGTCAAACTCGGTCAAACAGAAGAGGTTCTGGGTATAAAATGATTTAAACATTCGAATAGGACTATTTAAGTCAATATAGGTCAAATAGGATCTGTTTTGGGTAGAAACTTACGTATTTACCCTTCAACATGTCATAAACACTTGAATTACAACGATTTCAGTTAAACTCTATCATACAGGAGAGGTTATGTGTATTAAATGACCGAAACAATTCAAATCGGATTATATGAGTCAATATAGGTCAAATGAGATTATTTTTGGGTAGAAAATGAAGTATTTACCCTTGAACGTGTCATAAACACTTGAAATACATCGATTTGAGTCAAACTCTGTCCTAAGCGAAATGTTTTGCATATAAAATGACCTGAACATTTCAAATCAGAAGATATGAGCCAACGTAGGTCAAATGGTATAAATTTTGGGTGGAAAAAGATGTATTTACCCTTGAACATGTCATAAACACTTGAAATACAACGATTTGAGTCAAACTCTGTCAAACGGGAGAGGTTTTGTGTATTAAATGACGTAAACACTTTGAATCGGACGATATGAATCAATATAGGTCAAATAGGATCACTTTTGGGTCGAAAATGGTGTATTTACCCTTGAACAAGTCATAAACACTTGAAATACATCGATTTAAGTCAAACTTAGTCAAACAGGAGAGGTTTTGGGTTTAATATGACTTAAACGCTTCGAATCGGACGTATTTACCCTTGAAAACATGTCATAATTAATTAAAATACATCGATTTGAGTCAAACTCGGTCAAACGGGAGACTTTCAGGGTATAAAATGACCAAAACACTTCGTATCGGACGATAAGAGCAATTATAGGTCAAATAAGATCATATTTGGGTAGAAAAATTATGTATTTACCCTTAAGAATGTCATAAACACTTGAAATACATCGATTTGAGTCAAACTCAAATAAATAGGAGAGGTTCTGGGTATAAAACTACTTAAACACTACGAATCGGATGATATGAGTCAATATAGGTCAAATGAGATAACTTTAAGGTAATATACGACGTATTTACCCTTGACCATGTCATAAACACTTGAAAGACATGGATTTGTGTTAAACTTGGTCAAACGAGAGAAGTTTTATGTATTAAATAACCTAAACGCTTCGAATCGGACGATATGAGGCAATATAGGTAAAATGGGATTAGTTTTGGGTAGAAAATGATGTATTTACCCTTGAACATGTCATAAACACTTGAAATACATCGATTTCAGTCAAACTCAGTAAAATAGAAGAGGTTATGGGTATAAAATGGCTTAAACACTTAAATCGAACGATATGTGTCAATATAGGTCAAATGGGATTAGTTTTGGGTAGAAAATGATGTTTTTACCCTTGAACTTGTTATAAACACTTGAAATACATTGATTTAAGTTAAAACTCGGTCAAACAGGAGAGGTTCTGTGTATTAAATGACCTAAACAATTCGAATTAGAAGATAGGAGTCAATATAGGTCAAATGGGATCAGTTTTGGGTTAAAAATGATGTACTTACTCTTTAACATGTCATACACACTTGAAATACATCGATTTGAGTCAAACTCGGTCAAACGGGAGAGGTTCACTTTAAATCGGACGATATGAGTCAATATAGGTCAAATGGGATTAGTTTTGGGTAGAAAATGATGTATTTACCCTTGAACATGTCATACACATTTTAAATACATCCATTTGAGTCAAACTCGGTCAAACAGAAGAGGTTCTGGGTATAAAATGATTTAAACATTCGAATAGGACTATTTAAGTCAATATAGGTCAAATAGGATCTGTTTTGGGTAGAAACTTACGTATTTACCCTTCAACATGTCATAAACACTTGAATTACAACGATTTCAGTTAAACTCTATCATACAGGAGAGGTTATGTGTATTAAATGACCGAAACAATTCAAATCGGATTATATGAGTCAATATAGGTCAAATGAGATTATTTTTGGGTAGAAAATGAAGTATTTACCCTTGAACGTGTCATAAACACTTGAAATACATCGATTTGAGTCAAACTCTGTCCTAAGCGAAATGTTTTGCATATAAAATGACCTGAACATTTCAAATCAGAAGATATGAGCCAACGTAGGTCAAATGGTATAAATTTTGGGTGGAAAAAGATGTATTTACCCTTGAACATGTCATAAACACTTGAAATACAACGATTTGAGTCAAACTCTGTCAAACGGGAGAGGTTTTGTGTATTAAATGACGTAAACACTTTGAATCGGACGATATGAATCAATATAGGTCAAATAGGATCACTTTTGGGTCGAAAATGGTGTATTTACCCTTGAACAAGTCATAAACACTTGAAATACATCGATTTAAGTCAAACTTAGTCAAACAGGAGAGGTTTTGGGTTTAATATGACTTAAACGCTTCGAATCGGACGTATTTACCCTTGAAAACATGTCATAATTAATTAAAATACATCGATTTGAGTCAAACTCGGTCAAACGGGAGACTTTCAGGGTATAAAATGACCAAAACACTTCGTATCGGACGATAAGAGCAATTATAGGTCAAATAAGATCATATTTGGGTAGAAAAATTATGTATTTACCCTTAAGAATGTCATAAACACTTGAAATACATCGATTCGAGTCAAACTCAAATAAATAGGAGAGGTTCTGGGTATAAAACTACTTAAACACTACGAATCGGATGATATGAGTCAATATAGGTCAAATGAGATAACTTTAAGGTAATATACGACGTATTTACCCTTGACCATGTCATAAACACTTGAAAGACATGGATTTGAGTTAAACTTGGTCAAACGAGAGAAGTTTTATGTATTAAATAACCTAAACGCTTCGAATCGGACGATATGAGGCAATATAGGTAAAATGGGATTAGTTTTGGGTAGAAAATGATGTATTTACCCTTGAACATGTCATAAACACTTGAAATACATCGATTTCAGTCAAACTCAGTAAAATAGAAGAGGTTATGGGTATAAAATGGCTTAAACACTTAAATCGAACGATATGTGTCAATATAGGTCAAATGGGATTAGTTTTGGGTAGAAAATGATGTTTTTACCCTTGAACTTGTTATAAACACTTGAAATACATTGATTTAAGTTAAAACTCGGTCAAACAGGAGAGGTTCTGTGTATTAAATGACCTAAACAATTCGAATTGGAAGATAGGAGTCAATATAGGTCAAATGGGATCAGTTTTGGGTTAAAAATGATGTACTTACTCTTTAACATGTCATACACACTTGAAATACATCGATTTGAGTCAAACTCGGTCAAACGGGAGAGGGTCACTTTAAATCGGACGATATGAGTCAATATAGGTCAAATGGGATTAGTTTTGGGTAGAAAATGATGTATTTACCCTTGAACATGTCATACACATTTTAAATACATCCATTTGAGTCAAACTCGGTCAAACAGAAGAGGTTCTGGGTATAAAATGATTTAAACATTCGAATAGGACTATTTAAGTCAATATAGGTCAAATAGGATCTGTTTTGGGTAGAAACTTACGTATTTACCCTTCAACATGTCATAAACACTTGAATTACAACGATTTCAGTTAAACTCTATCATACAGGAGAGGTTATGTGTATTAAATGACCGAAACAATTCAAATCGGATTATATGAGTCAATATAGGTCAAATGAGATTATTTTTGGGTAGAAAATGAAGTATTTACCCTTGAACGTGTCATAAACACTTGAAATACATCGATTTGAGTCAAACTCTGTCCTAAGCGAAATGTTTTGCATATAAAATGACCTGAACATTTCAAATCAGAAGATATGAGCCAACGTAGGTCAAATGGTATAAATTTTGGGTGGAAAAAGATGTATTTACCCTTGAACATGTCATAAACACTTGAAATACAACGATTTGAGTCAAACTCTGTCAAACGGGAGAGGTTTTGTGTATTAAATGACGTAAACACTTTGAATCGGACGATATGAATCAATATAGGTCAAATAGGATCACTTTTGGGTCGAAAATGGTGTATTTACCCTTGAACAAGTCATAAACACTTGAAATACATCGATTTAAGTCAAACTTAGTCAAACAGGAGAGGTTTTGGGTTTAATATGACTTAAACGCTTCGAATCGGACGTATTTACCCTTGAAAACATGTCATAATTAATTAAAATACATCGATTTGAGTCAAACTCGGTCAAACGGGAGACTTTCAGGGTATAAAATGACCAAAACACTTCGTATCGGACGATAAGAGCAATTATAGGTCAAATAAGATCATATTTGGGTAGAAAAATTATGTATTTACCCTTAAGAATGTCATAAACACTTGAAATACATCGATTTGAGTCAAACTCAAATAAATAGGAGAGGTTCTGGGTATAAAACTACTTAAACACTACGAATCGGATGATATGAGTCAATATAGGTCAAATGAGATAACTTTAAGGTAATATACGACGTATTTACCCTTGACCATGTCATAAACACTTGAAAGACATGGATTTGTGTTAAACTTGGTCAAACGAGAGAAGTTTTATGTATTAAATAACCTAAACGCTTCGAATCGGACGATATGAGGCAATATAGGTAAAATGGGATTAGTTTTGGGTAGAAAATGATGTATTTACCCTTGAACATGTCATAAACACTTGAAATACATCGATTTCAGTCAAACTCAGTAAAATAGAAGAGGTTATGGGTATAAAATGGCTTAAACACTTAAATCGAACGATATGTGTCAATATAGGTCAAATGGGATTAGTTTTGGGTAGAAAATGATGTTTTTACCCTTGAACTTGTTATAAACACTTGAAATACATTGATTTAAGTTAAAACTCGGTCAAACAGGAGAGGTTCTGTGTATTAAATGACCTAAACAATTCGAATTAGAAGATAGGAGTCAATATAGGTCAAATGGGATCAGTTTTGGGTTAAAAATGATGTACTTACTCTTTAACATGTCATACACACTTGAAATACATCGATTTGAGTCAAACTCGGTCAAACGGGAGAGGTTCACTTTAAATCGGACGATATGAGTCAATATAGGTCAAATGGGATTAGTTTTGGGTAGAAAATGATGTATTTACCCTTGAACATGTCATACACATTTTAAATACATCCATTTGAGTCAAACTCGGTCAAACAGAAGAGGTTCTGGGTATAAAATGATTTAAACATTCGAATAGGACTATTTAAGTCAATATAGGTCAAATAGGATCTGTTTTGGGTAGAAACTTACGTATTTACCCTTCAACATGTCATAAACACTTGAATTACAACGATTTCAGTTAAACTCTATCATACAGGAGAGGTTATGTGTATTAAATGACCGAAACAATTCAAATCGGATTATATGAGTCAATATAGGTCAAATGAGATTATTTTTGGGTAGAAAATGAAGTATTTACCCTTGAACGTGTCATAAACACTTGAAATACATCGATTTGAGTCAAACTCTGTCCTAAGCGAAATGTTTTGCATATAAAATGACCTGAACATTTCAAATCAGAAGATATGAGCCAACGTAGGTCAAATGGTATAAATTTTGGGTGGAAAAAGATGTATTTACCCTTGAACATGTCATAAACACTTGAAATACAACGATTTGAGTCAAACTCTGTCAAACGGGAGAGGTTTTGTGTATTAAATGACGTAAACACTTTGAATCGGACGATATGAATCAATATAGGTCAAATAGGATCACTTTTGGGTCGAAAATGGTGTATTTACCCTTGAACAAGTCATAAACACTTGAAATACATCGATTTAAGTCAAACTTAGTCAAACAGGAGAGGTTTTGGGTTTAATATGACTTAAACGCTTCGAATCGGACGTATTTACCCTTGAAAACATGTCATAATTAATTAAAATACATCGATTTGAGTCAAACTCGGTCAAACGGGAGACTTTCAGGGTATAAAATGACCAAAACACTTCGTATCGGACGATAAGAGCAATTATAGGTCAAATAAGATCATATTTGGGTAGAAAAATTATGTATTTACCCTTAAGAATGTCATAAACACTTGAAATACATCGATTTGAGTCAAACTCAAATAAATAGGAGAGGTTCTGGGTATAAAACTACTTAAACACTACGAATCGGATGATATGAGTCAATATAGGTCAAATGAGATAACTTTAAGGTAATATACGACGTATTTACCCTTGACCATGTCATAAACACTTGAAAGACATGGATTTGTGTTAAACTTGGTCAAACGAGAGAAGTTTTATGTATTAAATAACCTAAACGCTTCGAATCGGACGATATGAGGCAATATAGGTAAAATGGGATTAGTTTTGGGTAGAAAATGATGTATTTACCCTTGAACATGTCATAAACACTTGAAATACATCGATTTCAGTCAAACTCAGTAAAATAGAAGAGGTTATGGGTATAAAATGGCTTAAACACTTAAATCGAACGATATGTGTCAATATAGGTCAAATGGGATTAGTTTTGGGTAGAAAATGATGTTTTTACCCTTGAACTTGTTATAAACACTTGAAATACATTGATTTAAGTTAAAACTCGGTCAAACAGGAGAGGTTCTGTGTATTAAATGACCTAAACAATTCGAATTGGAAGATAGGAGTCAATATAGGTCAAATGGGATCAGTTTTGGGTTAAAAATGATGTACTTACTCTTTAACATGTCATACACACTTGAAATACATCGATTTGAGTCAAACTCGGTCAAACGGGAGAGGTTCACTTTAAATCGGACGATATGAGTCAATATAGGTCAAATTGGATTAGTTTTGGGTAGAAAATGATGTATTTACCCTTGAACATGTCATACACATTTTAAATACATCCATTTGAGTCAAACTCGGTCAAACAGAAGAGGTTCTGGGTATAAAATGATTTAAACATTCGAATAGGACTATTTAAGTCAATATAGGTCAAATAGGATCTGTTTTGGGTAGAAACTTACGTATTTACCCTTCAACATGTCATAAACACTTGAATTACAACGATTTCAGTTAAACTCTATCATACAGGAGAGGTTATGTGTATTAAATGACCGAAACAATTCAAATCGGATTATATGAGTCAATATAGGTCAAATGAGATTATTTTTGGGTAGAAAATGAAGTATTTACCCTTGAACGTGTCATAAACACTTGAAATACATCGATTTGAGTCAAACTCTGTCCTAAGCGAAATGTTTTGCATATAAAATGACCTGAACATTTCAAATCAGAAGATATGAGCCAACGTAGGTCAAATGGTATAAATTTTGGGTGGAAAAAGATGTATTTACCCTTGAACATGTCATAAACACTTGAAATACAACGATTTGAGTCAAACTCTGTCAAACGGGAGAGGTTTTGTGTATTAAATGACGTAAACACTTTGAATCGGACGATATGAATCAATATAGGTCAAATAGGATCACTTTTGGGTCGAAAATGGTGTATTTACCCTTGAACAAGTCATAAACACTTGAAATACATCGATTTAAGTCAAACTTAGTCAAACAGGAGAGGTTTTGGGTTTAATATGACTTAAACGCTTCGAATCGGACGTATTTACCCTTGAAAACATGTCATAATTAATTAAAATACATCGATTTGAGTCAAACTCGGTCAAACGGGAGACTTTCAGGGTATAAAATGACCAAAACACTTCGTATCGGACGATAAGAGCAATTATAGGTCAAATAAGATCATATTTGGGTAGAAAAATTATGTATTTACCCTTAAGAATGTCATAAACACTTGAAATACATCGATTTGAGTCAAACTCAAATAAATAGGAGAGGTTCTGGGTATAAAACTACTTAAACACTACGAATCGGATGATATGAGTCAATATAGGTCAAATGAGATAACTTTAAGGTAATATACGACGTATTTACCCTTGACCATGTCATAAACACTTGAAAGACATGGATTTGAGTTAAACTTGGTCAAACGAGAGAAGTTTTATGTATTAAATAACCTAAACGCTTCGAATCGGACGATATGAGGCAATATAGGTAAAATGGGATTAGTTTTGGGTAGAAAATGATGTATTTACCCTTGAACATGTCATAAACACTTGAAATACATCGATTTCAGTCAAACTCAGTAAAATAGAAGAGGTTATGGGTATAAAATGGCTTAAACACTTAAATCGAACGATATGTGTCAATATAGGTCAAATGGGATTAGTTTTGGGTAGAAAATGATGTTTTTACCCTTGAACTTGTTATAAACACTTGAAATACATTGATTTAAGTTAAAACTCGGTCAAACAGGAGAGGTTCTGTGTATTAAATGACCTAAACAATTCGAATTGGAAGATAGGAGTCAATATAGGTCAAATGGGATCAGTTTTGGGTTAAAAATGATGTACTTACTCTTTAACATGTCATACACACTTGAAATACATCGATTTGAGTCAAACTCGGTCAAACGGGAGAGGTTCACTTTAAATCGGACGATATGAGTCAATATAGGTCAAATTGGATTAGTTTTGGGTAGAAAATGATGTATTTACCCTTGAACATGTCATACACATTTTAAATACATCCATTTGAGTCAAACTCGGTCAAACAGAAGAGGTTCTGGGTATAAAATGATTTAAACATTCGAATAGGACTATTTAAGTCAATATAGGTCAAATAGGATCTGTTTTGGGTAGAAACTTACGTATTTACCCTTCAACATGTCATAAACACTTGAATTACAACGATTTCAGTTAAACTCTATCATACAGGAGAGGTTATGTGTATTAAATGACCGAAACAATTCAAATCGGATTATATGAGTCAATATAGGTCAAATGAGATTATTTTTGGGTAGAAAATGAAGTATTTACCCTTGAACGTGTCATAAACACTTGAAATACATCGATTTGAGTCAAACTCTGTCCTAAGCGAAATGTTTTGCATATAAAATGACCTGAACATTTCAAATCAGAAGATATGAGCCAACGTAGGTCAAATGGTATAAATTTTGGGTGGAAAAAGATGTATTTACCCTTGAACATGTCATAAACACTTGAAATACAACGATTTGAGTCAAACTCTGTCAAACGGGAGAGGTTTTGTGTATTAAATGACGTAAACACTTTGAATCGGACGATATGAATCAATATAGGTCAAATAGGATCACTTTTGGGTCGAAAATGGTGTATTTACCCTTGAACAAGTCATAAACACTTGAAATACATCGATTTAAGTCAAACTTAGTCAAACAGGAGAGGTTTTGGGTTTAATATGACTTAAACGCTTCGAATCGGACGTATTTACCCTTGAAAACATCTCAAAATTAATTAAAATAAATCGATTTGAGTCAAACTCGGTCAAACGGGAGACTTTCAACGTATAAAATGACCAAAACACTTCGTATCGGACGATAAGAGCAATTATAGGTCAAATAAGATCATATTTGGGTAGAAAAATTATGTATTTACCCTTAAGAATGTCATAAACACTTGAAATACATCGATTTGAGTCAAACTCAAATAAATAGGAGAGGTTCTGGGTATAAAACTACTTAAACACTTCGAATCGGATGATATGAGTCAATATAGGTCAAATGAGATAACTTTTAGGTAATATAGGACGTATTTACCCTTGACCATGTCATAAACACTTTGAATCGGACGATATGAGGCAATATAGGTAAAATGGGATTAGTTTTGGGTAGAAAATGATGTATTTACCCTTGAACATGTCATAAACACTTGAAATACATCGATTTCAGTCAAACTTAGTAAAATAGAAGACGTTATGGGTATAAAATGGCTTAAACACTTAAATAAAACGATATGTGTCAATATAGGTCAAATGGGATTAGTTTTGGGTAGAAAATGTTGTTTTTACCCTTGAACTTGTTATAAACACTTGAAATACATTGATTTAAGTTAAAACTCGGTCAAACAGGAGAGGTACTGTGTATTAAATGACCTAAACAATTCGAATTGGAAGATAGAAGTCAATATAGGTCAAATGGGATCAGTTTTGGGGTAAAAATGATGTACTTACTCTTTAACATGTCATACACACTTGAAATACATCGATTTGAGTCAAACTCGGTCAAACGGGAGAGGTTCACTTTAAATCGGACGATATGAGTCAATATAGGTCAAATGGGATTAGTTTTGGGTAGAAAAATTACGTAATTATCCTTGAACATGTCATACACACTTAAAATACATAGATTTGAGTCAAACTCGGTCAAACGGGAGAGGTTCACTTCGAAACTGAAAATATGAGTCAATATAGATCAAATAGGACCAATTTTGAGTAGAAAATGACTTATTTGACCTTGAACATGTCATAAACACTTGAAATACATTGATTTTATTCAAACTTGGTCAAACGGGAGATTTTTTGTGTATTAAATGACCTAAACACTTCGAATCGGATGATATAAGTCAATATAGGTGAAATGGGATTAGTTTTGGGTTGTGATGACGTATTTACCCTTGAGCATGTCATAAACACTTGAAATACATCGATTTGAGTCAAACTCCGTCAAAAGAGAGAGATTTTGGGTATAAAATGACTTGAACACTTTGAATCTTACAATATGAGTTAATATAGGTCAAATCGGATCTGTTTTGGGTAGAAAATAACAAATTTACCCTTGAAAATTTAACAAACACCTGAAATACATTGATTTGAGTCAAAGTTGGTCAAAAGGGAGAGATTTTGGGTCTAAAATGACTTAAACACTTTGAATCTTATAATATGAGTTAATATAGGTCAAATGGGATCTATTTTGTGTAGAAAATGACGAATTTACCCTTTAAATTTAATAAACGCGTGAAATACATCGATTTGAGTCAAACTCGGTAAAAAGGGAGAGATTTATGGTATAAAATCTTAGACACTACGAATCGTAAGATATGAGTCAATATAAGTTAAATGGGATTAGTTTTGGGTTGAAAATGATGTATTTACCCTTAAACATGTCATAAACACTTGAATTACGTCGATTTGAGTCAAACTCATTCAAAAGGGAGAGATTTTGGGTATAAAATGACTTACAAACTTCGAATCGGAAGATATGAGTCAACGTAGGTCAAATGGGATTAGTTTTGGGTAGAACATGACATATTTACCCTCGAACATGTCATCAATACTTGAAATACAACGATTTAAGTCAAACTTTGGCAAATGGGAGAGGGTTTGTGTATTAAATGACCTAAACACTTTGAATCAGACGATATAAATCAATATAGGTCAAATAGGATCAAATTGAGTAGAAAATAACGTATTTACCCTTGAACAATTCATACACACTTGAAATACATCGATTTGAGTCAAACTCGGTCAAATGGGAGAGGTTCTGGGTATAAAATGACTTTAACACTTTGTATAGGATGATATAAGTCAATATAGGTTAAATGGGATTAGTTTTGGGTAGAAAAACATAAATTTACTCTTGAACATGTCCTAAACACTTGAAATACATCGATTAAGTCAAACTCGGTCAAAAGGGAGAGATTTTGGGTTTAAAATGACATAAACACTTTGAATCAGAAGATATGTGTAAATGTAGGTCAAATGGGATCAGTTTTGGGTAGAAAATGACGTATTTATCCTTGAACATGTCATAAACCTTTGAAATACATCGATTTGAGTCAAACTCGATCAAATGGGAGAGGTTCTGGGTTTATAATGACTTAAACAATTCGAATAGGATGATATAAGTCAATATAGGTGAAATGGGATCACTTTTGGGTAGAAAATGACGTATTTACCCTTGAACATGGCATAAAAATTTGAAATACATCGATTTGAGTCAAACTCGATCAAAAGAGAGAGATTTTGGGTATAAAAAGATATGAGTCAACGTAGGTATGAGTGATTTTGGGTATAAAATGGCTTAAAAACTTCGAATCGGAAGATATGAGTCAATGTAGGTCAAATGTGATAAATTTTGGGTAGAAAATGACGTATTTATCCTTGAACATGTCATAAACATTTGAAATACATCGATTTACGGGAGAGGTTTTCTGTATTAAATGACTTAAACACTTTGAATCGGATGATATGATTCAATATAAGTCAAATGGTATAAATTTTGGGTGGAAAATGACGTATTTAACCTTGAACATGTCATAAACACTTGAAATACATCAATTTGAGTCAAAGTTGGTTAAACGAAAGAGGTGTTATGTATAAAATAACCTAAACACTTTGAATCGGATGATATGAGTGAATTTTGGTCAAATGGGATTAGTTTTGGGGAAAAAATGATGTATTTACCTTTGAACATGTTATAAAAACTCGAAATACATCGATTTGATTCAAACTTGGTCAAAAGGGAAAGATTTTGGGTATAATATGACTTAAAATCTTTGAATCAAAAGATATAAGTCAACGTAGGTCAAATAGTATTAGTTTTTGGTAAAAAATGATGTATTTACCCTTAAACATGTCATAAACTAAAAAATAAAATCGATTTGAGTCAAACTCGGTCAAAAGGGGGACATTTTGCGTATAAATTGAGTTTAAAACTTCGAATCAGAAAATATGAGTCAACGTAGGTGAAATGGGATCAGTTATGGTAGAAAATGACGTATGTTCTCTTGAACATGTCATGAACACTTGAAATACATCGATATGAGTCAAACTTGGTCAAATGGGAGAGATTCTGGGTTTAAAATGACTTAAACACTTCGAATCAGATGATATAAATCAATATAGGTGAAATGGGATTAGTTTTGGGTTGTGATGACGTATTTACCCTTGAGCATGTCATAAACACTTGAAATACATTGATTTGAGTCAAACTCGGTCAAAAGAGACAGATTTTGGGTATAAAATGACTTGAACACTTTGAATCTTACAATATGAGTTAATATAGGTCAAATGGTATCTGTTTTGGGTAGAAAATAACAAATTTACCCTTGAAAATTTAATAAACACTTGAAATACATCGATTTGAGTCAAACTTGGTCAAAAGGGAGAGATTTTGGGTCTAAAATGACTTAAACACTTTGAATCTTACAATATGAGTTAATATAGGTCAAATGGGATCTGTTTTGTGTAGAAAATGACGAATTTACCCTTTAAATTTAATAAACGCGTGAAATACATCGATTTGAGTCAAACTCGGTCAAAAGGGAGAGATTTATGGTATAAAATCTTAGACACTACGAATCATAAGATATGAGTCAATATAGGTTAAATAGGATCAGATTTGGGTTAAAAATGATGTATTTACCCTTAAACATGTCATAAACACTTGAAATACGTCGATTTGAGTCAAACTCATTCAAAAGGGAGAGATTTTGGGTATAAAATGACTTACAAACTTCGAATCGGAAGATATGAGTCAACGTAGGTCAAATGGGATTAGTTTTGGGTAGAACATGACGTATTTACCCTTGAACATGTCATCAATACTTGAAATACAACGATTTGATTCAAACTTTGTCAAATGGGAGAGGGTTTGTGTATTTAATGACATAAACACTTTGAATCGGACGATATAAATCAATATAGGTCAAATAGGATCAAATTGAGTAGAAAATAACGTATTTACCCTTGAAGTAGTCATACACACTTGAAATACATCGATTTGAGTCAAACTTGGTCAAATGGGAGAGGTTTTGGGTATAAAATGACTTTAACACTTTGTATAGGATGATATAAGTCAATATAGGTTAAATGGGATCAGTTTTGGGTAGAAAAACATGTATTTACTCTTGAACATGTCCTAAACACTTGAAATACATCGATTGATTTGAGTCAAACTCAGTCAAACTGGAGAGGTTATAGGTATAAAATGACTTAAACACTTTGAATCTTACAATATGAGTCAATATAGGTCAAATGGGATCTGTTTTGGGAAGAAAATGTTGAATTTACCCTTGAAAGTTTAAGAAACACTTGAAATACATCGATTAAGTCAAACTCGGTCAAAAGGGAGAGATTTTGGGTTTAAAATGACATAAACACTTCGAATCAGAAGATATGAGTAAATGTAGGTCAAATGGGATCAGTTTTGGGTAGAAAATGACGTATTTATCCTTGAACATGTCATAAACCTTTGAAATACATCGATTTGAGTCAAACTCGATCAAATGGGAGAGGTTCTGGGTTTATAATGACTTAAACAATTCGAATAGGATGATATAAGTCAATATAGGTAAAATGGGATCAGTTTTGGGTAGAAAATGATGTATTTACCCTTGAACATGTCATAAATATTTGAAATACATCGATTTGAGTCAAACTCGGTCAAAAGAGAGAGATTTTGGGTTTAAAAAGATTTAAACACTTTGACTCAGAAGATATGAGTCAACGTACGTCAAATGGGATTAGTTTTGGGTAGAAAATGACGTCTTTACCCTTGAACGCGTCATAAACACTTGAAATAAATTGATTTGAGTCAAACCCAGTCAAACGGGAGAGGTTTTGGGTAAAAAATGACTCAAACACTTTGAATCTTACAATATGACTCAACATAGGTCAAATGGGATCTATTTTGGGTA
The DNA here is from genome assembly GCA_026401315.1 of Dysphania ambrosioides. Classification (NCBI taxonomy): domain Eukaryota; kingdom Viridiplantae; phylum Streptophyta; class Magnoliopsida; order Caryophyllales; family Amaranthaceae; genus Dysphania; species Dysphania ambrosioides. The sequence continues at coordinate 9,058,015 of CM048668.1, read as the reverse complement.
GAAAATGCAGAATTTACCCCTGAAATCTTATAAACACTTGAAATACATCGATTTGAGTCAAACTTCGTCTAATGGAAGAGATTTTGGGTATAATATGACTTAAATTCTTCGAATCGGAAGATATGAGTCAACGTAGGTCAAATGGGATTAGTTTTGGGTATAAAGTGACATATTTACCCTTTAACTACATAATTACTTGAAATATATCGATTTGAGTCAAACTCAGTCAAACGGGAGAGGTTCTGGGTAAAAAATGACTTAAAAACTTTGAATCTTACAATATGACTCAATACAGGTCAAATGGGATCTGTTTTGGGTGGAAAATGCAGAATTTACCCCTGAAATCTTATAAACACTTGAAATACATCGATTTGAGTCAAACTTCGTCTAATGGAAGAGATTTTGGGTATAAAATGACTTAAAAACTTCAAATCGGTAGATATGAATCAACGTAAGTCAAATGGGATGAATTTTGGGTAGAAAATGACATATTTACCCTTGAACATGTCATAAAAACTTGAAATACATCGATTGGTTCAAACTTGGTCAAAAGGGAAAGATTTTGGGTATAATACAACTTAAAATCTTCGAATAGAAAGATATGAGTCAACGTAGGTCAAATGAGATTAGTTTTGGATAGAAAATGACGTATTTATCCTTGAACATGTCATAAACATTTGAAATACATCGATTTGAGTAAAACTTTGTCAAACGGGAAAGGTTTTGTGTATTAATGACAAGAACACTTAGATTCGGATGATATGAGTCAATATAGCTCTAATGGGACCAGTTTTGGGTAGAAAATGACGTATTTACCTTGAACATGTCATAAACACTTGAAATACATCAATTTGAGTCAAAAATATTTAAACGGGAGAGGTTCTATGTATTAAATGACCTAAACACTTTGAATCAGACGATATGAGAAAATATTGGTCAAATGGGATCGGTTTTGGGTAGAAAATGACGTATTTACCCTTGAACATGTCATAAAAACTTGAAATACATCGATTTGATTCAAACTCGGTCAAAAGGGAAAGATTTTGGGTATAATATGACTTAAAATCTTCAAGTCGAAAGATATGTGTCAACGTAGGTCAAATGAGATTAGTTTTGGGTAGAAAGTGACGTACTTACCCTTGAACATGTCATAAACACTTGAAAAACATCAATTTGAGTCAAATTCGGTCAAAAGGGAGAGATTTTGGGTATAAAATGACTTTAAAACTTGAATCATGGTCAACGTAGGTCAAATGAGACCAGTTATGGTAGAAAATGAAGTATTTTCTCTTGAATATGTCATGAACACATGAAATACATCGATATGAGTCAAACTTGGTCAAATGGGAGAGATTCTGGATATAAAATGACTTAAACACTTCGAATCAGATGATATAAGTCAATATAGGTGAAATGGGATTAGTTTTTGGTTGTAATGACGTATTTACCCTTGAGCATGTCATAAATACTTGAAATACATCGATTTGAGTCAAACTCAGTCAAAACAGAGAGATTTTTGGTATAAAAAGACTTGAACACTTTGAATCTTACAATATGAGTTAATATAGATCAAATGGGATCTATTTTGGGTAGAAAATAACAAATTTACCCTTGAAAATTTAACAAACACTTGAAATACATCGATTTGAGTCCAACTTGGTCAAAAGGGAGAGATTTTGGGTCTAAAATGACTTAAACACTTTGAATCTTACAATATGAGTTAATATAGGTCAAATAGGATCTGTTTTGTGTAAAAAATGACGAATTTACCCTTTAAATTTAATAAACGCGTGAAATACATCGATTTGAGTCAAACTCGGTCAAAAGGGAGAGATTTATGGTATAAAATCTTAGACACTACGAATCGTAAGATATGAGTCAATATAGGTTAAATGGGATCAGATTTGGGTTGAAAATGATGTATTTACCCTTAAACATGTCATAAACACTTGAAATACGTCGATTTGAGTCAAACTCATTCAAAAGGGAGAGATTTTGGGTATAAAATGACTTTAAAACTTCGAATCGGAAGATATGAGTCAACGAAGGTCAAATGGGATCACTTTTGGGTAGAAAATAACGTATTTACCCTTGAACATGTCATAAACACTTGAAATACATCAATTTGAGTCAAAGTTGGTTAAACAACAGATGTTCTATGTATAAAATGACCTAAACACATTGAATCGGACGAGATGAGTGAATATTGGTCAAATGGGATTGGTTTTGGGTAGAAAATGACACCCTTAAACATGTCATAAACACTTGAAATACAAATTCAGTCAAAAGGAAGAGATTTTGGGTATAAAATGGCTTAAAAACTTCGAATCGGAATATATGAGTTAATATAGGTCAAATGAGATCAGTGTGGGGTAGAAAATGACGTATTTATCCTTGAACATGTCATAAACATTTGAAATACATCGATTTGAGTAAAACTTTGTCAAACGGGAAAGGTTTTGTGTATTAATGACAAGAACACTTAGATTCGGATGATATGAGTCAATATAGCTCTAATGGGACCAGTTTTGGGTAGAAAATGACGTATTTACCTTGAACATGTCATAAACACTTGAAATACATCAATTTGAGTCAAAAATATTTAAACGGGAGAGGTTCTATGTATTAAATGACCTAAACACTTTGAATCAGACGATATGAGAAAATATTGGTCAAATGGGATCGGTTTTGGGTAGAAAATGACGTATTTACCCTTGAACATGTCATAAAAACTTGAAATACATCGATTTGATTCAAACTCGGTCAAAAGGGAAAGATTTTGGGTATAATATGACTTAAAATCTTCAAGTCGAAAGATATGTGTCAACGTAGGTCAAATGAGATTAGTTTTGGGTAGAAAGTGACGTACTTACCCTTGAACATGTCATAAACACTTGAAAAACATCAATTTGAGTCAAATTCGGTCAAAAGGGAGAGATTTTGGGTATAAAATGACTTTAAAACTTGAATCATGGTCAACGTAGGTCAAATGAGACCAGTTATGGTAGAAAATGAAGTAATTTCTCTTAAACATGTCATGAACACATGAAATACATCGATATGAGTCAAACTTGGTCAAATGGGAGAGATTCTGGATATAAAATGACTTAAACACTTCGAATCAGATGATATAAGTCAATATAGGTGAAATGGGATTAGTTTTTGGTTGTAATGACGTATTTACCCTTGAGCATGTCATAAATACTTGAAATACATCGATTTGAGTCAAACTCAGTCAAAACAGAGAGATTTTTGGTATAAAAAGACTTGAACACTTTGAATCTTACAATATGAGTTAATATAGATCAAATGGGATCTATTTTGGGTAGAAAATAACAAATTTACCCTTGAAAATTTAACAAACACTTGAAATACATCGATTTGAGTCAAACTTGGTCAAAAGGGAGAGATTTTGGGTCTAAAATGACTTAAACACTTTGAATCTTACAATATGAGTTAATATAGGTCAAATAGGATCTGTTTTGTGTAGAAAATGACGAATTTACCCTTTAAATTTAATAAACGCGTGAAATACATCGATTTGAGTCAAACTCGGTCAAAAGGGAGAGATTTATGGTATAAAATCTTAGACACTACGAATCGTAAGATATGAGTCAATATAGGTTAAATGGGATCAGATTTGGGTTGAAAATGATGTATTTACCCTTAAACATGTCATAAACACTTGAAATACGTCGATTTGAGTCAAACTCATTCAAAAGGGAGAGATTTTGGGTATAAAATGACTTTAAAACTTCGAATCAGAAGATATGAGTCAACGAAGGTCAAATGGGATCACTTTTGGGTAGAAAATAACGTATTTACCCTTGAACATGTCATAAACACTTGAAATACATCAATTTGAGTCAAAGTTGGTTAAACAACAGATGTTCTATGTATAAAATGACCTAAACACATTGAATCGGACGAGATGAGTGAATATTGGTCAAATGGGATTGGTTTTGGGTAGAAAATGACACCCTTAAACATGTCATAAACACTTGAAATACAAACTCAGTCAAAAGGAAGAGATTTTGGGTATAAAATGGCTTAAAAACTTCGAATCCGAATATATGAGTTAATATAGGTCAAATGAGATCAGTTTGGGGTAGAAAATGACGTATTTATCCTTGAACATGTCATAAACATTTGAAATACATCGATTTGAGTAAAACTTTGTCAAACGGGAAAGGTTTTGTGTATTAATGACAAGAACACTTAGATTCGGATGATATGAGTCAATATAGCTCTAATGGGACCAGTTTTGGGTAGAAAATGACGTATTTACCTTGAACATGTCATAAACACTTGAAATACATCAATTTGAGTCAAAAATATTTAAACGGGAGAGGTTCTATGTATTAAATGACCTAAACACTTTGAATCAGACGATATGAGAAAATATTGGTCAAATGGGATCGGTTTTGGGTAGAAAATGACGTATTTACCCTTGAACATGTCATAAAAACTTGAAATACATCGATTTGATTCAAACTCGGTCAAAAGGGAAAGATTTTGGGTATAATATGACTTAAAATCTTCAAGTCGAAAGATATGTGTCAACGTAGGTCAAATGAGATTAGTTTTGGGTAGAAAGTGACGTACTTACCCTTGAACATGTCATAAACACTTGAAAAACATCAATTTGAGTCAAATTCGGTCAAAAGGGAGAGATTTTGGGTATAAAATGACTTTAAAACTTGAATCATGGTCAACGTAGGTCAAATGAGACCAGTTATGGTAGAAAATGAAGTAATTTCTCTTAAACATGTCATGAACACATGAAATACATCGATATGAGTCAAACTTGGTCAAATGGGAGAGATTCTGGATATAAAATGACTTAAACACTTCGAATCAGATGATATAAGTCAATATAGGTGAAATGGGATTAGTTTTTGGTTGTAATGACGTATTTACCCTTGAGCATGTCATAAATACTTGAAATACATCGATTTGAGTCAAACTCAGTCAAAACAGAGAGATTTTTGGTATAAAAAGACTTGAACACTTTGAATCTTACAATATGAGTTAATATAGATCAAATGGGATCTATTTTGGGTAGAAAATAACAAATTTACCCTTGAAAATTTAACAAACACTTGAAATACATCGATTTGAGTCAAACTTGGTCAAAAGGGAGAGATTTTGGGTCTAAAATGACTTAAACACTTTGAATCTTACAATATGAGTTAATATAGGTCAAATAGGATCTGTTTTGTGTAGAAAATGACGAATTTACCCTTTAAATTTAATAAACGCGTGAAATACATCGATTTGAGTCAAACTCGGTCAAAAGGGAGAGATTTATGGTATAAAATCTTAGACACTACGAATCGTAAGATATGAGTCAATATAGGTTAAATGGGATCAGATTTGGGTTGAAAATGATGTATTTACCCTTAAACATGTCATAAACACTTGAAATACGTCGATTTGAGTCAAACTCATTCAAAAGGGAGAGATTTTGGGTATAAAATGACTTTAAAACTTCGAATCGGAAGATATGAGTCAACGAAGGTCAAATGGGATCACTTTTGGGTAGAAAATAACGTATTTACCCTTGAACATGTCATAAACACTTGAAATACATCAATTTGAGTCAAAGTTGGTTAAACAACAGATGTTCTATGTATAAAATGACCTAAACACATTGAATCGGACGAGATGAGTGAATATTGGTCAAATGGGATTGGTTTTGGGTAGAAAATGACACCCTTAAACATGTCATAAACACTTGAAATACAAACTCAGTCAAAAGGAAGAGATTTTGGGTATAAAATGGCTTAAAAACTTCGAATCGGAATATATGAGTTAATATAGGTCAAATGAGATCAGTTTGGGGTAGAAAATGACGTATTTATCCTTGAACATGTCATAAACATTTGAAATACATCGATTTGAGTAAAACTTTGTCAAACGGGAAAGGTTTTGTGTATTAATGACAAGAACACTTAGATTCGGATGATATGAGTCAATATAGCTCTAATGGGACCAGTTTTGGGTAGAAAATGACGTATTTACCTTGAACATGTCATAAACACTTGAAATACATCAATTTGAGTCAAAAATATTTAAACGGGAGAGGTTCTATGTATTAAATGACCTAAACACTTTGAATCAGACGATATGAGAAAATATTGGTCAAATGGGATCGGTTTTGGGTAGAAAATGACGTATTTACCCTTGAACATGTCATAAAAACTTGAAATACATCGATTTGATTCAAACTCGGTCAAAAGGGAAAGATTTTGGGTATAATATGACTTAAAATCTTCAAGTCGAAAGATATGTGTCAACGTAGGTCAAATGAGATTAGTTTTGGGTAGAAAGTGACGTACTTACCCTTGAACATGTCATAAACACTTGAAAAACATCAATTTGAGTCAAATTCGGTCAAAAGGGAGAGATTTTGGGTATAAAATGACTTTAAAACTTGAATCATGGTCAACGTAGGTCAAATGAGACCAGTTATGGTAGAAAATGAAGTATTTTCTCTTAAACATGTCATGAACACATGAAATACATCGATATGAGTCAAACTTGGTCAAATGGGAGAGATTCTGGATATAAAATGACTTAAACACTTCGAATCAGATGATATAAGTCAATATAGGTGAAATGGGATTAGTTTTGGGTTGTAATGACGTATTTACCCTTGAGCATGTCATAAATACTTGAAATACATCGATTTGAGTCAAACTCAGTCAAAACAGAGAGATTTTTGGTATAAAAAGACTTGAACACTTTGAATCTTACAATATGAGTTAATATAGATCAAATGGGATCTATTTTGGGTAGAAAATAACAAATTTACCCTTGAAAATTTAACAAACACTTGAAATACATCGATTTGAGTCAAACTTGGTCAAAAGGGAGAGATTTTGGGTCTAAAATGACTTAAACACTTTGAATCTTACAATATGAGTTAATATAGGTCAAATAGGATCTGTTTTGTGTAGAAAATGACGAATTTACCCTTTAAATTTAATAAACGCGTGAAATACATCGATTTGAGTCAAACTCGGTCAAAAGGGAGAGATTTATGGTATAAAATCTTAGACACTACGAATCGTAAGATATGAGTCAATATAGGTTAAATGGGATCAGATTTGGGTTGAAAATGATGTATTTACCCTTAAACATGTCATAAACACTTGAAATACGTCGATTTGAGTCAAACTCATTCAAAAGGGAGAGATTTTGGGTATAAAATGACTTTAAAACTTCGAATCGGAAGATATGAGTCAACGAAGGTCAAATGGGATCACTTTTGGGTAGAAAATAACGTATTTACCCTTGAACATGTCATAAACACTTGAAATACATCAATTTGAGTCAAAGTTGGTTAAACAACAGATGTTCTATGTATAAAATGACCTAAACACATTGAATCGGACGAGATGAGTGAATATTGGTCAAATGGGATTGGTTTTGGGTAGAAAATGACACCCTTAAACATGTCATAAACACTTGAAATACAAACTCAGTCAAAAGGAAGAGATTTTGGGTATAAAATGGCTTAAAAACTTCGAATCGGAATATATGAGTTAATATAGGTCAAATGAGATCAGTTTGGGGTAGAAAATGACGTATTTATCCTTGAACATGTCATAAACATTTGAAATACATCGATTTGAGTAAAACTTTGTCAAACGGGAAAGGTTTTGTGTATTAATGACAAGAACACTTAGATTCGGATGATATGAGTCAATATAGCTCTAATGGGACCAGTTTTGGGTAGAAAATGACGTATTTACCTTGAACATGTCATAAACACTTGAAATACATCAATTTGAGTCAAAAATATTTAAACGGGAGAGGTTCTATGTATTAAATGACCTAAACACTTTGAATCAGACGATATGAGAAAATATTGGTCAAATGGGATCGGTTTTGGGTAGAAAATGACGTATTTACCCTTGAACATGTCATAAAAACTTGAAATACATCGATTTGATTCAAACTCGGTCAAAAGGGAAAGATTTTGGGTATAATATGACTTAAAATCTTCAAGTCGAAAGATATGTGTCAACGTAGGTCAAATGAGATTAGTTTTGGGTAGAAAGTGACGTACTTACCCTTGAACATGTCATAAACACTTGAAAAACATCAATTTGAGTCAAATTCGGTCAAAAGGGAGAGATTTTGGGTATAAAATGACTTTAAAACTTGAATCATGGTCAACGTAGGTCAAATGAGACCAGTTATGGTAGAAAATGAAGTATTTTCTCTTAAACATGTCATGAACACATGAAATACATCGATATGAGTCAAACTTGGTCAAATGGGAGAGATTCTGGATATAAAATGACTTAAACACTTCGAATCAGATGATATAAGTCAATATAGGTGAAATGGGATTAGTTTTGGGTTGTAATGACGTATTTACCCTTGAGCATGTCATAAATACTTGAAATACATCGATTTGAGTCAAACTCAGTCAAAACAGAGAGATTTTTGGTATAAAAAGACTTGAACACTTTGAATCTTACAATATGAGTTAATATAGATCAAATGGGATCTATTTTGGGTAGAAAATAACAAATTTACCCTTGAAAATTTAACAAACACTTGAAATACATCGATTTGAGTCAAACTTGGTCAAAAGGGAGAGATTTTGGGTCTAAAATGACTTAAACACTTTGAATCTTACAATATGAGTTAATATAGGTCAAATAGGATCTGTTTTGTGTAGAAAATGACGAATTTACCCTTTAAATTTAATAAACGCGTGAAATACATCGATTTGAGTCAAACTCGGTCAAAAGGGAGAGATTTATGGTATAAAATCTTAGACACTACGAATCGTAAGATATGAGTCAATATAGGTTAAATGGGATCAGATTTGGGTTGAAAATGATGTATTTACCCTTAAACATGTCATAAACACTTGAAATACGTCGATTTGAGTCAAACTCATTCAAAAGGGAGAGATTTTGGGTATAAAATGACTTTAAAACTTCGAATCGGAAGATATGAGTCAACGAAGGTCAAATGGGATCACTTTTGGGTAGAAAATAACGTATTTACCCTTGAACATGTCATAAACACTTGAAATACATCAATTTGAGTCAAAGTTGGTTAAACAACAGATGTTCTATGTATAAAATGACCTAAACACATTGAATCGGACGAGATGAGTGAATATTGGTCAAATGGGATTGGTTTTGGGTAGAAAATGACACCCTTAAACATGTCATAAACACTTGAAATACAAACTCAGTCAAAAGGAAGAGATTTTGGGTATAAAATGGCTTAAAAACTTCGAATCGGAATATATGAGTTAATATAGGTCAAATGAGATCAGTTTGGGGTAGAAAATGACGTATTTATCCTTGAACATGTCATAAACATTTGAAATACATCGATTTGAGTAAAACTTTGTCAAACGGGAAAGGTTTTGTGTATTAATGACAAGAACACTTAGATTCGGATGATATGAGTCAATATAGCTCTAATGGGACCAGTTTTGGGTAGAAAATGACGTATTTACCTTGAACATGTCATAAACACTTGAAATACATCAATTTGAGTCAAAAATATTTAAACGGGAGAGGTTCTATGTATTAAATGACCTAAACACTTTGAATCAGACGATATGAGAAAATATTGGTCAAATGGGATCGGTTTTGGGTAGAAAATGACGTATTTACCCTTGAACATGTCATAAAAACTTGAAATACATCGATTTGATTCAAACTCGGTCAAAAGGGAAAGATTTTGGGTATAATATGACTTAAAATCTTCAAGTCGAAAGATATGTGTCAACGTAGGTCAAATGAGATTAGTTTTGGGTAGAAAGTGACGTACTTACCCTTGAACATGTCATAAACACTTGAAAAACATCAATTTGAGTCAAATTCGGTCAAAAGGGAGAGATTTTGGGTATAAAATGACTTTAAAACTTGAATCATGGTCAACGTAGGTCAAATGAGACCAGTTATGGTAGAAAATGAAGTATTTTCTCTTAAACATGTCATGAACACATGAAATACATCGATATGAGTCAAACTTGGTCAAATGGGAGAGATTCTGGATATAAAATGACTTAAACACTTCGAATCAGATGATATAAGTCAATATAGGTGAAATGGGATTAGTTTTGGGTTGTAATGACGTATTTACCCTTGAGCATGTCATAAATACTTGAAATACATCGATTTGAGTCAAACTCAGTCAAAACAGAGAGATTTTTGGTATAAAAAGACTTGAACACTTTGAATCTTACAATATGAGTTAATATAGATCAAATGGGATCTATTTTGGGTAGAAAATAACAAATTTACCCTTGAAAATTTAACAAACACTTGAAATACATCGATTTGAGTCAAACTTGGTCAAAAGGGAGAGATTTTGGGTCTAAAATGACTTAAACACTTTGAATCTTACAATATGAGTTAATATAGGTCAAATAGGATCTGTTTTGTGTAGAAAATGACGAATTTACCCTTTAAATTTAATAAACGCGTGAAATACATCGATTTGAGTCAAACTCGGTCAAAAGGGAGAGATTTATGGTATAAAATCTTAGACACTACGAATCGTAAGATATGAGTCAATATAGGTTAAATGGGATCAGATTTGGGTTGAAAATGATGTATTTACCCTTAAACATGTCATAAACACTTGAAATACGTCGATTTGAGTCAAACTCATTCAAAAGGGAGAGATTTTGGGTATAAAATGACTTTAAAACTTCGAATCGGAAGATATGAGTCAACGAAGGTCAAATGGGATTAGTTTTGGGTAGAACATGACGTATTTACCCTTGATATGTAGTGGCCGATACACTATCTAGAAGACACACGTTGCTTGGAGTATTGAATTGTAAACTACTTGGTTTCGAGTTAATCAAGGAGTACTATAAGGGGGACGTGGATTTCTCTACAATCCTAGAGGAGTGTTCCAAGGGGACCGTAGGTTCCTATGTTTTACAAGACGGTTTTCTTTTCAAGGGAAATTGTTTGTGCGTGCCTAAGTGTTCTATTAGAGAATTAATAGTAAGAGAAGTGCATGGTGGAGGGATAGCGGGACATTTTGGCATAACAAAAACCTTAACTATGTTGCAAGAGCATTTTTATTGGCCTAGAATGCTAGCGGATGTACAATTAATAGTTTTTAGGTGTGCAACATGTCAAAAAGCCAAGGCTACGTTTCATCAAGGCTTATATACGCCCTTGCCCGTGCCAGATTCACCTTGGGAAGACGTGTCTATGGATTTTATAGTTGGTTTGCCAAGGACTCAAAGAGGAAAGGACTCAATCATGGTTGTAGTGGATCGATTTTCCAAGATGGCTCATTTCATACCTTGTCACAAAGTGGACGATGCTATGAAAGTGGCGGAATTGTATTTCAAGGAAGTGGTGAGACTACATGGGTTGCCGAATAGTATTGTGAGTGATCGTGATACAAAGTTCATGAGTTTCTTTTGGAAATCACTATGGAAATTGGTGAGAACGAAGCTGTTATTTAGTACATCATATCACCCGCAAACGGACGGACAAACGGAGGTAACAAATCGAACTCTTGGTGTGCTTTTACATGGACTAGTGAGCAAAATGCAAAAAGATTGGGACATTAAGCTTGCTCATGCTGAGTTTGCTTACAATAGATCACCTACTTATGCCACAAAACACACGCCATTTGAAGTTGTTTATGGTGTCAATCCAAGAATGCCCATTGATTTGATTGAAATTCCAAAAGGGGAATTAATTCATAAGGATGCCGAGGCTAAAATCAAGTACATGATGAAGCTACACGCACAAGTTAGAGCTAGGATTGAACGTGTCAATGAACTCTACAAAGCACGAGCTAACAAGAACAAAAAGCCACAAAGTTTTGAAGTTGGCGACTTGGTGTGGTTACACTTGAGAAAAGAAAGATTTCCTAGCAAACGAAAGAATAAATTGATGCCAAGAAGTGAGGGGCCATTCAAGATTATTGAGAAGATTAATGAGAATGCATATAAGCTTGAATTGCCGGGAGAATATGGTGTAAGCGCAACATTTAATGTTGGAGATTTGGTGAAGTATTTGCCAGAAGATGCTATTGAAGATTTGAGGGCAAATTCTTTTGAAGAAGGGGAGGATGATGCGTGCATCAATGTGAATGACGAGCATGTTGAAGAATTATTCCAAGAAAGTCAAGAAAGCATGAATCTATACTTGGAAGCTTCTTCAATAGGTCAAGCTTACTATCTGGGGCATCAAGACAAAGCCACGCTTTGTATGGTGGCGTTCTTGGGAATTCTTGAAGCTTCTTGATAGTTCTTTAAGGTTTCTTTAAAAGCTTTCTTAGATTTTTGTCTACAAGTTTTTACCTTTCACTTAAAAGGGTTTTTCTTGGTTTAGACCTTAGGTTTCTTTATTTTATTTATTTTCTTGATTATTATGTACGTGTGAGTTAGTTAGAGTAGTTAGTTAAGAAACCGTGTAATGATACTTGGCGCCCAAGGTTACGTTTCCTATTTCAAGATGGATTCCTACTTAAGATTGAATTTTAATAGGTGGCGGCTGCTTGGAGATCAAGGCGAATTGAAGGAGTTTTATTCAAGCTAGAATTCTAATATTGTTACGAAAAGAAGGAGTTTTATTCAAGCTAGAATTCTAATAGTGTTAGGAAAAGAAGGAGTTTTATTCAAGCTAGAATTCTAATATTGTTAGGAAAAGATTGCTATAAATATTCTTTGTAATTCACGGTTTTGAGAGAGACTTTCATGAATTTGATTAATAACAAACACATTTATTTACGAGTGATATTTTGGTTGGATTACCTAAATATTTCTTTGGCTAACTTGCAAGTTAGTTGCTATTTTTGGTGTTTTAGTTAAAACATTCATTGGTTTGATTAATTCGGTGGACTCTTAATTAATTAAAATCGGTTCTGGCCTAGTTCTTGGTGATTTATCTGTATAGGACAAAGCTTAGAACATAACCTTGTGAAAACTTGGTTTTCGGATCAAGAATCACATCAACCACTTTCAATATCGATTTGAATCAAACTCGATCAAACGGGAGAGGTTCTAGGTATAAAAGACCTAAACACTTCGAATCGAACAATATGAGTCATTATAGGTCAAATAAGATCATTTTTGGCTAGAAAATGACGTATTTACCCTTGAGAATGTCATAAACACCCTAAATACATCGATTTGAGTCAAACTTGGTCAAATGGGAGAGATTCTAGGTATGGAATGACTTAAACACTTTGAATCGAAAAATATGAGTCAACATATGTCAAATGGGATCAGTTTTGGGTAGAAAATGATGTATTTACCCTTTAACATGTCATAAACACTTGAAATACATAATTTTAGTCAAACTCGGTCAAACGGTAGAGGTTTAGGGTATAAAATGACTTAAACACTTTGAATGGGACGATATGAGTCAACATAGGTCAAATGGGATATGTTTTGGGTAGAAAATGACGTATTTACCCTCGAACATTTCATAAACACTTGAAATACATCGATTTGAGCCAAACTCGGTCAAATGGGAGAGGTACTATGTATTAAATGACCTAAACACTTGGAATTAGACGATTTGAGTCAATAAAGGTCAAATGGGATCAGTTTTGGGTAGAAAATGACGTATTTAACCTTGAACATGGCATAAACACTTGAAATACATCGATTTGAGTCAAACTCGGTCAAACGGGAGAGGTTTTATGTATAAATTAACCTTAACACTTTGAATTGGACGATATGAGTCAATATAGGTCAAATAAGATCATTTTTGGGTAGAAATTGGTGTATTTACCCTTGAACATGTCATAAACACTTGAAATAGATCGATTTAAGTCAAACTAGGTGAAATGGGAGAGGTTATGGGTATGAAATGGCCTAAACACTTTGAATTGTACGACACCAGTTTATATAGGTCAAATGGGATCATTTTTGGGTAGAAAATGACGTATTTACCCTTGAACATATCATAAACACTTGAAATACATTGATTTGAGTCAAACTCGATCAAATAGGAGAGGTTCTGTATAATAGATGACCTAAACACTTTGAATCGGACGGTATGAGTGAATATAGGTCAAATGGGATCAGGTTTGGGTTGAAAATGACGTATTTACCCTTGAACATGTCATAAAAAATTGAAATACAGCGATTTGAATCAAACTCGGTCAAATGGGAGAGAGGTTCTGGGAATAAAATGACTAAAACAATTCGAATCGCACAATATGAGTCAATATATATTAAATGGGATCAATCTTGTGTTGAAAATGACGTATTTACCCTTGGACATGTCATAACCACTTTCAATATCAATTTGAATCAAACTCGATCAACCTAAAGAGGTTCTAGGTATAAAAAGACCTAAACACTTCGAATCAAATGATATGAGTCATTATAGGTCAAATAAGATCATTTTTGGGTAGAAAATGACGTATTTACCCTTGAGAATGTCATAAACACCCTAAATACATCAATTTGAGTCAAACTTTGTCAAATGGGAGAGATTCTAGGTATGGAATAACTTAAACACTTTGAATCGAAAAATATGAGTCAACATATGTCAAATGGGATCAATTTTGGGTAGAAAATGACATATTTACCCTTTAACATGTCATAAACACTTGAAATACATTGATTTAGTCAAACTCTGTCAAACGAGAGAGGTTCAGGGTATAAAATGACTTAAAACGCTTTGAATGGGACGATATGAGTGAACATAGGTCAAATGGGACATGTTTTGGGTAGAAAATGACGTATTTACCCTCGAACATTTCATAAACACTTGAAATACATCGATTTTAGCCAAACTCGGTCAAATGGGCGAGGTACTATGTAATAAATGACCTAAACACTTGGAATTAGATGATTTGAGTCAATAAAGGTCAAATGGGATCAGTTTTGGGTAGAAAATGACATATTTACCCTTGAACATGGCATAAACACTTGAAATACATCGATTTGAGTCAAACTCGGTCAAACAGGAGAGATTTTGTGTATAAATTGACCTTAACACTTTGAATCAGACAATATGGGTCAATATAGGTCAAAAAAGATCATTTTTGGGTAGAAATTGGTGTATTTACCCTTGAACACGTCATAAACACTTGAAATACATCAATTTAAGTCAAACTCGTTTAAATGGGAGAGGTTATAGGTATGAAATGGCGTAAACACTTCGAATTGTATGACACCAGTTTATATAGGTCAAATGGGATCAATTTTGGGTAAAAAATGACGTATTTACCCTTGAACGTATCATAAACACTTGAAATACAATGATTTGAGTCAAACTCGATCAAACAGGAGAGGTTCTGTATAATAAATGACCTAAACACTTTGAATCGGACAGTATGAGTGAATATAGGTCAATTAGGATTAGTTTTGGGTTGAAAAGTACGTATTTACCCTTGAACATGTCATAAAAACTTGAAATACAGCAATTTGAGCCAACTCGGTCAAATGGGAGAGAGGGTCTTAGAATAAAATGACTTACACAATTTGAATCACACGATATGAGTCAATATAGGTTAAATGGGATCAATCTTGTGTTGAAAATGACGTATTTACCCTTGGACATGTCATAACCACTTTCAATATCGATTTGAATCAAACTCGATCAAACGAGAGAGGTTCAAGGTATAAAAAGACGTAAACACTTCGAATCGTACGATATGAGTCATTATAGGTCAAATAAGATCATTTTTGGGTAGAAAATGACGTATTTACCCTTGAGAATGTCATAAACACCCTAAATACATCGATTTGAGTCAAACTTGGTCAAATGGGAGAGATTCTAGGTGTGGAATGACTTAAACACTTTGAATCGAAAAATATGAGTCAACATATGTCAAATGGAATCAGTTTTGGGTAGAAAATGACGTATTTACCCTTTAACATGTCATAAACACTTGAAATACATAATTTTAATCAACCTCGGTCAAACGGGAGAGAGGTTCTGGGAATAAAATGACTAAAACAATTCGAATCGCACGATATGAGTCAATATAGGTTAAATGGGATCAATCTTCTTGTTGAAAATGACGTATTTACCCTTAGACATGTCATAACCACTTTCAATATCGATTTGAATCAAACTCGATCAAACGGGAGAGGTTCTAGGTATAAAAAGACCTAAACACTTCGAATCGAACAATATGAGTCATTATAGGTCAAATAAGATCATTTTTGGCTAGAAAATGACGTATTTACCCTTGAGAATGTCATAAACACCCTAAATACATCGATTTGAGTGTCAAATGGGAGAGATTCTAGGTATGGAATGACTTAAACACTTTGAATCGAAAAATATGAGTCAACATATGTCAAATGGGATCAGTTTTGGGTAGAAAATGATGTATTTACCCTTTAACATGTCATAAACACTTGAAATACATAATTTTAGTCAAACTCAGTCAAACGATAGAGGTTTAGGGTATAAAATGACTTAAACACTTTGAATGGGACGATATGAGTCAACATAGGTCAAATGGGATATGTTTTGGGTAGAAAATGACGTATTTACCCTCGAACATTTCATAAACACTTGAAATACATCGATTTTAGCCAAACTCGGTCAAATGGGAGAGGTACTATGTATTAAATGACCTAAACACTTGGAATTAGACGATTTGAGTCAATAAAGGTCAAATGGGATCAGTTTTGGGTAGAAAATGACGTATTTAACCTTGAACATGGCATAAACACTTGAAATACATCGATTTGAGTCAAACTCGGTCAAACGGGAGAGGTTTTATGTATAAATTGACCTTAACACTTTGAATTGGACGATATGAGTCAATATAGGTCAAATAAGATCATTTTTGGGTAGAAATTGGTGTATTTACCCTTGAACATGTCATAAACACTTGAAATAGATCGATTTAAGTCAAACTAGGTGAAATGGGAGAGGTTATGGGTATGAAATGGCCTAAACACTTCGAATTGTACGACACCAGTTTATATAGGTCAAATGGGATCATTTTTGGGTAGAAAATGACGTATTTACCCTTGAACATATCATAAACACTTGAAATACAATGATTTGAGTCAAACTCGATCAAACAGGAGAGGTTCTGTATAATAGATGACCTAAACACTTTGAATCGGACGGTATGAGTGAATATAGGTCAAATGAGATCAGTTTTGGGTTGAAAATGACGTATTTACCCTTGAACATGTCATAAAAAATTGAAATACAGCGATTTGAATCAAACTCGGTCAAATGGGAGAGAGGTTCTGGGAATAAAATGACTAAAACAATTCGAATCGCACGATATGAGTCAATATAGGTTAAATGGGATCAATCTTGTGTTGAAAATGACGTATTTACCCTTGGACTTGTCATAACCACTTTCAATATCGATTTGAATCAAACTCGATCAAACGGGAGAGGTTCTATGTACAAAAAGACGTAAACACTTCGAATCGTACGATATGAGTCATTATAGGTCAAACAAGATCATTTTTGGGTAGAAAATGACGTATTTACCCTTGAGAATGTCATAAACACCCTAAATTTATCGATTTGAGTCAAACTTTGTCAAATGGGAGAGATTCTAGGTATGGAATAACTTAATCACTTTGAATAGAAAAATGAGTCAACATATGTCAAATGGGATCAGTTTTGGGAAGAAACTGACGTATTTACCCTTTAACATGTCATAAACACTTGAAATACATAATTTTAGTCAAACTCGGTCAAATGGGAGAGGTTCAGGGTCTAAAATGACGTAAACACTTTGAATGGGACGATATGAGTCAACATAGGTCAAATGGGATATGTTTTGGGTAGCAAATGACGTATTTACCCTTGAATATTTCATAATTACTTGAAATACATCGATTTGAGCCAAACTCGGTCAAATGGGAGAGGTACTATGTATTAAATGACCTAAACACTTGGAATTAGACGATTTGAGTCAATAAAGGTCAAATGGGATCAGTTTTGAGTAGAAAATGACGTATTTACCCTTAAATATGGCATAAATACTTGAAATACATCGATTTGAGTCAAACTCGGTCAAACGGGAGAGATTTTGTGT
This sequence comes from Dysphania ambrosioides, assembly GCA_026401315.1. Lineage (NCBI taxonomy): Eukaryota > Viridiplantae > Streptophyta > Magnoliopsida > Caryophyllales > Amaranthaceae > Dysphania > Dysphania ambrosioides. Next base: position 9,040,009 of record CM048668.1, on the reverse strand, counting down.
ATAAATTGACCTTAACACTTTGAATCGGACGATATGAGTCAATTTAGGTCAAATAAGATCATTTTTAGGTAGAAATTGGTGTATTTACCCTTGAACATGTCATAAACACTTGAAATAGATTGATTTGAGTCAACCTCGATCAAACAGGAGAGGTTCTGTTTAATAAATGACATAAACACTTTGAATCGGACGGTATGAGTGAATATAGGTCAAATGGGATCAGTTTTGGGTTGAAAATGACGTATTTACCCTTGAACATGTCATAAAAATTTGAGTCAAACTCGGTCAAATGGGAGAGAGGTTCTCGAAATAAAATGACTTAAACAATTCGAATCGAACGATATGAGTAATATAGGTTAAATGGGATCAATCTTGTGTTGAAAATGACGTATTTACCCTTGGACATATCATAACCACTTTCAATATCAATTTGAATCAAACTCGATCAAACGGGAGAGGTTCTAGGTATAAAAAGACGTAAACACTTCGAATCGTACAATATGAGTCATTATAGGTCAAATAAGATCATTTTTGGGTAGAAAATGACGTATTTACCCTTGAGAATGTCATAAACACCCTAAATACATCGATTTGAGTCAAACTTGGTCAAATGGGAGAGATTCTAGGTATAGAATGACTTAAACACTTTGAATCGAAAAATATGAGTCAACGTATGTCAAATGGGATCAGTTTTGGGTAGAAAATGACGTATTTACCCTTTAACATGTCATAAACACTTGAAATACATAATTTTAGTCAAACTCGGTCAAACGCGAGAGGTTAAGGGTATAAAATGATTTAAACACTTTGAATGGGACGATATGAGTCAACATAGGTCAAATGGGATATGTTTTGGGTAGAAAATGACGTGTTTACTCTTGAACATTTCATAAACACTTGAAATACATCGAGTTGAGCCAAACTCGGTCAAATGGGAGAGGTACTATGTATTAAATGACCTAAACACTTGGAATTTGACGATTTGAGTAAATAAAGGTAAAATGGGATCAGTTTTGGGTAGAACATGACGCATTTACCCTTGAACATGGCATAAACACTTGAAATACATCGATTTGAGTCAAACTCGGTCAAACGGGAGAGGTTTTATGTATAAATTGACCTTAACACTTTGAATCGGACGATATGAGTCAATATAGGTCAAATAAGATCATTTTTGGGTAGAAATTGGTGTATTTACCCTTGAACATGTCATAAACACTTGAAATACATCGATTTAAGTCAAACTCGGTCAAATGGGAGAGGTTATGGGTATGAAATACCCTACACACTTTGAATTGCACGCCACCAGTTTATATAGGTCAAATGTGATCAATTTTGGGTAGAAAATGACGTATTTACCCTTGAACATATCAGAAACACTTGAAATACATTGATTTGAGTCAAACTCGATCAAACAGGAGAGGTTCTGTATAATAAATGACATAAAAACTTTGAATCGGACGGTATAAGTGAATATAGATCAAATGGGATCAGTTTTGGATTGAAAATGACGTATTTACCCTTGAACATGTCATAAAAACTTGAAATACAGCGATTTGAGTCAAACTCGGTCAAATAGGAGAGAGGTTCTCGGAATAAAATGACTTAAATAATTCGAATCACACGATATGAGTCAATATAGGTTAAATGGGATCAATCTTGTGTTGAAAATGACGTATTTACCCTTGGACATGTCATAACCACTTTCAATATCGATTTGAATCAAACTCGATCAAACGGGAGAGGTTCTATGTACAAAAAGACGTAAACACTTCGAATCGTACGATATGAGTCATTATAGGTCAAACAAGATCATTTTTGGGTATAAAATGTAGTATTTACCCTTGAGAATGTCATAAACACCCTAAATTTATCGATTTGAGTCAAACTTTGTCAAATGGGAGAGATTCTAGGTATGGAATAACTTAATCACTTTGAATAGAAAAATATGAGTCAACATATGTCAAATGGGATCAATTTTGGGAAGAAACTAACGTATTTACCCTTTAACATGTCATAAACACTTGAAATACATAATTTTAGTCAAACTTGGTCAAACGAGAGAGGTTCAAGGTATAAAATGACTTAAACACTTAGAATGGGACGATATGAGACAACATAGGTCAAATGGGATATGTTTTGGGTAGATAATGACGTATTTACCCTCGAATATTTCATAAACACTTCAGATACATCGATTTTAGCCAAACTCGGTCAAATAGGACAGGTATATGTATTAAATGACCTAAACACTTGGAATTAGACGATTTGAGTCAATAAAGGTCAAATGGGATTAGTTTCGGGTAGAAAATGACGTATTTACCCTTAAATATGGCATAAATACTTGAAATACATTGATTTGAGTCAAACTCGGTCAAACGGGAGAGATTTTGTGTATAAATTGACCTTAACACTTTGAATCGGACGATATGAGTCAATTTAGGTCAAATAAGATCATTTTTGGGTAGAAACTGGTGTATTTACCCTTGAACATGTCATAAACACTTGAAATAGATTGATTTGAGTCAACCTTGATCAAACAGGAGAGGTTCTGTTTAATAAATGACATAAACACTTTGAATCGGACGGTATGAGTGAATATAGGTCAAATGGGATCGGTTTTGGGTTGAAAATGACGTATTTACCCTTGAACATTTCATAAAAATTTGAGTCAAACTCGGTCAAATGGGAGAGAGGTTCTCGGAATATAATGACTTAAACAATTCGAATCGTACGATATGAGTAATATAGGTTAAATGGGATCAATCTTGTGTTGAAAATGACGTATTTACCCTTGGACATATCATAACCACTTTCAATATCAATTTGAATCAAACTCGATCAAACGGGAGAGGTTCTAGGTATAAAATGACCTAAACACTTCGAATCGAACGATATGAGTCATTATAGGTCAAATAAGATCATTTTTGGGTAGAAAATGACTTAAAAACTTTGAATGGGACGATATGAGTCAACATAGGTCAAATGGGATACGTTTTGGGTAGAAAATGACGTGTTTACTCTTAAACATTTCATAAACACTTGAAATACATCGAGTTGAGCTGAACTTGGTCAAATGGGAGAGGTACTATGTATTAAATGACCTAAACACTTGGAATTAGACGATTTGAGTTAATAAAGGTAAAATGGGATCAGTTTTGGGTAGAAAATGACGCATTTACCCTTGAACATGGCATAAACACTTGAAATACATCGATTTGAGTCAAACTCGGTCAAACGGGAGAGGTTTTGTGTATAAATTGACCTTAACACTTTGAATCGGACGATATGAGTCAATATAGGTCAAATAAGGTTATTTTTGGGTAGAAATTGGTGTATTTACCCTTGAACATGTCATAAACACTTGAAATACATCGATTTAAGTCAAACTCGGTCAAATGGGAGAGGTTATGGGTATGAAATGGCCTACACACTTCGAATTGCACGACACCAGTTTATATAGGTCAAATGGGATCAATTTTTGGTAGAAAATGACGTATTTACCCTTGAACATATCATAAACACTTGAAATACATTGATTTGAGTCAAACTCGATCAAACAGGAGAGGTTCTGTATAATAAATGACATAAACACTTTGAATCGGACGGTATAAGTGAATATAGGTCAAATGGGATCAGTTTTGGATTGAAAATGACGTATTTACCCTTGAAAATGTCATGAAGACATGAAATACAGCGATTTGAGTCAAAACTCGGTCAAATAGGAGAGACGTTCTCGGAATAAAATGACTTAAATAATTCGAATCGCACGATATGAGTCAATATAGGTTAAATGGGATCAATCTTGTGTTGAAAATGACGTATTTACCCTTGGACATGTCATAACCACTTTCAATATCGATTTGAATCAAACTCGATCAAACGGGAGAGGTTCTATGTACAAAAAGACGTAAACACTTCGAATCGTACGATATGAGTCATTATAGGTCAAATAAGATCATTTTTGGGTAGAAAATGACGTATTTACCCTTGAGAATGTCATAAACACCCAAAATATATCGATTTGAGTCAAACTTTGTCAAATGGGAGAGATTCTAGGTATGGAATAACTTAATCACTTTGAATAGAAAAATATGAGTCAACATATGTCAAATGGGATCAGTTTTGGGAAGAAACTGACGTATTTACCCTTTAACATGTCATAAACACTTGAAATACATAATTTTAGTCAAACTCGGTCAAACGAGAGAGGTTCAAGGTATAAAATGACTTGAACACTTTGAATGGGACGATATGAGTCAACATAGGTCAAATGGGATATGTTTTGGGTAGATAATGAAGTATTTACCTTCGAATATTTCATAAACACTTCAAATACATCGATTTTAGCCAAACTCGGTCAAATAGGACAGGTATATGTATTAAATGACCTAAACACTTGGAATTAGACGATTTGAGTCAATAAAGGTCAAATGGGATTAGTTTCGGGTAGAAAATGACGTATTTACCCTTAAATATGGCATAAATACTTGAAATACATCGATTTGAGTCAAACTCGGTCAAACGGGAGAGATTTTGTGTATAAATTGACCTTAACACTTTGAATCGAACGATATGAGTCAATTTAGGTCAAATAAGATCATTTTTGGGTAGAAATTGGTGTATTTACCCTTGAACATGTCATAAACACTTGAAATAGATTGATTTGAGTCAACCTTGATCAAACAGGAGAGGTTCTGTTTAATAAATGACATAAACACTTTGAATCGAACGGTATGAGTGAATATAGGTCAAATGGGATCAGTTTTGGGTTGAAAATGACATATTTACCCTTGAACATTTCATAATTACTTGAAATACATCGATTTGAGCCAAACTCGATCAAATGGGAGAGAGGTTTTGGGAATAAAATGACTTAAACAATTCGAATCGCACGATATGAGTCAATATAGGTTAAATGGGAGCAATCTTGTGTTGAAAATGACTTATTTACCCTTGGACATGTCATAACCACTTTCAATATCGATTTGAATCAAACTCGATCAACCGAGAGAGGTTCTAGGTATAAAAAGACCTAAACACTTCGAATCGAACGATATGAGTCATTATAGGTCAAATAAGATCATTTTTGGGTAGAAAATGAGGTATTTACCCTTGAGAATGTCATAAACACCCTAACTACTTCGATTTGAGACAAACTTGGTCAAATGGGAGAGATTCTAGGTATGGAATGACTTAAACACTTTGAATCGAAAAATATGAGTCAACGTATGTCAAATGGGATCAGTTTTGGGTAGAAAATGACGTATTTACCCTTTAACATCTCATAAACACTTGAAATACATAATTTTAGTCAAACTCGGTCAAACGAGAGAGGTTTAGGGTATAAAAAAACTTAAATACTTTGAATGGGACGATATGAGTCAACATAGGTCAAATGGGATATGTTTTGGGTAGAAAATGACGTATTTACCCTTGAACATTTCATAAACACTTGGAATACATCGATTTGAGCCAAACTCGGTCAAATAGGAGAGGTACTATGTATTAAATGACCTAAACACTTGGAATTAGACGATTTGAGTCAATAAAGTTCAAATGGGATAAGTTTTGGGTAGAAAATGATGTATTTACCCTTAAACATGGCATAAACACTTGAAATACATCGATTTGAGTCAAACTCGGTCAAACAGGAGAGGTTTTGGGTATAAATTGACCTTAACACTTTGAATCGGGCGATATGAGTCAATATAGGTCAAATAAAATAATTTTTGGGTAGAAATTGGTGTATTTACCCTTGAACATGTCATAAACACTTGAAATACATCGATTTAAGTCAAACTCGGCCAAATGGGAGAGGTTTTGGGTATGAAATGACCTATACACTTCGAATTGTACGACACCAGTTTATATAGGTCAAATGGGATCAGTTTTGGGTAGAAAATGACGTATTTACCCTTGAACATATCATAAACACTTGAAATACATTGATTTGAGTCAAACTCGATCAAATAGGAGAGGTTTTGTATAATAAATAACCTAAACACTTTGAATCGGACGGTATAAGTGAATATAGGTCAATTGGGATCAGTTTTAGGTTGAAAATGACATATTTACCCTTGAACATGTCATAAAAACTTGAAATACAGCGATTTGAGTCAAACTCGGTCAAATGGGAGAGAGGTTTTGGGAATAAAATGACTTAAACAATTCGAATCGCACGATATGAGTCAATATAGGTTAAATGGGAGCAATCTTGTGTTGAAAATGACTTATTTACCCTTGGACATGTCATAACCACTTTCAATATCGATTTGAATCAAACTCGATCAAACGGGAGAGGTTCTAGGTATAAAAAGACCTAAACACTTTGAATCGAACTATATGAGTCATTATAGGCCAAATAAGATAATTTTTGGGTAGAAAATGACGTATTTACCCTTGAAAATGTCATAAACACCCTAACTACATCGATTTGAGACAAACTTGGTCAAATGGGAGAGATTCTAGGTATGGAATGACTTAAACACTTTGAATCGAAAAATATGAGTCATCATATGTCAAATGGGATCAGTTTTGGGTAGAAAGTGACGTATTTACCCTTTAACATGTCATAAACACTTGAAATACATAATTTTAGTAAAACTCGGTCAAACGGGAGAGGTTTAGGGTATAAAATCACTTAAATACTTTGAATGGGACGATATGAGTCAACATAGGTCAAATGGGATATGTTTTGGGTAGAAAATGACGTATTTACCCTTGAACATTTCATAAACACTTGGAATACATCGATTTGAGCCAAACTCGGTCAAATGGGAGAGGTACTATGTATTAAATGACCTATACACTTGGAATTAGACGATTTGAGTCAATAAAGGTCAATTGGGATCAGTTTTGGGTAGAAAATGATGTATTTACCCTTAAACATGGCATAAACACTTGAAATACATCGATTTGAGTCAAACTCGGTCAAACAGGAGAGGTTTTGGGTATAAATTGACCTTAACACTTTGAATCGGACGATATGAGTCAATATAGGTCAAATAAGATCATTTTTGGGGAGAAATTGGTGTATTTACCCTTGAACATGTCATAAACACTTGAAATACATCGATTTAAGTCAAACTCGGCCAAATGGGAGAGGTTTTGGGTATGAAATGACCTATACACTTCGAATTGTACGACACCAGTTTATATAGGTCAAATGGGATCAGTTTTGGGTAGAAAATGACGTATTTACCCTTGAACATATCATAAACACTTGAAATACATTGATTTGAGTCAAACTCGATCAAATAGGAGAGGTTTTGTATAATAAATGACCTAAACACTTTGAATCGGACGATATGAGTGAATATAGGTCAATTGGGATCAGTTTTCGGTTGAAAATGACATATTTACCCTTGAACATGTCATAAAAACTTGAAATACAGCGATTTGAGTCAAACTCGGTCAAATGGGAGAGAGGTTTTGGGAATAAAATGACTTAAACAATTCGAATCGCACGATATGAGTCAATATAGGTTAAATGGGAGCAATCTTGTGTTGAAAAGGACTTATTTACCCTTGGACATGTCATAAGCACTTTCAATATCGATTTGAATCAAACTCGATCAAACAGGAGAGGTTCTAGGTATAAAAAGACCTAAACACTTTGAATCGAACGATATGAGTCATTATAGGCCAAATAAGATCATTTTTGGGTAGAAAATGACGTATTTACCCTTGAGAATGTCATAAACACCCTAACTACATCGATTTGAGACAAACTTGGTCAAATGGGAGAGATTCTAGGTATGGAATGACTTAAACACTTTGAATCGAAAAATATGAGTCATCATATGTCAAATGAGATCAGTTTTGGGTAGAAAATGACGTATTTACCCTTTAACATGTCATAAACACTTGAAATACATAATTTTAGTCAAACTCGGTCAAACGGGAGAGGTTTAGGGTGTAAAATCACTTAAATACTTTGAATGGGACGATATGAGTCAACATAGGTCAAATGGGATATGTTTTGGGTAGAAAATGACGTATTTACCCTTGAACATTTCATAAACACTTGGAATACATCGATTTGAGCCAAACTCGGTCAAATGGGAGAGGTACTATGTATTAAATGACCTATACACTTGGAATTAGACGATTTGAGTCAATAAAGGTCAATTGGGATCAGTTTTGGGTAGAAAATGATGTATTTACCCTTAAACATGGCATAAACACTTGAAATACATCGATTTGAGTCAAACTCGGTCAAACAGGAGAGGTTTTGGGTATAAATTGACCTTAACACTTTGAATCGGACGATATGAGTCAATATAGGTCAAATAAGATCATTTTTGGGGAGAAATTGGTGAATTTACCCTTGAACATGTCATAAACACTTGAAATACATCGATTTAAGTCAAACTCGGCCAAATGGGAGAGGTTTTGGGTATGAAATGACCTATACACTTCGAATTGTACGACACCAGTTTATATAGGTCAAATGGGATCAGTTTTGGGTAGAAAATGACGTATTTACCCTTGAACATATCATAAACACTTGAAATACATTGATTTGAGTCAAACTCGATCAAATAGGAGAGGTTTTGTATAATAAATGACCTAAACACTTTGAATCGGACGGTATGAGTGAATATAGGTCAATTGGGATCAGTTTTCGGTTGAAAATGACATATTTACCCTTGAACATGTCATAAAAACTTGAAATACAGCGATTTGAGTCAAACTCGGTCAAATGGGAGAGAGGTTTTGGGAATAAAATGACTTAAACAATTCGAATCGCACGATATGAGTCAATATAGGTTAAATGGGAGCAATCTTGTGTTGAAAATGACTTATTTACCCTTGGACATGTCATAAGCACTTTCAATATCGATTTGAATCAAACTCGATCAAACAGGAGAGGTTCTAGGTATAAAAAGACCTAAACACTTTGAATCGAACGATATGAGTCATTATAGGCCAAATAAGATCATTTTTGGGTAGAAAATGACGTATTTACCCTTGAGAATGTCATAAACACCCTAACTACATCGATTTGAGACAAACTTGGTCAAATGGGAGAGATTCTAGGTATGGAATGACTTAAACACTTTGAATCGAAAAATATGAGTCATCATATGTCAAATGGGATCAGTTTTGGGTAGAAAATGACGTATTTACCCTTTAACATGTCATAAACACTTGAAATACATAATTTTAGTCAAACTCGGTCAAACGGGAGAGGTTTAGGGTGTAAAATCACTTAAATATTTTGAATGGGACGATATGAGTCAACATAGGTCAAATGGGATATGTTTTGGGTAGAAAATGACGTATTTACCCTTGAACATTTCATAAACACTTGGAATACATCGATTTGAGCCAAACTCGGTCAAATGGGAGAGGTACTATGTATTAAATGACCTATACACTTGGAATTAGACGATTTGAGTCAATAAAGGTCAATTGGGATCAGTTTTGGGTAGAAAATGATGTATTTACCCTTAAACATGGCATAAACACTTGAAATACATCGATTTGAGTCAAACTCGGTCAAACATGAGAGGTTTTGGGTATAAATTGACCTTAACACTTTGAATCGGACGATATGAGTCAATATAGGTCAAATAAGATCATTTTTGGGGAGAAATTGGTGTATTTACCCTTGAACATGTCATAAACACTTGAAATACATCGATTTAAGTCAAACTCGGCCAAATGGGAGAGGTTTTGGGTATGAAATGACCTATACACTTCGAATTGTACGACACCAGTTTATATAGGTCAAATGGGATCAGTTTTGGGTAGAAAATGACGTATTTACCCTTGAACATATCATAAACACTTGAAATACATTGATTTGAGTCAAACTCGATCAAATAGGAGAGGTTTTGTATAATAAATGACCTAAACACTTTGAATCGGACGGTATGAGTGAATATAGGTCAATTGGGATCAGTTTTCGGTTGAAAATGACATATTTACCCTTGAACATGTCATAAAAACTTGAAATACAGCGATTTGAGTCAAACTCGGTCAAATGGGAGAGAGGTTTTGGGAATAAAATGACTTAAACAATTCGAATCGCACGATATGAGTCAATATAGGTTAAATGGGAGCAATCTTGTGTTGAAAATGACTTATTTACCCTTGGACATGTCATAAGCACTTTCAATATCGATTTGAATCAAACTCGATCAAACAGGAGAGGTTCTAGGTATAAAAAGACCTAAACACTTTGAATCGAACGATATGAGTCATTATAGGCCAAATAAGATAATTTTTGGGTAGAAAATGACGTATTTACCCTTGAAAATGTCATAAACACCCTAACTACATCGATTTGAGACAAACTTGGTCAAATGGGAGAGATTCTAGGTATGGAATGACTTAAACACTTTGAATCGAAAAATATGAGTCATCATATGTCAAATGGGATCAGTTTTGGGTAGAAAGTGACGTATTTACCCTTTAACATGTCATAAACACTTGAAATACATAATTTTAGTAAAACTCGGTCAAACGGGAGAGGTTTAGGGTATAAAATCACTTAAATACTTTGAATGGGACGATATGAGTCAACATAGGTCAAATGGGATATGTTTTGGGTAGAAAATGACGTATTTACCCTTGAACATTTCATAAACACTTGGAATACATCGATTTGAGCCAAACTCGGTCAAATGGGAGAGGTACTATGTATTAAATGACCTATACACTTGGAATTAGACGATTTGAGTCAATAAAGGTCAATTGGGATCAGTTTTGGGTAGAAAATGATGTATTTACCCTTAAACATGGCATAAACACTTGAAATACATCGATTTGAGTCAAACTCGGTCAAACAGGAGAGGTTTTGGGTATAAATTGACCTTAACACTTTGAATCGGACGATATGAGTCAATATAGGTCAAATAAGATCATTTTTGGGGAGAAATTGGTGTATTTACCCTTGAACATGTCATAAACACTTGAAATACATCGATTTAAGTCAAACTCGGCCAAATGGGAGAGGTTTTGGGTATGAAATGACCTATACACTTCGAATTGTACGACACCAGTTTATATAGGTCAAATGGGATCAGTTTTGGGTAGAAAATGACGTATTTACCCTTGAACATATCATAAACACTTGAAATACATTGATTTGAGTCAAACTCGATCAAATAGGAGAGGTTTTGTATAATAAATGACCTAAACACTTTGAATCGGACGGTATGAGTGAATATAGGTCAATTGGGATCAGTTTTCGGTTGAAAATGACATATTTACCCTTGAACATGTCATAAAAACTTGAAATACAGCGATTTGAGTCAAACTCGGTCAAATGGGAGAGAGGTTTTGGGAATAAAATGACTTAAACAATTCGAATCGCACGATATGAGTCAATATAGGTTAAATGGGAGCAATCTTGTGTTGAAAAGGACTTATTTACCCTTGGACATGTCATAAGCACTTTCAATATCGATTTGAATCAAACTCGATCAAACAGGAGAGGTTCTAGGTATAAAAAGACCTAAACACTTTGAATCGAACGATATGAGTCATTATAGGCCAAATAAGATCATTTTTGGGTAGAAAATGACGTATTTACCCTTGAGAATGTCATAAACACCCTAACTACATCGATTTGAGACAAACTTGGTCAAATGGGAGAGATTCTAGGTATGGAATGACTTAAACACTTTGAATCGAAAAATATGAGTCATCATATGTCAAATGGGATCAGTTTTGGGTAGAAAATGACGTATTTACCCTTTAACATGTCATAAACACTTGAAATACATAATTTTAGTCAAACTCGGTCAAATGGGAGAGGTTTAGGGTGTAAAATCACTTAAATATTTTGAATGGGACGATATGAGTCAACATAGGTCAAATGGGATATGTTTTGGGTAGAAAATGACGTATTTACCCTTGAACATTTCATAAACACTTGGAATACATCGATTTGAGCCAAACTCGGTCAAATGGGAGAGGTACTATGTATTAAATGACCTATACACTTGGAATTAGACGATTTGAGTCAATAAAGGTCAATTGGGATCAGTTTTGGGTAGAAAATGATGTATTTACCCTTAAACATGGCATAAACACTTGAAATACATCGATTTGAGTCAAACTCGGTCAAACATGAGAGGTTTTGGGTATAAATTGACCTTAACACTTTGAATCGGACGATATGAGTCAATATAGGTCAAATAAGATCATTTTTGGGGAGAAATTGGTGTATTTACCCTTGAACATGTCATAAACACTTGAAATACATCGATTTAAGTCAAACTCGGCCAAATGGGAGAGGTTTTGGGTATGAAATGACCTATACACTTCGAATTGTACGACACCAGTTTATATAGGTCAAATGGGATCAGTTTTGGGTAGAAAATGACGTATTTACCCTTGAACATATCATAAACACTTGAAATACATTGATTTGAGTCAAACTCGATCAAATAGGAGAGGTTTTGTATAATAAATGACCTAAACACTTTGAATCGGACGGTATGAGTGAATATAGGTCAATTGGGATCAGTTTTCGGTTGAAAATGACATATTTACCCTTGAACATGTCATAAAAACTTGAAATACAGCGATTTGAGTCAAACTCGGTCAAATGGGAGAGAGGTTTTGGGAATAAAATGACTTAAACAATTCGAATCGCACGATATGAGTCAATATAGGTTAAATGGGAGCAATCTTGTGTTGAAAATGACTTATTTACCCTTGGACATGTCATAAGCACTTTCAATATCGATTTGAATCAAACTCGATCAAACAGGAGAGGTTCTAGGTATAAAAAGACCTAAACACTTTGAATCGAACGATATGAGTCATTATAGGCCAAATAAGATCATTTTTGGGTAGAAAATGACGTATTTACCCTTGAGAATGTCATAAACACCCTAACTACATCGATTTGAGACAAACTTGGTCAAATGGGAGAGATTCTAGGTATGGAATGACTTAAACACTTTGAATCAAAAAATATGAGTCATCATATGTCAAATGGGATCAGTTTTGGGTAGAAAATGACGTATTTACCCTTTAACATGTCATAAACACTTGAAATACATAATTTTAGTCAAACTCGGTCAAACGGGAGAGGTTTAGGGTGTAAAATCACTTAAATACTTTGAATGGGACGATATGAGTCAACATAGGTCAAATGGGATATGTTTTGGGTAGAAAATGACGTATTTACCCTTGAACATTTCATAAACACTTGGAATACATCGATTTGAGCCAAACTCGGTCAAATGGGAGAGGTACTATGTATTAAATGACCTATACACTTGGAATTAGACGATTTGAGTCAATAAAGGTCAATTGGGATCAGTTTGGGTAGAAAATGATGTATTTACCCTTAAACATGGCATAAACACTTGAAATACATCGATTTGAGTCAAACTCGGTCAAACAGGAGAGGTTTTGGGTATAAATTGACCTTAACACTTTGAATCGGACGATATGAGTCAATATAGGTCAAATAAGATCATTTTTGGGGAGAAATTGGTGTATTTACCCTTGAACATGTCATAAACACTTGAAATACATCGATTTAAGTCAAACTCGGCCAAATGGGAGAGGTTTTGGGTATGAAATGACCTATACACTTCGAATTGTACGACACCAGTTTATATAGGTCAAATGGGATCAGTTTTGGGTAGAAAATGACGTATTTACCCTTGAACATATCATAAACACTTGAAATACATTGATTTGAGTCAAACTCGATCAAATAGGAGAGGTTTTGTATAATAAATGACCTAAACACTTTGAATCGGACGGTATGAGTGAATATAGGTCAATTGGGATCAGTTTTCGGTTGAAAATGACATATTTACCCTTGAACATGTCATAAAAACTTGAAATACAGCGATTTGAGTCAAACTCGGTCAAATGGGAGAGAGGTTTTGGGAATAAAATGACTTAAACAATTCGAATCGCACGATATGAGTCAATATAGGTTAAATGGGAGCAATCTTGTGTTGAAAAGGACTTATTTACCCTTGGACATGTCATAAGCACTTTCAATATCGATTTGAATCAAACTCGATCAAACAGGAGAGGTTCTAGGTATAAAAAGACCTAAACACTTTGAATCGAACGATATGAGTCATTATAGGCCAAATAAGATCATTTTTGGGTAGAAAATGACGTATTTACCCTTGAGAATGTCATAAACACCCTAACTACATCGATTTGAGACAAACTTGGTCAAATGGGAGAGATTCTAGGTATGGAATGACTTAAACACTTTGAATCGAAAAATATGAGTCATCATATGTCAAATGGGATCAGTTTTGGGTAGAAAATGACGTATTTACCCTTTAACATGTCATAAACACTTGAAATACATAATTTTAGTCAAACTCGGTCAAATGGGAGAGGTTTAGGGTGTAAAATCACTTAAATATTTTGAATGGGACGATATGAGTCAACATAGGTCAAATGGGATATGTTTTGGGTAGAAAATGACGTATTTACCCTTGAACATTTCATAAACACTTGGAATACATCGATTTGAGCCAAACTCGGTCAAATGGGAGAGGTACTATGTATTAAATGACCTATACACTTGGAATTAGACGATTTGAGTCAATAAAGGTCAATTGGGATCAGTTTTGGGTAGAAAATGATGTATTTACCCTTAAACATGGCATAAACACTTGAAATACATCGATTTGAGTCAAACTCGGTCAAACATGAGAGGTTTTGGGTATAAATTGACCTTAACACTTTGAATCGGACGATATGAGTCAATATAGGTCAAATAAGATCATTTTTGGGGAGAAATTGGTGTATTTACCCTTGAACATGTCATAAACACTTGAAATACATCGATTTAAGTCAAACTCGGCCAAATGGGAGAGGTTTTGGGTATGAAATGACCTATACACTTCGAATTGTACGACACCAGTTTATATAGGTCAAATGGGATCAGTTTTGGGTAGAAAATGACGTATTTACCCTTGAACATATCATAAACACTTGAAATACATTGATTTGAGTCAAACTCGATCAAATAGGAGAGGTTTTGTATAATAAATGACCTAAACACTTTGAATCGGACGGTATGAGTGAATATAGGTCAATTGGGATCAGTTTTCGGTTGAAAATGACATATTTACCCTTGAACATGTCATAAAAACTTGAAATACAGCGATTTGAGTCAAACTCGGTCAAATGGGAGAGAGGTTTTGGGAATAAAATGACTTAAACAATTCGAATCGCACGATATGAGTCAATATAGGTTAAATGGGAGCAATCTTGTGTTGAAAATGACTTATTTACCCTTGGACATGTCATAAGCACTTTCAATATCGATTTGAATCAAACTCGATCAAACAGGAGAGGTTCTAGGTATAAAAAGACCTAAACACTTTGAATCGAACGATATGAGTCATTATAGGCCAAATAAGATCATTTTTGGGTAGAAAATGACGTATTTACCCTTGAGAATGTCATAAACACCCTAACTACATCGATTTGAGACAAACTTGGTCAAATGGGAGAGATTCTAGGTATGGAATGACTTAAACACTTTGAATCAAAAAATATGAGTCATCATATGTCAAATGGGATCAGTTTTGGGTAGAAAATGACGTATTTACCCTTTAACATGTCATAAACACTTGAAATACATAATTTTAGTCAAACTCGGTCAAACGGGAGAGGTTTAGGGTGTAAAATCACTTAAATACTTTGAATGGGACGATATGAGTCAACATAGGTCAAATGGGATATGTTTTGGGTAGAAAATGACGTATTTACCCTTGAACATTTCATAAACACTTGGAATACATCGATTTGAGCCAAACTCGGTCAAATGGGAGAGGTACTATGTATTAAATGACCTATACACTTGGAATTAGACGATTTGAGTCAATAAAGGTCAATTGGGATCAGTTTGGGTAGAAAATGATGTATTTACCCTTAAACATGGCATAAACACTTGAAATACATCGATTTGAGTCAAACTCGGTCAAACAGGAGAGGTTTTGGGTATAAATTGACCTTAACACTTTGAATCGGACGATATGAGTCAATATAGGTCAAATAAGATCATTTTTGGGGAGAAATTGGTGTATTTACCCTTGAACATGTCATAAACACTTGAAATACATCGATTTAAGTCAAACTCGGCCAAATGGGAGAGGTTTTGGGTATGAAATGACCTATACACTTCGAATTGTACGACACCAGTTTATATAGGTCAAATGGGATCAGTTTTGGGTAGAAAATGACGTATTTACCCTTGAACATATCATAAACACTTGAAATACATTGATTTGAGTCAAACTCGATCAAATAGGAGAGGTTTTGTATAATAAATGACCTAAACACTTTGAATCGGACGGTATGAGTGAATATAGGTCAATTGGGATCAGTTTTCGGTTGAAAATGACATATTTACCCTTGAACATGTCATAAAAACTTGAAATACATCGATTTGAGTCAAACTCGGTCAAATGGGAGAGAGGTTTTGGGAATAAAATGACTTAAACAATTCGAATCGCACGATATGAGTCAATATAGGTTAAATGGGAGCAATCTTGTGTTGAAAAGGACTTATTTACCCTTGGACATGTCATAAGCACTTTCAATATCGATTTGAATCAAACTCGATCAAACAGGAGAGGTTCTAGGTATAAAAAGACCTAAACACTTTGAATCGAACGATATGAGTCATTATAGGCCAAATAAGATCATTTTTGGGTAGAAAATGACGTATTTACCCTTGAGAATGTCATAAACACCCTAACTACATCGATTTGAGACAAACTTGGTCAAATGGGAGAGATTCTAGGTATGGAATGACTTAAACACTTTGAATCGAAAAATATGAGTCATCATATGTCAAATGGGATCAGTTTTGGGTAGAAAATGACGTATTTACCCTTTAACATGTCATAAACACTTGAAATACATAATTTTAGTCAAACTCGGTCAAATGGGAGAGGTTTAGGGTGTAAAATCACTTAAATATTTTGAATGGGACGATATGAGTCAACATAGGTCAAATGGGATATGTTTTGGGTAGAAAATGACGTATTTACCCTTGAACATTTCATAAACACTTGGAATACATCGATTTGAGCCAAACTCGGTCAAATGGGAGAGGTACTATGTATTAAATGACCTATACACTTGGAATTAGACGATTTGAGTCAATAAAGGTCAATTGGGATCAGTTTTGGGTAGAAAATGATGTATTTACCCTTAAACATGGCATAAACACTTGAAATACATCGATTTGAGTCAAACTCGGTCAAACATGAGAGGTTTTGGGTATAAATTGACCTTAACACTTTGAATCGGACGATATGAGTCAATATAGGTCAAATAAGATCATTTTTGGGGAGAAATTGGTGTATTTACCCTTGAACATGTCATAAACACTTGAAATACATCGATTTAAGTCAAACTCGGCCAAATGGGAGAGGTTTTGGGTATGAAATGACCTATACACTTCGAATTGTACGACACCAGTTTATATAGGTCAAATGGGATCAGTTTTGGGTAGAAAATGACGTATTTACCCTTGAACATATCATAAACACTTGAAATACATTGATTTGAGTCAAACTCGATCAAATAGGAGAGGTTTTGTATAATAAATGACCTAAACACTTTGAATCGGACGGTATGAGTGAATATAGGTCAATTGGGATCAGTTTTCGGTTGAAAATGACATATTTACCCTTGAACATGTCATAAAAACTTGAAATACAGCGATTTGAGTCAAACTCGGTCAAATGGGAGAGAGGTTTTGGGAATAAAATGACTTAAACAATTCGAATCGCACGATATGAGTCAATATAGGTTAAATGGGAGCAATCTTGTGTTGAAAATGACTTATTTACCCTTGGACATGTCATAAGCACTTTCAATATCGATTTGAATCAAACTCGATCAAACAGGAGAGGTTCTAGGTATAAAAAGACCTAAACACTTTGAATCGAACGATATGAGTCATTATAGGCCAAATAAGATCATTTTTGGGTAGAAAATGACGTATTTACCCTTGAGAATGTCATAAACCCCCTAACTACATCGATTTGAGACAAACTTGGTCAAATGGGAGAGATTCTAGGTATGGAATGACTTAAACACTTTGAATCAAAAAATATGAGTCATCATATGTCAAATGGGATCAGTTTTGGGTAGAAAATGACGTATTTACCCTTTAACATGTCATAAACACTTGAAATACATAATTTTAGTCAAACTCGGTCAAACGGGAGAGGTTTAGGGTGTAAAATCACTTAAATACTTTGAATGGGACGATATGAGTCAACATAGGTCAAATGGGATATGTTTTGGGTAGAAAATGACGTATTTACCCTTGAACATTTCATAAACACTTGGAATACATCGATTTGAGCCAAACTCGGTCAAATGGGAGAGGTACTATGTATTAAATGACCTATACACTTGGAATTAGACGATTTGAGTCAATAAAGGTCAATTGGGATCAGTTTGGGTAGAAAATGATGTATTTACCCTTAAACATGGCATAAACACTTGAAATACATCGATTTGAGTCAAACTCGGTCAAACAGGAGAGGTTTTGGGTATAAATTGACCTTAACACTTTGAATCGGACGATATGAGTCAATATAGGTCAAATAAGATCATTTTTGGGGAGAAATTGGTGTATTTACCCTTGAACATGTCATAAACACTTGAAATACATCGATTTAAGTCAAACTCGGCCAAATGGGAGAGGTTTTGGGTATGAAATGACCTATACACTTCGAATTGTACGACACCAGTTTATATAGGTCAAATGGGATCAGTTTTGGGTAGAAAATGACGTATTTACCCTTGAACATATCATAAACACTTGAAATACATTGATTTGAGTCAAACTCGATCAAATAGGAGAGGTTTTGTATAATAAATGACCTAAACACTTTGAATCGGACGGTATGAGTGAATATAGGTCAATTGGGATCAGTTTTCGGTTGAAAATGACATATTTACCCTTGAACATGTCATAAAAACTTGAAATACATCGATTTGAGTCAAACTCGGTCAAATGGGAGAGAGGTTTTGGGAATAAAATGACTTAAACAATTCGAATCGCACGATATGAGTCAATATAGGTTAAATGGGAGCAATCTTGTGTTGAAAATGACTTATTTACCCTTGGACATGTCATAACCACTTTCAATATCGATTTGAATCAAACTCGATCAAACAGGAGAGGTTCT
The DNA here is from genome assembly GCA_026401315.1 of Dysphania ambrosioides. NCBI lineage: Eukaryota > Viridiplantae > Streptophyta > Magnoliopsida > Caryophyllales > Amaranthaceae > Dysphania > Dysphania ambrosioides. The sequence continues at coordinate 9,020,834 of CM048668.1, read as the reverse complement.
AGGTATAAAAAGACCTAAACACTTTGAATCGAACGATATGAGTCATTATAGGCCAAATAAGATCATTTTTGGGTAGAAAATGACGTATTTACCCTTGAGAATGTCATAAACACCCTAACTACATCGATTTGAGACAAACTTGGTCAAATGGGAGAGATTCTAGGTATGGAATGACTTAAACACTTTGAATCGAAAAATATGAGTCATCATATGTCAAATGGGATCAGTTTTGGGTAGAAAATGACGTATTTACCCTTTAACATGTCATAAACACTTGAAATACATAATTTTAGTCAAACTCGGTCAAATGGGAGAGGTTTAGGGTGTAAAATCACTTAAATATTTTGAATGGGACGATATGAGTCAACATAGGTCAAATGGGATATGTTTTGGGTAGAAAATGACGTATTTACCCTTGAACATTTCATAAACACTTGGAATACATCGATTTGAGCCAAACTCGGTCAAATGGGAGAGGTACTATGTATTAAATGACCTATACACTTGGAATTAGACGATTTGAGTCAATAAAGGTCAATTGGGATCAGTTTTGGGTAGAAAATGATGTATTTACCCTTAAACATGGCATAAACACTTGAAATACATCGATTTGAGTCAAACTCGGTCAAACAGGAGAGGTTTTGGGTATAAATTGACCTTAACACTTTGAATCGGACGATATGAGTCAATATAGGTCAAATAAGATCATTTTTGGGGAGAAATTGGTGTATTTACCCTTGAACATGTCATAAACACTTGAAATACATCGATTTAAGTCAAACTCGGCCAAATGGGAGAGGTTTTGGGTATGAAATGACCTATACACTTCGAATTGTACGACACCAGTTTATATAGGTCAAATGGGATCAGTTTTGGGTAGAAAATGACGTATTTACCCTTGAACATATCATAAACACTTGAAATACATTGATTTGAGTCAAACTCGATCAAATAGGAGAGGTTTTGTATAATAAATGACCTAAACACTTTGAATCGGACGGTATGAGTGAATATAGGTCAATTGGGATCAGTTTTCGGTTGAAAATGACATATTTACCCTTGAACATGTCATAAAAACTTGAAATACAGCGATTTGAGTCAAACTCGGTCAAATGGGAGAGAGGTTTTGGGAATAAAATGACTTAAACAATTCGAATCGCACGATATGAGTCAATATAGGTTAAATGGGAGCAATCTTGTGTTGAAAATGACTTATTTACCCTTGGACATGTCATAAGCACTTTCAATATCGATTTGAATCAAACTCGATCAAACAGGAGAGGTTCTAGGTATAAAAAGACCTAAACACTTTGAATCGAACGATATGAGTCATTATAGGCCAAATAAGATCATTTTTGGGTAGAAAATGACGTATTTACCCTTGAGAATGTCATAAACCCCCTAACTACATCGATTTGAGACAAACTTGGTCAAATGGGAGAGATTCTAGGTATGGAATGACTTAAACACTTTGAATCAAAAAATATGAGTCATCATATGTCAAATGGGATCAGTTTTGGGTAGAAAATGACGTATTTACCCTTTAACATGTCATAAACACTTGAAATACATAATTTTAGTCAAACTCGGTCAAACGGGAGAGGTTTAGGGTGTAAAATCACTTAAATACTTTGAATGGGACGATATGAGTCAACATAGGTCAAATGGGATATGTTTTGGGTAGAAAATGACGTATTTACCCTTGAACATTTCATAAACACTTGGAATACATCGATTTGAGCCAAACTCGGTCAAATGGGAGAGGTACTATGTATTAAATGACCTATACACTTGGAATTAGACGATTTGAGTCAATAAAGGTCAATTGGGATCAGTTTGGGTAGAAAATGATGTATTTACCCTTAAACATGGCATAAACACTTGAAATACATCGATTTGAGTCAAACTCGGTCAAACAGGAGAGGTTTTGGGTATAAATTGACCTTAACACTTTGAATCGGACGATATGAGTCAATATAGGTCAAATAAGATCATTTTTGGGGAGAAATTGGTGTATTTACCCTTGAACATGTCATAAACACTTGAAATACATCGATTTAAGTCAAACTCGGCCAAATGGGAGAGGTTTTGGGTATGAAATGACCTATACACTTCGAATTGTACGACACCAGTTTATATAGGTCAAATGGGATCAGTTTTGGGTAGAAAATGACGTATTTACCCTTGAACATATCATAAACACTTGAAATACATTGATTTGAGTCAAACTCGATCAAATAGGAGAGGTTTTGTATAATAAATGACCTAAACACTTTGAATCGGACGGTATGAGTGAATATAGGTCAATTGGGATCAGTTTTCGGTTGAAAATGACATATTTACCCTTGAACATGTCATAAAAACTTGAAATACATCGATTTGAGTCAAACTCGGTCAAATGGGAGAGAGGTTTTGGGAATAAAATGACTTAAACAATTCGAATCGCACGATATGAGTCAATATAGGTTAAATGGGAGCAATCTTGTGTTGAAAATGACTTATTTACCCTTGGACATGTCATAACCACTTTCAATATCGATTTGAATCAAACTCGATCAAACAGGAGAGGTTCTAGGTATAAAAAGTCCTAAACACTTTGAATCGAACGATATGAGTCATTATAGGCCAAATAAGATCATTTTTGGGTAGAAAATGACGTATTTACCCTTGAGAATGTCATAAACACCCTAACTACATCGATTTGAGACAAACTTGGTCAAATGGGAGAGATTCTAGGTATGGAATGACTTAAACACTTTGAATCGAAAAATATGAGTCATCATATGTCAAATGGGATCAGTTTTGGGTAGAAAATGACGTATTTACCCTTTAACATGTCATAAACACTTGAAATACATAATTTTAGTCAAACTCGGTCAAACGGGAGAGGTTTAGGGTACAAAATCACTTAAATACTTTGAATGGGACGATATGAGTCAACATAGGTCAAATGGGATATGTTTTGGGTAGAAAATGACGTATTTACCCTTGAACATTTCATAAACACTTGGAATACATCGATTTGAGCCAAACTCGGTCAAATGGGAGAGGTACTATGTATTAAATGACCTATACACTTGGAATTAGACGATTTGAGTCAATAAAGGTCAATTGGGATCAGTTTTGGGTAGAAAATGATGTATTTACCCTTAAACATGGCATAAACACTTGAAATACATCGATTTGAGTCAAACTCGGTCAAACAGGAGAGGTTTTGGGTATAAATTGACCTTAACACTTTGAATCGGACGATATGAGTCAATATAGGTCAAATAAGATCATTTTTGGGGAGAAATTGGTGTATTTACCCTTGAACATGTCATAAACACTTGAAATACATCGATTTAAGTCAAACTCGGCCAAATGGGAGAGGTTTTGGGTATGAAATGACCTATACACTTCGAATTGTACGACACCAGTTTATATAGGTCAAATGGGATCAGTTTTGGGTAGAAAATGACGTATTTACCCTTGAACATATCATAAACACTTGAAATACATTGATTTGAGTCAAACTCGATCAAATAGGAGAGGTTTTGTATAATAAATGACCTAAACACTTTGAATCGGACGGTATGAGTGAATATAGGTCAATTGGGATCAGTTTTCGGTTGAAAATGACATATTTACCCTTGAACATGTCATAAAAACTTGAAATACATCGATTTGAGTCAAACTCGGTCAAATGGGAGAGAGGTTTTGGGAATAAAATGACTTAAACAATTCGAATCGCACGATATGAGTCAATATAGGTTAAATGGGAGCAATCTTGTGTTGAAAATGACTTATTTACCCTTGGACATGTCATAACCACTTTCAATATCGATTTGAATCAAACTCGATCAAACAGGAGAGGTTCTAGGTATAAAAAGTCCTAAACACTTTGAATCGAACGATATGAGTCATTATAGGCCAAATAAGATCATTTTTGGGTAGAAAATGACGTATTTACCCTTGAGAATGTCATAAACACCCTAACTACATCGATTTGAGACAAACTTGGTCAAATGGGAGAGATTCTAGGTATGGAATGACTTAAACACTTTGAATCGAAAAATATGAGTCATCATATGTCAAATGGGATCAGTTTTGGGTAGAAAATGACGTATTTACCCTTTAACATGTCATAAACACTTGAAATACATAATTTTAGTCAAACTCGGTCAAACGGGAGAGGTTTAGGGTACAAAATCACTTAAATACTTTGAATGGGACGATATGAGTCAACATAGGTCAAATGGGATATGTTTTGGGTAGAAAATGACGTATTTACCCTTGAACATTTCATAAACACTTGGAATACATCGATTTGAGCCAAACTCGGTCAAATGGGAGAGGTACTATGTATTAAATGACCTATACACTTGGAATTAGACGATTTGAGTCAATAAAGGTCAATTGGGATCAGTTTGGGTAGAAAATGATGTATTTACCCTTAAACATGGCATAAACACTTGAAATACATCGATTTGAGTCAAACTCGGTCAAACAGGAGAGGTTTTGGGTATAAATTGACCTTAACACTTTGAATCGGACGATATGAGTCAATATAGGTCAAATAAGATCATTTTTGGGGAGAAATTGGTGTATTTACCCTTGAACATGTCATAAACACTTGAAATACATCGATTTAAGTCAAACTCGGCCAAATGGGAGAGGTTTTGGGTATGAAATGACCTATACACTTCGAATTGTACGACACCAGTTTATATAGGTCAAATGGGATCAGTTTTGGGTAGAAAATGACGTATTTACCCTTGAACATATCATAAACACTTGAAATACATTGATTTGAGTCAAACTCGATCAAATAGGAGAGGTTTTGTATAATAAATGACCTAAACACTTTGAATCGGACGGTATGAGTGAATATAGGTCAATTGGGATCAGTTTTCGGTTGAAAATGACATATTTACCCTTGAACATGTCATAAAAACTTGAAATACATCGATTTGAGTCAAACTCGGTCAAATGGGAGAGAGGTTTTGGGAATAAAATGACTTAAACAATTCGAATCGCACGATATGAGTCAATATAGGTTAAATGGGAGCAATCTTGTGTTGAAAATGACTTATTTACCCTTGGACATGTCATAACCACTTTCAATATCGATTTGAATCAAACTCGATCAAACAGGAGAGGTTCTAGGTATAAAAAGTCCTAAACACTTTGAATCGAACGATATGAGTCATTATAGGCCAAATAAGATCATTTTTGGGTAGAAAATGACGTATTTACCCTTGAGAATGTCATAAACACCCTAACTACATCGATTTGAGACAAACTTGGTCAAATGGGAGAGATTCTAGGTATGGAATGACTTAAACACTTTGAATCGAAAAATATGAGTCATCATATGTCAAATGGGATCAGTTTTGGGTAGAAAATGACGTATTTACCCTTTAACATGTCATAAACACTTGAAATACATAATTTTAGTCAAACTCGGTCAAACGGGAGAGGTTTAGGGTACAAAATCACTTAAATACTTTGAATGGGACGATATGAGTCAACATAGGTCAAATGGGATATGTTTTGGGTAGAAAATGACGTATTTACCCTTGAACATTTCATAAACACTTGGAATACATCGATTTGAGCCAAACTCGGTCAAATGGGAGAGGTACTATGTATTAAATGACCTATACACTTGGAATTAGACGATTTGAGTCAATAAAGGTCAATTGGGATCAGTTTTGGGTAGAAAATGATGTATTTACCCTTAAACATGGCATAAACACTTGAAATACATCGATTTGAGTCAAACTCGGTCAAACAGGAGAGGTTTTGGGTATAAATTGACCTTAACACTTTGAATCGGACGATATGAGTCAATATAGGTCAAATAAGATCATTTTTGGGGAGAAATTGGTGTATTTACCCTTGAACATGTCATAAACACTTGAAATACATCGATTTAAGTCAAACTCGGCCAAATGGGAGAGGTTTTGGGTATGAAATGACCTATACACTTCGAATTGTACGACACCAGTTTATATAGGTCAAATGGGATCAGTTTTGGGTAGAAAATGACGTATTTACCCTTGAACATATAATAAACACTTGAAATACATTGATTTGAGTCAAACTCGATCAAATAGGAGAGGTTTTGTATAATAAATGACCTAAACACTTTGAATCGGACGGTATGAGTGAATATAGGTCAATTGGGATCAGTTTTCGGTTGAAAATGACATATTTACCCTTGAACATGTCATAAAAACTTGAAATACAGCGATTTGAGTCAAACTCGGTCAAATGGGAGAGAGGTTTTGGGAATAAAATGACTTAAACAATTCGAATCGCACGATATGAGTCAATATAGGTTAAATGGGAGCAATCTTGTGTTAAAAATGACTTATTTACCCTTGGACATGTCATAACCACTTTCAATATCGATTTGAATCAAACTCGATCAAACGGGAGAGGTTCTAGGTATAAAAAGACCTAAACACTTTGAATCGAACGATATGATTCATTATAGGCCAAATAAGATCATTTTTGGGTAGAAAATGACGTATTTACCCTTGAGAATGTCATAAACACCCTAACTACATCGATTTGAGACAAACTTGGTCAAATGGGAGAGATTCTAGGTATGGAATGACTTAAACACTTTGAATCGAAAAATATGAGTCATCATATGTCAAATGAGATCAGTTTTGGGTAGAAAATGACATATTTACCCTTTAACATGTCATAAACACTTGAAATACATAATTTTAGTCAAACTCGGTCAAACGGGAGAGGTTTAGGGTGTAAAATCACTTAAATACTTTGAATGGGACGATATGAGTCAACATAGGTCAAATGGGATATGTTTTGGGTAGAAAATGACGTATTTACCCTTGAACATTTCATAAACACTTGGAATACATCGATTTGAGCCAAACTCGGTCAAATGGGAGAGGTACTATGTATTAAATGACCTATACACTTGGAATTAGACGATTTGAGTCAATAAAGGTCAATTGGGATCAGTTTTGGGTAGAAAATGATGTATTTACCCTTAAACATGGCATAAACACTTGAAATACATCGATTTGAGTCAAACTCGGTCAAACAGGAGAGGTTTTGGGTATAAATTGACCTTAACACTTTGAATCGGACGATATGAGTCAATATAGGTCAAATAAGATCATTTTTGGGGAGAAATTGGTGAATTTACCCTTGAACATGTCATAAACACTTGAAATACATCGATTTAAGTCAAACTCGGCCAAATGGGAGAGGTTTTGGGTATGAAATGACCTATACACTTCGAATTGTACGACACCAGTTTATATAGGTCAAATGGGATCAGTTTTGGGTAGAAAATGACGTATTTACCCTTGAACATATCATAAACACTTGAAATACATTGATTTGAGTCAAACTCGATCAAATAGGAGAGGTTTTGTATAATAAATGACCTAAACACTTTGAATCGGACGGTATGAGTGAATATAGGTCAATTGGGATCAGTTTTCGGTTGAAAATGACATATTTACCCTTGAACATGTCATAAAAACTTGAAATACAGCGATTTGAGTCAAACTCGGTCAAATGGGAGAGAGGTTTTGGGAATAAAATGACTTAAACAATTCGAATCGCACGATATGAGTCAATATAGGTTGAATGGGAGCAATCTTGTGTTGAAAATGACTTATTTACCCTTGGACATGTCATAACCACTTTCAATATCGATTTGAATCAAACTCGATCAAACGGGAGAGGTTATAGGTATAAAAAGACCTAAACACTTTGAATCGAACGATATGAGTCATTATAGGCCAAATAAGATCATTTTTGGGTAGAAAATGACGTATTTACCCTTGAGAATGTCATAAACCCCCTAACTACATCGATTTGAGACAAACTTGGTCAAATGGGAGAGATTCTAGGTATGGAATGACTTAAACACTTTGAATCGAAAAATATGAGTCATCATATGTCAAATGGGATCAGTTTTGGGTAGAAAATGACGTATTTACCCTTTAACATGTCATAAACACTTGAAATACATAATTTTAGTCAAACTCGGTCAAACGGGAGAGGTTTAGGGTGTAAAATCACTTAAATACTTTGAATGGGACGATATGAGTCAACATAGGTCAAATGGGATATGTTTTGGGTAGAAAATGACGTATTTACCCTTGAACATTTCATAAACACTTGGAATACATCGATTTGAGCCAAACTCGGTCAAATGGGAGAGGTACTATGTATTAAATGACCTATACACTTGGAATTAGACGATTTGAGTCAATAAAGGTCAATTGGGATCAGTTTTGGGTAGAAAATGATGTATTTACCCTTAAACATGGCATAAACACTTGAAATACATCGATTTGAGTCAAACTCGGTCAAACAGGAGAGGTTTTGGGTATAAATTGACCTTAACACTTTGAATCGGACGATATGAGTCAATATAGGTCAAATAAGATCATTTTTGGGGAGAAATTGGTGTATTTACCCTTGAACATGTCATAAACACTTGAAATACATCGATTTAAGTCAAACTCGGCCAAATGGGAGAGGTTTTGGGTATGAAATGACCTATACACTTCGAATTGTACGACACCAGTTTATATAGGTCAAATGGGATCAGTTTTGGGTAGAAAATGACGTATTTACCCTTGAACATATCATAAACACTTGAAATACATTGATTTGAGTCAAACTCGATCAAATAGGAGAGGTTTTGTATAATAAATGACCTAAACACTTTGAATCGGACGGTATGAGTGAATATAGGTCAATTGGGATCAGTTTTCGGTTGAAAATGACATATTTACCCTTGAACATGTCATAAAAACTTGAAATACATCGATTTGAGTCAAACTCGGTCAAATGGGAGAGAGGTTTTGGGAATAAAATGACTTAAACAATTCGAATCGCACGATATGAGTCAATATAGGTTAAATGGGAGCAATCTTGTGTTGAAAATGACTTATTTACCCTTGGACATGTCATAACCACTTTCAATATCGATTTGAATCAAACTCGATCAAACAGGAGAGGTTCTAGGTATAAAAAGTCCTAAACACTTTGAATCGAACGATATGAGTCATTATAGGCCAAATAAGATCATTTTTGGGTAGAAAATGACGTATTTACCCTTGAGAATGTCATAAACACCCTAACTACATCGATTTGAGACAAACTTGGTCAAATGGGAGAGATTCTAGGTATGGAATGACTTAAACACTTTGAATCGAAAAATATGAGTCATCATATGTCAAATGGGATCAGTTTTGGGTAGAAAATGACGTATTTACCCTTTAACATGTCATAAACACTTGAAATACATAATTTTAGTCAAACTCGGTCAAACGGGAGAGGTTTAGGGTACAAAATCACTTAAATACTTTGAATGGGACGATATGAGTCAACATAGGTCAAATGGGATATGTTTTGGGTAGAAAATGACGTATTTACCCTTGAACATTTCATAAACACTTGGAATACATCGATTTGAGCCAAACTCGGTCAAATGGGAGAGGTACTATGTATTAAATGACCTATACACTTGGAATTAGACGATTTGAGTCAATAAAGGTCAATTGGGATCAGTTTTGGGTAGAAAATGATGTATTTACCCTTAAACATGGCATAAACACTTGAAATACATCGATTTGAGTCAAACTCGGTCAAACAGGAGAGGTTTTGGGTATAAATTGACCTTAACACTTTGAATCGGACGATATGAGTCAATATAGGTCAAATAAGATCATTTTTGGGGAGAAATTGGTGTATTTACCCTTGAACATGTCATAAACACTTGAAATACATCGATTTAAGTCAAACTCGGCCAAATGGGAGAGGTTTTGGGTATGAAATGACCTATACACTTCGAATTGTACGACACCAGTTTATATAGGTCAAATGGGATCAGTTTTGGGTAGAAAATGACGTATTTACCCTTGAACATATCATAAACACTTGAAATACATTGATTTGAGTCAAACTCGATCAAATAGGAGAGGTTTTGTATAATAAATGACCTAAACACTTTGAATCGGACGGTATGAGTGAATATAGGTCAATTGGGATCAGTTTTCGGTTGAAAATGACATATTTACCCTTGAACATGTCATAAAAACTTGAAATACAGCGATTTGAGTCAAACTCGGTCAAATGGGAGAGAGGTTTTGGGAATAAAATGACTTAAACAATTCGAATCGCACGATATGAGTCAATATAGGTTAAATGGGAGCAATCTTGTGTTAAAAATGACTTATTTACCCTTGGACATGTCATAACCACTTTCAATATCGATTTGAATCAAACTCGATCAACCGAGAGAGGTTCTAGGTATAAAAAGACCTAAACACTTCGAATCGAACGATATGAGTCATTATAGGTCAAATAAGATCATTTTTGGGTAGAAAATGAGGTATTTACCCTTGAGAATGTCATAAACACCCTAACTACTTCGATTTGAGACAAACTTGGTCAAATGGGAGAGATTCTAGGTATGGAATGACTTAAACACTTTGAATCGAAAAATATGAGTCAACGTATGTCAAATGGGATCAGTTTTGGGTAGAAAATGACGTATTTACCCTTTAACATGTCATAAACACTTGAAATACATAATTTTAGTCAAACTCGGTCAAACGGGAGAGGTTTAGGGTGTAAAATCACTTAAATACTTTGAATGGGACGATATGAGTCAACATAGGTCAAATGGGATATGTTTTGGGTAGAAAATGACGTATTTACCCTTGAACATTTCATAAACACTTGGAATACATCGATTTGAGCCAAACTCGGTCAAATGGGAGAGGTACTATGTATTAAATGACCTATACACTTGGAATTAGACGATTTGAGTCAATAAAGGTCAATTGGGATCAGTTTTGGGTAGAAAATGATGTATTTACCCTTAAACATGGCATAAACACTTGAAATACATCGATTTGAGTCAAACTCGGTCAAACAGGAGAGGTTTTGGGTATAAATTGACCTTAACACTTTGAATCGGACGATATGAGTCAATATAGGTCAAATAAGATCATTTTTGGGGAGAAATTGGTGTATTTACCCTTGAACATGTCATAAACACTTGAAATACATCGATTTAAGTCAAACTTGGCCAAATGGGAGAGGTTTTGGGTATGAAATGACCTATACACTTCGAATTGTACGACACCAGTTTATATAGGTCAAATGGGATCAGTTTTGGGTAGAAAATGACGTATTTACCCTTGAACATATCATAAACACTTGAAATACATTGATTTGAGTCAAACTCGATCAAATAGGAGAGGTTTTGTATAATAAATGACCTAAACACTTTGAATCGGACGGTATGAGTGAATATAGGTCAATTGGGATCAGTTTTCGGTTGAAAATGACATATTTACCCTTGAACATGTCATAAAAACTTGAAATACAGCGATTTGAGTCAAACTCGGTCAAATGGGAGAGAGGTTTTGGGAATAAAATGACTTAAACAATTCGAATCGCACGATATGAGTCAATATAGGTTAAATGGGAGCAATCTTGTGTTAAAAATGACTTATTTACCCTTGGACATGTCATAACCACTTTCAATATCGATTTGAATCAAACTCGATCAACCGAGAGAGGTTCTAGGTATAAAAAGACCTAAACACTTCGAATCGAACGATATGAGTCATTATAGGTCAAATAAGATCATTTTTGGGTAGAAAATGAGGTATTTACCCTTGAGAATGTCATAAACACCCTAACTACTTCGATTTGAGACAAACTTGGTCAAATGGGAGAGATTCTAGGTATGGAATGACTTAAACACTTTGAATCGAAAAATATGAGTCAACGTATGTCAAATGGGATCAGTTTTGGGTAGAAAATGACGTATTTACCCTTTAACATGTCATAAACACTTGAAATACATAATTTTAGTCAAACTCGGTCAAACGGGAGAGGTTTAGGGTGTAAAATCACTTAAATACTTTGAATGGGACGATATGAGTCAACATAGGTCAAATGGGATATGTTTTGGGTAGAAAATGACGTATTTACCCTTGAACATTTCATAAACACTTGGAATACATCGATTTGAGCCAAACTCGGTCAAATGGGAGAGGTACTATGTATTAAATGACCTATACACTTGGAATTAGACGATTTGAGTCAATAAAGGTCAATTGGGATCAGTTTTGGGTAGAAAATGATGTATTTACCCTTAAACATGGCATAAACACTTGAAATACATCGATTTGAGTCAAACTCGGTCAAACAGGAGAGGTTTTGGGTATAAATTGACCTTAACACTTTGAATCGGACGATATGAGTCAATATAGGTCAAATAAGATCATTTTTGGGGAGAAATTGGTGTATTTACCCTTGAACATGTCATAAACACTTGAAATACATCGATTTAAGTCAAACTCGGCCAAATGGGAGAGGTTTTGGGTATGAAATGACCTATACACTTCGAATTGTACGACACCAGTTTATATAGGTCAAATGGGATCAGTTTTGGGTAGAAAATGACGTATTTACCCTTGAACATATCATAAACACTTGAAATACATTGATTTGAGTCAAACTCGATCAAATAGGAGAGGTTTTGTATAATAAATGACCTAAACACTTTGAATCGGACGGTATGAGTGAATATAGGTCAATTGGGATCAGTTTTCGGTTGAAAATGACATATTTACCCTTGAACATGTCATAAAAACTTGAAATACATCGATTTGAGTCAAACTCGGTCAAATGGGAGAGAGGTTTTGGGAATAAAATGACTTAAACAATTCGAATCGCACGATATGAGTCAATATAGGTTAAATGGGAGCAATCTTGTGTTGAAAATGACTTATTTACCCTTGGACATGTCATAACCACTTTCAATATCGATTTGAATCAAACTCGATCAAACAGGAGAGGTTCTAGGTATAAAAAGTCCTAAACACTTTGAATCGAACGATATGAGTCATTATAGGCCAAATAAGATCATTTTTGGGTAGAAAATGACGTATTTACCCTTGAGAATGTCATAAACACCCTAACTACATCGATTTGAGACAAACTTGGTCAAATGGGAGAGATTCTAGGTATGGAATGACTTAAACACTTTGAATCGAAAAATATGAGTCATCATATGTCAAATGGGATCAGTTTTGGGTAGAAAATGACGTATTTACCCTTTAACATGTCATAAACACTTGAAATACATAATTTTAGTCAAACTCGGTCAAACGGGAGAGGTTTAGGGTACAAAATCACTTAAATACTTTGAATGGGACGATATGAGTCAACATAGGTCAAATGGGATATGTTTTGGGTAGAAAATGACGTATTTACCCTTGAACATTTCATAAACACTTGGAATACATCGATTTGAGCCAAACTCGGTCAAATGGGAGAGGTACTATGTATTAAATGACCTATACACTTGGAATTAGACGATTTGAGTCAATAAAGGTCAATTGGGATCAGTTTTGGGTAGAAAATGATGTATTTACCCTTAAACATGGCATAAACACTTGAAATACATCGATTTGAGTCAAACTCGGTCAAACAGGAGAGGTTTTGGGTATAAATTGACCTTAACACTTTGAATCGGACGATATGAGTCAATATAGGTCAAATAAGATCATTTTTGGGGAGAAATTGGTGTATTTACCCTTGAACATGTCATAAACACTTGAAATACATCGATTTAAGTCAAACTCGGCCAAATGGGAGAGGTTTTGGGTATGAAATGACCTATACACTTCGAATTGTACGACACCAGTTTATATAGGTCAAATGGGATCAGTTTTGGGTAGAAAATGACGTATTTACCCTTGAACATATCATAAACACTTGAAATACATTGATTTGAGTCAAACTCGATCAAATAGGAGAGGTTTTGTATAATAAATGACCTAAACACTTTGAATCGGACGGTATGAGTGAATATAGGTCAATTGGGATCAGTTTTCGGTTGAAAATGACATATTTACCCTTGAACATGTCATAAAAACTTGAAATACATCGATTTGAGTCAAACTCGGTCAAATGGGAGAGAGGTTTTGGGAATAAAATGACTTAAACAATTCGAATCGCACGATATGAGTCAATATAGGTTAAATGGGAGCAATCTTGTGTTGAAAATGACTTATTTACCCTTGGACATGTCATAACCACTTTCAATATCGATTTGAATCAAACTCGATCAAACAGGAGAGGTTCTAGGTATAAAAAGTCCTAAACACTTTGAATCGAACGATATGAGTCATTATAGGCCAAATAAGATCATTTTTGGGTAGAAAATGACGTATTTACCCTTGAGAATGTCATAAACACCCTAACTACATCGATTTGAGACAAACTTGGTCAAATGGGAGAGATTCTAGGTATGGAATGACTTAAACACTTTGAATCGAAAAATATGAGTCATCATATGTCAAATGGGATCAGTTTTGGGTAGAAAATGACGTATTTACCCTTTAACATGTCATAAACACTTGAAATACATAATTTTAGTCAAACTCGGTCAAACGGGAGAGGTTTAGGGTACAAAATCACTTAAATACTTTGAATGGGACGATATGAGTCAACATAGGTCAAATGGGATATGTTTTGGGTAGAAAATGACGTATTTACCCTTGAACATTTCATAAACACTTGGAATACATCGATTTGAGCCAAACTCGGTCAAATGGGAGAGGTACTATGTATTAAATGACCTATACACTTGGAATTAGACGATTTGAGTCAATAAAGGTCAATTGGGATCAGTTTTGGGTAGAAAATGATGTATTTACCCTTAAACATGGCATAAACACTTGAAATACATCGATTTGAGTCAAACTCGGTCAAACAGGAGAGGTTTTGGGTATAAATTGACCTTAACACTTTGAATCGGACGATATGAGTCAATATAGGTCAAATAAGATCATTTTTGGGGAGAAATTGGTGTATTTAGCCTTGAACATGTCATAAACACTTGAAATACATCGATTTAAGTCAAACTCGGCCAAATGGGAGAGGTTTTGGGTATGAAATGACCTATACACTTCGAATTGTACGACACCAGTTTATATAGGTCAAATGGGATCAGTTTTGGGTAGAAAATAACGTATTTACCCTTGAACATATCATAAACACTTGAAATACATTGATTTGAGTCAAACTCGATCAAATAGGAGAGGTTTTGTATAATAAATGACCTAAACACTTTGAATCGGACGGTATGAGTGAATATAGGTCAATTGGGATCAGTTTTCGGTTGAAAATGACATATTTACCCTTGAACATGTCATAAAAACTTGAAATACAGCGATTTGAGTCAAACTCGGTCAAATGGGAGAGAGGTTTTGGGAATAAAATGACTTAAACAATTCGAATCGCACGATATGAGTCAATATAGGTTGAATGGGAGCAATCTTGTGTTGAAAATGACTTATTTACCCTTGGACATGTCATAACCACTTTCAATATCGATTTGAATCAAACTCGATCAAACGGGAGAGGTTATAGGTATAAAAAGACCTAAACACTTTGAATCGAACGATATGAGTCATTATAGGCCAAATAAGATCATTTTTGGGTAGAAAATGACGTATTTACCCTTGAGAATGTCATAAACCCCCTAACTACATCGATTTGAGACAAACTTGGTCAAATGGGAGAGATTCTAGGTATGGAATGACTTAAACACTTTGAATCGAAAAATATGAGTCATCATATGTCAAATGGGATCAGTTTTGGGTAGAAAATGACGTATTTACCCTTTAACATGTCATAAACACTTGAAATACATAATTTTAGTCAAACTCGGTCAAACGGGAGAGGTTTAGGGTGTAAAATCACTTAAATACTTTGAATGGGACGATATGAGTCAACATAGGTCAAATGGGATATGTTTTGGGTAGAAAATGACGTATTTACCCTTGAACATTTCATAAACACTTGGAATACATCGATTTGAGCCAAACTCGGTCAAATGGGAGAGGTACTATGTATTAAATGACCTATACACTTGGAATTAGACGATTTGAGTCAATAAAGGTCAATTGGGATCAGTTTGGGTAGAAAATGATGTATTTACCCTTAAACATGGCATAAACACTTGAAATACATCGATTTGAGTCAAACTCGGTCAAACAGGAGAGGTTTTGGGTATAAATTGACCTTAACACTTTGAATCGGACGATATGAGTCAATATAGGTCAAATAAGATCATTTTTGGGGAGAAATTGGTGTATTTACCCTTGAACATGTCATAAACACTTGAAATACATCGATTTAAGTCAAACTCGGCCAAATGGGAGAGGTTTTGGGTATGAAATGACCTATACACTTCGAATTGTACGACACCAGTTTATATAGGTCAAATGGGATCAGTTTTGGGTAGAAAATGACGTATTTACCCTTGAACATATCATAAACACTTGAAATACATTGATTTGAGTCAAACTCGATCAAATAGGAGAGGTTTTGTATAATAAATGACCTAAACACTTTGAATCGGACGGTATGAGTGAATATAGGTCAATTGGGATCAGTTTTCGGTTGAAAATGACATATTTACCCTTGAACATGTCATAAAAACTTGAAATACATCGATTTGAGTCAAACTCGGTCAAATGGGAGAGAGGTTTTGGGAATAAAATGACTTAAACAATTCGAATCGCACGATATGAGTCAATATAGGTTGAATGGGAGCAATCTTGTGTTGAAAATGACTTATTTACCCTTGGACATGTCATAACCACTTTCAATATCGATTTGAATCAAACTCGATCAAACGGGAGAGGTTATAGGTATAAAAAGACCTAAACACTTTGAATCGAACGATATGAGTCATTATAGGCCAAATAAGATCATTTTTGGGTAGAAAATGACGTATTTACCCTTGAGAATGTCATAAACCCCCTAACTACATCGATTTGAGACAAACTTGGTCAAATGGGAGAGATTCTAGGTATGGAATGACTTAAACACTTTGAATCGAAAAATATGAGTCATCATATGTCAAATGGGATCAGTTTTGGGTAGAAAATGACGTATTTACCCTTTAACATGTCATAAACACTTGAAATACATAATTTTAGTCAAACTCGGTCAAACGGGAGAGGTTTAGGGTGTAAAATCACTTAAATACTTTGAATGGGACGATATGAGTCAACATAGGTCAAATGGGATATGTTTTGGGTAGAAAATGACGTATTTACCCTTGAACATTTCATAAACACTTGGAATACATCGATTTGAGCCAAACTCGGTCAAATGGGAGAGGTACTATGTATTAAATGACCTATACACTTGGAATTAGACGATTTGAGTCAATAAAGGTCAATTGGGATCAGTTTGGGTAGAAAATGATGTATTTACCCTTAAACATGGCATAAACACTTGAAATACATCGATTTGAGTCAAACTCGGTCAAACAGGAGAGGTTTTGGGTATAAATTGACCTTAACACTTTGAATCGGACGATATGAGTCAATATAGGTCAAATAAGATCATTTTTGGGGAGAAATTGGTGTATTTACCCTTGAACATGTCATAAACACTTGAAATACATCGATTTAAGTCAAACTCGGCCAAATGGGAGAGGTTTTGGGTATGAAATGACCTATACACTTCGAATTGTACGACACCAGTTTATATAGGTCAAATGGGATCAGTTTTGGGTAGAAAATGACGTATTTACCCTTGAACATATCATAAACACTTGAAATACATTGATTTGAGTCAAACTCGATCAAATAGGAGAGGTTTTGTATAATAAATGACCTAAACACTTTGAATCGGACGGTATGAGTGAATATAGGTCAATTGGGATCAGTTTTCGGTTGAAAATGACATATTTACCCTTGAACATGTCATAAAAACTTGAAATACATCGATTTGAGTCAAACTCGGTCAAATGGGAGAGAGGTTTTGGGAATAAAATGACTTAAACAATTCGAATCGCACGATATGAGTCAATATAGGTTAAATGGGAGCAATCTTGTGTTGAAAATGACTTATTTACCCTTGGACATGTCATAACCACTTTCAATATCGATTTGAATCAAACTCGATCAAACAGGAGAGGTTCTAGGTATAAAAAGTCCTAAACACTTTGAATCGAACGATATGAGTCATTATAGGCCAAATAAGATCATTTTTGGGTAGAAAATGACGTATTTACCCTTGAGAATGTCATAAACACCCTAACTACATCGATTTGAGACAAACTTGGTCAAATGGGAGAGATTCTAGGTATGGAATGACTTAAACACTTTGAATCGAAAAATATGAGTCATCATATGTCAAATGGGATCAGTTTTGGGTAGAAAATGACGTATTTACCCTTTAACATGTCATAAACACTTGAAATACATAATTTTAGTCAAACTCGGTCAAACGGGAGAGGTTTAGGGTACAAAATCACTTAAATACTTTGAATGGGACGATATGAGTCAACATAGGTCAAATGGGATATGTTTTGGGTAGAAAATGACGTATTTACCCTTGAACATTTCATAAACACTTGGAATACATCGATTTGAGCCAAACTCGGTCAAATGGGAGAGGTACTATGTATTAAATGACCTATACACTTGGAATTAGACGATTTGAGTCAATAAAGGTCAATTGGGATCAGTTTTGGGTAGAAAATGATGTATTTACCCTTAAACATGGCATAAACACTTGAAATACATCGATTTGAGTCAAACTCGGTCAAACAGGAGAGGTTTTGGGTATAAATTGACCTTAACACTTTGAATCGGACGATATGAGTCAATATAGGTCAAATAAGATCATTTTTGGGGAGAAATTGGTGTATTTACCCTTGAACATGTCATAAACACTTGAAATACATCGATTTAAGTCAAACTCGGCCAAATGGGAGAGGTTTTGGGTATGAAATGACCTATACACTTCGAATTGTACGACACCAGTTTATATAGGTCAAATGGGATCAGTTTTGGGTAGAAAATGACGTATTTACCCTTGAACATATCATAAACACTTGAAATACATTGATTTGAGTCAAACTCGATCAAATAGGAGAGGTTTTGTATAATAAATGACCTAAACACTTTGAATCGGACGGTATGAGTGAATATAGGTCAATTGGGATCAGTTTTCGGTTGAAAATGACATATTTACCCTTGAACATGTCATAAAAACTTGAAATACAGCGATTTGAGTCAAACTCGGTCAAATGGGAGAGAGGTTTTGGGAATAAAATGACTTAAACAATTCGAATCGCACGATATGAGTCAATATAGGTTAAATGGGAGCAATCTTGTGTTAAAAATGACTTATTTACCCTTGGACATGTCATAACCACTTTCAATATCGATTTGAATCAAACTCGATCAAACGGGAGAGGTTTTAGGTATAAAAAGACCTAAACACTTTGAATCGAACGATATGATTCATTATAGGCCAAATAAGATCATTTTTGGGTAGAAAATGACGTATTTACCCTTGAGAATGTCATAAACACCCTAACTACATCGATTTGAGACAAACTTGGTCAAATGGGAGAGATTCTAGGTATGGAATGACTTAAACACTTTGAATCGAAAAATATGAGTCATCATATGTCAAATGAGATCAGTTTTGGGTAGAAAATGACATATTTACCCTTTAACATGTCATAAACACTTGAAATACATAATTTTAGTCAAACTCGGTCAAACGGGAGAGGTTTAGGGTGTAAAATCACTTAAATACTTTGAATGGGACGATATGAGTCAACATAGGTCAAATGGGATATGTTTTGGGTAGAAAATGACGTATTTACCCTTGAACATTTCATAAACACTTGGAATACATCGATTTGAGCCAAACTCGGTCAAATGGGAGAGGTACTATGTATTAAATGACCTATACACTTGGAATTAGACGATTTGAGTCAATAAAGGTCAATTGGGATCAGTTTTGGGTAGAAAATGATGTATTTACCCTTAAACATGGCATAAACACTTGAAATACATCGATTTGAGTCAAACTCGGTCAAACAGGAGAGGTTTTGGGTATAAATTGACCTTAACACTTTGAATCGGACGATATGAGTCAATATAGGTCAAATAAGATCATTTTTGGGGAGAAATTGGTGAATTTACCCTTGAACATGTCATAAACACTTGAAATACATCGATTTAAGTCAAACTCGGCCAAATGGGAGAGGTTTTGGGTATGAAATGACCTATACACTTCGAATTGTACGACACCAGTTTATATAGGTCAAATGGGATCAGTTTTGGGTAGAAAATGACGTATTTACCCTTGAACATATCATAAACACTTGAAATACATTGATTTGAGTCAAACTCGATCAAATAGGAGAGGTTTTGTATAATAAATGACCTAAACACTTTGAATCGGACGGTATGAGTGAATATAGGTCAATTGGGATCAGTTTTCGGTTGAAAATGACATATTTACCCTTGAACATGTCATAAAAACTTGAAATACAGCGATTTGAGTCAAACTCGGTCAAATGGGAGAGAGGTTTTGGGAATAAAATGACTTAAACAATTCGAATCGCACGATATGAGTCAATATAGGTTAAATGGGAGCAATCTTGTGTTAAAAATGACTTATTTACCCTTGGACATGTCATAACCACTTTCAATATCGATTTGAATCAAACTCGATCAAACGGGAGAGGTTTTAGGTATAAAAAGACCTAAACACTTTGAATCGAACGATATGATTCATTATAGGCCAAATAAGATCATTTTTGGGTAGAAAATGACGTATTTACCCTTGAGAATGTCATAAACACCCTAACTACATCGATTTGAGACAAACTTGGTCAAATGGGAGAGATTCTAGGTATGGAATGACTTAAACACTTTGAATCGAAAAATATGAGTCATCATATGTCAAATGAGATCAGTTTTGGGTAGAAAATGACATATTTACCCTTTAACATGTCATAAACACTTGAAATACATAATTTTAGTCAAACTCGGTCAAACGGGAGAGGTTTAGGGTGTAAAATCACTTAAATACTTTGAATGGGACGATATGAGTCAACATAGGTCAAATGGGATATGTTTTGGGTAGAAAATGACGTATTTACCCTTGAACATTTCATAAACACTTGGAATACATCGATTTGAGCCAAACTCGGTCAAATGGGAGAGGTACTATGTATTAAATGACCTATACACTTGGAATTAGACGATTTGAGTCAATAAAGGTCAATTGGGATCAGTTTGGGTAGAAAATGATGTATTTACCCTTAAACATGGCATAAACACTTGAAATACATCGATTTGAGTCAAACTCGGTCAAACAGGAGAGGTTTTGGGTATAAATTGACCTTAACACTTTGAATCGGACGATATGAGTCAATATAGGTCAAATAAGATCATTTTTGGGGAGAAATTGGTGAATTTACCCTTGAACATGTCATAAACACTTGAAATACATCGATTTAAGTCAAACTCGGCCAAATGGGAGAGGTTTTGGGTATGAAATGACCTATACACTTCGAATTGTACGACACCAGTTTATATAGGTCAAATGGGATCAGTTTTGGGTAGAAAATGACGTATTTACCCTTGAACATATCATAAACACTTGAAATACATTGATTTGAGTCAAACTCGATCAAATAGGAGAGGTTTTGTATAATAAATGACCTAAACACTTTGAATCGGACGGTATGAGTGAATATAGGTCAATTGGGATCAGTTTTCGGTTGAAAATGACATATTTACCCTTGAACATGTCATAAAAACTTGAAATACAGCGATTTGAGTCAAACTCGGTCAAATGGGAGAGAGGTTTTGGGAATAAAATGACTTAAACAATTCGAATCGCACGATATGAGTCAATATAGGTTAAATGGGAGCAATCTTGTGTTAAAAATGACTTATTTACCCTTGGACATGTCATAACCACTTTCAATATCGATTTGAATCAAACTCGATCAAACGGGAGAGGTTTTAGGTATAAAAAGACCTAAACACTTTGAATCGAACGATATGATTCATTATAGGCCAAATAAGATCATTTTTGGGTAGAAAATGACGTATTTACCCTTGAGAATGTCATAAACACCCTAACTACATCGATTTGAGACAAACTTGGTCAAATGGGAGAGATTCTAGGTATGGAATGACTTAAACACTTTGAATCGAAAAATATGAGTCATCATATGTCAAATGAGATCAGTTTTGGGTAGAAAATGACATATTTACCCTTTAACATGTCATAAACACTTGAAATACATAATTTTAGTCAAACTCGGTCAAACGGGAGAGGTTTAGGGTGTAAAATCACTTAAATACTTTGAATGGGACGATATGAGTCAACATAGGTCAAATGGGATATGTTTTGGGTAGAAAATGACGTATTTACCCTTGAACATTTCATAAACACTTGGAATACATCGATTTGAGCCAAACTCGGTCAAATGGGAGAGGTACTATGTATTAAATGACCTATACACTTGGAATTAGACGATTTGAGTCAATAAAGGTCAATTGGGATCAGTTTGGGTAGAAAATGATGTATTTACCCTTAAACATGGCATAAACACTTGAAATACATCGATTTGAGTCAAACTCGGTCAAACAGGAGAGGTTTTGGGTATAAATTGACCTTAACACTTTGAATCGGACGATATGAGTCAATATAGGTCAAATAAGATCATTTTTGGGGAGAAATTGGTGTATTTACCCTTGAACATGTCATAAACACTTGAAATACATCGATTTAAGTCAAACTCGGCCAAATGGGAGAGGTTTTGGGTATGAAATGACCTATACACTTCGAATTGTACGACACCAGTTTATATAGGTCAAATGGGATCAGTTTTGGGTAGAAAATGACGTATTTACCCTTGAACATATCATAAACACTTGAAATACATTGATTTGAGTCAAACTCGATCAAATAGGAGAGGTTTTGTATAATAAATGACCTAAACACTTTGAATCGGACGGTATGAGTGAATATAGGTCAATTGGGATCAGTTTTCGGTTGAAAATGACATATTTACCCTTGAACATGTCATAAAAACTTGAAATACAGCGATTTGAGTCAAACTCGGTCAAATGGGAGAGAGGTTTTGGGAATAAAATGACTTAAACAATTCGAATCGCACGATATGAGTCAATATAGGTTGAATGGGAGCAATCTTGTGTTGAAAATGACTTATTTACCCTTGGACATGTCATAACCACTTTCAATATCGATTTGAATCAAACTCGATCAAACGGGAGAGGTTATAGGTATAAAAAGACCTAAACACTTTGAATCGAACGATATGAGTCATTATAGGCCAAATAAGATCATTTTTGGGTAGAAAATGACGTATTTACCCTTGAGAATGTCATAAACACCCTAACTACATCGATTTGAGACAAACTTGGTCAAATGGGAGAGATTCTAGGTATGGAATGACTTAAACACTTTGAATCGAAAAATATGAGTCATCATATGTCAAATGGGATCAGTTTTGGGTAGAAAATGACGTATTTACCCTTTAACATGTCATAAACACTTGAAATACATAATTTTAGTCAAACTCGGTCAAACGGGAGAGGTTTAGGGTATAAAATCACTTAAATACTTTGAATGGGACGATATGAGTCAACATAGGTCAAATGGGATATGTTTTGGGTAGAAAATGACGTATTTACCCTTGAACATTTCATAAACACTTGGAATACATCGATTTGAGCCAAACTCGGTCAAATGGGAGAGGTACTATGTATTAAATGACCTATACACTTGGAATTAGACGATTTGAGTCAATAAAGGTCAATTGGGATCAGTTTGGGTAGAAAATGATGTATTTACCCTTAAACATGGCATAAACACTTGAAATACATCGATTTGAGTCAAACTCGGTCAAACAGGAGAGGTTTTGGGTATAAATTGACCTTAACACTTTGAATCGGACGATATGAGTCAATATAGGTCAAATAAGATCATTTTTGGGGAGAAATTGGTGTATTTACCCTTGAACATGTCATAAACACTTGAAATACATCGATTTAAGTCAAACTCGGCCAAATGGGAGAGGTTTTGGGTATGAAATGACCTATACACTTCGAATTGTACGACACCAGTTTATATAGGTCAAATGGGATCAGTTTTGGGTAGAAAATGACGTATTTACCCTTGAACATATCATAAACACTTGAAATACATTGATTTGAGTCAAACTCGATCAAATAGGAGAGGTTTTGTATAATAAATGACCTAAACACTTTGAATCGGACGGTATGAGTGAATATAGGTCAATTGGGATCAGTTTTCGGTTGAAAATGACATATTTACCCTTGAACATGTCATAAAAACTTGAAATACAGCGATTTGAGT
This sequence comes from Dysphania ambrosioides, assembly GCA_026401315.1. Lineage (NCBI taxonomy): Eukaryota > Viridiplantae > Streptophyta > Magnoliopsida > Caryophyllales > Amaranthaceae > Dysphania > Dysphania ambrosioides. The sequence continues at coordinate 8,996,576 of CM048668.1, read as the reverse complement.
CAAACTCGGTCAAATGGGAGAGAGGTTTTGGGAATAAAATGACTTAAACAATTCGAATCGCACGATATGAGTCAATATAGGTTAAGTGGGAGCAATCTTGTGTTGAAAATGACTTATTTACCCTTGGACATGTCATAACCACTTTCAATATCGATTTGAATCAAACTCGATCAAACAGGAGAGGTTCTAGGTATAAAAAGACCTAAACACTTTGAATCGAACGATATGAGTCATTATAGGCCAAATAAGATCATTTTTGGGTAGAAAATGACGTATTTACCCTTGAGAATGTCATAAACACCCTAACTACATCGATTTGAGACAAACTTGGTCAAATGGGAGAGATTCTAGGTATGGAATGACTTAAACACTTTGAATCGAAAAATATGAGTCATCATATGTCAAATGGGATCAGTTTTGGGTAGAAAATGACGTATTTACCCTTTAACATGTCATAAACACTTGAAATACATAATTTTAGTCAAACTCGGTCAAACGGGAGAGGTTTAGGGTATAAAATCACTTAAATACTTTGAATGGGACGATATGAGTCAACATAGGTCAAATGGGATATGTTTTGGGTAGAAAATGACGTATTTACCCTTGAACATTTCATAAACACTTGGAATACATCGATTTGAGCCAAACTCGGTCAAATGGGAGAGGTACTATGTATTAAATGACCTATACACTTGGAATTAGACGATTTGAGTCAATAAAGGTCAATTGGGATCAGTTTTGGGTAGAAAATGATGTATTTACCCTTGAACATATCATAAACACTTGAAATACATTGATTTGAGTCAAAATCGATCGAAAAGGAGAGGTTCTGTATAATAAATGACCTAAACACTTTGAATCCGACGGTATGAGTGAATATAGGTCAAATGGGATCAGTTTTGGGTTGAAAATGACGTATTTACCCTTGAACATGTCATAAAAACTTGAAACACAACGATTTGAGTCAAACTACGTCAAATAGGAGCGAGGTTCTCGGAATAAAATGACTTGAACAATTCGAATCGCACGATATGAGTCAATATAGGTTAAATGGGATCAATCTTGTGTTGAAAATGACGTATTTACCCTTGGACATGTCATAACCACTTTCAATATCGATTTGAATCAAACTCGATCAAACGGGAGAGGTTCTAGGTATAAAAAGACCTAAACACTTCGAATCGAACAATATAAGTCATTATAGGTCAAATAAGATCATTTTTGGGTAGAAAATGACGTATTTACCCTTGAGAATGTCATAAACACCCTAACTACATCGATTTGAGACAAACTTGGTCAAATGGGAGAGATTCTAGGTATGGAATGACTTGAACACTTTGAATCGAAAAATATGAGTCAACGTATGTCAAATGGGATCAGTTTTGGGTAGAAAATGACGTATTTACCCTTTAACATGTCATAAACACTTGAAATACATAATTTTAGTCACACTCGGTCAAACGGGAGAGGTTTAGGGTATAAAATGACTTAAATACTTTGAATGGGACGATATAAGTCAAGATAGGTCAAATGGGATATGTTTTGGGTAGAAAATGACGTATTTACCCTTGAACATTTCATAAACACTTGAAATACATCGATTTGAGCCAAACTCGGTCAAATGGGAGAGGTACTATGTATTAAATGACCTAAACACTTGGAATTAGACGATTTGAGTCAATAAAGGTCAAATGGGATCAGTTTTGGGTAAAAAATGACGTATTTACCCTTAAACATGGCATAAACACTTGAAATACATCGATTTGAGTCAAACTCGGTCAAACAGGAGAGGTTTTGGGTATAAATTGACCTTAACACTTTGAATCGGACGATATGAGTCAATATAGGTCAAATAAGATCATTTTTGGGGAGAAATTGGTGTATTTACCCTTGAACATGTCATAAACACTTGAAATACATCGATTTAAGTCAAACTCGGCCAAATGGGAGAGGTTTTGGGTATGAAATGGCCTAGACACTTTGAATTGTACGACACCAGTTTATATAAGTCAAATGGGATCAGTTTTGGGTAGAAAATGACGTATTTACCCTTGAACATATCATAAACACTTGAAATACATTGATTTGAGTCAAATGCGATCGAAAAGGAGAGGTTCTGTATAATAAATGACCTAAACACTTTGAATCCGACGGTATGAGAGAATATAGGTCAAATGGGATCAGTTTTGGATTGAAAATGACGTATTTACCCTTGAACATGTCATAAAAACTTGAAACACAACGATTTGAGTCAAACTACGTCAAATGGGAGAGAGGTTCTCGAAATAAAATGACTTAAACAATTCAAGTCGCACGATATGAGTCAATATATGTTAAATGGGATCAATCTTGTGTTGAAAATGACGTATTTACCCTTGGACATGTCATAACCACTGTCAATATCGATTTGAATCAAACTCGATCAAACGGGAGAGGTTCTAGGTATAAAAAGACCTAAACACTTCGAATCGAACGATATGAGTCATTATAGGTCAAATAAGATCGTTTTTGTGTAGAAAATGACGTATTTATCCTTGAGAATGTCATAAACACCCTAACTACATCGATTTCAGTCAAACTTGGTCAAATGGGAGAGATTCTAGGTATGGAATGACTTGAACACTTTGAATCAAAAAATATGAGGCAACGTATGTCAAATGGGATCAGTTTTGGGTAGAAAATGACGTATTTACCCTTTAACATGTCATAAACACTTGAAATACATAATTTTAGTCAAACTCGGTCAAACGGGAGAGGTTTAGGGTATAAAATGACTTAAATACTTTGAATGGGACGATATTAGTCAAGATAGGTCAAAAGGGATATGTTTTGGGTAGAAAATGACGTATTTACCCTTCAACATTTCATAAACACTTGAAAGACATCGATTTGAGCCAAACTCGGTCAAATGGGAGAGGTACTATGTATTAAATGACCTAAACACTTGGAATTAGACGATTTGAGTCAATAAAGGTCAAATGGGATCAGTTTTGGGTAGAAAATGACGAATTTACCCTTAAACATGGCATAAACACTTGAAATACATCGATTTGAGTCAAACTCGGTCAAACAGGAGAGGTTTTGGGTATAAATTGACCTTAACACTTTGAATCGGACGATATGAGTCAATATAGGTCAAATAAGATCATTTTCGAGTAGAAATTGGTGTATTTACCCTTGAACATGTCATAAACACTTGAAATACATAGATTTAAGTCAAACTCGGTCAAATGGGAGAGGTTATGGGTATGAAATGGCCTAGAGACTTTGAATTGTATGACACCAGTTTATATAGGTCAAATGGGATCAGATTTGGGTAGAAAATGACGTATTTACCCTTGAACATATCATAAACACTTGAAATACATTGATTTGAGTCAAATTCGATCGAAAAGAAGAGGTTCTGTATAATAAATGACCTAAACACTTTGAATCCGACGGTATGAGTGAATATAGGTCAAATGGGATCAGTTTTGGGTTGAAAATGACGTATTTACCCTTGAACATGTCATAAAAACTTGAAACACAGCGATTTGAGTCAAACTACGTCAAATGGGAGAGAGGTTCTCGAAATAAAATGACTTAAACAATTCGAATCGCACGATATGAGTCAATATAGGTTAAATGGGATCAATCTTGTGTTGAAAATGACGTATTTACCCTTGGACATGTCATAACCACTTTCAATATCGATTTGAATCAAACTCGATCAAACGGGAGAGGTTCTAGGTATAAAAAGACCTAAACACTACGAATCGAACGATATAAGTCATTATAAGTCAAATAAGATCATTTTTGGGTAGAAAATGACGTATTTACCCTTGAGAATGTCATAAACACCCTAACTACATCGATTTGAGACAAACTTGGTCAAATGGGAGAAATTCTAGGTATGGAATGACTTGAACACTTTGAATCGAAAAATATGAGTCAACGTATGTCAAATGGGATCAGTTTTGGGTAGAAAATGACGTATTTACCCTTTAGCATGTCATAAACACTTGAAATACATAATTTTAGTCAAACTCGGTCAAACGGGAGAGGTTTAGGGTATAAAATGACTTAAATACTTTGAATGGGACGATATGAGTCAAGATAGATCAAATGGGATATGTTTTGGGTAGAAAATGACGTATTTACCCTTGAACATTTCATAAACACTTGAAATACATCGATTTGAGCCAAACTCGGTCAAATGGGAGAGGTACTATGTATTAAATGACCTAAACACTTGGAATTAGACGATTTGAGTCAATAAAGGTCAAATGGGATCAGTTTTGGGTAGAAAATGACGTATTTACCCTTAAACATGGCATAAACACTTGAAATACATCGATTTGAGTCAAACTCGGTCAAACAGGAGAGGTTTTGGGTATAAATTGACCTTAACACTTTGAATCGGACGATATGAGTCAATATAGGTCAAATATGATCATTTTCGGGTAGAAATTGGTGTATTTACCCTTGAACATGTCATAAACACTTAAAATACATAGATTTAAGTCAAACTCAGTCAAATGGGAGAGGTTATGGGTATGAAATGGCCTAAACACTTTGAATTGTACGACACTAGTTTACATAGGTCAAATGGGATTAGTTTTGGGTAGAAAATGACGTATTTACCCTTGAACATATCATAAACACTTGAAATACATTGATTTGAGTCAAACTCGATCAAATAGGAGAGGTTCTGTATAATAAACGACCTAAACACTTTGAATCGGACGGTATGAGTGAATATAGGTCAAATGGGATCAGTTTTGGGTTGAAAATGACGTATTTACCCTTGAACATATCATAAACACTTGAAATACATTGATTTGAGTCAAACTCGATCAAATTGGAGAGGTTCTACATAATAAATGACCTAAACACTTTGAATCGGACGGTATGAGTGAATATAGGTAAATTGGGATCAATTTTGGGTTGAAAATGACGTATTTACCCTTGAACATGTCATAAAAACTTGAAATACAGCGATTTGAGTCAAACTCGGTCAAATGGGAGAGAGGTTCTGGGAATAAAATGACTTAAACAATTCGAATCGCACGATATGAGTCAATATAGGTTAAATGGGATCAATCTTATGATGAAAATGACTTATTTACCCTTGGACATGTCATAACCACTTTGAATATCGATTTGAATCAAACTCGATCAAACGGGAGAGGTTTTAGGTATAAAAAGACCTAAACACTTTGAATCGAACGATATGAGTTATTATAGGTCAAATAAGATCATTTTTGGGTAGAAAATGACGTATTTACCCTTGAGAATGTCATAAACACCCTAAGTACATCGATTTGACTGAAACTTGGTCAAATGGGAGAGATTCAAGGTATGGAATGACTTAAACACTTTGAATCGAAAAATAGAGTCAACGTATGTCAAATGGGATCAGTTTTGGGTAGAAAATGACGTATTTACCCTTTAACATGTCATAAACACTTGAAATACATAATTTTAGTCAAACTCGGTCAAACGGGAGTGGTTTAGGGTATAAAATAACTTAAATACTTTGAATGGGATGATATGAGTCAACATAGGTCAAATGGGATATGTTTTGGGTAGAAATTGACGTATTTACCCTTGAACATTTCATAAACACTTGAAATACATCGATTTGAGCCAAACTCGGTCAAATGGGAGAGGTACTATGTATTAAATGACCTAAACACTTGGAATTAGACGATTTGAGTCAATAAAGGTCAAATGGGATCGGTTTTGGGTAGAAAATGACGTATTTACCCTTAAACATATCATAAACACTTGAAATACATCGATTTGAGTCAAACTCGGTCAAACAGGAGAGGTTTTGGGTATAAATTGACCTTAACACTTTGAATCAGACGATATGAGTCAATATAGGTCAAATAAGATCATTTTCGAGTAGAAATTGGTGTATTTACCCTTGAACATGTCATAAACACTTGAAATACATCGATTTAAGTCAAACTCGGCCAAATGGGAGAGGTTTTGGGTATGAAATGACCTATACACTTCGAATTGTACGACACCAGTTTATATAGGTCAAATAGGATCAGTTTTGGGTAGAAAATGACGTATTTACCCTTGAACATATCATAAACACTTGAAATACATTGATTTGAGTCAAACTCGATCAAATAGGAGAGGTTTTGTATAATAAATGACCTAAACACTTTGAATCGGACGGTATGAGTGAATATAGGTCAATTGGGATCAGTTTTCGGTTGAAAATGACATATTTACCCTTGAACATGTCATAAAAACTTGAAATACAGCGATTTGAGTCAAACTCGGTCAAATGGGAGAGAGGTTTTGGGAATAAAATGACTTAAACAATTCGAATCGCACGATATGAGTCAATATAGGTTAAATGGGAGCAATCTTGTGTTGAAAATGACTTATTTACCCTTGGACATGTCATAACCACTTTCAATATCGATTTGAATCAAACTCGATCAAACGGGAGAGGTTATAGGTATAAAAAGACCTAAACACTTTGAATCGAACGATATGAGTCATTATAGGCCAAATAAGATCATTTTTGGGTAGAAAATGACGTATTTACCCTTGAGAATGTCATAAACACCCTAACTACATCGATTTGAGACAAACTTGGTCAAATGGGAGAGATTCTAGGTATGGAATGACTTAAACACTTTGAATCGAAAAATATGAGTCATCATATGTCAAATGGGATCAGTTTTGGGTAGAAAATGACGTATTTACCCTTTAACATGTCATAAACACTTGAAATACATAATTTTAGTCAAACTCGGTCAAACGGGAGAGGTTTAGGGTCTAAAATCACTTAAATACTTTGAATGGGACGATATGAGTCAACATAGGTCAAATGGGATATGTTTTGGGTAGAAAATGACGTATTTACCCTTGAACATTTCATAAACACTTGAAATACATCGATTTGAGCCAAACTCGGTCAAATGGGAGAGGTACTATGTATTAAATGACCTAAACACTTGGAATTAGACGATTTGAGTCAATAAAGGTCAAATGGGATCGGTTTTGGGTAGAAAATGACGTATTTACCCTTAAACATATCATAAACACTTGAAATACATCGATTTGAGTCAAACTCGGTCAAACAGGAGAGGTTTTGGGTATAAATTGACCTTAACACTTTGAATCAGACGATATGAGTCAATATAGGTCAAATAAGATCATTTTCGAGTAGAAATTGGTGTATTTACCCTTGAACATGTCATAAACACTTGAAATACATAGATTTAAGTCAAACTCGGTCAAATGGGAGAGGTTATGGGTATGAAATGGCCTAGAGACTTTGAATTGTACGACACCAGTTTATATAGGTCAAATGGGATCAGTTTTGGGTAGAAAATGACGTATTTACCCTTGAACATATCATAAACACTTGAAATACATTGATTTGAGTCAAATTGGATCGAAAAGAAGAGGTTCTGTATAATAAATGACCTAAACACTTTGAATCCGACGGTATGAGTGAATATAGGTCAAATGGGATCAGTTTTGGGTTGAAAATGACGTATTTACCCTTGAACATGTCATAAAAACTTGAAACACAGCGATTTGAGTCAAACTACGTCAAATGGGAGAGAGGTTCTCGAAATAAAATGACTTAAACAATTCGAATCGCACGATATGAGTCAATATAGGTTAAATGGGATCAATCTTGTGTTGAAAATGACGTATTTACCCTTGGACATGTCATAACCACTTTCAATATCGATTTGTATCAAACTCGATCAAACGGGAGAGGTTCTAGGTATAAAAAGACCTAAACACTACGAATCGAACGATATGAGTCATTATAAGTCAAATAAGATCATTTTTGGGTAGAAAATGACGTATTTACCCTTGAGAATGTCATAAACACCCTAACTACATCGATTTGAGACAAACTTGGTCAAATGGGAGAAATTCTAGGTATGGAATGACTTGAACACTTTGAATCGAAAAATATGAGTCAACGTATGTCAAATGGGATCAGTTTTGGGTCGAAAATGACGTATTTACCCTTTAACATGTCATAAACACTTGAAATACATAATTTTAGTCAAACTCGGTCAAACGGGAGAGGTTTAGGGTATAAAATCACTTAAATACTTTGAATGGGACGATATGAGTCAAGATAGATCAAATGGGATATGTTTTGGGTAGAAAATGACGTATTTACCCTTGAACATTTCATAAACACTTGAAATACATCGATTTGAGCCAAACTCGGTCAAATGGGAGAGGTACTATGTATTAAATGACCTAAACACTTGGAATTAGACGATTTGAGTCAATAAAGGTCAAATGGGATCAGTTTTGGGTAGAAAATGACGTATTTACCCTTAAACATGGCATAAACACTTGAAATACATCGATTTGAGTCAAACTCGGTCAAACAGGAGAGGTTTTGGGTATAAATTGACCTTAACACTTTGAATCAGACGATATGAGTCAATATAGGTCAAATAAGATCATTTTCGGGTAGAAATTGGTGTATTTACCCTTGAACATGTCATAAACACTTAAAATACATAGATTTAAGTCAAACTCGGTCAAATGGGAGAGGTTATGGGTATGAAATGGCCTAAACACTTCGAATTGTACGACACTAGTTTACATAGGTCAAATGGGATCAGTTTTGGGTAGAAAATGACGTATTTACCCTTGAACATATCATAAACACTTGAAATACATTGATTTGAGTCAAACTCGATCAAATAGAAGAGGTTCTGTATAATAAAACGACCTAAACACTTTGAATCGGACGGTATGAGTGAATATAGGTCAAATGGGATCAGTTTTGGGTTGAAAATGACGTATTTACCCTTGAACATATCATAAACACTTGAAATACATTGATTTGAGTCAAACTCGATCAAATAGGAGAGGTTCTACATAATAAATGACCTAAACACTTTGAATCGGACGGTATGAGTGAATATAGGTAAATTGGGATCACTTTTGGGTTGAAAATGACGTATTTACCCTTGAACATGTCATAAAAACTTGAAATACAGCGATTTGAGTCAAACTCGGTCAAATGGGAGAGAGGTTCTGGGTATAAAATGACTTAAACAATTCGAATCGCACGATATGAGTCAATATAGGTTAAATGGGATCAATCTTATGATGAAAATGACTTATTTACCCTTGGACATGTCATAACCACTTTGAATATTGATTTGAATCAAACTCGATCAAACGGGAGAGGTTTTAGGTATAAAAAGACCTAAACACTTTGAATCGAACGATATGAGTTATTATAGGTCAAATAAGATCATTTTTGGGTAGAAAATGACGTATTTACCCTTGAGAATGTCATAAACACCCTAAGTACATCGATTTGACTCAAACTTGGTCAAATGGGAGAGATTCTAGGTATGGAATGACTTAAACACTTTGAATCGAAAAATAGAGTCAACGTATGTCAAATGGGATCAGTTTTGGGTAGAAAATGACGTATTTACCCTTTAACATGTCATAAACACTTGAAATACATAATTTTAGTCAAACTCGGTCAAACGGGAGTGGTTTAGGGTATAAAATAACTTAAATACTTTGAATGGGACGATATGAGTCAACATAGGTCAAATGGGATATGTTTTGGGTAGAAAATGACGTATTTACCCTTGAACATTTCATAAACACTTGAAATACATCGATTTGAGCCAAACTCGGTCAAATGGGAGAGGTACTATGTATTAAATGACCTAAACACTTGGAATTAGACGATTTGAGTCAATAAAGGTCAAATGGGATCAGTTTTGGGTAGAAAATGACGTATTTACCCTTAAACAAGGCATAAACACTTGAAATACATCGATTTGAGTCAAACTCGGTCAAACAGGAGAGGTTTTGGGTATAAATTGACCTTAACACTTTGAATCGGACGATATGAGTCAATATAGGTCAAATAAGATCATTTTCGGGTAGAAATTGGTGTATTTACCCTTGAACATGTCATAAACACTTGAAATACATAGATTTAAGTCAAACTCGGTCAAATGGGAGAGGTTATGGGTATGAAATGGCCTAAACACTTCGAATTGTACGACACTAGTTTATATAGGTCAAATGGGATCAGTTTTGGGTAGAAAATGACGTATTTACCCTTGAACATATCATAAACACTTGAAATACATTGATTTGAGTCAAACTCGATCAAATAGGAGAGGTTTAGGGTATAAAATAACTTAAATACTTTGAATGGGACGATATGAGTCAACATAGGTCAAATGGGATATGTTTTGGGTAGAAAATGACGTATTTACCCTTAAACATTTCATAAACACTTGAAATACATCAATTTGAGCCAAACTCGGTCAAATGGGAGAGGTACTATGTATTAAATGACCTATACACTTGGAATTAGACGATTTGAGTCAATAAAGGTCAAATGGGATCAGTTTTGGGTAGAAAATGACGTATTTACCCTTAAACATGGCATAAACACTTGAAATACATCGATTTGAGTCAAACTCGGTCAAATAGGAGAGGTTTTGGGTATAAATTGACCTTAACACTTTGAATCGGACGATATGAGTGAATATAGGTCAAATAAGATCATTTTTGGGTAGAAATTGGTGTATTTACCGTTGAAGATGTCATAAACACTTGAAATTCATTGATTTAAGTCAAACTCGGCCAAATGGGAGAGTTTTTGGGTATGAAATGACCTATACACTTCGAATTGTACGACACCAGTTTATATAGGTCAAATGGGATCAGTTTTGGGTTGAAAATGACGTATTTACCCTTGAACATATCATAAACACTTGAAATACATTGATTTGAGTCAAACTCGATCAAATAGGAGAGGTTCTACATAATAAATGACCTTAACACTTTGAATCGGACTGTATGAGTGAATATAGGTCAATTGGGATCAGTTTTAGGTTGAAAATGACGTATTTACCCTTGAACATGTCATAAAAACTTAAAATACAGCGATTTGAGTCAAACTCGGTAAAATGGGAGAGAGGTTCTGGGAATAAAATGACTTAAACAATTCGAATCGCACGATATGAGTCAATATAGGTTAAATGGGATCAATCTTGTGTTGAAAATGACTTATTTACCCTTGGACATGTCATAACAAATTTCAATATCGATTTGAATCAAACTCGATCAAACGGGAGAGGTTTTAGGTATAAAAAGACCTAAACACTTCGAATCGAAAGATATTAGTCATTATAGGTCAAATAAGATCATATTTGGGTAGTAAATGACGTATTTACCCTTGAGAATGTCATAAACACCCTAACTACATCGATTTGAGACAAACTTGGTCAAATGGGAGAGATTCTAGGTATGGAATGACTTAAACACTTTGAATCGAAAAATATGAGTCAACGTATGTCAAATGGGATCAGTTTTGGGTAGAAAATGACGTATTTACCCTTTAACATGTCATACACACTTGAAATACATAATTTTAGTGAAACTCGGTCAAACGGGAGAGGTTTAGGGTATAAAATAACTTAAATACTTTGAATGGGACGATATGAGTCAACATAGGTCAAATGGGATATGTTTTGGGTAGAAAATGACGTATTTACCCTTGAACATTTCATAAACACTTGAAATACATCGATTTAAGCCAAACTCGGTCAAATGGGAGAGGTACTATGTATTAAATGACCTAAACACTTGGAATTAGACGATTTGAGTCAATTACGGTCAAATGGGATCAGTTTTGGGTAGAAAATGATGTATTTACCCTTAAACATGGCATAAACACTTGAAATACATCGATTTGAGTCAAACTCGGTCAAACAGGATAGGTTTTGCGTATAAATTGACCTTAACACTTTAATCGGACGATTATGAGTCAATATAGGTCAAATAAGAACATTTTTGGGTAGAAATTGGTGTATTTACCCTTGAACATGTTATAAACACTTGAAATAAATCGAGTTAAGTCAAACTCGGCCAAATGGGAGAGGTTTTGCGTATGAAATGACCTGTACACTTCGAATTGTACGACACCAGTTTATAATAGGTCAAGTAAGATCATTTTTGGGTAGAAATTGGTGTATTTACCCTTGAACATGTCATAAACACTAGAAATACATCGATTTATGTCAAACTCGATCAAATGGGAGAGGTTATGGGTATAAAATGGCCTACACACTTCGAATTATACGACACCAGTTTATATAGGTCAAATGGGATCAGTTTTGGGTAGAAAATGACGTATTTACCCTTGAACATATCATAAACGCTTGAAATACATTGATTTGAGTTAAACTCGATCAAACAGGAGAGGTTCTGTATAATAAATGACCTAAACACTTTGAATCGGACGGTATGAGTGAATATAGGTCAATTGGGATCATTTTTAGGTTGAAAATGACATATTTACCCTTGAACATGTCATAAAAACTTGAAATACAATGATTTGAGTGAACCTCGGTCAAATGGGAGAGAGGTTCTGGGAATAAAATGACTTAAACAATTCGAATCGCACGATATTAGTCAATATAGGTTAAATGGGATCAATCTTGTGTTGAAAATGACTTATTTACCCTTGGACATGTCATAACCACTTTCAATATCGATTTGAATCAAACTCGATCAAACGGGAGAGGTTTTAGGTATAAAAAGACCTAAACACTTCGAATCGAAAGATATGAGTCATTATAGTTCAAATAAGATCTTTTTTGGGTCGAAAATGACCTATGTACCCGTGAACATTTCATAAACACTTAAAATACATCGATTTGAGCCAAACTCGGTCAAATGGGAGAGGTATTATGTACTAAATGACCTAAACACTTGGAATTAGACGATTTGAGTCAATAAAGGTCAAATGGGATCAGTTTTGGGTAGAAAATGAGGTATTTACCCTTAAACATGGCATAAACACTTGAAATACATCGATTTGAGTCAAACTCGGTCAAACGGGAGAGGTTTTGGGTATAAATTGACCTTAACACTTTAAATCGGACGATATGAGTCAATATAGGTCAAATAAGATCATTTTCGGGTAGAAATTGGTGTATTTACCCTTGAACATGTCATAAACACTTGAAATACATAGATTTAAGTCAAACTCGGTCAAATGGGAGAGGTTATGGGTATGAAATGGCCTAAACACTTCGAATTGTACGACACCAGTTTATATAGGTCAAATGGGATCAGTTTTGGGTAGAAAATGACGTATTTACCCTTGAACATATCATAAACACTTGAAATACATTGATTTGAGTCAAACTCGATCAAACAGGAGAGGTTCTGTATAATAAATGACCTAAACACTTTGAATCGGACGGTATGAGTGAATATAGGTCAAATGGGATCACTTTTGGGTTGAAAATGATGTATTTACCCTTGAACATATCATAAAAACTTGAAATACAGCGATTTGAGTCAAACTCGGTCAAATAGGAGAGAGGTTTTGGGAATAAAATGACTTAAACAATTCGAATCGCACGATATGAGTCAATATAGGTTAAATGGGATCAATCTTGTGTTGAAAATGACTTATTTACCCTTGGACATGTCATAACCACTTTCAATATCGATTTGAATCAAACTCGATCAAATGGGAGAGGTTCTAGGTATAAAAAGACCTAAACACTTCCAATCGAACGATATGAGTCATTATAGGTCAAATAAGATTATTTTTGGGTAGAAAATGACGTATTTACCCTTGAACATTTCATAAACACTTGAAATACATCGATTTGAGCAAAACTCGGTGAAATGGGAGAGGTACTATGTATTAAATGACCTAAACACTTGGAATTAGACGATTTGAGTCAATAAAGGTCAAATGGGATCAGTTTTGGGTAGAAAATGACGTATTTACCCTTAAACATGGCATAAACACTTGAAATACATCGATTTGAGTCAAACTCGGTCAAACGGGAGAGGTTTTGGGTATAAATTGACCTTAACACTTTGAATCGGACGATATGAGTCAATATAGGTCAAATAAGATCATTTTTGGGTAGAAATTGGTGTATTTACCCTTGAACATGTCATAAACACTTAAAATACATCGATTTAAGTCAAACTCGGTCAAATGGGAGAGGTGATGGTTATGAAATGGCCTAACCACTTCGAATTGTACGACACCAGTTTATATAGGTCAAATGGGATCAGTTTTGGGTAGAAAATGACGTATTTACCCTTTAACATATCATAAACACTTGAAATACATTGATTTGAGTCAAACTCGATCAAACGGGAGAGGTTCTGTATAATAAATGACCTAAACACTTTCAATCGGACGGTATGAGTGAATATAGGTGAAATGGGATCAGTTTTGGGTTGAAAATGACGTATTTACCCTTGAATATGTCATAAAAGCTTGAAATATAGCGATTTGAGTCAAACTCGGTCAAACTTGAAAATGACTTAAACAATTCGAACCACACGATATGAGTCAATATAGGTTAAATGGGATCAATCTTGTGTTGAAAATGACGAATTTACCCTTGGACATGTCATAACCACTTTCAATATCGATTTGAATCAATCTCGATCAAACGGGAGAGGTTCTAAGTATAAAAAGACCTAAACACTTCGAATCGAACGATATGAGTCATTATAGGTCAAATAAGATCATTTTTGGGTAGAAAATGGCGTATTTACCCTTGAGAATGTCATAAACACCCTAACTACATCGATTTGAGTCAAACTTGGTCAAATGGGAGAGATTCTAGGTATGGAATGACTTAAACACTTTGAATCGAAAAATATGAGTCAACGTATGTCAAATGGGTTCAGTTTTGTGTAGAAAATGACGTAATTACCCTTTAACATGTCATAAACACTTGAAATACATAATTTTAGTCAAACTCGGTCAAACGGTAGAGGTTCAGGGTATAAAATGACTTAAACACTTTGAATGGGACAATATGAGTCAACATAGGTCAAATGGGATATGTTTTGGGTAGAAAATGACGTATTTACCCTTGAACATTTCATAAACACTTGAAATACATCGATTTGAGCCAAACTCGGTCAAATGGGAGAGGTACTATGTATTAAATGACCTAAACACTTGGAATTCAACGATTTGAGTCAATAAAGGTCAATTGGGATCAGTTTTGGGTAGAAAATGGCGTATTTACCCTTAAACATGGCATAAACACTTGAAATACATCGATTTGAGTCAAACTCGGTCAAACGGGAGAGGTTTTGGGTATAAATTGACCTTAACACTTTGAATCGGACGATATGAGTCAATATAGGTCAAATAAGATCATTTTTGGGTAGAAATTGGTGTATTTACTCTTGAACATGTCATAAACACTTGAAATACATCGATTGAAGTCAAACTCGGTCAAATGGGATTGTTTATTGGTATGAAATGGCATATACACTTCGAATTGTACAACACCAGTTTATATAGGTCAAATGGGATCAGTTTTGGGTAGAAAATGACGTATTTACCCTTGAACATATCATAAACACTTGAAATATATTGATTTGAGTCAAACTCGATCAAATAGGAGAGGTTCTGTCTAATAAATGACCTAAACACTTTTAATCGGACGGTATGAGTATAGGTCAAATTGGATCAGTTTTGGGTAGAAAATGACGTATTTACCCTTGAACATGTCATAAACATTTGAAATAGCTAGGTCATAGGATATCAATTAACAATCTATCAAGATACTCAAGATGACGAGAGGAAGTTTATGACCCTATAAATCACATGAACAACCTATAATCGCCTTATGTCTCCCGAGGAGTGGGAGGACAAGATTCACATCGAATATCTATTAAACAATCATCGATAATCTCAAACCCTAACCCTACACATGAAGAACAAGCCAACCTAGGGTTTCACCAACCAAACCCCTAAGAGAACTACTCACACATAGCCATAAATGAAGACATAATAACAGCAAAAGTAATGAAATCAACAAAAGCAATAAACGAAAGCATTAAACAAAATAAAGCAATAAAGGAAACGATAACTTACGTGAATGAAATTGTTTGAATGAAAGAAACTCTGAATCCAAAATACAATACTTGAAAAAGAGAGAAATGAAAGCTTTGAATCTAAGCTAGTGCATGAATGAAATGGAAAAGCAATGAAAGTGATGTTCCAAGTTGAAGCACAAGAGCTCTAGAAATAGGCATAAGGGTTTTACACAGAGCAAGGGGGTATTTTTACCCTAAGGACATAACGGGGTAAAACCCTAGAAAAACCCTCGAGGGCCGGCTTAAGAAAGAACCAAATTCTGCGGAGATAAGGGCCATTCGACTGAATGAGCTTCTGATTCGGCCGAATGGGGGATGATTCTGCTGAATGGTGTTGTAATTTGCCCAAAACAGAAAGTTTGATTAACATAAGTCTGTCCACCATTCGACCGAAGGAGAGTATGGATTCGGCCAAATGGGACATGATTCAGTCGAATGGGATTCGATTTGGCTATATTCGAGAGTTTGAGTCATATGCTTGAGTTCCTGTCTTCCATTCGACCAAATGGCTGTCAGATTCGGTTGAATCTGAGCCTGAATCTTGCTATATAGCTTCTTGGAAGTGTCTACTGGCTTTTGAACTTCATGGGATCTTTGAGAGTGACTTGGAACGCATGCCCAAGCTATGATACGCGCATCTAAACTCTTGATAAGAGTGTCAAAGCCTCAAACAAGTCATATTTTACCTTGAAATCATCGAAAGTACCTGAAATGACCTTAAAACAGCTGAAGGACAAGATTAAGGTAAAATCAAGTGTAATGTGTATAAAATCGATCTAAAACAGCGAGACTCGACACTACAATGGGGTTGTAAATGTGCTCTAAAATGAGCACATCAGCTCTATTTGAAAATCAAATATAGATAAAATAGCATGCCAACGAGCAAAGATTTGTTTTGAAACAATATTTTTGACATCCTTTTCTAAAAATTCTTTAGCAGATTTGTTTTTAATTGTATAAATCGTTTTGAAATTTTGATCATAAAACAATTAATAAAACTTCCTTTTTAATAGTAGAATAATTCTTTTGAGGACCTAACCAGACTCCAAAATAAAACATTACTAATTGTTCTAGACCATCTACCCTTTGTTTGAGTATTCCACCATAGCCTATGTCAAAAGCATCATTTTCTAATATTGTATGTAGATGGATTAGGTATGCAAAGACATGGTAATGATTTTATCTTTTCTTTGAGGGTTTTAACTATCTCAGTATGTTTTGTTGTCCAGGTAGGGGGATTTTTTTGCATCTTTGGAATAAGGGAGCACGTAAGTTTTTTATCCAAAAGGAGCATTTTTAGACATAATTTAGACATAATTAGGAATGTTGCATTTTTAGACATAATTTAGACATTCTAAGAATGTTTGAAGTTGGGTTTTTTCTTTAAGTTCATTAGGAAATTTTGATGCAAACTCTATGGATCTATTGATGGGTTTAATGGTTCCTCGAACAATATCATGACCAAGGAGTCTAATATTGGTTTGGAAAAGTTTCATTTTTGAGCTCGAAACTACTAAACCATTTTTTTCTATAGTATGTAGAAAGGTTAGTAAATGTTTGAAATGTTGGTCTAAACTATTAGAGAAGACTAAAACATCATCTATGTAAACTATTATGAATGGGATAGGTTGAAAATATCATTCATGATATGTTGGAATTCAGAAGGAGCATTTTTTAAACCAAAAGGCATGACATTTCATTCATAGTGGCCAAAAGATACTGTGAAAGTTGTTTTGTACCTATCCTTTTCGGCTATTTGAATTTTTCCAGAATCCTGATTTCATATCAAATTTTGAGAAAATCTTTGCATTAAAGAGTCTATTTAAAAGATCTCTCTTGTTATGAATGGGGTATGTAATCCTTTGAAAGACTTTGTTTAAGGGTTTGTAATTTATCACTAATCTAGGAACTCCTTGCTCTTTCTTTTCTACATTCATAACATAAAATGCTGCACAACTCCAAGGAGATTTGGATGGTCGAATAAGTTTTTTATCCAAAAGAACTTGTATTTCTTTTTTATAGAATTCTACTAATTTTGCATTCATCTAAATGGGTCTTGCTTTTGTAGGGATATTTGCTTCTATAAAATCCTTTTCATAAGGTAGGGTGACAATATGTTTCTTCCTATTCTAAAAGGCATTAGGAATGTCTGCACAAACTTTTAATTTGAAAGTATTTTCTAGGTCTTGAATCTTTTGTTGAATAAAGGCTGTTGAAGATGTTCTTCTATTTTTTGGTAATTAACCTCAGTTTTGAGGGTAATAATTAAATATTGCTTGTTATGGATTGTGTTTACTTTCTGGAAAACTGATGAGTTTTGTAAGAGGTTTATATCCTTTTGAATCATAGGAGTGAGGAACTTAAAGGAGATTTGTTTTCCTAGGATATTGGTATAGACTCCTATATTATCCACCTTAAAAGGATAGATTTGAGTTAAAAAAGGGGTTCCAAGGATTATTTCTTCCTTAATATCCTTGACGACTATAAAAGTATTTTTGAATTTATAGTCGTTGTTGACTATAATAGCTTTTGGAATTTTGAATCTAATAACCATAGGAGAGCTATTAGCATTAAGTAATTTCGTGCTAGTTTTCTCATAGAATTTTGGTGGGATAATTCCTTCTTTGATACAATTCTGATCAGCACTACTATCTATAAGGGCAATAAAGTTTTGTTTAAAATCACCGATTTGAAAGGTGACCTTAGAGTACCATTTTTTAAAATTGATCTTATTAATTTGAGAAACAAATCCTATTTCTTGTTGGGTATCTACAATCTCCTAAGAAGTTATATTTTGAGTGGATTCTTCTTCTAGGATTATTATTCAAGTCTTGATCTCTAATTCATTGATTTTTAGGGCTATAAGGTCATTTTTGAGTTCATTGACCCGGGTTTTTAAAAGGTTGATTTTTGATTGGAGATCATTAACAAAATTTCTTTTAAAGGTAATCTTGGAAGGCTTTGTAAGGAGAGTGCTATTTTTTGTGTATTCTGGATTTGAATATTTTTCCAGCAGTTTTGAAATACTGAAAGGTTCTGTAATAGGTAGAAAAGTGGAACGAGAAATGTCTTTTTCTTTAAGGACGATATTCCTTAAGCGAAGTAAAGCTTGTGTCTTTAACTCCGGATTTTGAACTTTATTTATTAGATCGAATAAAAACTCTTTGTCTTCATTGCTAGAAATGACATTTATTGTTTGAATTAGTGAAGAAGACTCTGAGTAGTCACTACTACTTGGGTTAGTATCATCTATTTGGTCGAAAGACAGCTCTTTATGTTCTGAATTCAAAAGACTTTTAATAAGGAGTTTAGACAATTTTTCTCCTAGTTCAGCATCATTTGAGAAAAGTTCTTGGATTTTTTTTCTTAGTAGTATAATTATTTTCTTTGTGTCCCCTTTTCCCCATGTATAACAAATTATTGTTTGGGAGGAAAATTCTTTTTTGGGCCTTTTGTAATAAGAAGGTTTTGAAGAAGGCGAAGTATGTTTCCTAGGGAACTGTCTAAACTTCTTTTCCTTTTGAAGTTTAGATTTGCATTTAATAGATGAAGGGGCCCTAATTGTTTCACAGCCAAAGGCTTCGCAGAAACAACCAAGCTCTTTCTTGGATTGCTTCTTTTCAGAAGTATACTTAGCTTGCAGCTTAAGTTCCTCTTGATGTGCTCGTTTTAGAGCATGTTTACTACTTCGTTTTAGTGTCAATTCTCGTAGTTTTATATTGGTTTTATGCATATTATGCTTGATTTCACCTTGTTCTTGTCTTCGAGTTGTCTTAAGTTCATTTCAGGTACTTTTAATGATTTCAAGGTGAAATGCGGTGCATTCGAGCCTTTGACACGCATATCATAGCTTGGGAAAATGTTTGAAGTCACTCATGAAGAGCCCACAGAGTTTAGAAAAGAGAGAAGTGAAAAAGAGGAAAGAATGGTCTCATATTCAGCCGAATTTGAGACACATTCGGCCGAATGATGCAGATTCGACCGAATCTGATACTCATTCGGTCGAATGAGTGACAGACTTCAGAGCATTTGGCCCTTGGTCTCTGGGAATACCGAATGGAACTCATTCGAGCAAATGAGCGTCCATTCGGCCGAATCAACCTATACATTCGGGCGAATGCTGAACAGGGATCGATTCTTCAGAGCCTCTAGAATTGGCAAATGGATATGCATTCGGGCGAATGGGGCTGTATTCGACCGAATGGACCTTGAATTCGGGCGAATGACAGTGTTTTCCTCCGGATCAACTACTTCTTTTTAGGGCTGGCCCATATGCATTTTAGGGTTTTCGTAGGTTTTTCTTGTTTTGTTATAAATACCCCTTCCTCTGATGTGAGGAGGGGGAGCTAGGTTTTATACTTTCATGCACTTTTAGATTTCTTTAGCCTCCAAATTCTTTTAGTTTTAGCTTTCGGTTTTCAGTTTTCTCAACACTTTGTAGTTCGAATTCTGTTCGTGGATATCAAATTGAAGCTTTTGTGAGTTTAATCTATTCCTTTACTCTTAATTAATTGCTTTACTTCATTTCATATTTAGTTCTATATTTATCGTTTATTAGCATAATTTCTATTTTTGCTTTCATTCTCGTGAATTCCTTCCATGTTTGTTTCTTTTGCGTTGTTGAATATCTTTATGTTTTTAAGCATGAGTATGTGTGAGTAATTCCTTTAGGGGTTTTGATTGGTGAAACCCTAGGAAAGCTATGATCTTTATTGCTTAAGGTTGTAGAAACGATGATAATAAATAATTTCGGAATCCGATACGAATCTTGTCCTGCCACTCCTTTGGAGACATAGGGCGATTATAGGTCGTTCGTTGTGATTTGTGGAATCACCAACTTCCTCTCGAATTCTTGGATGTCCATGCTAGTTATTATCAGATTTTCTCTAATCCATCTTGTTCGGTTTTGAAAGCTTCATTCCTAGGGTGAATCTAATCTTGTCCCCGTTTTTCTCTATTTGATTTCCTTTGTGATTTATTGTCTTCTATCTTTTGCTTATTAGTTTTAGTTGAATTTCTAAATCTAAATAGTCTGGTTGTGTTAAGAGTTAAAGTCTTGATATACGTTGTCTTTGTGGTTCGACCCCCTACTCCACTATACTTTGTATAGTTTATAGGTTGGAATAAAATTTGTTTGCATAACTTGTCTTTTAGTTGACGACCTAAAATACCGGTTATCACCTCACAAAGAGCTAATCCTTCATTTTTGACTAAGGTGAAGAGTTCACCATAGGTTTTGTCTTTGAAAGGGATCTCATCTGATTGAGATAATTCTTTTAACTTTTTGAATATTCTTTGGGCAAAAAGTTTGGGAAGGCCAGATATAAATTTTTCTTTCCAAAATAGTTCACCGAAATCCTTTCTTTGGAGAACATAAGTAGGGAACATATCTCGATACCACCTATAATCTCCTAAAGTAGGACATCTTAAGTTTTGAAGAATTGATTTTCCTGTTAAAAGGGAGGCTACAGGATCTCCTATAAAATAATAGGCAATAACTATTATAAGGAAATCACAGCTATCAAATTTCTCTACGCATATCAATCAATCAACCATTAACAATCTCAAATCCTAACTCTACGCATGAAGAACGAGCCAACCTAGGGTTTCACCAATCAAACCCCTAAGAAGACTACTCACACATAGTAATAACGATTAGGGCATACAAAATGATAAAGGACATGATTGAAAGCATAAACGAATTGAATGCAATGAACAAGAGAATGAAAAACGAAGAACTATAACCAAACCGACAACTACTCTATGAAAACTGTAAACGAAACAACGATAATAGCTAGAGGAATGAAATTAATAAAAACAATACTTGAAAGAATTAAACAAACTAAAACTAGTAAGGAAACAATACCTTGCATAAATGAAACTGCTTGAACGAAAGAGAAACCGAATCCGAAATACAAAGCTTGAAAACGAGAACAACGAAAGCTGTAAATCTAAACTAATGCATGAAAGAAATGAAAAGCTTTAAAGTGATGTTCTAGGTTGAGGCACAAGAGCTCTCAAAGTAGGCATAAAGGTTATGTACAGAGAAAGAGGGTATTTATACCCTAGGAACAAAAGGAGTAAAACCCTAGGAAAAACCCTCGAGCGCCGACTAAAGAAAGAACCAAGAAAGTCGGACATAGGTTCCATTCGGCCGAATGTATGGAGGATTCGGCCGAATGGGTTGTGTATTCGGCCGAATGTAGTGTAGATTCGGCCGAATGAGTGGTGCATTCGGCCGAATGATTCTTCATTCGCCCATATCAGAAACCTCGAGTTTTCTGACCCTGTCCACCATTCGACCGAAGGAGTGTACCCATTCGGCCGAATGGGCCTTGATTCGGCCGAATGACTTCTCATTTGGCTATTCCCGAGAGCTTGATTTATGTGCTTGAATCCCTGTCCACCATTCGACCGAATGGATGTCAGATTCGGTCGAATCTGAACCTAAACCTTGCTGAACAGCTCCTTTGAAGTGTCTAGTGGCTTCTAGAGTTTATGGGATCTTCGAGAGTGACTTAGAACACATGCCCAAGCTATGATACGCGTATCCAAACTCTTGATAGAAGTGTCAAAGCCTCGAACAAGTCTCATTTTACCTCGAAATCATCGAGATCACCTAAAATGACCTAAAAGCAGCTCGAGGACAAGATCAAGGTAAAATTAAATGTAATGTGCATAAAACCAATATAAAAGCACGAGACTCGACACTAAAATGAGGTTGTAAACGTGCTCTAAAGTGAGCACATCAACTATCCGGTGTAAGACAATTGTCCCACCAGTTTTTTAATTGACCGATAAACCCTAAAATAAGGAGTCCAAAAATGATTTGTTCATTAGACTCTCGGGTTGAATAGGTAATTTTTGCCATACCCATCTCTTGAAGAGTATTTAAAATCTCATAATATGATTTTCCATCTATATTCCATTCATAGACAGCATCAAGAGAATAATATTTTGCTTTAAACTTAGATCGTTCTTCAAACTGTATATCCAGAGGAGTTGGTCTAGGGTAATAAGTTTTTGTTGGAGCATTTCTCTAATTGTTTTTTATTCTATTTATATAAGAGGGTTCTTGTAACATATTTTGAATATTATCTATATCATCTTTTGAATTAGAATCACTACTTGATTCATTTTCAGAAAGATGACTATGAATGACTCTTAAGCTTTGAGAATTTGCTAATTTTTCTAGATTTTGAGATATTTTGCTTAAGATAGTTTAGGAATTATTTTAAGAAGAGGGATTATTGATTATGGAGTTTGCCATAGTTTGAGTCAAACCTTGTGGTTCAAAGTGCGGAACCGAAACACTAGTAGGGAATCTAGAGGATTGTCCTTTAGAGGAGGTGGTTCAAACCTTGTTGGAGCATTTCTCCACTTGTTCTTTATTTTATTTATAAAAGAGGAATCTTGAAACATATTTTGAATATTATCTATTTCATCTTCTGAGTTAGAATCATTGCTTGATTCATTTTCAGAAGGACGACTATGAATGACTCTTAATCCTTGAGAGCTGGCTAATTTTTCTAGATTTTGAGATATTTTGCTCAAGATAGTCTGGGAGTTGTTTGAAGAAGAGGGAGTATTGACTATGGAGTTTGCCATAGTTTGAGTTAAACCTTGTGGTTTAAAGTGCGGAACTGAGACATTAGTAGGGAATCTAGAGGATTGTCCTTTAGAGAAGGTAGGGGACTGTTCCTTTATAGATTCTATTCTAGTAGAAAGATGATCTACTTGAGAGGCAATAGTATGAAGGGTTTGGTTGGTGAAATTATTTTGATGGTAAACCTTAATAATATCTTCCACCTTAGCTGGGTCATCTTTCTGATTATATCTTCCCTTTTTAAGAGGGCAGGCAGGTATTTGATTTTCTCCACTAGGAATTATTATGGGAGAAAAGGGTGGATGAACAGTATTAATAGTTGATCCATCCTCTAACTGCCAATTTCTTCGTAAAGTGGTTTGAGTTTGAATATAGTGTTGGGTAAAAGGATCATTAATACCTTTGTCTTCACAGAATAAAGTAAACCATATGAAAAAGGGAATATTTATTTAGAGTCAATTCATGTCTTTATACCAGATTTCTCTAATCTGATTTTTTAAAGACTCATCAAAAGACATAAACCATTTTCGCTTCTGAGAATTTTCTTTTGATTCAAATTATCTTCTTAAGAAATCTTTATCTATTTGAAATTCTTCCTCAGTGATGGTGTTTATTGTATTAAAGTTTTGCATATCTAAAGCTGTAGGTGATTGAGGAGGAGAAATAGAGAAAAATTGATATTTAGGAATAGGAGTTTTATAATGGACTTTAAATGAATCTTCATGAGTTTTTGAAGACTCTGACATTTCTGGCTGATATCTGGCAGGAATAGAAAACAATCTTCTAGCCATATTAATAGAAGAGCTAAGTCTTGTTTCTCTAAATGAACCAAATCTAAGAATTACTTTGGTCGAATCCTCTACTATTTGATCTATGTCCTGTTTCAGACATTTATTTGGCATTGGATTTGGAAATTATAATATCTCAAGAATAGTAATTTGATCCTAAGCTAATTTCTTAGCAAAAGTGACTAAGGATTTGGTTTCTCTAATATGAACTTCTATAAATATGGTCTCTCCTTTAGAAGAGGGAGCATGAATAAACTTTGGATTAACAATAGTGTTCATTAATCTAAAATATATCCTAAAAACTATTGTAAAGTTTTTAGCAAATTCTTTGAATTTATTGTCTATAACATGAATATCTAAGATTAATGACTCTAAAGTTAATGGATCTTTTAGATCTATGGTAAAATCAGGTAAGTAGTTGAAATATATAGGTCCATTATAGACATTTGTTTGAACTACAACTAACCATGAATCTTTATAGGTTTATCTCTTAAAGATAGGAATATAGGGCAATCAACACCTTTATGAATTAAAGGCTTAACAGCTATTTGAACTAGACCAAATGAATGAAACGATAATTATGAGCAAGATATGTCTCAACATTTGTATTTGACAATAAATACATAGTTTCGATATCTTCTTGAATACTCCTACTTTCTTCATGAGTTTTTATGCTAAATGCAACTTTGAATTCTAGAGGACTGTTCCTATATAGCTCAGTAAAATCTTCTTTTGGAATACTCCAATTTAAAAAATCAACAAGTATATGAGTCTCTTGACTTTGAATTATATCAGCCTTAGAATATCCTAATCTAGTGACTCTTCTTAACCAAGAGGCCATGGATAACAAATATCTAAAAAGTAATATTCATGAGGGAGCAGGGACCATTCTACGTATAAAATGACTTAAACACATCGAATCAAAAAATAAGAGTTAATGTAGGTCAAATGGGATCAGTTTTGGGTAGAAAATGACGTATTTACCCTTGAACATGTCATAAACACTTGAAATACATCAATTTGAGTCAAACTCGGTCAAACGGGAGAGGTTTTGTGTATTAAATGACCTAAACACTTCGAACCGGACGATATGAATCAATATAGGTCAAATAGGATAACGTTTAAGTAGAAAATGACGTATTTACCCTTGAACATGGCATAAACACTTGAAATACATCGATTTTAGTCAAACTCTGTCAGCCGGGAGAGGTTCTGGGTATAAAATGACTTAAACACTTCGAATCGGACGATATAAGTCCATATAGGTCAAATAGGATTAGTTTTGGATAGAAAATGACGTATTTACACTTGAACATGTCATAAACACTTGAAATACATCCATTTGAGTCTAACTAGGTCAAACGGGAGAGGTTTTGTGTATTAAATGACCTAAACACTTGGAATCGGACGACATGAGTCAATATAGGTCATATGGGATTAGTTTGTGGTAGAAAAAGACGTATTTACCCTTGAGAATGTTTTAAACACTTAAAATACATCAATTTGAGTCAAACTCGGTCAAATAGGAGAGATTATGGGTACAAAATGACTTAAACACTTTGAACCGAGCAAAACGAGTCAATATAGGTCAAATTATATCATTTTTGGAAAGAAATTGACGTATTTATCCTTGATAATGTCATAAACACTTGAAATACATCCATTTGAGTCATACTCGGTAAAATATGAGAGATTCTGGGTATAAAATGACTTAAACACTCCGAATCGAAAAATACGAGTCAACGTAGGTCAAATGGGATCATTTTTGGGTAGAAAATGACGTATTTACCCTTGAACATGTCATAAACACTTGAAACACATTGATTTGAGTTAAACTCGGTCATACGAGAGAGGTTTTATGTATTAAATGACCTAAACACTTTGAATTGAACGATATGAATCAATATATGTTAAATAGGATCAATTTTGGGTAGAAAATGATGTATTTACCCTTGAACATGTCATAAACATTTGAAACACATCGATTTGAGTCAAACTCGGTCAAATGGGATAGGCTCTGGTTATAAAATGACTTAAACAGTTCGAATCGAAAGATATGAGTCAATATAGGTCAAATGGGATTTGTTTTGGGCAGAAAATGACGTATTTAACCTTGAACATGTCAAAAATACTTGAAATACATCGATTTGAGTCAAACTTGGTTAAACAGGAGAGGTTTTGGGTATAAAATGACCTAAACACTTCAAATCAGACAATATGAATCAAAATAAGTCAAATGGGATAAGTTTTGGGTAGAAAATGATGTATTTACCCTTGAACATGTCATAAACACTTGAAATACATGGATTTGAGTCAAACTCGGTCAAATATGAGAGGTAATGGTTATAAAATGACTTAAACACTTCAAATCGGAAGATATGAAACAATATAGGTCAAATGGGATTAGTTTTGGTTAGAAAATGATGTATTTACCCTTGAACATGTAAAAACCACTTTAAATACATCGATTTAAGTAAAACTCGGTGATATGGGAGAGGGTATGGGTATAAAATGACCTAAACACTTCAAATCGGACGATATGAGTCAATACAGGTCAAATAAGATCATTTTTGGGTAGAAAATGACATATTTACCCTTGAGAATGTCATAAACACTTGAAATACATCAATTTGACTCGAACTCTGTCAAATGTTAGAGATTCTAGGTTTAAAATGAATGAAACACTTCGAATCGAAAAATATGAGTCAAAGTAGGTCAAATGGGATCAATTTAGGTTAGAAAATGACGTATTTTCCCTTTAACATGTCATAAACACTTGAAATACATCAATTTAACTCAAACTAGTTCAAATGGGAGAGGTTCTGGGTTTAAAATGGCTTAAACAATTCAAATTGGACGATTTGAGTCAATATAGGTTAAATGGGTTCAATTTTGGGTAGAAAATGACGTATTTACCCTTCAAAATTTCGGTAATACTTGAAATACAACGATTTGAGTCAAACTCGTTCAAACGGTAGAGGTTCTGTGTATTAAATGACCTAAACTCTTCAAATTTGGGGATATGAGTCAATATAGGTCAAATGGGATTACTTTTTGGTAAAAAAACCTTATTTACCCTTGAACATGTCATAAACACTTAAAATACATCGATTTGAGTCAAACTTGGTCAAACGGGAGAGGTTCTTTGTATTAAATGACCTAAACTCTTCGAATCGAAAGATATGTGTCAATATATGTCAAATGGGATTAGTTTTGGGTAAAAAATCCATCTTTACCCTTGAACATGTCATAAACACTTGAAATACATGGATTTTAGTCAAACTCGGTTAGACGAGAGAGGTTCTGGGTATAAAATGACTTTAACACTTCAAATCGGAGAATATGAGTCAATATAGGTTAAATCGGATTAGTTTTGGATAGAAAATAACCTATTTACACTTGAACATGTCATAAACACTTGAAATACATCCATTTGAGTCTAACTAGGTCAAACGGGAGAGGTTTTGTGTATTAAATGACCTAAACACTTGGAATCGGACGATATGAGTCAATATAGGTCATATGGGATTAGTTTGTGGTAGAAAAAGACGTATTTACCCTTGAGAATGTTTTAAACACGTAAAATACATCAATTTGAGTCAAACTCGGTCAAATAGGAGAGATTATGGGTACAAAATGACTTAAACACTTTGAACCGGACGATATGAGTCAATATAGGTCAAATTATATCATTTTTGGGTAGAAATTGACGTATTTATCCTTGATATTGTCATAAACACTTGAAATACATCCATTTGAGTCATACTCGGTCAAATAGGAGAGATTTTGGGTATAAAATGCCTTAAACACTCCAAATTGAAAAATTCGAGTCAATGTAGGTCAAATGGGATCATTTTTGGGTAGAAAATGACGTATTTACCCTTGAACATGTCAGAAACACTTGAAATACATTGATTTGAGTCAAACTCGGCCATACGAGAGAGGTTTTGTGTATTAAATGACCTAAACACTTCGAATTGAACGATATGAATCAATATATGTTAAATAGGATCAATTTTGAGTAGAAAATGATGTATTTACCTTTGAACATATCATAAACAATTGAAATACATGGATTTGAGTCAAACTCAGTCGAATATGAGAGGTAATGGTTATAAAATGACTTAAACACTTCAAATCGGAAGATATGAAACAATATAGGTCAAATGGGATTAGTTTTGGTTAAAAAATGACGTATTTACCCTTGAACATGTAAAAACCACTTTAAATACATCGATTTAAGTAAAACTCAGTCAAACGAGAGAGGGTATAAAAAAACCTAAACACTTGAATTACATAAATTTGAGTCAAACTCGGTCAAATAGGAGAGATCATGTGTACAGAATGATTTAAACACCTCGAATCGGACGATATGAGTCAATATAGGTGAAATAAGATCATTTTTGGGTAGAAAATGACGTATTTATCCCTGAGAATGTCATAAACACTTTAAATAGGAGTTATTCTGGGTATAAAATGACTTAAACACTTTGAATCAAAAATATGAGTCAACATAGGTCAACTAGGATCAATTTTGGGTAGAAAATCACATATTTACCCTTGAACTTGTCATAAACACTTGAAATACATTGATTTGAGTCAAAATTTGTCAAACGGGAGAGGTTTTCTGTTTTAAATGACCTAAACACTTCGAATTGGATGATATGAATTAATATAGGTCAAATAGGAACAATTTTGCGTAGAAAATAACGTATTCACCCTTGAACATGTCATAAATACTTTAAATACATTAATTTGAGTCAAACTCGATCAAATGGGAGAGGTTATGGGTATATAATGACTTAAACTTTTTGAATCGGACGATATGAGTCAATGTAGGTCACATGGGATTAGTTTTGGGTACAAAATGACACATTTACCCCTAAACATATCATAAACACTTGAAATACATCTATTTTAATAAAACTCGATCAAACGGGAGAGGTTTTGTTATAAAATGACCTAAACACTTTAAATCGGACGATATAAGTTAATAAAGGTCAAATAAGATCATTTTTGGGTAGAAAGTGATGTATTTACCCTTGAGAATGTCTTAAATAATTGTAATACATCGATTTGTGTCAAACTCGGTAGACTGGGAGAGATTCTGGGTAAAAAAATGACTTAAACACTTCGAATCAAAAAATATGAGCCAACGTAAGTCAAATGGGATTAGTTTTGGGTAGAAAATGATGTACTTACCCTTTAACATGTCATAAACACTTGAAATACATGACCTTTAGAAAAGAAGACTATGCTGGAGGAGAATAGACACAATACTTAGACTCTCTAACTAGCACTTAATAACATATCACTCATAATGGAGTCCTAGAAGGCTCAATCCTCACTAGGCTAGTTGAAATGCATCTCAATAGGTAGTCATCCAAGCCACAAACCAAGTAGGACCAGATCCCCCAAGTCAGGTGGAAAACAGTCAATCATTCGATCCCAAAACAGGCACAAGGCTAGGAAAGTATGAGTATGCATAGGACCACTATAATGTATGATGTGTAAACAAGATGAGAACCTTGTTACAGAATATGTGTTTAAAGGGGTCTTAATGAAATGTCGTGATTAATGAGGGGAGAATAGGGGAACACTCAACCCTAGTCTCGGATATAACCAAGGGGAACACTCACCCTTCGCTTAGTGTAGTTTGGAAATAGGGATTACTCAACCCACTCGTTTACTACGTAAGTTCTAGGTTTGGGAACACTCGACCAAAACTAGTACTCTTCAAATTTGGATTCTCAAATTTGGACCTTAAAAATGACTATTAGCAAGTCACGTTTAATCAAAGAAAAACTCAAGTGTTTAGCAAATTTCTGGATGTATTTCTATTCGTTTAGTACACTATTTATAGTAGTGTATTCATTACATAGGATTCCCCTTTTGTAGTTATCCATTACTTGCCTAATTAAGGACAGAAATAAAACTAACTATAAAGTGATTAAAAAGGCTCATATAACCGTCCCCTTAATCCTTTATCACAAAACAACTGAAATTAATTAATAACCATAAACTGAAACTAACTAATTAACGAAAACTAAGCTTGAATTAAGGAAAAAACGTTCAGCAAACAAGAAGTCTTCAACCGGCATTTTCCACGTGCAAAACCTTGCATGTTCAACGTTCAAATCCGTGTAAATAGCTGGCTTGTAACCTCCTTTGACTCAAGCTCCTTTATTCCACCCATGAACTAACCAACTCCCTAATTTACGCCTAAGTAGTTCAACTGACCAGCTAGCTAACTAACTCCTTGATTTACGTCAACTAACCAACCCAACTGACCAGCTAGCTAACTAACTCCTTGATTTACGCCTATTCAGTTTAACTAACCAACGAGCTAACTAAACTTCTTAATTCACGGCCTTTAGTTCAACTAATCACCTAGTCTTACGCCCAACTAACAATCAGACAATTTCCCCCTTAATTCATGCCCCATGATCAGTCCACGTAACTCTAAATACCCCAAATCATGCGTGGCATCAAGTCGGCATCATTACTAGATCCCTTCAACTAGATTAACTACTTTAAGGGAAGTATAACCAGTAGTAACACTTTTTGGACCGCCGTGCATAGGATTGAAGAACGATTTGGACAGAATTAACCCCTTAGCATTTAATTCAATAACACCGTCTTGACCGTCTTCGTCTAAATCATGGATAATTGTTCTTTGACCATTTTGGTCATCCTCCCCTTCTTCAACAGGAATTGCCCTCAATTCGTCATCATCAAGGTAAGGAGCAAGATCACCAACGTTGAATGTACTTGAGACACCATATTGACCTCCCAAATCAACTTTGTATGCGTTGTCATTGATCTTTTCCATGATCTCAAATGGGCCCTCGGCTTTTGGCATAAGTTTGTTCTTCCTTTTACTAGGAAAACGTTCCTTCCTCATGTAAATCCACACTAAATCCCCAACTTCAAAAGACTTCACATTTCTCACTCGTTTGTTGGCTTGTTTCTTGTAGATTTCATTCGCCTTTTCAATGTTCCTCCGAACTTCTTTATGGACTTTTATCATGAATTCGGCTTGTTCTTTTGCCCCACCATGAACGAACTTGTCTTTTGGCAAAGCAATAAGATCAATGGGAACATAAGGATTGACGCCATATACTACTTCAAAAGGAGAGTACTTTGTAGTAGCACTAGGTGTCCTATTATAAGCGAACTCGGCATGAGCAAGCTTATTATCCCAATCCTTGGTACTTTTGCTTATCAAAGTCCTAAGCAACGAACCAAGTATTCTATTCACCACCTCCGTTTGGCCATCGGTTTGTGGATGATGAGAGGTAGAGAACAATAACTTAGTTCCCATCAAACGCCATATGGATTTCCAAAAATGACTTAGGAACTTAGTATCGCGATCTGACACAATTGTGCGTGGCACCCCATGGAAACGAACTACCTCTTCAAAGTATAACTTAGCCACCTTTATCGCATCTTCAGTTTTATGGCAAGGAATGAAATGAGCCATTTTTGAGAACCGATCAACCACCACCATTATTGAGTCTTTGCCTCTTTGAGTTCTTGGCAAGGCTACGATGAAATCCATACTAACATCTTCCCAAGGTCTTTCGGGAATTGGTAAGGGCTTGTAGAGACCTTTATGAAAAACCATTTTTGCTCTTTGACAGGTAGAACAACGACTCACCACATGATGAACTGTGGCTAACATTTTCGGCCAATAAAAATGAGCTTGGATAAGTTCCATTGTCTTGTGAATACCCACGTGACCAGCTAATCCTCCTCCATGAGCTTCATGTATCAACAAACTTCGAATGGGACATTTTGGGATGCATAATCTATTCCCCTTGAAAAGAAAACCATTATGCAAAGAAAACAGATCATGAACTCCACGTACGCATTTTTCAATTATCCCTTTGAAGTCATCATCTTCTTGATAGTACTCCTTAATCAAATCGAATCCAAGCACCTTTGCTTCAACCATTCCAAGCAAATTATGCCTCCTAGACAAGGCATCTGCCACCACATTCGCTTTTCCACTCTTGTATTTAGAGGAAAAATTAAATGTTTGCAAGAATTCGACCCACTTTGCATGCCTCGCGTTCAGTTTTTTTTGGCCATGTATGAATCTCAAGGATTCATGATCAGAATGCAATATGAACGGTTGTGGCCTCAAATAATGTGACCAATGATCTAGAGCTCTTACCATAGCATAGAACTCTTTGTCATAGGTGGAGTAATTCAACTTGCCTTGACTCATCTTCTCGCTAAAGTAGGCAATGGGTCGCCCACCTTGAATCAATACGGCCCCAATACCTTTTCCACTTGCGTCACATTCAACCTCAAATGGTTTGGAAAAATCAGGAAGTGCTAATATGGGTGTGTTGCACATCTTCTTCTTGACTTCTTCAAACGCCCTTTGAGCTTGGGGTGTCCATTCGAACACGCCTTTCTTAGTACACTCGGTGATGGGAGCCATGAGTGTGCTGAAGTTCTTAATGAATCTTCTATAGAAAGAAGCAAGTCCATGAAATGAACGAACTTCCGTGAGCGTTTTCGGACTAGGCCATGATTGAATTGCTTCAATTTTGCTAGGATCCACCTTTACGCCATCGCCTGAAACTATGTAGCCAAGAAACATGACTTCATATAATAGAAAATCACATTTTTCTAGTTTCCCATACAGTTTTTCTTTTCTTAACACAGAAAATACTTGAAAAAGGTGATCAAAATGGGATTCTTCATCCCGTGAATAGATGAGAATATCATCCAAGTATACTACCACAAACTTGCCCAGAAATGGCCTTAGCACCTCATTCATCAACCTCATGAATGTGCTAGGGGCATTTGTAAGGCCAAATGGCATGACTAGCCATTCATACAACCCATGCTTTGTCTTGAATGCAGTCTTCCATTCATCCCCTTCTCTCATGCGAATCTGATGATATCCACTTCTCAAGTCTACCTTTGAGAAGACCTTGGAACCACTCAATTCATCCAGCATGTCATCAAGCCTTGGGATTGGAAACCTGTACTTGATAGTAACGTTATTAACGGCTCTACTATCAATACACATTCTCCAAGTACCATCTTTCTTAGGAACCAGCAAAGCAGGAACGGCACATGGACTCATGGACTCACGCACATAACCCATACCCATTAGTTCTTCAATTTGGCGTTGTAACTCCTTGGTTTCCAAAGGATTACATCTATAGGCTGGTTTATTTGGTAAGGGTGCTCCGGGAATGAGATCAATTTGATGCTCAATTCCTCGTATGGGTGGTAGTCCCTTAGGTAATTCATCTGGAAAAACGTCCTCAAAATCTTGAATTAATTGGGCTAATTTAGGATTTCGAGCAACAAAATTTTCGTGGGTTTCTTTGGAGTATAGTAGAAACAATTCTGCCTCACCATCTAACTCCCTCTCAAATTCTCTAAAAGATAATAAGGATACTTCTTTTTGTGGTGTTTGTGATGGTGAAAAACGTGGGGGTGGTAAAGGGTGTAGTTTTTTCTTCCTCCCTTCATGGACTATTGTATAAGTGTTGTGATACCCATCGTGTATAGATCTTTTATCCGTTTGCCAAGGTCTACCAAGTAGAATATGACAAGCATCCATAGACACAACATCACATAATATCGAATCACAATACGCACCAATACAAAAAGAAACCATACATTGCTTCCTAACCCCGGTGCTAGCATTAGAGTCTAACCAACTCAATTTGTAAGGTTGTGGATGATTTGTGGTCGTAAGACCTAGTTTGGATACTAGAGTCTTAGATACGGTATTAGCCTCACTTCCCCCATCAATAATTAGATCACATACCTCGTCACCAATTCTACAACGGGTGATGAAAATGTGTTGTCGTTGAGGGGCAGCATCTTCTTCCACACGTGCTTGCAAGGCCCTCCTAATCACGAGGCTAGTCTTCTCCTCTGATTCGGCAATGCAATCGTCACAATCATCTTCAACTTCTTCTTCTCCATCCTCAAACTCATCCCAATTGATGTTTTGAGTGGCCATGAGTTTAACTTCTTGCATAGTTAATGCCCTAGTATTAGGACAATCCTTCTTGTAATGACCTCGCCCTCCACATTTGTAACACACAATGTCACCTATCTTCACGTTCCTTGCGTCCTTCTTTATGGGGTTGCTTGGTTTAAAGGACGAATTTTCCTTTGTAGGAAAAGAAGGTTTTCGTGTCAATTGAGGAATGGCAGTAGGCTTCTTCTTCTTCCTCTTTGCATCGAATTTACTCACTAACTTGCAAGCTTCCACAAACGTGAGGTTAGTGTAACCCTCAAGTCTGTCTTGTAATTCTTGGTCCAAACCAGATATGAAATGCCCCATTTTGAGCTCTTCATTCTCGGTTACTTCGCACACGATAGCAAGCCTATCGAATTCTTTTATGTAATCCTCGACAGAGTCCCCATTTTGTTGCAAGGTACTCCATTTCACATATTGGCTCTGCTTGTAATTGTGTGGGATGAAACGGTCTCTCATCCGTTTTTTGAGTTTGTCCCAAGTAGAGATAGGAACTTTCCCCTTAAGGGTACGTCCCCTTTGCTCTCCTTGTAGCCAACTATCACCATAGCCCTTTAGCTTGACTTTGGCAATCTTAAAACGCTGAACATCCTCATGGATGTCCTTGTATTCAAAGTACCTTTCCAAGGATTTCTCCCATTCTAAGTACTTTTCTGGATCAAGGGTCCCATCAAATGAAGGGATGTCCACTTTGAGACTCCTATCTTCCCTCCTAGGTGGAGGGTCTTCCTCTCGATCTCTCCTATCTTGCTCGTTCATGAGTCTTGCCATTAAGGCAGCAAGATTCCCTTGTAGATTGGCATTAGTTTCGGCCAATCTTTCTTGACTAGCAATGGATCGATTTAGAGCTTCCAAGGCTGTTCTTAAGTCTTGATTTTCTCCCATGGTGTGTAGGTATACGACCCCTTAGGGAAAGTTTTCTTTTTTTTTTTTTTTTTGACAAATTACCCCCTACCTGACGCGCCAAATGATGTGTAAACAAGATGAGAACCTTGTTACAGAATATGTGTTTAAAGGGGTCTTAATGAAATGTCGTGATTAATGAGGGGAGAATAGGGGAACACTCAACCCTAGTCTCGGATATAACCAAGGGGAACACTCACCCTTCGCTTAGTGTAGTTTGGAAATAGGGATTACTCAACCCACTCGTTTACTACGTAAGTTCTAGGTTTGGGAACACTCGACCAAAACTAGTACTCTTCAAATTTGGATTCTCAAATTTGGACCTTAAAAATGACTATTAGCAAGTCACGTTTAATCAAAGAAAAACTCAAGTGTTTAGCAAATTTCTGGATGTATTTCTATTCGTTTAGTACACTATTTATAGTAGTGTATTCATTACATAGGATTCCCCTTTTGTAGTTATCCATTACTTGCCTAATTAAGGACAGAAATAAAACTAACTATAAAGTGATTAAAAAGGCTCATATAACCGTCCCCTTAATCCTTTATCACAAAACAACTGAAATTAATTAATAACCATAAACTGAAACTAACTAATTAACGAAAACTAAGCTTGAATTAAGGAAAAAACGTTCAGCAAACAAGAAGTCTTCAACCGGCATTTTCCACGTGCAAAACCTTGCATGTTCAACGTTCAAATCCGTGTAAATAGCTGGCTTGTAACCTCCTTTGACTCAAGCTCCTTTATTCCACCCATGAACTAACCAACTCCCTAATTTACGCCTAAGTAGTTCAACTGACCAGCTAGCTAACTAACTCCTTGATTTACGTCAACTAACCAACCCAACTGACCAGCTAGCTAACTAACTCCTTGATTTACGCCTATTCAGTTTAACTAACCAACGAGCTAACTAAACTTCTTAATTCACGGCCTTTAGTTCAACTAATCACCTAGTCTTACGCCCAACTAACAATCAGACAATTTCCCCCTTAATTCATGCCCCATGATCAGTCCACGTAACTCTAAATACCCCAAATCATGCGTGGCATCAAGTCGGCATCATTACTAGATCCCTTCAACTAGATTAACTACTTTAAGGGAAGTATAACCAGTAGTAACACTTTTTGGACCGCCGTGCATAGGATTGAAGAACGATTTGGACAGAATTAACCCCTTAGCATTTAATTCAATAACACCGTCTTGACCGTCTTCGTCTAAATCATGGATAATTGTTCTTTGACCATTTTGGTCAATGTACATGTCAGGAGCTCGCATGTCGGTTTCACAACTCAAGCACATCAACTTGACACACCTAGACATGCAAAGAAAAACTAAAACAAAAACCAAGGCAATAGTTTCAATAATGCGGATCTTTCAAAGCTTTGAAAACACAAGGACCCTCCCCAAGCCAGCTCAAAAGCCGTCTTGGCACTTGGGAGAAGAGAGCCAAAAGGGAAAAAGATCAACATTATGGAAGCTATTACTATACAAACAAATAAACAAAACAAACACCGGTTTATCTCCCATAAGTACTTTTGTTTAATGTCGGTAAGTTTGACACGGTTAGGCACAAGTTCATAGAGAAAAAGAAAACAACGAAATCATACCTGTCGTAGGAGTGGATTCACTCCTAACATCACCATCACCTCCAACGTGGGGAGTCAAAACTCTCCATCGAGCCATAGTGCCAGAAGAAATCAATGGAGAACCAAGGTCATCTGGAGGTGGGTTATAATACGGGGCTCCCTCAAGCTAGGGTGGAGCCATTGGTCTCTTTTTAGATTTTCTTTTTCTAGCCCTTTTCCGTTTGCGGGCTGGCTTGTCAGTTCCCTCAGATTTATAATACATCTCCGTTGGCGGAGCAATTCCCTTCGCAACCTCACAAACAACACGCTCCCTTGCCTCCTCCTTATCCGACACCTTAACCAACATTAGGGCAGCAAAAACATTACACCCCTCAACCTCTTTAACAGCTTCATTCTCGCCCACCCCAAAGGAACAAATCTGCTCAACCATGGGTTCCTTGGAAGACTTAGAAAAGGCAAACACAACCTTCTCTTGGGCTACCCTCATAGTTATAGTTTCTGATTCACAATCGATCAGGGCACCCAAAGTCTTCAAAGTATCCCTCCCTAAGGTGAGGGGAGTATAAGGATCCTTAATCATATCGAGCACCACAAAGTCACATGGAACCACTATGTTCCCTACTTGGATTTAAAGGTCCTCAAACTCCCAACATGGCACTTTTATACTATGGTCGGCCAGTTAGATTGTTTTCTTCGAAGGCTTAAGCTCACAAGTTAGTTGTTTGGCAATGGACATCGGCATTAGGCTAATGGACGCCCCAAGGTTAGCAAGTGCTCCCTTAGAATTGAGTTTTCTAAGGGTGACTGGGAGCACAAAGGGTCCTCTATCTTTTTCTTTCTTTGCCCATGTGCCCTGAATAATGGTACTTACCTGCTCTAGCAAACTAATCACCTCGCCCTTAAGCTTTCTCTTATTCCCTAAGAGGGTTTTCAGATACTGAGCATATTGCGGCATTTGCTCTATGACCTCTAAGAATGGTATTTTCATTTCAAGTTGCCTCATATGCTCTAGGAATTTAAGAAACTTTTATTGTAACTATTTCTCTACCTTTTTGTAAGGAAAAGGTAGAGGCAGAGCATGTTGACGCTCAAGTTTCCTCCGTTCTTGTATCTCCCTCCATCTCTCATCTTTATCCTTCTTCTTCCTCTCTTGCCCATTTACTTCGACATTGTTTCCCTCATCCTCTTCACCACCCTCCTTTTCTTCTCTCCCCTCAAGATTTTCCTTGTGCTCATTTTCTCTTAGAAAACCACTATCCTTCAAGGAATCTACCCCTAAATCATCTCCATTGGCTACAACTAGAGCAGGATATGAGGTTCTAGATCTTAGGAAGATCACCTTATAGGTGTGATGCTTAGGGTTGGAGTCAGGAGGGTTTTGTGGTGGAGGTTGGCTGGATGGGTTTTGTTGAGGGTGAGAAGGAAGTAGCAATGGTGGGGGTGGACTAGCCATCTGCACAAGCTGTGATTCAAACAACTTCTATTGCGCTTGAAGTTATTGCATTTGATTTATCAAAGTTTAATTGATTTGTGAGAGGGTTTGATTTTGCTGCGCAAGGGAGTTCACTTGAGTGGAAAGGAAATCATTATTTAGAGGCGGGTTTGGTTATGGCTGTGTAGATGGATATGGTAGGTTGGGGTTGGGTCTTGGTATTTGAGGGTATGGCCTATCCCCTTGCTCCTCCCAAAGAGCTATTTTTTGCAACCTCCTCAATCTTAGCCTTCACCTGATTATATGGGACCTTAGAGAGTTGGCCACCAATAACAGAGTCTAGAAGTGCCTTGGTGGAGTCATTTAGACCATCATAGAAGAATGTATTGAGATGATGGGGGCATGCTCTAATCATTCTCTTAAACCGACTCTAAGTAGCACTAAGGTTCTCATCATCCTCTTGAGTGAATGACGCGATTTTTTTACGCCAATCTTATGTTCGAACTGTGGGATAGAACCTTTCTAGAAAAGCTATTTTTAGTTGAGCCCAATTAAAGATTGAGTTTGTCTCTAAGCATTTATACCAATCCCTAGCGTCACCAGCTAAACTCAAATGAAATAAATGCATCCGCATATAATTTGGGCTATTGGGGCATAGAGGAATGAGACCGCAAATATCTGAGAATGCCTCCAAGTGTTGGAGAGGGAATTCATTTCTCAATCCGCAAAAAGGGGTCTCCTTCACCATTCGGATGAATTGAGGATGTATGTGATAAGGGTTTAGGGCTATGGGTAATACTACACCTCCTTGAAATTCTTGGGACCCAGGTGTCCCAAATTGACCAAATAATTGTTGGTGGATTCAGATTCCTTTTCGTTCACGCAATTTCATTTATGCAAGGTATTGATTCTTTTCTGTTGTATTTTGTTTAATGCTTTCAAGTATTGTTTTTCTGAATTTCATTCCTCTTGCTATTATCATTGCTTTGTTTACAGTTTTGATAGGATAGTTTTCGTTCTCTTGTTTATTTCCATTCAGTTTATTCATGCTTTCAATCATGTCTTTTATCATTGTGTATGCCCTAGTCTTTATTACTATGTGTGAGTAGTTTTCTTAGGGGTTTGATTGTGAAACCCTAGGTTGACTCGTTCTTCATGCGTAGAAAATGGGATCACTTTTGGGTAGAAAATGACGTATTTACCCTTTAAGATGTCATAAACACTTGAAATTCATCAATTTAAGTCAAACTCGGTCAAATCTTATAGAATTAAAAACTTTAACTTGAAAAATACGAGTCAACGTAGGTCAAATGGGATCAATTTTGGTAACAAAATGACGTATTTACTGTTGATCATGTCATAGACACTTGAAATACATTAATTTGAGTCAAACACAATCAATTGGGAGAGGTTCTAGGTATAAAATGGCTTAAACACTTCGAATCGGACGATATAAGACAATATATGTCAAATAGGATCAGATTTGGGTAGAAAATGATGTACTTACCCTTGAACACTACATAAACACTTTAAATACATCCATTTGGGTATCACTTGGTCAAACGGGAGAGGCTTTGTGTATTAAATGACCTAAACACTTCGAACCGAACGATATGAGTCAATATAGGTCAAATAAGATCAGTTTTGGCAAAAAAATGACGTATTTACCTTTACACATGTCATAAACACTTGAAAAACATCGATTTGAGTCAAACTTGGTCAAACGGGAGAGGTTTTTGTATTAAATGACCTAAACACTTTGAATGGAATGATATGAATCAATATAGGTCAAATTGTATTAGTTTTGGGAAGAAAATGAAGTATTTACCGTTAAACATGTCATAAACACTTGAAATACATCGACTTGAGTCTAACTCGGTCAAATAGGAAAGGTTCTGGGTATAAAATGACTTAAACACATCAAATCGAACGATATAAGTCAATATAGGTCAAATGGGATCAATATTGGGTAAAATATGACGTATTTACCCATGAACAGGACATAAACACTTGAAATACATCGATTTAGGTA
This sequence comes from Dysphania ambrosioides, assembly GCA_026401315.1. Taxonomy (NCBI): domain Eukaryota; kingdom Viridiplantae; phylum Streptophyta; class Magnoliopsida; order Caryophyllales; family Amaranthaceae; genus Dysphania; species Dysphania ambrosioides. The sequence continues at coordinate 8,956,283 of CM048668.1, read as the reverse complement.
TAACTTGGTCAAACGGGAGAGGCTTTGTGTATTAAATGACTTAAACACTTCAAACCGGACGATATGAGTCAATATCGTTCAAATGGGATCAGTTTTAGCAAAAAATTATGTATTTACCCTTGAACAAGTCATAAACACTTAAAAACATCGAACTTGGTCAAACGCGAGAGGTTTTTTGTATTAAATGACCTAAACACATTAAATCGGACAAAATGAATCAATATAGGAAAAATTGGATTAGTTTTGGGAAGAAAATGACGTATTTACCATTGAATATGTCATAAACTCTTGAAATACATCGATTTGAGTCTAACTCTATCAAATAGAAGAGGTTCTGGGTATAAAATGACTTAAACACTTCGAATCGGACGATATGAGTCAATATAGGTCAAATGGGATCAGTTTTGGGTAGAAAATGATGTATTTAACCTTGAACATGTCATAAACACTTGAAATACTTTGATTTGACTCAAACTTGGTCAAACGGGAGAGGTTTTGTGTATTTATTGACCATAACACTTCGAACCGGACGATATGAGTCAATATAGGTCAAATGGGAATAATTTTGGTAGAAAATGACGTATTTACTCTTGAACATGACATAAACACTTGAAATACATCGATTTGAGTCAAACTGGGTCAAATGGGAGAGATTTTTTTTATTAAATTACCTAACCACGTTGAACGGGACGATATGAATCAATATAGGTTAAATTGGATTAGTTTTGGGTAGAAAATGAAGTATTTACCCTTGATCATGTCATAAACACTTGAAATACATCGATTTGAGTCTAACTCGATCAAATAGGAGAAGTTATGGGTATAAAATGACTTAAACACTTCGAATCGGATGATATGAGTCAATATAGGTCAAATGGGATAAATTTTGGGTAGAAAATGACGTGTTTACCCTTGAACATGTCATAAACACTTGAAATACATCGATTTGACTCAAACTCGGTCAAATGGTAGAGATTCTGGGTATAAATGAATTAAGAACTCCGAATTGAAAAATATGAGTCTATGTAGGTCAAATGGGATTAATTTTGGGAACAAAATGACGTATTTACCCTTGAACATGTCATAAACACTAGAACAAAAAATTGATTTGAGTCAAACTTGGTCAAACGGGAGAGGTTTGTGTATTAAATAAGCAAAACACTTCGAACCGGACGATATGAGTCAATATAGGTCAAATGGGATCAGTTTTAGGTAGAAAATGACGTATTTACCCTTGAACATGTCATAAACACTTGAAATACATCGATTCGACTTTAACTCGGTCAAATAGGAGAGGTTATAGGTATAAAAAAACTTAAACACTTCAATCGGACGATAGGAGTCAATATAGGTCAAAATGGATCAATTTTGGGTGGAAAATGACGTATTTACCCTTGAACATGTCATATACACTTGAAATACATTGATTTGAGTCAAACTTGGTCAAACGGGAGAGGTTTTGTGTATTAAATGACGAAAACACTTCGAACCAAATGATATGAGTCAATATAGGTTAAATGGGATCCGCTTTGGCAGAAAATGGCGTATTTAACCATGAACATGTCAAAAACACTTGAAATACATCGATTTGAGTCAAACTTGTTAAAACTGGAGAGGTTTTTTTGTATTAAATGACCAAAACATTTTGAATCGGACGATATAAATCAATAAAGGTCAAATTGGATTAGTTTTGGGTAGAAAATGAAGTATTTACCCTTGAACATGTCGTAAACACTTGAAATACATCGATTTGAGTCTAACTTTGTCAAATAGGAGAGGTTGTGGGTATAAAATGACTTTAACACTTCGAATCGGACGATATGAGTCAATTTAGGTCAAATGGGATCAGTTTTTGGTAGAAAATGACGTATTTACCCTTAAACGTGTCATAAACACTTGAAATACATCGATTTGACTCAAACTCAGTCAAATAGGAGAGATTTTGGGTATAAATGAATTAAAAACTTCGAATTGAGATATGAGTCAACGTAGGTCAAATGGGATCAATTTTGGGAATAAAATGATTTATTTACCCTTGAACATGTCATAAACACTTGAAATAAATAGATTTGAGTCAAACTTGGTCAAACAAGAGAGGTTTCTGTATTAAATAAGCAAAACACTTCGCACCGAACGGTATGAGTCAATATAGGTCAAATGGGATTAGTTTTAGGTAAAAAATGACGTATTTACCATTGAACATGTCATAAACACTTGAAAAACATCGATTTGAGTATAACTCGGTGAAATAGGAAAGGTTATGGGTATAAAATGACTTAAACACTTCGAATCGGACGATAGGAGTCAATGTAGGTGAAATGGGATCAATTTTGGGTAGAAAAATACATATTTACCCTTGAAAATGTCATAAACACTTGAAATACATCGATTTGATTCAAACTTGGTCAAACGGAAGAGGTTTTGTGTATTAAATGACCAAAACAATTCGAACCGGGCGATATGAGTAAATATAGGTCAAAGGGGATCAGTTTTGGCTGAAAATGATGTATTTAATGATGAACATGTCATAAACAATTGAAATACATTGATTTGAGTCAAACTTGGTAAAAGGGGAAAGGTTTTTTGTATTAAATGACCAAAGCACTTTAAATCAGACGGTATGAAATAATAAAGGTCAAATTGGACTAGTTTTGGGTAGAAAATGAAGTATTTACCCTTGAACATGTCATAAACACTTGAAATACATCAATTTGAGTCTAACTCGGTCAAATAGGAGAGGTTTTGGATATAACATAACTTAAACACATCGAATCGGATGATATGAGTCAATATAGGTCAAATGGGATCAGTTTTGGGTAGAAAATGACGTCTTGAAAATTTCATCTTGAAATACATCAAATTAAGTATAACTTGGTCAAACGGGAGAGGTTTTGTGTATTAAATGTCCTAAACACTTCGAACTGGATGATATGAGTCAATATAGGTCAAATGGGATCAGTTTTGGGTAGAAAATTATGTATTTACCATTGAACATGTCATAAAACCTTGAAATACTTCGATTTGACTCAAACTTGGTCAAACGGGAGAGGTTTTGTGTATTAAATGACGAAAACACTTCGAATCGGACAATTTGAGTAAATATAGGTCAAATAGGATTAAGTTTTGGCAGAAAATGACGTATTTACCCTCGACCATGTTATAAACACTTGAAATACATCGATTTGAGTCAAACTTGGTCAAACGGGAGAGGTTTTTTATTAAATGACCTAAACACTTTAAATGGGACGATATGAATCAATAAAGGTCAAATTGGATTAGTTTTGGGTAGAAAATGAAGTATTTACCCTTGAACATGTTAGAAACACTTGAAATACATCGATTTGAGTCTAACACAATCAAATACGAGAGGTTCTGGGTATAAAATGACTTGAACATTTCGAATCGGACGATATGAGTCAATATAGGTCAAATGGGATAAGTTTTGGGTACAAAATGATGTATATACCCTTGAACCAGTCTTAAACACTTGAAATACATCGATTTGACTCAAACTCGGTCAAATGGGAGAGATTCTTGGTATAAATGAATTAAAAACTTCGAATTGAAAAATATGAGTCAAAGTAGATAAAATGGGATCAATTTTGGGAACAAAATGACGTATTTAACCTCGAACATGTCATAAACACTTGAAAAAAATCGATTTGAGTCAAACTTGGTCAAACGGGAGAGGTTTGTGTATTAAATAAGAAAAACACTTTGAAGACGATATGAGTCAATATAGGTCAAATGGGATTAGTTTTAGGTAGAAAATGACGTATTTACCCTTTAACATGTCATAAACACTTGAAATACATCGATTTGAGTATAACTTGGTGAAATAGGAGAGCTTATGAGTATAAAAGGACATGAACACTTCGAACCGGACGATATGAGTCAATATAGGTCAAATGGGATCAGTTTTGGCAGAAAATGACGTATTTACCCTTAGACATGTCATAAACACTTGAAATACATCGATTTGAGTCAAACATGGTAAAACGGGAGAGGTTTTTTGTATTAAATGACCAAAACACTTTGAATCGGACGATATGAATCAATAAAGGTCAAACTGGATTAGTTTTGGGTAGAAAATGAAGTATTTACCCTTGAACATGTCATAAACACTTGAAATACATCGATCTGAGTCTAAGTCGGTCAAATAAGAGAGGTTGGAGGTATAAAATGACTTAAACACTTCGAATCGGACAAAATGGGTCAATATAGGTCAAAAGGGATCTATTTTGGGTAGAAAATGACGTATTTACCCTTGAACATGTTATAAACACTTGAAACACATCGATTTAACTCAAACTCGGTCAAATGGGAGAGATTCTGGGTATAAATGAATTAAAAACTTCGAATTGAAAAATATGAGTCAACGTAGGTCAAATGGGATCAATTTTGGGAATAAAATGACGTATTTACCCTTCAACATGTCATAAACACGTGAAATAAATCGATTTGAGTCAAACTTTGTTAAACGTGAGAGGTTTGTGTATTAAATAAGCAAAACACTTTGAACCGGACGATATGAGTCAATATAGGTCAAATGGGATCTGTTTTAGGTAGAAAATAACGTATTTATCCTTGAACATGTCATAAACACATGAAATACATTGATTTGAGTATAACTCGGTTTAATAAGAGAGGTTATGGGTATAAAATGACTTAAACTCTTCGAATCAGATGATAGGAGTAAATATAGGTCAAATGGGATCAATTTTGGGTAGAAAATGATCTATTTACCCTTAAACATGTCATAAACACTTGAAATACATCGATTTGACATAAACTTGGTAAAATGGGAGAGGTTTTGTGTATTAAATGACAAAAACACTTCGAACCGGATGATATGAGTCAATATAGGTCAAATGGGATCAGTTTTGGCTTAAAATGACGTATTTAACGATGAACATGTCATAAAAACTTGAAATACATCGATTTGAGTGAAACTTGGTAAAACGGAAGAGGATTTTTGTATTAAATGAGCAAAACACTTTGAATCGGACGATATGAATCAATAAAGGTCAAATTGGATTTGTTTTGGGTAGAAAATGAAGTATTTACCCTTCAAAATGTCATAAACACTTGAAATACATCGATTTGAGTCAAACTTGGTGAAACAGGAGAGGGATTTTGTATTAAATGACCTAAATACTTTTAATCGGACGATATGAATCAATATAGGTCAAATTGGATTAGTTTTGGGTAGAAAATGAAGTATTTACCCGAGAATATGTCATAAACACTTGAAATACATCGATTTCAGTCTAACTCGGTCAAATAGGAGAGGTTATGGGTATAAAATGACTAAACACTTCGAATCGGATGATATGACTCAATATAGGTCAAGTGCGATTAGTTTTAGGTAGAAAATGACGTATTTACCCTTGAACATGGCATAAACACTTGAAATACATCGATTTGACTCTAACTCGATCAAATAGGTGAGGTTCTAAGTATAAAATGATTTAAACACTTTGAATCGGACAATATGAGTCTATATAGGTCAAATGGGGTCACTTTTGGGTAGAAAATGACGTATTTACCCTTGAACATGTCATAAACACTTGAAATACATGGATTTGACTCACACTTGGTCAAAAAGAAGAGATTTTGTGTAATAAATGACCAAAAGACTTCGAACCGGACGATATGAGTCAATATATGTCAAAATGGATCAGTTTAGGGTAGAAAATGACATATTTACCCTTGAACATGTCATAAACACTTGAAATACATCGATTTGAGTCAAACTCGATCAAATGGGAAAGATTCTGGGTATAAATGAATTAAAACTTCGAATTGAAAAATATGAGTCAACGTAGGTCAAATGGGATCAATTTAGGGAACAAAATGATGTGTTTACCCTTGAACATGTCATAAACACTTGAAATACAATAAATTGAGTCAAACTTGGTAAAACAGGAGAGGTTTTATGTATTAAATGACGAAAACACTTTGAACCCGACGATATGAGTCAATATAGTTCAAATGGGATCAGTTTTGGGTAGAAAATGAATTATTTACCCTTAAACATGTCATAAACACTTGAAATACTTCAATTTGAGTCTAACTCGGTCAAATAGGAAAGGTTCGGGGTATAAAAAGACTTAAACACTTCGAATCGTACGATATGAGTCAATATCGGTCAAATGGGATTAGTTTTGGGTAGAAAATGAGGTATTTACCCTTGAATATGTCATAAACAAATGAAATACATCGATTTGACTCAAACTCGGTCAAATCAGAGAGATTCTGGGTATAAATGAATTAAAAACTTCGAATTAAAAAATATTAGTCAACGTAGGAAAAATGGGATCAAATTTGGGAACAAAATAACGTATTTACCCTTGAACATGTCATAAACACTTGAAATAAATCGATTTGAGTCAAACTTGGTCAAACGGGAGAGGTTTGTGTATTAAATAAGCAAAACACTTCGAACCGGACGATATGAGTTAATATAGGTCAAATGGGATCAGTTTTAGGTAGAAAATGATGTATTTACCCTTGAACATGTCATAAAAACTTGAAATACATCGATTTGAGTCTAACTCGGTCAAATAGGAGAGGTTCTGGGTATAAAATCACTTATACACTTCCAATTAGACAATATGAGTGAATATAGGTCAAATGGGATCAGTTTTTGCATAAAATGACGTATTTACCCATGAACATGTTAGAAACACTTGATATACATCGATTTTAGTCAAACTTGATCAAACGGGAGAGGTTTTTTGTATTAAATGACCTAAACACTTTTAATCGGACGATATGAATCAATATAGGTCAAATTGGATTAGTATTGGGTAGAAAATGAAGTATATACCCGAGAACATGTCATAAACACTTGAAATACATGGACTTGAGTCTTACTTGTCAAATAGGAGAGGTTATGGGTATAAAACGACTTAAACAATTTGAATCGGATGATATGAATCAATATAGGTCAAATGGGATTAGTTTTGGGTAGAAACTGAAGTATTTACCCTTGAACATGTCATATACACTTGAAATAAATCGATTTGAGTATAACTCGGTCAAATAGGAGAGGTTATGGGTATAAAATGACTTAAACAATTTGAATCGGACGATAGGAGTCAATATTGAATAAATGGGATCAATTTTGGGTAGAAAATAACGTATTTACCCTTGGACATGTCATAAACACTTGAAATACACCGATTTGAGTCAAAATTGGTCAAACGGGAGAGGTTTTGTGTATTAAATGACCAAAACAGTTCAAATCGGAGGATAAGAGTCAATATAGGTCAAATGGGATCAGTTTTGGGAGAAAATGACGTATTTAACCATGAACATGTCATAAACACTTGAAATACACCGATTTATGTCTAACTCGCTCAAATAGGAGAGGTTTTGGGTATAAAATGACTTCAACACTTCGAATCGGACAATATGAGTCATTATAGGCCGAATGGGATCAGTTTTGGAGAGAAAATGACGTATTTACCCTTGAACATGTCACAAACACTTGAAATACATCGATTTGACTTAAACTTGGTAAAACGGGAGAGGTTTGGTGTATTAAATGACCTAAACAATTCGAACCAGATGATATGAATCAATATAGGTCAAATGGGATCAATTTTGGCTTAAAATGACGTATTTAACGATGAACATGTCATAAACACTTGAAATACATCGATTTGAGTCAAACTTGGTAAAACCTGAGACGCTTTTTGTATTAAATGCCAAACACTTTGAATCGGACGATATGAATCAATAAAGGTCAAATTGGATTAGTTTTGGGTAGAAAATGAAGTATTAACCCTTGAAAATGTTAGAAACACTTGAAATACATCGATTTGAGTCAAACTTGGTCAAACAGGAGAGGTTTTTTGTATTAAATAACCTTAACACTTTTATTCGGATGATATGAATCAATATAGGTCAAATTGGATTAGTTTTGGGTAGAAAATGAAGTATATACCCTAGAACATGTCATAAACACTTGAAATACATGGACTTGAGTCTTACTCGGTCAAATAGGAGAGGTTATGGGTGTAAAATGACTTAAACAATTCGATTCGGATGATAGGAATCATTATAGGTCAAATGGGATTAGTTTTGGGTACAAACTAAAGTATTTACCCTTGAACATGTCATAAACACTTAAAATGAAACAATTTGAGTCTAACTCGGTGAAAGAGGAGAAGTTTTGGGTATAAAATGACTTAAACACTTCGAATCGGACGATATAAGTCAATATAGGTCAAATGGGTTCAGTTTTGGGTATAAAATGACGTATTTACCCTTGAACATGTCATAAACACTTGAAATACATGGATTTGTCTCACACTTGGTCAAAAAGAAGAGATTTTTGTGTAATAAATGACCAAAAGACTTCGAACCAAACGATATGAGTCAATATATATCAAATGGGATCAGTTTTGGGTAGAAAATGATATATTTATCGTTGAATATGTCATAAACACTTAAAATACATCGATTTGAGTCAAACTCGGTCAAATGGGAGAGATTTTTGGTATAAATTAATTAAAACTTTGAATTGAAAAATATGAGTCAACGTAGGTCAAATGGGATCAATTTAGGGAACAAAATGACGTGTTTACCCTTGAACATGTCATAAACATTTGAAATACACCGATTTGAGTTAAAATTGGTCAAACGGGAGAGGTTTTGTGTATTAAATGACCAAAACACTTCGAACTGGACGATATGAGTCAATATAGGTCAAATGGGATCAGTTTTGGGAGAAAATGAAGTATTTAACCATGAACATGTCATAAACACTTGAAATACACCGATTTATGTCTAATAGGAGAGGTTTTGGGTATAAAATGACTTCAACACTTAGAATCGGACAATATGACTCATTATAGGTCGAATGGGATCAGCTTTGGGGAGAAAATGACGTATTTACCCTTGAACATGTCATAAACACTTGAAATACATCGATTTGACTTAAACTTGGTAAAACGGGAGAGGTTTGGTGTATTAAATGACCTAAACACTTCGAACTAGACGATATGAGTCAATATAGGTCAAATGGGATCAGTTTTGGCTTAAAATGACTTATTTAACGATGAATATGTCATAAACACTTGAAATACATCGATTTGAGTCAAACTTGGTAAAACCTGAGAGGTTTTTTGTATTAAATGACCAAAACACTTTGAATCGGACGATATGAATCAATAAAGGTCAAATTGGATTAGTTTTGGGTAGAAAATGAAGTATTTACCCTTGAAAGTGTCAAAAACACTTGAAATACATCGATTTGAGTCAAACTTGGTCAAATAGGAGAGGTTTTTTATATTAAATGACCTAAATACTTTTAATCGGACGATATGCATCAATAAAGGTCAAATTGAATTAGTTTTGGGTAGAAAATGAAGTATTTACCCTTGAAAATGTCAGAAACACTTGAAATACATCGATTTGAGTCAAACTTGGTCAAATAGGAGAGGTTTTTTGTATTAAATGACGTAAACACTTTTAATCGAACGATATGAATCAATATAGGTCAAATTGGATCAGTTTTGGGTAGAAAATGAAGTATTTACCCGAGAACATGTCATAAACACTTGAAATACATCGACTTCAGTCTAACTCGGTCAAATAGGAGACGTTATGGGTATAAAATGACTTAAACACTTCGAATCGAATGATATGAGTCAATATAGGTCAAGTGGGATTAGTTTTGGGTAGAAAATGACGTATTTACCCTTGAACATGGCATAAACACTTGAAATACATCGATTTGATTCTGATATGCTCATTTTAGAGCACGTTTACAACCTCATTTTAGTGTCGAGTCTCGTGCTTTTATATCGGTTTTATGCACGTTACATTCAATTTTACCTTGATCTTGTCCTCGAGCTGTTTTTAGGTCATTTCAGGTGATCTCGATGATTTTGAGGTAAAATGAGACGTGTTCGAGGCTTTGACACTTCTATCAAGAGTTTGGATGAGCGTATCATAGCTTGGGTGTGCGTTCCAAGTCACTCTCGAAGATCCCATAAACTCTAGAAGCCACTAGGCACTTTAAAGGAACTGTTTAGCAAGGTTTAGGTTCAGATTCGACCGAATCTGACATCCATTTGGTCGAATGGAAGACAGGGATTCAAGCACATAAATCAAGGTCTCGGGAATAGCCGAATGAAGACTCATTCGGCCGAATCAAGACCTATTCGGCCGAATGGTTCCACTCATTCAACCGAATGGTAGACAGGGTGCAAAAACGCCAAGATTCTGATATAGCCGAATGGCATACCCATTCGACCAAATGGCCTTCTTTCCCGCAGATTTTGGTTCTTTCTTTAGTCGGCGCTCGAGGGTTTTTCCTAGGGTTTTGCTCCTTTTGTCCCTAGGGTATAAATACCCTCTTTCTCTGTACATAACCTTTATGCCTACTTTGAGAGCTCTTGTGCCTCAACCTAGAACATCACTTTAAAGCTTTTCATTTCTTTAATGCATTAGTTTAGATTTACAGCTTTCGTTGTTCTCGTTTTCAAGCTTTGTATTTCGGATTCAGTTTCTCTTTCGTTCAAGCAGTTTCATTTATGCAAGGTATTGTTTCTTTTCTGTTTTAGTTCTTTTAATGCTTTCAAGTATTGTTTTTCTTAATTTCATTCCTCTAGATATTATCGTTGTTTCATTTACAGTTTTGATAGAGTAGTTGTCGGTTCGGTTATAGTTCTTAGTTTTTCGTTATCTTGTTCATTTCCATTTAGTCTATTCATGCTTTCAATCATGTCTTTTATTACTATGTGTGAGTAGTCTTCTTAGGGGTTTGATTGGTGAAACTCTAGGTTGGCTCGTTCTTCATGCGTATAGTTAGGATTTGAGAATGTTAATGATTGATTGACTGATATTTGATGTGAATCTTGTCCTGCCACTCCTTTGGAGACATAGGGCGATTATAGGTTGTTCGTGTGATTTATAGGGTCACAAACTTCCTCTCGTCATCTTGAGTGTCATGATTCATTGTTGACTGGTTTCTCCTAATTTAGCGTATTGATAGTTCGATTGTCCTTCCTAGGGTGGAACTAGTCTACCCCGTTTTCCCTTCATAGCATAACATCGTTTTAGTTCTTGCTTATTTTCTGTCATTAGATTCATTTTATCTAATTTACATCAAGTCTATAAGCTATCGCCCCTTGTCCTTGTGGTTCGATCCCCGACTTACCACTACACTAGTTGTAGTAGTATTAGGGTGTTTATAAATATTGTTTGCATAACTATTCTTTTAGTCAAACGACCTAAAAGAACGATTATCAAAGTCTAACTCGGTCAAATAGGAGAGGTTCTGAGTATAAAATGACTTAAACACTTCGAATCGGACAATATGAGTCTATATAGGTCAAATGGGGTCACTTTTGGGTAGAAAATGACGTATTTACCCTTGAACATGTCATAAACACTTGAAATACATGGATTTGACTCACACTTGGTCAAAAAGAAGAGATTTTGTGTAATAAATGACCAAAAGACTTCGAACCGGACGATATGAGTCAATATATGTCAAATGGGATCAGTTTAGGGTAGAAAATGACATATTTACCCTTGAACATTTCATAAACACTTGAAATACATCGATTTGAGTCAAACTCGGTCAAATGGGAGAGATTCTGGGTATAAATGAATTAACACTTCGAATTGAAAAATATGAGTCAACATAGGTAAAATGGGATCAATTTAGGGAACAAAATGACGTGTTTACCCTTGAACATGTCATAAACACTTGAAATACAATAATTTGAGTCAAACTTGGTCAAACAGGTGAGGTTTTGGGTATAAAATCACTTATACACTTCCAACCGGAGGATATGAGTCAATATAGATCAAATGGGATCAATTTTGGGTAGAAAATAACGTATTTACCCTTGAACATGTCATAAACAATTGAAATACACTGATTTAAGTCAAAATTGGTCAAACATGAGAGGTTTTGTGTATTAAATGACCAAAACACTTCAAACCGGAGGATATGAGTCAATATAGGTCAAATGGGATCAGTTTTGGGAGAAAATGCCGTATTTTACCATGAACATGTCATAAACACATGAAATACACCGATATAAGTCTAACTCGCTCAAATAGGAGAGGTTTTGGGTATAAAATGACTTCACCACTTCGAATCGGATAGTATGAGTCATTATAGGTCGAATGGGATCAGTTTTAGGGAGAAAATGACATATTTACCCTTGAACATGTCATAAACACTTGAAATACATCGATTTGGCTTAAACTTGGTAAAACGGGAGAGGTTTGGTGTATTAAATGACCTAAACACTTCAAACCGGACGATATGAGTCAATATAGGTCAAATGGGATCAGTTTTGGCTTAAAATGACTTATTTAACGATGAATATGTCATAAACAACTTGAAATACATCGATTTGAGTCAAACTTGGTAAAACCTGAGAGGTTTTTTGTATTAAATGACCAAAACACTTTGAATCGGACGATATGAATCAATAAAGGTCAAATTGGATTAGTTTTGGGTAGAAAATGAAGTATTTACCCTTGAAAATGTCAGAAACACTTGAAATACATCGATTTGAGTCAAACTTGGTTAAATAGGAGAGGTTTTTTGTATTCAATGACCTAAACACATTTAATCGAACGATATGAATCAATATAGGTCAAATTGGATCAGTTTTTGGTAGAAAATGAAGTATTTACCCGAGAACATGTCATAAACACTTAAAATACATCGACTTGAGTCTAACTCGGTCAAATAGGAGACGTTATGGGTATAAAATGCCTTAAACACTTCGAATCGGATGATATGAGTCAATGATGTGCTCATTTTAGAGCACGTTTACAACCTCATTTTAGTGTCAAGTTTCGTGCTTTTATATTGGTTTTATGCACGTTACATTCAATTTTACCTTGATCTTGTCCTCGAGCTGTTTTTAGGTCATTTCAGGTGATCTCGACGATTTCGAGGTAAAATGAGACGTGTTCGAGGCTTTGACACTTCTATCAAGAGTTTGAATGCGCGTATCATAGCTTGGGCATGTGTTCCAAGTCACTCTCCAAGATTCCATAAACTCTAGAAGCCACTAGGCATTTCAAAGGAACTGTTCAGCAAGGTTTAGGTTCAGATTCGACCGAATCTGACATCCATTCGGTCGAATGGTGGACAGGGATTCAAGCACATAAATCAAGCTCTCGGGAATAGCCGAATGAGAAGTCATTCGACCGAATCAAGGCCCATTCGGCCGAATGGTTCCACTCATTCGGCCGAATGGTGGACAGACCGCAAAAACACCAAACTTCTGTTATAGCCGAATGGCTACACCATTCGGCCGAATGGCCACCCATTCGGCCGAATCCACCCTTCATTCGGCCGAATGGCCTTCTTTCCCGCAGATTTTGGTTCTTTCTTTAGTCGGCGCTCGAGGGTTTTTCCTAGGGTTTTACTCCTTTTGTCCCTAGGGTATAAATACCCTCTTTCTCTGTACATAACCTTATGCCTACTTTGAGAGCTCTTATGCCTCAACCTAGAACATCACTTTAAAGCTTTTCATTTCTTTCATGCATTAGTTTAGATTTACAGCTTTTGTTGTTCTTGTTTTCAAGCTTTGTATTTCGGATTCGGTTCCTCTTTCGTTCATACAGTTTCGTTTATGCAAGGTATTGTTTCTTTTCTGTTTTAGTTCGTTTAATGCTTTCAAGTATTGTTTTTCTTAATTTCATTCCTCTAGATAGTATTGTTATTTTGTTTATAGTTTTGATAGAGTAGTTGTCGGTTCGGTTATAGTTCTTAGTTTTCGTTCTCTTGTTCATTTCCATTCAATCTATTCATGCTTTCAATCATGTTTTTTACTATGTGTGAGTAGTTTTCTTAGGGGTTTGATTGGTGAATCCCTAGGTTGGCTCGTTCTTCATGCGTGGAGTTAGGATTTGAGATTGTTAATGGTTGATTGATTGATATTCGATGCGAATCTTGTCCTGCCACTCCTTTGGAGACATAGGGCGATTATAGGTTGTTCGTGTGATTTATAGGGTCACAAACTTCCTCTCGTCATCTTGAGTGTCATGATTCATTGTTGACTGATTTCTCCTAATTTAGCGTATGGATAGTTTGATTGTCCTTCCTAGGGTGGAACTGATCTATCCCCGTTTTCCTTCCATAGCATAACATCGTTTAATTCTTGCTTACCTTTTCTGTTATTAGTATAATTCTTTCAATCTCCATATAAATCCTTTACATCAAGTCTATAAGCTATCGCCCCTTGTCCTTGTGGTTCGATCCCCGACTTACCACTACACTAGTTGTAGTAGTATTAGGGTGTTTATAAATTTAGTTTGCATAACTATTCTTTTAGTTAAACGACCTAAAAGAACGGTTATCAAAATGGCGCCGTTGCCGGGGATAAGGCGTTGTGTTTAGATTATAGTCTTGGTGTAAATCATTTTAGTTTTATTTATTTTATTGTCTAATAATTTGCTTGTCAGTACTTACGCTTGTTCTCTAGTGTTGTTTGCATGCCATATAGCACACGTCAATCAAATCAACAACTAGAACCATTCGACCCTGAGGTTCAACGCAGCAAACGGAGAATTCCAACCCAAACCTCATCGCAGCCCAATACCTCCAACCACCCTACACCACCAATGGACGAAAACCACCAACAACTTTTTGGTCAATTTGGGACACCTGGGTCCCAAGAATTTCAAGGAGGTGTAGTGTTGCCCATAGCCCCGAACCCCTATCATATACATCCTCAATTCACCCGGATGGTGAAAGAGACCCCTTTTTGCGGTTTGAGAAATGAATGCCCTCTCCAACACTTGGAGGCATTCTCAGATATTTGCGGTCTCATACCTCCATGCCCCAATAGCCCGGATTATGCACGGATGCATCTATTTCACTTGAGTTTATCTGGTGATGCTCGGGACTGGTATAAATGCTTAGAGCCCAACTCAATCATTAATTGGGCTCAATTAAAGACAGCGTTTCTAGAAAGGTTCTATCCCACAGTTCGAACGCAGGATTGGCGTAAGAAAATTGCGTCATTCACTCAAGAGGATGATGAGAACCTTAGTGCCACTTGGAGTCGGTTTAAGAGAATGATAAGAGCATGCCCCCATCATGAGTATGGGGAGAACCATCTTAATACATTCTTCTATGATGGTCTAAACGACTCCACCAAGGCACTCCTAGACTCCGCTGTTGGTGGCCAACTTTCGAAAGTCCCATGCAATCAAGTGAGGGCTAGGATTGAGGAGGTTGCTAAAAATAGTTCTTGGGGAGGAGCAAGGGGTAGTGGATTACCGAGAGGAGGGATGGATTCAAGCAACTTGGACACGATTACTTCAAAAATCGAGGCTATCATGGATAAGAAGCTGTCCAAGTTCAAATACGCCCAAGGTAGCTCTAATGTATCATCGATTAAAGAGACGCCCTTTTCATGTAGAATCTGTGGGGGCACCAATCATGATACATCATATTGTGGAGGTGCAAATTCTGAGCACATAGCGGCTGTTAACTACGGGGGGTATAACCAAGAAGGAACCCCAATCATGAACTATGATGGATACGAATACAATCCCGACTATGTGGCAGCTGTAGGATATGGTGGTCAAAACCAAGGGTTTTCTCAGCAAGGTCCTTACAATAACCAACCCTTTAGACCTACCTTCAATCTGAATTCTAACCAAGGGAACTCCTACCAAGGGTACAACTCTACCAATCAAGCGAATGGGAGTTTTCCTAGGCCGAATGGGAATAGGCCATACCCTCCAATGCCAAGACCCAACACCAACCCATCCTATCCATCTATACAGCCTCAACCAAACCCGCCTCCAACTAATGAATTCCTTTCCACCCAAGTGAACTCCCTTGCGCAACAAAACCAAACCCTCTCGCACATCAACCAAACTTTGATGAACCAAATGCAACAACTTCAGGCGCAGCAGAAGTTGTTTGAGTCACAGCTTGCGCAGATGGCTAGTCCACCCCCACCATTGCCATATCCTTCTCACCCCCAACAAAACCCATCCACCCAGCCTCCACCACAAAACTCTCCTGAGTCTAACCCTAAGCATCACACTTGTAAGGCGATCTTCCTAGGATCTGGAATCTCACATCCTTATCCAGCTGTAGCCAATGGAGATGATTTAAGGGAAGATCCCTCGACGGGTAGTGGTTGTCGAAGAGAAACTGAGCACAAGGAGAACCTTGAGGGAAGAAAAGAAAAGGAGGGTGGTGAAGGGACTGAGGAACCAAAAGTCGAAATAAATGAGTGTGAGGGGAAGAAGAAGGACGAAGATGAGAGATGGAGGGAGATACAGGAAAGGAGGAAACATGAGCGTCAACATGCTCCGCCTCTACCTTTTCCTTACAAAAAGGTAGAGAAGCAACTTCAAGAAAAGTTTCTTAAATTCCTAGAGCATATGCGGCTGCTTGAAATGAAAATACCATTCCTAGAAGCCATGGAGCAAATGCCGCAATATGCTACGTATCTGAAAACCCTCCTAAGGAACAAGAGAAAGCTAGAGGGCGAAGTGATTAGCTTGCCAGAGCAAGTAAGTGCCATCATTCAGGGCACGTGGGCAAAGAAAGAAAAAGCTAGAGGACCCTTTGTGCTCCCAGTCGCCCTTGGAAAACTCAATTCTAAGGGAGCACTCGCTGACCTTGGGGCCTCCATTAGCCTAATGCCGATGTCCATTGCCAAGAAACTCACTTTCGACCTCAAGCCATCACAGAAAACAATCCAGCTGGCCGACCGTAGTATAAAAGTGCCATGTGGGGAGTTTGAGGACCTTCCGGTCCAAGTTGGGAACATAGTAGTACCATGTGACTTCGTGGTGCTTGATATGGCCGAGGATCCTTATACTCCTCTGATCTTAGGGAGGGATGCTTTGAAGACTTTGGGTGCCCTGATCGACTGTGAATCAGACACTATAACCGTTAGGGTAGCCCAAGAGAAGGTTGTGTTTGCCTTTTCTAAATCTTCAGAGGAACCCATGGTCGAGCAGATTTGTTCCTTTAGGGTGGTTGAGAATGATGCTACAAAAGAAGTCAAGAGGTGTAGTGTTTCTGTTGCTCCAATAACAGTTGAGGTGTCAGATGAGGAAGACGCACAAAAGCGTCTTATTTGTGGGGTTGCAAATGGAATTGCTCCGCCAACGGAGACATATTATAAATCTGAGGGAACTGACGAGCCAGCCCGTAAACGGAAACGGGCTAGAAAAAGGAAAAAAAGACTGATGGCTCCACCCTGGCTTGGGGGAGCCCCGCATTCTAACCCACCTCCAGATGACCCTGGTTCTCCATTGCTTACTTCCGCCACTGCGGCTCGGTGGAGAGTTTTGACTCCCCACGCTGGAGGTGATGGTGATGCTAGGAGTGAATCCACTCCTACAACAGGTAAAATTTCTTTATTTTCTTTTTCTGTATAAATTTGTGCCTAAATGTGTCGAACTTACCGACGTTAAACAAAAGTACTTACGGGAGATAACCCGGTGTTTGTCTTGTTTGTTAATTTGTATAGCAACAGCCTCCATGATGCTGATCTTTCTCCCTTTTGTTTCTTCTCTCCCAAGTGCCGGGACGGCTCTTGAGCTAGCTTGGGGGAGGGTCCTTGTGTTTTCAAAGCTTTGAAAGATCCGCATTGTGGAAACTATTGCCTTTTTTTTAGTTTGCATGTCTAGGTGTGTCATGATTAATGTGCTTGAGTTGTGAAACTGACATGCTAGCTCCTGACGTGTACGTTATAGTGGTCTTATGCATACTCATGCTTTTCCTAGCCTTGTGCCTGTTTTGGGACCGAATAATTGATTGTTTTCCACCTGACTTGGGGGATCTGGTCCTGCTTGGTTTGCGGCTTGGATGACTACCTTTTGAGGCACATTTCGACTAGCCTAGTGAGGATGGAGCCTTCTAGGACTCCATTATGAGTCCTATGTTATAAAGTGCTAGTTAGAGAGTCTAAGTATTGTGTCTGTTCTCCTCCAGCATAGTCTTCTTTTCTAAAGGCCAGGGATGATAAAACGTTTGTAGTTACAGCTACACGGCCAAATTGCCTACCATGAATATTGATTGACTTTAGGGTAAGCCAATTTTGTGCCTTTACCTTTTCTTCGTAGCTACATCATCTAACTCCACATGAGCCAAATATTCCCTCTTCTTACCTAGAGGATAGTCAAGTGATTACAGTGAAGTGGTGCCCGTTGCATTGCGGTAAAAGATTTTGGTTGGAAAAATCGTTGTCGTATGATATGACTCTTTACATTACTCTTAGTTTATTTCAGAAATATTTTCTTGAAAACAAAAAGAAAAAAAAGAGAAAACAAAAAAAAAAACGCAAGAAAAAAGAAAAACAAAAGAAAAAAATAGAAAAAGAAAAAAATTCGAGAATAAAGTTGGTGTAATGAGCTCATTTATGCGTATCCAAAGAATTTTGGGAAGTGGCATGGTTTTCGGAAGTCGTAGCCATCCTTGGTTTGATTACCTTGGATTGCTTACTATCCTCTATTTGAACTCCACATCCCCAAATTTTACCCTACCTTTATCCCAACCTACATTGCAACCGTTTCCAAACCTGTTCGACTTGGCCTGATTAGCAAGTTCTATGCTGGAGAGTAGATAGGATGCAATCCCTAAGATTTCTCCTTGATTGTGTGTTTAATTCCCGACTCATCTTAAGTCAGATGATTATGAGCGAAACACGTACCATATTAAACACACGAGCGTACTAGAAATTTCCCACATCTTTTGGGAAATAGCATGGGGAGCGTGGACTTGTGACCTCATTAGGTAGTGGGTGGCATGGCCTGTGTTGTAGCTTTTCTAGTGATCCCGAGTCTGTGGAAAACGTCTTTTATCTTGGTATTATGCTCTTTTGAGCCCATTGTACTTGCACACCCATGGCTAGGGAAGAGTTTTGCGCGTACACGGCTGGCATTGTCCTATTTTCCGCTCACCTTGCTTTTCATGAGTTTTGCTCACGGTGCTGCCTTGCTAGTTCATTTGCTAGGGACTAGCAAAGGTTTGGCTTGGGGGAAGTTGATGTGCTCATTTTAGAGCACGTTTACAACCTCATTTTAGTGTCAAGTTTCGTGCTTTTATATTGGTTTTATGCACGTTACATTCAATTTTACCTTGATCTTGTCCTCGAGCTGTTTTTAGGTCATTTCAGGTGATCTCGACGATTTCGAGGTAAAATGAGACGTGTTCGAGGCTTTGACACTTCTATCAAGAGTTTGAATGCGCGTATCATAGCTTGGGCATGTGTTCCAAGTCACTCTCCAAGATTCCATAAACTCTAGAAGCCACTAGGCATTTCAAAGGAACTGTTCAGCAAGGTTTAGGTTAAGATTCGACCGAATCTGACATCCATTCGGTCGAATGGTGGACAGGGATTCAAGCACATAAATCAAGCTCTCGGGAATAGCCGAATGAGAAGTCATTCGACCGAATCAAGGCCCATTCGGCCGAATGGTGGACAGACCGCAAAAACACCAAACTTCTGTTATAGCCGAATGGCTACACCATTCGGCCGAATGGCCACCCATTCGGCCGAATCCACCCTTCATTCGGCCGAATGTCCTTCTTTCCCGCAGATTTTGGTTCTTTCTTTAGTCGGCGCTCGAGGGTTTTTCCTAGGGTTTTACTCCTTTTGTCCCTAGGGTATAAATACCCTCTTTCTCTGTACATAACCTTATGCCTACTTTGAGAGCTCTTATGCCTCAACCTAGAACATCACTTTAAAGCTTTTCATTTCTTTCATGCATTAGTTTAGATTTACAGCTTTTGTTGTTCTTGTTTTCAAGCTTTGTATTTCGGATTCGGTTCCTCTTTCGTTCATACAGTTTCGTTTATGCAAGGTATTGTTTCTTTTCTGTTTTAGTTCGTTTAATGCTTTCAAGTATTGTTTTTCTTAATTTCATTCCTCTAGATAGTATTGTTATTTTGTTTATAGTTTTGATAGAGTAGTTGTCGGTTCGGTTATAGTTCTTAGTTTTCGTTCTCTTGTTCATTTCCATTCAATCTATTCATGCTTTCAATCATGTTTTTTACTATGTGTGAGTAGTTTTCTTAGGGGTTTGATTGGTGAATCCCTAGGTTGGCTCGTTCTTCATGCGTGGAGTTAGGATTTGAGATTGTTAATGGTTGATTGATTGATATTCGATGCGAATCTTGTCCTGCCACTCCTTTGGAGACATAGGGCGATTATAGGTTGTTCGTGTGATTTATAGGGTCACAAACTTCCTCTCGTCATCTTGAGTGTCATGATTCATTGTTGACTGATTTCTCCTAATTTAGCGTATGGATAGTTTGATTGTCCTTCCTAGGGTGGAACTGATCTATCCCCGTTTTCCTTCCATAGCATAACATCGTTTAATTCTTGCTTTCCTTTTCTGTTATTAGTATAATTCTTTCAATCTCCATATAAATCCTTTACATCAAGTCTATAAGCTATCGCCCCTTGTCCTTGTGGTTCGATCCCCGACTTACCACTACACTAGTTGTAGTAGTATTAGGGTGTTTATAAATTTAGTTTGCATAACTATTCTTTTAGTTAAACGACCTAAAAGAACGGTTATCAGTCAATATAGGTCAAGTGGGATTAGTTTTGGGTAGAAAATGACGTATTTACCCTTGAACATGGCATAAACACTTGAAATACATCGATTTGAGTCTAACTCGGTCAAATAGGAGAGTGTCTGAGTATAAAAAAGACTTAAACACTTCGAATCGGACAATATGAGTCTATATAGGTCAAATGGGGTCACTTTAGGGTAGAAAATGACGTATTTACCCTTGAACATGTCATAAACACTTGAAATACATGGATTTGACTCACACTTGGTCAAAAAGAAGAGATTTTGTGTAATAAATTACCAAAAGACTTCGAACCGGACGATATGAGTCAATATATGTCAAATGGGATCAGTTTAGGGTAGAAAATGACATATTTACCCTTGAACATTTCATAAACACTTGAAATACATCGATTTGATTCAAACTCGGTCAAATGGGAGAGATTCTGGGTATAAATGAATTAAAACTTCAAATTGAAAAATATGAATCAACGTAGGTCAAATGGGATCAATTTAGGGAACAAAATGACGTGTTTACCCTTGAACATGTCATAAACAATTGAAATACAATAATTTGAGTCAAACTTGGTCAAATAGGTGAGGTTTTGGGTATAAAATCACTTATACACTTCCAACCGGAGGATATGAGTCAATATAGATCAAATGGGATCAATTTTGGGTAGAAAATAATGTATTTACCCTTGAACATGTCATAAACACTTGAAATACACCGATTTGAGGCAAAATTGGTCAAACGGGAGAGGTTTTGTGTATTAAATGACCAAAACACTTCAAACCGGAGGATATGAGTCAATATAGGTCAAATGGGATCAGTTTTGGGAGAAAATGACGTATTTTACCATGAACATGTCATAAACACTTGAAATACACCGATATAAGTCTAACTCGCTCAAATAGGAGAGGTTTTGGGTATAAAATGACTTCACCACTTCGAATCGGACAGTATGAGTCATTATAGGTCGAATGGGATCAGTTTTGGGGAGAAAATGACGTATTTACCCTTGAACATGTCATAAACACTTGAAATACATCGATTTGATATAAACTTGGTAAAACGGGAGAGGTTTTGTGTATTAAATGACCAAAAGACTTCAAACCGGACGATGTAAGTCAATATAGGTCAAATAGGATCAATTTTGGCTTAAAATGACGTAATTAACAATGAACATGTCATAAACACTTGAAATACATCGATTGGAGTCAAACTTGGTAAAACTAGAGAGGTTTTTTGTATTAAATGAACAAAACAGTTTGAATCGGACGATATGAATCAATAAAGGTCAAATTGGATTAGTTTTGGGTAGAAAATGAAGTATTTACCCTTGAAAATGTTAGAAACACTTGAAATACATCGATTTGAGTCAAACTTGGTCAAACAAGAGAGGTTTTTTGTATCCAATGACCTAAACACTTTTAATCGAACGATATGAATCAATATAGGTCAAATTGGATTAGTTTTGGGTAGAAAATGAAGTATTTACCCGAGAACATGTCATAAACACTTGAAATACATCGATTTCAGTATAACTCGGTAAATAGGAAAGGTTATGGGTATAAAATGACTAAAACACTTCGAATCGGATGATATGAGTCAATATAGGTCAAGTGGGATTAGTTTTGGGTAGAAAATGGCGTATTTACCCTTGAACATGGCATAAACACTTGAAATACATCGATATGAGTCTAATCGGTCAAATAGGAGAGGTTCTGAGTATAAAATGACTTAAACACTTCGAATCGGACAATATGAGTCTATATAGGTCAAATGGGGTCACTTATGGGTAGAAAATGACGTATTTACCCTTGAACATGTCATAAACACTTGAAATACATGGATTTCACTCACACTTGGTCAAAAAGAATAGATTTTGTGTAATAAATGACCAAAAGACTTCGAACCGGACAATATGAGTCAATATATGTCAAATGGGATCAGTTTTGGGTAGAAAATGACATATTTACCCTTGAACATGTCATAAATACTTGAAATACATCAATTTAAGTCAAACTCGGTCAAATGGGAGAGATTTTGTGTATAAATGAATTAAAACTTCGAATTGAAAAATATGAGTCAACGTAGGTCAAATGGGATCAATTTAGGGAATAAAATGACGTGTTAACCCTTGAACATGTCATAAACACTTGAAATACAATAATTTGAGTCAAACTTGGTCAAACAGGAGAGGTTTTATGTATTAAATGACCAAAACACTTCAAACCGGACGATATGAGTCAATATAGGTCAAATGGGATCAATTTTGGGTAGAAAATGAAGTATTTACCCTTGAACATCTCTTAAACACTTGAAATACATCGATTTGAGTCTAACTCGGTCAAATAGGAAAGGTTCGGGGTATATAATGACTTAAACACTTTGTATCGTACGATATGGGTCAATATAGGTCAAATGGGATTAGTTTTGGGTAGAAAATGAAGTATTTACCCTTGAATATTTCATAAACAATTGAAATACATCGATTTGACTCAAACTCGGTCAAATGGGAGAGATTCTAGGTATAAATGAATAAAAAACTTTGAATTGAAAAATATTATTCAACGTAGGTCAAATGGGATCAAATTTGGGAACAAAATAACGTATTTACCCTTGAACATGTCATAAACACTTCAATTAAATCAATTTGAGTCAAACTTGGTCAAACGGGAGAGGTTTCTGTATTAAATAAGCAAAACACTTCGAACCGGATGAAATGAGTCAATATAGGTCAAATGGGATCAGTTTTAGGTAGAAAATGATGTATTTACCCTTGAACATGTCATAAAAACTTGAAATACATCGATTTGAGTCTAGCTCGGTCAAATAGGAGAGGTTCTAGGTATAAAATCACTTATACACTAGACGATATGAGTCAATATAGGCCAAATGGGATCAGTTTTGGCATAAAATGACGTATTTACCCATGAACATGTTAGAAACACTTGAAATACATCGATTTTAGTCAAACTTGATCAAATAGGAGACGTTTTTTGTATAAAATGACCTAAACACTTTTAATCGGACGAAATGAATCAATATAGGTCAAATTGGATTAGTTTTGGGTAGAAAATGAAGTATATACCCGAGAACATGTCATTAACACTTGAAATACATGGACTTGAGTCTTACTCGGTAAAATAGGAGAGGTTATGGGTATAAAACAAATTCAACAATTCGAATCAGATGATATGAATCAATATAGGTCAAATTGGATTAGTTTTGGGTAGAAACTAAAGTATTTACCCTTGAACATGTCATAAACATTGAGTCTAACTCGGTCAATATAGGAGAGGTTTTGGGTATAAAATGACTTGAACACTTTGAATCGGATGATATAAGTCAATATAGGTCAAATGGGTTCAATTTTGAGTAGAAAATGACGTATTTACCCTTGAACATGTCATAAACACTTGAAATACATGGAGTTGACTCAAACTTTGTCAAACAGGAAAGGTTTTGGGTAATAAATGACCAAAACACTTCGAACCGGACGATATGAGTTAATCTAGGTCAAATGGGATCAATTTTGCGAACAAAATGACGTTTTTACGCTTGAACATGTCATAAACACTTGAAATTAATCGATTTGAGTATAACACGGTCAAATAGGAGAGGTTATGGGTATAAAATGACTTAAACACTTCGAATCGGACGATAGGAGTCAATATTGGTCAAATGGGATCAATTTTGGGTAGAAAATAACGTATTTACCCTTGAACATGTCATAAACACTTGAAATACACCGATTTGAGTCAAAATTGGTCAAACAGGAGATGTTTTGTGTATTAAATGACCAAAACACTTCAAACCGGAGGATATGAGTCAATATAGGTCAAATGGGATCAGTTTTGGGAGAAAATGACGTATTTAACCATGAACATGTAATAAACACTTGAAATACACCGATTTAAGTCTAACTCGCTCAAATAGGAGAGGTTTTGGGTATAAAACGACTTCAACACATTGAATCGGACAATATGAGTCATTATAGGTCGAATGTCATCAATTTTGGGGAGAAAATGACGTATTTACCCTTAAACATGTCATAAACACTTGAAATACATCGATTTGACTTAAACTTGGTAAAACACTTTGAATCGGATGATATGAATCAATGAAGGTCAAATTGGATTAGTTTTGGGTAGAAAATGAAGTATTTACCTTTGAACATGTTAGAAACACTTGAAATTCATCGATTTGAGTCAAACTTGGTCAAAGAGGAGAGGTATTTTGTATTAAATGACCTAAACACTTTTAAGCGGACTATATGAATCAATATAGGTCAAATTGGATTAGTTTTGGGTAGAAAATGAAGTATTTACCCGAGAACATGTCATAAACACTTGAAATACATCGATTTCAGTCTAACTCGGTCAAATAGGAGAGGTTATGGGTATAAAATGACTAAAACATTTCGAATCGGATGATATGAGTCAATATAGGTCAAGTGGGGTTAGTTTTGGATAGAAAATGATGTATTTGATCTTAAACATGGCATAAACACTTGAAATACATCGATTTGAGTCTAACTCGAACAAATAGGAGAGGTTATGAGTATAAAATGACATAAACACTTTGAATCGGACAATATGAGTCTATATAGGTCAAATGGGGTCACTTTTGGGTAGAAAATGACGTATTTACCCTTCAACTTGTCATAAACACTTGAAACACATGGATTTGACTCACACTTGGGCAAAAAGAAGAGATTTTGTGTAATAAATGATCAAAAGACTTCGAACGGGTTGATATGAGTCAATATATGTCAAATGGGATCAGTTTTGGGTAGAAAATGAAGTATTTACCCTTGAACATGTCATAAACACTTGAAATACATCGATTTGAGTCTAACTTGGTCAAATAGTAAAGGTTCGGGGTATAAAATGACTTAAACACTTCGAATGGTACGATATAAGTATATATAGGTCAAATGGGATCAGTTTTGGGTAGAAATTGATGTATTTACCCTTGAATATGTCATAAACAATTGAAATACATCGATTTGACTCAAACTCGGTCAAATGGGAGAGATTCTGGGTATAAATGAATTAAAAACTTCAAATTGAAAAATATGAGTCAACGTTGGTCAAATAGATCAATTTTGGGAACAAAATGACGTATTTACCCTTGAACATGTCATAAACACTCGAAATAAATTGATTTGAGTCAAACTTGGTCAAACGGGAGAGGTTTGTGTATTAAATAAGCAAAACACTTCGAACCGGACGATATGAGTCAATATAGGTCAAATGGGATCAGGTTTAGGTAGAAAATGACGTATTTACCCTTAAACATGTCATTAAAACTTGAAATACATCGATTTGAGTCTAACTCGGTCAAATAGGAGAGGTTCTGGGTATAAAATCACTTATACACTTAAAACCAGACCATATGAGTCAGTATAGGTCAAATGGGATCAGTTTTGGGAGAAAATGACGTATTTAACCATGAACATGTCATAAACACTTGAAATACACTGATTTAAGTTTAACTCGCTCAAATAGGAGAGCTTTTAGGTATAAAATGACTTCAACACTTCAAATCGGACAATATGAGTCATTATAGGTCGAATGGGATCAGTTTTTGGGAGAAAATGACGTATTTACCCTTGAACATGTCATAAACACTTGAAATACATCAATTTGACTTAAACTTGGTAAAACGGGAGAGGTTTTGTGTATTAAATGACCTAAACACTTCGAACTGGACGATATGAGTCAATATAGGTCAAATGGGATAAGTGTTATGTAGAAAATGACGTAATTACCCTCGAACAAGTCATAAACACTTAAAATGCACTGATTCGAGTCTAACTCGGTCAAATAGGAGAGGATTTGGGTATAAAATGACTTAAACATTTCGAACCGGACGATATGAGTCAATATAGGTCAAATGAGATCAATTTTGGCATATAATGATGTATTTACCCATGAACATGTTAGAAACACTTGAAATACATCGATTTGAGTCAAACTTGGTCAAACGGGAGAGGTTTTTGTATTAAATGACCTAAACACATTTAATCGGATGATATGAATCAAGATAGGTCAAATTGGATTAGTTTTGGGGTGTAAAATGAAGTATTTAGGCGAGAACATGTCATAAACAATTGAAATACATCGATTTGAGTCTAACTCGGTCAAAAAGGAGAGGTTCTGGGTATAAAATGACTTAAACACTTCAAATCGGATGGTATGAGTCAATACAGGTCAAATGGGATCAGTTTTGGGTAGAAAATGACGTATTTACCCTTGAACATCTCATAAACACTTGAAATACAACGATTTGACTCAAACTTGGTCAAAAGGGAGAGGTTTTGTATAAAAAAGGACCAAAACACTTCGAACCGGACGATATGAGTCAATATAGGTCAAATGGGATCAGTTTTGGGTAGAAATTGATGTATTTACCCTTGAACATGTCATAAACACTTGAAATACATCTATTTGAGTCTAACTTGGTCAAATAGGAGAGGTTCTGGGTATAAAATGAGTTAAACACTTTGAACCGGACGGTATGACTCAATATAGGTCAAATGGGTTCAGTTTTTGGTAGAAAATGACATATTTATCCTTGAATAAGTCATAAACACTGAAAATACACCGATTTGAGTCGAACTCGATCTATTATTATAAGTCAATATAGGTCAAATGGGATCAGTTTTGGGTGGAAAATGACGTATTTACCCTTAAACATGTCATAAACACTTGAAATACATCGATTTGAGTCTAACTCGGTCAAATAGAAGAGGTTTTTTTTAGTATTAAAAAACCTAAACACTTTGAATCGGAAGATATGTATCAATATAGGTCAAATTAGATTAGTTTTGGTTAGAAAATGATATATTTACCCTTGATCATGTCATAAACACTTGAAATACACCGATTTAAGTCTAACTCGCTCAAATAGGAGAGGTTTTGGGTATAAAATTACTTAAACACTTCGAATCGGACAATATGAGTCTTTATAGGTAGAATGGGATTAGCTTTGGGTAGAAAATGACGTATTTACCCTTGAACATGTCATAAACACTTGAAATACATCGATTTGACTTAAATTTGGTAAAACGGGAGAGGTTGTGTGTATTAAATGACCTAAGCACAACTCAAACCAGACGATATGAGTCAATATAGGTCAAATGGGATTAGTTTTGGGTAAAAAATGACGTATTTACCCTTGAACATGTCATAAACACCTAAAATACACTGATTTGAGTATAACTCGGTCAAATAGGAGAGGTTATGGTTGTAAAATGACTTAAACACTTGGAACCAGACGATATCAAGCAATATAGGTCAAATGGGATTAGTTTTTGGCATAAAATGACAGATTTACCCATGAACATGTTAGAAACACTTGAAAAACATTGATTTGAGTCAAACTTGGTGAAACGAGAAAGGTTTTTTGTATTAAATGCTCTAAACACTTTGAATCGGACGATATGAATCAATATAGGTCAAATTAGATTAGTTTTCGGTAGAAAATGAAGTATTTACCCGAGGACATGTCATAAACACTTGAAATACATTGATTTGAGTCTAACTCGATCAAATAGGAGAGGTTCTAGGTATAAAATGACTTAAACACTTCGAATTAGACGATATGAGTCAATATAGGTCAATAGCGATCAGTTTTGGCATAAAATGATGTATTTACCCTTAAACATTTCATAAACACTTGAAATACATCGATTTTAGTTTAACTCGGTCAAAAAGGAGAGGTTCTTGGTATAAAATGACTTAAACACTTCGAATCAGACGATATGAGGCAATATAAGTCAAATGGGATCAGTTTAGGGTAGAAAATGACGCATTTACCCTTGAACATGTTCGAACCAACTTGAAATACATCGATTTGAGTCAGTCTTGGTGAAACAGGAGAGGTTTTTTGTATTAAATGACCTAAACACATTTAATCAGACAATATGAATCAAGATAGGTCAAATTGGATTCGTTTTGGGGTTTAGAAAATGAAGTATTTACCCGAGAACATGTCATAAACACTTGAAATACATTGATTTGAGTCTAACTCGGTCAAATAGGAGAGTTCTAGGTATAAAATGACTTAAACACTTCGAATCGGATGATATGAGTCAATATAGGTCAAATGGGATCAGTTTTGGGTAGAAATTGACGTATTTACCCTTGAACATGTCATATACACTTGAAATTCATTGATTTGACTCAAACTTGGTCAAAAGGGAGAGGTTTTGTGTAAAAAAGGACCAAAACACTTAAACTGGACGATATCTGTCAATATAGGTCAAATGGCATCAATTTTGGGTAGAAATTGACGTATTTACCCTTGAGCATGTCATAAACACTTGAAATACATCAATTTGAGTCTAATTTGGTCAAATAGGAGAGGTTTTGGGTATAAAATGACTTAAACTCTTTGAACCAGACGATATGAGTATATATAGGTTAAATGGGTTCAGTTTGGGTAGAAAATGACATATTTACCCTTGAAACTTTCATAAACATTGAAAATACATCGATTTGAGTCTAACTCGGTCAAATAGGAGAGGTTCTGGGTATAAAATAAAGTAAACACATCAAATCTAACATTTTGAGTCAATATAGGTCAAATGGGATCAGTTTTGGGTCGAAAATGACGTATATACCCTTGAACATGTCATAAACACTTGAAATACATCGATTTGACTCAAACTTAGTGAAAAGGGAGAGGTTTTGTGTATTAAATGACAAAAACACTTCGAACCGGACGATCTGAGTCAATATAGGTCAAATGGGATTAGTTTTGGGTAGAAGTTGACGTATTTACCCTTGAACATGTCATAAATACTTGAACGACATCAATTTGAGTCTAACTCGATCAAATAGGAGAGGTTCTGGGTATAAAATGACTTCAACACTTTGAATTGGACGATATGAGTCAATATAGGTTTAATAGGTTCAGTTTTGGGTAGAAAATGACATATTTACCCTTAAACATGTCATAAACACTGAATATACATTGTCTTGAGGCTAATTCGGTCAAATAGGAGAGGTTTTGGGTATAAAATGACTTAAACAATATGTATCTTACATTATGAGTCAATATAGTTCAAATGGGATCCGTTTTGGGTAGAAAATGACGTATTTACCCTTGAACATGTCATAAACACTTGAAATACATCGATTTGAGTCTAACTCAGTCAAATAGGAGAGGTTTTTTTGTATTAAATGACCTAAACACTTTGAATCGGACGATATCACTCAATATAGGTCAAATTGGATTAGTTTTGGGTAGAAAATGAAATATTTACCCTTGAACATGTCATAAACACTTGAAATACATTGACTTGAGTCTAACTCGGTCAAATAAGAGTGGTTTTTTTGTATTAAATGACCTTAAAACTTTGAATCCGACGATATGAATTAATATAGGTTAAATTGAATTAGTTTTGGGTAGAAAATGACGTATTTCTCCTTAAACATGTCATAAACACTTGAAATACATCGATTTGAGTCTAACTCGGTCAAATAGGAGAGGTTCTAGGTATAAAATGACTTAAAAACTTCAAATCGGACGATATGAGTCATTATAGGTCAAATGGGGTCACTTTTGGGTAGAAAATGATGTATTTACACTTGAACATGTCATAAACACTTGAAATACATGGATTTGACTCAAACTTGGTAAAAAAGGAGAGGTTTTGTGTAATAAATGACCAAAACACTTTGAACCGGACGATATGAGTCAATATAGGTCAAAGGGGATCAATTTTTGGTAGAAAATGACGTATTTACCCATGAATATGTCATAAACACTTGAAATACATCGATTTGAGTCAAACTCGGTCAAATGGGAGAGATTCTGGGTATAAATGAATTAAAAACTTCAAATTGAAAAATATGAGTCAACATAGGTCAAATGGATCAATTTTGTGAACAAAATGACTTATTTACCCTTGAACATGTCATAAACACTTGAAAAATATGAGTCAAAATAGGTCAAATTGGATTAGTTTTGGGTAGAAAATGAAGTATTTACCCGAGAACATGTCCTAACCACTTGAAATACATCGATTTGAGTCTAACTCAGTCAAATAGGAGAGGTACGCGGTATAAAATGACTTAAACACTTTGAATCGGATGATATGAGTCAATATAGGTCAAATGGGATCAGTTTTGGGTAGAAAATGACGTATTTACCCTTGCACATCTCATAAACACTTGAAATACATCGATTTGACTCAAACTTGGTCAAAAGGGTGAGGTTTTGTGTATTAAATGACCAAAACACTTTAAACCGGACGATATGAGTCAATATAGGTCAAATGGGATCAGTTTTGGGAAGAAAATGACGTATTTACCCTTGCACATCTCATAAACACTTGAAATACATCGATTTGACTCAAACTTGGTCAAAAGGGAGAGGTTTTGTGCATTAAATGACCAAAACACTTTGAACCGGACGATATGACTCAATATAGGTCAAATGGGATTAGTTTTGGGTATA
Organism: Dysphania ambrosioides; assembly: GCA_026401315.1. Lineage (NCBI taxonomy): Eukaryota > Viridiplantae > Streptophyta > Magnoliopsida > Caryophyllales > Amaranthaceae > Dysphania > Dysphania ambrosioides. The sequence continues at coordinate 8,925,253 of CM048668.1, read as the reverse complement.
AGTTGACGTATTTACCCCTGAACATGTCGTAAACACTTGAAATACATCGAATTGAGTCTAACTCGATCAAATAGGAAAGGTTCTGGGTATAAAATGACTGCAACACTTTGAACTGGACGATATGAGTCAATATAGGTTTAATGGGTTCAGTTTTGGGTAGAAAATGACATATTTACCCTTGAACATGTCATAAACACTAAAAATACATTGTTTTGAGGCTAACTCGGTCAAATAGGAGAGGTTTTACGTATAAAATGAATTAAACAATTCGTATCTAACATTATGAGTCAATATAGTTCAAATGAGATCAGTTTTGGGTAGAAAATGACGTATTTGCCGTTGAACATGTCATAAAACTGGAAATACATTGATTTGAGTCAAACTCGATCAAATAGGAGAGGTTTTTTTGTATTAAATGACCTAAACACTTTGAATCGCACGATATGAATCAATATAGGTCAAATTCGATTAGTTTTGGGTAGAAAATGATGTATTTCTCCTTAAACATGTCATAAACACTTGAAATATATCGATTAAAGTCATACTTGATCAAAAAGGAGACGTTTTGCGTAATAAATGACGAAAACACTTCGAATAGGACGATATGAGTCAATATAGGTCAAATGGGATTAGTTTTGGGTAGAAAATGACATATTTACCCTAGAACATGTCATAAACACTTGAAATACATCGATTTGAGTCAAACTCGGTCAAGTGGGAGAGATTCTGGGTTTAAATGAATTAAAAACTTCAAATTGAAAAATATGAGTCAACGTAGGTCAAATGGATCAATTTGGGGAACAAAATGACGTATTTACCCTTGAACATGTCATAAACACTTGAAATAAATCAATTTGAGTCAAACTTGGTCAAAGGGGAGAGGTTTGTGTATTAAATAAGGAAAACACTTTAAATAGGATGATATGAGTCAATATAGGTCAAATAGGGTCAATTTAGCGTAGAAAATGACATATTTACCCTTGAACATGTCATAAACACTTGAAATACATCGATTTTGAGTCAAACTTGGTCAAACTTGAGAGGTTTTGTGTATTGTATGACCAAAACACTTCGAACCGGACGATAGCAGTCAATATAGGTCAAATTGGATTAGTTTTGGGTAGAAATTGACGTATTTACCCTTGAACATGTCATAAACACTGAAAATACATCGATTTGAATCTAACCCGGTCAAATAGGAGAGGTTCAAGGTAAAAAATGACTTAAACACTTCGAACCGGACAATATGAGTCAAAATAGGTCAGATGGGTTCAGTTTTGGGTAGAAAATGACATATTTACCCTTGAACATGTCATAAACACTTGAAATACATCGATTTTAGTCTAACTCGGTCAAATAGGAGAGGTTCTGGGTATAAAATGACTTAAACACTTCGAATCGGACGATATGAGTCAATATAGGTCAAATGGGGTCACTTTTGGGTAGAAAATGACTTATTTACCCTTGAACACGTCATAAACACTTGAAATACATCGATTTGAGTCTAACTCGGTCAAATAGGAGAGTTTCTAGGTATAAAATGACTTAAACACTTCGAATCGGATGATTTGAGTCAATATAGGTCAAATGGGGTCAGTTTTGGGTAGAAATTGACGTATTTACCCTTGAACATGTTATAAACACTTGAAATACATCGATTTGGCTTAAACTTGGTAAAACATGAGAGGTTTTGTGTAATAAATGAACAAAATACTTCGAACCGAACGATATAAGTCAATATATGTCAAATGGGATGTTTTGGGTAGAAATTGACGTATTTACCCTTGAACATGTCATAAACATTTGAAATACATCGATTTGAGTCTAACACGGTCAAATAGGAGAGGTTCGGGGTATAAAATGACTTAAACACTTTGAACCAGACGATAATAGTCAATATAGGTCAAATGGGTTCAGTTTTGGGTAGAAAATGACATATTTACCCTTGAACATGTCATAAACACAGAAATAAATCGATTTAAGTCTAACTCAGTCAAGTAGGAGAGGTTGTGGGGATAAAATGACTTACACACTTCGAATCTAACATTATGAGTTAATATAGGTCAAATGGGATCAATTTTGTTAGAAAATGAATATTTACCCTTGAACATGTCATAAACACTTGAAATACATCGATTTGAGTACTTGGTCAAATAGGAGAGGTTTTTTTGTATTAAATGACCTAAACACTTTGAATCGGACAATATGAATCACTATAGGTCAAATTGGATTAGTTTTGGGTAGAAAATGAAATATTTACCCTTGAACATCGATTTAAGTCGAACTCGCTCAAATAGGAGAGATTTTGGGTATAAAATGACTTAAACACTTCGAATCGGACGATATGAGTCATTATAGGTCAAATGGGATTAGTTTTGGGTAGAAAATGACGTATTTACCCTTGAACATGTCACAAACACTTGAAATACATCGATTTGACAAACTTGGTAAAACGGGAGAGGTTTTGTGTAATAAATGACCAAAAAACTTCGAGCTAGACGATATGAGTCAATATAGGTCAAATGGGATTGTGGGTAGAAATTGACGTATTTACCCTCGAACATTTCATAAATACTTAAAATACATCGATTTAAGTCTAACTCGGTCAAATAGGAGAGATTCTGGGTATAAACTGACTTAAACACTTCGAATTGGACGATATGAGTCATTATAGGTCAAATGGGGTCACTTTTGGGTAGAAAATGATGTATTTTCCCTTGAACATGTCAGTCACTTGAAATACATGGATTTGACTCAAACATGGTAAAAAAGGAGAGGTTAAGTGTAATAAATGACCAAAACACTTCGAACCAGAGGATATGAGTCAATATAGATCAAATGGGATCAGTTTTGGGTAGAAAATGACGTATTTACCCTTGAACATGTCATAAATACCTGAAATACATCGATTTGAGTCAAACTCGGTCAAATGGGAGAGATTCTGGGTATAAATGAATTAAATACTTCAAATTGAAAAATATGAGTCAGCGTAGGTCAAATGGAGCAATTTTGGGAACAATGTGACGTATTTACCCTTGAACATGTCGAAAACACTTTAAATAAATCGATTTATGTCAAACTTGGTCAAACGGGAGAGGTTTGTGTATTAAATAAGGAAAACACTTCAAACCAAATGATATGAGTCAATATAGGTCAAATGGGATCAATTTAGGGTAGAAAATGACATATTTACCCTTGAACATGTCATAAACACTTGAAATACATCGATTTGAGTCAAACTTGGTCAAACATGAGAGGTTTTGTGTATTAAATGACCAAAACACTTCGAACCGGACGATATGAGTCAATATAGGTCAAATGGGATTAGTTTTGGGTAGAAATTGACGTATTTACCCTTGAACATGTAATAAACACTGAAAATACATTGATTTTAATCTAACCTAGTCAAATAGGAGAGGTTCAGGGTAAAAAATGACTTAAACTATTCAAACCGGACAATATGAGTCAATATAGGTCAAATGGGTTCAGTTTTGGGTAGAAAATGACATATTTACCCTTGAACATGTCATAAACACTTGAAATACATCGATTTTAGTCTAACTCGGTCAAATAGGAGAGGTTCTGGGTATAAAATGACTTAAACACTTCGAATCGGACGATATGAGTCAATATAGGTCAAATGGGGTCACTTTTGGGTAGAAAATGACGTATTTACCCTTGAACATGTCATAAACACTTGAAATACATGGATTTGACTCAAACTTGGTCAAAATGGAGATGTTTTGTGTAATAAATGACCAAAACACTTCAAACTGGACGATATGAGTCAATATAGGTCAAATGGGTTTAGTTTTGGGTAGAAAATGACATATTTACCCTTGAACATGTCATAAACACTGAAAATCCATTGTTTTGAGTTTAACTCGGTTGAATAGGAGAGGTTCTGGGTATAAAATGACTTAAACACTTCGAATATAGAATTTTGGATTAAATGACCTAAACACTTTGAATCGGACGATATGAATCAATATAAGTCAAATTGGATTAGTTTTGGGTAGAAAATGAAATATTTACCGTTGAACATGTCATAAACACTTGAAATACATCGATTTATGTCTAACTCGGTCAAATAGGAGAGGTTCTGGGTATAAAATGACTTAAACACTTCGAATCAGACAATATGAGTCATTATAGGTCAAATGGGATCAGTTTTGGGTAGAAAATGACGTATCACTAGTGGAAAAAACCTTATATGCTCCGGTTTTTTGGAGGCTTTATGCTCCGGTTTAGAATCGAAGTGGATGTAACCGGAGCATATTTAAAAAGACTTTATGCTCCGGTTCAAACCGGAGCATATTGTGGACTTTATGCTCCGGTCCATGAAAACCGGAGCATATAAAGGGTATTTTATGCCCCGGTTTTCTATGGACCGGAGCATAAAGTCCATAATTTTTCATAAAAACTATGGACTTTATGCTCCGGTCCACTGAAAATTGGAGTAATATCCATTATATGCTCCGGTTTTCATGGACCGGAGCATAAAGTCCATAATTTTTCAAAAAAATTCAGACTTTATTCTCCGATCCACTGAAAACCGGAGCATAAAATACCCATTATATGCTCCGATTTTCAGTGGACCGGAGCATAAAGTCTGAAGTTTTCAAAAAAAATTCAGACTTTATTTTCCAGTTTTCAGTGGACCGGAGCATAAAGTCTGAATTTTTTTTTTCCACAAAATGCTTATATTGGCTATTAAAACAGCTAGTGCAACCTGAAATGCTAATATGATTCGGTTTCATTGCATATGCAAATATTAGAATAATGCAAGCTCAAAGGCTTTCAATACATATAACAATTACGAATATACAGTGATTTCTACAATGCACATATGATAAAAATAAATAGGCATTTATTGTATACAAAAATCTAACTACTATATGTAGTTATTGGAAAGGAATCGTGCAAACTTGTCTCTTATTTCTTTGATTTTGTCAATGGTGAAAGGCTCTTCTCTTGATGTGTTGAAAGCCTAAATGTAGCCAACATAATAAAATAAAATTAGATAATCAATCTCTAATACTTGTTCTTAGTATATGAATTGAAGGATAAAAGCAAAATAATAAGAACACTAGCATGCTAGTATAAACCTCAGTCAAACATCAAACTAACATCCTAGATGATTGTATAACCAGGGTCAGTACGCTACTGTGTATATGTCTCTAAATACCTAAATGAAATCCATAAATTAATTGAATTTAACGCATAAGTTTTCCAAAAAATTCGGCAGAGTTTCCTCTGTAAAATGAACATTTTCCCAATTTTTAATCTAATAAAACATGTTCAACACAATTCAACAATCCCACAATTCAATATCATACAACAATACAATGCCATACCACATCAATCTTTCGATTGATGCCGGCCATATAATCCCATCCTCCATGCATGGTCGATCATAAACATCTACTACATTATATATGCTAACAAAGTGTATTGGGAACTTGACACTATTTTGAAAAACAAAACAAATACATCTATACTAACAAAGTGTTTGGGTCTTTAAGAAATACTGAGAAAGTGAATACTTCATACGTCTCTTTGCTCCATGAAACTTCTTTATCAGTTTGTTGTATTTTTACAGTCATGATTTCATTCAAGTATCATATGTTTGTGAAGGATTACATTGAATATCTATTTTTCTCTTTTACAGACTAGTTCCCAGATTTATATATGAAGCTAAATGGAAATACTAACAAATATCATATTTTAAGGGAAATATCAATAAATGACAAAGCTAGAGATTCGTCAAGTAAACTAATCGATGGGGAGACACAGCTGAAGTAGGAGATAATATCCTAGAAAAGCCACCTCAAATCGACTAATTAATAAAGCAAAAAGCGACCAAATCTATGGATGGATAATGTTGAGAATCAAGATCAAGATCAAGATCAAAGGCATCAAATGAGCTTAAGAAGACTATAAGAAGTTGCTGAAATTACCTAAGCTCATTTGAACCTATTCCCTTAGAAACACATGGGTCTGAGCTTGGAAACTCATGCTTAGTTTCATGCACAAATTTGGAGACAGAAGACACTTATATTTCGGCGAATCTTAAATTGGTCATATGTTCATGGATTGTTTCCCAAGTTCAGTCAAGATCTCCAAATGGCATTAGTAACATCCTAGATGATTGTATAACCAAGGTCAATACGCCACTGTGTAAATGTCTCTAAACACCTAAATGAAATCCATAAATTAATTTTGTGAAGTGTCAACACAGCTATTAGTTTTGTGAATTTTGTACATCCAGGGTAGAGAGGCTTCTTAGAAGCTTCTTTCAACAACTCAAAAACACGAGGACGTTTTCCTAACTCATCATCGACCCCGTCCATTATCTCATCAACATGATCTATGTCCTCATTGACATCCTCCTCGTCATTCTCATACTCATTATTCTCCACCGTATAAGCAACATCTTCTTCTTCGTGGACATTATGAGGAACGGTGTTTCCTTCATAAACTCCCTCCTCACCATGCCGCACCCAAACATGATATTGAGGCCTAAATCCATGCCGAAGTATATGCTCCCTGAGGATGTCAATGCCCTCGTCCTTTGATACATTGCCACACTTAACACTTGGGAAATAAAATCTAATTTCCCCTGCCCTAGCTTGATGTTTGACAGCATTACTACAAAATTCCAAGACCCCATCCACAAATTCTGATGATCCAATGCTACCATACATCCACGAACGATCTTTTTACATGCTCTGACTAATCAAGACTTATAAGTAATGAGTAAGTCTTAAATGAGTTCCTTGAAAATAAAGAGAATTTAGAAATGAATATCAAAATGATTATCGCAATTTGCTAAATCGATAGTGACAGTGAGTACAATGAGTGCACCTATACCAAATTAGACTTAGTACTACAAAAAGATCCCCTTCTACAAAATATACTAGTAGGAGCGTTTGTATTATTTGTGAGAGTTTACCTTTTTTCTTTGGAAAAACATCTGCAAAAACATCTGCAAAAACATCTGCAAAATTATAGTGTTCTCTCTAATATTATAGTAAATAGGTAAATAAATGTGGATATATGTATTGTCCCTTAGTTTTGTTGAAGTATTTTTATCTGATTTTTTTACAGTATACTTCATAGTATTTGTTAGCTGTAACTATTGATCTGCATTAATTTTATTATGCCATAATGTTTCAAAGAATATTGTCATCCCTTATTTTTATTGAAACTTTAAAGAAGATAAAAGACCAATTGTACAGAGTATATGCTAAAATTTGTTAATCTATATGCAATGATTAATTTAGTTCTCACTAATTGGCATTTTACTTATTAATACTTGTATGCATAAAGAAGAGCTCAAGTTGGACTCAAACACGCAATAGATACTATCAAAAGTCAAAAGAAGCAGCAAATCATTTGATCTCAAAGCATTATGCAATCAAGTCTTCCAACCACAAAACTAAAGACTTCATATGATTCTAATATGTGAGGCAAACATTCTAGTCATTAACACTGATAGCATCATAACTAACTTCTTTAGCCGTGCTTCTTTTATTTTGGAAGTAAAACATAACTTTGTTGGTTTCGCCACAAATGTTTCCACTGTATGAAATTAAATTTTGCAATATGCTTGTACAATATGCTTGAAAATAATCTCAAAATGTACCGCAACTACATCAAATAAAATATTACACAAGTAGCTTAGATGAAAATATGTTCCATATCAATCTCAATTCATCATTAATTTATATGCTAATAATTTATTATATTGTTTGGTTTTTATATGTTAATAATCTCTCGCCTTGGTTTTTTATCTTCGAATCATGACATATGCATGATCGACAGAAAGTAAGGGCTTTGGTTTAGAAAATGTCTTAAGTCCTTGTCTATGGAATCATTGCCTAATTCTTTGTTCAATTGATAATTCTCTGTTAAATGATACATGTCCCTCTAACTTGTTTTCTACCAATCGAAACACCCAATTTTCCGCAATAACACATGGCCATAATCTAAAACGTAAACACGCAACCAGAATTTTCAGCAACAACACTACATAATTTCAACAACACGCATACAGATGTCTATTCCAATTCACGAAGAGATTCACAAAGAGATTCAGTAACAACACGCATAATTTCAACAGCAACATGCATAATTTGAGCAACTTGAATACGGGAATTGAATATTCGAACTAACCTTTCAGATGTCTATTCTAATTCACAAAGAGATTCCTAGTTCTTTCGCTGTAGGAATGCAGTTGGGAGTGTAATGCGTGGGGATTGAGATGTAGGATGAGAGTAGTGGTTATGGAAGGGTTGCGCTGTGTACGTGAATGTGGTTGAGAGTCATGGGTATGGATGAGGGAATGCGGTTAAGCGAGAGTCGTGGGTATGGAAGGGTTGTGCTGTGTACGTGAATGCCTCTGGTTTATGCTGCGGTTACAAAGCCCGGAGTATATAATGTTTTATGCTCCGATTTAAACGCAACCGGAGTATATACCGGTTTTATGCTTCGAATATTGTAAGACCGGATCATAAAGTGAGTTTAATGTAATATTCAATAAAGTTTATGCTTCGTTTCTACAAGGACCGGAGCATATATAATGTAGTAGATAACATTTTTTTCCACTAGTGTATTTACCCTTAAACATGTCACAAATACTTAAAATACATCGATTTGACTCAAACTTGGTAAAACGGGAGAGGTTTTGTGTAATAAATGCCCAAAACACTTCGAACCGGACAATATGAGTTAATATAGGTCAAATGGATTCAGTTTTGAGTAGAAAATCATGTATTTACCCTTGAACATGTCATAAACACTTGAAATACATCAAGTTGAGTCTAACTCTATCAAATAGAAGAGGTTCTGGGTATAAAATGACTTAAACACTTCGAATCGGATGATATGAGTCAATATAGGTCAAATGGGATCAGTTTTGGGTACAAAATGACGTATTTACCCTTAACCATTTCATAAACACTTTACATACTTTGATTTGACTGAAACTTGGTCAAACGACAATGGTTTTGTGTATTAAATGACCAAAACACTTCTAACCGGACGATATGAGTCAATATAGGTCAAATGGGATCAGTTTTCGCAGAAAATGATGTATTTACCCTTGAACATGTCATAAACAATTGAAATACATCGATATCAGTCAAACTTGGTCAAATAGGAGAGGTTTTTTGTACTAAATGACCTAAACACTTTGAATCGGATGATATGAATCAATATAGGTCAAATAGGTTCAGTTTTGAGTAGAAAATGACGTATTTACCCTTGAACATGTCATAAACACTTGAAATACATCGATTTGAGTCTAACTCTGTCAAATAGGAGAGGTTTTGGGTATAAAATGACTTAAACACTTCGAATCGGATGATATGTTTCAATATATGTCAAATGGGATCAGTTTTGGGTAAAAAATTATGTATTTACCCTTGAGAATGTCCTTAACACTTGAAATACATCAAATTGAGTCTAACTCGGTCAAATAGGAGAGGTTTTAGGTATAAAATGACTTAAACACTTCGAATCGGACGATATGAGTCAATATAGGTCAAATTAGATTAGTTTTGTGTAGAAAATGACGAATTTACCCTTGAACATGTCATAAACACTTGAAATGCGTCGAATTGATTAAAAATCGGTCAAACGGGTGAGGTTTTGCATATAAAATGACCTAAACACTTCGAATCGTAGGTATGAGTCAAAATAGGTTAAATAAGATCATTTTTGGGTAGAAACTGATGTATTTACCCTTGAGAATGTAATTAACATTTGAAATACATCAATTTGAGTCAAACTCGGTCAAATGAGAGAGATTCTAGGTATAAAATGGCTTAAACACTTCTAATCGGAGGATATGAGTTAATATATGTCAAATGGGATCATTTTTGGTTAGAAAATGACCTATTTACCCTTGACCATGTCATAAAAACTTGAAATACATTGATTTGAGTCAAACTCGATCAAATTGAAGAGGTTATAAGCATAAAATGTCTTAAACAAATCGAATCGGACGATATAAGTAGATTTAGGTCAAAAGGGATCAGTTTTGGGTAGAAAATGACATATTTACCAATGAACATGTCATAAACACTTGAAATACATTGATTTAATTAAAACTCGGTCAAATAGGAGAGGTTTTGCGTATAAAGTGACCTAAACACTTGGAATTGGACGATATGATCAATATAGGTCAAATAAGATCATTTTTGGATAGAAAATGACGTATTTACCTTTGAGAATGTCATTAACACTTGAAATACATCAATTTGAGTGAAACTCAGTCAAATGGGAGAGATTTTGGGTATAAAATGACTTAAACACTTCGAATCGAAAAATATTAGTCAACGTAGGTCAAATAGGATCAGTTTTGGGTAGAAAATGATGTATTTACCCTTTAACATGTCATAAACACTTGAAATACATCAAGTTTAGACAAACTCGGTTAAATAGGAGAGGTTTTGGGTATAAAATGGCTTAAACACTTTGAATCGGACGATATGACTCAATAAAGGTCAATAGGGATCAGTTTTGGGTTGAAAATGACGTATTTTCCCTTGAACATGTCATAAACACTTGAAATACATAGATTTGAGTCAAACTTGGTCCAATTTGAGCGGTTTTGTGTATTTAATGACCTAAACATTTCGAATCGGACAATATCAGTTAATATAGGTCAAATAAGATCATTTTTGCATAAAAAATGACGTATTTAGCCTCGAGAATGTCATTAACTCTTGAAATACATCAATTTGAGTCTACCTCGGTCAAATATGAAAGGTTTTGGGTTAAACACTTCGAATCAGACGATATGAGTCAATATAGTTCAAATTGGATCAATTTTGAGTAGAAAATGACGTATTTAACCTTAAACATATCATAAACACTCGAATCAGACGATACGAGTCAATATAGGTCAAATAAGACTATTTTTGGGTAGAAATTGACATATTTACCCTTGAACATGTCATAAACACTGGAAATACATCGATTTGAGTCAAAGTCAGTCAAATGGGAGAGATTATAGGTATAAAATGAGTTAAACACTTTGAATAGGACGATATGAGTCAATGTAGGTCAAATGGAATCAGTTTTAGGTACAAAATGACATCTTTACCCTTGAACATGTCATAAACACTTGAAATACATCGATTTGAGTCAAACTAGGTCAAACGGGAGAGGTTTGGTGTATTAAATGATCTTAACACTTCGAATCGGACGAAATGAGTCAATATAGGTCAAATGGTCAAATGGGATCAGTTTTGGGTAGAAAATGACATACTAACCATTGAGGATATCATAAACACTTGAAATACATCGAGTTGAGTCAAACTCAGACATAAGGGAGAGATTTTGGCTATAAAATGCCTAAAACACTTCAAATCGGAAAACGTAAGTCAAATGGGACCAGTTTTGGGTAGAAAATGACGTATTTTAGTCGAACTCTATAAAACGCGAGAGATTTTGTATATGAATTGACCTTAACACTTTGAATCGGACGATATAAGTCAATATAGGTCAAATGGGATTAGTTTTGTGTAGAAAATGGCATATTTACCCTTCAATATGTAATAAAAACTTGAAATACATCAATTTGAGTCAAACTCGGTCAAATAGGAGAGGTTATGGGTATAAAATGACTTAAGCATTTCGAATCGGACGATATGAGTAAATATAGGTCAAATGGGATTAGTTTTGGGTAGAAAATGATGTATTTACCCTTAAACATGTCATAAACACTTCAAATACAGCGATTTGAGTCAAACTCGTTCAAATGGGAGAGGTTATGGATATTAAATGATTTAAACTCATCGAATCGGACAATATAAGTCAATATAGGTCAAATGGGATCAAATTTGGGTAGAAAATGACATATTCAACCTTAAAATACTTCAATTTGAGTTAAACTCGGTCAAACGGGAGAGGTTCTTGGTATAAAGTGACTGAAACCCTTCGAATCGGACAATATGAGTCATTATAGGTCAAATGAGATCAATTTTGGATAATAAATGACGTTTTTACTCTTGAACATGTCATAAACACTTGAAATATATCGATTTAAGTCAAACTTGGTCAAATAGGAGAAGTTTTTTGGATTAAATGACTTAACACTTCTAATCGGACGATATGAGTCAATAGAGGTCAAATGGGATAAGTTTTCGGTTGAAAATGACGTATTTACCCTTGAACATGTCATTAACACTTAAAATACATCAATTTGATTCAAACTCGGTCAAACAAAAGAGGTTCATTTCAAATTGGGCAATATGAGTCAATATTGGTCAAATAGGATCAGCTTTGGGTAGAAAATGACATATTTACCCTTGAACATGTCATAAACACTTGAAATACATTGATTTGAGTCTACCTCGGTCAAATAGGAGAGGTTTTGGGTTAAACTCTTCGAATCAAACGATATGAGTCAATATAGTTCAAATTGGATCAGTTTTGAGTAGAAAATGACGTATTTAACCTTAAACATGTCATAAACACTCGAATTAGACAATACGAGTCAATATAGGTCAAATAAGACTATTTTTGGGTAGAAATTAACGTATTTACCCTTGAACATGTCATAAACAATTGAAATACATCGATTTGAGTCAAACTCAGACAAATGGGAGAGATTCTAGGTATAAAATGAGTTAAACACTTCGAATAGGACGATATGAGTCAATGTAGGTCAAATGGAATCAGCTTTGGGTACAAAATGACATCTTTACCCTTGAACATGTCATAAACACTTGAAATACATCGATTTGAGTCAAACTCGGTCAAACGGGAGAGGTTTGGTGTATTAATCGACCTAAACACTTTGAATCGGACAAAATGAGTCAATATAGGTCAATTGGTCAAATGGGATCAATTTTGGGTAGAAAATGACGTACTAACAATTGAGGATATCATAAACACTTGAAATACATCGATTTGAGTCAAAATCGGTCATAAGGGAGAGATTCTGGCTATAAAATGCCTAAAACACTTTGAATCAGAAAACATAAGTCAAACGGGATCAATTTTGGGTAGAAAATGATGTATTTTAGTCAAACTCTGTAAAACGCGAGAGATTTTGTATATGAAATGACCTTAACACTTTGAATCGAACGATATGAATCAATTTAGGTCAAATTGGATCAATATTGCGTAGAAAATGACATATTTACCCTTCAATATGTCATAAAAACTTGAAATACATCGATTTGAGTCAAACTCGGTCAAATAGGAGAGGTTAATGGTATAAAATGACTTAAGCACTTTGAATTAGACGATATGAGTCAATATATGTCAAATGGGATTAGTTTTGGGTAGAAAATAACATATTTACCCCTAAACATGTTATAAACACTTGAAATACATCGATTTGAGTCAAACTCGGTCAAACTAGAGAGGTTATGGGTATAAAATGACATAAGCAATTTGTTACGGACGATATGAGTCAGTATAGTTTAAATGGGATCAATTTTGGATAGAAAATGACGTATTTAACCTTGAACATGTCATAAACACTTGAAATACATCGATTTTAGTCTAACTTTGTCAAACGCGAGAGATTTTGTATATTAAATGACCTTAACACTTCGAATCGGATGATATGAATCAATATAGGTCAAATAGGATCAATATTACGTAGAAAATCACATATTTACCCTTGAATATGTCATAAAAACTTGAAATACATCGATTTGAGTCAAACTCGGTCAAATAGGAGAGGTTGTGGGTATAAAATGACTTAAGAAATTCGAATCGGACGATATGAGTTAATATAGGTCAAATGGGATTAGTTTTGGGTAGAAAGTAATGTATTTACCCTTAAACCTGTCATAAACACTTGAAATACATTGATTTGAGTCAAACTCGGTCAAACTAGAGAGGTTATGGGTACAAAGTGACATAAGCACTTCGAATCGGACGATATGAGTCAATATAGGTCAAATGGGATCAGTTTTAGGTAGAAAATGACATATTTACCCTAGAACATGTCATAAACACTTGAAATACATCGATTTGAGTCAAACTCGATTAAACGGGAGAAGTTCTAGGTATAAAATGGCTTAAACACTTCAAATCGGACGATATGAGTCAATATAGGTCAAATCGGATCAATTTTTTGTAGAAAATGACGTATTTACTCTTGAACATGTCACAAAAACTTAAACTACATCGATTTAAGTCAAACTCGATGAGACGGGAGAGGTTTTGGGTATATAATGACTTAAAAACTTCTAATCGGACGATATGAGTCAATATAGTTAAAATGGGATCAGTTTTGGGTATAAAATGACCTAAACACTTTGAATCGGACGATATGAGTCAATATAGGTCAAATAGGATCAATTTTGGGTAGAAAATGACTTATTTACTCATGAACATGTCATAAACACTTGAAATACATCGATTTGAGTCAAACACGGCCAAATGGGAGAGGTTTTGGGTATTAAATGGCTTAAACACTTCGAATCGGATGATATGAGTTAATATAGGCCAATTGGGATCAGTTTTGGATTGAAAATGACGTATTTACCCTTAAACATGTCATAAACACTTGAATATAAATCGATTTGAGTCAAACTTGATCAAACGGGAGAGGTTCACTTCGAATTAGACGATATGAGTCAATATAGATCAAATGGGATCAGTTTTGGTTAGAAAATTATGTTTTTACCCTTGAACATGTCATAAAAACTTGAAATACATCGATTTGAGTCAAACTCCATCAAATGGGAGAGGTTTCGGGTTTTAAATGGCTTAAACACTTCGAATCAGACGATATGAGCCAATATAGGTCAAACGAGATCAATTTTGGGTAGAAAATGATGTATTTACCCTTGAACATGTCATAAACAATTGAAATACATCGATTTGAGTCAAACTCGATCAAACGGGAGAGGTTTTGTGTATCAAATGAGTAAATATAGGTCAAATGGGATAAGTTTTGGGTAGAAAATGACGTATTTACCCTTAAACATGTCATAAACACTTGAAATACATCAATTTGAGTCAAACTCGGTGAAACGAGAGAGGTTTTGTATATTACATGACCTAAACACTTCGAATGGGATGATATGAGTTAATATAGGTTCAATGGATCAGTTCTAGGGAGAAAATGACGAATTTACCCTTGAACACATCATAAACACTTAAAATAGAACGATTAAAGTAAAACTTGGTCAAACGGGAGAGGTTCTGGGTATAAAATTACTTAAACATTTTGAATCGGACGATATGAGTTAATAAGACATATAGGATCAGTTTTGGGTAGAAAATACGTATTTACCCTTAAACATGTGATTAAAACTTAAAATACATCGTATTGAGTCAAACGCGGTTAAACGGGAAAGATTCTAGGTATAAAATGACTTAAACAGTACGAATCGGACGTGATAAGTCTTCTTTTAATGTGTTGATAGAGGTGTTTTAGGATGGTTTTTGATGTTCTTCATAGAGTTTTATTAGTTTTTATAAGTCTTAGCCATTTCAACTCACTTGTGAGCAATTAAGGGAAATTATAGAGTTGAAACGACATGTTGAACTTGGAGGAATGATGAAGAACGATCTACATTTGAGCAAGAAAGATCTACCTTTGAGCGAGAAAGATTTTAGATGATGAATATCAGTACAAGCTGCCAGAGCCGCTACCAGAGGCAAAGGGGCAGCTAGCAGCGGCACTTACAGCAAGCAAGAGAAGAAGGATGCTGCCTTAGTCGCTGCCAGCGGCTAAATAGCAGCTGGCAGCGGGTCTTCCAAAAATTCGCAACTTCAGTGTTTTCTAGCGGCATTTTAATTAAGTAAACTCTTGTTTTGGGCCGTCTTAGGTTAGGCATCTGTAGTTTAGGTTAGTTAGGGGAGGTACCTATAAATAATGCTTGTAATTTAGGGTTTTAAAAACACTTTAGAGATTGGAGAAAAAGCTTAGGTTTGAATTTCTTCTTTGCTCTTTGGTGGAGAAGAACTCTATGGAAGCCTAATCTATATATTCTTGGTTAAAGATTGAAGCTTTTGACTGTAAGTTATGAGATTTCTCTTCTATTAATATATATTGAATGTTTATTATTCTCTTGTGTTATTTCATGATTTGCTTGAATCAAATACTAGGTTTGGTTATTTGGATTCGCTTGCATCTATTTAACCTTACCAAAGTAGTGACTTTAGGTTATTAATGCATGCTTTATGATTGATAACTTAAAGGGAGAATAGTATTATTGAGGAAATTAGACCGCTTGTGTTAATTTCATCAATCCTTGTTGATTTCTTTGCTTGATTGCTTCTTGTGAATGATTTAGAGTGCTTATCTTGAGTTGTTCACTAGAAAGGGTTAGAAAGGAACGCTTTGTTATTTCTAGCTAATTCATGAGAATATAGAATTTTGGAATTCTACAACATGGTGTTCAATGGTGTTAATTGAGGAGACTTCTATGATTAACTTGTAGTTCATAAGTGGATTTCAACCAACCAAGAGTGCTCTTTTCACTGATTTGTCATTTAACTAGTTTCGGTTATAATTAGGTTATTAAATCTATCTTGCTATTGCAAACCCCCATCTTTATTTAGTTTATTGTTTTGTTAAGATAATTTTACATAGATTTTCAGTTATTAAGTATCTCTTCTCCGTGGATACGAACTTGACTTCCCTAGCTACATTCATTTGAAGTTAGATAAGTTTTGATTTTGTTTGATAGCCTATGACAAGGCACACCAAATTTTGGCGCCGTTGCCGGGGAAGGGCGTTGCTTTTTAATTGTTTAATCTTGTAGAATTCATTGTAGTATTGTGTTTAATCATTTTCTTTGTTTTTCTCTTCTTGGGTATGATAAGTACTCGTTCTGCTAACAAAGAAGTTGTGCAGTTAAATCCGGAAATTGAAAGAGTTATTTCCAAGTTGCGAAAGAAGGCAGGAGCAAAGTCTAGTGAATCGCCATCAACTTTTGACAATCAAGCAGAGGAGATGGCAGAACACCGAACATTAAGAGAACTCACTGCTCCTATTTTGAACCAACAACCGTTATGCATTGCATATCCGGAGTTGGGAGAAGGTGCAAATGTCGAGATTAAATCTGGTTTAATCCATCTATTACCGGCATTTCATGGTATAAAAGGTGAAGATCCGAATAAGCACTTGGCTGAATTTCATGTGGTATGTACGAGTATGAAGCCAAGTGGGATGACTGATGATCAGATACAACTAAGAGCTTTTCCTTTTTCTCTCAAAGATACAGCTAAGGATTGGTTTTATTATCTTCCTCCGGGTAGTATAACAACATGGGCAGATCTGAAAAGGTGTTTTCTTGAGAAATACTACCCAGCCACTATATCTGCAAGTCTTAAGAAAGCTATTAGTAATGTGGATCAAAAGGAAGACGAATCCTTATATGAGTATTGGGAAAGATTTAAGAGACTTTGTGCTAGTTGTCCCTATCATGTATACTCGGATCAAGACCTCATTTTGTATTTCTATGGAGGCCTAACTGACGATGACTTAAGAATGGTAAATGCAGCCAGTGGAGGAGGTCTAGTGAACAAAACTCCAGGGGATGCAACCAAATTAATCACAGAACTAGCTGAGAATTCACGGCAGTTCAGTCAAAGAACTTCTACGCGCCGAGTGAGTGCAGCTAACTCCAATACTTCTGAATTGGAAAGTAAAGTAGCTGGTTTGACTTCTATGATGCGCGAGTTCATGGTGAATTCGAAGAATCAACAGCAAGTAAAGGCTTGCGGTGTATGCAACTCCATGGAACATTTTACCAATTCATGTCCTACATTCCTAGAGGAACAAAATGAACAAGCGAATGCTCTAGGTTTCCAAAGGCAAGGACCTCTGAGGAGATATGATCCCTTCTCAAACACCTATAGTCCAGGATGGAGAGATCATCCAAATTTGAGATATGGAAATTCTCAAGGGAATCAACAACATAACTCTCAAGGTCAACAGTATAGAACTCCATTTTCAAAACCTCAAGGCCAAAGCTCCAACTCGGGAAATATGTCAACTGAAGACATGATTAGATCTTTAACTTCTAATGTCTCAAATATGCAGCAAAATATGGTTCAATTTCAACAAGAGACTAAATCAAGCATTCAAAATTTGGAGAACCAAGTTAGTCAAACCTCTAGTGCAATAAACCGACTTAAAGTTAAGGATTCTGGAAAGCTTCCATCTCAAACGGAGTTGAATCCTAAGCAACAAGCCAATGCAATAACACTGAGAAGTGGGAAAGAGTTGCAAGAAACTGTGGTTGCAACTAAGAGAGCTAAAGATTTGATCAGAATTGAAGAGGAAGAAGGGGAACTTAAAACTGTGGTAAACCCACCGACCTTTCCCCCTTATGAGCCTACACCACCTTTCCCTGAAGCTTTGCAAGAAACTCGAAAGTATGAGAAAGACAAAGACATTTATGAAACTTCTAGCAAATGTGAGGTAAATATTCCCCTTTTGAATTTGATTAAAAGTGTCCCTCGTTTTGCTAAGTTTTTAAAAGAACTTTGTACGATCAAGAGGAAGCACAGGTTAGGTGGAAAAGAAAAGGTAAAGGTAAGTGCTCATGTTTCTGCAGTTTTCCAAAAGAAACTCCCGGAAAAATATAGTGATCCTGGTATGTTTACCATTCCTGATATAATAGGAAACACTGTATTTCACCGAGCCATGTTAGACTTAGGTGCATCAATCAATGTCATTCCCTATTCCTTGTTTAAATCTTTGGAACTTGGACCTTTGCATGATACCGGGGTAATAATTCAGTTAGCTGATAGGTCTAATGTCTATCCTAAGGGGGTGGTAGAAGACGTGCTTGTTAAGGTTGATGACCTGATTTTTCCTGCTGATTTTTACGTTCTTGACATGGAACATGACAAACACGCAGTCCCTATCTTATTATGTAGACCTTTCTTAAAGACAGCTAGAACGAAAATTGATGTGTTTACCGGCTCTTTAACTATGGAGTTCGACGGGCAAGAAATTGTGTATAACATTTATGATTCCATGAAATATCCTGTGGACACTCATTCTTTATGCTCCATAGATGTAATCGATCCAATAGCGCAAGATGTTTTTAACATTGATGGTGGAGATGAGCTCCTCACATCTATTGTTAATAATTTGTCTGGTGATCACGTGGATTTTTCTTTGCCTACTAACATGCAGGTGATGGTGACAGAGTTGAACGAACATTCCAAGTTTCTAATTATACCATTAGGTTCAACACCCATTCAACTAACATTACCTATGGAGAAAATTTCACCATCTGTTTTGCAGGCACCTCAGGTAGACCTAAAACCACTTCCTGATCATTTGAAATACGTGTTCCTTAGTGGAAATGATACCCTCCCTGTTATCATTTCGAAGAAATTAACCAAGGAACAAGAGAAGAAGTTGGTGTTAGTACTTAAAGAGTATAAATTGGCTATCATATGGACTATTGCAGACATTAAGGGTGTAATCCCCCGAAATTCTACAATTATTTTTGTTATTATTTATTTTCCTAGGTAACTCGTTAAATATAAACTACCGAAATCCTATCCTACTCAAATTTTATAATACCCGAAGTTCTATCTTATTAAACCTATACACATTTTATCTAAACCTAAACTCTAAAAAAAAAAAAAAAAAAAAAAAAAAAAAAAAAAAAAAACAAAACCTACCCTTATTAAACCTACCCGTGGAAACCCCCCTCCACAAACTCAAATACTCAAAGTCAAATAAAGAAAAACAAAATTTCCCACAACCCCCATAACCCCGTGAAACCCTTTCCCCATCAGAAATCCCCCACTGCCCCCCTGCTTTGCCGTGCCCCAGCCACCGCCGCCGCTTCGTCTCTGTCGCCGCCGGTGAGCACGCCTCTTCTTGCGGTCTTCTTCCTTCTCTTTTCCTCTTAATTATTTTGAGTTATGTGTGAGGTGTTATGAGATTATATTTGTCTTTGTTTTTGGGTTGTGATTAGTAATTTTCTTATTGTATTAGTTACATGAAATTTTGTGGGTTTTATGCATAATTATATATGCATGATTGTTTGGATTGTGATTTATTGTTGTTAATTTGTGATTTGGTTGTTGTTTTGGGGTTGTAATTTGATGGGTATGAATTCATGAAAATTATATTGGTGTGGTGATATGTTGTGTTGTTTCGGTGAAGGTCAAAATATTAGGGCCTAATCTAATTAAATTTGTGAATTTGAGATTCACAATTGTATGAGTGTATTGGGAATTAGGTTCATGGATTATGTTATGGCATGCTACTACATGGTATATGGAGAGTTTAATTTAATGAAATCCATGAATGTGATATGATGCGGCTTATGCATATGCTATTGATATGCTACTGCTACAACATGAGGTATTTGCCAATATTTTGCTAATGATGATCATCATGAAGTTAGGAGATGATTTACGGTTGTTCTCATGAAAATGACACTGTAAATAGTAGAATATCGTAGGTCTGTATGTCGTCGATGGTTATTTTAATTACAGGTTTTGAGAATTTAGCAGTCAACATTTCGAAATTTGTTTATTTACTTAGCTCAACGATTAAGTGGGTACACTGATATATAACACAAATAATAATATTTCATTGTTGACTTGGGTGTTAGTAGATTTGAGTGAATTTCGTTTAAAATGCTAACTTGTGATTTTGGGAAGTAGTTGGAATGATTTTGAGGTCTTGGAAATTTTAGTATGGTTATTGTAAATTTGATTGTTGGTATTGAATTAGATTATATTATTTGGTGTAGGAGAATAATTTGTAGAAGGCCCTTTAAAAATAGAGAAAGTGGATACCCGTGCATTTTACACCAGGTACGTACAATTACGAAGAACGTTATTTTTAATTAGGAGCATGATTTAGGGTGAATCATAAACATAGTATCATATTTAGGGAACCCTTTGGATGAGATTGTTTGGTTACCCATTGGAAAGAATTCATGTTCTTTATATTAGGGGCATGTTTGGTGTATTTGTGAGAAACCGTGATTTATTAATTGGTATTAATTGTTAATTAATCCATGAGGTTATTTAATATTGCTCCTTCATTACTTATAGTATGATTGGAGTAAAGGTGCATTTTATAAGTCTTAATGACAAGGTAGTTGACTTGGTTCAACGGTTTTATCAGTTGAGTTTGAAATTAAAAGGTTAAAAATTATAGCATAACAGAGATAGATTGAATAACTGTAATATTTACTGTCGTGTGCTACTATGATTGTGTTTATTGAGTTTAAACCGTAAATCACTTAAAGAGAAAGAGGATAAGCAATAAAACTCTAGGCTAGTGCACGTCTAGAGTATTGACAATCAGGGGTTGGAGTTCACGGGGTATTATCCGTGGCTTTTGTGAGAGGCCGTGTGATCTACGAGTCTCTATTTTATAAGGTTTTAAACTTAAAATTGGGGTTAGTTGAGATCTCATCTAGCTATGGTAACGGAGTCGCGCCCGTTTACCATCTGGATTTTTATACTGTATTTTGATGCTCTCCGACGGGAGTGCATGGGTTATTTATTTATTTGATGTCCTAATTAGGACATGGGGGAGACAACCTAGTCTATTGCTTAATCCAAATTATTAATTAATTTACCGTGCCAGAATCCAAACCATCAATCAATTCATCATGTCAGTTGAGTAAAATGTTACATGACACGTTCTTACATTTCTTATAGATACTTAATTATCAGTTCAATTGTCGTGCTTTGTAATTCGTATGTACTCAGCTTGCTGATTACGTGCCTCGTGTGTTTTGGTCATGGCTTTCGCCTATAAATGACACTGTAATGATCCAATACGTACATTTGTATTATTGGGGAGCAGATTATTAACAGGTATCTAAACAAGCATTCATGCATGGGCGGGTTGGAGAGAAACGTTATTTAAATTTGGATTTCGGAATAAATTATGTTAGGTTTGATTTGGTTTTAAACTGTTGGATTTAAATTAAAGTTAAATGTTATTTAGTACATTACAATAAGGGCCGTAGAGGTTCCAGTTTGTTATATCAGGACTTGATTTACGTTTAATGTTATTTCATAAGTCTTTTGGTTTTTCCGCTGCAAAACTCTGTTTTATAGCCTTAACGTTTGAACACGTGGCGGTAGCTCACCGATAGTTCCTAAAGGTTTGGGTTTCGGAAGAATGGGAATTATCGGGGTGTTACAAAGGGTATAAGCCCATCCACATGCATGCATCGTATTTTGTTAGAAGATGATGCCAAACCTGTGAGACAACCTCAACGTCGGCTGAATCCTCCGATGATGGAAGTGGTAAAGAAGGAGATTATTAAGTTGCTGCAAGTGGGAATGATATACCCCATCTCAGATAGAAAATGGGTGAGCCCCATGCAGGTAGTGCCAAAGAAAACTGGAGTGACTGTGGTGGAGAACCAACATGGTGAAATGGTTCCTACTAGAGTACAAAATGGGTGGCGAGTTTGCGTTGATTACCGTAGGTTGAATGCAGTAACGAGGAAGGACCACTTCCCCTTGCCCTTTATCGATCAGATGATTGAAAGACTTGCAGGTAAAGCTTTTTATTGTTTCCTTGATGGATATTCCGGGTACTTTCAAGTACCTATTGCACCAGAAGATCAGGAGAAAACTACATTTACATGTCCTTTTGGCACATTTGCTTACCGACGTATGCCCTTTGGATTGTGTAATGCCCCTGCAACCTTTCAGAGATGTATGATGAGCATATTTTCATAGTTTGTTGAACACTTCATGGAGGTATTTATGGATGATTTTACTGTTTATGGAGATTCATTTGATAGTTGTTTGCATCGGTTATCATTAGTCCTTAAACGTTGCATTGAATCTAACCTTGTTCTTAATTCTGAAAAATGTCATTTCATGGTCGAACAAGGTATTGTTTTAGGTCACGTGGTCTCCTCTAAAGGTATTGAGGTTGATAAAGCAAAGATAGATACCATTCAATCTCTTCCTTATCCTACTAATGTGCGTGAAGTGCGTTCGTTTCTAGGTCATGCAGGGTTTTATCGTAGGTTTATTGAAGGATTCTCGAAGCTTGCAGCTGCATTATGCAAATTACTGCAAAAAGAGAAAAAATTCGAGTTTGATGATGATTGTAGGAAAGCTTTTGATGAATTGAAAGCCAAGCTCGTCTTTGCACCCATCATTCAGGCCCCGAATTGGTCTTTACCATTTGAGATAATGTGTGACGCAAGCGATTATGCAGTGGGAGCTGTTCTAGGCCAAAAAGTAGGGAAGGCTTCACATGTGATCTTTTATGCTTCGACGACGCTCAATGCAACCCAACGCAACTACACTACAACAGAGAAGGAGATGTTGGCTATAAATTGACCTAAACAATTCAAATCACTTGATACGAGTCAATAAAGGTCAAATTGGATCAATTTTGGGTAGAAAATAACGTAATTACCCTTGAACATGTCATAAACTCATGAAATACCTTGATTAGAGTCAAACACTATCCAACGGGAGAGGTTTTGTGTATTAAATGACTTAAATGCTTTAAATCGGACGATATGAATCAATATAGGTCAAATAGGTCAAATTTTGGGTAAAAAAATGACATATTTACTCTTGAATTTCTCATAAACACTTGAAATACATCGATTTGTGTCAAACGCGGTCAAATGGGAAAGGTTTTGGGTATAAAATGGCTTAAACACTTTGAATCAGACGATATTAGTCAATATAGGTCAAATGGGATCAACTTTGGGTAGAAAACGACGTATTTACCCTTGAACATGTAATAAACACTTGAAATTCATTAATCTGAGTCAATTCAGCCAAATGGGAGAGGTTCTGTGTATTAAATGGCTTAAACACTTCGAATCGGACGATATGAGTCAATATAGGCCAAATGCGATCAGTTTTGGGTTGAAAATGGCGTATTTACCCTTAAACATGTCATAACCACTTGAATATAAATCGATTTGAGTCAAACTCGATCAAACGGGAGAGGTTCACTTCGAATCAGACGATATGAGTCAATATAGATCAAATGGGATTAGTTTTAGTTATAAAATTACGTATTTACCCTTGAACATGTCATAAACACTTGAACTACATCAATTTGAGTCAAACTCCATCAAACGGTAGAGGTTCTAGGTTTTTAATGGCTTAAACACTTCGAATCCAACAAAATTAGTCAATATAGGTCAAACGAGATCAGTTTTGTGTAGAAAATGACGTATTTACCCTTGAACATGTCATAAACAATTGAAATACATTGATTTGAGTCAAACTCGATAAAATAGGAGAGGTTTTGTGTATTAAATGACCGAAACACATTAAGTCGGACGATATAAGTAAATATAGGTCAAATGGGATTAGTTTTGGGTTGAAAATGACGTATTTACACTTGAACATGTCATAAACACTTGAAATACATCAATTTGAGTCGAACTCGGTGAAATGAGAGAGGTTTTCTATATTACATGACCTAAACACTTCGAATGGGACGATATGAGTTAATATAGGTCAACTAGGATCAGTTATGGGGAGAAAATGACGAATTTACCCTTGAACACGTCATAAACACATAATATAGAACGATTGAAGTAAAACTCGGTCTAACGGGTGAGGTTCTTGGTATAAAATGACTTAAACATTTCGAATCGGATGATATGAGTTAATATAAGCCATTTAGGATCATTTTTGGGTAGAAAATGACGTATTTACCCTTGAACATGTCATAAACTCTTGAAATACATCGATTTGAGTCAAACTCTGTCAACCGGGAGAGGTTTTGTGTATTAAATGACTTAAACGCTTTGAATTGGACGATATGAATCAATATAGGTCAAATAGATCCATTTTTGGGTAGAAAATGACGTGTTTACCATTGACTATCTCATAAACACTTGAAATACATCGACTTGAGTCAAACTCGGTCAAATGGGAGAGATTTTATGTATAAAATGGTTTAAACACTTCGAATCCGACGATATTAGTCAATATAGGTCAAATGGGATCAACTTTTGTTAGAAAATGACATATTTACCCTTGAAAATGTAATAAAAACTTAAATACATTGATTTGAGTCAAACTCAGTTCAACGGGAGAGATTCTAGGTATGAAATGACTTTAACAGTACGAATTTCAGTCAATTTTTGGTAGAAAATGACGTATTTACTCTTGAACATGTCATAAACACTTGAAATACATCGATTTCAGTCAAACATGGTCAATAGGAAAGTTTCTGGGTAATAAATGGCCTAAACACTTCGAATCGGACAATATGAGTTAATATAGGTGAAATTGGATTAGTTTTGGGTAGAAAATGACATATTTACCCTTGAACATGTCATAAACACTTGAAATACATTGATTTGCGTCAAACTCGGTCAAATGGGAGAGGTTCTTGGTATAAAATCACTTAAACACTTCGAATGGGACGATATGAGTCACTATTGGTCAAATGGGATCAATTTTGGGTAGAAAATGACGTATTTACCCTTGATCATGTCATTAACACTTGAAATACATCGATTTGAGTCAAACTCGGTCAAACGGGAGTGGTTCTGGGTATAAAATGACCTAAACACTTCGAATCGGACAATATGAGTCAATATAGGTCAAATAAGATCTTTTTTGGTTAGAAAATGACGTATTTACCCCGGAGAATGTCATAAACACTTAAAATAAATCGATTTAAGTCAAACTCGGTAAGGCGGG
Organism: Dysphania ambrosioides; assembly: GCA_026401315.1. Lineage (NCBI taxonomy): Eukaryota > Viridiplantae > Streptophyta > Magnoliopsida > Caryophyllales > Amaranthaceae > Dysphania > Dysphania ambrosioides. The sequence goes on along the minus strand of CM048668.1, from coordinate 8,899,618 downwards.
AGAGATTTTGGGTATAAAATCTCTTAAACACTTTGACTCAGACGATATTAATTAATATAGGTCAAATGCGATCAGTTTTGAGTAGAAATTGACGAATTTAGCCATGAACTTGTCATAAACACTTTAAATAAATCGATTTGAGTTAAACTCGGTCAAATGGGAGCGGTTTAGGTTATAAAATGACTTAAACACTTCGAATCGGGCGATATGAGTCAATATGGTCAAATGGGATCAGTTTTGGGTTGAAAATGATGTTTACCCTTAAACATGTCATAAACACTTGAATTGAGTCAAACTCGGTTAAATGGAAGAGGTTTTGTGTATAAATTGACTTATACACTTCGAATCGGGCGATATGAGTCAATATAGGTCAAATTGGTTTAGTTTTGGGTAGAAAACGACGTATTGACCCCTTAACATGTCATAAACACTTTAAATACATCGATTTGATTGAAACTCCAACAAATGGGAGAGTTCTTGGGTTTTTAATGGCTTAAAAACTTCGAATCAGATGATATGAGTCAATATAGGTCAAACGACATCAGTTTTGGGTAGAAAATGACGTATTTACCCTTGAACACGTCGTAAACAATTGAAATACATTGATTTAAGTCAAACTCGATCAAATAAGAGAGGATTTGTGTATTAAATGACTTAAACACATTGAATCAGACGACGTGAGTAAATATAGGTCAAATAGGATTAGTTTTGGGTTGAAAATGATGTATTCACCCTTAAACATGTCATAAACACTTCGAATAAGACGATATGAGTCAATATAGGTCAAATGGGATCAGTTTTGGGTTGAAAATAACGTATTTACACTTGAACATGTCATAAATAATTGAAATTCATCGATTTGTGTCAAACTTGGTCAAATGGGAGAGGTTTTGTGTATTACATGACCTAAACACTTCGAATGGGAGGATATGAGTTAATATAGGTCAACTGGGATCAGTTATGGGGAGAAAATGACAAATTTTCCCTTGAACACGTCATAAACACATAAAATAGAATGATTGAAGTAAAACTCGGTCTAACGGGTGAGGTTCTTGGTATAAAATGACTTAAACATTTCGAATCGGACGATATGAGTTAATATAAGCCAATTAGGATCAATTTTGGGTAGAAAATGACGTATTTACCCTTGAACATGTCATAAACTCTTGAAATACATCGATTTGAGTCAAACTCTGTCAACCGGGAGAGGTTTTGTGTATTAAATGACTTAAATGCTTTGAATTGGACGATATGAATCAATATAGGTCAAATAGATCCATTTTTGGGTAGAAAATGACGTGTTTACCATTGAATATGTCATAAACACTTGAAATACATCGATTTGAGTCAAACTCGGTCAAATGGGAGAGATTTTCGGTATAAAATGGCTTAAACACTTCGAATCCGACGATATTAGTCAAGATAGGTAAAATGGGATCAACTTTTGGTAGAAAATGACATATTTACCCTTGAAAATGTAATAAAAACTTTAAATACATCGATTTGAGTCAAACTCAGTTCAACGGGAGAGATTCTAGGTATAAAATGACTTAAACAGTACGAATCGGATCAATTTTTGGTAGAAAATGACGTATTTACTCTTGAACATGTCATAAACACTTGAAATACATCGATTTCAGTCAAACATGGTCAATAGGAAAGTTTCTGGGTAATAAATGGCCTAAACACTTCGAATCGGACAATATGAGTTAATATAGGTCAAATTGGATTAGTTTTGGGTAGAAAATGACATATTTACCCTTGAACATGACATAAACAATTGAAATACATTGATTTGAGTCAAACTCGGTCAAATGGGAGAGGTTCTTGGTATAAAATCACTTAAACACTTCGAATGGGACGATATGAGTCACTATAGGTCAAATGGGATCAATTTTGGGTAGAAAATGACGTATTACCCTAGATCATTTCATTAACACTTGAAATACATCGATTTGAGTCAAACTCGGTCAAACGGGAGTGGTTCTGGGTATAAAATGACCTAAACACTTCGAATCGGACAATATGAGTCAATATAGGTCAAATAAGATCTTTTTTGGTTAGAAAATGACGTATTTACCGTGGAGAATGTCATAAACACTTCAAATAAATCGATTTAAGTCAAACTCGGTCAAGCGGGAGAGATTTTGGGTATAAAATGTCTTAAACACTTTGACTTAGACGATATTAATTAATATAGGTCAAATGCGATCAGTTTTGAGTAGAAATTGACGAATTTAGCCATGAACTTGTCATAAACACTTTAAATAAATCGATTTGAGTTAAACTCGGTTAAATGGGAGCGGTTTCGGTTATAAAATGACTTAAACACTTCGAATCGGACGATATGAGTCAATATGGTCAAATGGGATCAGTTTTGGGTTGAAAATGATGTATTTACCCTTAAACATGTCATAAACACTTGAATATAAACTGATTCGAGTCAAATTCATTCAAACAGGAGAGGTTCACTTCGAATCGGACGATATGAGTCAATATAGATCAAATGGAATCGGTTTTGGTTAGAAAATTACGTATTTACCCTTGAACATGTCATAAACACTTGAATTATATCGAATTGAGTCAAACTCGGTTAAATGGAAGAGGTTTTGTGTATAAATTGACTTATACACTTCGAATCGGGCGATATGAGTCAATATAGGTCAAATTGGTTTAGTTTTGGGTAGAAAATGACTTATTTACCCCTTAACAGGTCATAAACACTTTAAATACATCGATTTGAGTCAAACTCCAACAAATGGGAGAGATTCTGGGTTTTAAATGGCTTAAAAACTTCGAATCAGACGATATGAGTCAATATAGGTCAAACGACATCAGTTTTGGGTAGAAAATGACGTATTTACCCTTGAACATGTCGTAAACAATTGAAATACATTGATTTAAGTCAAACTCGATCAAATAAGAGAGGATTTGTGTATTAAATGACTTAAACACATTAAATCAGACGACATGAATAAATATAGGTCAAATAGGATTAGTTTTGGGTTGAAAACGATGTATTCACCCTTAAACATGTCATAAACACTTCGAATAAGACGATATGAGTCAATATAGGTCAAATGGGATCAGTTTTGGGTAGAAAATAACGTATTTACACTTGAACATGTCATAAATAATTGAAATTCATCGATTTGTGTCAAACTTGGTCAAATGGGAGAGGTTTTGTGTATTACATGACCTAAACACTTCGAATGGGACGATATGAGTTCACATAGGTCAAATGGGATCAGTTATGGGGAGAAAATGACGAATTTACCCTTGAACACGTCATAAACACATAAAATAGAACGATTGAAGTAAAACTCGGTCTAACGGGTGAGGTTCTTGGTATAAAATGACTTAAACATTTCGAATCGGACGATATGAGTTAATATAAGCCATTTAGGATCATTTTTGGGTAGAAAATGACGTATTTACCCTTGAACATGTCATAAACTCTTGAAATACATCGATTTGAGTCAAACTCTGTCAACCGGGAGAGGTTTTGTGTATTAAATGACTTAAATGCTTTGAATTGGACGATATGAATCAATATAGGTCAAATAGATCCATTTTTGGGTAGAAAATGACGTGTTTACCATTGACTATCTCATAAACACTTGAAATACATCGACTTGAGTCAAACTCGGTCAAATGGGAGAGATTTTCGGTATAAAATGGTTTAAACACTTCGAATCCGACGATATTAGTCAATATAGGTCAAATGGGATCAACTTTTGGTAGAAAATGACATATTTACCCTTGAAAATGTAATAAAAACTTTAAATACATCGATTTGAGTCAAACTCAGTTCAACGGGAGAGATTCTAGGTATAAAATGACTTAAACAGTACGAATCGGATCAATTTTTGGTAGAAAATGACGTATTTACTCTTGAACATGTCATAAACACTTGAAATACATCGATTTCAATCAAACATGGTCAATAGGAAAGTTTCTGGGTAATAAATGGCCTAAACACTTCGAATCGGACAATATGAGTTAATATAGGTGAAATTGGATTAGTTTTGGGTAGAAAATGACATATTTACCCTTGAACATGACATAAACACTTGAAATACATTGATTTGAGTCAAACTCGGTCAAATGGGAGAGGTTCTTGGTATAAAATCACTTAAACACTTTGAATGGGACGATATGAGTCACTATAGGTCAAATGGGATCAATTTTGGGTAGAAAATGACGTATTACCCTAGATCATTTCATTAACACTTGAAATACATCGATTTGAGTCAAACTCGGTCAAACGGGAGTGGTTCTGGGTATAAAATGACCTAAACACTTCGAATCGGACAATATGAGTCAATATAGGTCAAATAAGATCTTTTTTGGTTAGAAAATGACGTATTTACCCCGGAGAATGTCATAAACACTTAAAATAAATCGATTTAAGTCAAACTCGGTAAGGCGGGAGAGATTTTGGGTATAAAATCTCTTAAACACTTTGACTCAGACGATATTAATTAATATAGGTCAAATGCGATCAGTTTTGAGTAGAAATTGACGAATTTAGCCATGAACTTGTCATAAACACTTTAAATAAATCGATTTGAGTTAAACTCGGTCAAATGGGAGCGGTTTAGGTTATAAAATGACTTAAACACTTCGAATCGGACGATATGAGTCAATATGGTCAAATGGGATCAGTTTTGGGTTGAAAATGATGTATTTACCCTTAAACATGTCATAAACACTTGAATTGAGTCAAACTCGGTTAAATGGAAGAGGTTTTGTGTATAAATTGACTTATACACTTCGAATCGGGCGATATGAGTCAATATAGGTCAAATTGGTTTAGTTTTGGGTAGAAAACGACGTATTGACCCCTTAACATGTCATAAACACTTTAAATACATCGATTTGAGTCAAACTCCAACAAATGGGAGAGTTCTTGGGTTTTTAATGGCTTAAAAACTTCGAATCAGATGATATGAGTCAATATAGGTCAAACGACATCAGTTTTGGGTAGAAAATGACGTATTTACCCTTGAACATGTCGTAAACAATTGAAATACATTGATTTAAGTCAAACTCGATCAAATAAGAGAGGATTTGTGTATTAAATGACTTAAACACATTGAATCAGACGACGTGAGTAAATATAGGTCAAATAGGATTAGTTTTGGGTTGAAAATGATGTATTCACCCTTAAACATGTCATAAACACTTCGAATAAGACGATATGAGTCAATATAGGTCAAATGGGATCAGTTTTGGGTTGAAAATAACGTATTTACACTTGAACATGTCATAAATAATTGAAATTCATCGATTTGTGTCAAACTTGGTCAAATGGGAGAGGTTTTGTGTATTACATGACCTAAACACTTCGAATGGGAGGATATGAGTTAATATAGGTCAACTGGGATCAGTTATGGGGAGAAAATGACAAATTTTCCCTTGAACACGTCATAAACACATAAAATAGAATGATTGAAGTAAAACTCGGTCTAACGGGTGAGGTTCTTGGTATAAAATGACTTAAACATTTCGAATCGGACGATATGAGTTAATATAAGCCAATTAGGATCAATTTTGGGTAGAAAATGACGTATTTACCCTTGAACATGTCATAAACTCTTGAAATACATCGATTTGAGTCAAACTCTGTCAACCGGGAGAGGTTTTGTGTATTAAATGACTTAAATGCTTTGAATTGGACGATATGAATCAATATAGGTCAAATAGATCCATTTTTGGGTAGAAAATGACGTGTTTACCATTGACTATCTCATAAACACTTGAAATACATCGACTTGAGTCAAACTCGGTCAAATGGGAGAGATTTTCGGTATAAAATGGTTTAAACACTTCGAATCCGACGATATTAGTCAATATAGGTCAAATGGGATCAACTTTTGGTAGAAAATGACATATTTACCCTTGAAAATGTAATAAAAACTTTAAATACATCGATTTGAGTCAAACTCAGTTCAACGGGAGAGATTCTAGGTATAAAATGACTTAAACAGTACGAATCGGATCAATTTTTGGTAGAAAATGACGTATTTACTCTTGAACATGTCATAAACACTTGAAATACATCGATTTCAGTCAAACATGGTCAATAGGAAAGTTTCTGGGTAATAAATGGCCTAAACACTTCGAATCGGACAATATGAGTTAATATAGGTGAAATTGGATTAGTTTTGGGTAGAAAATGACATATTTACCCTTGAACATGACATAAACACTTGAAATACATTGATTTGAGTCAAACTCGGTCAAATGGGAGAGGTTCTTGGTATAAAATCACTTAAACACTTCGAATGGGACGATATGAGTCACTATAGGTCAAATAGGATCAATTTTGGGTAGAAAATGACGTATTACCCTAGATCATTTCATTAACACTTGAAATACATCGATTTGAGTCAAACTCGGTCAAACGGGAGTGGTTTTGGGTATAAAATGACCTAAACACTTCGAATCGGACAATATGAGTCAATATAGGTCAAAGAAGATCTTTTTTGGTTAGAAAATGACGTATTTACCCCGGAGAATGTCATAAACACTTAAAATAAATCGATTTAAGTCAAACTCGGTAAGGCGGGAGAGATTTTGGGTATAAAATCTCTTAAACACTTTGACTCAGACGATATTAATTAATATAGGTCAAATGCGATCAGTTTTGAGTAGAAATTGACGAATTTAGCCATGAACTTGTCATAAACACTTTAAATAAATCGATTTGAGTTAAACTCGGTCAAATGGGAGCGGTTTAGGTTATAAAATGACTTAAACACTTCGAATCGGACGATATGAGTCAATATGGTCAAATGGGATCAGTTTTGGGTTGAAAATGATGTATTTACCCTTAAACATGTCATAAACACTTGAATTGAGTCAAACTCGGTTAAATGGAAGAGGTTTTGTGTATAAATTGACTTATACACTTCGAATCGGGCGATATGAGTCAATATAGGTCAAATTGGTTTAGTTTTGGGTAGAAAACGACGTATTGACCCCTTAACATGTCATAAACACTTTAAATACATCGATTTGAGTCAAACTCCAACAAATGGGAGAGTTCTTGGGTTTTTAATGGCTTAAAAACTTCGAATCAGATGATATGAGTCAATATAGGTCAAACGACATCAGTTTTGGGTAGAAAATGACGTATTTACCCTTGAACACGTCGTAAACAATTGAAATACATTGATTTAAGTCAAACTCGATCAAATAAGAGAGGATTTGTGTATTAAATGACTTAAACACATTGAATCAGACGACGTGAGTAAATATAGGTCAAATAGGATTAGTTTTGGGTTGAAAATGATGTATTCACCCTTAAACATGTCATAAACACTTCGAATAAGACGATATGAGTCAATATAGGTCAAATGGGATCAGTTTTGGGTTGAAAATAACGTATTTACACTTGAACATGTCATAAATAATTGAAATTCATCGATTTGTGTCAAACTTGGTCAAATGGGAGAGGTTTTGTGTATTACATGACCTAAACACTTCGAATGGGAGGATATGAGTTAATATAGGTCAACTGGGATCAGTTATGGGGAGAAAATGACGAATTTTCCCTTGAACACGTCATAAACACATAAAATAGAATGATTGAAGTAAAACTCGGTCTAACGGGTGAGGTTCTTGGTATAAAATGACTTAAACATTTCGAATCGGACGATATGAGTTAATATAAGCCAATTAGGATCAATTTTGGGTAGAAAATGACGTATTTACCCTTGAACATGTCATAAACTCTTGAAATACATCGATTTGAGTCAAACTCTGTCAACCGGGAGAGGTTTTGTGTATTAAATGACTTAAATGCTTTGAATTGGACGATATGAATCAATATAGGTCAAATAGATCCATTTTTGGGTAGAAAATGACGTGTTTACCATTGAATATGTCATAAACACTTGAAATACATCGATTTGAGTCAAACTCGGTCAAATGGGAGAGATTTTCGGTATAAAATGGCTTAAACACTTCGAATCCGACGATATTAGTCAAGATAGGTAAAATGGGATCAACTTTTGGTAGAAAATGACATATTTACCCTTGAAAATGTAATAAAAACTTTAAATACATCGATTTGAGTCAAACTCAGTTCAACGGGAGAGATTCTAGGTATAAAATGACTTAAACAGTACGAATCGGATCAATTTTTGGTAGAAAATGACGTATTTACTCTTGAACATGTCATAAACACTTGAAATACATCGATTTCAGTCAAACATGGTCAATAGGAAAGTTTCTGGGTAATAAATGGCCTAAACACTTCGAATCAGACAATATGAGTTAATATAGGTCAAATTGGATTAGTTTTGGGTAGAAAATGACATATTTACCCTTGAACATGACATAAACAATTGAAATACATTGATTTGAGTCAAACTCGGTCAAATGGGAGAGGTTCTTGGTATAAAATTACTTAAACACTTCGAATGGGACGATATGAGTCACTATAGGTCAAATGGGATCAATTTTGGGTAGAAAATGACGTATTACCCTAGATCATTTCATTAACACTTGAAATACATCGATTTGAGTCAAACTCGGTCAAACGGGAGTGGTTCTGGGTATAAAATGACCTAAACACTTCGAATCGGACAATATGAGTCAATATAGGTCAAATAAGATCTTTTTTGGTTAGAAAATGACGTATTTACCGTGGAGAATGTCATAAACACTTCAAATAAATCGATTTAAGTCAAACTCGGTCAAGCGGGAGAGATTTTGGGTATAAAATGTCTTAAACACTTTGACTTGGACGATATTAATTAATATAGGTCAAATGCGATCAGTTTTGAGTAGAAATTGACGAATTTAGCCATGAACTTGTCATAAACACTTTAAATAAATCGATTTGAGTTAAACTCGGTTAAATGGGAGCGGTTTCGGTTATAAAATGACTTAAACACTTCGAATCGGACGATATGAGTCAATATGGTCAAATGGGATCAGTTTTGGGTTGAAAATGATGTATTTACCCTTAAACATGTCATAAACACTTGAATATAAACTGATTCGAGTCAAATTCATTCAAACAGGAGAGGTTCACTTCGAATCGGACGATATGAGTCAATATAGATCAAATGGAATCGGTTTTGGTTAGAAAATTACGTATTTACCCTTGAACATGTCATAAACACTTGAATTATATCGAATTGAGTCAAACTCGGTTAAATGGAAGAGGTTTTGTGTATAAATTGACTTATACACTTCGAATCGGGCGATATGAGTCAATATAGGTCAAATTGGTTTAGTTTTGGGTAGAAAATGACTTATTTACCCCTTAACAGGTCATAAACACTTTAAATACATCGATTTGAGTCAAACTCCAACAAATGGGAGAGATTCTGGGTTTTAAATGGCTTAAAAACTTCGAATCAGACGATATGAGTCAATATAGGTCAAACGACATCAGTTTTGGGTAGAAAATGACGTATTTACCCTTGAACATGTCGTAAACAATTGAAATACATTGATTTAAGTCAAACTCGATCAAATAAGAGAGGATTTGTGTATTAAATGACTTAAACACATTAAATCAGACGACATGAATAAATATAGGTCAAATAGGATTAGTTTTGGGTTGAAAACGATGTATTCACCCTTAAACATGTCATAAACACTTCGAATAAGACGATATGAGTCAATATAGGTCAAATGGGATCAGTTTTGGGTAGAAAATAACGTATTTACACTTGAACATGTCATAAATAATTGAAATTCATCGATTTGTGTCAAACTTGGTCAAATGGGAGAGGTTTTGTGTATTACATGACCTAAACACTTCGAATGGGACGATATGAGTTCACATAGGTCAAATGGGATCAGTTATGGGGAGAAAATGACGAATTTACCCTTGAACACGTCATAAACACATAAAATAGAACGATTGAAGTAAAACTCGGTCTAACGGGTGAGGTTCTTGGTATAAAATGACTTAAACATTTCGAATCGGACGATATGAGTTAATATAAGCCATTTAGGATCATTTTTGGGTAGAAAATGACGTATTTACCCTTGAACATGTCATAAACTCTTGAAATACATCGATTTGAGTCAAACTCTGTCAACCGGGAAAGGTTTTGTGTATTAAATGACTTAAACGCTTTGAATTGGACGATATGAATCAATATAGGTCAAATAGATCCATTTTTGGGTAGAAAATGACGTGTTTACCATTGAATATGTCATAAACACTTGAAATACATCGATTTGAGTCAAACTCGGTCAAATAGGAGAGATTTTCGGTATAAAATGGCTTAAACACTTTGAATCCGACGATATTAGTCAATATAGGTCAAATGGGATCAATTTTTGGTAGAAAATGACGTATTTACTCTTGAACATGTCATAAACACTTGAAATACATCGATTTGAGTCAAACTCAGTTAAACCGGAGATATTCTAGGTATAAAATGACTTAAACAGTACGAATCGGATCAATTTTTGGTAGAAAATGACGTATTTACTTTTGAACATGTCATAAACACTTGAAATACATCGATTTCAGTCAAACATGGTCAATAGGAAAGTTTCTGGGTAATAAATGGCCTAAACACTTCGAATCGGACAATATGAGTTAATATAGGTCAAATTGGATTAGTTTTGGGTAGAAAATGACATATTTACCCTTGAACATGTCATAAACACTTGAAATACATTGATTTGAGTCAAACTCGTTCAAATGGGAGAGGTTCATGGTATAAAATCACTTAAACACTTCGAATAGGACGATATGAGTCACTATAGGTCAAATGGGATCAATTTTGGGTAGAAAATGACGATTTACCCTTGATCATGTCATTAACACTTGAAATACATCGATTTGAGTCAAACTCGGTCAAACGGGAGTGGTTCTGGGTATAAAATGACCTAAACACTTCGAATCGGACAATATGAGTCAATATAGGTCAAATAAGATCTTTTTTGGTTAGAAAATGACGTATTTACCCCGGAGAATGTCATAAACACTTAAAATAAATCGATTTAAGTCAAACTCGGTAAGGCGGGAGAGATTTTGGGTATAAAATCTCTTAAACACTTTGACTCAGACGATATTAATTAATATAGGTCAAATGCGATCAGTTTTGAGTAGAAATTGACGAATTTAGCCTGAACTTGTCATAAACACTTTAAATAAATCGATTTGAGTTAAACTCGGTCAAATGGGAGCGGTTTAGGTTATAAAATGACTTAAACATTTCGAATCGGACGATATGAGTTAATATAAGCCATTTAGGATTTGTTTTGGGTAGAAAATGACGTATTTAACCTTGAACATGTCATAAACTCTTGAAATACATCGATTTGAGTCAAACTCTGTCAAACGGGAGAGGTTTTGTGTATTAAATGACTTAAACGCTTTGAATCGGACGATATGAATCAATATAGGTGATGTAAAATCCAAAATAGTCGATTTTTCATCTGAACCATTTTGGACTTCATTGGTAATAAGTGATGGGAATTCTGATTTTTCATCTAATGCTAATGGCTCCATAAAGGAGATCTTTTTTGCTAAATCCTTTGAGGAAAAATGGGGTGGTCCATTTTTGGTTGCATGGATCGTTGATTACTATGCAAGGGTATTCTAGTCTTTTCACCTTGGGAAACTAGAATAAGGCGTTGAAGGAATTTTGTGTAAAATAAATAAAAAAATATTTTCTTATTTTAATTAATTAATCTAGTTTTAAACTAGTTAATTAATTAAAGGTAGTTAGTTAGTTAGTTAAAGGAGTTGGGTAATAATTGGTTAAACAAAATCAGATTGGCGTGTGGATTTGATGGGTTTGTTGAGGTGGAATGGCATTTAAATGGGAAGATTTGTTGCTATTTTATGCATGGCATGATCAAGGGGCAATTAGGAATAATTAGGGACGTTTTTTCCTTGGAGGTGATATGCTAAGTTGGAATTTGCGTGGAAATGGAAGTATGCTGACTAGATTTGGGTGTGGGACCATTAGGGGGATTTAGGGAGATTAAATTTCGTCCAATTAAGTGTTAATTGGAGAGATTTAGTTGCTAAATTAGGCATGGAGATAAGGGAAAGATATGGGTTGGAAAAATCAGATTTGATTCTTGCATGAATTAAGGAAAGATCTTGACTGATTTGATTCTTGCATGAGTTAAGGAAAGATTTGGACTTATTTTATTCCCTTTTAATAGATGGCATTTTTGGCGAGATTTATAGGTAGATTGAAGCCATAAATTAGGGGATTTGGGAAAGATTTATCTGATTTGATTTTAGCTTGATTTAAGGAAGGTATGATCAGATTTGCATATCTTAAGATATTCTTTTGAATATGGTCAAAAATGGGATGGAAATAAATCAGATTTTCTGATTTTCTTCTCAAAATCAATTAAGAGATTTGAATCCCTTAAATTAAGGGATTTAATTTAGTTAATTGATTTGTTCCTTAATGTTGGGCGTTTTTATGGCAAGGGGGTTGATTGAGCTGATTCTTTTGGACATAAATAAGGGAATGACATGGAATTATGGGAGGTTTTGGATGGGTTCTTGATTAGGTGCGTCCAAGGCATTAAAGGAGGGATACTTGCTGATTTTCCTAGTCTAAATGGCATGTTTAATGATGGGAAAGAAGACCTTGGTGCATGGAAGTTCTCCTTAAGTTATTAGCATGAATTAAGGATTAATTCCTTAAAACTCTCACACATTTTTGGATAGTTTATTTTTACCTTTTGGACAAATTTAAAAGGGGAGTTACTAGGGTTTTGTCCACTATAAATAGGAGATGTATGTTTGTGTATAGAATGAATGAATGAATGAAGTTTGAATCTTGATATCTTTACTTGCAATATCATGTATTGAGTTGCTTGTGTTTTTCCAAGTTTTACCTTGAAGAATTTGAGTGTGAAGTTGAGTGTTCCTTCCATCCAAATTTCAGTAAATCAATCCACAAGTTGAGTGTTCCTTGTTGAGAGATTTGCATCTAGTAAAGAAGTGAGTGTTCCTTCTTTACATATCCTAGGAGTATAGGTGAGTGTTCCCTATTTCCTAACCTTTCTTTTCTCTTCTACTATCTATCAAAATCTGTCCATTTTCATTTCTAAAATCCCACACAAACTTCTGTCCATTTTCTTGTTAAAACCACATCATTTCTTTTCCTTTTAAAAACCTAAACACATTAATCTTTTAGTCCATATTATCCACGAAATTACATACCTTTCCTAGCCTATTTTCGTGCATAATTCACACTTAAAACCTATGCATTTCATCATATAAATCAAAACACAATTTCTGTCCAATTTGAGATCCATTTGTCCTAGTGAATTCTAGTGTTCTCTCACTAATTTTTACAGCAATAGGTCAAATAGATCCAATTTTGGGTAAAAAATGACGTATTTACCCTTGAACATGTAATAAACACTTGAAATACATTGATTTGAGTAAAACTCGGTCAAATGGGAGAGGTTTTTGGTATCGAATGGGAGAGGTTTTTGGTATAAAATGGCTTAAACAATCCATGAACAAATGTATATAGGCTAAATTGGTTTGTTAGAGCTAGTTATAGGTTAGTTTGATAAGAAATTTTAAAAATAGGCGAGGTAGAACCCTTTTCGGCCCCCTTTCCCTTGAAAATCACGAACATCGTCCCCAAAACTTAGTGAAATGGTTCAAAGGCTCGTTTTCAATGGATGAACACTTGCAACTAGGCTATATTTGTATGTTAGGGCAAGATATAGGTTATTTTGATAAGAAATTTGAAAAAATAGGCGAGGTAGAACCCTTTTTGGATCCCTTTCCTTTGAAAATCAAGAACATCGTCCCAAAACTTGGTGAAATTCTTCAAAGGCTCGTTTTCAAAACATGAACACATGTAACTAGACTATATTGGTATGTTAGTTAAATTTATAGGTTATTTTAATAAGATCTTTGAAAAATAGGCAAGGTAGAACCCTTTCCGGCCCCCTTTCCCTTGAAAATCACGAACGTCGTCCCTAAACTTAGTGAAATGCTTCCAAGGCTCATTTTTAATGCATAAACACTTGTAACTAGGCTATATTGGTATGTTATTTCATGTTACAACTTATTTTGATAAGAAATTTGAAAAATAGGGGAGGTAGAACCCTTTTCGGCCCCCTTTCCCTTGAAAAACACGAACATCATCCCAAAACTTAGTGAAATGCTTCTAAGGCTCGTTTTTAATGCATGAACACTTGTACCTAGTCTATATTGGTATTTTAGTGCAAGTTATAGATTATTTTGACAAGAAATGCAGAAAATAGGCGAGGAAGAACCCTTTTTGGCCTCCTTTCCCTTGAAAATCACGAAAATCGTCCCAAACTTTTCGGTTCCCTTTCCCTAGAAAATCACGATCATCATCCCAAAACTTAGTGAAATGCTTCTAAGGCTTGTTTTCAATGTAACAACACTTGTAACTAGGCTATATGGGTATGTTAGTGCAAGTTATAGGTTAGTTTGATCAGAAAATTGAAAAATAGGCAAGGTGGAACCCTTTTCTGCCCCTTTTCCCTTGAAAATCACGAACATCGTCCTAAAACTTAGTGAAATGTTTCTAAGACTCGTTTTCAATTCATGAACACTCGTAACAATGGTATATTGGCATGTTAGTGCAAGTTATAGGTTAGTTTGATAAAAAATTTGAAAAATAAGCGAGGTAGTTCCCTTTTCGACCCCCTTTCCCGTCAAAATCACGAACATCGTCCCAAAACTTAGTGAAATGCTTTTAAAGCTCGTTTTCAACGCATGAACACTTGTAACTAGGCTATATGGGTATGTTAGTGCAAGTTATAGGTTTGTTTGATAAAAAATTTGAAAAAAGAAACGGTAGAACCCTTTTCGGCCGCCTTTCCCTTTAAAATAACGATCATCGTCCCAAAATTTAGTGTAATGCTTCAAAGGCTCATTTTCAACGCATTAACACTTGTAACTAAGAAATATTGGTACGCTAGTGCAAGTCCTAGGTTATTTTGATAAGAAATTTTAAAAATAGGCGAGGTAGAACCCTTTCTGGCCCCCTTTCCCTTGAAAATCACTAACATCGTCCCAAAATTTAGTGTAATTATTCAAAGGCTCATTTTTAATGCATTACCACTTGTAACTAGGAAATATTGGTATGATAGTGCAAGTCCTAGGTTATTTTGATAAGAAATTTGAAAAATAGGCGAGGTAGAACCCTTTCCAGCCCCCTTTCCCTTGAAAATCACTACCACCGTCCCAAAACATAGTTAAATGCTTCTAAGGCTCGTTTCCAATGCATGAACGCTTGTAACTAGGATATATTGGTATGTTAGTGCAAGTTATAGGTTAGTTTTATAAGAAATTTAAAAAATAGGCGAGGTAGAACCCTTTTCGGCCCCCTTTCCCTTGAAAATCACGAACATCGTCCCAAAGCTTAGTGAAATGTTTTTAAAGCTCGTTTTCAATGCATGAACACTTGTAATAAGGCTATATTGGTATGTTAGTGCAAGTTATAGGTTAGTTTGATAGGAAATTTACAAAATAGGCGAGGTAGAACCCTTTTCGGCCCCGTTTCCCTTGAAAATCACTAACATCGTCCCAAAACATAGTGAAATACTTCTAAGGATCGTTTTCAATGCATAAACACTTGTAAATAGGAAATATTGGTATGCTAGTGCAAGTTATAGGTTATTTTTATAAGAAATTTAAAAAATAGGCGAGGTAGAACCCTTTCCGGCCCCCTTTCCCTTGAAAATCACTAACATCGTCCCAAAACTTAGTGAAATGCTTCTAAGGCTCATTTTCAATGCATGAACACATCTCAATAGGCTATATTGGTATGTTAGTGCAAGTTATAGGTTTTTTTGATAAGATCTTTGAAAAATAGGCGAGGTAGAACCCTTTCCGTCCCCCTTTCCCTTAAAAAAACACAAACATCATCCCAAAACTTAGTGAAATGCACCTAAGTCTCGTTTTCAATGCATGAACACTTGTAACTAGGCTATTTTAATATGTTAGTGCAAGTTATAGGTTATTTTGATAAGAAATTTGAATAATAGAAAAGGTAGAACCCTTGTCGGCCTCCTTTCCCTTGAAAATAATGAACATCGTTCCAAAACTTAGTGAAATGCTTCTAAGGCTTGTTTTTAATGCATGAACACTTGTAACTAGGCTATATTGGTATGTTAGTTCAATTTAAAGGTTACCTTTATAAAAAATTTGAAATATATGCGAGGTAGAACATGTTCCGGCCCCCTTTCCATTGAAAATGACGAAAATCGTCCGTAAACTTAGTGAAATGCTTCCAATACTCGTTTTCAACGCATAAGAATTTGTAACTAGGCTATATTGGTATGTTATTTCAAGTTATAGATTATTTTAATAAGATCTTTAAAAAATAAGCGAGGTAGAACCCTTTCGGGGCCCCTTTCCATTGAAAAAAACGAACATCGTCTCAAAACTTAGTGAAATGCTTCTAAGATTCGTTTTCAATGCATGAACACTTGTAACTAGGATATATTGGTATGTTAGTGCAAGTTATAGGTTAGTTTGATAGGAAATGTAGAAAATAGGCGAGGTAGAACCCTTTTCGGACCCCTTTCCCTTGAAAATCACTAACATCGTCCCAAAACTTAGTGAAATGCTTCTAAGGATCATTTTCAATGTATGAACACTTGTAACTAGGCTATTTTAGTATGTCAGTGCAAGTTATAGGTTAGTTTGATAAGAAATTTGAAAAATAGGCAAGGTAGAACCCTTTTCTGCCCCTTTTCGCTTGAAAATCACGAACATCATCCTAAAACTTAGTGAAATGCTTCTAAGACTCGTTTTCAATGCATGAACACTTTTAAAAATGCTATATTGGCATGTTAGTGCAAGTTATAGGTTAGTTTTATAAAAACTTTGAAAAATAGGCGAGGTAGCACGCTTTTCGACCCCTTTTCCCTTCAAAATCACGAACATCGTCCCAAAAATTAGTGAAATGCTTTTAAAGCTCGTTTTCAATGCATGAACTCTTGGAACTAGGATATATTGGTATGTTAGTGCAAGTTATAGGTTAGTTTGATAGGAAATGTAGAAAATAGGCGAGGTAGAACCCTTTTCAGCCCCCTTTCCCTTGAAAATCACTAACATCGTCCCTAAACATTGTGAAATGATTCTAAGGATCGTTTTCAATGCATGAACACTTGTAACTAGGAAATATTGGTATGCTAGTGCAAGTCAAAGTTTATTTTGTTAAGAAATTTGAAAAATAGGCGAGGTAGAACCCTTTCCGGCCCCCTTTCCCTTGAAAATCACTAACATCGTCCCAAAACATAGTGAAATGCTTATAAGGCCCGTTTCCAATGCATGAACACTTGTAACTAGGCTATATTGGTATCTTAGTGCAAGTTATAGGTTAGTTTGATAAGAAATTTTAAAATTACGCGAGGTAGAACCCTTTTCGACCCCCTTTCCCTTAAAAATCACGAACATCGTCCCCAAAACTTAGTGAAATGCTTCTAAGGCTCTTTTTCAATGCATGAAATCTTGTAGTTAGGCTATATTGGTATGTTGTGCAAGTTTTAGGATAGTTTGAAAAGAAATTTAAATAATAGAAAAGGTAGAACCCTTTTCGGCCGCCTTTCCCTTGAAAATCACGAACATCGTCTCAAAACATAGTGAAATGCTTCTAAGTCTTGTTTTTAATGCACGAAAACTAGAAACTAGGCTATATTGGTATGTTAGTTTGATAAGAAATTTGAAAAATAGGCGAGGTAGAACACTTTCCGGCCCCCGTTCCCTTGAAAATCACGAAAATCGTCCCTAAACTTGGTGAAATGCTTCTAAGGCTCGTTTTCAATGCATGAACACATCTCAATAGGCTATATTGGTATGTTAGTGCAAGTTATAGGTTATTTAGATGAGATACTTGAAAAATAGGCGAGGTAGAACCCTTTCCGTCCCCCTTTCCCGTAAAAAACGCGAACATCATCCCAAAACTTAGTGAAATGCACCTAAGGCTCGTTTTCAATGCATGAACACTTGTAACTAGGTTATATTGGTATGTTAGTGCATGTTATAGGTTAGTTTGATAAGAAATTTGAAAAATAGAAAAGGTAGAACCCTTTCCGGCCTCTTTTCCCTTGAAAATAACGAACATCGTCACAACACTTAGTGAAATGCTTCTAAGGCTTGTTTTTAATGCATGAACACTTGTAACTAGGCTATATTGGTATTTTAGTTCAATTTAAAGGTTACTTTAATAAGAAATTTGAAAAATATGCGAGGTAGAACCTTTTCCTGCCCCCTTTCCATTGAAAATGACTAAAATCGTCCATAAACTTAGTGAAATGCTTCCAATGCTCGTTTTCAACTAAGATGTATTGGTATGTTATTTCAAGTTATAGATTATTTTGATAAGATCTTTAAAAAAAAAGCGAGGTAGAACCCTTTCGGGGCCCCTTTCCCTTGAAAAACACGAACATCATCTCAAAACTTAGTGAAATGCTTATAAGGTTCGTTTTCAAGGCATGAACACATTTCAATAGGCTATATTGGTATGTTAGTGCAACTTTTAGGTTAGTTTGATAAGAAATTTGAAAAATAGATGAGGTAGAACCCTTTTTGGCCCCTTTCCCTTGAAAATCAAGAACATCGTCCCCAAAACTTAGTGAAATGCTTCATAGGCTCGTTTTCAATGCATGACACTTGTAACTAGGATATATTGGTATTTTAGTTCAATTAATAGGTTATTTTAATCAGAAATTGGAAAAATAGGCGTGGTAAAACCCTTTTCAGCCCCCTTTCACTTGAAAATCACGAAAATCGTCCCTAAACTTAGTGAAATGGTTACAAGTCTCGTTTTCAATGCATAAACACTTGAAACTAGGCTATATTGGTATGTTATTTAAATTTATAGATTATTTTGAAAAGAAATTTGAAAAATAGGCGAGGTAGAACCCTTTTCGGCCCCCTTTCCCTTGAAAAACACGAACATCGTCCCAAATCTTAGTGAAATGCTTCTAAGGCCCGTTTTCAATGCATGAACACTTTTAACTAGGTTATATTGGTATGTTAGTTCAAGTTATAGGTTAGTTTTATAGAAAATGTAGAATATAGGCGAGGTAGAACCCTTTTCGGCCCCCTTTCCCTTGAAAATCACTAACATCGTCCCAAAAAATAGTGAAATGCTTCTAAGCATCGTTTTCAATGCATGAACACTTTTAACTAGGAAATATTGGTATGCTAGTGCAATTTATAGGTTATTTTGATAAGAAATTTTAAAAATAGGCGAGGTAGAACCCTTTCCGGCCCCCTTTCCCTTAAAAAACACTAACATCGTCCTAAAACATAGTGAAATGGTTCTAAGGCCTGTTTCCAATGCATGAACAATTGTAACTAGGCTATATTGGTATGTTAGTGCAAGTTATAGGCTATTTTGAGAAGAAATTTGAAAAATAGGCGAGGTAGAACCCTTTTTGGCCCCCTATCCCTTGAAAATCACGAACAACGTCCCCAAAACTTAGTGAAATGCTTCTAAGGCTCTTTTTCAATGCATGAAATCTTGTAACTAGGCTAGATTGGTATGTTTGTTCAAGGTATAGGATAGTTTGAAAAGAAATTTGAATAATAGAAAAAGGTAGAACCCTTTCCGGCCGCTTTTCCTTGAAAATCACGAACATTCTCCCAAAACATAGTGAAATGCTTCTAAGGCTTGTTTTAAATGCATGAACACTTGTAAATAGCCTATATTGGTATTTTAGTGTAATTTATAGGTTAGTTTGATAAGAAATTTGAAAAATAGGCGAGGTAGAACCCTTTCTGTCCCCCTTTCCCTTGAAAAACACGAACATCGTCCCAAAACTTAGTGAAATGTTTCTAAGGATCTTTTTTCAATGCATAAACACTTATAACTAGGCTATATTGGTGTGTTAGTGTAATTTATAGTTTAGTTTGATAAGATCTTTGAAAACTAGGCGAGGTAGAACCCTTTCCGGTGCCCTTTCCCTTGAAAAACACAAACATTGTCCCAAAACTCTTTGAAATGCTTCTAAGGCTCGTTTTCAATGCATGAACACATGTAACTAGGCTATATTGGTATGTTAGTGCAAGTTATAGGTTATTTTGATAAGAAATTTGAAAAATAGGCGAGGTAGAACCCTTTTTGGCCCCCTTTCCTTTGAAAATCACGAACATCGTCCCCAAAACTTAGTGAAATGCTTCTAAGGCTCGTTTTCAATACATGAACACTTATAACTAGGATATATTGGTATGTTAGTTCAATTTATAGGTTACTTTAATAAGATCTTTGAAAAATAGGCGAGGTAGAACCCTTTTTCGACCCCCTTTCCCTTGAAAAACACGAACATCATCCCAAAACTTAGTGAAATGACTCTAAGGCTCGTTTTCAATGCATGAACTCATGTAACTAGGCTATATTGGTATTTTAGTGCAAGTTATAGGTTAGTTTGATAAGAAATTTCAAAAATAGGCGAGGTAGAACCCTTTCTGGCCCCTTTCCCTTCAAAATCACGAACATCGTCCCCAATACTTATTGAAATGCTTCTAAGGCTCGTTTTCAATGCATGAACACATGTAAATAGGCTATATTGGTATGTTAGAGATAGTTATAGGTTATTTTGATAAGAAATTTTATAAATGGGCGAGGTAGAACCCTTTTTGGCCCCCTTTCCCTTGAAAATCACGAACATCGTTCCCAAAACTAAGTGAAATGGTTCAAAGGCTCGTTTTCAATGCATTAACACTTATAACTAGGCTATATTTGTATGTTAGTGCAAGTTATAGGTTATTTTGATAAGAAATTTGAAAAAATAGGCGAGGTAGAAACCTTTTTGGCCCCCATTCCTTTGAAAATCACGAACATCGTCCCCAAAACTTAGTGAAATGCTTCAAAGGCTCGTTTTCAACACATGAACACTTGTAACTAGGCTATATTGGTATGTAAGTTCAATTTTATAGGTTATTTTAATAAGACCTTTGAAAAATAGGCGAGGTAGAACCCTTTCCGGCCCCCTTTCCCTTGAAAATCAGGAACGTCATCCCTAAACTTAGTGAAATGCTTCCAAGGCTCATTTTTAATGCATAAACACTTGTAACTAGGCTATATTGGTATTTTATTTCAAGTTACAGCTTATTTTGATAAGAAATTTGAAAAATAGGCAAGGTAGAACCCTTTTCGGCCCCCTTTCCCTTGAAAAACACGAACATCATCCCAAAACTAAGTGAAATACTTCTAAGGCTTGTTTTCAATGCATGAACACTTGTAACTAGGCTATATTGGTATGTTAGTGCAAGTTATAGGTTAGTTTGATATGAAATGTAGAAAATAGGAGAGGTAGAACCCTTTTCGGCCCCCTTTCTCTTCAAAATCACGAACATAGTCCCAAAACTTCGTGAAATGCATCTAAGGATCATTTTCAATGCATGAACACTTGTAACTAGGCTATTTTAGTGTGTCAGTGCAAGTTATAGGTTAGTTTGATAAGATATTTGAAAAATAGGCGAGGTAGAACCCTTTTCTGCCCCTTTTCCCTTGAAAATCACGAACATCGTCCTAAAACTTAGTAAAATGCTTCTAAGACTCGTTTTCAATGCATGAACACTTGTAACAATGCTATATTGGCATGTTAGTGCAATTTATAGGTTAGTTTGATAAAAAATTTGAAAAATAGGCGAGGTAGTACCCTTTTCGACCCCCTTTCCCTTCAAAATCACGAACATCGTCCCAAAACTTAGTGAAATGCTTTTAAAGGTCGTTTTCAATGCATGAACACTTGTAACTAGGCTATATTGGTATGCTAGTGCAAGTTAAAGGTTAGTTTGATAGGGAATGTAGAAAATAGGCGAGGTAGAACCCTTTCCGACCGCCTTTCCCTTGAAAATCAAGAACATTGTCTCAAAACATAGTGAAATGCTTCTAAGACTCTTTTTCAATGCATGAAATCTTGTAAATAGGCTATATTGGTATGGTTGTGCAAGTTATAGGATAGTTTGAAAATAAATTTGAATAATAGAAAAGGTAGAACCTTTTCCGGCCGCCTTTTCCTTCAAAATCACGAACATTTTCACAAAACATAGTGAATGCTTCTAAGGCTTATTTTTAATGCACGAGTACTAGAAACTAGGCTATATTGGTATGTTAGTTTCATAAGAAATTTGATAAATAGGCGAGGTAGAACCCTTTCCGGCCCCCTTTCCCTTGAAAATCACAAAAATCGTCCCTAAACTTAGTGAAATGCTTCTAAGGCTCGTTTTCAATGCATAAGAACTTGTAACCAATCTAAATAGGTATGTTATTTCAAGTTATAGATTATTTTAATAAGATATTTAAAAAATAAGCGAGGTAGAACCCTTTCGGGGCCCCTTTCCATTAAAAACACGAACATCGTCTCAAAACTTAGTGAAATGCTTCTAAGATTCGTTTTCAATGCATGAACACTTGTAACTAGGATATATTGGTATGTTAGTGCAAGTTATAGGTTAGTTTGATAGGAAATGTAGAAAATATGCGAGGTAGAACCCTTTTCGGCCCCCTTTCCCTTGAAAATCACTAATATCGTCCCAAAACTTAGTGAAATGCTTCTAAGGATAATTTTCAATGCATGAACACTTGTCGCTAGGCTATTTTAGTATGTCAGTGCAAGTTATAGGTTAGTTTGATAAGAAATTTGAAAAATAGGCAAGGTAGAACCCTTTTCTGCCCCTTTTCGTTTGAAAACCACGAACATCGTCCTAAAACTTAGTGAAACGCTTCTAAGACTCGTTTTCAATGCATGAAAACTTGTAACAATGCAATATTGGCATGTTAGTGCAAGTTATAGGTTAGTTTTATAAAAACTTTGAAAAATAGGCGAGGTAGCACGCTTTTCGACCCCTTTTCCCTTCAAAATCACGAACATCGTCCCAAAACTTAGTGAAATGCTTTTAAAGCTCGTTTTCAATTCATGAACTCTTGTAACTAAGCTAGATTAGTATGTTAGTGCAAGTTATAGGTTAGTTTGATAGGAAATGTAGAAAATAGGCGAGGTAGAACCCTTTTCGACCCCTTTCCCTTGAAAATCACTAACATCGTCCCAAAACATAGTGAAATGCTTCTAAGGATCGTTTTCAATGCATGAACACTTGTAACTAGGAAATATTGGTATGCTAGTGCAAGTTATAGGTTATTTTGATAAGAAATTTGAAAAATAGGCGAGGTAGAATCCTTTCCGGCCCTCTTTCCCTTGAAAATCACTATCATCGTCCCAAAACTTAGTGAAATGCTTCTAAAGATCATTTTCAATGCATGAACACTTGTAACTAAGCTATATTGGTATGTTAGTGCAAGTTATAGGTTAGTTTGATAAAAAATGTGAAAAATAGGCGAGGTAGTACCCTTTTCGACCCCCTTTCCCTTCAAAATCACGAACATCGTCCCAAAACTTAGTGAAATGCTTTTAAAGCTCGTTTTTAATGCATGAACAATTGTAACTAGGCTATATGGGTATGTTAGTGCAAGTTATAGGTTAGTTTGATAAGAAATTTGAAAAATAGAAAATGTAAAACCCTTTTCGGCCGCCTTTCCCTTTAAAATAACGATCATCGTCCCAAAATTTAGTGTAATGCTTCAAAGGCTCATTTTCAATGCATTGACACTTGTAACTAGGAAATATTGGTACGCTAGTGCAAGTCCTAGGTTATTTTGATAAGAAATTTGAGAAATAGGCGAGGTAGAACTCTTTCCGGCCCCCTTTCCCTTGAAAATCATTAACATAGTCCCAAAATTTAGTGTAATGCTTCAAAGGCTCAATTTCAATGAATTAACACTTGTAACTAGGAAATATTGGTATGCTAGTGCAAGTCATAGGTTATTTTGATAAGAAATGTGAAAAATAGGTGAGGTAGAACCCTTTCCGGCCCCCTTTCCCTTGAAAATCACTAACATCGTCCCAAAACATAGTGAAATGCTTCTAAGGCCCGTTTCCAACGCATGAACACTTGTAACTAGGCTATATTGGTATGTTAGTGCAATTTATAGGTTAGTGTGATAAGAAATTTGAAAAATAGGCGAGGTAGAACCCTTTTCGGCCCCTTTCCCTTGAAAATCACGAACATCGTCCCAAAACTTAGTGAAATGCTTTTAAAGCTCGTTTTCAATGCATGAACACTTGTAACTAGGCTATATTGGTATGTTAGAGAAAGTTATAGGTTAGTTTGATAGGAAATGTTCAAAATAGGCGAGGTAGAACCCTTTTTGGCCCCCTTTCCCTTGAAAATCACTAACATCGTCCCAAAACATAGTGAAATGCTTCTAAGGCCCGTTTCCAATGCATGAACACTTGTAACTAGGCAATATTGGTATATTCGTGCAAGTTATAGGTTAGTTTGATAAGAAATTTTAAAATTAGGCGAGGTAGAACCCTAATCGGCCCCCTTTCCCTTGAAAATCACGAACATCGTCCCAAAACATAGAGAAATGCTTTTAAAGCTCGTTTTCAATGCATGAACACTTGTAACTAGGAAATATTGGTATGCTAGTGCAAGTTATAGGTTATTTTGATAAGAAATTTGAAAAATAGGCGAGGTAGAACCCTTTCCGGCCCCCTTTCCCTTGAAAATCACTAACATTGTCCCAAAACATAGTTAAATGCTTCTAAGGCCCGTGTCCAATGCATGAACACTTGTAACTAGGCTATATTGGTATGTTAGTGAAAGTTATAGGTTAGTTTGATAAAAAATTTGAAAAATAGGCACGGTAGAAGCCTTTTCTACCCATTTTCCTTGAAAATCACGAACATCGTCTTAAAACTTGGTGAAATGCTTCTACGACTCGTTTTCAATGCATGAACACTTGTAACAATTCTATATTGGCATGTTAGTGCAAGTTATAGGTTAGTTTGATAAAAAATTTCAAAAATAGGCGAGGTAGTACCCTTTTCGACCCCCATTCCCGTCAAAATCACGAACATCGTCCCAAAACTTAGTGAAATGCTTTTAAAGCTCGTTTTCAACGCATGAACACTTGTAACTAGGCTATATGGGTATGTTAGTGCAAGTTATAGGTTTGTTTGATAAGACATTTGAAAAATAGGCGAGGTAGAACCCTTTTCGGCCCCCTTTCCCTTTAAAATAACGATCATCGTCCCAAAATTTAGTGTAATGCTTCAAAGGCTCATTTTCAATGCATTAACACTTGTAACTAGGAAATATTGGTATGTTAGTGCAAGTTATAGGTTAGTTTTATAAAAACTTTGAAAAATAGGCGAGGTAGCACGCTTTTCGACCCCTTTTCCCTTCAAAATCACGAACATCGTCCCAAAACTTAGTGAAATGCTTTTAAAGCTAGTTTTCAATACATGAACTCATTTAACTAAGCTATATTGGTATGTTAGTGCAAGTTATAGGTTAGTTTGATAGGAAATGTAGAAAATAAGAGGGGTAGAACCCTTTTCGGCCCCCGTTCCCTTGAAAATCACTAACATCGTCCCAAAACATAGTGAAATGCTTCTAAGGATCGTTTTCAATGCAAGAACACTTGTAACTTGGAAATATTGGTATGCTAGGGCAAGTCATAGGTTATTTTGATAAGAAATTTTAAAAATAGGCGAGGTAGAACCCTTTTCGGCCCCCTTTCCCTTTAAAATCACTAACATCGTCCCAAAACATAGTGAAATGCTTCTAAGGCCCGTGTCCAATGCATGAACACTTATAACTAGGCTATATTGGTATGTTACTTAAAGTTATTGGTTAGTTTGATAAGCAATTTGAAAAATTGGCGAGGTAAAACCCTTTTCGGCCCCCTTTCCTTTGAAAATCACGAACATCGTCTCAAAACTAAGTGAAATGCTTATAAGGTTCGTTTTCAATGCATGAACACATTTCACTAGGATATATTGGTATGTTAGTGCAATTTATAGGTTAGTTTGATAAGAAATTTGAAAAAATAGGCGAGGTAGAACCCTTTCTGGCCCCCTTTCCCTTGAAAATCACGAACATCGTCCCCAAAACTTAGTGAAATGCTTCATAGGCTCGTTTTCAATGCATGAACACTTGTAACTAGGATATATTGGTATTTTAGTTCAATTTATAGTTTATTTTAATCAGAAATTTGAAAAATAGGCGTGGTAGTGCCCTTTTCGACCCCCTTTCCCTTGAAAAACACAAACATCATCCCAAAACATAGTGAAATGCCTCTAAGGCTCGTTTTCAAAGCATGAACTCATGTAACTAGGCTATATTGGTATTTTAGTGCAAGTTGTAGGTTAGTTTGATAAGAAATTTCAAAAATAGGCGAGGTAGAACCCTTTCTGGCCCCTTTCCCTTCAAAATCACGAACATCGTCCCCAATACTTATTGAAATGCTTCTAAGGCTCGTTTTCAATGCATGAACACATGTAAATAGGCTATATTGGTATATTAGAGATATTTATAGGTTATTTTGATAAGAAATTTTATAAATGGGCGAGGTAGAACCCTTTTTGGCCCCCTTTCCCTTGAATATCACGAACATCGTCCCCAAAACTAAGTGAAATGGTTTAAAGGCTCGTTTTCAATGCATTAACACTTGTAACTAGGCTATATTTGTATGTTAATGCAAGTTATAGGTTATTTTGATAAGAAATTTGAAAAAATAGGAGAGGTAGAAACCTTTTTGGCCCCCATTCCTTTGAAAATCACGAACATCGTCGCCAAAACTTAGTGAAATGTTTCAAAGGCTCGTTTTCAACACATGAACACTTGTAACTAGGCTATATTGGTATGTTAGTTCAATTTATAGGTTATTTTAATAAGACCTTTGAAAAATAGGCGAGGTAGAACCCTTTCCGGCCTCCTTTCCCTTGAAAATCAGGAACGTCGTCCCTAAACTTAGTGAAATGCTTCCAAGGCTCATTTTTAATGCATAAACACTTGTAACTAGGCTATATTGGTATTTTATTTCAAGTTACAGCTTATTTTGATAAGAAATTTGATAAATAGGCTAGGTAGAACCCTTTCCGGCCCCCTTTCCCTTGAAAATCACAAAAATCGTCCCTAAACTTAGTGAAATGCTTCTAAGATTCGTTTTCAATGCATAAGAACTTGTAACCAATCTAAATAGGTATGTTATTTCAAGTTATAGATTATTTTAATAAGATATTTAAAAAATAAGCGAGGTAGAACCCTTTCGGGGCCCCTTTCCATTAAAAACACGAACATCGTCTCAAAACTTAGTGAAATGCTTCTAAGATTCGTTTTCAATGCATGAACACTTGTAACTAGGATATATTGGTATGTTAGTGCAAGTTATAGGTTAGTTTGATAGGAAATGTAGAAAATATGCGAGGTAGAACCCTTTTCGGCCCCCTTTCCCTTGAAAATCACTAATATCGTCCCAAAACTTAGTGAAATGCTTCTAAGGATAATTTTCAATGCATGAACACTTGTCGCTAGGCTATTTTAGTATGTCAGTGCAAGTTATAGGTTAGTTTGATAAGAAATTTGAAAAATAGGCAAGGTAGAACCCTTTTCTGCCCCTTTTCGTTTGAAAACCACGAACATCGTCCTAAAACTTAGTGAAACGCTTCTAAGACTCGTTTTCAATGCATGAAAACTTGTAACAATGCAATATTGGCATGTTAGTGCAAGTTATAGGTTAGTTTTATAAAAACTTTGAAAAATAGGCGAGGTAGCACGCTTTTCGACCCCTTTTCCCTTCAAAATCACGAACATCGTCCCAAAACTTAGTGAAATGCTTTTAAAGCTCGTTTTCAATTCATGAACTCTTGTAACTAAGCTAGATTAGTATGTTAGTGCAAGTTATAGGTTAGTTTGATAGGAAATGTAGAAAATAGGCGAGGTAGAACCCTTTTCGACCCCTTTCCCTTGAAAATCACTAACATCGTCCCAAAACATAGTGAAATGCTTCTAAGGATCGTTTTCAATGCATGAACACTTGTAACTAGGAAATATTGGTATGCTAGTGCAAGTTATAGGTTATTTTGATAAGAAATTTGAAAAATAGGCGAGGTAGAATCCTTTCCGGCCCTCTTTCCCTTGAAAATCACTATCATCGTCCCAAAACTTAGTGAAATGCTTCTAAAGATCATTTTCAATGCATGAACACTTGTAACTAAGCTATATTGGTATGTTAGTGCAAGTTATAGGTTAGTTTGATAAAAAATGTGAAAAATAGGCGAGGTAGTACCCTTTTCGACCCCCTTTCCCTTCAAAATCACGAACATCGTCCCAAAACTTAGTGAAATGCTTTTAAAGCTCGTTTTTAATGCATGAACAATTGTAACTAGGCTATATGGGTATGTTAGTGCAAGTTATAGGTTAGTTTGATAAGAAATTTGAAAAATAGAAAATGTAAAACCCTTTTCGGCCGCCTTTCCCTTTAAAATAACGATCATCGTCCCAAAATTTAGTGTAATGCTTCAAAGGCTCATTTTCAATGCATTAACACTTGTAACTAGGAAATATTGGTACGCTAGTGCAAGTCCTAGGTTATTTTGATAAGAAATTTGAGAAATAGGCGAGGTAGAACTCTTTCCGGCCCCCTTTCCCTTGAAAATCATTAACATAGTCCCAAAATTTAGTGTAATGCTTCAAAGGCTCAATTTCAATGAATTGATGCGTGCATAAATGTGAACGACGAGCATGTTGAAGAATTATTCCAAGAAAGTCAAGAAAGCATGAATCTATACTTGGAAGCTTCCTCAATAGGTCAAACTTACTATCGGGGGCATCAAGACAAAGCCACGCTTTGTATGGTGGCGTTCTTGGGAGTTCTTGAAGCTTCTTGATAGTTCTTTAAGGTTTCTTTAAAAGCTTTCTTAGATTTTGGTCTACAAGTTTTTACCTTTCACTTGAAAGGGTTTTTCTTGGTTTAGACCTTAGGTTTCTTTATGTTCTTAATTATTTTTGTACGTGTGCGTAGTTAATTAAGTTGGAGAATCGTGTAACGTTACTTGGCGCACAAGGTTAAGTTAGGTTTCCTATTTCAAGAGGGATTCCTACTCAAAATTGAAAGTGGCGGCTGCTTGGAGATCAAGGCAAAGTGGAAGACTTTTACTCAAGCTAGAACTCTAATGTGTTTAGAAAAAGTAGGAGTTTTACTCAAGCTAGAACTCTAATGTGTTTAGAAAAAGTAGGAGTTTTACTCAAGTTAGAACTCTAATATGCTTAGGAAGAGAAGGAGTTTTATTCTAGTTAGAGTTCTAATAGTCTTAGGAAAGGATTGCTATAAATACTCCATGTAATTCACGAATTCATTCATTCATTCAGATTTTGAGCAATACAAAAAACACATTTATTTTGAGTGATATTTTGGTTGGATTACCTAAATATTTCTTTGGCTAACTTGCGAGTTGGTTGCTGTTTTGGGTGTTTTAGTTAAAACATTCATTGGTTTGATTAATTAAGTGGACTCTTAATTAATTAAACTCAGTTCTTGCCTAGTTCTTGGTGATTTATCTGTATAGGACGAAGCTTAGAACATATCCTTGTGATAACTTGGTTTTCGGATCAAGAATCACATCATCGTGGTATCAGAGCTGTTGGTGACGTTTGGCTTGGAATTTTTGGCTGAAATTTTGTGGGAGGATTCAGAAAACGTAGATCAACATTGTGTCAAAATTTCGTGTCAATCGGACTTGTAACAAAGTCTGTGCAACCTCAAACTTTTGAGATTGTTACACGGAGTTGCGATCTGGAGATCGGTTTTTATTTGCCTCAAGAATCAATCAAGATTCAATCTTTTAATCAAGATTTTTACATAAACTAACCTGGTTTGTGTAGGAGCAATGAGTGACGAAGAAATCCCAGGGATTCCAAGGGGTTTGAACCTTGATCAAGCGCATAACTTGCGAAGGGATCGTCAAATAGAGCGATTGTCACAACAATTGCAAGAAGTATTGGCTAGGCTTGACGAACGTGACAAAACTTCATCTTCAAGGAAGAACAAATCAGTTACAAGTTCTAGTTCAAGTGAAGACGAATATGAAAGGAGAAAAGCAAGTAGATCACGCCATAAAGATTCATCTTCAAGTGATGAACCTAGAAGGCATAGACGGAAGAACAAGGCCAAAGATGATGACCGAAATATAAGGTTAGATTTTCCGGAATTCAATGGTAGTATGCTAGACCCCGAAAAATATTTTGAGTGGGTTAGAAGAGCGGAAACACTCTTTGATTACAAGGAGTATGATGAACGAAAGAGGTGCAAACTTGCTGAATTAAAACTCACGGGTTATGCGAGTTTATGGTATGATAATCTCAAGAAAAAGAGACGCAAGGAGGGACGATCCAAGATCACTACTTGGACACAATTACGGAAATATATGAAGCTTCAATTTGTGCCCCATGAGTACGTGCAAGAAGTGTATCTCAAGATGCAGACTTTTAAGCAAGGAAATCAATCCGTGGAGGCTTATTTGTGTGAATTTGAGAAACTATGTTTATTGTGTGATTTAGAAGAAATTCTAGAGCACAAAATAGCACGTTTTATTGCAGGTTTGAACGAAAATGTTCAAGAGAAGATTGAATTGCACGAATACTATTCATTTGAAGAAGTATGCAAGGCAGCCATTAAGGTTGAAAGACAATTCAAGGCCAAGAAGACCTCAAGTGTGAAGCCGTTCACACGCACGTTCACAAAGGCTAGTGACAAGCCTACCTTTGATAGGACTTCTTCTAATTCGTATGCTAAAGATAACAAACCCAGAAACGAAGCTAGCAAGAAGGTGACCGAAGATAGAAAATGTTTTAAATGTGGGAGTGTTGGCCATATAGCAAGCAATTGCTATTCAAAACGCACTATGACGGCTCAAGAATGGGAAGAAGAGAAAGCTAGGTGCGAGGGAAGTAGTGACATGGAGGTTGTGGTCGAGCAAGAACGTGATTTTGAAGAAGAGGAGGGTAGTGCCGAAGAGGTTGATGGTGAAACGCAAGGAAAGAGCTTGGTTCTAAGGAGAGCTCTTCACTCTAAACCTATGCCCGTTGAAGAGAATCAAAGAGAGAAAATCTTTTTAACAAGGTGCAAGGTGGAAGATCGATTGTGTGACGTAATAATAGACTCGGGAAGTTGCACAAATGTGGTGTCTACAACTTTGATCAACAAATTAGAGTGGCCTACAACCGATCACCCAAAACCTTACAAGCTACATTGGCTCAATGATGCTAGTGACGTAAAGGTAACGAAGCGAGCCCTAATCACCTTTTCAATTGGCAAATATCATGATAAAGTTTTATGTGATGTATGCCCCATGGATGCTTGTCATATCTTATTGGGTAGACCATGGCAATATGATAGATTTGTCAAGTTTAATGGTAGGACAAATGTGTATATAATTCGAAAAGGAAAGGGGGAAAAATCATATGCATTGAAACCACTTGTTGATCATAGAATTAACCCTAGTTCGAAAGGTGCATATTTAATTGGGGAAAAGGAGTTGGAGAAAGAGATCAACAATAACAATATGGTATATATTATGGTGGCTAACAATGTGCAAGTGAATGAAAGTAAACAAGAAAAGAGGCCCGTGGAATTAGAAGTGGTATTGCAAGAGTATTGTGATGTTTTTCCTAGTGAATTACCACCGGGATTACCACCAATTCGTGGTATTGAACATCAAATTGATCTTATTCCGGGAGCTCCACTACCTAACAAGGCAGCATATAGAAGTAATCCAGAAGAAACAAAGGAAATACAACGTCAAATAGAGGAATTGATGCAAAGAGGCTACGTGAAAGAGAGTATGAGCCCCTGTGCCGTGCCTGCATTGCTAGTTCCAAAAAAAGATGGGAGTTGGCGTATGTGCATTGATAGTAGGAGTGTGAACAACATAACCATCAAGTATAGATTTCCTATACCTAGACTTGATGATTTGTTAGACGAATTGCATGGTTCAAAGCTATTTTCCAAGATTGATCTTATGAGTGGCTATCATCAAATACGCATGAGGGAAGGAGATGAATGGAAGACGGCTTTCAAGACTAAAGTGGGGTTGTACGAGTGGTTAGTCATGCCTTTTGGTCTAACCAATGCGCCTAGTACATTTATGAGATTGATGAACGAGGTGTTGAAACCATTTCTTGGAAGGTTCGTAGTTGTTTACTTGGATGACATATTAATTTATTCTGAAAATTTCAATGATCATCTAATGCATTTGAGAAGCGTTTTTGAGGTTCTTAGGGAGAAGAAGTTGTACGCAAAATTGGAAAAATGTTATTTTCTTGTTCCTAGCGTGACGTTTCTAGGGTATGTAGTATCCAAAGATGGTGTGTCCGTGGATCAATCCAAGGTTGAAGCTATCAAGACTTGGCCCGTACCTACCAATGTGAGTGAAGTTAGATCGTTTCATGGTCTAGCGTCATTTTATAGAAGATTTGTGAAGAATTTTTCCACGATAGTTGCACCTATGACTGAATGCTTGAAGAAAGACAAGGGAAAATTCGAGTGGACCAAGGAAGCCCAACGTGCATTTGATTTGGTCAAAAGGAAGCTATGTGAAGCACCTGTACTTGCATTGCCGAATTTTTCACAACCATTTGAGGTAGAAACCGACGCTAGTGGTGTGGGGATTGGTGCCGTTTTGGTTCAAAAGAAGCGCCCTATTGCCTATTTTAGTGAGAAATTAAACGGTGCTAGATTGAACTATTCTACCTATGACAAGGAGTTTTATGCTATTGTGCGAGCATTGGACCATTGGAGTCACTATTTGCGCCCAAATCACTTTGTGTTGCATAGTGATCACGAAGCTTTGAAGTACATTCATGGTCAACAAAAATTGAACCCTAGACATGCTAAATGGGTAGAGTTTCTACAAGCTTTCAATTTTTCTTCAAAGTATAAAGAGGGGAAAGCAAATGTAGTGGCCGATGCACTATCTAGAAGACACACGTTGCTTGGAGTTTAGAATTGTAAACTACTTGGTTTCGAGTTAATCAAGGAGTACTATAAGGGGGACGTGGATTTCTCTACACTCCTAGAGGAGTGTTCCAAGGGGGCCGTAGGTTCCTATGTTTTACAAGACGGTTTTCTTTTCAAGGGGAATCGTTTGTGCGTGCCTAAGTGTTCTATTAGAGAATTAATAGTAAGAGAAGTGCATGGTGGAGGGATAGCGGGACATTTTGGCATAACGAAAACATTAACTATGCTCCAAGAGCATTTTTATTGGCCTAGAATGCTAGCGGATGTACAATCAATAGTTTCTAGGTGTGCAACATGTCAAAAAGCCAAGGCTACGTTTC
Organism: Dysphania ambrosioides; assembly: GCA_026401315.1. Lineage (NCBI taxonomy): Eukaryota > Viridiplantae > Streptophyta > Magnoliopsida > Caryophyllales > Amaranthaceae > Dysphania > Dysphania ambrosioides. The sequence goes on along the minus strand of CM048668.1, from coordinate 8,866,464 downwards.
ATCAAGGCTTATATACGCCCTTGCCCGTGCCAGATTCACCTTGGGAAGACGTGTCTATGGATTTCGTAGTTGGTTTGCCAAGGACTCAAAGAGGAAAGGACTCAATCATGGTTGTAGTGGATCGATTTTCCAAGATGGCTCATTTCATACCTTGTCACAAAGTGGACGATGCTATGAAAGTGGCGGAATTGTATTTCAAGGAAGTTGTGAGACTACATGGGTTGCCGAACAGTATTGTGAGTGATCGTGATACAAAGTTCATGAGTTTCTTTTGGAAATCACTATGGAAGTTGGTGGGAACGAAGCTGTTATTTAGTACATCATATCACCCGCAAACGGACGGACAAACGGAGGTAACAAATCGAACTCTTGGTGTGCTTTTACGTGGACTAGTGAGCAAAACGCAAAAAGATTGGGATATTAAGCTTGCTCATGCCGAGTTTGCTTACAATAGATCACCTACTTATGCCACAAAACACACGCCATTTGAAGTTGTTTATGGTGTCAATCCAAGAATGCCCATTGATTTGATTGAAATTCCAAAAGGGGAATTAATTCATAAGGATGCCGAGGCTAAGATCAAGTACATGATGAAGCTACACGCACAAGTTAGAGCTAGGATTGAACGTGTCAATGAACTCTACAAAGCACGAGCTAACAAGAACAAAAAGCCACAAAGTTTTGAAGTTGGCGACTTGGTGTGGCTACACTTGAGAAAAGAAAGATTTCCTAGCAAAAGAAAGAATAAATTGATGCCAAGAAGTGAGGGGCCGTTCAAGATTATTGAGAAGATCAATGAGAATGCATATAAGCTTGAATTGCCGGGAGAATATGGTGTAAGCGCAACATTTAATGTTGGGGATTTGGTGAAGTATTTGCCAGATGATGCTATTGAAGATTTGAGGGCAAATTCTTTTGAAGAAGGGGAGGATGATGCGTGCATAAATGTGAACGACGAGCATGTTGAAGAATTATTCCAAGAAAGTCAAGAAAGCATGAATCTATACTTGGAAGCTTCCTCAATAGGTCAAACTTACTATCGGGGGCATCAAGACAAAGCCACGCTTTGTATGGTGGCGTTCTTGGGAGTTCTTGAAGCTTCTTGATAGTTCTTTAAGGTTTCTTTAAAAGCTTTCTTAGATTTTGGTCTACAAGTTTTTACCTTTCACTTGAAAGGGTTTTTCTTGGTTTAGACCTTAGGTTTCTTTATGTTCTTAATTATTTTTGTACGTGTGCGTAGTTAATTAAGTTGGAGAATCGTGTAACGTTACTTGGCGCACAAGGTTAAGTTAGGTTTCCTATTTCAAGAGGGATTCCTACTCAAAATTGAAAGTGGCGGCTGCTTGGAGATCAAGGCAAAGTGGAAGACTTTTACTCAAGCTAGAACTCTAATGTGTTTAGAAAAAGTAGGAGTTTTACTCAAGCTAGAACTCTAATGTGTTTAGAAAAAGTAGGAGTTTTACTCAAGTTAGAACTCTAATATGCTTAGGAAGAGAAGGAGTTTTATTCTAGTTAGAGTTCTAATAGTCTTAGGAAAGGATTGCTATAAATACTCCATGTAATTCACGAATTCATTCATTCATTCAGATTTTGAGCAATACAAAAAACACATTTATTTTGAGTGATATTTTGGTTGGATTACCTAAATATTTCTTTGGCTAACTTGCGAGTTGGTTGCTGTTTTGGGTGTTTTAGTTAAAACATTCATTGGTTTGATTAATTAAGTGGACTCTTAATTAATTAAACTCAGTTCTTGCCTAGTTCTTGGTGATTTATCTGTATAGGACGAAGCTTAGAACATATCCTTGTGATAACTTGGTTTTCGGATCAAGAATCACATCATGAATTAACACTTGTAACTAGGAAATATTGGTATTCTAGTGCAAGTCATAGGTTATTTTGATAAGAAATGTGAAAAATAGGTGAGGTAGAACCCTTTCCGGCCCCCTTTCCCTTGAAAATCACTAACATCGTCCCAAAACATAGTGAAATGCTTCTAAGGCCCGTTTCCAACGCATGAACACTTGTAACTAGGCTATATTGGTATGTTAGTGCAATTTATAGGTTAGTGTGATAAGAAATTTGAAAAATAGGCGAGGTAGAACCCTTTTCGGCCCCTTTCCCTTGAAAATCACGAACATCGTCCCAAAACTTAGTGAAATGCTTTTAAAGCTCGTTTTCAATGCATGAACACTTGTAACTAGGCTATATTGGTATGTTAGAGAAAGTTATAGGTTAGTTTGATAGGAAATGTTCAAAATAGGCGAGGTAGAACCCTTTTTGGCCCCCTTTCCCTTGAAAATCACTAACATCGTCCCAAAACATAGTGAAATGCTTCTAAGGCCCGTTTCCAATGCATGAACACTTGTAACTAGGCAATATTGGTATATTCGTGCAAGTTATAGGTTATTTTGATAAGAAATTTTAAAATTAGGCGAGGTAGAACCCTAATCGGCCCCCTTTCCCTTGAAAATCACGAACATCGTCCCAAAACATAGAGAAATGCTTTTAAAGCTCGTTTTCAATGCATGAACACTTGTAACTAGGAAATATTGGTATGCTAGTGCAAGTTATAGGTTATTTTGATAAGAAATTTGAAAAATAGGCGAGGTAGAACCCTTTCCGGCCCCCTTTCCCTTGAAAATCACTAACATTGTCCCAAAACATAGTTAAATGCTTCTAAGGCCCGTGTCCAATGCATGAACACTTGTAACTAGGCTATATTGGTATGTTAGTGAAAGTTATAGGTTAGTTTGATAAGAAATTTGAAAAATAGGCACGGTAGAAGCCTTTTCTGCCCATTTTCCTTGAAAATCACGAACATCGTCTTAAAACTTGGTGAAATGCTTCTACGACTCGTTTTCAATGCATGAACACTTGTAACAATTCTATATTGGCATGTTAGTGCAAGTTATAGGTTAGTTTGATAAAAAATTTCAAAAATAGGCGAGGTAGTACCCTTTTCGACCCCCATTCCCGTCAAAATCACGAACATCGTCCCAAAACTTAGTGAAATGCTTTTAAAGCTCGTTTTCAACGCATGAACACTTGTAACTAGGCTATATGGGTATGTTAGTGCAAGTTATAGGTTTGTTTGATAAGACATTTGAAAAATAGGCGAGGTAGAACCCTTTTCGGCCCCCTTTCCCTTTAAAATAACGATCATCGTCCCAAAATTTAGTGTAATGCTTCAAAGGCTCATTTTCAATGCATTAACACTTGTAACTAGGAAATATTGGTATGTTAGTGCAAGTTATAGGTTAGTTTTATAAAAACTTTGAAAAATAGGCGAGGTAGCACGCTTTTCGACCCCTTTTCCCTTCAAAATCACGAACATCGTCCCAAAACTTAGTGAAATGCTTTTAAAGCTAGTTTTCAATACATGAACTCATTTAACTAAGCTATATTGGTATGCTAGTGCAAGTTATAGGTTAGTTTGATAGGAAATGTAGAAAATAAGAGGGGTAGAACCCTTTTCGGCCCCCGTTCCCTTGAAAATCACTAACATCGTCCCAAAACATAGTGAAATGCTTCTAAGGATCGTTTTCAATGCAAGAACACTTGTAACTTGGAAATATTGGTATGCTAGGGCAAGTCATAGGTTATTTTGATAAGAAATTTTAAAAATAGGCGAGGTAGAACCCTTTTCAGCCCCCTTTCCCTTTAAAATCACTAACATCGTCCCAAAACATAGTGAAATGCTTCTAAGGCCCGTGTCCAATGCATGAACACTTATAACTAGGCTATATTGGTATGTTACTTAAAGTTATTGGTTAGTTTGATAAGCAATTTGAAAAATTGGCGAGGTAAAACCCTTTTCGGCCCCCTTTCCTTTGAAAATCACGAACATCGTCTCAAAACTAAGTGAAATGCTTATAAGGTTCGTTTTCAATGCATGAACACATTTCACTAGGATATATTGGTATGTTAGTGCAATTTATAGGTTAGTTTGATAAGAAATTTGAAAAAATAGGCGAGGTAGAACCCTTTCTGGCCCCCTTTCCCTTGAAAATCACGAACATCGTCCCCAAAACTTAGTGAAATGCTTCATAGGCTCGTTTTCAATGCATGAACACTTGTAACTAGGATATATTGGTATTTTAGTTCAATTTATAGTTTATTTTAATCAGAAATTTGAAAAATAGGCGTGGTAGAGCCCTTTTCGACCCCCTTTCCCTTGAAAAACACAAACATCATCCCAAAACATAGTGAAATGCCTCTAAGGCTCGTTTTCAAAGCATGAACTCATGTAACTAGGCTATATTGGTATTTTAGTGCAAGTTGTAGGTTAGTTTGATAAGAAATTTCAAAAATAGGCGAGGTAGAACCCTTTCTGGCCCCTTTCCCTTCAAAATCACGAACATCGTCCCCAATACTTATTGAAATGCTTCTAAGGCTCGTTTTCAATGCATGAACACATGTAAATAGGCTATATTGGTATATTAGAGATATTTATAGGTTATTTTGATAAGAAATTTTATAAATGGGCGAGGTAGAACCCTTTTTGGCCCCCTTTCCCTTGAATATCACGAACATCGTCCCCAAAACTAAGTGAAATGGTTTAAAGGCTCGTTTTCAATGCATTAACACTTGTAACTAGGCTATATTTGTATGTTAATGCAAGTTATAGGTTATTTTGATAAGAAATTTGAAAAAATAGGAGAGGTAGAAACCTTTTTGGCCCCCATTCCTTTGAAAATCACGAACATCGTCGCCAAAACTTAGTGAAATGTTTCAAAGGCTCGTTTTCAACACATGAACACTTGTAACTAGGCTATATTGGTATGTTAGTTCAATTTATAGGTTATTTTAATAAGACCTTTGAAAAATAGGCGAGGTAGAACCCTTTCCGGCCTCCTTTCCCTTGAAAATCAGGAACGTCGTCCCTAAACTTAGTGAAATGCTTCCAAGGCTCATTTTTAATGCATAAACACTTGTAACTAGGCTATATTGGTATTTTATTTCAAGTTACAGCTTATTTTGATAAGAAATTTGATAAATAGGCTAGGTAGAACCCTTTCCGGCCCCCTTTCCCTTGAAAATCACAAAAATCGTCCCTAAACTTAGTGAAATGCTTCTAAGATTCGTTTTCAATGCATAAGAACTTGTAACCAATCTAAATAGGTATGTTATTTCAAGTTATAGATTATTTTAATAAGATATTTAAAAAATAAGCGAGGTAGAACCCTTTCGGGGCCCCTTTCCATTAAAAACACGAACATCGTCTCAAAACTTAGTGAAATGCTTCTAAGATTCGTTTTCAATGCATGAACACTTGTAACTAGGATATATTGGTATGTTAGTGCAAGTTATAGGTTAGTTTGATAGGAAATGTAGAAAATAGGCGAGGTAGAACCCTTTTCGGCCCCCTTTCACTTGAAAATCACTAACATCGTCCCCAAACTTAGTGAAATGCTTCTAAGGATAATTTTCAATGCATGAACACTTGTAACTAGGCTATTTTAGTATGTCAGTGCAAGTTATAGGTTATTTTGATAAGAAATTTGAAAAATAGGCAAGGTAGAACCCTTTTCTGCCCCTTTTCGCTTGAAAACCACGAACATCGTCCTAAAACTTAGTGAAATGCTTCTAAGACTCGTTTTCAATGCATGAACACTTGTAACAATGCTATATTGGCATGTTAGTGCAAGTTATAGGTTAGTTTGATAGGAAATGTAGAAAATAGGCGAGGTAGAACCCTCTTCGGCCCCCTTTCCCTTGAAAATCACTAACATCGTCCCAAAACATAGTGAAATGCTTCTAAGGATCGTTTTCAATGCATGAGCACTTGTAACTAGGAATTATTGGTATGCTAGTGCAAGTTATAGGTTATTTTTATAAGAAATTTGAAAAATAGGCGAGGTAGAACCCTTTCCGGCCCTCTTTCCCTTGAAAATCACTATCATCGTCCCAAAACTTGGTGAAATGCTTCTAAAGATCATTTTTAATGCGTGAACACTTGTAACTAGGCTATTTTAGTATGTCAGTGCAAGTTATAGGTTAGTTTGATAAGAAATTTGAAAAATAGGCAAGGTAGAACCCTTTTCTGCCCCTTTTCGCTTGAAAATCACGAACATCGTCCTAAAACTTAGTGAAATGCTTCTAAGACTCGTTTTCAATGCATTAACACTTGTAACAATGCTATATTGGCATGTTAGTGCAAGTTATAGGTTAGTTTGATAAAAAATGTGAAAAATAGGCGAGGTAGTACCCCTTTCGACCCCATTTCCCTTCAAAATCACGAACATCGTCCCAAAACTTAGTGAAATGCTTTTAAAGCTCGTTTTCAATGCATGAACAATTGTAACTAGGCTATATGGGTATGTTAGTGCAAGTTATAGGTTAGTTTGATAAGAAATTTGAAAAATAGAAAATGTAGAACCCTTTTCGGCCGTCTTTCCCTTTAAAATAACGATCATCGTCCCAAAATTTAATGTAATGCTTCAAAGGCTCATTTTAAATGCATTAACACTTGTAACTAGGAAATATTGGTACGCTAGTACAAGTCCTAGGTTATTTTGATAAGAAATTTGAAAAATAGGCGAGGTAGAACCCTTTCCGGCCCCCTTTCCCTTGAAAATCACTAACATCGTCCCAAAACATAGTGAAATGCTTCTAAGGCCCATTTCCAACACATGAACACTTGTAACTAGGCTATATTGGTATGTTAGTGCAATTTATAGGTTAGTGTGATAAGAAATTTGAAAAATAGGCGAGGTAGAACCCTTTTCGGCCCCTTTCCCTTGAAAATCACGAATATCGTCCCAAAACTTAGTGAAATACTTTTAAAGCTCGTTTTCAATGCATGAACACTTGTAACTAGGCTATATTGGTATGTTAGTGCAAGTTATAGGTTATTTTGATAAGAAATTTGAAAAATAGGCGAGGTAGAACCCTTTTCGGCCCCCTTTCCCTTGAAAATCACGAACATCGTCCCAAAACTTAGTGAACTATTTTTAAAGCTCGTTTTCAATGCATGAACACTTGTAACTAGGCTATATTGGTATGTTAGGGAAAGTTATAGGTTAGTTTGATAGGAAATGTACAAAATAGGCGAGGTAGAACCCTTTTTGGCCCCCTTTCCCTTGAAAATCACTAACATCGTCCCAAAACATAGTGAAATGCTTCTAAGGCCCGTTTCCAATGCATGAAAACTTGTAACTAGGCAATATTGGTATATTTGTGCAAGTTATAGGTTAGTTTGATAAGAAATTTTAAAATTAGGCGAGGTAGAACCCTTTTCGGCCCCCTTTCCCTTGAAAATCACGAACATCGTCCCAAAACATAGAGAAATTCTTTTAAAGCTCATTTTCAATGCATGAACACTTGTAACTAGGAAATATTGGAATGCTAGTGCAAGTTATAGGTTATTTTGATAAGAAATTTGAAAAATAGGCGAGGTAGAACCCTTTCCGGCCCCCTTTCCCTTGAAATCACTAACATCGTCCCAAAACATAGTGAAATGCTTCTAAGACTTGTTTTCAATGCATGAACACTTGTAACAATTCTATATTGGCATGTTAGATCATGTTATAGGTTAGTTTGATAAAAAATTTGAAAAATAGGCGAGGTAGTACCCTTTTCGACCCCCTTTCCCGTCAAAATCACGAACATCGTCCCAAAACTTAGTGAAATGCTTTTAAACCTCGTTTTCAATGCATGAACACTTGTAACTAGGCTATATGGGTATGTTAGTCGAAGTTATAGGTTAGTTTGATAAGATTTTTGAAAAATACGCGAGGTAGACCCTTTTTCGGTTCCTTTTCCCTAGAAAATCACGATCATCATCCCAAAACTTAGTGAAATGCTTCTAAGGCTTGTTTTCAATGCAAGAACACTTGTAACTAGGCTATATGGGTATGTTAGTGCAAGTTATAGGTTAGTGTGATCAGAAATTTGAAAAATAGGCAAGATGGAACCCTTTTTTGCCCCTTTTCCCTTGAAAATCACGAACATCATCCTAAAACTTAGTGAAATGCTTCTAAGACTCGTTTTCAATGCATGAACACTCGTAACAATGCTATATAGGCATGTTAGTGCAAGTTATAGGTTAGTTTGATAAAAAATTTGAAAAAAAAGCGAGGTAGTACCCTTTTCGACCCCCTTTCCCGTCAAAATCACGAACATCGTCCCAAAACTTAGTGAAATGCTTTTAAAGCTCGTTTTCAACGCATGAACACTTGTAACTAGGCTATATGGGTATGTTAGTGCAAGTTATAGGTTTGTTTGATAAGAAATTTGAAAAATAGAAACGGTAGAACCCTTTTCGGCCGTCTTTCCCTTTAAAATAACGATCATCGTCCCAAAATTTAGTGTAATGCTTCAAAGGCTCATTTTCAATGCATTAACACTTGTAACTAGGAAATATTGGTATGCTAGTGCAAGTCCTAGGTTATTTTGATAAGAAATTTTAAAAATAGGTGAGGTCGAACCCTTTCTGGCCCCCTTTCCCTTGAAAATCACTAACATCGTCCCAAAATTTAGTGTAATTCTTCAAAGGCTCATTTTTAATGCATTAACACTTGTAACTAGGAAATATTGGTATGCTAGTGCAAGTCCTAGGTTATTTTGATAAGAAATTTGAAAAATAGGCGTGGTAGAACCCTTTTCGGCCCCCTTTCCCTTGAAAATCACTAACATCGTCCCAAAACATAGTTAAATGCTTCTAAGGCCCGTTTCCAATGCATGAACGCTTGTATCTAGGATATATTGGTATGTTAGTGCAAGTTATAGGTTAGTTTTATAAGAAATTTGAAAAATAGGCGAGGTAGAACCCTTTTCGGCCCCCTTTCCCTTGAAAATCACAAACATCGTCCCAAAGCTTAGTGAAATGCTTTTAAAGCTCGTTTTCAATGCATGAACACTTGTAACAAGGCTATATTGGTATGTTAGTGCAAGTTATAGGTTAGTTTGATAGGAAATGAACAAATTAGGCGAGGTAGAACCCTTTTCGGCCCCCTTTCCCTTAAAAATCACTAGCATCGTCCCAAAACATAGTGAAATGCATCTAAGGATCGTTTTCAATGCATAAACACTTGTAAATAGGAAATATTGGTATGCTAGTGCAAATTATAGGTTATTTTGATAAGAAATTTACAAAATAGGCAAGGTAAAACCCTTTCCGGCCCCCTTTCCCTTGAAAATCACTAACATCATCCCAAAACTTAGTGAAATGCTTCCAAGGATCATTTTCAATGCATGAACACTTGTAACTAGGCAATTTTAGTGCGTCACTGCAAGTTATAGGTTAGTTTGATAAGAAATTTGAAAAATAGGCAAGGTAGAACCCTTTTCTGCCCCTTTTCCCTTGAAAATCACGAACATCGTCCCAAAACTTAGTGAAATGCTTCTAAGGCTTGTTTTTAATGCATGAACACTTGTAACTAGGCTATATTGGTATGTTAGTTTGATAAGAAATTGGATAAATAGGCGAGGTAGAACCCTTTCCGGCCCCCTTTCCCTTGAAAATCACTAAAATCGTCGCTAAACTTAGTGAAATGCTTCTAAGGCTCGTTTTCAATGCATGAACACATCTCAATAGGCTATATTGGTATGTTAGTGCAAGCTATAGGTTTTTTTGATAAGATCTTTGAAAAATAGGCGAGGTAGAACCCTTTCCGTCCCCCTTTCCCTTAAAAAACACAAACATCATCCCAAAATTTAGTGAAATGCACCTAAGGCTCGTTTTCAATGCATGAACACTTGTAACTAGGCTATTTTAATATGTTAGTGCAAGTTATAGGTTATTTTGATAAGAAATTTGAATAATAGAAAAGGTAGAACCCTTGCCGGCCTCCTTTCCCTTGAAAATAACGAACATCGTCCCAAAACTTAGTGAAATGCTTCTAAAGCTTGTTTTTAATGCATGAACACTTGTAACTAGGCTATATTTGTATGTTAGTTCAATTTAAAGGTTACCTTTATAAGAAATTTGAAACATATGCGAGGTAGAACATGTTCCGGCCCCCTTTCCATTGAAAATGACGAAAATCGTCCGTAAACTTAGTGAAATGCTTCCAATGCTCGTTTTCAACGCATAAGAACTTGTAACTAGGCTATATTGGTATGTTATTTCAAGTTATAGATTATTTTAATAATAACTTTAAAAAATAAGCGAGGTAGAACCCTTTCGGGGCCCCTTTCCATTGAAAAACACGAACATCGTCTCAAAACTTAGTGAAATGCTTCTAAGATTCGTTTTCAATGCATGAACACTTGTAACTAGGATATATTGGTATGTTAGTGCAAGTTATAGGTTAGTTTGATAGGAAATGTAGAAAATAGGCGAGGTAGAACCCTTTTCGGACCCCTTTCCCTTGAAAATCACTAACATCGTCCCAAAACTTAGTGAAATGCTTTTAAGGATCATTTTCAATGCATTAACACTTATAACTAGGCTATTTTAGTATGTCAGTGCAAGTTATAGGTTAGTTTGATAAGAAATTTGAAAAATAGGCAAGGTAGAACCCTTTTCTGCCCCTTTTCGCTTGAAAATCACGAACATCGTCCTAAAACTTAGTGAAATGCTTCTAAGACTCATTTTCAATGCATGAACACTTGTAACAATGCTATATTGGCATGTTAGTGCAAGTTATAGTTTAGTTTTATAAAAACTTTGAAAAATAGGCGAGGTAGCACGCTTTTCGACCCCTTTTCCCTTCAAAATCACGAACATCGTCCCAAAACTTAGTGAAATGATTTTAAAGCTCGTTTTCAATGCATGAGAACTTGGAACTAGGCTATATTGGTATGTTAGTGCAATTTATAGGTTAGTTTGATAGGAAATGTAGAAAATAGGCGAGGTAGAACCCTTTTCGGCCCCCTTTCCCTTGAAAATCACTAACATCGTCCCTAAACATTGTGAAATGATTCTAAGGATCGTTTTCAATGCATAAACACATCTCAATAGGCTATATTGGTATGTTAGTGCAAGTTATAGGTTATTTAGAAGAGATATTTGAAAAATAGGCGAGGTAGAACCCTTTCCGTCCCCCTTTCCCGTAAAAAACGCGAACATCATCCCAAAACTTAGTGAAATGCACCTAAGGCTCGTTTTCAATGCATGAACACTTGTAACTAGGCTATATTGGTATATCAGTGCAAGTTATAGGTTATTTTCATAAGAAATTTGAAAAATAGAAAAGGTAGAACCCTTTCCGGCCTCTTTTCCCTTGAAAATAACGAACATCGTCACAACACTTAGTGAAATGCTTCTAAGGCTTGTTTTTAATGCATGAACACTTGTAGCTAGACTATATTGGTATTTTAGTTCAATTTAAAGGTTACTTTAATAAGAAATTTGAAAAATATGCGAGGTAGAACCTTTTCCTGCCCCCTTTCCATTGAAAATGACGAAAATCATCCATAAACTTAGTGAAATGCTTCCAATGCTCGTTTTCAACTAAGCTATATTGGTATGTTATTTCAAGTTATAGATTATTTTGATAAGATCTTTAAAAAAAAAGCGAGGTAGAACCCTTTCGGGGCCCCTTTCCCCTGAAAAACACGAACATCGTCCCCAAAACTTAGTGAAATGCTTCATAGGCTCGTTTTCAATGCATGAACACTTGTAACTAGGATATATTGGTATTTTAGTTCAATTTATACGTTATTTTAATCAGAAATTTGAAAATTAGGCGTGGTAGAACCCTTTTCGGCCCCCTTTCCCTTGAAAATCACGAAAATCGTCCCTAAACTTATTCCAATGCAAGGATTGATTTTATTATCTTCCTCCGGGTAGTATAACAACATGGGCAGATCTGAAAAGGTGTTTTCTTGAGAAATACTACCCAGCCACTATATCTGCAAGTCTTAAGAAAGCTATTAGTAATGAGGATCAAAAGGAAGACGAATCCTTATATAAGTATTGGGAAAGATTTAAGAGACTTTGTGCTAGTTGTCCCTATCATGGATACTCGGATCAAGACCTCATTTTGTATTTCTATGGAGGCCTAACTGACGATGACTTAAGAATGGTAAATGCAGCTAGTGGAGGAGGTCTAGTGAACAAAACTCCAGGGGATGCAACCAAATTAATCACAGAACTAGCTGAGAATTCACGGCAGTTCAGTCAAAGAACTTCTACGCGCCGAGTGAGTGCAGCTAACTCCAATACTTCTGAATTGGAAAGTAAAGTAGTTGGTTTGACTTCTATGATGCGCGAGTTCATGGTGAATTCGAAGAATCAACAGCAAGTAAAGGCTTGCGGTGTATGCAACTCCATGGAACATTTTACCGATTCATGTCCTACATTCCTAGAGGAACAAAATGAACAAGCGAATGCTCTAGGTTTCCAAAGGCAAGGACCTCTGAGGAGATATGATCCCTTCTCAAACACCTATAGTCCAGGATGGAGAGATTATCCAAATTTGAGATATGGAAATTCTCAAGGGAATCAACAACATAACTCTCAAGGTCAACAGTATAGAACTCCATTTTCAAAACCTCAAGGCCAAAGCTCCAACTCGGGAAATATGTCAACTGAAGACATGATTAGATCTTTAACTTCTAATGTCTCAAATATGCAGCAAAATATGGTTCAATTTCAACAAGAGACTAAATCAAGCATTCAAAATTTGGAGAACCAAGTTAGTCAAATCTCTAGTGCAATAAACCGACTTAAAGTTAAGGATTCTGGAAAGCTTCCATCTCAAACGGAGTTGAATCCTAAGCAACAAGCCAATGCAATAACACTGAGAAATGGGAAAGAGTTGCAAGAAACTGTGGTTGCAACTAAGAGAGCTAAAGATTTGATCAGAATTGAAGAGGAAGAAGGGGAACCTGAAACTGTGGTAAACCCACCGACCTTTCCCCCTTATGAGCCTACACCACCTTTCCCTGAAGCTTTGCAAGAAACTCGAAAGTATGAGAAAGACAAAGACATTTATGAAACTTCTAGCAAATGTGAGGTAAATATTCCCCTTTTGAATTTGATTAAAAGTGTCCCTTGTTTTGCTAAGTTTTTAAAAGAACTTTGTACGATCAAGAGGAAGCACAGGTTAGGTGGAAAAGAAAAGGTAAAGGTAAGTGCTCATGTTTCTGCAGTTTTCCAAAAGAAACTCCCGGAAAAATATAGTGATCCTGGTATGTTTACCATTCCTGATATAATAGGAAACACTGTATTTCACCGAGCCATGTTAGACTTAGGTGCATCAATCAATGTCATTCCCTATTCCTTGTTTAAATCTTTGGAACTTGGACCTTTGCATGATACCGGGGTAATAATTCAGTTAGCTGATAGGTCTAATGTCTATCCTAAGGGGGTGGTAGAAGACGTGCTTGTTAAGGTTGATGACCTGATTTTTCCTGCTGATTTTTACGTTCTTGACATGGAACATGACAAACACGCAGTCCCTATCTTATTAGGTAGACCTTTCTTAAAGACAGCTAGAACGAAAATTGATGTGTTTACCGGCTCTTTAACTATGGAGTTCGATGGGCAAGAAATTGTGTATAACATTTATGATTCCATGAAATATCCTGTGGACACTCATTCTTTATGCTCCATAGATGTAATCGATCCAATAGCGCAAGATGTTTTTAACATTGATGGTGGAGATGAGCTCCTCACATCTATTGTTAATAATTTGTCTGGTGATCACGTGGATTTTTCTTTGCCTACTAACATGCAGGTGATGGTGACAGAGTTGAACGAACATTCCAAGTTTCTAATTATACCATTAGGTTCAACACCCATTCCACTAACATTACCTATGGAGAAAATTTCACCATCTGTTTTGCAGGCACCTCAGGTAGACCTAAAACCACTTCCTGATCATTTGAAATACGTGTTCCTTGGTGGAAATGATACCCTCCCTGTTATCATTTCGAACAAACTAACCAAGGAACAAGAGAAGAAGTTGGTGTCAGTACTTAAAGAGTATAAATTGGCTATCATATGGACTATTGCAGACATTAAGGGTGTAATCCCCCGAAATTCTACAATTATTTTTGTTATTATTTATTTTCCTAGGTAACTCGTTAAATATAAACTACCGAAATCCTATCCTACTCAAATTTTATAATACCCGAAGTTCTATCTTATTAAACCTATACACATTTTATCTAAACCTAAACTCTAAAAAAAAAAAAAAAAAAACAAAAAAAACAAAACCTACCCTTATTAAACCTACCCGTGGAAACCCCCCTCCACAAACTCAAATACTCAAAGTCAAATAAAGAAAAACAAAATTTCCCACAACCCCCATAACCCCGTGAAACCCTTTCCCCATCAGAAATCCCCCACTGCCCCCCTGCTTTGCCGTGCCCCAGCCACCGCCGCCGCTTCGTCTCTATCGCCGCCGGTGAGCACGCCTCTTCTTGCGGTCTTCTTCCTTCTCTTTTCCTCTTAATTATTTTGAGTTATGTGTGAGGTGTTATGAGATTATATTTGTCTTTGTTTTTGGGTTGTGATTAGTAATTTTCTTATTGTATTAGTTACATGAAATTTTGTGGGTTTTATGCATAATTATATATGCATGATTGTTTGGATTGTGATTTATTGTTGTTAATTTGTGATTTGGTTGTTGTTTTGGGGTTGTAATTTGATGGGTATGAATTCATGAAAATTATATTGGTGTGGTGATATGTTGTGTTGTTTCGGTGAAGGTCAAAATATTAGGGCCTAATCTAATTAAATTTGTGAATTTGAGATTCACAATTGTATGAGTGTATTGGGAATTAGGTTCATGGATTATGTTATGGCATGCTACTACATGGTATATGGAGAGTTTAATTTAATGAAATCCATGAGTGTGATATGATGCGGCTTATGCATATGCTATTGATATGCTACTGCTACAACATGAGGTATTTGCCAATATTTTGCTAATGATGATCATCATGAAGTTAGGAGATGATTTACGGTTGTTCTCATGAAAATGACACTGTAAATAGTAGAATATCGTAGGTCTGTATGTCGTCGATGGTTATTTTAATTACAGGTTTTGAGAATTTAGCAGTCAACATTCCAAAATTTGTTTATTTACTTAGCTCAACGATTAAGTGGGTACACTGATATATAACACAAATAATAATATTTCATTGTTGACTTTAATATTGTATTGGGTGTTAGTAGATTTGAGTGAATTTCGTTTAAAATGCTAACTTGTGATTTTGGGAAGTAGTTGGAATGATTTTGAGGTCTTGGAAATTTTAGTATGGTTGTTGTAAATTTGATTGTTGGTATTGAATTAGATTATATTATTTGGTGTAGGAGAATAATTTGTAGAAGGCCCTTTAAAAATAGAGAAAGTGGATACCCGTGCATTTTACACCAGGTACGTACAATTACGAAGAACGTTATTTTTAATTAGGAGCATGATTTAGGGTGAATCATAAACATAGTATCATATTTAGGGAACCCTTTGGATGAGATTGTTTGGTTACCCATTGGAAAGAATTCATGTTCTTTATATTAGGGGCATGTTTGGTGTATTTGTGAGAAACCGTGATTTATTAATTGGTATTAATTGTTAATTAATCCATGAGGTTATTTAATATTACTCCTTCATTACTTATAGTATGATTGGAGTAAAGGTGCATTTTATAAGTCTTAATGACAAGGTAGTTGACTTGGTTCAACGGTTTTATCAGTTGAGTTTGAAATTAAAAGGTTAAAAATTATAGCATAACAGAGATAGATTGAATAACTGTAATATTTACTGTCGTGTGCTACTGTGATTGTGTTTATTGAGTTTAAACCGTAAATCACTTAAAGAGAAAGAGGATAAGCAATAAAACTCTAGGCTAGTGCACGTCTAGAGTATTGACAATCAGGGGTTGGAGTTCACGGGGTATTATCCGTGGCTTTTGTGAGAGGCCGTGTGATCTACGAGTCTCTATTTTATAAGGTTTTAAACTTAAAATTGGGGTTAGTTGAGATCTCATCTAGCTATGGTAACGGAGTCGCGCCCGTTTACCATCTGGATTTTTATACTGTATTTTGATGCTCTCCGACGGGAGTGCATGGGTTATTTATTTATTTGATGTCCTAATTAGGACATGGGGGAGACAACCTAGTCTATTGCTTAATCCAAATTATTAATTAATTTACCGTGCCAGAATCCAAACCATCAATCAATTCATCATGTCAGTTGAGTAAAATGTTACATGACACGTTCTTACATTTCTTATAGATACTTAATTATCAGTTCAATTGTCGTGCTTTGTAATTCGTATGTACTCAGCTTGCTGATTACGTGCCTCGTGTGTTTTGGTCATGGCTTTCGCCTATAAATGACACTGTAATGATCCAATACGTACATTTGTATTATTGGGGAGCAGATTATTAACAGGTATCTAAACAAGCATTCATGCATGGGCGGGTTGGAGAGAAACGTTATTTAAATTTGGATTTCGGAATAAATTATGTTAGGTTTGATTTGGTTTTAAACTGTTGGATTTAAATTAAAGTTAAATGTTATTTAGTACATTATAATAAGGGCCGTAGAGGTTCCAGTTTGTTATATCAGGACTTGATTTACGTTTAATGTTATTTCATAAGTCTTTTGGTTTTTCCGCTGCAAAACTCTGTTTTATAGCCTTAACGTTTGAACACGTGGCGGTAGCTCACCGATAGTTCCTAAAGGTTTGGGTTTCGGAAGAATGGGAATTATCGGGGTGTTACAAAGGGTATAAGCCCATCCACATGCATGCATCGTATTTTGTTAGAAGATGATGCCAAACCTGTGAGACAACCTCAACGTCGGCTGAATCCTCCGATGATGGAAGTGGTAAAGAAGGAGATTATTAAGTTGCTGCAAGTGGGAATGATATACCCCATCTCAGATAGAAAATGGGTGAGCCCCATGCAGGTAGTGCCAAAGAAAACTGGAGTGACTGTGGTGGAGAACCAACATGGTGAAATGGTTCCTACTAGAGTACAAAATGGGTGGCGAGTTTGCGTTGATTACCGTAGGTTGAATGCAGTAACGAGGAAGGACCACTTCCCCTTGCCCTTTATCGATCAGATGATTGAAAGACTTGCAGGTAAAGCTTTTTATTGTTTCCTTGATGGATATTCCGGGTACTTTCAAGTACCTATTGCACCAGAAGATCAGGAGAAAACTACATTTACATGTCCTTTTGGCACATTTGCTTACCGACGTATGCCCTTTGGATTGTGTAATGCCCCTGCAACCTTTCAGAGATGTATGATGAGCATATTTTCATAGTTTGTTGAACACTTCATGGAGGTATTTATGGATGATTTTACTGTTTATGGAGATTCATTTGATAGTTGTTTGCATCGGTTATCATTAGTCCTTAAACGTTGCATTGAATCTAACCTTGTTCTTAATTCTGAAAAATGTCATTTCATGGTCGAACAAGGTATTGTTTTAGGTCATGTGGTCTCCTCTAAAAGGTATTGAGGTTGATAAAGCAAAGATAGATACCATTCAATCTCTTCCTTATCCTACTAATGTGCGTGAAGTGCGTTCGTTTCTAGGTCATGCAGGGTTTTATCGTAGGTTTATTGAAGGATTCTCGAAGCTTGCAGCTGCATTATGTAAATTACTGCAAAAAGAGAAAAAATTCGAGTTTGATGATGATTGTAGGAAAGCTTTTGATGAATTGAAAGCCAAGCTCGTCTTTGCACCCATCATTCAGGCCCCGAATTGGTCTTTACCATTTGAGATAATGTGTGACGCAAGCGATTATGCAGTGGGAGCTGTTCTAGGCCAAAAAGTAGGGAAGGCTTCACATGTGATCTTTTATGCTTCGACGACGCTCAATGCAACCCAACGCAACTACACTACAACAGAGAAGGAGATGTTGGCTATAAATTGACCTAAACAATTCAAATCACTTGATACGAGTCAATAAAGGTCAAATTGGATCAATTTTGGGTAGAAAATAACGTAATTACCCTTGAACATGTCATAAACTCATGAAATACCTTGATTAGAGTCAAACACTATCCAACGGGAGAGGTTTTGTGTATTAAATGACTTAAATGCTTTAAATCGGACGATATGAATCAATATAGGTCAAATAGGTCAAATTTTGGGTAAAAAAATGACATATTTACTCTTGAATTTCTCATAAACACTTGAAATACATCGATTTGTGTCAAACGCGGTCAAATAGGAAAGGTTTTGGGTATAAAATGGCTTAAACACTTTGAATCAGACGATATTAGTCAATATAGGTCAAATGGGATCAGTTTTGGTAGAAAACGACGTATTTACCCTTGAACATGTAATAAACACTTGAAATTCATTGATCTGAGTCAACTCAGCCAAATGGGAGAGGTTCTGTGTATTAAATGGCTTAAACACTTCGAATCGGACGATATGAGTCAATATAGGCCAAATGCGATCAGTTTTGGGTTGAAAATGGCGTATTTACCCTTAAACATGTCATAACCACTTGAATATAAATCGATTTGAGTCAAACTCGATCAAACGGGAGAGGTTCACTTCGAATCAGACGATATGAGTCAATATAGATCAAATGGGATTAGTTTTAGTTATAAAATTACGTATTTACCCTTGAACATGTCATAAACACTTGAACTACATCAATTTGAGTCAAACTCCATCAAACGGTAGAGGTTCTAGGTTTTTAATGGCTTAAACACTTCGAATCCAACAAAATTAGTCAATATAGGTCAAACGAGATCAGTTTTGTGTAGAAAATGACGTATTTACCCTTGAACATGTCATAAACAATTGAAATACATTGATTTGAGTCAAACTCGATAAAATAGGAGAGGTTTTGTGTATTAAATGACCGAAACACATTAAGTCGGACGATATAAGTAAATATAGGTCAAACGGGATTAGTTTTGGGTTGAAAATGACGTATTTACACTTGAACATGTCATAAACACTTGAAATACATCAATTTGAGTCGAACTCGGTGAAATGAGAGAGGTTTTGTATATTACATGACCTAAACACTTCGAATGGGACGATATGAGTTAATATAGGTCAACTAGGATCAGTTATGGGGAAAAAATGACGAATTTACCCTTGAACACGTCATAAACACATAATATAGAACGATTGAAGTAAAACTCGGTCTAACGGGTGAGGTTCTTGGTATAAAATGACTTAAACATTTCGAATCGGACGATATGAGTTAATATAAGCCATTTAGGATCTGTTTTGGGTAGAAAATGACGTATTTAACCTTGAACATGTCATAAACTCTTGAAATACATCGATTTGAGTCAAACTCTGTCAACCGGGAGAGGTTTTGTGTATTAAATGACTTAAACGCTTTGAATTGGACGATATGAATCAATATAGGTCAAATTGATCCATTTTTGGGTAGAAAATGACGTGTTTACCATTGAATATCTCATAAACACTTGAAATACATTGATTTGAGTCAAACTCGGGTCAAATGGGAGAGATTTTCGGTATAAAATTGCTTAAACACTTCGAATCAGACGATATTAGTCAATATAGGTCAAATGGGATCAACTTTTGGTAGAAAATGACATATTTACCCTTGAAAATGTAATAAAAACTTAAATACATCGATTTGAGTCAAACTCAGTTCAACGGGAGAGATTCTAGGTATAAAATGACTTTAGCAGTACGAATCAGATCAATTTTTGGTAGAAAATGACGTATTTACTCTTGAACATGTCATAAACACTTGAAATACATCGATTTGAGTCAAACATGGTCAATAGGAAAGTTTCTGGGTAATAAATGGCCTAAACACTTCGAATCGGACAATATGAGTTAATATAGGTGAAATTGGATTAGTTTTGGGTAGAAAATGACATATTTACCCTTGAACATGACATAAACACTTGAAATACATTGATTTGAGTCAAACTCGGTCAAATGGGAGAGGTTCTTGGTATAAAATCACTTAAACACTTCGAATGGGACGATATGAGTCACTATAGGTCAAATGGGATCAATTTTGGGTAGAAAATGACGTATTACCCTAGATCATTTCATTAACACTTGAAATACATCGATTTGAGTCAAACTCGGTCAAACGGGAGTGGTTCTGGGTATAAAATGACCTAAACACTTCGAATCGGACAATATGAGTCAATATAGGTCAAATAAGATCTTTTTTGGTTAGAAAATGACGTATTTACCCCGGAGAATGTCATAAACACTTAAAATAAATCGATTTAAGTCAAACTCGGTCAAGCGGGAGAGATTTTGGGTATAAAATCTCTTAAACACTTTGACTCAGACGATATTAATTAATATAGGTCAAATGCGATCAGTTTTGAGTAGAAATTGACGAATTTAGCCATGAACTTGTCATAAACACTTTAAATAAATCGATTTGAGTTTAAACTCGGTCAAATGGGAGCGGTTTAGGTTATAAAATGACTTAAACACTTCGAATCAGACGATATGAGTCAATATGGTCAAATGGGATTAGTTTTGGGTTGAAAATGATGTATTTACCCTTAAACATGTCATAAACACTTGAATATAAATCGATTCGAGTCAAATTCATTCAAACAGGAGAGGTTCACTTCGAATCGGACGATATGAGTCAATATAGATCAAATGGAATAGGTTTTGGTTAGAAAATTACGTATTTACCCTTGAACATGTCATAAACACTTGAATTACATCGAATTGAGTCAAACTCGGTTAAATGGAAGAGGTTTTGTGTATAAATTGACTTATACACTTTGAATCGGGCGATATGAGTCAATATAGGTCAAATTGGTTTAGTTTTGGGTAGAAAATGACGTATTGACCCCTTAACATGTCATAAACACTTTAAATACATCGATTTGAGTCAAACTCCAACAAATGGGAGAGTTCTTGGGTTTTAAATGGCTTAAAAACTTCGAATCAGATGATATGAGTCAATATAGGTCAAACGATATCAATTTTGGGTAGAAAATGACGTATTTACCCTTGAACACGTCGTAAACAATTGAAATACATTGATTTAAGTCAAACTTGATCAAATAAGAGAGGATTTGTGTATTAAATGACTTAAACACATTGAATCAGACGACGTGAGTAAATATAGGTCAAATAGGATTAGTTTTGGGTTGAAAACGATGTATTCACCCTTAAACATGTCATAAACACTTCGAATAAGACGATATGAGTCAATATAGGTCAAATGGGATCAGTTTTGGGTAAAAAATAACGTATTTACACTTGAAACATGTCATAAACACTTGAAATTAATCGATTTGTGTCAAACTCGATCAAATGGGAGAGGTTTTGTGTATTACATGACCTAAACACTTCGAATGGGACGATATGAGTTAATATAGGTCAAATGGGATCAGTTATGGGGAGAAAAAGACGAATTTACCCTTGAACACGTCATAAACACATAAAATAGAACGATTGAAGTAAAACTCGGTCTAACGGGTGAGGTTCTTGGTATAAAATGACTTAAACATTTCGAATCGGACGATATGAGTTAATATAAGCCAATTAGGATCAATTTTGGGTAGAAAATGACGTATTTACCCTTGAACATGTCATAAACTCTTGAAATACATCGATTTGAGTCAAACTCTGTCAACCGGGAGAGGTTTTGTGTATTAAATGACTTAAATGCTTTGAATTGGACGATATGAATCAATATAGGTCAAATAGATCCATTTTTGGGTAGAAAATGACGTGTTTACCATTGAATATGTCATAAACACTTGAAATACATCGATTTGAGTCAAACTCAGTCAAATGGGAGAGATTTTCGGTATAAAATGGCTTAAACACTTCGAATCCGACGATATTAGTCAAGATAGGTAAAATGGGATCAACTTTTGGTAGAAAATGACATATTTACCCTTGAAAATGTAATAAAAACTTTAAATACATCGATTTGAGTCAAACTCAGTTCAACGGGAGAGATTCTAGGTATAAAATGACTTAAACAGTACGAATCGGATCAATTTTTGGTAGAAAATGACGTATTTACTCTTGAACATGTCATAAACACTTGAAATACATCGATTTGAGTCAAACATGGTCAATAGGAAAGTTTCTGGGTAATAAATGGCCTAAACACTTCGAATCGGACAATATGAGTTAATATAGGTGAAATTAGATTAGTTTTGGGTAGAAAATGACATATTTACCCTTGAACATGACATAAACACTTGAAATACATTGATTTGAGTCAAACTCGGTCAAATGGGAGAGGTTCTTGGTATAAAATCACTTAAACACTTCGAATGGGACGATATGAGTCACTATAGGTCAAACGGGATCAATTTTGGGTAGAAAATGACGTATTACCCTAGATCATTTCATTAACACTTGAAATACATCGATTTGAGTCAAACTCGGTCAAACGGGAGTGGTTCTGGGTATAAAATGACCTAAACACTTCGAATCGGACAATATGAGTCAATATAGGTCAAATAAGATCTTTTTTGGTTAGAAAATGACGTATTTACCGTGGAGAATGTCATAAACACTTCAAATAAATCGATTTAAGTCAAACTCGGTCAAGCGGGAGAGATTTTGGGTATAAAATGTCTTAAACACTTTGACTTAGACGATATTAATTAATATAGGTCAAATGCGATCAGTTTTGAGTAGAAATTGACGAATTTAGCCATGAACTTGTCATAAACACTTTAAATAAATCGATTTGAGTTAAACTCGGTCAAATGGGAGCGGTTTAGGTTATAAAATGACTTAAACACTTCGAATCGGACGATATGAGTCAATATGGTCAAATGGGATCAGTTTTGGGTTGAAAATGATGTATTTACCCTTAAACATGTCATAATCACTTGAATTGAGTCAAACTCGGTTAAATGGAAGAGGTTTTGTGTATAAATTGACTTATACACTTCGAATCGGGCGATATAAGTCAATATAGGTCAAATTGGTTTAGTTTTGGGTAGAAAACGACGTATTGACCCCTTAACATGTCATAAACACTTTAAATACATCGATTTGAGTCAAACTCCAACAAATGGGAGAGTTCTTGGGTTTTTAATGGCTTAAAAACTTCGAATCAGATGATATGAGTCAATATAGGTCAAACGACATCAATTTTGGGTAGAAAATGACTTATTTACCCTTGAACACGTCGTAAACAATTGAAATACATTGATTTAAGTCAAACTCGATCAAATAAGAGAGGATTTGTGTATTAAATGACTTAAACACATTGAATCAGACGACGTGAGTAAATATAGGTCAAATAGGATTAGTTTTGGGTTGAAAATGATGTATTCACCCTTAAACATGTCATAAACACTTCGAATAAGACGATATGAGTCAATATAGGTCAAATGGGATCAGTTTTGGGTTGAAAATAACGTATTTACACTTGAACATGTCATAAATAATTGAAATTCATCGATTTGTGTCAAACTTGGTCAAATGGGAGAGGTTTTGTGTATTACATGACCTAAACACTTCGAATGGGAGGATATGAGTTAATATAGGTCAACTGGGATCAGTTATGGGGAGAAAATGACGAATTTTCCCTTGAACACGTCATAAACACATAAAATAGAATGATTGAAGTAAAACTCGGTCTAACGGGTGAGGTTCTTGGTATAAAATGACTTAAACATTTCGAATCGGACGATATGAGTTAATATAAGCCAATTAGGATCAATTTTGGGTAGAAAATGACGTATTTACCCTTGAACATGTCATAAACTCTTGAAATACATCGATTTGAGTCAAACTCTGTCAACCGGGAGAGGTTTTGTGTATTAAATGACTTAAATGCTTTGAATTGGACGATATGAATCAATATAGGTCAAATAGATCCATTTTTGGGTAGAAAATGACGTGTTTACCATTGAATATGTCATAAACACTTGAAATACATCGATTTGAGTCAAACTCGGTCAAATGGGAGAGATTTTCGGTATAAAATGGCTTAAACACTTCGAATCCGACGATATTAGTCAAGATAGGTAAAATGGGATCAACTTTTGGTAGAAAATGACATATTTACCCTTGAAAATGTAATAAAAACTTTAAATACATCGATTTGAGTCAAACTCAGTTCAACGGGAGAGATTCTAGGTATAAAATGACTTAAACAGTACGAATCGGATCAATTTTTGGTAGAAAATGACGTATTTACTCTTGAACATGTCATAAACACTTGAAATACATCGATTTGAGTCAAACATGGTCAATAGGAAAGTTTCTGGGTAATAAATGGCCTAAACACTTCGAATCGGACAATATGAGTTAATATAGGTGAAATTGGATTAGTTTTGGGTAGAAAATGACATATTTACCCTTGAACATGACATAAACACTTGAAATACATTGATTTGAGTCAAACTCGGTCAAATGGGAGAGGTTCTTGGTATAAAATCACTTAAACACTTCGAATGGGACGATATGAGTCACTATAGGTCAAATGGGATCAGTTTTGGGTAGAAAATGACGTATTACCCTAGATCATTTCATTAACACTTGAAATACATCGATTTGAGTCAAACTCGGTCAAACGGGAGTGGTTCTGGGTATAAAATGACCTAAACACTTCGAATCGGACAATATGAGTCAATATAGGTCAAATAAGATCTTTTTTGGTTAGAAAATGACGTATTTACCGTGGAGAATGTCATAAACACTTCAAATAAATCGATTTAAGTCAAACTCGGTCAAGCGGGAGAGATTTTGGGTATAAAATGTCTTAAACACTTTGACTTAGACGATATTAATTAATATAGGTCAAATGCGATCAGTTTTGAGTAGAAATTGACGAATTTAGCCATGAACTTGTCATAAACACTTTAAATAAATCGATTTGAGTTAAACTCGGTTAAATGGGAGCGGTTTCGGTTATAAAATGAATTAAACACTTCGAATCGGACGATATGAGTCAATATGGTCAAATGGGATCAGTTTTGGGTTGAAAATGATGTATTTACCCTTAAACATGTCATAAACACTTGAATATAAACTGATTCGAGTCAAATTCATTCAAACAGGAGAGGTTCACTTCGAATCGGACGATATGAGTCAATATAGATCAAATGGAATCGGTTTTGGTTAGAAAATTACGTATTTACCCTTGAACATGTCATAAACACTTGAATTACATCGAATTGAGTCAAACTCGGTTAAATGGAAGAGGTTTTGTGTATAAATTGACTTATACACTTCGAATCGGGCGATATGAGTCAATATAGGTCAAATTGGTTTAGTTTTGGGTAGAAAATGACTTATTTACCCCTTAACATGTCATAAACAATTTAAATACATCGATTTGAGTCAAACTCCAACAAATGGGAGAGATTCTGGGTTTTAAATGGCTTAAAAACTTCGAATCAGACGATATGAGTCAATATAGGTCAAACGACATCAGTTTTGGGTAGAAAATGACGTATTTACCCTTGAACATGTAGTAAACAACTGAAATACATTGATTTAAGTCAAACTCGATCAAATAAGAGAGGATTTGTGTATTAAATGACTTAAACACATTAAATCAGACGACATGAATAAATATAGGTCAAATAGGATTAGTTTTGGGTTGAAAACGATGTATTCACCCTTAAACATGTCATAAACACTTCGAATAAGACGATATGAGTCAATATAGGTCAAATGGGATCAGTTTTGGGTAGAAAATAACGTATTTACACTTGAACATGTCATATATAATTGAAATTAATCGATTTGTGTCAAACTCGGTCAAATGGGAGAGGTTTTGTGTATTACATGACCTAAACACTTCGAATGAGACGATATGAGTTCACATAGGTCAAATGGGATCAGTTATGGGGAGAAAATGACGAATTTACCCTTGAACACGTCATAAACACATAAAATAGAACGATTGAAGTAAAACTCGGTCGAACGGGTGAGGTTCTTGGTATAAAATGACTTAAACATTTCGAATCGGACGATATGAGTTAATATAAGCCATTTAGGATCATTTTTGGGTAGAAAATGACGTATTTACCCTTGAACATGTCATAAACTCTTGAAATACATCGATTTGAGTCAAACTCTGTCAACCGGGAAAGGTTTTGTGTATTAAATGACTTAAACGCTTTGAATTGGACGATATGAATCAATATAGGTCAAATAGATCCATTTTTGGGTAGAAAATGACGTGTTTACCATTGAATATGTCATAAACACTTGAAATACATCGATTTGAGTCAAACTCGGTCAAATGGGAGAGATTTTCGGTATAAAATGGCTTAAACACTTTGAATCCGACGATATTAGTCAATATAGGTCAAATGGGATCAATTTTTGGTAGAAAATGACGTATTTACTCTTGAACATGTCATAAACACTTGAAATACATCGATTTGAGTCAAACTCAGTTAAACGGGAGATATTCTAGGTATAAAATGACTTAAACAGTACGAATCGGATCAATTTTTGGTAGAAAATGACGTATTTACTCTTGAACATGTCATAAACACTTGAAATATATCGATTTCAGTCAAACATGGTCAATAGGAAAGTTTCTGGGTAATAAATGGCCTAAACACTTCGAATCGGACAATATGAGTTAATATAGGTCAAATTGGATTAGTTTTGGGTAGAAAATGACATATTTACCCTTGAACATGTCATAAACACTTGAAATACATTGATTTGAGTCAAACTCGGTCAAATGGGAGAGGTTCATGGTATAAAATCACTTAAACACTTCGAATAGGACGATATGAGTCACTATAGGTCAAATGGGATCAATTTTGGGTAGAAAATGACGTATTTACCCTTGATCATGTCATTAACACTTGAAATACATCGATTTGAGTCAAACTCGGTCAAACGGGAGTGGTTCTGGGTATAAAATGACCTAAACACTTCGAATCGGACAATATGAGTCAATATAGGTCAAATAAGATCTTTTTTGGTTAGAAAATGACGTATTTACCCCGGAGAATGTCATAAACACTTAAAATAAATCGATTTAAGTCAAACTCGGTAAGGCGGGAGAGATTTTGGGTATAAAATCTCTTAAACACTTTGACTCAGACGATATTAATTAATATAGGTCAAATGCGATCAGTTTTGAGTAGAAATTGACGAATTTAGCCTGAACTTGTCATAAACACTTTAAATAAATCGATTTGAGTTAAACTCGGTCAAATGGGAGCGGTTTAGGTTATAAAATGACTTAAACATTTCGAATCGGACGATATGAGTTAATATAAGCCATTTAGGATTTGTTTTGGGTAGAAAATGACGTATTTAACCTTGAACATGTCATAAACTCTTGAAATACATCGATTTGAGTCAAACTCTGTCAAACGGGAGAGGTTTTGTGTATTAAATGACTTAAACGCTTTGAATCGGACGATATGAATCAATATAG
Source organism: Dysphania ambrosioides (assembly GCA_026401315.1). NCBI lineage: Eukaryota > Viridiplantae > Streptophyta > Magnoliopsida > Caryophyllales > Amaranthaceae > Dysphania > Dysphania ambrosioides. The sequence goes on along the minus strand of CM048668.1, from coordinate 8,839,221 downwards.
GTGATGTAAAATCCAAAATAGTCGATTTTTCATCTGAACCATTTTGGACTCCATTGGTAATAAGTGATGGGAATTCTGATTTTTCATCTAATGCTAATGGCTCCATAAAGGAGATCTTTTTTGCTAAATCCTTTGAGGAAAAATGGGGTGGTCCATTTTTGGTTGCATGGATCGTTGATTACTATGCAAGGGTATTCTAGTCTTTTCACCTTGGGAAACTAGAATAAGGCGTTGAAGGAATTTTGTGCAAAATAAATAAAAAAATATTTTCTTATTTTAATTAATTAATCTAGTTTCAAACTAGTTAATTAATTAAAGGTAGTTAGTTAGTTAGTTAAAGGAGTTGGGTAATAATTGGTTAAACAAAATCAGATTGGCGTGTGGATTTGATGGGTTTGTTGAGGTGGAATGGCATTTAAATGGGAAGATTTGTTGCTATTTTATGCATGGCATGATCAAGGGGCAATTAGGAATAATTAGGGACATTTTTTCCTTGGAGGTGATATGCTAAGTTGGAATTTGCGTGGAAATGGAAGTATGCTGACTAGATTTGGGTGTGGGACCATTAGGGGGATTTAGGGAGATTAAATTTCGTCCAATTAAGTGTTAATTGGAGAGATTTAGTTGCTAAATTAGGCATGGAGATAAGGGAAAGATATGGGTTGGAAAAATCAGATTTGATTCTTGCATGAATTAAGGAAAGATCTTGACTGATTTGATTCTTGCATGAGTTAAGGAAAGATTTGGACTTATTTTATTCCCTTTTAATAGATGGCATTTTTGGCGAGATTTATAGGTAGATTGAAGCCATAAATTAGGGGATTTGGGAAAGATTTATCTGATTTGATTTTAGCTTGATTTAAGGAAGGTATGATCAGATTTGCATATCTTAAGATATTCTTTTGAATATGGTCAAAAATGGGATGGAAATAAATCAGATTTTCTGATTTTCTTCTCAAAATCAATTAAGAGATTTGAATCCCTTAAATTAAGGGATTTAATTTAGTTAATTGATTTGTTCCTTAATGTTGGGCGTTTTTATGGCAAGGGGGTTGATTGAGCTGATTCTTTTGGACATAAATAAGGGAATGACATGGAATTATGGGAGGTTTTGGATGGGTTCTTGATTAGGTGCGTCCAAGGCATTAAAGGAGGGATACTTGCTGATTTTCCTAGTCTAAATGGCATGTTTAATGATGGGAAAGAAGACCTTGGTGCATGGAAGTTCTCCTTAAGTTATTAGCATGAATTAAGGATTAATTCCTTAAAACTCTCACACATTTTTGGATAGTTTATTTTTACCTTTTGGACAAATTTAAAAGGGGAGTTACTAGGGTTTTGTCCACTATAAATAGGAGATGTATGTTTGTGTATAGAATGAATGAATGAATGAAGTTTGAATCTTGATATCTTTACTTGCAATATCATGTATTGAGTTGCTTGTGTTTTTCCAAGTTTTACCTTGAAGAATTTGAGTGTGAAGTTGAGTGTTCCTTCCATCCAAATTTCAGTAAATCAATCCACAAGTTGAGTGTTCCTTGTTGAGAGATTTGCATCTAGTAAAGAAGTGAGTGTTCCTTCTTTACATATCCTAGGAGTATAGGTGAGTGTTCCCTATTTCCTAACCTTTCTTTTCTCTTCTACTATCTATCAAAATCTGTCCATTTTCATTTCTAAAATCCCACACAAACTTCTGTCCATTTTCTTGTTAAAACCACATCATTTCTTTTCCTTTTAAAAACCTAAACACATTAATCTTTTAGTCCATATTATCCACGAAATTACATACCTTTCCTAGCCTATTTTCGTGCATAATTCACACTTAAAGCCTATGCATTTCATCATATAAATCAAAACACAATTTCTGTCCAATTTGAGATCCATTTGTCCTAGTGAATTCTAGTGTTCTCTCACTAATTTTTACAGCAATAGGTCAAATAGATCCAATTTTGGGTAAAAAATGACGTATTTACCCTTGAACATGTAATAAACACTTGAAATACATTGATTTGAGTAAAACTCGGTCAAATGGGAGAGGTTTTTGGTATCGAATGGGAGAGGTTTTTGGTATAAAATGGCTTAAACAATCCATGAACAAATGTATATAGGCTAAATTGGTTTGTTAGAGCTAGTTATAGGTTAGTTTGATAAGAAATTTTAAAAATAGGCGAGGTAGAACCCTTTTCGGCCCCCTTTCCCTTGAAAATCACGAACATCGTCCCCAAAACTTAGTGAAATGGTTCAAAGGCTCGTTTTCAATGGATGAACACTTGCAACTAGGCTATATTTGTATGTTAGGGCAAGATATAGGTTATTTTGATAAGAAATTTGAAAAAATAGGCGAGGTAGAACCCTTTTTGGATCCCTTTCCTTTGAAAATCAAGAACATCGTCCCAAAACTTGGTGAAATGCTTCAAAGGCATGTTTTCAAAGGCTCGTTTTCAAAACATGAACACATGTAACTAGACTATATTGGTATGTTAGTTAAATTTATAGGTTATTTTAATAAGATCTTTGAAAATATAGGCGAGGTAGAACCCTTTCCGGCCCCCTTTCCCTTGAAAATCACGAACGTCGTCCTTAACTTAGTGAAATGCTTCCAAGGCTCATTTTTAATGCATAAACACTTGTAAATAGGCTATATTGGTATGTTATTTCAAGTTACAGCTTATTTTGATAAGAAATTTGAAAAATAGGGGAGGTAGAACCCTTTTCGGCCCCCTTTCCCTTGAAAAACACGAACATCATCCCAAAACTTAGTGAAATGCTTCTAAGGCTCGTTTTTAATGCATGAACACTTGTACCTAGTCTATATTGGTATTTTAGTGCAAGTTATAGATTATTTTGACAAGAAATGCAGAAAATAGGCGAGGAAGAACCCTTTTTGGCCTCCTTTCCCTTGAAAATCACGAAAATCGTCCCAAAACTTAGTGAAATGATTCTAAGGCTCGTTTTCAATGCATGAACACTTGTAACTAGGCTATATTTGTATGTTAGTGCAAGTTATAGGTTATTTTGATTAGGAATTTGAAAAAATAGGCGAGGTAGAACCCTTTTTGGCCCCCTTTCCTTTGAAAATCACGAACATCGTCCCCAAAACTTAGTGAAATGCTTCAAAGGCTTGTTTTCAATACATGAACACTTGTCACTAGGCTATATTGGTATGTTAGTTCAATTTATAGGTTATTTTAATAAGATCTTTGAAAAATAGGCGAGGTAGAACCCTTTCCGGCCCCCTTTCCCTTGAAAAACACGAACATCGTCCCAAAACTTAGAGAAATGCCTCTAAGGCTCGTTTTCAATGCATGAACTCATGTAACTAGGCTATATTGGTATGTTAGTGCAAGTTATAGGTTAGTTTGATAAGAAATTTCAAAAATAGGCGTGGTAGAACCCTTTTCGGCCCCCTTTCCCTTCAAAAACACGAACATCATCCCAAATCTTAGTGAAATGTTTCTAAGGCTCGTTTTTAATGCATGAACACTTGTACCTAGTCTATATTGGTATTTTAGTGCAAGTTATAGGTTATTTTGATAAGAAATGCAGAAAATAGGCGAGGAAGAACCCTTTTTGGCCGACTTTCCCTTGAAAATCACGAAAATCGTCCCCAAAACTTAGTGAAATGGTTCAAAGGCTCGTTTTCAAAGCATGAACACTTGTAACTAGGCTATATTTGTATGTTGGTGCAAGTTATAGGTTATTTTGATAAGTAATTTGAAAAAATAGGCGAGATAGAACCCTTTTTGGCCCCCTTTCCTTTGAAAATCACGAACATTGTCCCCAAAAGTTAGTGAAATGCTTCAAAGGCTCGTTTTCAATACATGAACACTTGTAAATAGGCTATATTGGTATGTTTGTTCAATTTATAGGTTATTTTAATAAGATATTTGAAAAATAGGCGAGGTAGAACCCTTTCCGGCCCCCTTTCCCTTGAAAAACACGAACATCGTCCCAAAACTTAGTGAAATGCCTCTAAGGCTCGTTTTCAATGCATGGACTCATGTAACTAGGCTATATTGGTTTGTTAGTGCAAGTTATAGGTTAGTTTGATAAAAATTTTAAAAATAGGCGAGGTAGAACCCTTTTCGGCCCCCTTCGGCCCCCTTTCCCTTGAAAAACACGAACATCGTCCCAAAACTTAGTGAAATGCTTCTAAGACTCGTTTTTAATGCATGAACACTTGTACCTAGTCTATATTGGTATTTTAGTGCAAGTTATAGGTTATTTTGATAAGGAATTTGAAAAAATAGGCGAGGTAGAACCCTTTTTGGCCCCCTTTCCTTTGAAAATCACGAACATCGTCCCCAAAACTTAGTGAAATGCTTCAAAGGCACGTTTTCAATACATGAACACTTGTAACTAGGCTATATTGGTATGTTAGTTCAATTTATAGTTTATTTTAATAAGATCTTTGAAAAATAGGCGAGGTAGAACCCTTTCCGGCCCCCTTTCCCTTGAAAAACACGAACATCGTCCCAAAACTTAGTGAAATGCTTCTAATGCTTGTTTTCAATCCATGAACAAATGTATATAGGCTATATTGGTTTGTTAGAGCTAGTTATAGGTTAGTTTGATAACAAATTTCAAAAATAGGAGAGGTAGAACCCTTTCGGGCCCCTTTCCCTTTAAAATCACGAACATCGTCCCCAAAACTTAGTGAAATGCTTCTAAGGCTTATTTTCTATGCATTAACACATTTGTATAGGCTATATTGGTTTGTTAGAGCTAGTTATAGGTTAGTTTGATAAGAAATTTCAAAAATAGGCGAGGTAGAACCCTTTTCGGCCCCCTTTCCCTTGAAAATCACGAACATCGTCCCCAAAACTTAGTGAAATGGTTCAAAGGCTCGTTTTCAATGGATGAACACTTGCAACTAGGCTATATTTGTATGTTAGGGCAAGATATAGGTTATTTTGATAAGAAATTTGAAAAAATAGGCGAGGTAGAACCCTTTTTGGATCCCTTTCCTTTGAAAATCAAGAACATCGTCCCAAAACTTGGTGAAATGCTTCAAAGGCATGTTTTCAAAGGCTCGTTTTCAAAACATGAACACATGTAACTAGACTATATTGGTATGTTAGTTAAATTTATAGGTTATTTTAATAAGATCTTTGAAAATATAGGCGAGGTAGAACCCTTTCCGGCCCCCTTTCCCTTGAAAATCACGAACGTCGTCCTTAACTTAGTGAAATGCTTCCAAGGCTCATTTTTAATGCATAAACACTTGTAAATAGGCTATATTGGTATGTTATTTCAAGTTACAGCTTATTTTGATAAGAAATTTGAAAAATAGGGGAGGTAGAACCCTTTTCGGCCCCCTTTCCCTTGAAAAACACGAACATCATCCCAAAACTTAGTGAAATGCTTCTAAGGCTCGTTTTTAATGCATGAACACTTGTACCTAGTCTATATTGGTATTTTAGTGCAAGTTATAGATTATTTTGACAAGAAATGCAGAAAATAGGCGAGGAAGAACCCTTTTTGGCCTCCTTTCCCTTGAAAATCACGAAAATCGTCCCAAAACTTAGTGAAATGATTCTAAGGCTCGTTTTCAATGCATGAACACTTGTAACTAGGCTATATTTGTATGTTAGTGCAAGTTATAGGTTATTTTGATTAGGAATTTGAAAAAATAGGCGAGGTAGAACCCTTTTTGGCCCCCTTTCCTTTGAAAATCACGAACATCGTCCCCAAAACTTAGTGAAATGCTTCAAAGGCTTGTTTTCAATACATGAACACTTGTCACTAGGCTATATTGGTATGTTAGTTCAATTTATAGGTTATTTTAATAAGATCTTTGAAAAATAGGCGAGGTAGAACCCTTTCCGGCCCCCTTTCCCTTGAAAAACACGAACATCGTCCCAAAACTTAGAGAAATGCCTCTAAGGCTCGTTTTCAATGCATGAACTCATGTAACTAGGCTATATTGGTATGTTAGTGCAAGTTATAGGTTAGTTTGATAAGAAATTTCAAAAATAGGCGTGGTAGAACCCTTTTCGGCCCCCTTTCCCTTCAAAAACACGAACATCATCCCAAATCTTAGTGAAATGTTTCTAAGGCTCGTTTTTAATGCATGAACACTTGTACCTAGTCTATATTGGTATTTTAGTGCAAGTTATAGGTTATTTTGATAAGAAATGCAGAAAATAGGCGAGGAAGAACCCTTTTTGGCCGACTTTCCCTTGAAAATCACGAAAATCGTCCCCAAAACTTAGTGAAATGGTTCAAAGGCTCGTTTTCAAAGCATGAACACTTGTAACTAGGCTATATTTGTATGTTGGTGCAAGTTATAGGTTATTTTGATAAGTAATTTGAAAAAATAGGCGAGATAGAACCCTTTTTGGCCCCCTTTCCTTTGAAAATCACGAACATTGTCCCCAAAAGTTAGTGAAATGCTTCAAAGGCTCGTTTTCAATACATGAACACTTGTAAATAGGCTATATTGGTATGTTTGTTCAATTTATAGGTTATTTTAATAAGATATTTGAAAAATAGGCGAGGTAGAACCCTTTCCGGCCCCCTTTCCCTTGAAAAACACGAACATCGTCCCAAAACTTAGTGAAATGCCTCTAAGGCTCGTTTTCAATGCATGGACTCATGTAACTAGGCTATATTGGTTTGTTAGTGCAAGTTATAGGTTAGTTTGATAAAAATTTTAAAAATAGGCGAGGTAGAACCCTTTTCGGCCCCCTTCGGCCCCCTTTCCCTTGAAAAACACGAACATCGTCCCAAAACTTAGTGAAATGCTTCTAAGACTCGTTTTTAATGCATGAACACTTGTACCTAGTCTATATTGGTATTTTAGTGCAAGTTATAGGTTATTTTGATAAGGAATTTGAAAAAATAGGCGAGGTAGAACCCTTTTTGGCCCCCTTTCCTTTGAAAATCACGAACATCGTCCCCAAAACTTAGTGAAATGCTTCAAAGGCACGTTTTCAATACATAAACACTTGTAACTAGGCTATATTGGTATGTTAGTTCAATTTATAGTTTATTTTAATAAGATCTTTGAAAAATAGGCGAGGTAGAACCCTTTCCGGCCCCCTTTCCCTTGAAAAACACGAACATCGTCCCAAAACTTAGTGAAATGCTTCTAATGCTTGTTTTCAATCCATGAACAAATGTATATAGGCTATATTGGTTTGTTAGAGCTAGTTATAGGTTAGTTTGATAACAAATTTCAAAAATAGGAGAGGTAGAACCCTTTCGGGCCCCTTTCCCTTTAAAATCACGAACATCGTCCCCAAAACTTAGTGAAATGCTTCTAAGGCTTATTTTCTATGCATTAACACATTTGTATAGGCTATATTGGTTTGTTAGAGCTAGTTATAGGTTAGTTTGATAAGAAATTTCAAAAATAGGCGAGGTAGAACCCTTTTCGGCCCCCTTTCCCTTGAAAATCACGAACATCGTCCCCAAAACTTAGTGAAATGGTTCAAAGGCTCGTTTTCAATGGATGAACACTTGCAACTAGGCTATATTTGTATGTTAGGGCAAGATATAGGTTATTTTGATAAGAAATTTGAAAAAATAGGCGAGGTAGAACCCTTTTTGGATCCCTTTCCTTTGAAAATCAAGAACATCGTCCCAAAACTTGGTGAAATGCTTCAAAGGCATGTTTTCAAAGGCTCGTTTTCAAAACATGAACACATGTAACTAGACTATATTGGTATGTTAGTTAAATTTATAGGTTATTTTAATAAGATCTTTGAAAATATAGGCGAGGTAGAACCCTTTCCGGCCCCCTTTCCCTTGAAAATCACGAACGTCGTCCTTAACTTAGTGAAATGCTTCCAAGGCTCATTTTTAATGCATAAACACTTGTAAATAGGCTATATTGGTATGTTATTTCAAGTTACAGCTTATTTTGATAAGAAATTTGAAAAATAGGGGAGGTAGAACCCTTTTCGGCCCCCTTTCCCTTGAAAAACACGAACATCATCCCAAAACTTAGTGAAATGCTTCTAAGGCTCGTTTTTAATGCATGAACACTTGTACCTAGTCTATATTGGTATTTTAGTGCAAGTTATAGATTATTTTGACAAGAAATGCAGAAAATAGGCGAGGAAGAACCCTTTTTGGCCTCCTTTCCCTTGAAAATCATGAAAATCGTCCCAAAACTTAGTGAAATGATTCTAAGTCTCGTTTTCAAAGCATAAACACTTGTAACTAGGCTATATTTGTATATTAGTGCAAGTTATAGGTTATTTTGATAAGGAATTTGAGAAAATAGGGCAGGTAGAACCCTTTTTGGCCCCCTTTCCTTTGAAAATCACGAACATCTTCCCCAAAACTTAGTGAAATGCTTCAAAGGCTCGTTTTCAATACATGAACACTTGTAACTAGGCTATATTGGTAGGTTAGTTCTATTTATAGGTTATTTTAATAAGCTCTTTGAAAAATAGGCGAGGTAAAACCCTTTCCGGCCCCCTTTCCCTTGAAAAACACGAACATCGTCCCAAAACTTAGTAAAATGCCTCTAAGGCTCGTTTTCAATGCATGAACTCATGTAACTAGGCTATATTGGTATGTTAGTGCAAGTTATAGGTTAGTTTGAGATGAAATTTCAAAAATAGGCGAGGTAGAACCTTTTCTGGCCCCTTTCCCTTCAAAAACACGAACATCATCCCAAATCTTAGTGAAATGTTTCTAAGGCTCGTTTTTAATGCATGAACACTTGTACCTAGTCTATATTGGTATTTTAGTGCAAGTTATAGGTTATTTTGATAAGAAATGCAGAAAATAGGCGAGGAAGAACCCTTTTTGGCCGACTTTCCCTTGAAAATCACGAAAATCGTCCCCAAAACTTAGTGAAATGGTTCAAAGGCTCGTTTTCAAAGCATGAACACTTGTAACTAGGCTATATTTGTATGTTGGTGCAAGTTATAGGTTATTTTGATAAGTAATTTGAAAAAATAGGCGAGATAGAACCCTTTTTGGCCCCCTTTCCTTTGAAAATCACGAACATTGTCCCCAAAAGTTAGTGAAATGCTTCAAAGGCTCGTTTTCAATACATGAACACTTGTAAATAGGCTATATTGGTATGTTTGTTCAATTTATAGGTTATTTTAATAAGATATTTGAAAAATAGGCGAGGTAGAACCCTTTCCGGCCCCCTTTCCCTTGAAAAACACGAACATCGTCCCAAAACTTAGTGAAATGCCTCTAAGGCTCGTTTTCAATGCATGGACTCATGTAACTAGGCTATATTGGTTTGTTAGTGCAAGTTATAGGTTAGTTTGATAAAAATTTTAAAAATAGGCGAGGTAGAACCCTTTTCGGCCCCCTTCGGCCCCCTTTCCCTTGAAAAACACGAACATCGTCCCAAAACTTAGTGAAATGCTTCTAAGACTCGTTTTTAATGCATGAACACTTGTACCTAGTCTATATTGGTATTTTAGTGCAAGTTATAGGTTATTTTGATAAGGAATTTGAAAAAATAGGCGAGGTAGAACCCTTTTTGGCCCCCTTTCCTTTGAAAATCACGAACATCGTCCCCAAAACTTAGTGAAATGCTTCAAAGGCACGTTTTCAATACATAAACACTTGTAACTAGGCTATATTGGTATGTTAGTTCAATTTATAGTTTATTTTAATAAGATCTTTGAAAAATAGGCGAGGTAGAACCCTTTCCGGCCCCCTTTCCCTTGAAAAACACGAACATCGTCCCAAAACTTAGTGAAATGCTTCTAATGCTTGTTTTCAATCCATGAAAAAATGTATATAGGCTATATTGGTTTGTTAGAGCTAGTTATAGGTTAGTTTGATAACAAATTTCAAAAATAGGAGAGGTAGAACCCTTTCGGGCCCCTTTCCCTTTAAAATCACGAACATCGTCCCCAAAACTTAGTGAAATGCTTCTAAGGCTTATTTTCTATGCATTAACACATTTGTATAGGCTATATTGGTTTGTTAGAGCTAGTTATAGGTTAGTTTGATAAGAAATTTCAAAAATAGGCGAGGTAGAACCCTTTTCGGCCCCCTTTCCCTTGAAAATCACGAACATCGTCCCCAAAACTTAGTGAAATGGTTCAAAGGCTCGTTTTCAATGGATGAACACTTGCAACTAGGCTATATTTGTATGTTAGGGCAAGATATAGGTTATTTTGATAAGAAATTTGAAAAAATAGGCGAGGTAGAACCCTTTTTGGATCCCTTTCCTTTGAAAATCAAGAACATCGTCCCAAAACTTGGTGAAATGCTTCAAAGGCTCATTTTCAATGCATGAACACTTGTAACTAGGCTATATTTGTATGTTGGTGCAAGTTATAGGTTATTTTGATTAGGAATTTGAAAAAATAGGCGAGGTAGAACCCTTTTTGGCCCCCTTTCCTTTGAAAATCACGAACATCGTCCCCAAAACTTAGTGAAATGCTTCAAAGGCACGTTTTCAATACATGAACACTTGTAACTAGGCTATATTGGTATGTTAGTTCAATTTATAGTTTATTTTAATAAGATCTTTGAAAAATAGGCGAGGTAGAACCCTTTCCGGCCCCCTTTCCCTTGAAAAACACGAACATCGTCCCAAAACTTAGTGAAATGCTTCAAATGCTTGTTTTCAATCCATGAACAAATGTATATAGGCTATATTGGTTTGTTAGAGCTAGTTATAGGTTAGTTTGATAAGAAATTTCAAAAATAGGCGAGGTAGAACCCTTTTCGGCCCCCTTTCCCTTGAAAATCACGAACATCGTCCCCAAAACTTAGTGAAATGGTTCAAAGGCTCGTTTTTAATGGATGAACACTTGCAACTACGCTATATTTGTATGTTAGGGCAAGATATCGGTTATTTTGATAAGAAATTTGAAAAAATAGGCGAGGTAGAACCCTTTTTGGATCCCTTTCCTTTGAAAATCAAGAACATCGTCCCAAAACTTGGTGAAATGCTTCAAAGGCTCGTTTTCAAAACATGAACACATGTAACTAGACTATATTGGTATGTTAGTTAAATTTATAGGTTATTTTAATAAGATCTTTGAAAAATAGGCGAGGTAGAACCCTTTCCGGCCCCCTTTCCCTTGAAAATCACGAACGTCGTCCCTAAACTTAGTGAAATGCTTCCAAGGCTTTTTTTTAATGCATAAACACTTGTAACTAGGCTATATTGGTATGTTATTTCAAGTTACAACTTATTTTGATAAGAAATTTGAAAAATAGGGGAGGTAGAACCCTTTTCGGCTCCCTTTCCCTTGAAAAACACGAACATCGTCCCAAAACTTAGTGAAATGCTTCTAAGGCTCGTTTTTAATGCATGAACACTTGTACCTAGTCTATATTGGTATTTTAGTGCAAGTTATAGGTTATTTTGATAAGGAATTTGAGAAAATAGGGAAGGTAGAACCCTTTTTGGCCCCCTTTCCTTTGAAAATCACGAACATCTTCCCCAAAACTTAGTGAAATGCTTCAAAGGCTCGTTTTCAATACATGAACACTTGTAACTAGGCTATATTGGTAGGTTAGTTCTATTTATAGGTTATTTTAATAAGCTCTTTGAAAAATAGGTGAGGTAAAACCCTTTCCGGCCCCCTTTCTCTTGAAAAACACGAACATCGTCCCAAAACTTAGTAAAATGCCTCTAAGGCTCGTTTTCAATGCATGAACTCATGTAACTAGGCTATATTGGTATGTTAGTGCAAGTTATAGGTTAGTTTGAGATGAAATTTCAAAAATAGGCGAGGTAGAACCTTTTCTGGCCCCTTTCCCTTCAAAATAACGAACATCGTCCCCAAAACTTAGTGAAATGCTTCTAGGGCTTGTTTTCAATGCATGAACACATGTATATAGGCTATATTGGTTTTTTAGATCTAGTTATAGGTTAGTTTGATAAGAAATTTTTAAAATAGGCGAGGTAGAACCCTTTCTGGCCCCTTTCCCTTCAAAATCACGAACATCGTCCCTAAAACTTAGTGAAATGCTTCTAAGGCTCGTTCCCAATGCATGAACACATGTAAATAGGCTATATTGGTATGTTAGATCTAGTTATAGGTTAGTTTGATTAGAAGTTTTAAAAATAGGCGAGGTAGAACCCTTTTTGGCCCCCTTTCCCTTGAAAATCATGAAAATCGACCCAAAACTTAGTGAAATGATTCTAAGTCTCGTTTTCAAAGCATAAACACTTGTAACTAGGCTATATTTGTATATTAGTGCAAGTTATAGGTTATTTTGATAAGAAATATGAAAAAATAGGCGAGGTAGAACCCTTTTTGGGCCCCTTTCCTCTGAAAATCACGAAAATCGTCCCCAAAACTTGGTGAAATGCTTCAAAGGCTCGTTTTTAATACATGAACACTTGTAACTAGACTATATTGGTATTTTAGTTAAATTTATAGGTTATTTTAATAAGATCTTTGAAAAATAGGCGAGGTAGAACCCTTTCCGGCCCCCTTTCCCTTGAAAATCAGGAACGTCGTCCCTAAACTTAGTGAAATGCTTCCAAGAATCATTTTTAATGCTTAAACACTTGTAACTAGGCTATATCGGTATGTTATTTCAAGTTACAGCTTATTTTGATAAGAAATTTGAAAAATAGGGGAAGTAGAACCCTTTTCGGCCCCCTTTCCCTTGAAATACACGAACATCATCCCAAAACTTAGTGAAATGCTTCTAAGGCTCGTTTTTAATGCATGAACACTTGTAACTAGGCTATATTTGTATGTTAGTGCAAGTTATAGGTTATTTTAATTAGGAATGTGAAAAAATAGGCGAGGTAGAACCCTTTTTGGCCCCCTTTCCTTTGAAAATCACGAACATCGTCCCCAAAACTTAGTAAAATGCATCAAAGGCTCGTTTTCAAAACATGAACACATGTAACTAGACTATATTCGTATGTTAGTTAAATTTATAGGTTATTTTAATAAGATCTTTGAAAAATAGGCGAGGTAGAACCCTTTCCGGCCCCCTTTCCCTTGAAAATCACGAACGTCGTCCTTAACTTAGTGAAATGCTTCCAAGGCTCATTTTTAATGCATAAACACTTGTAAATAGGCTATATTGGTATGTTATTTCAAGTTACAGCTTATTTTGATAAGAAATTTGAAAAATAGGGGAGGTAGAACCCTTTTCGGCCCCCTTTCCCTTGAAAAACACGAACATCATCCCAAAACTTAGTGAAATGCTTCTAAGGCTCGTTTTTAATGCATGAACACTTGTACCTAGTCTATATTGGTATTTTAGTGCAAGTTATAGATTATTTTGACAAGAAATGCAGAAAATAGGCGAGGAAGAACCCTTTTTGGCCTCCTTTCCCTTGAAAATCACGAAAATCGTCCCAAAACTTAGTGAAATGATTCTAAGGCTCGTTTTCAATGCATGAACACTTGTAACTAGGCTATATTTGTATGTTAGTGCAAGTTATAGGTTATTTTGATTAGGAATTTGAAAAAATAGGCGAGGTAGAACCCTTTTTGGCCCCCTTTCCTTTGAAAATCACGAACATCGTCCCCAAAACTTAGTGAAATGCTTCAAAGGCACGTTTTCAATACATGAACACTTGTAACTAGGCTATATTGGTATGTTAGTTCAATTTATAGTTTATTTTAATAAGATCTTTGAAAAATAGGCGAGGTAGAACCCTTTCCGGCCCCCTTTCCCTTGAAAAACACGAACATCGTCCCAAAACTTAGTGAAATGCTTCAAATGCTTGTTTTCAATCCATGAACAAATGTATATAGGCTATATTGGTTTGTTAGAGCTAGTTATAGGTTAGTTTGATAAGAAATTTCAAAAATAGGCGAGGTAGAACCCTTTTCGGCCCCCTTTCCCTTGAAAATCACGAACATCGTCCCCAAAACTTAGTGAAATGGTTCAAAGGCTCGTTTTTAATGGATGAACACTTGCAACTACGCTATATTTGTATGTTAGGGCAAGATATCGGTTATTTTGATAAGAAATTTGAAAAAATAGGCGAGGTAGAACCCTTTTTGGATCCCTTTCCTTTGAAAATCAAGAACATCGTCCCAAAACTTGGTGAAATGCTTCAAAGGCTCGTTTTCAAAACATGAACACATGTAACTAGACTATATTTGTATGTTAGTTAAATTTATAGGTTATTTTAATAAGATCTTTGAAAAATAGGCGAGGTAGAACCCTTTCCGGCCCCCTTTCCCTTGAAAATCACGAACGTCGTCCCTAAACTTAGTGAAATGCTTCCAAGGCTTTTTTTTAATGCATAAACACTTGTAACTAGGCTATATTGGTATGTTATTTCAAGTTACAACTTATTTTGATAAGAAATTTGAAAAATAGGGGAGGTAGAACCCTTTTCGGCTCCCTTTCCCTTGAAAAACACGAACATCGTCCCAAAACTTAGTGAAATGCTTCTAAGGCTCGTTTTTAATGCATGAACACTTGTACCTAGTCTATATTGGTATTTTAGTGCAAGTTATAGGTTATTTTGATAAGGAATTTGAGAAAATAGGGAAGGTAGAACCCTTTTTGGCCCCCTTTCCTTTGAAAATCACGAACATCTTCCCCAAAACTTAGTGAAATGCTTCAAAGGCTCGTTTTCAATACATGAACACTTGTAACTAGGCTATATTGGTAGGTTAGTTCTATTTATAGGTTATTTTAATAAGCTCTTTGAAAAATAGGTGAGGTAAAACCCTTTCCGGCCCCCTTTCTCTTGAAAAACACGAACATCGTCCCAAAACTTAGTAAAATGCCTCTAAGGCTCGTTTTCAATGCATGAACTCATGTAACTAGGCTATATTGGTATGTTAGTGCAAGTTATAGGTTAGTTTGAGATGAAATTTCAAAAATAGGCGAGGTAGAACCTTTTCTGGCCCCTTTCCCTTCAAAATAACGAACATCGTCCCCAAAACTTAGTGAAATGCTTCTAGGGCTTGTTTTCAATGCATGAACACATGTAAATAGGCTATATTGGTTTTTTAGATCTAGTTATAGGTTAGTTTGATAAGAAATTTTTAAAATAGGCGAGGTAGAACCCTTTCTGGCCCCTTTCCCTTCAAAATCACGAACATCGTCCCTAAAACTTAGTGAAATGCTTCTAAGGCTCGTTCCCAATGCATGAACACATGTAAATAGGCTATATTGGTATGTTAGATCTAGTTATAGGTTAGTTTGATTAGAAGTTTTAAAAATAGGCGAGGTAGAACCCTTTTTGGCCCCCTTTCCCTTGAAAATCATGAAAATCGTCCCAAAACTTAGTGAAATGATTCTAAGTCTCGTTTTCAAAGCATAAACACTTGTAACTAGGCTATATTTGTATATTAGTGCAAGTTATAGGTTATTTTGATAAGGAATTTGAGAAAATAGGGAAGGTAGAACCCTTTTTGGCCCCCTTTCCTTTGAAAATCACGAACATCTTCCCCAAAACTTAGTGAAATGCTTCAAAGGCTCGTTTTCAATACATGAACACTTGTAACTAGGCTATATTGGTAGGTTAGTTCTATTTATAGGTTATTTTAATAAGCTCTTTGAAAAATAGGCGAGGTAAAACCCTTTCCGGCCCCCTTTCCCTTGAAAAACACGAACATCGTCCCAAAACTTAGTAAAATGCCTCTAAGGCTCGTTTTCAATGCATGAACTCATGTAACTAGGCTATATTGGTATGTTAGTGCAAGTTATAGGTTAGTTTGAGATGAAATTTCAAAAATAGGCGAGGTAGAACCTTTTCTGGCCCCTTTCCCTTCAAAAACACGAACATCATCCCAAATCTTAGTGAAATGTTTCTAAGGCTCGTTTTTAATGCATGAACACTTGTACCTAGTCTATATTGGTATTTTAGTGCAAGTTATAGGTTATTTTGATAAGAAATGCAGAAAATAGGCGAGGAAGAACCCTTTTTGGCCGACTTTCCCTTGAAAATCACGAAAATCGTCCCCAAAACTTAGTGAAATGGTTCAAAGGCTCGTTTTCAAAGCATGAACACTTGTAACTAGGCTATATTTGTATGTTGGTGCAAGTTATAGGTTATTTTGATAAGTAATTTGAAAAAATAGGCGAGATAGAACCCTTTTTGGCCCCCTTTCCTTTGAAAATCACGAACATTGTCCCCAAAAGTTAGTGAAATGCTTCAAAGGCTCGTTTTCAATACATGAACACTTGTAAATAGGCTATATTGGTATGTTTGTTCAATTTATAGGTTATTTTAATAAGATATTTGAAAAATAGGCGAGGTAGAACCCTTTCCGGCCCCCTTTCCCTTGAAAAACACGAACATCGTCCCAAAACTTAGTGAAATGCCTCTAAGGCTCGTTTTCAATGCATGGACTCATGTAACTAGGCTATATTGGTTTGTTAGTGCAAGTTATAGGTTAGTTTGATAAAAATTTTAAAAATAGGCGAGGTAGAACCCTTTTCGGCCCCCTTCGGCCCCCTTTCCCTTGAAAAACACGAACATCGTCCCAAAACTTAGTGAAATGCTTCTAAGACTCGTTTTTAATGCATGAACACTTGTACCTAGTCTATATTGGTATTTTAGTGCAAGTTATAGGTTATTTTGATAAGGAATTTGAAAAAATAGGCGAGGTAGAACCCTTTTTGGCCCCCTTTCCTTTGAAAATCACGAACATCGTCCCCAAAACTTAGTGAAATGGTTCAAAGGCACGTTTTCAATACATGAACACTTGTAACTAGGCTATATTGGTATGTTAGTTCAATTTATAGTTTATTTTAATAAGATCTTTAAAAAATAGGCGAGGTAGAACCCTTTCCGGCCCCCTTTCCCTTGAAAAACACGAACATCGTCCCAAAACTTAGTGAAATGCTTCTAATGCTTGTTTTCAATCCATGAACAAATGTATATAGGCTATATTGGTTTGTTAGAGCTAGTTATAGGTTAGTTTGATAAGAAATTTCAAAAATAGGAGAGGTAGAACCCTTTCGGGCCCCTTTCCCTTTAAAATCACGAACATCGTCCCCAAAACTTAGTGAAATGCTTCTAAGGCTTATTTTCTATGCATTAACACATTTGTATAGGCTATATTGGTTTGTTAGAGCTAGTTATAGGTTAGTTTGATAAGAAATTTCAAAAATAGGCGAGGTAGAACCCTTTTCTGCCCCCTTTCCCTTGAAAATCACGAACATCGTCCCCAAAACTTAGTGAAATGGTTCAAAGGCTCGTTTTCAATGGATGAACACTTGCAATAGGGTATATTTGTATGTTAGTGCAAGTTATAGGTTATTTTGATAAGAAATTTGAAAAAACAGGCGAGGTAGAACCCTTTTTGGCCCCCTTTCCCTTGAAAATCACGAACAACGTCCCCAAAACTTAGTGAAATGGTTCAAAGGCTCGTTTTCAATGCATGAACACTTGTAACTAGGCTATATTTGTATGTTAGTGCAAGTTATAGGTTATTTTGATAAGAAATTTGAAAAAATAGGCGAGGTAGAACCCTTTTTGGCCCCCTTTCCTTTGAAAATCACGAACATCGTCCCCAAAACTTAGTGAAATGCTTCAAAGGCACGTTTTCAATACATGAACACTTGTAACTAGGCTATATTGGTATGTTAGTTCAATTTATAGTTTATTTTAATAAGATCTTTGAAAAATAGGCGAGGTAGAACCCTTTCCGGCCCCCTTTCCCTTGAAAAACACGAACATCGTCCCAAAACTTAGTGAAATGCTTCAAATGCTTGTTTTCAATCCATGAACAAATGTATATAGGCTATATTGGTTTGTTAGAGCTAGTTATAGGTTAGTTTGATAAGAAATTTTAAAATTAGGCGAGGTAGAACCCTTTTCGGCCCCCTTTCCCTTGAAAATCACGAACATCGTCCCCAAAACTTAGTGAAATGGTTCAAAGGCTCGTTTTTAATGGATGAACACTTGCAACTACGCTATATTTGTATGTTAGGGCAAGATATCGGTTATTTTGATAAGAAATTTGAAAAAATAGGCGAGGTAGAACCCTTTTTGGATCCCTTTCCTTTGAAAATCAAGAACATCGTCCCAAAACTTGGTTAAATGCTTCAAAGGCTCGTTTTCAAAACATGAACACATGTAACTAGACTATATTGGTATGTTAGTTAAATTTATAGGTTATTTTAATAAGATCTTTGAAAAATAGGCGAGGTAGAACCCTCTCCGGCCCCCTTTCCCTTGAAAATCACGAACGTCGTCCCTAAACTTAGTGAAATGCTTCCAAGGCTTTTTTTTAATGCATAAACACTTGTAACTAGGCTATATTGGTATGTTATTTCAAGTTACAACTTATTTTGATAAGAAATTTGAAAAATAGGGGAGGTAGAACCCTTTTCGGCTCCCTTTCCCTTGAAAAACACGAACATCGTCCCAAAACTTAGTGAAATGCTTCTAAGGCTCGTTTTTAATGCATGAACACTTGTACCTAGTCTATATTGGTATTTTAGTGCAAGTTATAGGTTATTTTGATAAGGAATTTGAGAAAATAGGGGAGGTAGAACCCTTTTTGGCCCCCTTTCCTTTGAAAATCACGAACATCGTCCCCAAAACTTAGTGAAATGCTTCAAAGGCTCGTTTTCAATACATGAACACTTGTAACTAGGCTATATTGGTAGGTTAGTTCTATTTATAGGTTATTTTAATAAGCTCTTTGAAAAATAGGCGAGGTAAAACCCTTTCCGGCCCCCTTTCCCTTGAAAAACACGAACATCGTCCCAAAACTTAGTAAAATGCCTCTAAGGCTCGTTTTCAATGCATGAACTCATGTAACTAGGCTATATTGGTATGTTAGTGCAAGTTATAGGTTAGTTTGAGATGAAATTTCAAAAATAGGCGAGGTAGAACCTTTTCTGGCCCCTTTCCCTTCAAAATAACGAACATCGTCCCCAAAACTTAGTGAAATGCATCTAGGGCTTGTTTTCAATGCATGAACACATGTATATAGGCTATATTGGTTTTTTAGATCTAGTTATAGGTTAGTTTGATAAGAAATTTTTAAAATAGGCGAGGTAGAACCCTTTCTGGCCCCTTTCCCTTCAAAATCACGAACATCGTCCCCAAAACTTAGTGAAATGCTTCTAAGGCTCGTTCCCAATGCATGAACACATGTAAATAGGCTATATTGGTATGTTAGATCTAGTTATAGGTTAGTTTGATTAGAAGTTTTAAAAATAGGCGAGGTAGAACCCTTTTTGGCCCCCTTTCCCTTGAAAATCATGAAAATCGTCCCAAAACTTAGTGAAATGATTCTAAGTCTCGTTTTCAAAGCATAAACACTTGTAACTAGGCTATATTTGTATATTAGTGCAAGTTATAGGTTATTTTGATAAGAAATTTGAAAAAATAGGCGAGGTAGAACCCTTTTTGGGTCCCTTTCCTCTGAAAATCACTAAAATCGTCCCCAAAACTTGGTGAAATGCTTCAAAGGCTCGTTTTTAATACATGAACACTTGTAACTAGACTATATTGGTATTTTAGTTAAATTTATAGGTTATTTTAATAAGATCTTTGAAAAATAGGCGAGGTAGAACCCTTTCCGGCCCCCTTTCACTTGAAAATCAGGAACGTCGTCCCTAAACTTAGTGAAATGCTTCCAAGAATCATTTTTAATGCTTAAACACTTGTAACTAGGCTATATCGGTATGTTATTTCAAGTTACAGCTTATTTTGATAAGAAATTTGAAAAATAGGGGAAGTAGAACCCTTTTCGGCCCCCTTTCCCTTGAAATACACGAACATCATCCCAAAACTTAGTGAAATGCTTCTAAGGCTCGTTTTTAATGCATGAACACTTGTAACTAGGCTATATTTGTATGTTAGTGCAAGTTATAGGTTATTTTAATTAGGAATGTGAAAAAATAGGCGAGGTAGAACCCTTTTTGGCCCCCTTTCCTTTGAAAATCACGAACATCGTCCCCAAAACTTAGTAAAATGCATCAAAGGCTCGTTTTCAATACATGAACAC
The DNA here is from genome assembly GCA_026401315.1 of Dysphania ambrosioides. NCBI lineage: Eukaryota > Viridiplantae > Streptophyta > Magnoliopsida > Caryophyllales > Amaranthaceae > Dysphania > Dysphania ambrosioides. Next base: position 8,819,371 of record CM048668.1, on the reverse strand, counting down.
TTGTAACTAGGCTATATTGGTATGTTAGTTAAATTTATAGGTTGTTTTAATAAAATCTTTGAAAAATAGGCAAGGTAGAATCCTTTCCGGCCCTCTTTCCCTTGAAAATTACGAACATCGTCCCAAAACTTAGTGAAATGCCTCTAAGGCTCGTTTTCAATGCATGAACTCATGTAACTAGGCTATATTGGTATGTTAGTGCAATTTATAGGTTAGTTTGATAAGAAATTTCAAAAATAGGCGAGGTAGAACCCTTTTCGGCCCCCTTTCCCTTGAAAAACACGAACATTATCCAAAAACTTAGTGAAATGCTTCTAAGGTTCGTTTTTAATGCATGAACACTTGTACCTAGTCTATATTGGTATTTTAGTGCAAGTTATACGTTATTTTGATAAGGAATTTGAAAAAATAGGAGAGGTAGAACCCTTTTTGGCCCTCTTTCCTTTGAAAATCACGAACATTGTCCCCAAAACTTAGTGAAATGCATCAAAGGCTCGTTTTCAATACTTGAAAACATGTAACTAGGCTATCCGGCCCCCTTTCCCTTGAAAATCAGGAACGTCGTCCCTAAACTTAGTGAAATGCTCCCAAGGCTCATTTTTAATGCATAAATACATGTAACTAGGCTATATTGGTATGTTATTTCAAGTTAAAGCTTATTTTGATAAGAAATTTCAAAAATAGGCGAGGTACAACCCTTTTCGGCCCCCTTTCCCTTGAAAAACACGAACATCATCCTAAAACTTAGTAAAATGCTTCTAAGGCTCGTTTTTAATGCATGAAGACTTGTACCTAGTCTATATTGGTATGTTAGAGCTAGTTATAGGTTAGTTTGATAAGAAATGCAGAAAATAGGCGAGGAAGAACCCTTTTTGGCCGCCTTTCCCTTGAAAATCACGAAAATCGTCCCAAAACTTAGTGAAATGATTCTAAGGCTCGTTTTCAATGCATGAACACTTGTAAATAGCCTATATTTGTATGTTAGTGCAAGTTATAGGTTATTTTGATAAGAAATTTGAAAAAATAGGCGAGGTAGAACCCTTTTTGGCCCCCTTTCCTTTGAAAATCAAGAACATCATCCCCAAAACTTAGTGAAATGCTTCAAAGGCTCATTTTCAATGCATGAACACTTGTAACTAGGCTATATTTGTATGTTGGTGCAAGTTATAGGTTATTTTTATAAGGAATTTAAAAAAATAGGCGAGGTAAAACCCTTTTTGGCCCCCTTTCCTTTAAAAATCACGAACATTGTCCCCAAAACTTAGTGAAATGCATCAAAGGCTCATTTTCAATACATAAAAACATGTAACTAGGCTATCCGGCCCCCTTTCCCTTGAAAATCAGGAACGTCGTTCCTAAACTTAGTGCAATGCTCCCAAGGCTCATTTTTAATGCATAAACACATGTAACTAGGCTATATTGGTATGTTATTTCAAGTTACAACTTATTTTGATAACAAATTTCAAAAATAGGCGAGGTACAACCCTTTTCGGCCCCCTTTCCCTTGAAAAACACGAACATCATCCTAAAACTTAGTGAAATGCTTCTAAGGCTCGTTTTTAATGCATGAAGACTTGTACCTAGTCTATATTGGTATGCTAGTGCAAGTCATAGGTTATTTTGATAAGAAATTTTAAAAATAGGCGAGGTAGAACCCTTTCTGGCCCCCTTTTCCTTGAAAATCACTAACATCGTCCCAAAACATAGTGAAATTCTTCTAAGGCCCATGTCCAATGCATGAACACTTGTAACTAGGCTATATTGGTATGTTAGTGCAAGTTATAGGTTAGTTTGATAAGAAATTTGAAAAATAGGCGAGGTAAAACCCTTTTCGGCCCCCTTTCCCTTGAAAATCACGAACATCGTCCCAAAACATAGAGAAATGCTTTTAAAGCTCATTTTCAATGCATGAACACTTATAACTCGGCTATATTGGTATGTTAGTGCAAGTTAGAGGTTAGTTTGATAAGATATTTGAAACATAGGCGAGGTAGACCCCTTTTCGGCCGTCTTTCCCATGAAAATCAAGAACATCATCCCAAAACTTAGTGAAATGCTTCTTAGGCTCATTTACAATGCATGAACACTTGTAACTAGGATATATTAGTATGTTAGTCGAAGTTATAGGTTAGTTTGCTAAGATTTTTTGAAAAATAGGCGAGGTAGACCCCTTTTTGGTTCCATTTCCCTAGAAAATCACGATCATCATCCCAAAACTTAGTGAAATGCTTCTAAGGCTTGTTTTCAATGCATGAACACTTGTAACTAGGATATACGGGTATTTTAGTGCAAGTTATAGGTTAGTTTGATAGGAAATGTACAAAATAGGCGAGGTAGAACCCTTTTCGGCCCCCTTTCCCTTGAAATTCACTAACATCGTCCCAAAACATAGTGAAATACTTCTAAGGATCGTTTTCAATGCATGAACTTTTGTAACTAGGCTGTATTGGTATGCTAGTGCAAGTCATAGGTTATTTTCATAAGAAATTTTAAAAATAGGCGACGTAGAACCCTTTCCGGCCCCCTTTCCCTTGAAAATCACTAACATTGTCCCAAAACATAGTGAAATGCTTATAAGGCCCGTGTCCAATGCATGAACACTTGTAACAGGGAAAGATTGGTATGCTAGTGCAAGTCATAGGTTATTTTGATAAGAAATTTTAAAAATAGGCGAGGTAGAACCCTTTCCGGCCCCCTTTCCCTTGAAAATCACTAACATCGTCCCAAAACATAGTGAAATCCTTCTAAGGATAGTTTTCAATGCAAGAACACTTGTAACATGGAAATATTGGTATGCTAGTGAAAGTCATAGGTTATTTTGATAAGAAATTTTAAAAATAGGCGAGGTTGAACCCTTTCTGGACCCCTTTCCCTTGAAAATCACTAACATCGTCCCAAAACATAGTAAAATGCTTCTAAGGCCCGTGTCCAATGCATGAACACTTGTAACTAGGCTATATTGGTATGTTAGTGAAAGTTATAGGTTAGTTTGATAAGAAATTTGAAAAATAGGCGAGGTAAAACCCTTTTGGCCCCCTTACCTTTGAAAATCACGAACATCGTCCCAAAACATAGAGAAATGCTTTTAAACCTCATTTTCAATGCATGAACAATTGTAACTAGGCTATATTGGTATGTTAGTGCAAGTTATAGGTTAGTTTGATAAGATATTTGAAAAATTGGCGAGGTAGACCCCTTTTCGGCCCTCTTTCCCATGAAAATCACGAACATCATCCCAAAACTTAGTGAAATGCTTCTTAGGCTCGTTTACAATGCATGAACACTTGTAACTAGGCTATATTGGTATGTTAGTCGAAGTTATAGGTTAGTTTGATAGGATTTTTTAAAAATAGGCGAGGTAGACCCCTTTTCGGTTCCCTTTCCCTAGAAAATCACGATCATCATACAAAAACTTAGTGAAATGCTTCTAATGCTTGTTTTCAATGCATGAACACTTGTAAGTAGGCTATATGGGTATGTTAGTGCAAGTTATAGGTTAGTTTGATAGGAAATGTAGAAAATAGGCGAGGTAGAACCTTTTCGGCCCCCTTTCCCTTGAAAATCACTAACATCGTCCCAAAACATAGTGAAATACTTCTAAGGATCGTTTTCAATGCAAGAACACTTGTAACTTGGAAATATTGGTATGCTAGTGGAAGTCATAGGTTATTTTGATAAGAAATTTTAAAAATAGGCGAGGTAGAACCCTTTCCGGCCCCCTTTCCCTTGAAAATCACTAACATCGTCCCAAAACATAGTGAAATGCTTCTAAGGCCCGTGTCCAATGCATGAACACTTGTAACTAGGCTATATTGGTATGTTATTTAAAGTTATAGGTTAGTTTGATAAGAAATTTTAAAAATAGGCGAGGTAAAACCCTTTTCGGCCCCCTTTCCCTTGAAAATCACGAACACCGTCCCAAAACATAGAGAAATGCTTTTAAAGCTCATTTTCAGTGCATGAACACTTGTAACTAGGCTATATTGGTATGTTAGTGCAAGTTAGAGGTTAGTTTGATAAGATATTTGAAAAATAGGCGAGGTAGACCCCTTTTCGGCCCTCTTTCCCATGAAAATCACGAACATCATCCCAAAACTTAGTGAAATGCTTCTTAGGCTCGTTTACAATGCATGAACACTTGTAACTAGGCTATATTGGTATGTTAGTTGAAGTTATAGGTTAGTTTTATAAGATTTTTGAAAAATAGGCGAGGTAGACCCCTTTTCGATTCCCTTTCCCTAGAAAATCACGATCATCATCCCAAAACTTAGTGAAATGCTTCTAAGGCTTGTTTTCAATGTAAGAACACTTGTAACTAGGCTATATGGGTACGTTAGTGCAAGTTATAGGTTAGTTTGATCAGAAAATTGAAAAATAGGCAAGGTGGAACCCTTTTCTGCCCCTTTTCCCTTGAAAATCACGACTATCGTCCTAAAACTTAGTGAAATGCTTCTAAGACTCGTTTTCAATGCATGAACACTCGTAAGAACGCTATATTGGCATGTTAGTGCAAGTTATAGGTTAGTTTGATAAAAAATTTGAAAAATAAGTGAGGTAGTACCCTTTTCGACCCCCTTTCCCGTCAAAATCACGAACATCGTCCCAAAACTTAGTGAAATGCTTTTAAAGCTCGTTTTCAACGCATGAACACTTGTAACTAGGCTATATGGGTATGTTAGTGCAAGTTATAGGTTTGTTTGATAAGAAATTTGAAAAATAGAAACGGTAGAACCCTTTTCGGCCGCCTTTCCCTTTAAAATAATGATCATCGTCCCAAAATTTAGTGTAATGCTTCAAAGGCTCATTTTCAATGCATTAACACTTGTATCTAGGAAATATTGGTACGCTAGTGCAGGTCCTAGGTTATTTTGATAAGAAATTTTAAAAATAGGCGAGGTAGAACCCTTTTTGCCCCCCTTTCCCTTGAAAATCACTAACATCGTCCCAAAATTTAGTGTAATTCTTCAACGGCTCATTTTTAATGCATTAACACTTGCAACTAGGAAATATTGGTATGCTTGTGCAAGTGCTAGGTTATTTTGATAAGAAATTTGAAAAATAGGCGAGGTAGAACCCTTTTCGGCCCCCTTTCCCTTGAAAATCACTTACATCGTCCCAAAACATAGTGAAATGCATCTAAGGATCATTTTCAATGCATAAACACTTTTAAATAGGAAATATTGGTATGCTAGTGCAAGTTATAGCTTATTTTGGATCAGAAATTTAAAAAATAGGCGAGGTAGAACCCTTTACGGCCCCCTTTCCCTTGAAAATCACTAACATCGTCCCGAAACATAGTGAAATCCATCTAAGGATAGTTTTCAATGCAAGAACACTTGTAACTTGGAAATATCGGTATGCTAGTGCAAGTCATAGGTTATTTTGATAAGAAATTTTAAAAATAGGCGAGGTAGAACCCTTTTCGGCCCCCTTTCCCTTGAAAATCACTAACATCGTCCCGAAACATAGTGAAATCCATCTAAGGATAGTTTTCAATGCAAGAACACTTGTAACTTGGAAATATCGGTATGCTAGTGCAAGTCATAGGTTATTTTGATAAGAAATTTTAAAAATAGGCGAGGTAGAACCCTTTTCGGCCCCCTTTCCCTTGAAAATCACGAACATCGTCCCAAAGCTTAGTGAAATGTTTTTAAAGCTCGTTTTCAATGCATGAACACTTGTAATAAGGCTATATTGGTATGTTAGTGCAAGTTATAGGTTAGTTTGATAGGAAATTTACAAAATAGGCGAGGTAGAACCCTTTTCGGCCCCGTTTCCCTTGAAAATCACTAACATCGTCCCAAAACATAGTGAAATGCTTCTAAGGCCCGTGTCTAATGCATGAACACTTGTAACTAGGCTATATTGGTATGTTAGTGAAAGTTATAGGTTAGTTTGACAAGAAATTTGAAAAATAGGCGAGGTAAAACCCTTTTCGGTCCCCTTTCCCTTGAACATCACTAACATCGTCCCAAAAAATAGTTAAATGCTTTTAAAGCTCATTTTCAATGCATGAACGCTTGTAACTAGGATATATTGGTATGTTAGTGCAAGTTATAGGTTAGTTTTATATGAAATTTAAAAAATAGGCGAGGTAGAACCCTTTTCGGCCCCCTTTCCCTTGAAAATCACGAACATCGTTCCAAAGCTTAGTGAAATGCTTTTAAAGCTCGTTAACAATGCATGAACACTTGTAACTAGGCTATATTGGTATGTTAGTCGAAGTTATAGGTTAGTTTGATAAGATTTCTGAAAAATAAGCGAGGTAGACCCCTTTTCGGTTCCCTTTCCCTAGAAAGTCACGATCATCATCCCAAAACTTAGTGAAATGCTTCTAAGGCTTGTTTTCAATGCATGAACACTTGTAACTAGGCTATATGGGTATGTTAGTGCAAGTTATAGGTTAGTTTGATAGGAAATGTAGAAAATAGGCGAGGTAGAACCCTTTTCGGCCCCCTTTCCCTTGAAAATCACTAACATCGTCCCAAAACATAGTGAAATACTTCTAATGATCGTTTTCAATGCAAGAACACTTATAACTTGGAAATATTGGTATGCTAGTGCAAGTTATAGGTTGTTTTGATAAGAAATTTTAAAAATAGGCGAGGTAGAACCCTTTCCGGCCCCCTTTCCCTTGAAAATCACTAACATCGTCCCAAAACATAGTGAAATGCTTCTAAGGATAGTTTTCAATGCAAGAACACTTGTAACATGGAAATATTGGTATGCTAGTGAAAGTCATAGGTTATTTTGATAAGAAATTTTAAAAATAGGCGAGGTTGAACCCTTTCTGGACCCCTTTCCCTTGAAAATCACTAACATCGTCCCAAAACATAGTAAAATGCTTCTAAGGCCCGTGTCCAATGCATGAACACTTGTAACTAGGCTATATTGGTATGTTAGTGAAAGTTATAGGTTAGTTTGATAAGAAATTTGAAAAATAGGCGAGGTAAAACCCTTTTGGCCCCCTTACCCTTGAAAATCACGAACATCGTCCCAAAACATAGAGAAATGCTTTTAAACCTCATTTTCAATGCATGAACAATTGTAACTAGGCTATATTGGTATGTTAGTGCAAGTTATAGGTTAGTTTGATAAGATATTTGAAAAATTGGCGAGGTAGACCCCTTTTCGGCCCTCTTTCCCATGAAAATCACAAACATCATCCCAAAACTTAGTGAAATGCTTCTTAGGCTCGTTTACAATGCATGAACACTTGTAACTAGGCTATATTGGTATGTTAGTCGAAGTTATAGGTTAGTTTGATAAGATTTTTTAAAAATAGGCGAGGTAGACCCCTTTTCGGTTCCCTTTCCCTAGAAAATCACGATCATCATACAAAAACTTAGTGAAATGCTTCTAATGCTTGTTTTCACTGCATGAACACTTGTAAGTAGGCTATATGGGTATGTTAGTGCAAGTTATAGGTTAGTTTGATAGGAAATGTAGAAAATAGGCGAGGTAGAACCTTTTCGGCCCCCTTTCCCTTGAAAATCACTAACATCGTCCCAAAACATAGTGAAATACTTCTAAGGATCGTTTTCAATGCAAGAACACTTGTAACTTGGAAATATTGGTATGCTAGTGCAAGTCATAGGTTATTTTGATAAGAAATTTTAAAAATAGGCGAGGTAGAACCCTTTCCGGCCCCCTTTCCCTTGAAAATCACTAACATCGTCCCAAAACATAGTGAAATGCTTCTAAGGCCCGTGTCCAATGCATGAACACTTGTAACTAGGCTATATTGGTATGTTATTTAAAGTTATAGGTTAGTTTGATAAGAAATTTTAAAAATAGGCGAGGTAAAACCCTTTTCGGCCCCCTTTCCCTTGAAAATCACGAACACCGTCCCAAAACATAGAGAAATGCTTTTAAAGCTCATTTTCAGTGCATGAACACTTGTAACTAGGATATATTGGTATGTTTGTGCAAGTTATAGGTTAGTCTTATATGAAATTTGAAAAATAGGCGAGGTAGAACCCTTTTCGGCCCCCTTTCCCTTGAAAATCACGAACATCGTCCCAAAAAATAGTTAAATGCTTTTAAAGCTCATTTTCAATGCATGAACGCTTGTAACTAGGATATATTGGTATGTTAGTTGAAGTTATAGGTTAGTTTTATAAGATTTTTGAAAAATAGGCGAGGTAGACCCCTTTTCGGTTCCCTTTCCCTAGAAAATCACGATCATCATCCCAAAACTTAGTGAAATGCTTCTAAGGCTTGTTTTCAATGTAAGAACACTTGTAACTAGGCTATATGGGTACGTTAGTGCAAGTTATAGGTTAGTTTGATCAGAAAATTGAAAAATAGGCAAGGTGGAACCCTTTTCTGCCCCTTTTCCCTTGAAAATCACGAACATCGTCCTAAAACTTAGTGAAATGCTTCTAAGACTCGTTTTCAATGCATGAACACTCGTAACAACGCTATATTGGCATGTTAGTGCAAGTTATAGGTTAGTTTGATAAAAAATTTGAAAAATAAGTGAGGTAGTACCCTTTTCGACCCCCTTTCCCGTCAAAATCACTAACATCGTCCCAAAACTTAGTGAAATGCTTTTAAAGCTCGTTTTCAACGCATGAACACTTGTAACTAGGCTATATGGGTATGTTAGTGCAAGTTATAGGTTTGTTTGATAAGAAATTTGAAAAATAGAAACGATAGAACCCTTTTCGGCCGCCTTTCCCTTTAAAATAATGATCATCGTCCCAAAATTTAGTGTAATGCTTCAAAGGCTCATTTTCAATGCATTAACACTTGTATCTAGGAAATATTGGTACGCTAGTGCAGGTCCTAGGTTATTTTGATAAGAAATTTTAAAAATAGGCGAGGTAGAACCCTTTTTGCCCCCCTTTCCCTTGAAAATCACTAACATCGTCCCAAAATTTAGTGTAATTCTTCAACGGCTCATTTTTAATGCATTAACACTTGCAACTAGGAAATATTGGTATGCTTGTGCAAGTGCTAGGTTATTTTGATAAGAAATTTGAAAAATAGGCGAGGTAGAACCCTTTTCGGCCCCCTTTCCCTTGAAAATCACTTACATCGTCCCAAAACATAGTGAAATGCATCTAAGGATCATTTTCAATGCATAAACACTTTTAAATAGGAAATATTGGTATGCTAGTGCAAGTTATAGCTTATTTTGGATCAGAAATTTAAAAAATAGGCGAGGTAGAACCCTTTACGGCCCCCTTTCCCTTGAAAATCACTAACATCGTCCCGAAACATAGTGAAATCCATCTAAGGATAGTTTTCAATGCAAGAACACTTGTAACTTGGAAATATCGGTATGCTAGTGCAAGTCATAGGTTATTTTGATAAGAAATTTTAAAAATAGGCGAGGTAGAACCCTTTTCGGCCCCCTTTCCCTTGAAAATCACGAACATCGTCCCAAAGCTTAGTGAAATGTTTTTAAAGCTCGTTTTCAATGCATGAACACTTGTAATAAGGCTATATTGGTATGTTAGTGCAAGTTATAGGTTAGTTTGATAGGAAATTTACAAAATAGGCGAGGTAGAACCCTTTTCGGCCCCGTTTCCCTTGAAAATCACTAACATCGTCCCAAAACATAGTGAAATGCTTCTAAGGCCCGTGTCTAATGCATGAACACTTTTAACTAGGCTATATTGGTATGTTAGTGAAAGTTATAGGTTAGTTTGTTAAGAAATTTGAAAAATAGGCGAGGTAAAACCCTTTTCGGTCCCCTTTCCCTTGAACATCACTAACATCGTCCCAAAAAATAGTTAAATGCTTTTAAAGCTCATTTTCAATGCATGAACGCTTGTAACTAGGATATATTGGTATGTTAGTGCAAGTTATAGGTTAGTTTTATATGAAATTTGAAAAATAGGCGAGGTAGAACCCTTTTCGGCCCCCTTTCCCTTGAAAATCACGAACATCGTTCCAAAGCTTAGTGAAATGCTTTTAAAGCTCGTTAACAATGCATGAACACTTGTAACTAGGCTATATTGGTATGTTAGTCGAAGTTATAGGTTAGTTTGATAAGATTTCTGAAAAATAAGCGAGGTAGACCCCTTTTCGGTTCCCTTTCCCTAGAAAGTCACGATCATCATCCCAAAACTTAGTGAAATGCTTCTAAGGCTTGTTTTCAATGCATGAACACTTGTAACTAGGCTATATGGGTATGTTAGTGCAAGTTATAGGTTAGTTTGATAGGAAATGTAGAAAATAGGCGAGGTAGAACCCTTTTCGGCCCCCTTTCCCTTGAAAATCACTAACATCGTCCCAAAACATAGTGAAATACTTCTAATGATCGTTTTCAATGCAAGAACACTTATAACTTGGAAATATTGGTATGCTAGTGCAAGTTATAGGTTGTTTTGATAAGAAATTTTAAAAATAGGCGAGGTAGAACCCTTTCCGGCCCCCTTTCCCTTGAAAATCACTAACATCGTCCCAAAACATAGTGAAATGCTTCTAAGGATAGTTTTCAATGCAAGAACACTTGTAACATGGAAATATTGGTATGCTAGTGAAAGTCATAGGTTATTTTGATAAGAAATTTTAAAAATAGGCGAGGTTGAACCCTTTCTGGACCCCTTTCCCTTGAAAATCACTAACATCGTCCCAAAACATAGTAAAATGCTTCTAAGGCCCGTGTCCAATGCATGAACACTTGTAACTAGGCTATATTGGTATGTTAGTGAAAGTTATAGGTTAGTTTGATAAGAAATTTGAAAAATAGGCGAGGTAAAACCCTTTTGGCCCCCTTACCCTTGAAAATCACGAACATCGTCCCAAAACATAGAGAAATGCTTTTAAACCTCATTTTCAATGCATGAACAATTGTAACTAGGCTATATTGGTATGTTAGTGCAAGTTATAGGTTAGTTTGATAAGATATTTGAAAAATTGGCGAGGTAGACCCCTTTTCGGCCCTCTTTCCCATGAAAATCACAAACATCATCCCAAAACTTAGTGAAATGCTTCTTAGGCTCGTTTACAATGCATGAACACTTGTAACTAGGCTATATTGGTATGTTAGTCGAAGTTATAGGTTAGTTTGATAAGATTTTTTAAAAATAGGCGAGGTAGACCCCTTTTCGGTTCCCTTTCCCTAGAAAATCACGATCATCATACAAAAACTTAGTGAAATGCTTCTAATGCTTGTTTTCACTGCATGAACACTTGTAAGTAGGCTATATGGGTATGTTAGTGCAAGTTATAGGTTAGTTTGATAGGAAATGTAGAAAATAGGCGAGGTAGAACCTTTTCGGCCCCCTTTCCCTTGAAAATCACTAACATCGTCCCAAAACATAGTGAAATACTTCTAAGGATCGTTTTCAATGCAAGAACACTTGTAACTTGGAAATATTGGTATGCTAGTGCAAGTCATAGGTTATTTTGATAAGAAATTTTAAAAATAGGCGAGGTAGAACCCTTTCCGGCCCCCTTTCCCTTGAAAATCACTAACATCGTCCCAAAACATAGTGAAATGCTTCTAAGGCCCGTGTCCAATGCATGAACACTTGTAACTAGGCTATATTGGTATGTTATTTAAAGTTATAGGTTAGTTTGATAAGAAATTTTAAAAATAGGCGAGGTAAAACCCTTTTCGGCCCCCTTTCCCTTGAAAATCACGAACACCGTCCCAAAACATAGAGAAATGCTTTTAAAGCTCATTTTCAGTGCATGAACACTTGTAACTAGGATATATTGGTATGTTAGTGCAAGTTATAGGTTAGTTTTTATGAAATTTGAAAAATAGGCGAGGTAGAACCCTTTTCGGCCCCCTTTCCCTTGAAAATCACGAACATCGTCCCAAAACATAGTGAAATGCTTCTTAGGCTCGTTTACAATGCATGAACACTTGTAACTAGGCTATATTGGTATGTTAGTTGAAGTTATAGGTTAGTTTTATAAGATTTTTGAAAAATAGGCGAGGTAGACCCCTTTTCGGTTCCCTTTCCCTAGAAATTCACGATCATCATCCCAAAACTTAGTGAAATGCTTCTAAGGCTTGTTTTCAATGTAAGAACACTTGTAACTAGGCTATATGGGTATGTTAGTGAAAGTTATAGGTTAGTTTGATAGGAAATGTAGAAAATAGGCGAGGTAGAACCCTTTTCGGCCCCCTTTCCCTTGAAAATCACTAACATCGTCCCAAAACATATTGAAATACTTCTAACGATCGTTTTCAATGCAAGAACACTTGTAACTTGGAAATACTGGTATGCTAGTGCAAGTCATAGGTTAGTTTGATAAGAAATTTTAAAAATAGGCGAGGTAAAACCCTTTTCGGCCCCCTTTCCCTTGAAAATCACGAACACCGTCCCAAAACATAGAGAAATGCTTTTAAAGCTCATTTTCAGTGCATGAACACTTGTAACTAGGATATATTGGTATGTTTGTGCAAGTTATAGGTTAGTTTTATATGAAATTTGAAAAATAGGCGAGGTAGAACCCTTTTCGGCCCCCTTTCCCTTGAAAATCACGAACATCGTCCCAAAAAATAGTTAAATGCTTTTAAAGCTCATTTTCAATGCATGAACGCTTGTAACTAGGATATATTGGTATGTTAGTTGAAGTTATAGGTTAGTTTTATAAGATTTTTGAAAAATAGGCGAGGTAGACCCCTTTTCGGTTCCCTTTCCCTAGAAAATCACGATCATCATCCCAAAACTTAGTGAAATGCTTCTAAGGCTTGTTTTCAATGTAAGAACACTTGTAACTAGGCTATATGGGTACGTTAGTGCAAGTTATAGGTTAGTTTGATCAGAAAATTGAAAAATAGGCAAGGTGGAACCCTTTTCTGCCCCTTTTCCCTTGAAAATCACGAACATCGTCCTAAAACTTAGTGAAATGCTTCTAAGACTCGTTTTCAATGCATGAACACTCGTAACAACGCTATATTGGCATGTTAGTGCAAGTTATAGGTTAGTTTGATAAAAAATTTGAAAAATAAGTGAGGTAGTACCCTTTTCGACCCCCTTTCCCGTCAAAATCACTAACATCGTCCCAAAACTTAGTGAAATGCTTTTAAAGCTCGTTTTCAACGCATGAACACTTGTAACTAGGCTATATGGGTATGTTAGTGCAAGTTATAGGTTTGTTTGATAAGAAATTTGAAAAATAGAAACGATAGAACCCTTTTCGGCCGCCTTTCCCTTTAAAATAATGATCATCGTCCCAAAATTTAGTGTAATGCTTCAAAGGCTCATTTTCAATGCATTAACACTTGTATCTAGGAAATATTGGTACGCTAGTGCAGGTCCTAGGTTATTTTGATAAGAAATTTTAAAAATAGGCGAGGTAGAACCCTTTTTGCCCCCCTTTCCCTTGAAAATCACTAACATCGTCCCAAAATTTAGTGTAATTCTTCAACGGCTCATTTTTAATGCATTAACACTTGCAACTAGGAAATATTGGTATGCTTGTGCAAGTGCTAGGTTATTTTGATAAGAAATTTGAAAAATAGGCGAGGTAGAACCCTTTTCGGCCCCCTTTCCCTTGAAAATCACTTACATCGTCCCAAAACATAGTGAAATGCATCTAAGGATCATTTTCAATGCATAAACACTTTTAAATAGGAAATATTGGTATGCTAGTGCAAGTTATAGCTTATTTTGGATCAGAAATTTAAAAAATAGGCGAGGTAGAACCCTTTACGGCCCCCTTTCCCTTGAAAATCACTAACATCGTCCCGAAACATAGTGAAATCCATCTAAGGATAGTTTTCAATGCAAGAACACTTGTAACTTGGAAATATCGGTATGCTAGTGCAAGTCATAGGTTATTTTGATAAGAAATTTTAAAAATAGGCGAGGTAGAACCCTTTTCGGCCCCCTTTCCCTTGAAAATCACGAACATCGTCCCAAAGCTTAGTGAAATGTTTTTAAAGCTCGTTTTCAATGCATGAACACTTGTAATAAGGCTATATTGGTATGTTAGTGCAAGTTATAGGTTAGTTTGATAGGAAATTTACAAAATAGGCGAGGTAGAACCCTTTTCGGCCCCGTTTCCCTTGAAAATCACTAACATCGTCCCAAAACATAGTGAAATGCTTCTAAGGCCCGTGTCTAATGCATGAACACTTTTAACTAGGCTATATTGGTATGTTAGTGAAAGTTATAGGTTAGTTTGTTAAGAAATTTGAAAAATAGGCGAGGTAAAACCCTTTTCGGTCCCCTTTCCCTTGAACATCACTAACATCGTCCCAAAAAATAGTTAAATGCTTTTAAAGCTCATTTTCAATGCATGAACGCTTGTAACTAGGATATATTGGTATGTTAGTGCAAGTTATAGGTTAGTTTTATATGAAATTTGAAAAATAGGCGAGGTAGAACCCTTTTCGGCCCCCTTTCCCTTGAAAATCACGAACATCGTTCCAAAGCTTAGTGAAATGCTTTTAAAGCTCGTTAACAATGCATGAACACTTGTAACTAGGCTATATTGGTATGTTAGTCGAAGTTATAGGTTAGTTTGATAAGATTTCTGAAAAATAAGCGAGGTAGACCCCTTTTCGGTTCCCTTTCCCTAGAAAGTCACGATCATCATCCCAAAACTTAGTGAAATGCTTCTAAGGCTTGTTTTCAATGCATGAACACTTGTAACTAGGCTATATGGGTATGTTAGTGCAAGTTATAGGTTAGTTTGATAGGAAATGTAGAAAATAGGCGAGGTAGAACCCTTTTCGGCCCCCTTTCCCTTGAAAATCACTAACATCGTCCCAAAACATAGTGAAATACTTCTAATGATCGTTTTCAATGCAAGAACACTTATAACTTGGAAATATTGGTATGCTAGTGCAAGTTATAGGTTGTTTTGATAAGAAATTTTAAAAATAGGCGAGGTAGAACCCTTTCCGGCCCCCTTTCCCTTGAAAATCACTAACATCGTCCCAAAACATAGTGAAATGCTTCTAAGGATAGTTTTCAATGCAAGAACACTTGTAACATGGAAATATTGGTATGCTAGTGAAAGTCATAGGTTATTTTGATAAGAAATTTTAAAAATAGGCGAGGTTGAACCCTTTCTGGACCCCTTTCCCTTGAAAATCACTAACATCGTCCCAAAACATAGTAAAATGCTTCTAAGGCCCGTGTCCAATGCATGAACACTTGTAACTAGGCTATATTGGTATGTTAGTGAAAGTTATAGGTTAGTTTGATAAGAAATTTGAAAAATAGGCGAGGTAAAACCCTTTTGGCCCCCTTACCCTTGAAAATCACGAACATCGTCCCAAAACATAGAGAAATGCTTTTAAACCTCATTTTCAATGCATGAACAATTGTAACTAGGCTATATTGGTATGTTAGTGCAAGTTATAGGTTAGTTTGATAAGATATTTGAAAAATTGGCGAGGTAGACCCCTTTTCGGCCCTCTTTCCCATGAAAATCACAAACATCATCCCAAAACTTAGTGAAATGCTTCTTAGGCTCGTTTACAATGCATGAACACTTGTAACTAGGCTATATTGGTATGTTAGTCGAAGTTATAGGTTAGTTTGATAAGATTTTTTAAAAATAGGCGAGGTAGACCCCTTTTCGGTTCCCTTTCCCTAGAAAATCACGATCATCATACAAAAACTTAGTGAAATGCTTCTAATGCTTGTTTTCACTGCATGAACACTTGTAAGTAGGCTATATGGGTATGTTAGTGCAAGTTATAGGTTAGTTTGATAGGAAATGTAGAAAATAGGCGAGGTAGAACCTTTTCGGCCCCCTTTCCCTTGAAAATCACTAACATCGTCCCAAAACATAGTGAAATACTTCTAAGGATCGTTTTCAATGCAAGAACACTTGTAACTTGGAAATATTGGTATGCTAGTGCAAGTCATAGGTTATTTTGATAAGAAATTTTAAAAATAGGCGAGGTAGAACCCTTTCCGGCCCCCTTTCCCTTGAAAATCACTAACATCGTCCCAAAACATAGTGAAATGCTTCTAAGGCCCGTGTCCAATGCATGAACACTTGTAACTAGGCTATATTGGTATGTTATTTAAAGTTATAGGTTAGTTTGATAAGAAATTTTAAAAATAGGCGAGGTAAAACCCTTTTCGGCCCCCTTTCCCTTGAAAATCACGAACACCGTCCCAAAACATAGAGAAATGCTTTTAAAGCTCATTTTCAGTGCATGAACACTTGTAACTAGGATATATTGGTATGTTAGTGCAAGTTATAGGTTAGTTTTTATGAAATTTGAAAAATAGGCGAGGTAGAACCCTTTTCGGCCCCCTTTCCCTTGAAAATCACGAACATCGTCCCAAAACATAGTGAAATGCTTCTTAGGCTCGTTTACAATGCATGAACACTTGTAACTAGGCTATATTGGTATGTTAGTTGAAGTTATAGGTTAGTTTTATAAGATTTTTGAAAAATAGGCGAGGTAGACCCCTTTTCGGTTCCCTTTCCCTAGAAATTCACGATCATCATCCCAAAACTTAGTGAAATGCTTCTAAGGCTTGTTTTCAATGTAAGAACACTTGTAACTAGGCTATATGGGTATGTTAGTGAAAGTTATAGGTTAGTTTGATAGGAAATGTAGAAAATAGGCGAGGTAGAACCCTTTTCGGCCCCCTTTCCCTTGAAAATCACTAACATCGTCCCAAAACATATTGAAATACTTCTAACGATCGTTTTCAATGCAAGAACACTTGTAACTTGGAAATACTGGTATGCTAGTGCAAGTCATAGGTTATTTTGAAAAGAAATTTTAAAAATAGGCGAGGTAGAACCCTTTCCGGCCCCCTTTCCCTTGAAAATCACTAACATCGTCCCAAAACATAGTGAAATGCTTCTAAGGCCCATGTCCAATGCATGAAAACTTGTAACTGGGCTATATTGGTATGTTAGTGAAAGTTATAGGTTAGTTTGATAAGAAATTTGAAAAATAGGCGAGGTAAAACCCTTTTCGGTCTCCTTTCCCTTATAAATCACTAACATCGTCCCAAAACATAGTTAAATGCTTTTAAAGCTCATTTTCAATGCATGAACGCTTGTAACTAGGATATATTGGTATGTTAGTGCAAGTTATAGGTTAGTTTTATATGAAATTTGAAAAATAGGCGAGGTAGAACCCTTTTCGGTCCCCTTTCCCTTGAAAATCACGAACATCGTTCCAAAGCTTAGTGAAATGCTTTTAAAGCTCGTTAACAATGCATGAACAATTGTAACTAGGCTATATTGGTATGTTAGTCGAAGTTATAGGTTAGTTTGATAAGATTTCTGAAAAATAAGCGAGGTAGACCCCTTTTCGGTTCCTTTCCCTAGAAAGTCATGATCATCATCCCAAAACTTAGTGAAATGCTTCTAAGGCTTGTTTTCAATGCATGAACACTTGTAACTAGGCTATATGGGTATGTTAGGGCAAGTTATAGGTTAGTTTGATAGGAAATGTAGAAAATAGGCGAGGTAGAACCCTTTTCGGCCCCCTTTCCCTTGAAAATCACTAACATCGTCCCAAAACATAGTGAAATACTTCTAAGGATCGTTTTCAATGCAAGAACACTTATAACTTGGAAATATTGGTATGCTAGTGCAAGTTATAGGTTGTTTTGATAAGAAATTTTAAAAATAGGCGAGGTAGAACCCTTTCCGGCCCCCTTTCCCTTGAAAATCACTAACATCGTCCCAAAACATAGTGAAATGCTTCTAAGGCCCATGTCCAATGCATGAAAACTTGTAACTAGGCTATATTGGTATGTTAGTGAAAGTTATAGGCTAGTTTGATAAGAAATTTAAAAAATAGGCGAGGTAAAACCCTTTTCGGTCTCCTTTCCCTTGAAAATCACTAACATCGTCCCAAAACATAGTTAAATGCTTTTAAAGCTCATTTTCAATGCATGAACGCTTGTAACTAGGATATATTGGTATGTTAGTGCAAGTTATAGGTTAGTTTTATATGAAATTTGAAAACTAGGCGAGGTAGAACCCTTTTCGGCCCCCTTTCCCTTGAAAATCACGAACATCGTTCCAAAGCTTAGTGAATTGCTTTTAAAGCTCGTTAACAATGCATGAACACTTGTAACTAGGCTATATTGGTATGTTAGTCGAAGTTATAGGTTAGTTTTATAAGATTTTTGAAAAATAGGCGAGGTAGACCCCTTTTCGGTTCCCTTTCCCTAGAAATTCACGATCATCATCCCAAAACTTAGTGAAATGCTTCTAAGGCTTGTTTTCAATGCATGAACACTTGTAACTAGGCTATATGGGTATGTTAGTGAAAGTTATAGGTTAGTTTGATAGGAAATGTAGAAAATAGGCGAGGTAGAACCCTTTTCGGCCCCCTTTCCCTTGAAAATCACTAGCATCGTCCCAAAACATAGTGAAATACTTCTAACGATCGTTTTCAATGCAAGAACACTTGTAACTTGGAAATACTGGTATGCTAGTGCAAGTCATAGGTTATTTTGAAAAGAAATTTTAAAAATAGGCGAGGTAGAACCCTTTCCGGCCCCCTTTCCCTTGAAAATCACTAACATCGTCCCAAAACATAGTGAAATGCTTCTAAGGCCCATGTCCAATGCATGAAAACTTGTAACTGGGCTATATTGGTATGTTAGTGAAAGTTATAGGTTAGTTTGATAAGAAATTTGAAAAATAGGCGAGGTAAAACCCTTTTCGGTCTCCTTTCCCTTATAAATCACTAACATCGTCCCAAAACATAGTTAAATGCTTTTAAAGCTCATTTTCAATGCATGAACGCTTGTAACTAGGATATATTGGTATGTTAGTGCAAGTTATAGGTTAGTTTTATATGAAATTTGAAAAATAGGCGAGGTAGAACCCTTTTCGGCCCCCTTTCCCTTGAAAATCACGAACATCGTTCCAAAGCTTAGTGAAATGCTTTTAAAGCTCGTTAACAATGCATGAACAATTGTAACTAGGCTATATTGGTATGTTAGTCGAAGTTATAGGTTAGTTTGATAAGATTTCTGAAAAATAAGCGAGGTAGACCCCTTTTCGGTTCCTTTCCCTAGAAAGTCATGATCATCATCCCAAAACTTAGTGAAATGCTTCTAAGGCTTGTTTTCAATGCATGAACACTTGTAACTAGGCTATATGGGTATGTTAGGGCAAGTTATAGGTTAGTTTGATAGGAAATGTAGAAAATAGGCGAGGTAGAACCCTTTTCGGCCCCCTTTCCCTTGAAAATCACTAACATCGTCCCAAAACATAGTGAAATACTTCTAAGGATCGTTTTCAATGCAAGAACACTTATAACTTGGAAATATTGGTATGCTAGTGCAAGTTATAGGTTGTTTTGATAAGAAATTTTAAAAATAGGCGAGGTAGAACCCTTTCCGGCCCCCTTTCCCTTGAAAATCACTAACATCGTCCCAAAACATAGTGAAATGCTTCTAAGGCCCATGTCCAATGCATGAAAACTTGTAACTAGGCTATATTGGTATGTTAGTGAAAGTTATAGGTTAGTTTGATAAGAAATTTAAAAAATAGGCGAGGTAAAACCCTTTTCGGTCTCCTTTCCCTTGAAAATCACTAACATCGTCCCAAAACATAGTTAAATGCTTTTAAAGCTCATTTTCAATGCATGAACGCTTGTAACTAGGATATATTGGTATGTTAGTGCAAGTTATAGGTTAGTTTTATATGAAATTTGAAAACTAGGCGAGGTAGAACCCTTTTCGGCCCCCTTTCCCTTGAAAATCACGAACATCGTTCCAAAGCTTAGTGAATTGCTTTTAAAGCTCGTTAACAATGCATGAACACTTGTAACTAGGCTATATTGGTATGTTAGTCGAAGTTATAGGTTAGTTTGATAAGATTTCTGAAAAATAAGCGAGGTAGACCCCTTTTCGGTTCCCTTTCCCTAGAAAGTCACGATCATCATCCCAAAACTTAGTGAAATGCTTCTAAGGCTTGTTTTCAATGCATGAACACTTGTAACTAGGCTATATGGGTATGTTAGTGAAAGTTATAGGTTAGTTTGATAGGAAATGTAGAAAATAGGCGAGGTAGAACCCTTTTCGGCCCCCTTTCCCTTGAAAATCACTAGCATCGTCCCAAAACATAGTGAAATACTTCTAACGATCGTTTTCAATGCAAGAACACTTGTAACATGGAAATACTGGTATGCTAGTGCAAGTCATAGGTTATTTTGAAAAGAAATTTTAAAAATAGGCGAGGTAGAACCCTTTCCGGCCCCCTTTCCCTTGAAAATCACTAACATCGTCCCAAAACATAGTGAAATGCTTCTAAGGCCCATGTCCAATGCATGAAAACTTGTAACTGGGCTATATTGGTATGTTAGTGAAAGTTATAGGTTAGTTTGATAAGAAATTTGAAAAATAGGCGAGGTAAAACCCTTTTCGGTCTCCTTTCCCTTATAAATCACTAACATCGTCCCAAAACATAGTTAAATGCTTTTAAAGCTCATTTTCAATGCATGAACGCTTGTAATTAGGATATATTGGTATGTTAGTGCAAGTTATAGGTTAGTTTTATATGAAATTTGAAAAATAGGCGAGGTAGAACCCTTTTCGGCCCCCTTTCCCTTGAAAATCACGAACATCGTTCCAAAGCTTAGTGAAATGCTTTTAAAGCTCGTTAACAATGCATGAACAATTGTAACTAGGCTATATTGGTATGTTAGTCGAAGTTATAGGTTAGTTTGATAAGATTTCTGAAAAATAAGCGAGGTAGACCCCTTTTCGGTTCCTTTCCCTAGAAAGTCACGATCATCATCCCAAAACTTAGTGAAATGCTTCTAAGGCTTGTTTTCAATGCATGAACACTTGTAACTAGGCTATATGGGTATGTTAGGGCAAGTTATAGGTTAGTTTGATAGGAAATGTAGAAAATAGGCGAGGTAGAACCCTTTTCGGCCCCCTTTCCCTTGAAAATCACTAACATCGTCCCAAAACATAGTGAAATACTTCTAACGATCGTTTTCAATGCAAGAACACTTGTAACTTGGAAATACTGGTATGCTAGTGCAAGTCATAGGTTATTTTGAAAAGAAATTTTAAAAATAGGCGAGGTAGAACCCTTTCCGGCCCCCTTTCCCTTGAAAATCACTAACATCGTCCCAAAACATAGTGAAATGCTTCTAAGGCCCATGTCCAATGCATGAAAACTTGTAACTGGGCTATATTGGTATGTTAGTGAAAGTTATAGGTTAGTTTGATAAGAAATTTGAAAAATAGGCGAGGTAAAACCCTTTTCGGTCTCCTTTCCCTTATAAATCACTAACATCGTCCCAAAACATAGTTAAATGCTTTTAAAGCTCATTTTCAATGCATGAACGCTTGTAACTAGGATATATTGGTATGTTAGTGCAAGTTATAGGTTAGTTTTATATGAAATTTGAAAAATAGGCGAGGTAGAACCCTTTTCGGTCCCCTTTCCCTTGAAAATCACGAACATCGTTCCAAAGCTTAGTGAAATGCTTTTAAAGCTCGTTAACAATGCATGAACAATTGTAACTAGGCTATATTGGTATGTTAGTCGAAGTTATAGGTTAGTTTGATAAGATTTCTGAAAAATAAGCGAGGTAGACCCCTTTTCGGTTCCTTTCCCTAGAAAGTCATGATCATCATCCCAAAACTTAGTGAAATGCTTCTAAGGCTTGTTTTCAATGCATGAACACTTGTAACTAGGCTATATGGGTATGTTAGGGCAAGTTATAGGTTAGTTTGATAGGAAATGTAGAAAATAGGCGAGGTAGAACCCTTTTCGGCCCCCTTTCCCTTGAAAATCACTAACATCGTCCCAAAACATAGTGAAATACTTCTAAGGATCGTTTTCAATGCAAGAACACTTATAACTTGGAAATATTGGTATGCTAGTGCAAGTTATAGGTTGTTTTGATAAGAAATTTTAAAAATAGGCGAGGTAGAACCCTTTCCGGCCCCCTTTCCCTTGAAAATCACTAACATCGTCCCAAAACATAGTGAAATGCTTCTAAGGCCCATGTCCAATGCATGAAAACTTGTAACTAGGCTATATTGGTATGTTAGTGAAAGTTATAGGTTAGTTTGATAAGAAATTTAAAAAATAGGCGAGGTAAAACCCTTTTCGGTCTCCTTTCCCTTGAAAATCACTAACATCGTCCCAAAACATAGTTAAATGCTTTTAAAGCTCATTTTCAATGCATGAACGCTTGTAACTAGGATATATTGGTATGTTAGTGCAAGTTATAGGTTAGTTTTATATGAAATTTGAAAACTAGGCGAGGTAGAACCCTTTTCGGCCCCCTTTCCCTTGAAAATCACGAACATCGTTCCAAAGCTTAGTGAATTGCTTTTAAAGCTCGTTAACAATGCATGAACACTTGTAACTAGGCTATATTGGTATGTTAGTCGAAGTTATAGGTTAGTTTGATAAGATTTCTGAAAAATAAGCGAGGTAGACCCCTTTTCGGTTCCCTTTCCCTAGAAAGTCACGATCATCATCCCAAAACTTAGTGAAATGCTTCTAAGGCTTGTTTTCAATGCATGAACACTTGTAACTAGGCTATATGGGTATGTTAGTGAAAGTTATAGGTTAGTTTGATAGGAAATGTAGAAAATAGGCGAGGTAGAACCCTTTTCGGCCCCCTTTCCCTTGAAAATCACTAGCATCGTCCCAAAACATAGTGAAATACTTCTAACGATCGTTTTCAATGCAAGAACACTTGTAACATGGAAATACTGGTATGCTAGTGCAAGTCATAGGTTATTTTGAAAAGAAATTTTAAAAATAGGCGAGGTAGAACCCTTTCCGGCCCCCTTTCCCTTGAAAATCACTAACATCGTCCCAAAACATAGTGAAATGCTTCTAAGGCCCATGTCCAATGCATGAAAACTTGTAACTGGGCTATATTGGTATGTTAGTGAAAGTTATAGGTTAGTTTGATAAGAAATTTGAAAAATAGGCGAGGTAAAACCCTTTTCGGTCTCCTTTCCCTTATAAATCACTAACATCGTCCCAAAACATAGTTAAATGCTTTTAAAGCTCATTTTCAATGCATGAACGCTTGTAATTAGGATATATTGGTATGTTAGTGCAAGTTATAGGTTAGTTTTATATGAAATTTGAAAAATAGGCGAGGTAGAACCCTTTTCGGCCCCCTTTCCCTTGAAAATCACGAACATCGTTCCAAAGCTTAGTGAAATGCTTTTAAAGCTCGTTAACAATGCATGAACAATTGTAACTAGGCTATATTGGTATGTTAGTCGAAGTTATAGGTTAGTTTGATAAGATTTCTGAAAAATAAGCGAGGTAGACCCCTTTTCGGTTCCTTTCCCTAGAAAGTCACGATCATCATCCCAAAACTTAGTGAAATGCTTCTAAGGCTTGTTTTCAATGCATGAACACTTGTAACTAGGCTATATGGGTATGTTAGGGCAAGTTATAGGTTAGTTTGATAGGAAATGTAGAAAATAGGCGAGGTAGAACCCTTTTCGGCCCCCTTTCCCTTGAAAATCACTAACATCGTCCCAAAACATAGTGAAATACTTCTAAGGATCGTTTTCAATGCAAGAACACTTATAACTTGGAAATATTGGTATGCTAGTGCAAGTTATAGGTTGTTTTGATAAGAAATTTTAAAAATAGGCGAGGTAGAACCCTTTCCGGCCCCCTTTCCCTTGAAAATCACTAACATCGTCCCAAAACATAGTGAAATGCTTCTAAGGCCCATGTCCAATGCATGAAAACATGTAACTAGGCTATATTGGTATGTTAGTGAAAGTTATAGGTTAGTTTGATAAGAAATTTGAAAAATAGGCGAGGTAAAACCCTTTTCGGTCTCCTTTCCCTTGAAAATCACTAACATCGTCCCAAAACATAGTTAAATGCTTTTAAAGCTCATTTTCAATGCATGAACGCTTGTAACTAGGATATATTGGTATGTTAGTGCAAGTTATAGGTTAGTTTTATATGAAATTTGAAAAGTAGGCGAGGTAGAACCCTTTTCGGCCCCCTTTCCCTTGAAAATCACGAACATCGTTCCAAAGCTTAGTGAATTGCTTTTAAAGCTCGTTAACAATGCATGAACACTTGTAACTAGGCTATATTGGTATGTTAGTCGAAGTTAACATTTTTCCTCCATTGAGCCACAAAGAAGGCTGAATCCAAACATGAAAGAGGTAGTTAAGGATGAAATCCTCAAACTCCTCAAGGCCGGCATCATCTACTCAATTTCAGATAGTAGATTGGTTAGCCCAGTTCATGTTGTTCCTAAAAAGGGAGGAATGATCATTGTCGAGAATGACAGAGGAGAGATGATCCCCACTAGAGCCACCATAGGATGGCGAGTTTGCATTGACTATTGCAAACTCAATAAGGCTACAAGAAAGGATCACTTCCCTTACCCTTCATCGACAAGATGCTTGAAAGACTGGCCAGGCACAGGTACTATTGTTTTCAAGATGGTTACTCGAGTTTCTTTCAAATCCCAATCCACCCCGAGGACCAACAGAAAACAATGTTCACTTGTCCTTTTAGGACTTTTGCCTATAGGAAAATTCCCTTCGGTTTATGCAATGCTCCATCTACATTCCAGAGGTGCATGTCGACTATATTTGCTGATATGTTCGAGGACTTCATGGAAGTGTTCATGGATGATTTTCCTGTTGGAGGGTCTTCTCTTGACACTTGCTTGACACATCTTGAGAAAGTCTTATTAATGTGTCAAGAAACGAATCTTGTACTAAATTAGGAGAAATGTCACTTTTTAGTTCAAGAAGGCATCGTCCTAGGCCACAAAGTGTCTTTCAAAGGCATAAAGGTAGATCCTGCCCAAATTGATGTGATAAGGAATCTTCCTGTACCTACCTCAGTTACAGGAGTACGATCATTTCTTGGACACGCAGGATTCTATAGGTGTCTCATCTTAGGATTTTCGACTCTAGCAAAACCCTGGAATGAATTGCTTCAGAAAGATGTCGATTTTCACTTTGATGAGAGATGCTTGAATGCCTTTAACAGGCTAAAAGAAGCTCTGATATCTGCGCCTATTTTGCAAGCTCCTAATTGGAGTTTTCCATTTTAATTGATGTGCAATGCCAGTGATATTTCTGTTGGTGCTGTCCTTAGGCAGAAAAAGGAAGGAAAGCACCACGTTATATGCTATATCAGTAAAACACTGGATCATGCACAACGTAACTATTCTACAACTGAAAAGGAAATGTTGGCGATAGTCTATGCTTTTGAGAGACTTCACCAATATCTTATTTGTTCAAAAGTTATAGTTTTCACTGATCACTCGGCTCTGAAGTTTTTAATGACAAAGAGAGATGCAAAGCCGAGGTTGATCTGTTGGGTGCTCCTATTACAGGAGTTCGACTTTGAGTTAAAAGATAGGAAGGGTAGCGAAAATGTGGTAGCTGACCATTTGTCTATGTTACCCGAGCTTAATAATGACGCCTTACCTATCCAAGATGAAATGGTCAAAGAAACCCTAATGACAGCAATAGTAGTTGGGAAAGCCCCTTGGTTCGCGGATATTGCGAATTATTTGGCTTGTGGAGAACTTCCAGAGTTCGAATCAAGGGCTATGAAAAAGGCTTTCTTTGGTAAAGTCGGGAACTTCTTTTGGGATGATCCCTATTTATTTAATTCCTACGCCGACGACATAATCCGTCGTTGCATCACTAAAGAGGAAGTTCCCAAGATCCTAACTCCCTGTCATTCATACGCGTGTGGCGGCCACCATGGTATAATGAACACTGCTACTAAGGTCACCACCGCGGGTTTCTATTGGCCAACATTACACAAGGATGTTGAAACTTTTGTGAAGAGTTATGAGAGATGCCAAAAATTTGGCAACATCTCAATGAGGAATGAGATGCCTTAGAACTACATCCTTGAGTGTGAAGTGTTTGACTGGTTGGGAATTGACTTTATGAGCCCATTTGTTTCATCTCATGGGAAGCAATACATCTTAGTAGGGATTGACTATGTGTCTAAATGGGTGGAGGCCATCGCCTCGCCTACGAATGATCACAAAGTCGTTAATAAGCTTTTTAAAAGAATAATCTTCCCTCGATTCGATGTTCCCAAAATAGTCATAAGAGATGTGAGTTCACACTTTGCTAAGCACGAATTGAATAAATTATTGAAAAATTCTGGTGTCGTGCACAAAGTCGGTTCACCCTACTATCCCCAAACTCAATGATAGGTGGAAGTTGCGAATAGGGAAATTAACAGAATTCTTGAGAAGATGGTAAACCCACACAGGAAAGATTGGTCTCTAAATTTAGATGACGCTTTTTGGGCCCACCGTACATGTTACAAAACCCCTATTGGCACCACCCCGTTCCGACTATTATATGGGAAATCCTGTCATCTACCGGTGGAACTGGAATGCAAGTCTTGGTGGGCGATCCAAACCCTAAATTTAGACCCTACCTTATTCTGCGAGAAGCGAGCCGCCCAATTGAGAGAATTGGAAGAACTGGATAAACATGTGGCACCCGACTCATAAGCTCTTAACTTATGAGTTTCTTAGTTCCCTAACCCGGTGTCAACGGGATGGTAGGCTGCATGTATCTTTTAAGCTAAGGAATGCAACCTATTTTCTTGATTATGCTGCATTTTGCACCGTGTTTGGTTTCAATAGCGAGCCTATTCCGTATAAACAACCGGAAAACTCTCGGGTTTCTGAGTTATGGCCTAAAATTGCTGGCCGACTTGTTTATCCGAATAGAAACATTTATGCTTCTGATGTACAACACCTTATTTTGCGCATGTTCTTTAAATTTGCTAGGGAGACTTTGTTCCCTTTCCCTAGCCCTCACCTTGTACAAACACACAAAGTGCACATTTTGCACCGTTACCTTGCACCACACGACGACACTGCACTAAGCCTGCCTATGACGCTGTGGAAGTTTTTAAACAACACATCCACCCTGAATGCAACCACTGACTTATGTTTAGGGGGACACATATTTCGCATTGCTGAATTCCTTAATGTTATGAATCTTGTGGAATTCAATGAACGATATGCCAGTTCCACCACCCTTCACGAGCAATGCCTCGCACGAGCTGGTTTTATCTTCCCTGATCCCTTGTGATGGCGGTACTTGAAAGACCGTACCATCCCCCTCCCCTGTCCTGAATTACCTCCCCTAGTCCAGTTTGGGGCCTCGTATCTCTTAGACGACGATGTGCCGAGATACGCTGTCGAGCCCCCACTTATACCCCCTCCTCACCCTCACACACTTTCTATGTGAGATAGACCTAGGGCTTCTACCTCGGTCTTACCAGACCATGATGATTCAGATGATGAATCTGAATCCGATATTATGTCCTCCCTAGGACGCATAGAGAGACGACTTGACCAGGTTCTCACCACCCAAGTCCACCACACCGCCCGGCTCGACCACCTCGAGCAAACTTCGAGCGGGCGAACTACCCATGGTGTGATATGGCCTATCGCTCCCATATGGTTGGCGAAAGCATGGCCACCCCTTCCTGGTACCCTCGCCATGACAACTATAACGAAATATCACTAAGTCATGGGTTTGACGGGTTGCGGGTGGGTAGGCGTAGGTTTAATAACTTTACCCCGCCGGCTCCTAGAAGAGCCTCGGATGACTATGGGATGGATTACAAGGGTGGGGAGGAGGAGATTAATGAGAAGGATGACCAGGGGGATGATGAGGAATTTATAGGGGATGAGTAGTGGTAGACCTAACGGCCTCCTCTAGCGTCGAGGATGGGTTCACCCTAGCTTGGGGGGGGGGTATCCATAGTCCACTACTCATTCTTTCGCGTGTCCTTGGCTGTCAGTTCTAGTGCTGTGTAGTTTTGCGTTACTTTGTGTTCTTGTGTTCTATTTCTAGGTGTTGTTTTGTGTTTTGCGCTTTGCTTTTTGGTGTTGTTTTCAGGTGTTCATATAATAAGTTCCATATCCCGTTCTTTTAGGTCGTTTAACTAAAAGAATAGTTATACAAACAATATTTATAAACACCCTAATACTACTACAACTAGTGTAGTGGTAAGTCGGGGATCGAACCACAAGGACAAGGGGCGATAGTTTCTAGACTTGATGCAAAGGGTTTATATGGGGATTTGATAAAATTATACTAATAACAGAAAAATAAAGCAAGAACTAAAACGATAATATGTTATGGAAGGAAAACGAGGACAGATCAGTTCCACCCTAGGAAGGACAATCAAACTATCAATACGCTAAATTAGGAGAAATCAGTCAACAATAAATCATGACACTCAAGATGACGAGAGGAAGTTTGTGACCCTATAAATCACACGAACAACCTATAATCGCCCTATGTCTCCAAAGGAGTGGCAGGACAAGATTCGCATCGAATATCAATCAATCAATCATGGACAATCTCAAACCCTAACTCTACGCATGAAGAACGAGCCAACCTAGGGTTTCACCAATCAAACCCCTAAGAGAACTACTCACACATAGTAATAAAGACTAGGGCATAAACAACAAAAAAGAACATAATTGAAAGCACGAATGATTGGAATGTAATGAACAAGAGAATGAAAAACGAAGACCTATAACAAAACTGACAACTACTCTATCAAAACCGTAAAAGAAGCAACGATAATAGCAAGAGGAATGAAATTCAGAAAAACAATACTTGAAAGCATTAAACGAAATAAAACAGAAAAGAATCGATACCTTGCATAAATGAAATTGCATGAACTAAAGAGAATCAGAATCCAAAATACAAAGCTTGAAAGCGAGAACAACGAAAGCTGTAAATGTAAACTAATGCTTAAATGAAATGAAGAGAATCAAAGTAGATGTTCTAGGTTGAGGCACAACAGCTCTCAAAGTAGGCATGAGATATATTTACAGAGCAAGAGGGTATTTATACCCTAGGGACATAAGGGGTAAAACCCTAGAAAAAACCCTGGAGCGCCGGCCTAAGAAAGAACCAAGATATTCGGAAACAGTCTCCATTCGACCGAATGTAGTGTAGATTCGGTCGAATAAGTGGTGTATTCAGCCATATCAGAAACCTCGACTTTTCTCACCCTGTCCACCATTCGGCTGAATGAGGGCAACCATTCGGCCAAATGGGCCTTGATTCGGCCGAATGAGTGTTCATTCGGCTATTCCCGAGAGCTTGATTTATGTGCTTGAATCCCTGTCTTCCATTCGACCAAATGGATGTCAGATTCGGTCGAATTTGAACCTAAACCTTGCTGAACAACTCATTAAAGTGTCTAATGGCTTCTAAAGTTTATGGGATCTTCGAGAGTGACTTGGAACGCATGCCCAAGCTATGATACGCGCATCCAAACTCTTGATAAAAGTGTGAAAGCCTCGAACACGTCTCATTTTACCTCGAAATCACCTGAAATGACCTAAAAACAGCTCGAGGACAAGATCAAGGTAAAATTGAATGTAATGTGCATAAAACCAATATAAAAGCATGAGACTTGACACTAAAATAGGGTTGTAAACGTGCTCTAAAACGAGCACATCACATCCACGTACTGGTATGATTGCTTACTTGAAAATCCAAATCTATGTATTTAGTTATTTTTGTATTTGTTTTCCCCTTATTTCCATCATGTGCCCCCCTTTTTTTCCAGCATATGTTCCAAACAAGCATGCAAGCTTCTGTTGTGCACTTTACATTGATTTTATGCGAACTCGTATTCCCCTAGCCCTGTGCCTATTTTGGGTCTGAGTTTATCGACTGTTTTTCACTTAGCTTAGGGGATCTGAGCTTGCTTGATATGTGGTTTGGATGACTACCTATTGAGGCGCATTTCGACTAACCTAGTGAGGATTGAGCCTTTTAGGACTTTATTATGAGTCCTGTATTGTTGAGTGTTAGTCAGGGAATCTTAAGAATTGTGTCTATTCTCCTCCAGCATAGTCTACTTTTCTAAAGGTTAGGGATGATAACACGTTTGTAGTTGAAGCTACATAGCCAAAGTGCCTACCATAAAAATCAATTTACTCTAGGTTGAGCCAAATTTGTGCCTTTACCTTCTTTTTGTAGCCACGCTATCTAACTCCACATGAGCCAAATGTCCCCTCTTTTTACCTAGAGGATAGTCATGTGATCATAGTGAAGTTGGTATTTGTAGCATTGTAATATAGGATTTCGGTTTGGGAGATGATTATTTGGTAATTTGACTATATACACTAGTCTTAGTGCATTTCAAAGAAGTATACACATAGAAAGTTAAGAAAAAACTTGAAAAGCGCAAAAAGAAAAAAAGAGAAAAAGAAAGAAAGAAAAAAAAGGGAAAAAGAAAGAAAAAAAAAGAGAAAAAGAAAAGAAAACGAACAAAAAGAAATTAGAGAAATAGGTTGAGAATAAAGTTGACATAGTGTATTAGAGTCTATTATTGGGAATTTTTGGATTGGCATGGTTGTCGGAAGGCGTAGTCTTCCTCGGTTTTATTTCCTTGGATCACTCACTATCCTCTATTTTAACTCCACATTCCCAAATTCTACCATACCTCAATCCGAACCTACATTACAACCCTTTCCAAACCTGTTCGACTTAACCTGATTAATAAGATCAGTGCTAGAGACTAGATAAGACACGGTTCACAAGATTTCTCCCTGTTTAGGTGTTTAATTCCCGATTCATCTTCAGTCGGATGATTTCGAGCGAAACACATACCCTATAAACACACGAGCGCAATGAAAATTTCCCATACCTCTTGGGAAATAACCTTGGGAGCGTAGACTTGCGACCTCATTAGGTAGTGGGCGGAATGAACTATGATGTAGCTTGCTTGGTGATCCCGAGTAGGTGTAGAACATTGATTATGCTTTTTAAATCCCATTGTACTTGCACATCCATGGCTAGGGAAGAGTTTTGCACATGCACGGCTTGCATTGTCTTAATTTCCACTTCTCATGTTCTTCATTCGTTTCTTCATTCATTTCTTCATTCATTTTGCCCTAAGCTATCACTTCACCTTCCTATTTCGTTTGCTAGGGACTAGCAACAGTTTAGCTTGGGGGAAGTTGATGTGCTTGTTTTAGAGCACGTTTATTACCTCGTTTTACTGTCAAGTCTCGTAGTTTTGTATTGGTTTTATGCATATTATGCTTGATTTTACCTTGATCTTGTTTTCGAGTTGTCTTAAGTTCATTTCAGGTACTTTTGAAGATTTTAAGGTGAAATGCGATGCATTCGAGCCTTTGACACGCGTATCATAGCTTGGGCAAATGTTTCAAGTCACTCATGAAGATCCCATGGAGTGCATAATAGGAAAGAAGTGAAAAGAGGAATGCAGGGTCTCACATTCAACACGAATCTGAGACACATTCGACCGAATGGTTGGAGATACAACTGAATTTGGACAAATTCGGTCGAATGAGTGACAGACTTCAGAGCATTTGACCCTTGGTCACTAAGAATGCCGAATGGAACTCATTCGAGCGAATGAGCTTCCATTCGGCCGAATCAACCTCCTCATTCAGGCGAATGCTGGACAGAGATCGATTCTTCGGAGCCTCTAGAATGGACGAATGTGTTCCCATTCGGGTGAATGGTACTGTATTCGGCCGATGGTACTTGAATTCAGGCGAATGACATTTTTTTTCTCCGGATCAACTACTTCTTTTTAGGGCCGGCACATATGCATTTTAGGGTTTTCGTAGGTTTTTCTTGTTTTGTTATAAATACCCCTTCCTCTGATGTGAGGAGGGAGAGCTAGGTTTTATACTTTTATGCACTTTTAGATTTCTTTAGCCTCCAAATTCTTTTAGTTTTACCTTTCGGTTTTCAGTTTTCTCAACACTTTGTAGTTCGAATTCTGATCGTGGATAATATATTGAAACTTTTGTAAGTTTTAATCTATTCCTTTGCTCTTAATTCATTGCTTTACTTCATTGCATGCTTAGTTCTATATTTATCGTTTGTTAGCATAATTTCTGTTTTTGCTTTCATTCTCGTGAATTCGTCCCATGTTCGTTTCTTTTGCATTGTTGAATATCTTTATGTTTTTAAGCATGAATATGTGTGAGTAATTCCTTTAGGGGTTTGGATTGGTGAAACCCTAGGAAAGCTATGATCTTTTATTGCTCAAGGTTGTAGAAACGATGATAATAAATAATTTCGGAATTCGATGCGAATCTTGGCTTGCCACTCCTTTGGAGACATAGGGCGATTATAGGTTGTTCGTTGTGATTTGTGGAATCACCAACTTCCTCTTGTATTCTTGGATGTCCATGCTAGTTATTATCAGATTTTCTCTAACCTATTATGTTCGGGTTTTAAAGCTTCATTCCTAGGGAGAATCCAATCTTGTCCCCGTTTTTCTCTATTTGACTTACCAATTAATTCATTGTGATCTCCATTCTCGTTGTTAGTTTAGTTGATTTTCTAAATCTAATTAGCCCGGTTGTGTTAATAGTTAAAGTCTTGATATACCTTGTCTTCGTGGTTCGACCCCCTACTCCACTATACTCGTATAGTTCGTAGGTTGGAATAAATTTGTTTGCATAACTTATCTTTTAGTTAACGACCTAAAATACCCGTTATCAACTTCTAATAGGATGATATAAGTTAGTATTGGTCAAATGGGATCGGTTTTGGGTAGAAAATGATGTATTTACATTAGAACATGTCCTAAACCCTTAAAATAACTCGATTTGAGTCAAACTCGATCAAACGGGAGAGGTTTTGGGTATAAAAGGACCTAAACACTTTGAATAGGATGATATGAGTCACTATAGGTCAAATTGGATCAGATTTGTGTAGAAAATAAATTATTTACCGTTGAACATGTCATAAACACTTGAAATACAACGATTTGAGTCACACTAGGTCAAATAGATGAGGTTTTGTGTATTAAATAATTTAAACACTTCGAATCGAACAATATGAGTCAATATAGGTCAAATAGGATCACTTTTGGGTAGAAAATGACGTATTTACCCTAGAACATGTCATAGACACTTGAAATACATCAATTTGAGTAAATCTCAGTCAAACGCAAGAGGTTTTGGGTATTAATGACCTAAACACTTTGAATAGGACGATATGAGTTAATATAGGTCGAATTTGATCAATTTTGGGTAGAAAATGACGTATTTACCCTTGTTAATATCATAAACACTTGAAATACATCGATTTGTGTCACACTCGGTCAAACGGGAGAGGTTTGGATGTTAAATGACCTAAACACTTTGAATCGGACGATATGAGTCAATATATGTCAAATACGATCAATTTTCGATAGAAAATGACGTATTTACCCTTGAACATGTCATAAACACTTGAATACATTGATTTGAGTCAAACTTGGTCAAACGGGAGAGGTTTTAGGTTTTAAATGACCTATACAATTTGAATCAGACGATATGAGTCAATATAGGTAAAATGTGATCAATTTTTGGTAGAAAATGACGTATTTACCCTTGAACATGTCATAAACACTTGAAATACATTGATTTGAGTCAAAGTCGGCCAAATCGGAGATGTTTTAGGTATAAAATGATCTTAACCCTTCGAATCGGACAATATGAGTCAGTACAGGTCAAATGGTATCAGTTTTGGGTAGAAAATAACGTATTTACCCTTTAACATGTCATAAACACTTGAAATACATTGATTTGAGTCAAACTCGGCCAAATAAGAGATGTTTTGGGTATAAAATGATCTAAACACTTCGAATCAGACGATATGACTTAATATAGGTCGAATGGGATCAATTTTGAGTCGAAAATGACGTATTTACCTTGAGCATGTCATAAACAATTGAAATACATCAATTTGAGTTAAACTTGGTCTAACGCGACAGGTTTTGGGTATTAAATGTCCTAAACACTTTGAATCGGACGATATGAGTCAATATAGGTTGAATGGGATCAATTATGGGTAGAGATTGATGTATTTACCCTTGTTAATGTCATAAAAATTTGAAATACATTGATTTGAGTCAAACTCGGTCAAACAGGAGTGGTTCTGGGTTTTAAATGACCTAAACAATTCAAATCGAACTATATGAGTCAATATAGGTCAAATGGGATAAATTTTGGGTAGAAAATGACATATTTACCCTTGAACATGTAATAAACACTTGAAATACATTGATTTAAGTAAACTCGGTCAAATGGGAGAGGTTATGGGTATAAAATGACTTAAACACTTCGAATCGGACGATATGAGTCAATATAGGTCAAATGGGATTAGTTTTGGGTAGAAAATGATGTATTTACCCTTGAACATGTCATAAACACGTGAAATACATCGAGTTGAGTCAAACTCGTTCTAACGGGAGAGGTTTAGTGTAATAAATGACATATTTACACTTAAACATGTTATAAACACTTGAAATACATCAATTTGGGTCGAACTCGGTCAAACGAGATAGGTTTAGGGTATAAAATGACCTAAACACTTCAAATTCTACAATTATTTTTGTTATTATTTATTTTCCTAGGTAACCCGTTAAGTCTAAACTACCGAAATCCTATCCTACTCAAATTTTATAATACCCGAAGTTCTATCTTATTAAACCTAAACACATTTTATCTAAACCTAAGAATTTTACCTAAACCAAAACTAAAAAAAAAAAAAAAAAAAACCTACCTATATACTAACTACCCGTGAAATCTCACCCACAAAGAAAGCAAAGTAAAAAAAAAACAAAAACAATAGCAAACCCTACCCTTCCCGTAGAACCCCACAAAAACAAAGCAAAGAAAAAAAAAAGAAAACCCCCACTCCCTCACCGTGAAGTTCCCCACCAAACCCCCACCCCGTGAAGTTTTCTCCCGCACATAACCCCAGCCCCACCGTGCTTGCTGCCGCCCTGCTCTGTCGTGCCCACCGCTGCCACGCCGCCGCCCTGCCGGTGAGCAGACCACAACCCTCCTCCCCCTTCCCTCTTTGCTTTCCCTTGTATTAATAATATAAATTGTGTTGGTGCTTGTGATTATTTGGGATATAATTTGTTGTTGTTTTGGGGTTGTAATTTTGATTGGGATGAATGCTTTAGTTGAAGGTGTGTTCATTGAGGTTGTCAGGTTGGATGTGCTGTGGAATTTGAGGCATTATGACTGGTGTTATATTTTCATGTCTGAATTAAATGGGAATGTTGGGATGGCAAAGAACCGAGGATGTTTTAGTGTAAAGGTGTGTATGTTTGATGGGTAAAGTGATTGAAATTTAGCTATAAAATGATGGGATCATATACTGTCATCCACCGTTCTTTTTTCGTGAGTTGGTCTTGGAATATAGTCAGTTATTTATTTTTATAGTTTTGTATTCCCTCATTAGTTGTCCACCCCGTCTTTGTTCTTGTATGAGGCGTTTTAATTGTATAAATCAAGACGTATGAGGACAAATGAGTTGTCGGACACATGACCTTGACTATGAGTAACGTTGCGTAGTCATTTTGTATTTTGTAGCCTATTTCATAAATTACACCTGTGGAAAATGCCATAGAATTTTATGAGCGATAAACTTTGATACTAATTAATGAGCATTGGTGTGTATTATATAATCTTTCAGTTAACACTAGTAGTATTACATTTTATATACTAACTTGTGTTTTGGGGAGACTTAAAAATGTATTTTGGATGATTTTAAAGTCTTAGAAAAGTTAGTGTGGTTGCTGTAAATTTGGTATTTGTTAGTATATTAATTTTAGGTTGTATTATTTGGTGTAGGAGAAGAATTTGTAGAAGGTCCTTAAAAATAGAGAAAGTGGATACCCGTGCATTTTACACCAGGTACGTACAATTACGAAGAACGATATTTTTAATTAGGAGCATGATTTAGGGTGAAACATAAACATAGTATCATGTTTAGGGAACCCTTTGGATGAGATTGTTTGGTTACCCATTTGTAAGAATTCATGTTCTTTATTTTAGGGACATGTTTTGGTGTTATTTGTGAGAAACCGTGATTTATTAATTGGTATTAATTGTTAATTAATCCATGAGTTTATTTATTATTACTCCTTCATTACTGATAGTATGATTGGAGTAAAGGTGTATTTTATAAGTCTTAATGACGAGGTAGTTGACTTGGTTCAACAATTTCATCAGTTGAGTTTGAAATTAAAAAGTTAAAAATTATAGCATAACAGAGATAGATTAAATAACTGTAATATTTACTGTTGTGTGCTACTGTGATTGTGTTTATTGAGTTTAAACAGTAAATCACTTAAAGAGAAAGAGGATAAGCAATAAAACTCTAGGCTATTGCACTTCTAGAGTATTGACAATCAGGGGTTGGAGTTCATGGGGTATTATCCGTGGCTTTTGTGAGAGGCCGTGTGATCTACGAGTCTCTATTTTATAAGGTTTTAAACTTAAAATTGGGGTTAGTTGAGATCTCATCTAGCTATGGTAACGGAGTCGATCCCGTTTACCATCTGGATTTTTATACTGTATTTTGATGCTCTCCGATGGGAGTGCATGGGTTACTTATTTATTTGATGTCCTAACCAGGACATGGGGGAGACAACCTAGTCTATTGCTTAATCCAAATCATTAATTAATTTATCGTGCCAGAATCCAAACCATTAATCAATTCATCGTGTCAGTTGAGTAAAATGTTGCATGATACGTTCTTACATTTCTTATAGATACTTAATTATCAGCTCAACTGTCGTGCTTTGTAATTCGTATGTACTCAGCTTGCTGATTACGTGCCTTGTGTGTTTTGGTCATGGCTTTCGCCTATAAATGACACTGTAATGATCCAATACTTACATTTGTATTATTGGGGAACAGATTATTAACAGGTATCTAAACAAGCATTCATGCATGGGCGGGTTGGAGAGAAAAGTTATTTTAATTTGGATTTCGGAATAAATTATATTAGGTTTGATTTGGTTTTAAACTGTTGGATTTGAATTAAAGTTAAACGTTATTTGGTACATTACAGTAAGGGCCGTAGAGGTTCCAGTTTGTTACATCAGGACTTGATTTACGTTTAATGTTATTTCAGAAGTCTTTTGGTTTTTCCGCAGCAAAACTCTGTTTTATAGCCTTAACGTTTGAACACGTGGCGGTAGCACACCGATAGTTCCTAAAGGTTTGGGTTTCGGGAAAACGGGAATTATCGGGGTGTTACACGTTTTCAATGCATAAACACATCTAACTAGGATATATTGGTATGTTAGTGCAAGATATAGGTTAGTTTGATAAGAAATTTGAAAAATAGGCGAGGTAGAACCCTTTCCAGCGCCCTTTCTCTTGAAAATCACGAACATCGTTCCAAAACTTAGTGAAATGCTTCAAAGGATCGTTTTCAATGCATGAACACTTGTAACTAGACTATATTGGTATGTTAGTTCAATTTATAGGTTATTTTATTAAGAAATTTAAAAAATAGGCGAGGTAGAACCCTTTTCGGCCCCCTTTCCCTTGAAAAACACGAACATCGTCCCAAAACTTAGTGAAATGATTCTAAGGCTCATTTTCAATGCATGAACACTTGTAACTAGGCTATATTTGTATGTTAATGCAAGTTATAGGTTATTTTGATAAGAAATTTGAAAAAATAGGCGAGGTAGAACCCTTTTTGGCCCCATTTCCATTGAAAATCACGAATATCGTCCCCAAAACATAGTGAAATGCTTCAAAGGCTCGTTTTCAATACATGAACACTTGTAACTAGGCTATATTGGTATTTTAGTTCAATTTATAGGTTATTTTAATAAGAAATTTGAAAAATAGGCGAGGTAGAACCCTTTTCAGCCCCCTTTCCCTTGAAAATCACGAAGTCGTCCCTAAACTTAGTGAAATGCTTCCAAGGCTCATTTTTAATGAATAAACTCTTGTAACTAGGCAATATTGGTATGTTATTTCAAGTTACATCTTATTTTGATAAGAAATTTGAAAAATAGGCGAGGTACAACCCTTTTCGGCCCCCTTTCCCTTGAAAAACACTAACATCATTCCAAAACTTAGTGAAATGCTTCTAAGGGTCGTTTTCAATGCATGAACACTTTTACCTTGTCTATATTGGTATTTTAGTGCAAGTTATAGGTTATTTTGATTAGAAATGCAGAAAACAGGCGAGGAAGAACCCTTTTTGGCCCCCTTTCCCTTGAAAATAACGAAAATCGTCCCAAAACTTAGTGAAATGATTCTAAGGCTCGTTTTCAATGCATGAACACTTGTAACTAGGCTATATTTGTATGTTAGTGAAAGTTATAGGTTATTTTGATAAGAAATTTGAAAAAATAGGCGAGGTAGAACCCTTTTTGGCCCCCTTTCCCTTGAAAATCACGAACGTCGTCCCTTAACTTAGTGAAATGCTTCCAAGGCTCTTTTTTAATGCATAAACACATGTAACTAGGCTATATTGGTATGTCATTTCAAGTTACAGCTTATTTTGATAAGAACTTTGAAAAATAGGCGAGGTAGAACCCTTTTCGGCCCCCTTTCCCTTGAAAAACACGAACATCATCCCAAAACTTAGTGAAATGCTTCTAAGGCTCCTTTTTAATGCATGAACACTTTTAACTAGTATATATTGGTATTTTAGTGCAAGTTATAGGTTATTTTGAAAAGAAATGCAGAAAATACGCGAGGAAGAGCCCTTTTTGGCCCCCTTTCCCTTGAAAATCACGAAAATCGTCCCAAAATTAGTGAAATGATTCTAAGGCTCGTTTTCAATTCATGAACACTTGTAACTAGGATATATTTATATGTTAGTGCAAGTTATAGGTTAGTTTGATAAGAAATTTTAAAAATAGGCGAGGTAGAACCCTTTTTGAACCCCTTTCCCTTGAAAATCACGAAAATCGTCCCAAAACATAGTGAAATAATTCTAAGGCTCGTTTTCAATGCATGAACACTTGTAAATAGGCTATATGTGTATGTTAGTGCAAGTTATAGGTTTTTTTGATAAGAAATTTGAAAAAATAGGCAAGGTAGAACCCTTTTTGGCCCCCTTTCCTTTGAAAATCACTAACATCGTCCCCAAAACTTAGTGAAATGCCTCTAAGGCTCGTTTTCAATGCATGCACTCATGTAACTAGGCTATATTGGTTTTTTAGTGCAAGTTATAGGTTAGTTTGATAAGAAATTTCAAAAATAGGCGCGGTAGAACCCTTTCTGGCCCCTTTCCCTTGAAAATCACGAACATCGTCCCCAAAACTTAGTGAAATGCTTCTAAGGCTCGTTTTCAATGCATGAACACATGTAAATAGGCAATATTGGTATGTTAGAGCTAGTTATAGGTTAGTTTGATAAGAAATTTTAAAAATAGGCGAGGTACAACCCTTTTCGGCCCCCTTTCCCTTGAAAAACACGAACATCATCCCAAAACTTGGTGAAATGCTTCAAAGGCTCGTTTTCAATAAATTAACACTTGTAACTAGGCTATATTGGTATGTTAGTTAAATTTATAGGTTATTTTAATAAGATCTTTGAAAAATAGGCGAGGTAGAACCCTTTCAGGCCCCCTTTCCCTTGAATATCACGAACGTCATCCCTAAACTTAGTGAAATGCTTCCAAGGCTCATTTTTAATACATAAACACTTATAACTAGGCTATATTGGTATGTTATTTCATGTTACAACTTATTTTGATAAGAAATTTGAAAAATAGGCGAGGTACAACCCTTTTCGGCCCCCTTTTCCTTGAAAAACACGAACATCATCCCAAAACTTGGTGAAATGCTTCTAAGGCTCGTTTTTAATGCATGAACACTTGTACCTAGTCTATATTGGTATTTTAGTGCAAGTTGTGGGTTATTTTGATAAGAAATGCAGAAAATAGGCGAGGAAAAACCCTTTTTGGCCTCCTTTCTCTTGAAAATCACGAATATCGTCCCAAAACTTAGTGAAATGATTCTAAGGCTCGTTTTCAATGCATGAACACTTGTAACTAGGCTATATTTTTATGTTAGTGAAAGTTATAGGTTATTTCGACAAGGAATTTGAAAAAATAGGCGAGGTAGAACCCTTTTTGGCCCCTTTTCCTTTGAAAATCACGAACATCGTCCCCAAAACTTAGTGAAATGCTTCTAAGGCTCGTTTTCAATACATGAACACTTGTAACTAGGCTATATTGGTATGTTAGTTCAATTTATAGGTTATTTTCATAAGATCTTTGAAAAATAGGCGAGGTAGAACCCTCTCCGGCCCCCCTTTCCCTTGAATATGACGAACGTCGTCCCTAAACATAGTGAAATGCTTCCAAGGCTCATTTTTAATGCATAAACACTTGTTACTAGGCTATATTGGGATGTTATTTCAAGTTACAGCTTATTTTGATAAGAAATTTCAAAAAAAGGCGAGGTAGAACCCTTTCTCCGTTTCCCTTCAAAATCACGAACATCGTCCCCAAAACTTAGTGAAATGCTTCTAAGGCTCGTTTTCAATACATGAACACTTGTAACTAGGCTATATTGGTATTTTAGTGCAAGTTATAGGTTATTTTGATAAGAAATGCAGAAAATAGGCGAGGAAGAACCCTTTTTGGCCCCCTTTCCCTTGAAAATCACGAAAATCGTCAACAAAACTTAGTGAAATGCTTCCAAGGCTCATTTTTAATGCACAAACACTTGTAACTAGGCTATATTGGTATGTTATTTCAAGTTACAGCTTTATTTGAGAAGAAATTTGAAAAATAGGGGAGGTAGAACCCTTTTCGGCCCCTTTTCCCTTGAAAAACACGAACATCATCCCAAAACTTAGTGAAATGCTTCTAAGGCTCGTTTTTAATGCATGAACACTTGTACCTAGTTTATATTGATATTTTAGTGCAAGTTATAGGTTATTTTGATAAGAAATGCAGAAAATAGGCGAGGAAGAACCCTTTTTGGCCTCCTTTCCCTTGAAAATCACGAAAATCGTCCCAAAACTTAGTGAAATGATTCTAAGGATCGTTTTCAATGCATGAACACTAGTAACTAGGCTATATTTGTATGTGAGTGAAAGTTATAGGTTATTTTAATAAGATCTTTGAAAAATAGGCGAGGTAGAACCCTTTCCGACCCCCCTTTCCCTTGAATATCACGAACGTCGTCCCTAAACTTAGTGAAATGCTTTTAAGGCTCATTTTTAATGCATAAACACTTGTAACTAGGCAATATGTGTATGTTATTTCAAGTTACAACTTATTTTGATAAGAAATTTAAAAAATAAGCGAGGTAGAACCCTTTTCGCCCCCCTTTCCCTTGAAAAACACGAATATCATCCCAAAACTTAGTGAAATGCTTCTAAGGCTCGTTTTTAATGCATGAACATTTGTACCTAGTCTATATTGGTATTTTATTGCAAGTTATAGGTTATTTTGATAAGAAATGCAGAAAATAGGCGAGGAAGAACCCTTTTTGGCCCCCTTTCCCTTGAAAATCACGAAAATCGTCCCAAAACTTAGTGAAATGATTCTAAGGCTCGTTTTCAATGCATGAACACTTGTAACTAGGGTATATTTGTATGTTAGTGCAAGTTATAGGTTTTTTTGATAAGAAATTTGAAAAAATAGGCGAGGTAGAACCCTTTTTGGCCCCCTTTCCTTTGAAAATCACTAACATCGTCCCCAAAACTTAGTGAAATGCCTCTAAGGCTCGTTTTCAATGCATGCACTCATGTAACTAGGCTATATTGGTTTTTTAGTGCAAGTTATAGGTTAGTTTGATAAGAAATTTCAAAAATAGGCGCGGTAGAACCCTTTCTGGCCCCTTTCCCTTGAAAATCACGAACATCGTCCCCAAAACTTAGTGAAATGCTTCTAAGGCTCGTTTTCAATGCATGAACACATGTAAATAGGCAATATTGGTATGTTAGAGCTAGTTATAGGTTAGTTTGATAAGAAATTTTAAAAATAGGCGAGGTACAACCCTTTTCGGCCCCCTTTCCCTTGAAAAACACGAACGTCATCCCAAAACTTGGTGAAATGCTTCAAAGGCTCGTT
The DNA here is from genome assembly GCA_026401315.1 of Dysphania ambrosioides. Lineage (NCBI taxonomy): Eukaryota > Viridiplantae > Streptophyta > Magnoliopsida > Caryophyllales > Amaranthaceae > Dysphania > Dysphania ambrosioides. Next base: position 8,777,612 of record CM048668.1, on the reverse strand, counting down.
TTCAATAAATTAACACTTGTAACTAGGCTATATTGGTATGTTAGTTAAATTTATAGGTTATTTTAATAAGATCTTTGAAAAATAGGCGAGGTAGAACCCTTTCAGGCCCCCTTTCCCTTGAATATCACGAACGTCATCCCTAAACTTAGTGAAATGATTCCAAGGCTCATTTTTAATACATAAACACTTATAACTAGGCTATATTGGTATGTTATTTCAAGTTACAACTTATTTTGATAAGAAATTTGAAAAATAGGCGAGGTACAACCCTTTTCGGCCCCCTTTTCCTTGAAAAACACGAACATCATCCCAAAACTTGGTGAAATGCTTCTAAGGCTCGTTTTTAATGCATGAACACTTGTACCTAGTCTATATTGGTATTTTAGTGCAAGTTGTGGGTTATTTTGATAAGAAATGCAGAAAATAGGCGAGGAAAAACCCTTTTTGGCCTCCTTTCCCTTGAAAATCACGAATATCGTCCCAAAACTTAGTGAAATGATTCTAAGGCTCGTTTTCAATGCATGAACACTTGTAACTAGGCTATATTTTTATGTTAGTGAAAGTTATAGGTTATTTCGACAAGGAATTTGAAAAAATAGGCGAGGAAGAACCCTTTTTGGCCCCCTTTCCTTTGAAAATCACGAACATCGTCCCCAAAACTTAGTGAAATGCTTCTAAGGCTCGTTTTCAATACATGAACACTTGTAACTAGGCTATATTGGTATGTTAGTTCAATTTATAGGTTATTTTCATAAGATCTTTGAAAAATAGGCGAGGTAGAACCCTCTCCGGCCCCCCTTTCCCTTGAATATGACGAACGTCGTCCCTAAACATAGTGAAATGCTTCCAAGGCTCATTTTTAATGCATAAACACTTGTTACTAGGCTATATTGGGATGTTATTTCAAGTTACAGCTTATTTTGATAAGAAATTTCAAAAAAAGGCGAGGTAGAACCCTTTCTCCGTTTCCCTTCAAAATCACGAACATCGTCCCCAAAACTTAGTGAAATGCTTCTAAGGCTCGTTTTCAATACATGAACACTTGTAACTAGGCTATATTGGTATTTTAGTGCAAGTTATAGGTTATTTTGATAAGAAATGCAGAAAATAGGCGAGGAAGAACCCTTTTTGGCCCCCTTTCCCTTGAAAATCACGAAAATCGTCAACAAAACTTAGTGAAATGCTTCCAAGGCTCATTTTTAATGCACAAACACTTGTAACTAGGCTATATTGGTATGTTATTTCAAGTTACAGCTTTATTTGATAAGAAATTTGAAAAATAGGGGAGGTAGAACCCTTTTCGGCCCCTTTTCCCTTGAAAAACACGAACATCATCCCAAAACTTAGTGAAATGCTTCTAAGGCTCGTTTTTAATGCATGAACACTTGTACCTAGTTTATATTGATATTTTAGTGCAAGTTATAGGTTATTTTGATAAGAAATGCAGAAAATAGGCGAGGAAGAACCCTTTTTGGCCTCCTTTCCCTTGAAAATCACGAAAATCGTCCCAAAACTTAGTGAAATGATTCTAAGGATCGTTTTCAATGCATGAACACTAGTAACTAGGCTATATTTGTATGTGAGTGAAAGTTATAGGTTATTTTAATAAGATCTTTGAAAAATAGGCGAGGTAGAACCCTTTCCGACCCCCCTTTCCCTTGAATATCACGAACGTCGTCTCTAAACTTAGTGAAATGCTTTTAAGGCTCATTTTTAATGCATAAACACTTGTAACTAGGCAATATTGGTATGTTATTTCAAGTTACAACTTATTTTGATAAGAAATTTAAAAAATAAGCGAGGTAGAACCCTTTTCGCCCCCCTTTCCCTTGAAAAACACGAATATCATCCCAAAACTTAGTGAAATGCTTCTAAGGCTCGTTTTTAATGCATGAACATTTGTACCTAGTCTATATTGGTATTTTATTGCAAGTTATAGGTTATTTTGATAAGAAATGCAGAAAATAGGCGAGGAAGAACCCTTTTTGGCCCCCTTTCCCTTGAAAATCACGAACATCGTCCCTAAACTTAGTGAAATGCTTCTAAGGCTCGTTTTCAATACATGAACATTTGTAACTAGGCTATATTGGTATATTAGTTCAATTTATAGGTTATTTTAATAAGATCTTTGAAAAATAGGCGAGGTAGAACCCTTTTCGGCCCCCCTTTCCCTTGAATATCACGAACGTCGTCCCTAAACTTAGTGAAATGCTTCCAAGGCTCATTTTTAACGCATAAACACTTGTAAATAGGCTATAATGGTATTTTATTTCAAGTTACAGCTTATTTTGATAAGATATTTGAAAAATAAGCGAGGTAGAACCCTTTTCGGCCTCCTTTCCCTTGAAAAACACGAACATCATCCCAAAACTTAGTGAAATGCTTCTAAGGCTCGTTTTTAATGCATGAACACTTGTACCTAGTCTATTTTGGTATTTTATTGCAAGTTATAGGTTATTTTGATAAGAAATGCAGAAAATAGGCGAGGAAGAACCCTTTTTGGCCCCCTATCCCTTGAAAATCACGAAAATCGTCCCAAAACTTAGTGAAATGATTCTAAGGCTCATTTTCAATGCATGAACACTTGTAACTAGGCTATATTTGTATGTTAGAGCAAGTTATAGGTTATTTTGATAAGAAATTTGAAAAAATAGGCGAGGTAGAACCCTTTTTGGCCCCCTTTCCTTTGAAAATCACGAACATCGTCCCCAAAACTTAGTGAAATGCTTCAAAGGCTCGTTTTCAATATATGAACACTTATAAATAGGCTATATTGGTATGTTAGTTCAATTTATAGGTTATTTTAATAAGATCCTTGAAAAATAGGCGAGGTAGGACCCTTTCCGGCCCCCTTTCCCTTGAATATCACGAACGTCGTCCCTAAACTTAGTGAAATGCTTCAAAGGCTCGAGTTCAATACATGAACACTTGTAACTAGGCTATATATGTAATTTAGTTTAATTTATAGGTTATTTTAATAAGATCCTTGAAAAATAGGCGAGTTAGAACCCTTTCCGTCCCCCCTTTCCCTTGAATATCACGAACGTCGTCCCTAAACTTAGTGAAATGCTTCCAAGGCTCATTTTTAATGCATAAACACTTGCAACTAGGCTATATTGGTATGTTATTTCAAGTTACAGCTTATTTTGATAAGAAATTTGTAAAATAGGCGAGGTACAACCCTTTTCGGCCCCCTTTCCCTTTGAAAAACACGAACATCATCCCAAAACTTAGTGAAATGCTTCTAAGGGTCGTTTTCAATGCATGAACTCTTGTACCTTGTCTATATTGGTATTTTAGTGCAAGTTATAGGTTATTTTGATAAGAAATTTGAAAAAATAGGCGAGGTAGAACCCTTTTTGGCCCCCTTTCCTTTGAAAATCACGAACATCGTCCCCAAAACTTAGTGAAATACCTCTGAGGCTCGTTTTCAATGTATGAACTCATGTAAATAGGCTATATTGGTATGTTAGTGCAAGTTATAGGTTAGTTTGATAAGAAATTTCAAAAATAGGCGAGGTAGAACACTTTCTGGCCCCTTTCCCTTCAAAATCACGAACATCATCCCCAAAACTTAGTTAAATGCTTCTAAGGCTTGTTTTCAATGCATGAACACATGTAAATAGGCTATATTGGTATGTTAGAGCTATTTATAGGTTAGTTTGATAAGAAATTTTTAAAATAGGCGAGGTAGAACCTTTTCGACCCCCTTTCCCTTGAAAATCACGAACATCGTCCCCAAAACTTAATGAAATGGTTAAAAGGATCGTTTTCAATGCATGAACACTTGCACCTAGGCTATATTTGTATGTTAGTGCAAGTTATAGGTTGTTTTGATAAGAAATTTGAAAAAATAGGCTAGGTAGAACCCTTTTTGGCCCCCTTTCCCTTGAAAATCACGAACAACGTCCCCAAAACTTAGTGAAATGGTTCAAAGGCACGTTTTCAATTCATGAACACTTGTAACTAGGCTATATTAGTATGTTAGTGCAAGTTATAGGTTAGTTTGATAAGAAATTTCAAAAATAGTCGAGGTAGAACCCTTTCTGGCCCCTTTCCCTTCAAAATCACGAACATCGTCCCCAAAACTTAGTGAAATGCTTCAAAGGCTCGTTTTCAATGCATGAACACTTGTAACTAGGCTATATTTGTATGTTAGTACAAGTTATAGGTTATTTTGATAAGAAATTTGAAAAAATAGGCGAGGTAGAACCGTTTTTGGCCCCCTTTCCTTTGAAAATCACGAACATCGTCCCCAAAACTTAGTGAAATGCTTCAAAGGCTCATTTTCAATACATGAACACTTGTAACTATGCTATATTGGTATGTTAATTCAATTTATAGGTTATTTTAATAAGATCTTTGAAAAATAGGCGAGGTAGAACCCTTTCCGGCCCCCTTTCCCTTGAATATCACGAACGTCGTCCCTAAACTTGGTGAAATGCTTCCAAGGCTCATTTTTAATGCATAAACACTTGTAACTAGGCTATATTGGTATGTTATTTCAAGTTACAGCATATTTTGATAAGAAATTTGAAAAATAAGCGAGGTACAACCCTTTTCGGCCCCCTTTCCCTTGAAAAACACGAACATCATCCCAAAACTTGGTGAAATGCTTCTAAGGCTCGTTTTTAATGCATGAACACTTGTACCTAGTCTATATTGGTATTTTATTGCAAGTTATAGGTTATTTTGATAAGAAATGCAGAAAATAGGCGAGGAAGAACCCTTTTCGGCCCCCTTTCCCTTGAAAATCATGAAAATCGTCCCAAAACTTAGTGAAATGATTCTAAGGCTCGTTTTCAATGTATGAACACTTGTGGGCTATCTTTGTATGTTAGTGCAAGTTATAGGTGATTTTGATAAGAAATTTGAAAAAATAGGCGAGGTAGAACCCTTTTTGGCCCCCTTTCCTTTGAAAATCACGAACATCGTCCCCAAAACTTAGTGAAATGCTTCAAAGGCTCGTTTTCAATACGTGAACACTTGTAACTAGGCGATATTGGTATGATAGTTCAATTTATAGGTTATTTTAATAAGATCTTTGAAAAATAGGCGAGGTAGAACCTTTTCCGGCCGCCTTTCCCTTGAATATCACGAACGTCGTCCCTAAACTTAGTGAAATGCTTCCAAGGCTCATTTTTAATGCATAAACACTTGTAACTAGGATTTATTGGTATGTTATTTCAAGTTACAGCTTATTTTGATAAGAAATTTGAAAAATAGGGGAGGTAGAACCCTTTTCGGCCCCCTTTCCCTTGAAAAACACGAACATCATCCCAAAACTTAGGGAAATGCTTCTAAGGCTCGTTTTTAATGCATGAACACTTATACCTAGTCTATATTGGTATTTTATTGCAAGTTATAGGTTATTTTGATAAGATAGAAAATAGGCGAGGAAGAACCCTTTCGGCCCCCTTTCCCTTGAAAATCACGAAAATCGTCCCAAAACTTAGTGAAATGATTCTAAGGCTCGTTTTAAATGCATGAACACTTGTAACTAGGCTATATTTGTATGTTAGTGCAAGTTATAGGTGATTTTGATAAGAAATTTGAAAAAATAGGCGAGGTAGAACCCTTTTTGGCCCGCTTTCCTTTGAAAATCACGAACATCGTCCCCAAAACTTAGTGAAATTCTGCAAAGGCTCGTTTTTAATGCATGAACACTTGTACCTAGTCTATATTGGTATTTTATTACAAGTTATAGGTTATTTTGATAAGTAATGCAGAAAATAGGCGAGGAAGAACCCTTTTTGGCCCCCTATCCCTTGAAAATCACGAAAATCGTCCCAAAACTTAGTGAAATGATTCTAAGGCTCGTTTTCAATGTATGAACACTTGTAACTAGGCTATCTTTGTATGTTAGTGCAAGTTATAGGTTATTTTGATAAGAAATTTGAAAAAATAGGCGAGGTAGAACCCTTTTTGGCCCCCTTTCCTTTGAAAATCACGAACATCGTCCCCAAAACTTAGTGAAATTCTTCAAAGGCTCGTTTTTAATGCATGAACACTTGTACCTAGTCTATATTGGTATTTTAGTGCAAGTTATAGGTTATTTTGATAAGAAATGCAGAAAATAGGCGAGGAAGAACCCTTTTCGGCCCCCTTTCCCTTGAAAATCACGAAAATCGTCCCAAAACTTCGTGAAATGATTCTAAGGCTCGTTTTCAATGCATGAACACTTGTTACTAGGCTATATTTGTATGTTAGTGCAAGTTATAGGTGATTTTGATAAGAAATTTGAAAAAATAGGCGAGGTAGAACCCTTTTTGGCCCCCTTTCCTTTGAAAATCACGAACATCGTCCCCAAAACTTAGTGAAATTCTTCAAAGGCCCGTTTTCAATACATGAACACTTTTAACTAGGCTATATTGATATGTAAGTTCAATTTATAGGTTATTTTAATAAGATCTTTGAAAAATAGGCGAGGTAGAACCCTTTCCGGCCTTCCTTTCCCTTGAAAATCACGACGTCGTCCCTAAACTTAGTGAAATGCTTCCAAGGCTAATTTTTAATGCATAAAAACTTGGAACTAGGCTATATTAGTATGTTAGTGCAAGTTATAGGTTAGTTTGATAAGAAATTTCAAAAATAGTCGAGGTAGAACCCTTTTTGGCCCCTTTCCCTTCAAAATCACGAACATCGTCCCCAAAACTTAGTGAAATGCATCAAAGGCTCGTTTTCAATACATGAACACGGTATATTGGTATGTTAGTTCAATTTATAGGTTATTTTAATAAGATCCTTGAAAAATAGGCGAGGAAGAACCCTTTTTGGCCTCCTTTCCCTTGAAAATCACGAAAATCGTCCCAAAACATAGTGAAATGATTCTAAGGCTCGTTTTCAATGCATGAACACTTGTAACTAGGCTATATTTGTATGTTAGTGCAAGGTATAGATTATTTTGATAAGAAATTTGAAAAAATAGGCGAGGTAGAACCCTTTTTGGCCCCCTTTCCTTTGAAAATAACGAACATCGTCCCCAAGACTTAGTGAAATGCTTCAAAGGCTCGTTTTCAATACATGAACACTTGTAACTAGGCGATATTGGTATGATAGGTCAATTTATAGGTTATTTTAAAAAGATCTTTGAAAAATAGGCGAGGTAGAACCTTTTCCGGCCGCCTTTCCCTTGAATATCACGAACGTCGTCCCTACACTTAGTGAAACGCTTCCAAAGCTCATTTTTAATGCATAAACACTTGTAACTAGGCTTTATTGGTATGTTATTTCAAGTTACAGCTTATTTTGATAAGAAATATGAAAAATAGGGGAGGTAGAACCCTTTTCGGCCCCCTTTCCCTTAAAAACACGAACATCATCCCAAAACTTAGGGAAATGCTTCTAAGGCTCGTTTTTAATGCATGAACACTTGTCCCTAGTCTATATTGGTATTTTAGTGCAAGTTATAGGTTATTTTGATAAGAAATGCAGAAAATAGGCGAGGAAGAACCCTTTTCGGCCCCCTTTCCCTTGAAAATCACAAAAATCGTCCCAAAACTTAGTGAAATGATTCTAAGGCTCGTTTTTAATGCATGAACACTTGTAACTAGGCTATATTTGTATGTTAGTGCAAGTTATAGGTTATTTTGATAAGAAATTTGAAAAAATAGGCGAGGTAGAACCCTTTTTGGCCCCCTTTCCTTTGAAAATCACGAACATCGTCCCCAAAACTTAGTGAAATGCTTCAAAGGCTCGTTTTCAATACATGAACACTTGTAACTAGTCTATATTGGTATGTTAGTCCAATTTATAGGATATTTTAGTAAGATCTTTGAAAAATAGGCGAGGTAGAACCCTTTCCGGCCCCCTTTCCCTTGAATATCTCGAACGTCGTCCCTAAACTTAGTGAAATACTTCCAAGGCTCATTTTTAATGCATAAACACTTGTAACTAGACTATATTGGTATATTATTTCAAGTTACAGCTTATTTTGATAAGAAATTTGAAAAATAGGCGAGGTACAACCCTTTTCGGCCCCCTTTCCCTTAAAAACACAAACATCATCCCAAAACTTGGTGAAATGCTTCTAAGGCCCGTTTTTAATGCATGAACACTTGTACCTAGTCTATATTGGTATTTTAGTGCAAGTTATAGGTTATTTTGATAAGAAATGCAGAAAATAGGCGAGGAAGAACCCTTTTCGGCCCCCTTTCCCTTGAAAATCACGAAAATCGTCCCAAAACTTATTGAAATGATTCTAAGGCTCGTTTTGAATGTATGAACACTTGTAACTAGGATATCTTTGTATGTTAGTGCAAGTTATAGGTTATTTTGATAAGAAATTTGAAAAAATAGGCGAGGTAGAACCCTTTCTGGCTCCTTTCCCTTCAAAATCACGAACATCATCCCCAAAACTTAGTGAAATGCTTCTAAGGCTCGTTTTCAATGCATGAACACATGTAAATAGGCTATATTGGTATGTTAGTGCAAGTTATAGGTTATTTTAATAAGATTTTTGAAAAATAGGCGAGGTAGAACAATTTCCGGCCCCCTTTCCCTTGAATATCACAAACGTCGTCCCTAAACTTAGTGAAATGCTTCCAAGGCCAATTTTTAATGCATAAACACTTGTAACTAGGCTATATTGGTATTTTATTTCAAGTTACAGCTTATTTTGATAAGAAATTTGAAAAATAGGCGAGGTACAACCCTTTCCGTTGAAAAACACGAACATCATCCCAAAACTTGGTGAAATTCTTCTAAGGCCCGTTTTTAATGCATGAACACTTGTACCTAGTCTATATTGGTATTTTAGTGCAAGTTATAGGTTATTTTGATAAGAAATGCAGAAAATAGGCGAGGAAGAACCCTTTTCGGCCCCCTTTCCCTTGAAAATCACGAAAATCGTCCCAAAACTTATTGAAATGATTCTAAGGCTCGTTTTCAATGTATGAACACTTGTAACTAGGATATCTTTGTATGTTAGTGCAAGTTATAGGTTATTTTGATAAGAAATTTGAAAAAATAGGCGAGGTAGAACCCTTTCTGGCCCCTTTCCCTTCAAAATCACGAACATCATCCCCAAAACTTAGTGAAATGCTTCTAAGGCTCGTTTTCAATGCATGAACACATGTAAATAGGCTATATTGGTATGTTAGAGCGAGTTATAGGTTAGTTTGATAAGAACTTTTAAAAATAGGCGAGGTAGAACCCTTTTCGGCTCCCTTTCCCTTGAAAATCACGAACATCATCCCCAAAACTTAGTGAAATGGTTCAAAGGCTCGTTTTCAATGCATGAACACTTGCAACTAGGCTATATTTGTATGTTAGTGCAAGTTATAGGTTATTTTGATAAGAAATTTGAAGAAATAGGCGAGGTAGAACCCTTTTTGACCCCCTTTCCTTTGAAAATCACGAACATCGTCCCCAAAACTTAGTGAAATGCTTCAAAGGCTCGTTTTCAATACATGAACACTTGTAACTAGGCGATATTGGTATGATAGTTCAATTTATAGGTTATTTTAATAAGATCTGTAAAAAATAGGCGAGGTAGAACCCTTTTCGGCCGCCTTTCCCTTGAATATCACGAACGTCGTCCCTAAACTTAGTGAAATGCTTCCAAGGCTCATTTTTAATGCATAAACACTTGTAACTAGGCTTTATTGGTATGTTATTTCAAGTTACAGCTTATTTTGATAAGAAATTTGAAAAATAGGGGAGGTAGAACCCTTTTCGGCCCCCTTTCCCTTGAAAAACACGAACATCATCCCAAAACATAGGGAAATGCTTCTAAGGCTCATTTTTAATGCATGAACACTTGTACCTAGTCTATATTGGTATTTTATTGCAAGTTATAGGTTATTTTGATAAGAAATGCAGAAAATAGGCGAGGAAGAACCCTTTTCGGCCCCCTTTCCCTTGAAAATCACGAAAATCGTCCCAAAACTTAGTGAAATGATTCTAAGGCTCGTTTTCAATGCATGAACACTTGTAACTAGGCTATATTTGTATGTTAGTGCAAGTTATAGGTGATTTTGATAAGAAATTTGAAAAAATAGGCGAGGTAGAATCCTTTTTGGCCCCCTTTCCTTTGAAAATCACGAACATCGTCCCCAAAACTTAGTGAAATTCTTCAAAGGCTCGTTTTCAATACATGAACACTTGTAACTAGTCTATATTGATATGTTAGTTCAATTTATAGGTTATTTTAATAAGATCTTTGAAAAATAGGCGAGGTAGAACCCTTTCCGGCCCTCCTTTCCCTTGAAAATCTCGACGTCGTCCCTAAACTTAGTGAAATGCTTCCAAGGCTCATTTTTAATGCATAAAAACATGGAACTAGGCTATATTGGTATTTTAGTGCAAGTTATAGGTTAGTTTGATAAGAAATTTCAAAAATAGTCGAGGTAGAACCCTTTCTGGCCCCTTTCCCTTCAAAATCACGAACATCGTCCCCAAAACTTAGTGAAATTCTTCAAAGGCTCGTTTTCAATACATGAACACGGTATATTGGTATGTTAGTTCAATTATAGGTTATTTTAATAAGATCCTTGAAAAACAGGCGAGGAAGAACCCTTTTTGGCCTCCTTTCCCTTGAAAATCACGAAAATCGTCCCAAAACTTAGTGAAATGATTCTAAGGCTCGTTTTCAATGCATGAACACTTGTAACTAGGCTATATTTGTATGTTAGTGCAAGGTATAGATTATTTTGATAAGAAATTTGAAAAAATAGGCGAGGTAGAACCCTTTTTGGCCCCCTTTCCTTTGAAAATCACGAACATCGTCCCCAAAACTTAGTGAAATGCTTCAAAGGCTCGTTTTCAATACATGAACACTTGTAACTAGTCTATATTGGTATGTTAGTCCAATTTATAGGATATTTTAATAAGATCTTTGAAAAATAGGCGAGGTAGAACACTTTCCGGCCCCCTTTCCCTTGAATATCTCGAACATCGTCCCTAAACTTAGTGAAATGCTTCCAAGGCTCATTTTTAATGCATAAACACTTGTAACTAGACTATATTGGTATGTTATTTCAAGTTACAGCTTATTTTGATAAGAAATTTGAAAAATAGGCGAGGTACAACCCTTTCCGGCCCCCTTTCCCTTGAAAAACACGAACATCATCCCAAAACTTGGTGAAATTCTTCTAAGGCTTGTGTTTTAGGGCATGAACACTTGTACCTAGTCTATATTGGTATATTAGTGCAAGTTATAGGTTATTTTGATAAGAAATGCAGAAAATAGGCGAGGAAGAACCCTTTTCGGCCCCCTTTCCCTTGAAAATCACGAAAATCGTCCCAAAACTTAGTGAAATGATTCTAAGGCTCGTTTTCAATGTATGAACACTCTTAACTAGGCTATCTTTGTATGTTAGTGCAAGTTATAGGTTATTTTGATAAGAAATTTGAAAAATAGGCGAGGTAGAACCCTTTTTGGCCCCCTTTCCTTTGAAAATCACGAACATCGTCCCCAAAACTTAGTGAAATGCTTCAAAGGCTCGTTTTCAATACATGAACACTTGTAACTAGGCGAGCCTTAGAAGCATTTCACTAGGTTCTGAATCGATGTTCGTGATTTCCAAGGGAAAGGGGGCCAGAAAGAGTTCTACCTCGCCTATTTTTCAAATTTCTTATCAGAATAACCTAGAACTTGCACTAACATACCAATATAGCCTAGTTACAAGTATTCATGCATTTAAAACGAGCCTTAGAAGCATTTGACCAAGTTTTCAATCAATGTTCGTGACTTACAAGGGAAAGGGGGCCGGAAAGGGTTCTACCTCGCCTATTTTTGAAATTTCTTATCACAGTAACCTATAACTTGCACTAACATACCAATATAGCCTAGTTACAAGTGTTTATGAATTAAAAACGAGCCTTAGAAGCATTTCTCTAAGTTTTGGGATGATGTTCGTGACTTTAAAGGGATACCAATATAACCTAGTTACAAGTGTTCATGCTTTGAAAACGAGCCTTAGAAACATTTCACTAAGTTATAAATTGATGTTTGTGATTTTCCAGGGAAAAGGGGCCGGAAAGTGTTCTACCTCACCTATTTTTAGATATTCTTATCAAAATAACCTAAGACTTGCACTAACATACCAATATAAGCTAGTTACAAGTGTTCATGTATAGAAAACGAGCCTTAGAAGCATTTCACTAAGTTTTGGGATGATGTTCGTGATTTTGAACGGAAAGGGGGCCGGAAAGGTTTCTACCTCGCCTTTATTTCAAATTTCTTATCAAAATAACCTAGAACTTGCACTAACATACCAATATAGCCTAGTTACAAGTGTTCTTGCATTGAAAACAAGCCTTAGAAGCATTTCACCAAGTTTTCAATTGATGTTCATGATTTTCAAGGGAAAGGGGCCGGAAAGGGTTCTACCTCGACTATTTTTCTATTTTCTTATCACACTAACTTAAAACTTGTATAAATATACCAATATAGCCTACTTACAAGTGTTTATGCATTGAAAATGAGCCTTAGAAGCATTTCTCTATGTTTTGGGATGATGTTCGTGATTTTCAAGGGAAAGGGGGCCGGAACGGGTTCTACCTCGCGTATTTTTCAAATTTCTTATCAAAATTACCTAGACCTTGCACTAACATACCAATATAGCCTAGTTACTAGTGTTCATGCATTGAAAACGAGCCTTAGAAGCATTTCACTAGGTTCTGAATCGATGTTGGTGATTTCCAAGGGAAAGGGGGCCAGAAAGAGTTCTACCTCGCCTATTTTTCAAATTTATTATCAAAATAACCTAGAACTTGCACTAATATACCAATATAGCCTAGTTACAAGTATTCATGCATTGATAACGAGCCTTAGAAGCATTTCGCCAAGTTTTCAATCGATGTTCGTGACTTACAAGGGAAAGGGGGCCGGAAAGGGTTCTATCTCGCCTATTTTTGAAATTTCTTATCACAGTAACCTATAACTTGCACTAACATACCAAGATAGCCTATGCATTAAAAACGAGCCTTAGAAGCATTTCTCTAAGTTTTGGGATGATGTTCGTGAAAGGGATACCTATATAACCTAGTTACAAGTGTTCATGCTTTGAAAACGAGCCTTAGAAACATTTCACTAAGTTCTAAATCGATGTTTGTGATTTTCCAGGGAAAAGGGTGCGGAAAGTGTTCTACCTCACCTATTTTTAGATATTCTTATCAAAATAACCTAAGACTTGCACTAACATACCAATATAAGCTAGTTACAAGTGTTCATGTATTGAAAACGAGCCTTAGAAGCATTTCACTAAGTTTTGGGATAATGTTCGTGATTTTGAAGGGAAAGGGGGCCGGAAAGGTTTCTACCTCTCCTTTTTTTCAAATTTCTTATCAAAATAACCTAGAACTTGCACTAACATACCAATATAGCCTAGTTACAAGTGTTCATGCATTGAAAACAAGCCTTAGAAGCATTTCACTAAGTTTTCAATTGATGTTGATGACTTTCAAGGGAAAGGGGCCGGAAAGGGTTCTACCTCGACTATTTTTCTAATTTCTTATCACACTAACTTAAAACTTGTATTAACATACCAATATAGCCTACTTACAAGTATTCATGCATTGAAAACGACCCTTAGAAGCATTTCTCTATGTTTTGGGATGATGTTCGTGATTTTCAAGGGAAAGGGGGCCAGAAAGGGTTCTACCTCGCGTATTTTTCAAATTTCTTATCGAAATTACCTAGAACTTGCCCTAACATACCAATAAGCCTAGTTACAAGTGTTCATGCATTGAAAACGAGCCTTAGAACCATTTCACTAGGTTCTGAATCGATGTTCGTGATTTCCAAGGGAAAGGGGGCCGGAAAGGGTTCTACCTCGCCTATTTTTCAAATTTCTTATCAAAATAACCTAGAACTTGCACTAACATACCAATATAGCCTAGTTACAAGTATTCATGCATTGATAATGAGCCTTAGAAGCATTTCACCAAGTTTTCAATCGATGTTCGTGACTTACAAGGGAAAGGGGGCCGGAAAGGGTTCTACCTTGCCTATTTTTGAAATTTCTTATCACACTAACCTATAACTTGCACTAACATACCAATATAGACTATTTACAAGTGTTTATTCATTAAAAACGAGCCTTAGAAGCATTTCTCTAAGTTTTGGGATGATGTTCGTGACTTTAAAAGGATACCAACATAACCTAGTTAAAAGTGTTAATGCTTTGAAAATGAGCCTTAGAAATATTTCACTAAGTTCTAAATCGATGTTTGTGATTTTCCAGGGAAAAGGGGCCGAAAAGGGTTCTACCTCACCTATTTTTAGATATTCTTATCAAAATAACCCAAGACTTGCACTAACATACCAATATAAGCTAGTTACAAGTGTTCATGTATTGTAAACGAGCCTTAGAAGCATTTCACTAAGTTTTGGGATGATGTTCGTGATTTTGAAGGGAAAGGGGACCGGAAAGGTTTCTACCTCGCCTTTATTTCAAATTTCTTATCAAAATAACCTAGAACTTGCACTAACATACCAATATAGCCTAGTTACAAGTGTTCTTGCATTGAAAACAAGCCTTAGAAGCATGTCACCAAGTTTTCAATTGATGTTCATGATTTTCAAGGGAAAGGGGCCGGAAAGGGTTCTACCTCGACTATTTTTCTATTTTCTTATCACACTAACTTAAAACTTGTATTAACAAACCAATATAGCCTACGTACAAGTGTTTATGCATTGAAAACGAGCCTTAGAAGCATTTCTCTATGTTTTGGGATGACGTTCGTGATTTTCAAGGGAAAGGGGGCCGGAAAGGGTTCTACCTCGCGTATTTTTCAACTTTCTTATCGAAATTACCTAGAACTTGCACTAACATACCAATATAGCCTAGTTACTAGTGTTCATGCATTGAAAACAAGCCTTAGAAGCATTTCACTAGGTTCTGAATTGATGTTCGTGATTTCCAAGGGAAAGGGGGCCAGAAAGAGTTCTATCTCGCCTATTTTTCAAATTTCTTATCAAAATAACCTAGAACTTGCACTAACATACCAATATAGCCTAGTTACAAGTATTCATGCATTGAAAACGAGCCTTAGAAGCATTTCACCAAGTTTTCAATCGATGTTCGTGACTTACAAGAGAAAGGGGGCCGGAAAATGTTCTACCTTGCCTATTTTTGAAATTTCTTATCACACTAACCTATAACTTGCACTAACATACCAATATAGCCTAGTACAAGTGTTTATGCATTAAAAACGGGCCTTAGAAGCATTTCTCTAAGTTTTGGGATGATGTTCGTGACTATAAAAGGATACCAATATAACCTAGTTACAAGTGTTCATGCTTTGAAAACGAGCCTTAGAAACATTTCACTAAGTTCTAAATCAATGTTTGTGATTTTCCAGGGAAAAGAGGCCGAAAAGGGTTCTAACAGACACTTGCACTAACCTAAGACTTGCACTAACAGACCAATATAAGCTAGTTACAAGTGTTCATGTATTGAAAACGAGCCTTAGAAGCATTTCACTAAGTTTTGGGATGATGTTCGTGATTTTGAAGGGAAAGGGGGCCGGAAAGGTTTCTACCTCGCCTTTATTTCAAATTTCTAATCAAAATAACCTAGAACTTGCACTAACATACCAATATAGCCTAGTTACAAGTGTTCATGCATTGAAAACAAGCCTTAGAAGCATTTCACTAAATTTTCAATTGATGTTCATGACTTTCAAGGGAAAGGGGCCGGAAAGGGTTCTACCTCGACTATTTTTCTAATTTCTTATCACACTAACTTAAAACTTGTATTAACATACCAATATAGCCTACTTATAAGTATTCATGCATTGAAAACGACCCTTAGAAGCATTTCTCTATGTTTTGGGATGATGTTCGTGATTTTCAAGGGAAAGGGGGCCAGAAAGGGTTCTACCTCGCGTATTTTTCAAATTTCTTATCGAAATTACCTAGAACTTGCCCTAACATACCAATATAGCCTAGTTACAAGTGTTCATGCATTGCAAACGAGCCTTAGAAGCATTTCACTAAGTTGTAAATCGATGTTCGTGACTCTCAAGGGAAAGGGGGCCGGAAAGGGTTCTACCTTGCCTATTTTTCAAAATTCTTATCAAAATAACCTTGAATTTGCACTAAAATACCAATATAGCCTAGTTACAAGTGTTCATGCATTGAAAACGAGCCTTAGAAGCATTTCACTAAGTTGTAAATCGATGTTCGTGATTTTCAAGGGAAAGGGGGCCGGAAAGGGTTCTACCTCGCCTATTTTTTAAATTTCATATCCAAATAACCTAGAACTTGCACTAACATACCAATATAGGCTAGCTACAAGTGTTCATGCAGTGAAAATGAGCCTTAGAAGCATTTTACTAAGTTATAAATTGATGTTTTGTGATTTTCAAGGCAAAGGGGGCCAAAAAGTGTTCTACCTCGCCTATTTTTCAAATTTCTTATCAAAATAACCTAGAACTTGCACTAACATACCAATATAGCCTAGTTACAAGTGTTCATGCATTGAAAACGAGCTTAGAAGAATTTCACTAAGTTTTCAATCGATGTTCATGATTTTCAAGGGAATGGAGGCCGGAAAGGGTTCTACCTCGCCTATTTTTCAAATTTCTTATCAAAATAACCTAGATATTGCACCAACATACCAATATAGCCTAGTTACAAGTGTTTATGCATTTAAAACAATCCTTAGAAGCATTTCACTAAGTTGTAAATCGATGTTCGTGATTTTAAAGGGAAAGGGGGCCAGATAGGGTTCTACCTCGCGTATTTTTCACATTTCTTATCAAAATAACCTAGAACTTGCACTCACATACCAATATAGCCTAGTTACAAGTGTTCATGTATTGAAAATGAGCTTTAGAATCATTTCACTAAGTTCTAAATCGATGTTCGTGATTTTCAAGGGAAAGCGGGCTGGAAAGGGTTCTACCTCTCATATTTTTTATATTTATTATCAAAATAACCTAGGACTTGCACTAACATACCAATATAGCCTAGTTACAAGTGTTTATGCATTAAAAACGAGCCTTAGAAGCATTTCACTAAGTTGTAAATCAATGTTCGTTATTTTCAAGGGAAAGGGGGCCGAAAAGGGTTCTACCTCGCCTATTTTTCAAATTTCTTATTAAAATAACCTAGAACTTGCACTAACATACCAATATAGCCTAGGTACAAGTGTTCATGCATTGAAAACGAGCCTTAGAAGCATTTCACCAAGTTCTGAAACGATGTTCGCGATTTTCAAGGGAAAGGGGGCTGGAAAGAGTTCTACCTCGAGTATTTTTCAAATTTCTTATCAAAATAACTTAGAACTTGCACTAACATACCAATATAGCCTAGTTACAAGTGTTCATGAATTGAATACGAGCCTTAGAAGCATTTCACTAAGTTTTAAATCTATGTTCGTGATTTTCAAGGCAAAAGGGGCCAAACGGGTTCTACCGCGCGTATTTTTCAAATTTCTTATCAAAATAACCTTTAATTTGCAATAACATACCAATATAGCCTAGTTACAAGTGTTCATACATTGAAAACGAGCCTTAGAAGCATTTCACTAAGTTCTAAATCGATGTTCGTGATTTTCAAGGGAAAGGGGGCCAGATAGGGTTCTACCTCGCATATTTTTCAAATTTCTTATCAAAATAACCTAGAACTTGCACTAACATACCAATATAGCGTAGTTACAAGTATTCATGCATTGAAAATGAGCCTAAGAAGCATTTTACTAAGTTGTAAATCGATGTTTTGTGATTTTCAAGGCAAAGGGGGCTAGAGAGGGTTCTACCCCGCCTATTTTTCAAATTTCTTATCAAAATAACCTTGAAATTGCACTAACATACCAATATAGCCTTGTTACAAGTGTTTGTGCATTGAAAATGAGCCTTAGAAGCATTTCTTTAAATTCAAAATCGATGTTCGTGATATTCAAGGGAAAGGGGGCCAGAAAGGGTTCTACCTCGCTTATTTTTGAAATTTATTATCAAAATAACCTAGAACTTGCACTAACATACCAATATAGCCTAGGTACAAGTGTTCATGCATTGAAAACGAGCCTTAGAATCATTTCACTAAGTTCTAAATCGATGTTCGTGACTCTCAAGCGAAAGGGGGCCGGAAAGGGTTCTACCTCGCCTATTTTTCAAATTTCTTATCAAATACCTTTAACTTGCACTAACATACCAATATAGCCTAGTTAAAAGTGTTCATGCATTGAAAATGAGCCTTAAAAGCATTTCATTAAGTTCTAAATCGATGTTCATGATTTTAAAGGGAAAGAGGGCCGCAAAGGGTTTTAGCTCGCCTATTTTTCAAATTTCTTATCACACTTACCTATAACTTGCACTAACATACCAATATAGCATAGTTACAAGTGTTCATGCATTGAAAACGAGCCTTGGAAGCATTTCACTAAGTTCTAAATCGATGTTCGTGATTTTTAAGGGAAAGGGGGCCGGATAGGGTTCTACCTCGCGTATTTTTCAAATTTCTTATCAAAATAACCTATCACTTGCACTAACATACCAATATAGCCTAGTTATAAGTGTTCATGCATTGAAAACGAGCCTTAGAAGCATTTCACTTAGTTGTAAATCGATGTTCGTGATTTTCAAGGCAAAGGAGCGAGAAAGGGTTCTACCTCGCCTATTTTGCTAATTTCTTATCAAAATAACCTTGAACTTGTACTAACATACCAATATAGCGTAGTTACAAGTGTTCATGTAAATCGATGTTCGTGATTTTCAAGGGAAAGGGGGCCAGAAAGGGTTCTAATTCGCCTATTTTTCAAATTTCTTTTCCAAATAACCTATTACTTGCACTAACATACAAATATAGCATAGTTACATGACCAGAATGGTCAAGGTACGAATATTCCAGTCCAAGAGTCAAACGTTAGGGAGTTGATTTTGTCCAAGTCTCTCCTCAATACTACTCATACGGATTTTGGCGTGCACGGCCCATATAAGTCCTCAAATGGTTGCACCGTATTGAGCGTAACTAATTACCTCAATAATAGGGGAATATAGGTTGATTTAATGCAGACTTTAAGGAGAATTTCAAGCTGGTTTAATTTCGAAATAAAAGAGCTTGAATGAAGACTTAAAAGGCGCATTTCAAGGCTATTTTAAAGGAAGAATTTGAACAGCAATTCGAAATCAATTTGCTGAACGTTTTGGCGAATTTCAAGGCTATTTTAAAGGAAGAATTTGAACAGCAGTTGGAGTCAATTTGCTGAACGTTTCCTCCCTTATTTTAAGCTATTCTTCCCTTGTTTTAAGCTCTATTAGTTAGAGGAATAATTAGTTGTAATGGGGATTATGTTGGACGGTTATGAGCCACTTAATCTACCCTTATTTTCAGCTTTCTGTTTTATTGTTTGTTTTAGCTAAGTGTGATGTACGAAAAGCTATAAATAGCGTGCTATTGTTCAATAAAAGGCATTCGAGAATTTTGCCCAAAACACACGAGTGTATAATCCGAATTTGGCTTGTGCTAGTCAAGTTTATTTTCCAGATTTGAGAGTTCTCTCAATTTGAAGAGTTTGTGTTTTAGTGAGAGTTCCTAAAGCTTGATGATGCGTGCATAAATGTGAACGACGAGCATGTTGAAGAATTATTCCAAGAAAGTCAAGAAAGCATGAATCTATACTTGGAAGCTTCCTCAATAGGTCAAACTTACTATCGGGGGCATCAAGACAAAGCCACGCTTTGTATGGTGGCGTTCTTGGGAGTTCTTGAAGCTTCTTGATAGTTCTTTAAGGTTTCTTTAAAAGCTTTCTTAGATTTTGGTCTACAAGTTTTTACCTTTCACTTGAAAGGGTTTTTCTTGGTTTAGACCTTAGGTTTCTTTATGTTCTTAATTATTTTTGTACGTGTGCGTAGTTAATTAAGTTGGAGAATCGTGTAACGTTACTTGGCGCACAAGGTTAAGTTAGGTTTCCTATTTCAAGAGGGATTCCTACTCAAAATTGAAAGTGGCGGCTGCTTGGAGATCAAGGCAAAGTGGAAGACTTTTACTCAAGCTAGAACTCTAATGTGTTTAGAAAAAGTAGGAGTTTTACTCAAGCTAGAACTCTAATGTGTTTAGAAAAAGTAGGAGTTTTACTCAAGTTAGAACTCTAATATGCTTAGGAAGAGAAGGAGTTTTATTCTAGTTAGAGTTCTAATAGTCTTAGGAAAGGATTGCTATAAATACTCCATGTAATTCACGAATTCATTCATTCATTCAGATTTTGAGCAATACAAAAAACACATTTATTTTGAGTGATATTTTGGTTGGATTACCTAAATATTTCTTTGGCTAACTTGCGAGTTGGTTGCTGTTTTGGGTGTTTTAGTTAAAACATTCATTGGTTTGATTAATTAAGTGGACTCTTAATTAATTAAACTCAGTTCTTGCCTAGTTCTTGGTGATTTATCTGTATAGGACGAAGCTTAGAAAATATCCTTGTGATAACTTGGTTTTCGGATCAAGAATCACATCATCGTGGTATCAGAGCTGTTGGTGACGTTTGGCTTGGAATTTTTGGCTGAAATTTTGTGGGAGGATTCAGAAAACGTAGATCAACATTGTGTCAAAATTTCGTGTCAATCGGACGCGTAACGAAGTCTGTGCAACCTCAAACTTTTGAGATTGTTACACGGAGTTGCGATCTGGAGATCGGTTTTTATTTGCCTCAAGAATCAATCAAGATTCAATCTTTTAATCAAGATTTTTACATAAACTAACCTGGTTTGTGTAGGAGCAATGAGTGACGAAGAAATCCCAGGGATTCCAAGGGGTTTGAACCTTGATCAAGCGCATAACTTGCGAAGGGATCGTCAAATAGAGCGATTGTCACAACAATTGCAAGAAGTATTGGCTAGGCTTGACGAACGTGACAAAACTTCATCTTCAAGGAAGAACAAATCAGTTACAAGTTCTAGTTCAAGTGAAGATGAATATGAAAGGAGAAAAGCAAGTAGATCACGCCATAAAGATTCATCTTCAAGTGATGAACCTAGAAGGCATAGACGGAAGAACAAGGCCAAAGATGATGACCGAAATATAAGGTTAGATTTTCCGGAATTCAATGGTAGTATGCTAGACCCCGAAAAATATTTTGAGTGGGTTAGAAGAGCGGAAACACTCTTTGATTACAAGGAGTATGATGAACGAAAGAGGTGCAAACTTGCTGAATTAAAACTCACGGGTTATGCGAGTTTATGGTATGATAATCTCAAGAAAAAGAGACGCAAGGAGGGACGATCCAAGATCACTACTTGGACACAATTACAGAAATATATGAAGCGTCAATTTGTGCCCCATGAGTACGTGCAAGAAGTGTATCTCAAGATGCAGACTTTTAAGCAAGGAAATCAATCCGTGGAGGCTTATTTGTGTGAATTTGAGAAACTATGTTTATTGTGTGATTTAGAAGAAATTCTAGAGCACAAAATAGCACGTTTTATTGCAGGTTTGAACGAAAATGTTCAAGAGAAGATTGAATTGCACGAATACTATTCGTTTGAAGAAGTATGCAAGGCGGCCATTAAGGTTGAAAGACAATTCAAGGCCAAGAAGACCTCAAGTGTGAAGCCGTTCACACGCACGTTCACAAAGGCTAGTGACAAGCCTACCTTTGATAGGACTTCTTCTAATTCGTATGCTAAAGATAACAAACCCAGAAACGAAGCTAGCAAGAAGGTGACTGAAGATAGAAAATGTTTCAAATGTGGGAGTGTTGGCCATATAGCAAGCAATTGCTACTCAAAACGCACTATGACGGCTCAAGAATGGGAAGAAGAGAAAGCTAGGTGCGAGGGAAGTAGTGACATGGAGGTTGTGGTCGAGCAAGAACGTGATTTTGAAGAAGAGGAGGGTAGTGCCGAAGAGGTTGATGGTGAAACGCAAGGAAAGAGCTTGGTTCTAAGGAGAGCTCTTCACTCTAAACCTATGCCCGTTGAAGAGAATCAAAGAGAGAAAATCTTTTTAACAAGGTGCAAGGTGGAAGATCGATTGTGTGACGTAATAATAGACTCGGGAAGTTGCACAAATGTGGTGTCTACAACTTTGATCAACAAATTAGAGTGGCCTACAACCGATCACCCAAAACCTTACAAGCTACATTGGCTCAATGATGCTAGTGACGTAAAGGTAACGAAGCGAGCCCTAATCACCTTTTCAATTGGCAAATATCATGATAAAGTTTTATGTGATGTATGCCCCATGGATGCTTGTCATATCTTATTGGGTAGACCATGGCAATATGATAGATTTGTCAAGTTTAATGGTAGGACAAATGTGTATATAATTCGAAAAGGAAAGGGGGAAAAATCATATGCATTGAAACCACTTGTTGATCATAGAATTAACCCTAGTTCGAAAGGTGCATATTTAATTGGGGAAAAGGAGTTGGAGAAAGAGATCAACAATAACAATATGGTATATATTATGGTGGCTAACAATGTGCAAGTGAATGAAAGTAAACAAGAAAAGAGGCCCGTGGAATTAGAAGTGGTATTGCAAGAGTATTGTGATGTTTTTCCTAGTGAATTACCACCGGGATTACCACCAATTCGTGGTATTGAACATCAAATTGATCTTATTCCGGGAGCTCCACTACCTAACAAGGCAGCATATAGAAGTAATCCAGAAGAAACAAAGGAAATACAACGTCAAATAGAGGAATTGATGCAAAGAGGCTACGTGAAAGAGAGTATGAGCCCCTGTGCCGTGCCTGCATTGCTAGTTCCAAAAAAAGATGGGAGTTGGCGTATGTGCATTGATAGTAGGAGTGTGAACAACATAACCATCAAGTATAGATTTCCTATACCTAGACTTGATGATTTGTTAGACGAATTGCATGGTTCAAAGCTATTTTCCAAGATTGATCTTATGAGTGGCTATCATCAAATACGCATGAGGGAAGGAGATGAATGGAAGACGGCTTTCAAGACTAAAGTGGGGTTGTACGAGTGGTTAGTCATGCCTTTTGGTCTAACCAATGCGCCTAGTACATTTATGAGATTGATGAACGAGGTGTTGAAACCATTTCTTGGAAGGTTCGTAGTTGTTTACTTGGATGACATATTAATTTATTCTGAAAATTTCAATGATCATCTAATGCATTTGAGAAGCGTTTTTGAGGTTCTTAGGGAGAAGAAGTTGTACGCAAAATTGGAAAAATGTTATTTTCTTGTTCCTAGCGTGACGTTTCTAGGGTATGTAGTATCCAAAGATGGTGTGTCCGTGGATCAATCCAAGGTTGAAGCTATCAAGACTTGGCCCGTACCTACCAATGTGAGTGAAGTTAGATCGTTTCATGGTCTAGCGTCATTTTATAGAAGATTTGTGAAGAATTTTTCCACGATAGTTGCACCTATGACTGAATGCTTGAAGAAAGACAAGGGAAAATTCGAGTGGACCAAGGAAGCCCAACGTGCATTTGATTTGGTCAAAAGGAAGCTATGTGAAGCACCTGTACTTGCATTGCCGGATTTTTCACAACCATTTGAGGTAGAAACCGACGCTAGTGGTGTGGGGATTGGTGCCGTTTTGGTTCAAAAGAAGCGCCCTATTGCCTATTTTAGTGAGAAATTAAACGGTGCTAGATTGAACTATTCTACCTATGACAAGGAGTTTTATGCTATTGTGCGAGCATTGGACCATTGGAGTCACTATTTGCGCCCAAATCACTTTGTGTTGCATAGTGATCACGAAGCTTTGAAGTACATTCATGGTCAACAAAAATTGAACCCTAGACATGCTAAATGGGTAGAGTTTCTACAAGCTTTCAATTTTTCTTCAAAGTATAAAGAGGGGAAAGCAAATGTAGTGGCCGATGCACTATCTAGAAGACACACGTTACTTGGAGTATTGAATTGTAAACTACTTGGTTTCGAGTTAATCAAGGAGTACTATAAGGGGGACGTGGATTTCTCTACACTCCTAGAGGAGTGTTCCAAGGGGGCCGTAGGTTCCTATGTTTTACAAGACGGTTTTCTTTTCAAGGGGAATCGTTTGTGCGTGCCTAAGTGTTCTATTAGAGAATTAATAGTAAGAGAAGTGCATGGTGGAGGGATAGCGGGACATTTTGGCATAACGAAAACATTAACTATGCTCCAAGAGCATTTTTATTGGCCTAGAATGCTAGCGGATGTACAATCAATAGTTTCTAGGTGTGCAACATGTCAAAAAGCCAAGGCTACGTTTCATCAAGGCTTATATACGCCCTTGCCCGTGCCAGATTCACCTTGGGAAGACGTGTCTATGGATTTCGTAGTTGGTTTGCCAAGGACTCAAAGAGGAAAGGACTCAATCATGGTTGTAGTGGATCGATTTTCCAAGATGGCTCATTTCATACCTTGTCACAAAGTGGACGATGCTATGAAAGTGGCGGAATTGTATTTCAAGGAAGTGGTGAGACTACATGGGTTGCCGAACAGTATTGTGAGTGATCGTGATACAAAGTTCATGAGTTTCTTTTGGAAATCACTATGGAAGTTGGTGGGAACGAAGCTGTTATTTAGTACATCATATCACCCGCAAACGGACGGACAAACGGAGGTAACAAATCGAACTCTTGGTGTGCTTTTACGTGGACTAGTGAGCAAAACGCAAAAAGA
Organism: Dysphania ambrosioides; assembly: GCA_026401315.1. Lineage (NCBI taxonomy): Eukaryota > Viridiplantae > Streptophyta > Magnoliopsida > Caryophyllales > Amaranthaceae > Dysphania > Dysphania ambrosioides. The sequence continues at coordinate 8,753,081 of CM048668.1, read as the reverse complement.
TTGGGATATTAAGCTTGCTCATGCCGAGTTTGCTTACAATAGATCACCTACTTATGCCACAAAACACACGCCATTTGAAGTTGTTTATGGTGTCAATCCAAGAATGCCCATTGATTTGATTGAAATTCCAAAAGGGGAATTAATTCATAAGGATGCCGAGGCTAAGATCAAGTACATGATGAAGCTACACGCACAAGTTAGAGCTAGGATTGAACGTGTCAATGAACTCTACAAAGCACGAGCTAACAAGAACAAAAAGCCACAAAGTTTTGAAGTTGGCGACTTGGTGTGGCTACACTTGAGAAAAGAAAGATTTCCTAGCAAAAGAAAGAATAAATTGATGCCAAGAAGTGAGGGGCCGTTCAAGATTATTGAGAAGATCAATGAGAATGCATATAAGCTTGAATTGCCGGGAGAATATGGTGTAAGCGCAACATTTAATGTTGGGGATTTGGTGAAGTATTTGCCAGATGATGCTATTGAAGATTTGAGGGCAAATTCTTTTGAAGAAGGGGAGGATGATGCGTGCATAAATGTGAACGACGAGCATGTTGAAGAATTATTCCAAGAAAGTCAAGAAAGCATGAATCTATACTTGGAAGCTTCCTCAATAGGTCAAACTTACTATCGGGGGCATCAAGACAAAGCCACGCTTTGTATGGTGGCGTTCTTGGGAGTTCTTGAAGCTTCTTGATAGTTCTTTAAGGTTTCTTTAAAAGCTTTCTTAGATTTTGGTCTACAAGTTTTTACCTTTCACTTGAAAGGGTTTTTCTTGGTTTAGACCTTAGGTTTCTTTATGTTCTTAATTATTTTTGTACGTGTGCGTAGTTAATTAAGTTGGAGAATCGTGTAACGTTACTTGGCGCACAAGGTTAAGTTAGGTTTCCTATTTCAAGAGGGATTCCTACTCAAAATTGAAAGTGGCGGCTGCTTGGAGATCAAGGCAAAGTGGAAGACTTTTACTCAAGCTAGAACTCTAATGTGTTTAGAAAAAGTAGGAGTTTTACTCAAGCTAGAACTCTAATGTGTTTAGAAAAAGTAGGAGTTTTACTCAAGTTAGAACTCTAATATGCTTAGGAAGAGAAGGAGTTTTATTCTAGTTAGAGTTCTAATAGTCTTAGGAAAGGATTGCTATAAATACTCCATGTAATTCACGAATTCATTCATTCATTCAGATTTTGAGCAATACAAAAAACACATTTATTTTGAGTGATATTTTGGTTGGATTACCTAAATATTTCTTTGGCTAACTTGCGAGTTGGTTGCTGTTTTGGGTGTTTTAGTTAAAACATTCATTGGTTTGATTAATTAAGTGGACTCTTAATTAATTAAACTCAGTTCTTGCCTAGTTCTTGGTGATTTATCTGTATAGGACGAAGCTTAGAACATATCCTTGTGATAACTTGGTTTTCGGATCAAGAATCACATCACTTAAACTTGTAGTTGTCGAATAGGTGAGAGTTCCCTAATCACTACTACGCCCAAACACGTGAGTGAGTGTTCCTCACTGTTATATCCTCAAGTTAAGGGTGAGAGTCCCCTAAACTTTCTTAACACACGTTCCCGATCATTTGTAATCAAGTTTCTCACCTTGCTTACACATCATTTGGCGCGTCAGGTAGGGGGAGAGTTTTCTTAAATTCTTCCAAGGGGGGTCGAATACCTACATACCATGGGAGAGAATCAAGACTTGAGGACAGCTTTGGAAGCTCTTAATCGATCCATTGCTAGTCAAGAGAGGTTGGCCGAAACCAACGCCAATCTACAAGGGAACCTTGCTGCCTTGATGGCAAGGCTCATGAACGAGCATGATAGGAGAGATCAAGGCGAAGACCCTCCACCTAGGAGGGAAGATAGGAGTCTCAAAGTGGACGTCCCTGCCTTTGATGGAACACTTGATCCAGAAAAGTACTTGGAATGGGAGAAATCCTTGGAGAGGTACTTCGACTACAAGGATATTCAAGAGGAGTTCCAAAAATACAAGATAGCCAAGGTGAAGTTGAAAGGCTATGGAGATAATTGGCTACAAGGAGAGCAAAGGGGGCGTACTCTTAAGGGTAAGGCAACCATTGCTACTTGGAGCAAGTTGAAGAAGAGGATGAGGGATCGTTTTATTCCTCACAATTACAAGCAAAGTCAATATGTGAAGTGGAGCACTTTGCACCAAAATGGAGAATCGGCTGAGGACTACATCAAAGAGTTTGATAGACTTTCTATCGTGTGTGAAATCACGGAGAATGAAGAACTCAAGATGGGACGTTTCATGGCTGGGTTGGATCAAGAGTTGCAAGACAAACTTGAAGGTTACACCAATTTGACCTTTGCTGAAGCTTGCAAACTTGTGATCAAGTTTGATTCAAAAAGGAAGAAGAAGAAGCCGTTCATCACCCCTCAAGTGACACGAAGACCAACCTTCCCTGTCAAAGATGGTTCTTCTTTTGTCAAAGCCAACGATACCTAAGAAGGACAAGAGAGATTTCAAAATAAGTGACATTGTTTGTTACAAGTGCGGAGGAAGGGGTCATTTTAAGAAGGATTGTCCAAATTCAAGAGCTTTGACCATGCAAGAGGTAAAGCTTATTGCTAATCAAACTATCAATTGGGAGGATTTCGAGGTTGAAGAAGTGGAGGACGTGAATTTTACTGAAGGGGACGAGGAGGAAGAGCAATGTTTCCCCGAAGAAGAGACCAAAACAAATCTGGTTGTGAGAAGGGCGTTGCAAGCTCACATTGAGGAACCCTTAGCACCGCAAAGGCAACATATTTTCATTACCAAGTGCAAGATTAAAGATGAGGTATGTGATTTAATCGTTGATAGTGGTAGTGAGGCAAACACAGTTTCCAAAACCTTGATAACTAGGCTTGGTCTTACAACTACAAATCACCCACATCCTTATAAGTTGAGTTGGTTGGACTCTAGTTCTAGCACGGGGGTTAGGAAACAATGCATGGTTAGTTTTTCTATTGGGTCTTATCATGATACTCAACTGTGTGATGTTGTGTCTATGGATGCTTGTCACATTTTGCTTGGTAGACCTTGGCAAACTAATCGAAAATCTCAACATGATGGGTACCATAACACTTACACTATAACTCACCAAGGAAAACAAAAAAAGTTGCACCCTTTACCACCCCCACGATTTTCACAAAATCCTAAACAATCAAAGGAGGTGTCATTGCTTACCTTTAAGGAATTTGAAAGGGAAATTGATGGTAAGGATGAATTATACTTGTTGTACTCTAAAGAGGTCCACGAAAATTTTGTGAGTCAAAACCCCAAATTGGCTCAATTGATTAAGGAGTTTGAGGATGTTTTCCCCGATGAGTTACCTAAAGGGTTACCACCTTTGAGGGGAATTGAACATCAAATTGACCTCATTCCCGGTGCTCCTTTACCTAACAAACCTACCTATAGGTGTAATCCCTTGGAAACTAAGGAATTGCAACGACAAATTGAGGAGTTGATAAGTATGGGGTATGTACGTGAGTCTATGAGTCCGTGTGCTGTTCCTGCTCTTTTGGTCCCTAAAAAGGATGGTACGTGGCGTATGTGTATTGATAGTAGGGCTGTTAACAATATTACTATCAAGTACAGGTTTCCAATTCCAAGGCTAGATGATATGCTTGATGAACTGAGCGGCTCGAAGTGGTTTTCAAAGGTTGATTTGAGAAGTGGTTATCATCAAATTTGGATGAGAGAAGGAGATGAATGGAAGACCGCTTTCAAAACCAAGCACGGTTTATATGAGTGGCTCGTGATGCCATTTGGACTCACCAACGCACCTAGCACTTTCATGAGGTTGATGAACGAGGTGTTGCGGCCTTTCCTTGGAAAGTTCGTGGTGGTGTACCTTGATGATATCCTTATTTATAGCAAAAGTGGGGACGAACATTTGATACATTTATTTAAAGTTTTCACGGTTTTGAGAGAACAAAAATTGTATGGAAAACTTGAAAAATGTAATTTTATGCTATATGAGGTCACTTTTCTTGGTTACATTATTTCAGGAGAAGGTGTGAAAGTTGATCCTAGAAAGATTGAGGCTATTCAATCATGGCCTAGCCCAAAGACACTCACGGAGGTCCGTTCTTTCCATGGATTAGCTTCCTTTTATAGGAGGTTCATTCGCAATTTTAGCACTCTAATGGCCCCTATCACCGAGTGCACAAAGAAGGGCTCATTTGGGTGGACTCCTCAAGCTCAAAGGGCGTTTGAAGTGATCAAAGAGAAGATGTGCAATACACCTGTCCTAGCACTTCCAGATTTTTCAAAACCATTTGAAGTTGAGTGTGATGCAAGCGGAAAGGGGATTGGTGCCGTGTTGATTCAAGAAGGGCGTCCTATCGCCTACTTTAGTGAGAAATTGAGCCAAGGCAAGCTGAATTATTCCACCTATGACAAGGAGTTCTATGCAATGGTGCGAGCTTTGGATCATTGGTCGCATTACTTGAGACCACAACCATTCATACTTCATTCTGACCATGAATCTTTGAGGTTCATCCATGGCCAAAAGAAGTTGAATTCGAGGCATGCAAAGTGGGTGGAATTCTTGCAAACATTTAACTTTTCATCAAAGTACAAAAGTGGAAAGGCGAATGTTGTTGCGGATGCCTTATCTCGAAGGCATACTTTACTTGGAGTCGTCGAGGCGAAAGTCCTTGGTTTCGAATTAATCAAAGAATACTACAAGGAAGATGATGATTTCAAGGTCATTTTGGAGAAATGCGTAAAGGGAAGTTATGATTTATTTTCCTTACAAAATGATTTTCTTTTTAAGGGAAATAGGTTATGCATTCCTAAATGTCCAATTCGAAGCTTGTTGATTCATGAAGCGCATGGAGGAGGTCTAGCAGGCCATTTCGGAGTTCAAAAGACTATGGAGCTTCTTCAAGCTCACTTTTATTGGCCTAACATGCTATCTACTGTTCACCATGTTGTAGCGTGTTGCTCTACTTGTCAAAGGGCAAAAATGGTGTTTCACAAAGGTCTTTACAAGCCATTGCCAATTCCGGAGAGACCTTGGGAAGACATAAGCATGGATTTCATTGTGGCTTTACCTAGAACTCAAAGAGGTAAGGACTCAATCATGGTGGTAGTTGATCGTTTTTCAAAGATGGCTCACTTTATCCCTTGTCATAAAACCGAGGATGCTATGAAGGTGGCGAAATTATATTTTGATGGGATTGTTCGTTTCCATGGAGTCCCACGCACCATTGTTTCAGATCGAGATACAAAGTTCCAAAGTCATTTTTGGAAGTCTTTGTGGCGTCTTATGGGAACCAAGTTGCTGTTTTCTACCTCACATCAACCCCCAAACCGATGGCCAAACCGAGGTGGTGAATAGGGTACTAGGTTCTTTGCTTAGGACCTTGGTTATTAAGAGCACCAAAGATTGGGATGTCAAACTCGCTCATGCCGAGTTTGCTTACAATAGAACTCCTAGCGCTACTACAAAGTATTCTCCTTTTGAAGTAGTCTATGGTTCTAATCCCTATGTTCCAATTGATCTCATAGTTTTGCCTAAAGACAAGTTCGTGCATGGAGGTGCCAAGGAACAAGCCGAGTTCATGGTGAAAATCCACAAAGAAGTGAGGAAGAACATCGAGAAGGCTAATGAAATCTATAAGAAGCAAGCCAACAAGAGAGTAAAAAATGTGAAACGTTTTGAAGTTGGTGACTTAGTATGGATCTACATGAGGAAGGAGAGATTTCCCAATCAAAGGAAGAACAAGCTCATGCCACGAGCCGAGGGTCCATTTGAGATAGTGAAAAAGATCAATGACAATGCCTACAAGGTAGATTTGGGAAGAAAGTACGGCGTCTCAAGCACATTCAATGTGGGGGATCTAGCACCGTACTATAATGATGAAGAATTGAGGGCAATTCCCTTTGAAGAAGGGGAGGATGACCAAAGTGGTCAAGGTGCGAATATTCCAGTCCAAGAGTCGAACATTAGGGAGTTGATTTTGTCCAAGTCTCTCCTCAATACTACTCATACGGATTTTGGCGTGCACGGCCCATATAAGTCCTCAAATGGTTGCACCGTATTGAGTGTAACTAATTACCTCAATAATAGGGGAATATAGGTTGATTTAATGCAGACTTTAAGGAGAATTTCAAGCTGGTTTAATTTCGAAATAAAAGAGCTTGAATGAAGACTTAAAAGGCGCATTTCAAGGCTATTTTAAAGGAAGAATTTGAACAGCAATTCGAAATCAATTTGCTGAACGTTTTGGCGAATTTCAAGGCTATTTTAAAGGAAGAATTTGAACAGCAGTTGGAGTCAATTTGCTGAACGTTTCCTCCCTTATTTTAAGCTATTCTTCCCTTGTTTTAAGCTCTCTTAGTTAGAGGAATAATTAGTTGTAATGGGGATTATGTTGGACGGTTATGAGCCACTTAATCTACCCTTATTTTCAGCTTTCTGTTTTATTGTTTGTTTTAGCTAAGTGTGATGTACGAAAAGCTATAAATAGCGTGCTATTGTTCAATAAAAGGCATTCGAGAATTTTGCCCAAAACACACGAGTGTATAATCCGAATTTGGCTTGTGCTAGTCAAGTTTATTTTCCAGATTTGAGAGTTCTCTCAATTTGAAGAGTTTGTGTTTTAGTGAGAGTTCCTAAAGCTTAAACTTGTAGTTGTCGAATAGGTGAGAGTTTCCTAATCACTACTACGCCCAAACACGTGAGTGAGTGTTCCTCACTGTTATATCCTCAAGTTAAGGGTGAGAGTTCCCCTAAACTTTCTTAACACACGTTCCCGATCATTTGTAATCAAGTTTCTCACCTTGCTTACACATCAATAAAAATATAGCCTAGTTACAAGTGTTTATGCATTGAAAACGTGCTTAGAAGAATTTCACTAAGTTTTCAATCGATGTTCGTGACTCTCAAGGGAAAGGGGGCTTGAAAGGGTTCTACCTCGCTTATTTTTCAAATTTCTTATCAAAATAACCTTTAACTTGCACTAACATACCAATATAGCCTAGTTACAAGTGTGATGTGATTCTTGATCCGAAAACCAAGTTTTCACAAGTATATGTTCTAAGCTTCGTCCTATACAGATAAATCACCAAGAACTAGGCTAGAACTTAGTTTAATTAATTAAGAGTCCACCTAATTAATCAAACCAATGAATGTTTTAACTAAAACACCCAAAACAGCAACTAACTCGCAAGTTAGCCAAAGAAATATTTAGGTAATCCAACCAAAATATCACTCGTAAATAAATGTGTTTTTTATTGATCAAATTCGTGAATGAATGAATGAGTTGAAACTGTGAATTACATGGAGTATTTATAGCAATCCTTTCCTAAAACTATTAGAACTCTAACTAGAATAAAACTCCTTCTTTTCCTAAACATATTAGAGTTCTAGCTTGAGTAAAACTCCTACTTTTCCTAAACATATTAGAGTTCTAGCTTGAGTAAAACTCTTCCACTTTGCCTTGATCTCCAAGCAGCCGCCACTTATGATTCAATCTTGAGTAGGAATCCCTCTTGAAATAGGAAACTTAACCTTGGGTAGGAATCCATCTTGAAATAGGAAACTTAACCTTGGGCGCCAAGTAACGTTACACGGTTTTCTAACTAACTTAATTAACTAACTCACACGTACAAAAATAATCAAGAACATAAAGAAAATAAAGAAACCTAAGGTCTAAACCAAGAAAAACCCTTTCAAGTGAAAGGTAAAAACTTGTAGACAAAAATCTAAGAAAGCTTTTAAAGAACCTTAAAGAACTATCAAGAAGCTTCAAAAACTCCCAAGAACGCCACCATACAAAGCGTGGCTTTGTCTTGATGCCCCCGATAGTAAGTTTGACCTATTGAAGAAGCTTCCAAGTATAGATTCATGCTTTCTTGACTTTCTTGGAATAATTCTTCAACATGCTCGTCATTCACATTGATGCACGCATGAAAGTGTTCATGCATTGAAAACGAGCCTTAGAAGCATTTCACTAAGTTCTAAATCGATGTTCATGATTTTCAAGGGAAAGGGGGCCAAAAAGGGTTCTAGCTCGCCTATTTTTCAAATTTCTTATCAAAATAACCTTGAACTTGCACTAACATACCAATATAGCCTAGTTACAAGTGTTCAAGCATTGAAAACGAGCTTAGAAGAATTTCACTAAGTTTTCAATCGATGTTCGTGACTCTCAAGGGAAAGGGGGCTAGAAAGGGTTCTACCTCGCTGATTTTTCAAATTTCTTATCAAAATAACCTTGAACTTGCACTAACATACCAATACAGCCTAGTTACAACTGTTCATGCATTGAAAACGAGCTTAGAAGAATTTCACTAAGTTTTCAATCGATGTTCGTGACTCTCAAGGGAAAGGGGGCCGAAAAGGGTTCTACCTCGCTGATTTTTCAAATTTCTTATCAAAATAACCTTGAACTTGTACTAACTGATGTGATTCTTGATCCGAAAACCAAGTTTTCACAAGGATATGCTCTAAGCTTCGTCCTATATAGATAAATCACCAAGAACTAGGCAAGAACTGAGTTTAATTAATTAAGAGTCCACCAAATTAATTAAACCAATGAATGTTTTAACTAAAACACCCAAAACAGCAACCAACTCGCAAGTTAGCCAAAGAAATATTTAGGTAATCCAATTAAAATATCACTCGTAAATAAATGTGTTTGTTATTGATCAAATTCGTGAATGTCTCCAAACCGTGAATTACATGGAGTATTTATAGCAATCCTTTCCTAAAAATATTAGAACTCTAACTAGAATAAAACTCCTTCTTTTCCTAAACATATTAGAATTCTAGCTTGAATAAAACTCCTACTTTTCCTAAACATATTAGAGTTCTAGCTTGAGTAAAACCTTTTCACTTTGCCTTGATCTCCAAGCAGCCACCACCTATAATTCAATCTTGAGTAGGAATCCCTCTTGAAATAGGAAACTTAACCTTGGGTAGGAATCCATCTTGAAATAGGAAACTTAACCTTGGGTAGGAATCCATCTTAAAATAGGAACGTAACCTTGGGCGCCAAGTAACGTTACACGGTTTTCTAACTAACTTAATTAACTAACTCACACGTACAAAAATAATCAAGAACATAGAGAAAATAAAGAAACCTAGGGTCTAAACCAAGAAAAACCCTTTTAAGTGAAAGGTAAAAACTTGTAGACAAAAATCTAAGAAAGCTTTTAAAGAACTTAAAGAACTATCAAGAAGCTTCAAGAACTCCCAAGAACGCCACCATACAAAGCGTGGCTTTGTCTTGATGCCCCCGATAGTAAGTTTGACCTATTGAAGAAGCTTCCAAGTATAGATTCATGCTTTCTTGACTTTCTTGGAATAATTCTTCAACATGCTCATCATTCACATTGATGCACGCATCACTAACATACCAATATAGCCTAGTTAAAAGTGTTCATGCATTGAAAACGAGCCTTAGAAGCATTTCACTAAGTTTTCAATCGATGTTCGTGCCTCTCAAGGGAAAGGGGGCCGAAAAAGGTTTTAACCTCACCTATTTTTCAAATTTCTTATCAAAATAACCTTGAACTTGCACTAACATACCAATATAGCCTAGGTACAAGTGTTCAAGCATTGAAAACGAGCTTAGAAGAATTTCACTAAGTTTTCAATCGATGTTCGTGACTCTAAAGCGAAAAGGAGCGGGAAAGGGTTCCACCTCGCTTATCTTTCAAATATCTTATCAAAATAACCTAGACCTTGCACTAACATACCAATATAGCCTAGTTACAAGAGTTCATGCATTAAAACTGAGCCTTAAAAGCATTTCACTAAGTTCTAATTCGATGTTTGTGATTTTCAAGGGAAAGGGGGCCGCAAAAGGTTTTAGCTCGCCTATTTTTCAAATTTCTTATCACACTAACCTATAACTTGCACTAACATACCAATATATCCTAGTTACAATTGTGCGTGCATTGAAAACGAGCCTTAGAAGCATTTCACTAAGTTCTAAATCGATGTTCGTGATTTTCAAGGCAAAAGGGGCCAGAAGGGGTTCTACCTCGCCTATTTTTCAAATTTCTTATCAGAATAACCTTGAACTTGCACTAACATACCAATATAACCTAGATACAAGTGTTCATGTGTTGAAAACGAGCTTAGAAGAATTTCACTAAGTTTTCAATCGATGTTCGTGACTCTCAAGGGATAGGGGGCCGGAAAGGTTCTACCTCGCCTATTTTTCAAATTTCTTATCAAAATAACTGATGTAAATCTAAATACACCCTCCCGAATATGGGTTGATTGATGTGATTCTTGATCCGAAAACCAAGTTATCACAAGGATATGTTCTAAGCTTCGTCCTATACAGATAAATCACCAAGAACTAGGCAAGAACTGAGTTTAATTAATTAAGAGTCCACTTAATTAATCAAACCAATGAATGTTTTAACTAAAACACCCAAAACAGCAACCAACTCGCAAGTTAGCCAAAGAAATATTTAGGTAATCCAACCAAAATATCACTCAAAATAAATGTGTTTTTTGTATTGCTCAAAATCTGAATGAATGAATGAATTCGTGAATTACATGGAGTATTTATAGCAATCCTTTCCTAAGACTATTAGAACTCTAACTAGAATAAAACTCCTTCTCTTCCTAAGCATATTAGAGTTCTAACTTGAGTAAAACTCCTACTTTTTCTAAACACATTAGAGTTCTAGCTTGAGTAAAACTCCTACTTTTTCTAAACACATTAGAGTTCTAGCTTGAGTAAAAGTCTTCCACTTTGCCTTGATCTCCAAGCAGCCGCCACTTTCAATTTTGAGTAGGAATCCCTCTTGAAATAGGAAACCTAACTTAACCTTGCGCGCCAAGTAACGTTACACGATTCTCCAACTTAATTAACTACGCACACGTACAAAAATAATTAAGAACATAAAGAAACCTAAAGTCTAAACCAAGAAAAACCCTTTCAAGTGAAAGGTAAAAACTTGTAGACCAAAATCTAAGAAAGCTTTTAAAGAAACCTTAAAGAACTATCAAGAAGCTTCAAGAACTCCCAAGAACGCCACCATACAAAGCGTGGCTTTGTCTTGATGCCCCCGATAGTAAGTTTGACCTATTGAGGAAGCTTCCAAGTATAGATTCATGCTTTCTTGACTTTCTTGGAATAATTCTTCAACATGCTCGTCGTTCACATTTATGCACGCATCATCCTCCCCTTCTTCAAAAGAATTTGCCCTCAAATCTTCAATAGCATCATCTGGCAAATACTTCACCAAATCCCCAACATTAAATGTTGCGCTTACACCATATTCTCCCGGCAATTCAAGCTTATATGCATTCTCATTGATCTTCTCAATAATCTTGAACGGCCCCTCACTTCTTGGCATCAATTTATTCTTTCTTTTGCTAGGAAATCTTTCTTTTCTCAAGTGTAGCCACACCAAGTCGCCAACTTCAAAACTTTGTGGCTTTTTGTTCTTGTTAGCTCGTGCTTTGTAGAGTTCATTGACACGTTCAATCCTAGCTCTAACTTGTGCGTGTAGCTTCATCATGTACTTGATTTTAGCCTCGGCATCCTTATGAATTAATTCCCCTTTTGTAATTTCAATCAAATCAATGGGCATTCTTGGATTGACACCATAAACAACTTCAAATGGCGTGTGTTTTGTGGCATAAGTAGGTGATCTATTGTAAGCAAACTCGGCATGAGCAAGCTTAATATCCCAATCTTTTTGCGTTTTGCTCACTAGTCCACGTAAAAGCACACCAAGAGTTCGATTTGTTACCTCCGTTTGTCCGTCCGTTTGCGGGTGATATGATGTACTAAATAACAGCTTCGTTCCCACCAACTTCCATAGTGATTTCCAAAAGAAACTCATGAACTTTGTATCACGATCACTCACAATACTGTTCGGCAACCCATGTAGTCTCACCACTTCCTTGAAATACAATTCCGCCACTTTCATAGCATCGTCCACTTTGTGACAAGGTATGAAATGAGCCATCTTGGAAAATCGATCCACTACAACCATGATTGAGTCCTTTCCTCTTTGAGTCCTTGGCAAACCAACTACGAAATCCATAGACACGTCTTCCCAAGGTGAATCTGGCACGGGCAAGGGCGTATATAAGCCTTGATGAAACGTAGCCTTGGCTTTTTGACATGTTGCACACCTAGAAACTATTGATTGTACATCCGCTAGCATTCTAGGCCAATAAAAATGCTCTTGGAGCATAGTTAATGTTTTCGTTATGCCAAAATGTCCCGCTATCCCTCCACCATGCACTTCTCTTACTATTAATTCTCTAATAGAACACTTAGGCACGCACAAACGATTCCCCTTGAAAAGAAAACCGTCTTGTAAAACATAGGAACCTACGGCCCCCTTGGAACACTCCTCTAGGAGTGTAGAGAAATCCACGTCCCCCTTATAGTACTCCTTGATTAACTCGAAACCAAGTAGTTTACAATTCAATACTCCAAGCAACGTGTGTCTTCTAGATAGTGCATCGGCCACTACATTTGCTTTCCCCTCTTTATACTTTGAAGAAAAATTGAAAGCTTGTAGAAACTCTACCCATTTAGCATGTCTAGGGTTCAATTTTTGTTGACCATGAATGTACTTCAAAGCTTCGTGATCACTATGCAACACAAAGTGATTTGGGCGCAAATAGTGACTCCAATGGTCCAATGCTCGCACAATAGCATAAAACTCCTTGTCATAGGTAGAATAGTTCAATCTAGCACCGTTTAATTTCTCACTAAAATAGGCAATAGGGCGCTTCTTTTGAACCAAAACGGCACCAATCCCCACACCACTAGCGTCGGTTTCTACCTCAAATGGTTGTGAAAAATCCGGCAATGCAAGTACAGGTGCTTCACATAGCTTCCTTTTGACCAAATCAAATGCACGTTGGGCTTCCTTGGTCCACTCGAATTTTCCCTTGTCTTTCTTCAAGCATTCAGTCATAGGTGCAACTATCGTGGAAAAATTCTTCACAAATCTTCTATAAAATGACGCTAGACCATGAAACGATCTAACTTCACTCACATTGGTAGGTACGGGCCAAGTCTTGATAGCTTCAACCTTGGATTGATCCACGGACACACCATCTTTGGATACTACATACCCTAGAAACGTCACGCTAGGAACAAGAAAATAACATTTTTCCAATTTTGCGTACAACTTCTTCTCCCTAAGAACCTCAAAAACGCTTCTCAAATGCATTAGATGATCATTGAAATTTTCAGAATAAATTAATATGTCATCCAAGTAAACAACTACGAACCTTCCAAGAAATGGTTTCAACACCTCGTTCATCAATCTCATAAATGTACTAGGCGCATTGGTTAGACCAAAAGGCATGACTAACCACTCGTACAACCCCACTTTAGTCTTGAAAGCCGTCTTCCATTCATCTCCTTCCCTCATGCGTATTTGATGATAGCCACTCATAAGATCAATCTTGGAAAATAGCTTTGAACCATGCAATTCGTCTAACAAATCATCAAGTCTAGGTATAGGAAATCTATACTTGATGGTTATGTTGTTCACACTCCTACTATCAATGCACATACGCCAACTCCCATCTTTTTTTGGAACTAGCAATGCAGGCACGGCACAGGGGCTCATACTCTCTTTCACGTAGCCTCTTTGCATCAATTCCTCTATTTGACGTTGTATTTCCTTTGTTTCTTCTGGATTACTTCTATATGCTGCCTTGTTAGGTAGTGGAGCTCCCGGAATAAGATCAATTTGATGTTCAATACCACGAATTGGTGGTAATCCCGGTGGTAATTCACTAGGAAAAACATCACAATACTCTTGCAATACCACTTCTAATTCCACGGGCCTCTTTTCTTGTTTACTTTCATTCACTTGCACATTGTTAGCCACCATAATATATACCATATTGTTATTGTTGATCTCTTTCTCCAACTCCTTTTCCCCAATTAAATATGCACCTTTCGAACTAGGGTTAATTCTATGATCAACAAGTGGCTTCAATGCATATGATTTTTCCCCCTTTCCTTTTCGAATTATATACACATTTGTCCTACCATTAAACTTGACAAATCTATCATATTGCCATGGTCTACCCAATAAGATATGACAAGCATCCATGGGGCATACATCACATAAAACTTTATCATGATATTTGCCAATTGAAAAGGTGATTAGGGCTCGCTTCGTTACCTTTACGTCACTAGCATCATTGAGCCAATGTAGCTTGTAAGGTTTTGGGTGATCGGTTGTAGGCCACTCTAATTTGTTGATCAAAGTTGTAGACACCACATTTGTGCAACTTCCCGAGTCTATTATTACGTCACACAATCGATCTTCCACCTTGCACCTTGTTAAAAAGATTTTCTCTCTTTGATTCTCTTCAACGGGCATAGGTTTAGAGTGAAGAGCTCTCCTTAGAACCAAGCTCTTTCCTTGCGTTTCACCATCAACCTCTTCGGCACTACCCTCCTCTTCTTCAAAATCACGTTCTTGCTCGACCACAACCTCCATGTCACTACTTCCCTCGCACCTAGCTTTCTCTTCTTCCCATTCTTGAGCCGTCATAGTGCGTTTTGAGTAGCAATTGCTTGCTATATGGCCAACACTCCCACATTTGAAACATTTTCTATCTTCAGTCACCTTCTTGCTAGCTTCGTTTCTGGGTTTGTTATCTTTAGCATACGAATTAGAAGAAGTCCTATCAAAGGTAGGCTTGTCACTAGCCTTTGTGAACGTGCGTGTGAACGGCTTCACACTTGAGGTCTTCTTGGCCTTGAATTGTCTTTCAACCTTAATGGCCGCCTTGCATACTTCTTCAAACGAATAGTATTCGTGCAATTCAATCTTCTCTTGAACATTTTCGTTCAAACCTGCAATAAAACGTGCTATTTTGTGCTCTAGAATTTCTTCTAAATCACACAATAAACATAGTTTCTCAAATTCACACAAATAAGCCTCCACGGATTGATTTCCTTGCTTAAAAGTCTGCATCTTGAGATACACTTCTTGCACGTACTCATGGGGCACAAATTGACGCTTCATATATTTCTGTAATTGTGTCCAAGTAGTGATCTTGGATCGTCCCTCCTTGCGTCTCTTTTTCTTGAGATTATCATACCATAAACTCGCATAACCCGTGAGTTTTAATTCAGCAAGTTTGCACCTCTTTCGTTCATCATACTCCTTGTAATCAAAGAGTGTTTCCGCTCTTCTAACCCACTCAAAATATTTTTCGGGGTCTAGCATACTACCATTGAATTCCGGAAAATCTAACCTTATATTTCGGTCATCATCTTTGGCCTTGTTCTTCCGTCTATGCCTTCTAGGTTCATCACTTGAAGATGAATCTTTATGGCGTGATCTACTTGCTTTTCTCCTTTCATATTCATCTTCACTTGAACTAAAACTTGTAACTGATTTGTTCTTCCTTGAAGATGAAGTTTTGTCACGTTCGTCAAGCCTAGCCAATACTTCTTGCAATTGTTGTGACAATCGCTCTATTTGACGATCCCTTCGCAAGTTATGCGCTTGATCAAGGTTCAAACCCCTTGGAATCCCTGGGATTTCTTCGTCACTCATTGCTCCTACACAAACCAGGTTAGTTTATGTAAAAATCTTGATTAAAAGATTGAATCTTGATTGATTCTTGAGGCAAATAAAAACCGATCTCCAGATCGCAACTCCGTGTAACAATCTCAAAAGTTTGAGGTTGCACAGACTTCGTTACGCGTCCGATTGACACGAAATTTTGACACAATGTTGATCTACGTTTTCTGAATCCTCCCACAAAATTTCAGCCAAAAATTCCAAGCCAAACGTCACCAACAGATCTGATACCACGATGATGTGATTCTTGATCCGAAAACCAAGTTATCACAAGGATATGTTCTAAGCTTCGTCCTATACAGATAAATCACCAAGAACTAGGCAAGAACTGAGTTTAATTAATTAAGAGTCCACTTAATTAATCAAACCAATGAATGTTTTAACTAAAACACCCAAAACAGCAACCAACTCGCAAGTTAGCCAAAGAAATATTTAGGTAATCCAACCAAAATATCACTCAAAATAAATGTGTTTTTTGTATTGCTCAAAATCTGAATGAATGAATGAATTCGTGAATTACATGGAGTATTTATAGCAATCCTTTCCTAAGACTATTAGAACTCTAACTAGAATAAAACTCCTTCTCTTCCTAAGCATATTAGAGTTCTAACTTGAGTAAAACTCCTACTTTTTCTAAACACATTAGAGTTCTAGCTTGAGTAAAACTCCTACTTTTTCTAAACACATTAGAGTTCTAGCTTGAGTAAAAGTCTTCCACTTTGCCTTGATCTCCAAGCAGCCGCCACTTTCAATTTTGAGTAGGAATCCCTCTTGAAATAGGAAACCTAACTTAACCTTGCGCGCCAAGTAACGTTACACGATTCTCCAACTTAATTAACTACGCACACGTACAAAAATAATTAAGAACATAAAGAAACCTAAAGTCTAAACCAAGAAAAACCCTTTCAAGTGAAAGGTAAAAACTTGTAGACCAAAATCTAAGAAAGCTTTTAAAGAAACCTTAAAGAACTATCAAGAAGCT
The DNA here is from genome assembly GCA_026401315.1 of Dysphania ambrosioides. Lineage (NCBI taxonomy): Eukaryota > Viridiplantae > Streptophyta > Magnoliopsida > Caryophyllales > Amaranthaceae > Dysphania > Dysphania ambrosioides. The sequence goes on along the minus strand of CM048668.1, from coordinate 8,736,540 downwards.
TCAAGAACTCCCAAGAACGCCACCATACAAAGCGTGGCTTTGTCTTGATGCCCCCGATAGTAAGTTTGACCTATTGAGGAAGCTTCCAAGTATAGATTCATGCTTTCTTGACTTTCTTGGAATAATTCTTCAACATGCTCGTCGTTCACATTTATGCACGCATCATTGATGGATTTAAAAATACTTATAGTCAGAATACTCAAATATCATAGAACAAGATAAAAGGCCAAAACTCAAGGACAGACTCAAAGTTTTGGGGTTTTAGGCCAGAGATAAGACTCACTCAATCTCTCCTAAGCTTATCACTCAAGACTCACTCAAAGCAATAAGGAAACACTTGAACTTGAGACAAACTCTAAGTTAAAATGCTAAAACACAAGGTTTTTTTTTATCAAAACTAAAAAACTCCATATTTCTGGTTTGCTCTCCCTTTTATAGAGGAAAGGAGCAGCAAAATCACACCAAAAGTCAAGGAAAACCGTCCAAGCATGAACAGCCAAAAGCCAGCAGTTTTCCTCCTTGATTTAAGCTAAGTAATAAAAGCATAATAAAGCCTAATGATAACTTCCTATTACAACCGGCCAAAGAGCTAAACTCTTGGCATTATTTCAGCAACATTAACTAAAATATAAGATAATAATAGCTAGTAAATGGCTTAGAATCCACACGCCCAAAATAGCAGTGAAACGTGCCAAATCTGTAGTGAAACGCGCCACGCGCCCAATCTTCAATCTACCCATGAAATGCAACATAGAACTTCAGCCTTCTTTGTAAATGGATAAAACCCAAGAGTCTCTAAGACTAAAGCAACAGGTTCATTAGACGTCCACTTTGGATCATTCCCCCCTTCTTTAAGAGAGTTTGCCCTCAAACTTGAATCATCTAAGTATGGTGCTAAATCTCCCACATTGAAAGTCGCACTAACACCCATCAATTCGTCTGGGAGCTCAATTTTGTAAGCACTATCGTTCACCCTCTCAAGAACCTTAAAAGGACCATCAGAACGAGGCATAAGTTTGTTTTTGCGATCTTAGGGAACCTCTCCTTCCTCAAATGCAACCAAACCAAGTCCCCGGGATGAAAAATAGGTTGTTTGCGTTTCTTATTGGCTCGCTCTTGGTATTTTTTATTCATCTCCTCAATTCTTTTCTTCACTTGCTCGCAGGTTTTTTGAAAGGTCTCCACCCTCTTTTTAGCATCTTTCTCTACCATGTCACTCTTAACCATAGGAACAAGATCAATCGGCACAAATGGATTCACTCCATAAACTACTTCAAATGGAGAACGGGAAGTAGTTAGGGAATGAGCTCTATTGTAAGCAAACTCCGCATGGGCTAATTTCATGTCCCAATCTTTTTGCGTTTTGCTCACAAGACCTCGTAACAAGGTACCCAAAGTTCTATTAGTGACCTCGGTTTGCCCATCGGTTTGGGGATGATGAGAGGTACTAAATAGCAACTTGGTACCCACAAGCTTCCATAGGGTTCTCCAAAAGTGACTAAGGAATTTGGAGTCCCTATCAGATACTATACTTCGAGGAATGCCATGGAGCTTGACAATTTCCTTGAAGTACAGCTCGGCCACTTTCACGGCATCATCAGTTTTATTACAAGCTACAAAATGTGCCATTTTAGAGAATCTATCTACAACAACCATGATGCTATCTCTTCCCCTTTGAGTGCGAGGTAATCCAACAATGAAATCCATGCTAACACTTTCCCATGGAGCATCCGGAACTGGCAACGGAGTATAAAGACCCTTTGTGAAGTGTCCCTTAGCCTTTTGACAAGTAGCACATCTCTCCACAACATGAGTAACATCCTTGATCATTCTAGGCCAATAGAAGTGTTCACCTAGAATATCAAGAGTCTTTTGTATCCCAAAATGACCGGCTAAACCTCCACCATGTACTTCTCTCACTAATAACTCCCTAACCCCACTCTTCGGAACACATAGCTTGTTACCTTTAAAGAGTAACCATCTTGTCTCACAAACTCTTTGGTAGGATTCTCTATCTCACTAGCAAAGTCGGGATCATTTATGTAACATTCCTTGAGTTGTTCAAAACCCAAGATCTTAGCATCCACCATGGAAAGTAAGTAGTTCCGACGAGACAATGCATCGGCCACAACATTACTCTTTCCATCCTTGTACTTGGAGCTAAAGGTAAACAATTGGAGAAACTCCACCCATTTAGCATGTCTCTTGTTGAGTTTTTGTTGCCCATGAATGAATTTCAGAGCCTCATGATCGGAATGAAGAACAAATGGTTTTGGTCTAAGGTAGTGAGACCAATGATCAAGTGCCCTAACTATGGCATAAAACTCACGGTCATAAGTGGAATAGTTCAACTTAGCCCCATTCAACTTCTCACTAAAGTAACTCACGGGCTTCTTTTCTTGAATCAAAACAGCACCTATTCCAATCCCACTTGCATCACACTCTACCTCAAATACTTTGTTGAAATCTGGTAGCACAAGTATAGGAGCGTTACAGAGCATATGTTTGACCTTCTCAAAGGCCCGTTGAGCATTCTCTTCCCATACGAACTCACCCTTTTTGGTCAACTCGGTGATTGGAGCCATGATGGTAGAGAAGTTTTTAATGAACCGCCTATAGAAGGAGGCAAGTCCATGAAAACTTCTAACTTCGTGCACATTGGTTGGAGCCAACCAAGACTGGACTGCTTTTACCTTCTCCGGATCTACATGAACCCCCTCTCCTGTTACAATGTATCCTAAGAATACAACACTAGGAGTCATGAATACACATTTTTCAAGCTTACCATACAACTTCACCTCCCTCAATTTTTCAAACAATCTCCTCAAATGAATTACATGATCATCATTGTTTTTACTATACACAAGAATGTCATCTAAGTAAACAACAACAAAATCATTAAGAAAAGGACGGAGGACTTCATTCATCAATCTCATGAAGGAGCTTGGGGCGTTGCAAAGCCCAAATGGCATCACTAACCACTCATACAACCCTTGTTTTGTTTTGAAAGCCGTCTTCCACTCATCCCCCTCTCGAATTCTCATTTGATGGTACCCACTCCTTAAGTCTATTTTGGAAAAGACTAAGGCACCACTCAACTCATCTAACATATCTTGCAATCGAGGCATAGGAAAACGGTATTTGACCGTTATATTGTTAATGGAACGACTATCAACACACATTCTCCAGGTACCATCTTTCTTTGGTACTAAGAGGGCTGGAACCGCACAAGGACTAAGGCTTTCTCTCACATAACCTCTCTCAAGTAATTCGTTCACTTGCTTTTCAAGTTCCTTACTCTCTTCCGGATTACACCTATAGGCAGCCTTGTTGGGTAAAGGTGCTCCTGGAATTAAGTCAATGGCGTGCTCAATGCCTCTAATTGGAGGTAGGCCTTTGGGCAAGTCATTGGGGAACACATCTTGGTACTCTTCTAATAACTCATTTAGAATGGATGAGTTAATACAAGTAGTACCATTATCATCTTTGGTCCTTACTACCAAAGCATACCCTCCCCCCATTTCTTTCATTATTCGTTCATATTCATTACAAGTTACAAGATAGTTGCTTTTCTCTTTTTCTTTCTTAGCAACTTTAGGAGGTAAAGGCACTAACTTAACTTTTCTACCATTTTTGGTAGTTACAATATATACATTAGTTTTACCTTTATGCTCCGAATCATGATCAAACTGCCACGGTCTTCCAAGCAATAAATGACACGCATCCATAGGAAGAATATCACACCAACGCTCATCTTCGAACCCTCCAATGGAATAAGACACCAATGCTTGCTTCTTGACTCTAATGCTTGTGCCATCATTCAACCAATTGAGCTTGTAAGGTTCACCATGGTCTCTAGTGGGTAGCTTCAATTTACTCACAGCCTCGGATGAAACAACATCCGTTTGGGCACCACTATCAACAATCACATTGCAAGTCTTCTCTCCTATCTTGCATCTAGTGTGGAACAAGTTGTTTCGTTGTTTAAGATCAGTTTCGGGCTCATTATACAAGATTTTACGAACCACCATCATGTTGAACTCATCTTCGGGTTGAATTTCTTCCTCATACTCTTCATCCTCATCATGAGCCACAAAGTTATAGATCTGTTCTTCCTCATCCATGAGAGCACATTGAGTGGCCGTTAACACACTCTTACTAGGACATTCCGATGCAATATGTCCTCTCCCATGACACTTGAAGCATTTTCTCCTAGTTGAAAGCTCACTAGGCGAAACTACTTGCTTTTCTTTCCCTTTTGATGAGCTAGTTGAAAAGGTTTTATTTTGAAAAGTAATCCCCTTAGAGTTGAAAGGAGTAAATTTCGAAGTATTCTTGAAAGAAGAAGGTTTGGGCTTCTCTTTCTCCCTTTCTTCTTTAAGTTGAAACTCATACTTCAAAGCTAGTTTGCATACATCACTAAAAGTGGCATAATGAGTAACTTCCACCTTTCTATTAATTTATTTGGTCAACCCCTTGACAAATCTAGCAATTTTGTAAGCCTCCTTTTCTTGCAAGTCGCAAGTCAAGCCTAACCTCTCAAATTCTTTTATGTAATCCTCCACACTCATGTTTTCTTGTGATAGGTGGGTTAATTTTAAGTATTGATCTTGCTCATACTCTTTACTTACCCATTTTTCCTTCATTTTTTTTTAATTTTTCCCATGAGTCTATCTTATCTTTCCCTTCTCTTCTTCTTTTTGACTTGAGGTTTTCATACCACAATGCAGCCAGTTTAGTGAGTTTAAGGACAGCCAACTTGAACCGTTTTCTATCATCATACCCCTTGTAATCAAAAACGGTTTCAATTTGTCTAACCCAATCTAAGAAACCCTCACTATCATGCCCTCCATCAAATTCAGGCATATCAATTTTTAGGCCCCTATCTTCATCAAATTGCCTAAAATTGTTACCACTATTTTCATCCTCCTCCTCTAAATCATTTATTTTCCTAGTGGCTTTAAGGAGCATATCAGACATGGCATCCATCCTAGTATCTTGTTGTGCCCTAGAGACTTCACTCTCTTCTGTTTTTTTCTCCAAATTCTCAAGTTTTCGGGTGATTAATCTAAGCATTTCACTGAGATCCCCACCACTAGTCATTGCTTCACCTTTTGCTAGATTATTACAATTACAATGTTTAATCTGGCAGTAACTTTAAAGCACAAAATGAAAATGCCAAAAACCTTGAGACTCTCAAGGGATTACAGGTTCATACAATTCAGAAAATAAGCAATTTGAAAAAAAGAACTCCTCAAAAGCCGCCTGGATGAAGAAGAAATCCTCTTTCAAAATCTGTTGCGCAGATTTGGTTCCTAATTGCGCACTTGCGAAAAATCTGTCCAGTTTAATAGCAAACGATCTCCAAAAATTATGAAATTTTATATGTGAATTCTAGACTAAAAATTACCCAGATTCAAAAAAATTTCGCTTGAATCGGACTCCGGAACACTGAGATACAACCCTCCAAAGTCGGCAGACAAAACTGGTTGAATTCTGACCGTTTTGTCTTCCCTCCAAAGGTACGATTTTCTTCAAGATTTTCTACCAAAGCTCTGATACCAGATGATGTAAATCTAAATATACCCTCCCGAATATGGGTTGATGGATTTAAAAATACTTATAGTCAGAATACTCAAATATCATAGAACAAGATAAAAGGCCAAAACACAAGGACAGACTCAAAGTTTTGGGGTTTTACGCCAGAGATAAGACTCACTCAATCTCTCCTAAGCTTATCACTCAAGACTCACTCAAAGCAATAAGGAAACACTTGAACTTCAGACAAACTCTAAGTTAAAATGCTAAAACACAAGGTTTTTTTTTTATCAAAACTAAAAAACTCCATATTTCTGGTTTGCTCTCCCTTTTATAGAGGAAAGGAGCAGCAAAATCACACCAAAAGTCAAGGAAAACCGTCCAAGCATGAACAGCCAAAAGCCAGCAGTTTTCCTCCTTGATTTAAGCTAAGTAATAAAAGCATAATAAAGCCTAATGATAACTTCCTATTACAACCGGCCAAAGAGCTAAACTCTTGGCATTATTTCAGCAACATTAACTAAAATATAAGATAATAATAGCTAGTAAATGGCTTAGAATCCACACGCCCAAAATAGCAGTGAAACATGCCAAATCTGTAGTGAAACGCGCCACGCGCCCAATCTTCAATCTACCCATGAAATGCAACATAGAACTTCAGCCTTCTTTGTAAATGGATAAAACCCAAGAGTCTCTAAGACTAAAGCAACAGGTTCATTAGACGTCCACTTTGGATCAATAACCTTGAAATTGCACTAACATACCAATATAGCCCAGTTACAAGTGTTCATGCATTGAAAACGAGCTTAAATGAATTTCACCAAGTTTTCAATCGATATACGTGACTCTTAAGCAAAAGGGGGCCGGAAAGAGTTCTACCTCGCATAATTTTCAAATTTCTTATCAAAATAACCTAGAACTTGCACTAACATACCAATATAGCCTAGTTACAAGTGTTCATGCATTGAAAACGAGCCTTAGAAGCATTTCACCAAGTTCTAAATCGATATTCGTGATTTTCAAGGGAAAGGGGGCCAAAAAGGGTTCTACTTGCGTATTTTTCAAATTTCTTATCACACTAACCTATAACTTGCCCTAACATACCAATAGAGCCTAGGTACAATTGTTCATGCATTGAAAACAAGCTTAGAAGAATTTCACTAAGTTTTCAATCGATGTTCGTGACTCTCAAGGGAAAGGAAGCCGGAAAGGGTTCTACCTTCGCCTATTTTTCAAATTTCTTATCACACTAACCTATAAGTTGAACTAACATACCAATATAGCCTAGTTACAAGTGTTCATGCATTGAAAATGAGTCTTAGAAGCATTTCACTAAGTTCTAAACCGATGTTCGTGATTTTCAACGCAACGGAGGTCACAAAGGGTTCTACCTCACCTATTTTTCAAATTTCTTATCAAAATAACCTTGAACCTGAACTAACATACCAATATAGCCCAGTTACAAGTGTTCATGCATTGAAAATGAGCTTAGAAAAATTTCAATAAGTTTTCAATCGATGATCGTGACTCTATAGCGAAAGGGAGCTGGAAAGGGTTCTACCTCGCCTTTTTTTCAAATATCTAATCAAAATAACCTAGAACTTGCACTAACCTACCAATATAGCCTAGTTACAAGTGTTCATGTATTGAAAACGAGCCTTAGAAGAATATCACTAAGTTCTAATTCGATTTTCGTGATTTTCAAGGCAAAGGGGGCCAAAAAGTGTTCTACCTCGCATATTTTTCAAATATCTAAACAAAATAACCTAGAACTTGCAGTAACATACCAATATAGCCTAGTTGCAATTTTTCATGCATTGAAAACGAGCCTTAGAAGCATTTCACTAAGTTTTCAATCGATGTTCGTGACTCTCAAGGGAAAGGGGGCCGGAAAGGGTTCTACTTCACCTATTTTTCCAATTTCTTATCAAAATAACCTTAAACTTGCACTAACATACCAATATAGCCTAGTTACAAGATTTCAAGCATTGAAAACGAGCTTAGAAGAATTTCACCAAGTTTTCAATCGATGTTCGTGACTCTAAAGCGAAAAGGAGCCGGAAAGGGTTCTACCTCGCCTATTTTTCAAATATCTTATCAAAATAACCTAGACCTTGCACTAACATACCAATATAGCCTAGTTACAAGAGTTCATGCATTTCACTAAGTTCTAAATCGATGGTCGTGATTTTCAAGGGAAAGGAGGCCGCAAAGGGTTTTAGCTCGCCTATTTTTCAAATTTCTTATCACACTAACCTATAACTTGCACTAACATACCAATATATCCTAGTTATAATTATGCATGCATTGAAAACGAGCCTTAGAAGCATTTCACTAAGTTCTAAATCGATGTTCGTGATTTTCAAGGCAAAGGGGGCCAGAAGGGGTTCTACCTCGCCTATTTTTCAAAATTCTAATCAAAATAACCTTGAACTTGCACTAACATACCAATACAGCCTAATTACAAGTGTTCATGCATTGAAAACGAGCTTAGAAGAATTTCACTAAGTTTTCAATCGATGTTCGTGACACTCAAGGGAAAGGGGGCTGGAAAGGGTTCTACCTCGCCTATTTTTCAAATTTCTTATCAAAATAACCTTTAACTTGCACTAACATACAAAAATAGAATAGTTACAAGTGTTCATGCATTGAAAACAAACCTTAGAAGCATTTCACCAAGTTTTAAATCGATGTTTGTGATTTTCAATGGAAAGGGGGCCGGAAAGGGTTCTACCTCGCCTATTTTTCAAATTTCATATCAAAATAACCTTGAACTTGAACTAACATACCAATATTGCCTAGTTACAAGTTTTCAATCGATGTTCGTGACTCTCAAGGGAAAGGATGCCGGAAAGGGTTCAACCTTCGACTATTTTTCAAATTTCTTATCACACTAACCTACAACATGAATGAACATACCAATGTAGCCTAGTTACAAGTGTTCATGCATTGAAAACGAGCCTTAGAAGCATTTCACTAAGTTCTAAATCGATGTTCCTGATTTTCAAGGCAAAGGGGGCCAGAAGGGGTTCTACCTCGCCTATTTTTCAAACTTCTTATCAAAATAACCTTGAACTTGCACTAACATACCAATACAGCCTAGTTACAAGTGTTCATGCATTGAAAACGAGCTTAGAAGAATTTCACTAAGTTTTCAATCGATGTTCGTGACACTCAAGGGAAAGGGGGCTGGAAAGGGTTCTACCTCGCCTATTTTTCAAATTTCTTATCAAAATAACCTTTAACTTGCACTAACATACAAAAATAGAATAGTTACAAGTGTTCATGCATTGAAAACAAACCTTAGAAGCATTTCACCAAGTTTTAAATCGATGTTTGTGATTTTCAATGGAAAGGGGGCCGGAAAGGGTTCTACCTCGCCTATTTTTCAAATTTCATATCAAAATAACCTTGAACTTGAACTAACATACCAATATTGCCTAGTTACAAGTTTTCAATCGATGTTCGTGACTCTCAAGGGAAAGGATGCCGGAAAGGGTTCAACCTTCGGCTATTTTTTAAATTTCTTATCACACTAACCTACAACATGAACTAACATACCAATGTAGCCTAGTTACAAGTGTTGATGCATTAACAACGAGCCTTAGAAGCATTTCACTAAGTTCCAAACCGATGTTCGTGTCTTTCAAGGCAATAGGGGCCAAAAAGGGTTCTACCTTGCCTATTTTTTAAATTTCTTATCAATATAACCTTAAACTTGAACTAACATACCAATATAGCCCAGTTACAAGTGTTCATGCATTGAAAATGAGCTTAGAAAAATTTCGCTAAGTTTTCAATCGATGTTCGTGACTCTCAAGCGAAAGGGAGCTAGAAAGGGTTCAACCTCGCCTTTTTCCAATATCTTATCAAAATAACCTAGAACTTACACTAACATACCAATATTGCCTAGTTACAAGTGTTCATGCATTGAAAACAAGCCTTAGAAGAATTTCACCAAGTTCTAAATCGATTCTCGTGATTTTCAAGGCAAAGGGGGCCAAAAAGTGTTCTACCTCGCCTATTTTTCAAATATCTTATCAAAATAACCTAGAACTTGCACTAACTTTCCAATATAGCCTAGTTACAAGTATTCATGCATTGAAAACGATTCTTACAAGCATTTCATCAAGTTCTAAATCGATGTTCGTGATTTTCAAGGCAAAGGGTTCCAAAAAGGGTTCTACCTCGCCTATTTTTCAATTATCTTATCAAAATAACCTAGAACTTGCACTAACATACCAATATAGCCTAGTTACAAGTGTTCATGCATTGAAAATCAACCTTAGAAGCATTTCACTAAGTTCTAAATCGATGTTCGTGATTTTCAAGGAAAAGGGGGCCGCAAAGGGTTTTAGCTCGCCTATTTTTAAAATTTCTTATCACACTAACCTATAACTTGCACTAACATACCAATATAGCCTAGTTACAAGTGTTCAACCATTGAAAGCGAGCCTTAGAAGCATTTCACTAATTTCTAAATCAATGTTCGTGATTTTCAAGGCAAAGGGGGCCAGAAAGGGTTCTACCTCGCGTATTTTTCAAATTTCTTATCAAAATAACCTAGAACTTGCACTAACATACGATTATAGCCTAGTTACAAGTGTTCATGCATTGAAAAGGAGCTATGAAGAATTTCAATAAGTTTTCAATCGATGTTCGTGACTTTCAATCAAAACGGGGCCGGAAAGGGTTCTACCTCTTCTATTTTTCATATAACGTATCAAAATAACCTTGAACTTGCACTAACATACCAATATAGCCTTGTTACAAGTGTTCATGCATTGAAAACGAGCCTTAAAAGCATTTCAATAAGTTCTATATCGATGTTCGTGATTATCAAGGGAAAGGGGGCCGGAAAGGTTTCTACATCGCGTATTTTTCAAATTTTTTATCAAAAGAACCTATAACTTGCACTACCATACCAATATATTCTAGTTACAAGTGTTCATGCATTAAAAACGAGCCTTAGAAGCATTTCACTAAGTTCTAAATCGATGTTTGTGATTTTCAAGGCAAAGGGGGCCAGAAGGGGTTCTACCTCGCCTATTTTTCAATTATCTTATCAAAAGAACCTAGAACTTGCACTAACATACCAATATAGCCTAGTTACGAGTGTTCATAAATTGAAAATCAGCCTTAGAAGCATTTCACTATGTTCTAAATTGATGTTCGTGATCTTCAAGGGAAACGGGGCCGCAAAGGGTTTTACCTCGCCTATTTTTCAAATTTCTTATCACACTAACCTATAACTTGCACTAACATACCAATATAGCCTAGTTACAAGTGTTCATGCATTGAAAACGAGCCTTAGAAGCATTTCACTAAGTTGTAAATCGATGTTCGTGATTTTCGAGGGAAAGGGGGCCGGAAAGGGTTCTACCTCTCCTATTTTTCAAATTTCTAATCAAAATAACCTAGAACTTGCACACACATACCCATATAGCCTAGTTACAAGTGTTCATGCATTGAAAACGAGCCTTAGAAGCATTTCACTAAGTTCTTAATAGATGTTCGTGATTTTCAAGGGAAAGGGGGCCAGAAAGGGATCTACCTCGCCTATTTCTCAAATTTCATATCAAAATAACCTTAAACTTGCACTAACATACCAATATAGCCTAGTTACAAGTGTTCATGCATTGAAAATGAGCCTTAGAAGCATTTCACTAAGTTCTAAATTGATGTTCATGATTTTCAAGGCAAAGGGGGCCAGAAAGGGTTCTACCTCGCGTATTTTTTAAATTTCTTATCAAAATAACCTAGAACTTACACTAACATACGATTATAGCCTAGTTACAATTTTTCATGCATTGAAAAGGAGCTTAGAAGAATTTCCATAAGTTTTCAATCGATGTTCGTGACTTTCAATCAAAACGGGGCCGGAAAGGGTTCTACCTCGTCTATTTTTCATATATCTTATCAAAATAACCTTTAACTTGCACTTACATACCAATATAGCCTAGTTACAAGTGTTCATGCATTGAAAACGAGCCTTAAAAGCATTTCAATAAGATCCAAATCGATGTTCGTGATTTTAAAGGGAAAGAGGGCCAGAAAGGGTTCTATCTCGCCTATTTTTCAAATTTATTATCAAAATAACCTTGAACTTGCACTAACATACAAATATAGCCTAGTTACAAGTGTTCATGCATTGAAAATGAGACTTAGAAGCATTTCACTAAAATCTAAATCGATGTTCGTGATTTTCAAGGGAAAGCGGGCCGGAAAGGTTTCTACCTCGCGTATTTTTCAAATTATTTATCAAAAGAACCTATAACATGCACTAACATACCAATATATCCTAGTTACATTTGTGCATGCATTGAAAACGAGCCTTAGGAGCATTTCACTAAGTTCTAAATCGATGTTCGTGATTTTCAAGGCAAAGAGGGCCAGAAGGGGTTCTAGCTCGCCTATTTTTCAAATATCTTATCAAAATAACCTTGAACTTGCACTAACATACCAGTATACCCTAGTTACAAGTTTTTATGCATTGAAAACGAGCTTAGAAGAATTTCACTAAGTTTTCAATTGATGTTCATGACTCTCAAGGGAAAGGGGCCTAGAAAGGGTTCTACCTCGCTTATTTTTCAAATTTCTTATCAAAATAATCTTTAACTTGCACTAACATACCAATATAGCCTAGTTACAAGTGTTCATGCATTGAAAACGAGCCTTAGAAGAATTTCACTAAGTTCTAAATCGATTTTCGTGATTTTCAAGGCAAAGGGGGCCAAAAAGTGTTCTACCTCACCTATTTTTCAAATATCTTATCAAAATAACCTAGAACTTGCACTAACATACCAATATATCCTAGTTACAAGTGTTCAGGCATTGAAAAGAAGCCTTAGAAGTATTTCACTAAGTTCTAAATCGATGTTCCTGATTTTCAAGGCAACGGGGGCCAGAAAGGGTTCTACCTCGCCTATTTTTCAAATATTTTATCAAAATAACCTAGAACTTGCACTAACATACCAATATAGCCTAGTTACAAGTGTTCATGCATTCAAAATAAGCCTTAGAAGCATTTCACTAAGTTCTAAATCGATGTTTGTGATTTTCAAGGGAAAGGGGGCCGCAAAAGGTTTGACATCGCCTATTTTTCAAATTTCTTATCACACTAACCTATAACTTGCACTAACATACCAATATAGCCTAGTTACAAGTGTTCATGCATTGAAAACGAGCCTTAGTAGCATTACAATAACTTCTAAATGGATGTTCGTGATTTTCAAGGGAAAGGGGGCTAGAAAGGGTTCTACCTCGCCTATTTTTTAAATTTCTTATCAAAAAAAGCTTGAACTTGCACTAACATACCAATATAGCCTAGTTACAAGTGTTCATGCATTGAAAACGATTCTTAGAAGCATTTCACTAAGTTCTAAATCGATGTTCGTGATTTTCAAGGCAAAGGGTGCCAAAAAGGGTTCTACCTCGCCTATTTTTTAATTATCTTATCAAAATAACCTAGAACTTGCACTAACATACCAATATAGCCTAGTTACAAGTGTTGATGCATTGAAAATCAGCCTTAGAAGCATTTCACTAAGTTCAAAATCGATGTTCGTGATTTTCAAGGGAAAGGGGGCCGGAAAGGTTTCTACCTCGCGTATTTTTCAAATTATTTATCAAAATAACCTTAAACTTGCACTAACATACCAATATAGCCTAGTTACAAGATTTCAAGCATTGAAAACGAGCTTAGAAGAATTTCACCAAGTTTTCAATCGATGTTCGTGACTCTAAAGCGAAAAGGAGCCGGAAAGGGTTCTACCTCGCCTATTTTTCAAATTTCTTATCAAAATAACCTAGAACTTGCACTAACATACCAATATAGCCTAGTTACAAGTGTTCATGCATTGAAAATGAGCCTTAGAAGCATTTCACTAAGTTGTAAATCGATGTTCGTGATTTTCAAGGGAAAGGGGGCCGGAAAGCGTTCTACCTCGCCTATTTTTCAAATATATTATCAAAATAACCTAGAACTTGCACTAACATACCAATATAGCCTAGTTACAAGTGTTCATGCATTGAAAACGAGCCTTAGAAGCATTTCACTAAGTTCTTAATGGATGTTCTTGATTTTCAAGGGAAAGGGGGCTGGAAAGGGTTCTACCTCGCTTATTTTTCAAATTTCTTATCAAAATAACATTGAACTTGCACTAACATACCAATATAGCCTAGTTAAAAGTGTTTATGCATTGAAAACGAGCTTAGAAGAATTTCACTAAGTTTTCAATCGATGTTCGTGACTCTCTTGCGAAAGGGGGCCGGAAAGGGTCGGGATAAAACACATAAAATTGATTTAAAACTAAGAGAAAATGAAAACAAAATACTTAAACGAAATACTTAAATGAACTTAAAGAAATTCAAAAACGAAATTGAAAACTTAAGACGTAGTAATATACAAACTGTTATTAAAAACTTTAAAATACTTTCAAAGATTTGAGCACTGCTCAAGGCAGGGAATACTTTTCTTACAGAGCTTTTATTGAGAACTAGAACTAAGGCTGATAAGCCAAGCCTACCTCTCAACTGAGATGGGAGAAGGCTATTTATAGAAGGGAAAAGGAACTATTACAAAATACTTTGAACAATCTGCTGCCAAGTGTGCGGTAGATCTTCTGCCGACACTTATGCTTTTGCTTTTTGATAATTACTGGTGTTGCTTTTGAATTTTCTGCTTGTGCTTTTTGAAATATTCTGACGACACTATTCATTGCTTGACATTTCTGGTGTTGTCTTGTCATTCCAGCTGTAGCTTTGAATTAGTACTCATCTTCATCTTCATCTATTTCACTTTCGTCTTCTACTGGAATTTTACGAATTATTGAATCATCTTGAAGTTTGTGGGAAATTCTGGCCAGCTCCTTATCAACAGTGATTTCAATAAGTGAATTTTCTCGGACTGGTCGTTCAGTAGAATACCTAATAGCCCCAAGGAGAACTAATTCCTTAAACTCATCATGTGACTGGGAAGTAGACCATCGACATTTTCCTGGATGAATTTGACGTCCACAGTTTGGACATCGGCCAAAATGCCTTGACCTTCGTTTGATAGCGCTTTTTGACAATCCTTGAAAGGGTGGTTGTTGTTCATTGCGACGCCATTGTTTTCTAACCTCATTGCAACGCGAGAAGATTTCACGCCTGAGATCTGAGGGAAGCTCATGTTTTGCGAAGTAAAGGGTACATAAAAGATTAAAACAAAAGGAGTGCATAATTACAATAAGTCTTCGTGTTTTGGCTGTAGACTTTTCATTCGCGGCTAAACGTATAAATAGAGAAAATAATATTTTTCATATTTTTCGTATTTTTCCTTCTTTTTTTTTAACCCTTGAAAGGATATTGAGAGCAAGGACCATTGAATGGGTCAAAAGCCGTTTCGGAGCCTGAGCAGTCAGACTCTTCGTCCTCAGAGGTTTTTGAACTAGTTGAACCTTTGATGATTCTTCTGGCAAAGTCTGGATCTGAACAAAGCTTTTCCAGTGCTTCTTTTTGAATATGATTTAGGGTTTTGTAAGAGGAAGAAGTTTTTTCTCTTCTTCGTGACGAAGAAGAGGCGGCTGTTTTTGAGACTTGATAGATCGCCCATTCAAGTTTTTTACCGGTTTGAATGAAGTCTTTCATATTTTCAGGGGAGCAAAGTTCTAAACAGAATTTCTCCCACCATTTAACCTTGAATTCTCGGACTAACATCCAAGGGTATGGAGAAGGGAGTTGTGGTTTTAGACTATAACTCCAGCAAAGAATCCAAGGGATTTTGAACTTAGCATGGAAGAGAAGGGGATTCATAAATTTTTCTGATTTTGAGGCTGTTGAAAATGTTTGGAATCCTTCAATGCTAGGAGGAGGAAGGATTTCTTGAACTGGTCCATAAAAGTGCCACCAATGAAAAAACCATAATGGTATTTGTTCTTTTAGGAAAAACTTATCAAGAGAGAAGAACCATGAGTGATTAAAAGCCTGAAGGAGGAAGGCTCTTGACCAGGCCATTTTATAATCAAAATATGAGTAAGTTTGAGGAAAAAAGGTGTTTGAAAGTGATTTTTCAACAGAGGGACCTAACCATTCGGACTGGTTAACAATCCTTTTGATGATACATTTTGAATAGATAATATTTCTGGTCGGGGATTTAACAAACATATTGAATTTCACAGGAATTTGAATCAATTAATATGAATTCATAAAATCTTTGAGTTTTTGCGGGGTTTTCAGGAAACCATTCACATCCTTCTGGGAAGGATCGCCTATTGAAGGCTTTTATGGTATCTGGGTTTTGTGGGGAAGAGAATTTTGTAAGGCAAATGGCTTCATTGGCTTCTTTAGTAAAATAAGCTGATTTTGGGTTTTTTGAGTCTGTTTTTGAAGGGGTTGCATTTGTAGGTGGTTTTTGAATAATTTGAGAATAGGCTAGTGGTGGAAAGTTTTGTAAACTAGCAAATTGGTTTGTGGTTGTAAATTTTTTTGAATCTGAAGGTAAATCTTTTGGAGGTTTCATCTCATAATCATCTGCTGACTGAAACCCTTTGAGTTTGTCAGATTTCTTCTTATGAGACATTTTGATGTCCTTGTAAGAATTCTCTGGTAAGAAAATCAGGAAGAGAATTATTTTCACCTTTGATGTGCTCTATTTGAAAATCAAATACAAATAAAATAGCTTGCCATCGGGCAAAAATTTGTTTTGAAACAATATTCTTGACATCCTTTTCCAAAACTTCTTTAGCAGATTTGCAATCAATGCGAATAAGAAATTTTTTATTGTATAAATCGCTTTGAAATTTTGAAACACATAAAACAATCGATAGAACTTCTTTTTTAATAGTAGAATAATTCTTTTGAGGACCTAACCAGACTCCGGAATGGAACCGTACTAGTTGTTCTAGACCATCTACCTTTTGTTTGAGTATGCCACCATAGCCTACGTCTGAAGCATCTGTTTCAACTATCATGTATGCAGATGGATTAGGTATGCAAAGACAGGGTAATGATTTAATCTTTTCTTTGAGGGTCTTCATGATCTCAGTATGTTCTTTTGACCAAGCAGGGGGATTTTTTTGTAATCTTTGAAATAAGGGAGCACATAATTGACGAAGGTTAGGGAAAAAATCTGAAACATAATTCAGACATCCTAAAAATCTTTGAAGTTGGGTTTTCTCTTTAAGCTCATTAGGAAATTTTGAGGCAAACTCTATGGATCTAGTAGGTTTAATAGTTCCTCTAAATATATCATGGCCAAGGAATCTAATTTTTGTTTGGAAAAGTTTCATTTTTGAGCTTGAAACAACTAAACCATTCTTTTCTATTATTTGTAAAAAAGATAATAAATGTTTGAAATGTTGATATAAACTATTAGAGAAAACTAAAACATCATCTATGTAAACTATTATGAATGGGAATGGGTTGAGAATATCATTCATAATATGTTGGAATTCAGAAGGAGCATTCTTCAAACCAAAAGGCATGACATTCCATTCATAGTGACCAAAGGGTACTGTGAAAGTTGTTTTGTACCTATCTTGTTCGGCAATTTGAATTTGCCAAAATCCTGATTTCATATCAAATTTTGAAAAGATCTTAGCATTAAAGAGTCTATTAAAAGATCTCTTTTGTTAGGAATGGGGTATCTAATCCATTGGAGAACTTTGTTTAAGGGTTTGTAATTTATTACTAATCTAGGAACTCCTCGCTCTTTCTCAGCTGCATTCATTACATAAAATGTTGCACAACTCCAAGGAGATTTAGAAGGTCGAATAAGCTTTTTATCCAAAAGAACTTGAATCTCCTTTTTACAGAATTCTACTAATTCAGCATTCATCTGAATGGGTCTTGCTTTTGTAGGGATATTTGCTTCAGTGAAATCTTTTTCATAAGGAAGGGTGACAATATGCTTTTTTCTATTCCAAAAGGCATTAGGAATTTCTGCACAGACCTTTAGTTTGAAAGTTTTTTCGAGGTCTAGAATCTTTTGTTGAATAGAAGGCTGTCGAAGCTGTTCCTCTATTTTTTGGTGGATAACCTCAGTTTTGAGAGTAGCAATTAAATGTTGCTTGTTATGGATTGTGTTTAATTTCTGAAAAACTGATGAATTTTGTAAGAGGTTTATATCTTTTTGAATCATAGGAGTTAGGAATTTAAAGGAGATTTGCTTACCTAAGATATTGATATGAACTCCTATATTGTCCACCTTAAAAGGATAGATTTGAGTTAGAAAAGGGGTTCCAAGGATTATTTCTTCCTTAATATCCTTGACAACTATGAAAGTATTTTTGAATTTATAGTCGTTATTGACTATATTAGCTCTTGGAACCTTTAATTTGGTATTCATAGGAGAGCTAATAGCACTAAGTAACTTTGTGCTAGTCTTCTCATAGAATTTTGGTGGGATGATTCCTTCTTTGATACAATTCTGATCAGCACCACTATCTATAAGGGCAATAAAGTTTTGTTTAAAATCACCGATTCGGAAGGTGACCTTTGAGTACCATTTTTGAAAATTGATCTTATTAATGAGAGAAACAAATCCTGTTTCTTCCTGAGTATCAACAATCTCCTCAGAGGTTATATTCTGAGTGGATTCTTCTTCTAGGATTGTTATACGAGTTTTGATCGCTAATTCATTAATTTGTAAGGCTAAAAGGTCATTTTTGAGTTCATTGACCTGGGTTTTTCAAAGGTTGATTTCTGACTGGAGATCATTAACAGAATCTCTTTTAAAGGTATTCTTGGAAGGTGATGTAAGGAGGGTGCTATTTTTTGTGTATTCTGGATTTGAATATTTCTCCAGAAGTTTTGAAATACTGAAGGGTTCTGTAATTGGTAAGGAAGTGGAGTGAGAAGGTTCCTTTTCTTTGAGGACAATATTTCTCTAGCGAAGAAGGGCCTGAGTCTTTAACTCTAGATTTTAAACCTTGTCTATTAAATCGAATAAGAATTCTTTGTCTTCATTACTAGAAATGACATTTATAGTTTGAATTGGTGAAGAAGACCCTGAGGAGCTACTACTACTTGAGTCGGTATCTTCTATTTGGTCGGAAAATGGTTCTTCTTGGTCTGAGTTCAAAGGACTCTTAATAAGGAGTTTGGTCAATTTTTCTCCTAGTTCAGAGTCATTTGAGAAGAGTTCTTGGATTTTCTTCTTAGTAGTACAATTATTAGCTTTGTGTCCCCTTTTCCCACATGAATAACAGACTATTTTTTGGGAGGAAAACTTTTGTTTAGGCCTTTTGTAATAAGAAGGCTTTGAAGGAGGAGAAGTGTTTCTCTTAGGGAATCGTCTAAACTTCTTTTCTTTCTAAAGTTTAGATTTTTGTTTAATAGATGAAGGGGCCCTGATTGTTTCACAGCCAAAGGCTTCGCAAAAACAACCGAGCTCTTTTCTGGATTGCTTCTTTTCAGAAGTATACTTAGCTTGCAGCTTAAGTTCTTCGCAAAGAGCTAATCCTTCATTTTTGACTAAAGTGAAGAGTTCTCCATAAGTTTTATCTTTAAAAGGGATCTCATCTGATTGAGATAATTCCTTTAACTTTCTGAATATTCGTTGGGCAAAAAGTTTAGGAAGACCAGATATAAATTTTTCTTTCCAAAATGGTTCACCGCAATCTTTTCTTCGGAGAACATAAGTAAGGAACATATCTCTATACCACCTATAATCTCCTAAAGTAGGACATCTCAAGTTTTGAAGAATTGATTTCCCTGATAAAAGGGAGGCTGTAGGGTCTCCTATAAAGTAATAGGCAATAACTATTATGAGGAAATCACAGCTATCAAATTTCTCTATGATTTCATTTTGGGGGTTGAGAATGGTGATTTTGTGGTTAAAAATTTCTAACTGATTATCAGGTGTGAGACAATTGTCCCACCAGTTTTTCAATTGACCGGTAAACCCTGAAATAAGGAGTCCAAAAATGATTTGTTCATTAGACTCTCGGGTTGAATAGGCAATTTTCGCCATCCCCATCTCTTGAAGAGTATTTAAAATCTCATATTCTGATTTTCCATCTATATTCCATTCATGGACAGAATTAGGAGAATAAGATTTGGTTTTAAACTTAGATCGTTCCTCAAACTGTATGTCTAGAGGGGTTGGTCTAGGATAATAGGTTTTTGTTGGAGCATTTCTCCACTTGTTCTTAATTTTATTTAGAAAAGAGGAATCTTGAAACATATTTTGAATATTATCTATTTCATCTTCTGAGTTAGAATCATTGCTTGATTCATTTTCAGAAGGACGACTATGGATGACTCTTAATCCTTGGGAGCTGGCTAATTTTTCTAGATTTTGAGATATTTTGCTCAAGATAGTCTGGGAGCTATTTGAAGAAGAGGAAGTATTGACTATGGAGTTTGCCATAGTTTGAGTTAAACCTTGTGGTTTAAAGTGCGAAACTGAGACATTAGTAGGGAATCTAGAGGATTGTCCTTTAGAGAAGGTAGGGGACTGTTCCTTTATAGATTCTATTCTAGTAGAAAGACGATCTACTTGCGAGGCAATAGTATGAAGGGTTTGGTTGGTGAAATTATTTTGATGGTAAACCTTAATAATATCTTCCACCTTAGCTGGGTCATCTTTCTGATTATATCTTCCCTTTTTAAGAGGGCAGGCAGGTATTTGATTTTCTCCACTAGGAATTATTATGGGAGAAAAGGGTGGATGAACAGTATTAATAGTTGATCCATCCTCTAACTGCCAATTTCTCCTTAAAGTGGTTTGGGTTTGAATATAGTGTTGGGTAAAAGGTTCATTTATACCTTTATCTTCACAAAATGAGGTAAACCATATGAAAAAGGGAATATTTAATTGGAGACGATTCATGTCTCTATACCAGATTTCTCTGATCTGATTCCTTAAGGGCTCATCAAAAGACATAAACCATTTTTGCTTTTGAGTATTTTCTTTTAATTCAAAATCTCTTCTCAAGAAATCCTTATCAATTTGAAAACCGTCCTTAGTGATGGTGTTTATAGTATTAAAATTTTGCATATGATGTGTAAGTGGATTAGGATCGTTTTGGAGTGGATTAGATGTATTAGAAACAATTTCGAGACAAAAGAAAACAAGATAAAACACTCAATGTAGAATCGGGTTCTAAATCGCGTGTAAGGGAATAAACTGGACCAAACACGAAGTAAGGCTAGATTATCAAGCTTATACCAACTAGCACTAAGCAAAGAAAGTATAATTTCGTGAAACACAAAGTAACACACGAATTTCACAAAGAAAATCAGATTCTGTTCTTTTTCTTTCACTCTTGCCTACAACGAATGGCAAGTGTTCAATTTATAGGAAGCTTTACAAACCTTAAAGGAACTCTTTAGCTTCCTATCTTACTCGTCTAAAACAGAAGAAACCAGCTTCAATCAAAGCTTTGTAACTCCTTTTACGTACTTAAAACCAAAATTAAAAACTGGGCATGATTCAAGCCTTGAATCACGCCTTAACTAAGTCACGAAAATGACTGATTATTTGAGGCCTCAATGGCAGCTATTACGTGCATGTTTGACAGAAAAATAACCCCCTAATTAAAGCTTTAAATGACTAAAACAAACAGAAAACAAATCATAATCATTCCCCACAAAAATCGCCCTGAATCAAGCTTTTAACCCCCACTTAAATGTGACGTTATTTGTGGCTGTTTGAAACTCTTTGTGGCTGCTTGAAAGTCTCCTTGAATGTAGCTTTAACTGGTCATTACGTCCCCTTTTCCCTCTTCCCATTTAAGGCAAGAAACAAAAGGATTAATTGAAGAGAAGCCCACGAAATTATCACCCAAGGACTTGGATTTTTCGTGGATGAACAAAGCATGGACCGTAGCTTGAACTTCTGGAACTTTTTGAACTTGATTGCTTGCTGCCATATCATTCTCCCCCTCTTCGGAAAAGTTTGCCCTCAAACTTTCATCATCTAGATATGGACTCAAGTCTCCCACATTGAAAGTTGCACTTACTCCACCAAACTCACCAGGTAGATCAATCTTGTAAGCACTTTCCCCAATTTTCTCCAAGACTTGAAAGGGACCATCGGATCTAGGCATGAGCTTATTTTTCCTAAGGTTAGGAAAACGTTCCTTCCTTAAATGTAACCAAACCAAGTCACCCTTAGCAAATGTAGGTTGCTTTCGGTTCTTATTTGCACGGTCTTTGTAGACTTTGTTCATAGCTTCAATCTTCTCTTT
The DNA here is from genome assembly GCA_026401315.1 of Dysphania ambrosioides. NCBI lineage: Eukaryota > Viridiplantae > Streptophyta > Magnoliopsida > Caryophyllales > Amaranthaceae > Dysphania > Dysphania ambrosioides. The sequence goes on along the minus strand of CM048668.1, from coordinate 8,714,827 downwards.
GACTTTGGTGCATGTTCTCTGAAATGCTTCCCATCTCTTCTTAGGTTCACCATGTATCAAGTCTCCTTTAGGCAAAGGAATTAACTCAATGGGCAGCAAAGGATTAACCCCATACACCACTTCAAAAGGACTACGAGTAGTGGTAGAAGAAGGAGACCTATTGTACGCAAATTCGGCATGGGCTAACTTAACATCCCAATCCTTTTGAGTTCTACTCACTAGACCTCGTAACAAAGCACCAAGGGTTCTATTAGTCACTTCCGTTTGACCATCCGTTTGTGGATGATGAGAAGTACTAAATAGGAGCTTAGTCCCCACCAATTTCCACAAGATTCTCCAAAAATGACTAAGGAACTTAGTGTCCCTATCCGAAACAATGGACCTTGGAACCCCATGTAAACGAATGATTTCTCTAAAGTATAAATCAGCAACTTTAGAAGCATCATCTGTTTTGTGGCATGGAACAAAATGAGCCATTTTAGAAAAATGGTCCACTACCACCATGATACTATCTTTCCCCCTTTGAGTCCTAGGGAGACCCACAATAAAATCCATGCTCACTCCTTCCCATGGAACATCAGGAACGGGTAATGGAGTGTAAAGACCTTTGTGAAAAGTACTCTTGGATTTTTGACAAGTAGAACACCTTTCCACAATGTGAGTTACGTCCTTGATCATATGAGGCCAATAGAAATGTTCTTGAAGCATTTCTAATGTCTTATGTATCCCAAAATGACCAGCAATTCCTCCCCCATGGATTTCACGAACCAAGAGTTCACGCACACCATTCTTAGGCACACAAAGTTTGTTCCCTTTGAACAAAAACCCTTCTTGAACCGTGTAGTCTTGAGTAGGTTTCTTGAATTTACTCGAAAAATCCTCATCTTCTTCATAGTGATTTTTCAAGTGTTCAAACCCAAGAATTTTCGTGTGAACCATAACTAATAGATAGCTTCTCCTTGATAATGCATCTGCTACAACATTCTTCTTCCCTTCTTTGTACCTCGAACTAAATGTAAAAGATTGAAGAAATTCAACCCATTTAGCATGTCGGTGATTAAGTTTTTGCTGTCCATGAATGAATTTCAAGGCTTCATGATCCGAATGTAAAACAAACGGTTTTGGCCTTAGGTAATAAGACCAATGATCTAGAGCCTGAACAATAGCGTAGAACTCGCGATCATAATTTGAATAATTAAGCTTAGCACCACTTAATTTTTCACTAAAATAACAAATGGGTCTCTTTCCTTGAATAAGAACAGCACCAATACCCACGCCACTTGCATCACATTCAACCTCAAACAATTTATCAAAATCTGGCAATGCAAGAACCGTTGTATTGCATAATTTTTCCTTGATTTCTTCAAATGTTCTTTGAGCGGCTTCACTCCAATGGAATGCACCATTCTTCAATAATTCGGTCAAAGGGGCTGTGATTGTTGAGAAATCCTTGATAAAAATTCTGTAAAATGAGGCAAGACCATGAAAACTCCTCACTTCATGCACATCTTTCGGCACCTTCCACGTTGAAATAGCCTTCACTTTCTCTGGATCAACCTGTACTCCTTCACTAGATACAACATAGCCTAGGAAGGTAATATGATTACACATGAAAGCACACTTTTCTAACTTCCCATACAATTTGTTAGACCTCAAAACCTTAAATAAAGATTTTAAATGTAACAAATGATCATCTATGGACTTGCTATATACTAGAATATCATCTAAATATACAACAATGAATTTATTTAGAAAAGGACGCAATACCTCATTCATGAGTCTCATGAAAGAACTAGGAGCATTGCAAAGACCAAATGGCATGACAAGCCATTCGTACAAGCCTTGCTTAGTCTTAAAAGCTGTCTTCCATTCATCACCTTCACGAATTCGCATGTGATGATAGCCACTTCTTAAATCAATTTTACTGAAAATCTTGGCTCCACTCAACTCATCAAACATGTCTTGAAGCCTTGGCATAGGAAATCTGTATTTGATAGTAATGTTATTGATGGAACGACTATTAATACACATTCTCCAAGTTCCCTCTTTCTTAGGTACTAAAAGAGCAGGAACAGCACATGGGCTAAGGCTCTCACGCACATAACCCCTCTCTATGAGTTCTTCTACTTGTCTTTGCAATTCCTTGGCCTGATCGGGACTACACCTATAGGCTGGCTTATTAGGCAATTGAGCTCCCGGAATCAAGTCAATAGCACGTTCAATACCTCGAAATGGAGGTAGGCCTTGTGGTAAATCACTAGGAAATACATCAGAAAATTCCTCTAGCAATTTCTTTAAAGGCAATGAGTTAGTATCATTGGAAAAGGTATCATCAATAGGTTTAACAACAAGAAAAAACCCTCCCCCTTCCATAGCACACTCACGCTCAAACTCACGTCTCGAAACCAAAAAATTAGGCTTCTTCTCCATCATAGGTTCAACGTTTGGAGGCAAAGGAAGTAACCTGATTTTCTTTCCCCCATGAGTAGTGACCGTATAAACATTAGAAACGCCATCATACAACGCATTTCTATCAAATTGCCATGGTCTACCAAGCAAGATATGACACGCACTCATAGGTAGAACATCACACCAACGTTCATCATGAAAATTTCCAATTGTAAAAGAAACTAGAGCTTGTTTCTTAACCTTCAGACCGGTATCATTATCTAGCCAATTTAACTTATAAGGCTTAGCATGCTCACGAGTGGGTAATTTAAGTTTACTTACAAGTTCCGTAGAGGCCACATCTGTACAAGAACCACCGTCTATAATCACATCACAAATCTTGTCTCGTACCTTGCATCTTGTATGGAAAAGATTCTCTCTTTGTTGCACATCCTTGAGAGGCTCGGAATGTAGGATCCTTCTCATAACACCACACAATGGGGTGGCGTTTTCTTCAGCCCCGTACTCCTCATATTCCTCTTCCTCTTCCTCATTTTCCTCGGAATCATACCCTCCTTCATGAATGGTGAGTGTGTTCCGTTTTGGACATTCACTAGCAATATGTCCCTTTTCATGGCACTTGTAACACGTCCTCTTGGAAACTTCTTGCTTGAAATCCATTTTTCCTCCATAACCTTTAACTGAGTTAGGAGTAAAAGTGGATTTAGAAGTAACCTCGCCCTTTCCCACGGAAGGAAAAGCTTTGTAAGGAGGCCTCGACGTAGTTCTTGGCCTATCTTCCTTGTGTTGTGCCTCAACCTTTCTAGCAGCCTTCACAACCTCTTCATAGGTGGGATAAGGTAGGAGATCCACCTTATTAGATATTGGTTTTGACAACCCTTTAGTGAAACGAGCAATTTTGAGTGGCTCTCTCTCTTGCATATCACACACCAAACTGAGTTTCTCAAATTCTCGCATATACTCATCAACACTTCGTTCCCCTTGAGCTAGGCGAGTCAATTTCACATATTGATCTTGCTCATACTCACGTGGAACCCAACGTTGTTCCATCTTCTTTCTGAGTTTCACCCATGACTCAATCTTACCCTTTCCTTCTCTTCTCCTCTTGGCCTTCAGATTATCATACCAAAGTCCAGCAAGTTTGGTTAACTTAAGAATCGCCATTTTACAACTCTTAGTATCATCATACTCCTTATACTCAAAGATACTCTCCAATCTACGTACCCAATCAAAAAAAACTTCTGGATCGTTAGAACCATCGAATTCGGGAAGATCTAGTTTGAGACTTCTATCATCTTGGTAACCACGAAATTGTGATTCCCCTTGGGTGGATGTGGAATTTTCTAATTCCTCTAACCTTCTACCTTGTCTAAGGCATAGGTCAGCAATGGCATCCATCCTTGTTTCATGCCTTTTCATTTCGTCATGCATTTCTTGGAGTTTTCCAAGAATGTCTTTCATCACTTCGTGAGATGTTGAGTTGGATGAACTTGAAGTCATACTCCAAGGCCTTGCTCTGATACCAACTGATGTGTAAGTGGATTAGGATCGTTTTGGAGTGGATTAGATGTATTAGAAACAATTTTGAGACAAAAGAAAACAAGATAAAACACTCAATGTAGAATCGGGTTCTAAATCGCGTGTAAGGGAATAAACTGGACCAAACACGAAGTAAGGCTAGATTATCAAGCTTATACCAACTAGCACTAAGCAAAGAAAGTATAATTTCGTGAAACACAAAGTAACACACGAATTTCACAAAGAAAATCAGATTCTGTTCTTTTTCTTTCACTCTTGCCTACAACGAATGACAAGTGTTCAATTTATAGGAAGCTTTACAAACCTTAAAGGAACTCTTTAGCTTCCTATCTTACTCGTCTAAAATAGAAGAAACCAGCTTCAATCAAAGCTTTGTAACTCCTTTTACGTACTTAAAACCAGAATTAAAAACTGGGCATGATTCAAGCCTTGAATCACGCCTTAACTAAGTCACGAAAATGACTGATTATTTGAGGCCTTAATGGCAGCTATTACGTGCATGTTTGACAGAAAAATAACCCCCTAATTAAAGCTTTAAATGACTAAAAAAAACAGCAAACAAATCATAATCATTCCCCACAAAAATCGCCCTGAATCAAGCTTTTAACCCCCACTTAAATGTGACGTTATTTGGCTGTTTGAAACTCTTTGTGGCTGCTTGAAAGTCTCCTTGAACGTAGCTTTAACTGGTCATTACGTCCCCTTTGCCCTCTTCCCATTTAAGGCAAGAAACAAAAGGATTAATTGAAGAGAAGCCCACGAAATTATCACCCAAGGACTTGGATTTTTCGTGGATGAACAAAGCATGGACCGTAGCTTGAACTTCTGGAACTTTTTGAACTTGATTGCTTGCTGCCATATCATGAAGTTAGATCGTTTCATGGTCTAGCGTCATTTTATAGAAGATTTGTGAAGAATTTTTCCACGATAGTTGCACCTATGACTGAATGCTTGAAGAAAGACAAGGGAAAATTCGAGTGGACCAAGGAAGCCCAACGTGCATTTGATTTGGTCAAAAGGAAGCTATGTGAAGCACCTGTACTTGCATTGCCGGATTTTTCACAACCATTTGAGGTAGAAACCGACGCTAGTGGTGTGGGGATTGGTGCCGTTTTGGTTCAAAAGAAGCGCCCTATTGCCTATTTTAGTGAGAAATTAAACGGTGCTAGATTGAACTATTCTACCTATGACAAGGAGTTATATGCTATTGTGCGAGCATTGGACCATTGGAGTCACTATTTGCGCCCAAATCACTTTGTGTTGCATAGTGATCACGAAGCTTTGAAGTACATTCATGGTCAACAAAAATTGAACCCTAGACATGCTAAATGGGTAGAGTTTCTACAAGCTTTCAATTTTTCTTCAAAGTATAAAGAGGGGAAAGCAAATGTAGTGGCCGATGCACTATCTAGAAGACACACGTTGCTTGGAGTATTGAATTGTAAACTACTTGGTTTCGAGTTAATCAAGGAGTACTATAAGGGGGACGTGGATTTCTCTACAATCCTAGAGGAGTGTTCCAAGGGGGCCGTAGGTTCCTATGTTTTACAAGACGGTTTTCTTTTCAAGGGGAATCGTTTGTGCGTGCCTAAGTGTTCTATTAGAGAACTAATAGTAAGAGAAGTGCATGGTGGAGGGATAGCAGGACATTTTGGCATAACGAAAACATTAACTATGCTGCAGGAGCATTTTTATTGGCCTAGAATGCTAGCGGATGTACAATCAATATTTTCTAGGTGTGCAACATGTCAAAAAGCCAAGGCTACGTTTCATCAAGGCTTATATACGCCCTTGCCCGTGCCAGATTCACCTTGGGAAGACGTGTCTATGGATTTTGTAGTTGGTTTGCCAAGGACTCAAAGAGGAAAGGACTCAATCATGGTTGTAGTGGATCGATTTTCCAAGATGGCTCATTTCATACCTTGTCACAAAGTGGACGATGCTATGAAAGTGGCGGAATTGTATTTCAAGGAAGTGGTGAGACTACATGGGTTGCCGAACAGTATTGTGAGTGATTGTGATACAAAGTTCATGAGTTTCCTTTGGAAATCACTATGGAAGTTGGTGGGAACGAAGCTGTTATTTAGTACATCATATCACCCGCAAACGGACGGACAAACGGAGGTAACAAATCGAACTCTTGGTGTGCTTTTACGTGGACTAGTGAGCAAAACACAAAAAGATTGGGATATTAAGCTTGCTCATGCCGAGTTTGCTTACAATAGATCACCTACTTATGCCACAAAACACACGCCATTTGAAGTTATTTATGGTGTCAATCCAAGAATGCCCATTGATTTGATTGAAATTCCAAAAGGGAATTAATTCATACAGATGCCGAGGCTAAAATCAATTACATGATGAAGCTACACGCACAAGTTAGAGCTAGGATTGAACGTGTCAATGAACATGAATATATTTTGGATCAACAAAAATGACTAAGGAACTTAGTGTTCATTCACATTGATGCACGCATCAATCCATTAGCTCTAGAGTCATTAATCTTAGATATTCATGTTATAGAAAACAAATTCAAAGAATTTGCTAAAAACTTTGCAATAGTTTTTAGGATATATTTTAGGTTGATGAACACCACTGTGAATCCAAAATATATTCATGTTCCCTCTTGTAAAGTCACTCTAAACCTATGCCCGTTGAAGAGAATCAAAGAGAGAAAATCTTTTTAACAAGGTGCAAGGTGAAAGATCGATTGTGTGACATAATAATAGACTCGGGAAGTTGCACAAATGTGGTGTCTACAACTTTGATCAAAAAATTAGAGTGGCCTACAACCGATCACCCAAAACCCTACAAGCTACATTGGCTCAATGATGCTAGTGACGTAAAGGTAACGAAACAAGCCCTAATCACCTTTTCCATTGGCAAATATCATGATAAAGTTTTATGTGATGTATGCCCCATGGATGCTTGTCATCTCTTATTGGGTAGACCATGGCAATATGATAGATTTGTCAAGTTTAATGGTAGGACAAATGTGTATATAATTCAAAAAGGGAAGGGGGAAAAATCATATGCATTGAAACCACTAGTTGATCATAGAATAACTAAATGTAACCCTAGTTCGAAAGGTGCATATTTAATTGGGGAAAAGGAGTTAGAGAAAGAGATAAAAAATAACAATATAGGATATATTATGGTGGCTAACAATGTGCAAGTGAATGAGAGTAAACAAGAAAAGAGGCCCATGGAATTAGAAGTGGTATTGCAAGAGTATTGTGACGTTTTTCCTAGTGAATTACCATCGGGATTACCACCAATTCGTGGTATTGAACACCAAATTGATCTTATTCCGGGAGCTCCACTACGTAACAAGGCAGCATATAGAAGTAATCCGGAAGAAACAAAGGAAATGCAACGTCAAATAGAGGAATTGATGCAAAGAGGCTACGTGAAAGAAAGTATGAGCCCATGTGTCGTGCCTACATTGCTAGTTCCAAAAAAAGATGGGAGTTGGTGTATGCGCATTGATAGTAGGAGTGTGAACAACATAACCATCAAGTATAGATTTCCTATACCTAGACTTGATGATTTGTTAGACGAATTGCATGGTTCAAAGCTATTTTCCAAGATTGATCTTATGAGTGGCAATCATTAAATACGCATGAGAGAAGGAAGTGGTGAGACTAAAGTGGCGGAATTGTATTTCAAGGACGTGGTGAGACTACATGGATTGCTGAATAGTATTGTGAGTGATCGTGATACAAAGTTCATGAGTTTCTTTTGGAAATCACTGTGGAAATTGGTGGGAACAAAGCTGTTATTTAGTACATCATATCACCCACAAACGGATGGACAAACGGAGGTAACAAATCGAACTCTTAGTGTGCTTTTACGTGGACTAGTGAGCAAAATGCAAAAAGATTGGGATATTAAGCTTGCTCATACCGAGTTTGCTTACAATAGATCACCTACTTATGCCGCAAAACACACGCCATTTGAAGTTGTTTATGGTGTCAATCCAAGAATGCCCATTGATTTGATTGAAATTCCAAAAGGGGAATTAATTCATAAGGATACCGAGGCAAAAATCAAGTACATGATGAAGCTACACGCACAAGTTAGAGCTAGGATTGAACGTGTCAATGAACTCTACAAAGCACGAGCTAACAAGAACAAAAAGCCACAAATTTTTAAAGTTGGCGACTTGGTGTGGTTATACTTGAGAAAAGAAAGATTTCCTAGCAAACGAATGAATAAATTGATGCAAAGAAGTGAGGGGCCGTTCAAGATTATTGAGAAGATTAATGAGAATGCATATAAGCTTGAATTGCCGGGAGAATATGGTGTAAGCGCAACATTCAATGTTGGAGATTTGGTGAAGTATGTGCCAGATAATGCTATTGAAGATTTGAGGGCAAATTCTTTTGAAGAAGGGGAGGATGATGCGTGCATCAATGTGAATGACGAGCATGTTGAAGAATTATTCCAAGAAAGTCAAGAAAGCATGAATCTATACTTGGAAGCTTCTTCAATAGGTCAAACTTACTATCGGCGGCATCAAGACAAAGCCACGCTTTGTATGGTGGCGTTCTTGGGAGTTCTTGAAGCTTCTTGATAGTTCTTTAAGGTTCTTTAAAAGCTTTCTTAGATTTTTGTCTACAAGTTTTTACCTTTCACTTGAAAGGGTTTTTCTTGGTTTAGACCCTAGGTTTCTTTATTTTCTTTATGTTCTTGATTATTTTTGTACGTGTGAGTTAGTTAATTAAGTTAGTTAAAAAACCGTGTAACGTTACTTGGCGCCCAAGGTTACGTTCCTATTTCAAGATGGATTCCTACCCAAGGTTAAGTTTCCTATTTCAAGAGGGATTCCTACTCAAGATTGAATTATAGGTGGCGGCTGCTTGGAGATCAAGGCAAAGTGAAAGAGTTTTACTCAAGCTAGAACTCTAATATGTTTAGGAAAAGTAGGAGTTTTATTCAAGCTAGAATTCTAATATGTTTAGGAAAAGTAGGAGTTTTATTCAAGCTAGAATTCTAATATGTTTAGGAAAAGAAGGAGTTTTATTCTAGTTAGAGTTCTAATATTTTTAGGAAAGGATTGCTATAAATACTCCATGTAATTCACGGTTTGGAGACATTCACGAATTTGATCAATAAAAACACATTTATTTTCGAGTGATATTTTGGTTGGATACCTAAATATTTCTTTGGCTAACTTGCGAGTTGGTTGCTGTTTTGGGTGTTTTAGTTAAAACATTCATTGGTTTGATTAATTAGGTGGACTCTTAATTAATTAAACTCAGTTCTTGCCTAGTTCTTGGTGATTTATCTGTATAGGACGAAGCTTAGAACATATCCTTGTGATAACTTGGTTTTCGGATCAAGAATTACATCATCGTGGTATCAGAGCTGTTGGTGACGTTTGGCTTAGAATTTTTAGCTGAAATTTTGTGGAAAGATTCATAAAACGTATATCAACATTGTGACAAAATTTCGTGTCAATTGGACGCGTAACGAAGTCTGTGCAACCTCAAACTTTTGAGATTGTTACACGGAGTTGCGATCTGGAGAACGGTTTTTATTTGCTTCAAGAATCAATCAAGATTCAATCTTTTAATCAAGATTTTGCATAAACTAACCTGGTTTGTGTAGGAACAATGAGTGACGAAGAAATCCCAGGGATTCCAAGGGGTTTGAACCTTGATCAAGTGCATAACTTGCGAAGGGATCGTCTAATAGAGCGATTGTCACAACAATTGCAAGAAGTATTGGCTAGGCTTGACGAACGTGACAAAACTTCATCTTCAAGGAAGAACAAATCAGTTGCAAGTTCTAGTTCAAGTGAAGACGAATATGAAAGGAGAAAAGCAAGTAGATCACGCCATAAAGATTCATCTTCAAGTGATGAACCTAGAAGGCATAGACGGAAGAACAAGGCCAAAGATGATGACCGAAATATAAGGTTAGATTTTCCGGAATTCGATGGGAGTATGCTAGACCCCGAAAAATATTTTGAGTGGGTTAGAAGAGCGGAAACACTCTTTGATTACAAGGAGTATGATGAACGAAAGAGGTGCAAAATTGCTGAATTAAAACTCACGGGTTATGCGAGTTTATGGTATGATAACCTCAAGAAAAAGAGACGCAAGGAGGGACGATCCAAGATCACTACTTGGACACAATTAAAGAAATATATGAAGCGTCAATTTGTGCCCCATGAGTACGTGCAAGAAGTGTATCTCAAGATGCAGACTTTTAAGCAAGGAAATCAATCCGTGGAGGCTTATTTGTGTGAATTTGAGAAACTATGTTTATTGTGTGATTTAGAAGAAATTCTAGAGCACAAAATAGCACGTTTTATTGCAGGTTTGAACGAAAATGTTCAAGAGAAGATTGAATTGCACGAATACTATTTATTTGAAGAAGTATGCAAGGCGGCCATTAAGGTTGAAAGACAATTCAAGGCCAAGAAGACCTCAAGTGTGAAGCCGTTCACACGCACATTCACAAAGGCTAGTGACAAGCCTACCTTTGATAGGACTTCTTCTAATTCGTATGCTAAAGATAACAAACCCAGAAACGAAGCTAGCAAGAAGGTGACCGAAGATAGAAAATGTTTCAAATGTGGGAGTGTTGGCCATATAGCAAGCAATTGCTACTCAAAACGCACTATGACGGCTCAAGAATGGGAAGAAGAGAAAGCTAGGTGCGAGGGAAGTAGTGACATGGAGGTTGTGGTTGAGCAAGAACGTGATTTTGAAGAAGAGGAGGGTAGTGCCGAAGAGGTTGATGGTGAAACGCAAGGAAAGAGCTTGGTTCTAAGGAGAGCTCTTCACTCTAAACCTATGCCCGTTGAAGAGAATCAAAGAGAGAAAATCTTTTTAACAAGGTGCAAGGTGGAAGATCGATTGTGTGACGTAATAATAGACTCGGGAAGTTGCACAAATGTGGTGTCTACAACTTTGATCAACAAATTAGAGTGGCCTACAACCGATCACCCAAAACCTTACAAGCTACATTGGCTCAATGATGCTAGTGATGTAAAGGTAACGAAGCGAGCCCTAATCACCTTTTCAATTGGCAAATATCATGATAAAGTTTTATGTGATGTATGCCCCATGGATGCTTGTCATATCTTATTGGGTAGACCATGGCAATATGATAGATTTGTCAAGTTTAATGGTAGGACAAATGTGTATATAATTCGAAAAGGAAAGGGGGAAAAATCATAAGCATTGAAACCACTTGTTGATCATAGAATTAACCCTAGTTCAAAAGGTGCATAATTAATTGGGGAAAAGGAGTTGGAGAAAGAGATCAACAATAACAATATAGTATATATTATGGTGGCTAACAGTGTGCAAGTGAATGAGATTAAACAAGAAAGAGGCCCGTGGAATTAGAAGCGGTATTGCAAGAGTATTGTGATGTTTTTCCTAGTGAATTACCACCGGGATTACCACCAATTCGTGGTATTGAACATCAAATTGATCTTATTCCGGGAGCTCCACTACCTAACAAGGCAGCATATAGAAGTAATCCGGAAGAAACAAAGGAAATGCAACGTCAAATAGAGGAATTGATGCAAAGAGGCTACGTTAGAGAGAGTATGAGCCCATGTGCCATGCCTACATTGCTAGTTCCAAAAAAAGATGGGAGTTGGCGTATGTGCATTGATAGTAGGAGTGTGAACAACATAACCATCAAGTATAGATTTCCTATACCTAGACTTGATGATTTGTTAGACGAATTGCATGGTTCAAAGCTATTTTCCAAGATTGATCTTATGAGTGGCTATCATCAAATACGCATGAGAGAAGGAAGTGGTGAGACTAAAGTGGCGGAATTGTATTTCAAGGACGTGGTGAGACTACATGGGTTGCCGAATAGTATTGTGAGTGATCGTGATACAAAGTTCATGAGTTTCTTTTGGAAATCACTGTGGAAATTGGTGGGAACAAAGCTGTTATTTAGTACATCATATCACCCATAAACGGACGGACAAACAGAGGTAACAAATCGAACTCTTGGTGTGCTTTTACGTGGACTAGTGAGCAAAACACAAAAAGATTGGGATATTAAGCTTGCTCATGCCGAGTTTGCTTACAATAGATCACCTACTTATGCCACAAAACACACGCCATTTGAAGTTGTTTATGGTGTCAATCCAAGAATGCCCATTGATTTGATTGAAATTCCAAAAGGGGAATTAATTCATAAGGATGCCAAGGCTAAAATCAAGTACATGATGAAGCTACACGCACAAGTTAGAGCTAGGATTGAACGTGTTAATGAACTCTACAAAGCACGAGCTAACAAGAACAAAAAACCACAAAGTTTTGAAGTTGGCGACTTGGTGTGGTTACACTTGAGAAAAGAAAGATATCCTAGCAAACGAAAGAATAAATTGATGCCAAGAAGTGAGGGGCCGTTCAAGATTATTGAGAAGACTAATGAGAATGCATATAAGCTTGAATTGCCGGGAGAATATGGTGTAAGCGCAACATTTAATGTTGGAGATTTGGTGAAGTATTTGCCAGATGATGCTATTGAAGATTTGAGGGCAAATTCTTTTGAAGAAGGGGAGGATGATGCGTGCATCAATGTGAATGACGAGCATGTTGAAGAATTATTCCAAGAAAGTCAAGAAAGCATGAATCTATACTTGGAAGCTTCTTCAATAGGTCAAACTTACTATCGGGGGCATCAAGACAAAGCCACGCTTTGTATGGTGGCGTTCTTGGGAGTTCTTGAAGCTTCTTGATAGTTCTTTAAGGTTCTTTAAAAGCTTTCTTAAATTTTTGTCTACAAGTTTTTACCTTTCACTTGAAAGGGTTTTTCTTGGTTTAGACCCTAGGTTTCTTTATTTTCTTTATGTTCTTGATTATTTTGTACGTGTGAGTAAGTTAGAGTAGTTAGTTAAAGAAACCATGTAATGTTACTTGACACCCAAGGTTACGTTTCCTATTTCAAGATGGATTCCTATTTCAAGAGGGATTCCTATTCAAGATTGAATTGCAAGGTGGCGGCTGCTTGGAGATCAAGGCAAATTGAAAGAGTTTTACTCAAGCTAGAACTCTAATATGTTTAGGAAAAGTAGGAGTTTTATTAAAACTAGAATTCTAATATGTTTAGGAAAAGTAGGAGTTTTATTCAAGCTAGAATTCTAATATGTTTAGGAAAAGAAAGAGTTTTATTCTAGTTAGAGTTCTAATATCTTTAGGAAAGGATTGCTATAAATACTCCATGTAATTCATGGAATTCATTCATTCACGGATTTGAGCAATATAAAACACATATATTTTTGAGTGATATTTTGGTTGGATTGCCTAAATATTTCTTTGGCTAACTTGCGAGTTGGTTGCTGTTTTGGGTGTTTTAGTTAAAACATTCATTGGTTTGATTAATTAAGTGGACTCTTAATTAATTAAACTCAGTTCTTGCCTAGTTCTTGGTGATTTATCTGTATAGGACGAAGCTTAGAACATATCCTTGTGATAACTTGGTTTTTGGATCAAGAATCACATCAGAACGTGACAAAACTTCATCTTCAAGGAAGAACAAATCAGTTGCAAGTTCTAGTTCAAGTGAAGACGAATATGAAAGGAGAAAAGCAAGTAGATCACACCATAAAGATTCATCTTCAAGTGATGAACCTAGAAGGCATAGACGGAAGAACAAGGCCAAAGATGATGACCGAAATATAAGGCTAGATTTTCCGGAATTCAATGGGAGTATGCTAGACCCCGAATTTTCGCAAAGGGTTTAACCTCGCCTATTTTTCAAATTTCTTATCACACTAACCTATAACTTGAACTAACATACCAATATAGCCTAGTTACAAGTGTTTATGCATTAAAAACGAGCCTTAGAAGCATTTCACTAAGTTGTAAATCGATGTTCGTGATTTTCAAGGGAAAGGGGGCCGCAAAGGGTTTAACCTTGCCTATTTTTCAAATTTCTTATCACACTAACCTATAACTTGAACTAACATACCAATATAGCCTAGTTACAAGTGTTCATGCATTGAAAACGAGCCTTAGAAGCATTTCACTAAGTTCTAAACCGATGTTCTTGATTTTCAAGGGAAAGGGGGCCGCAAAGGGTTTTACCTCGCCTATTTTTCAAATTTCTTATCACCCTATCCTAGAACTTGCACGAACATACCAATAAAGCCTAGTTACAAGTGTTCATGCATTAAAAACGAGCCTCAAAAGCATTTCACTAAGTTGTAAATCGATGTTCGTGATTATCAAGGGAAATCGGGCTGGAAAAGGTTCTACCGCGGGTATTTTTAAAATTCCTTATCAAAATAACCTAGAACTTGCACTAACATACCAATATAGCATAGTTACAAGTGTTCATGCATTGAAAACGAGCCTTAGAAGCATTTCACTAAGTTCTAAATCGATTTTCGTGTTTTTCAAGAGAAAGGGGGTAGGAAGGGTTCTACCTCGCCTATTTTTCAAATTTCTTATCAAAATAACCTTGAACTTCCACTAACATATCAGTATAGCCTAGATACAAGTGTTCATGCATTGAAAACAAGCTTAGAAGCATTTCACTAAGTTCTAAATCGATGTCCGTGATTTTCAAGGGAAAGCGGGCCGGAAAGGGTTCTACCTCGCTTATTTTTCAAATATCTTATCAAAATAACCTAGAACTTGCACTAACATACCAATATATCCTAGTTAAAAGTGTTCATGCATTGAAAATGACCTTAGAAGAACTTCACAAAGTTTTCTATCGATGTTCGTGACTCTCAAGGGAAAGGGGGCCGGAAAGGGTTCTACCACGCCTATTTTTCAAATTTCTTATAGAAAAAACCTTAAACTTGCACTAACATACCAATATAGCCTATTTACAAGTGTTAATGCATTGAAAACAAGCTTAGAAGAAGTGCAATAAGTTCTAAATTGATGTTCGTGATTTTTAAGGGAAAGGGGGCCGGAAAGGGTTCTACCTCGCCTATTTTTCAAATTTCTTATCAAAATAACCTTAAACTTGCACTAACATACCAATATAGCCTAGTTACATGTGTTCATGCATTACAACGAGCTTAGAAGAAGTTCACTAAGTTTTCTATCGATGTTCGTGACTCTCAAGGGAAAGAGGGCTGGAAAGGGTTCTACCACGCCTATTTTTCAAATTTCTTATCAAAAAAACTTAAACTTGCACTAACATACCAATATAGCTTAGATACAAGTGTTAATGCATTGAAAACGAGCTTAGAAGAAGTTAAATAAGTTTTAAATCGATGTTCGTGATTTTCAAGGGAAAGGGGGCCGGAAAGGGTTCTACCTCACCTATTTTTCAAATTTCTTAACAAAATAACCTAGAACTTGCACTAACGTACCAATATAGCCTTGTTACAAGTGTTTGTGCATTGAAAACGAGCTTTAGAAGCATTTCACCAAGTTCTAAATCGATGTTCATGATTTTCAAGGGAAAGGGGGCTGCAAAGTGTTCTACCTCGCCTATTTTTCAAATTTCTTATCAAAATTACCTAGAACTTACACTAACATACCAATATAACCTAGTTACAAGTGTTCATGCATTGAAAACCAGCTTAGAAGCATTTCACTAAGTTTTTAATCGATGTTCGTGACTTTCAAGGGAAAGGGCTCCAAAAAGAGTTCTACCTTGCCTATTTTTCAAATTTCTTATCAAAGTAACCTTAAACTTGCACTAACATACCAATATAGCCTAGTTACAAATGTTCATGCATTGAAAACGAGGCTTAGAAGCATTTCACCAAGTTCTAAATCGATGTTCGTGATTTTCAAGGGAAAGGGGGCCGGGAAGGGTTCTACCTCGCCTATTTTTCAACTTTCTTATCAACATAACCTAGAACTTGCACTAACATACCAATATAGCCTAGTTACAAGAGTTCATGCATGGAAAACGATCCTTAGAAGCATTTCAATAAGTTCTAAATCGATGTCCGTGATTTTCAAGGGAAAGCGGGCCGGAAAGGGTTCTACCTCGCCTATTTTTCAAATATCTTATCAAAATAACCTAGAACTTGCACTAACATACCAACATAGCCTAATTAAAAGTGTTCATGCATTGAAAATGACCTTAAAAGAACTTCACTAAGTTTTCTATCGATGTTCGTGACTCTCAAAAGAAAGGGGGCCGGAGAGTGTTCTACCACGCCTATTTTTCAAATTTCTTATCAAAAAAACTTAAAGTTGCACTAACATACCAATATAGCCTAGTTACAAGTGTTAATGCATTGAAAACGAGCTTAGAAGAAGTTCAATAAGTTCTAAATCGATGTTCGTGATTTTCAAGGGAAAGGCGGCCGAAAAGGGTTCTACCTCGCCTATTTTTCAAATTTCTTATCAAAATAACCTTAAACTTGTACTAACATACCAATATAGCCTAGTTACATGAGTTCATGCAATAAAAACGAGCTTAGAAGAAGTTCAATAAGTTTTCAATCGATGTTCGTGACTCTTTGGCGAAAGGGGGCAGGAAAGGGTTCTACCTCGCCTATTTTTCAAATATCTTATCAAAATAACCTAGAACTTTCACTAACATACCAATATAGCCTAGTTAAAAGTGTTCATGTATTGAAAATGAGTTTAGAAGAACTTCACTAAGTTCTAAATTGATGTTCGTGACTCTCAAGGGAAAGGGGGCCGGAAAGGGTTCTACATCCCCTATTTTTCAAATTTCTTATCAAAATAACCTATAACTTGCACTAACATACAAATATAGCCTAGTTACAAGTGTTCATGCATTGAAAACGAGCCTTCAAAGCATTTTACCAAGTTCTAAATCGATGTTCGTGATTTTCAAGGGAAAGGGGGACGGAAAGGGTTCTACCTCGCCTATTTTTCACCTTTCTTATCAACATAACCTAGAACTTGCACTAACATACCAATATAGCCTAGTTACAAGTGTTCATGCATTGAAAACGAGCCTTCAAAGCATTTTACTAAGTTCTAAATCGATGTTCGTGATTTTCAAGGGAAAGGGGGCCGGAAAGGGTTCTACCTCGCCTATTTTCCAACTTTCTTATCAACATAACCTAGAACTTTCACTAACATACCAATATAGCCTAGTTACAATTGTTCATGCATTGAAAATGAGCCTTAGAAGCATTTCACTAAGTTCTAAATCGATGTTCGTGATTTTCAAGGGAAAGTGGGCCGGAAAGGGTTCTACCTCGCCTATTTTTCAACTTTCTTATCAACATAACCTAGAACTTGCAATAACATACCAATATAGCCTAGTTACAAGAGTTCATGCATTGAAAACGAGCCTTAGAAGCATTTAAATAAGTTCTGATCGATGTTCGTGATTTTCAAGGGAAAGCGGGCAGGAAAGGGTTCTACCTCGCCTATTTTTCAAATATCTTATCAAAATAACCTAGAACTTGCACTAACATACCAATATAGCCTAGTTAAAAGTGTTCATGCATTGAAATGACCTTAGAAGAACTTCACTAAGTTTTCTATCGATGTTCGTGACTCTCAAGGGAAAGGGGGCCGGAAAGGGTTCTACCACGCCTATTTTTCAAATTTCTTATCAAAAAAACTTAAACTTGCACTAACATACCAATATAGCCTAGTTACAAGTGTTAATGCTTTGAAAATGAGCTTAGAAGAAGTTAAATAAGTTCTAAATCGATGTTCGTGATTTTCAAGGGAAAGGGGGTTGGAAAGGGTTCTACCACGCCTATTTTTCAAATTTCTTATCAAAATAACCTTAAACTTGCACTAACATACCAATATAGCCTAGTTACATGTGTTCATGCATTACAAACGAGCTTAGAAGAAGTTCAATAAGTTTTCAATCGATGTTCGTGACTCTTTAACGAAAGGGGGCGGGAAAGGGTTCTACCTCGCCTATTTTTTAAATATCTTATCAAAATAACCTAGAACTTTCACTAACATACCAATATAGCCTAGTTAAAAGTGTTCATGTATTGAAAATGAGTTTAGAAGAACTTCACTAAGTTCTAAATTGATGTTCGTGACTTTCAAGGGAAAGGGGCCCGGAAAGGGTTCTACCTCCCCTATTTTTCAAATTTCTTATCAAAATAACCTATAACTTGCACTAACATACCAATATAGCCTAGTTACAAGTGTTCATGCATTGAAAACCAGCTTAGAAGCATTTCACTAAGTTTTTAATCGATGTTCGTGACTTTCAAGGGAAAGGGCTCCAAAAAGAGTTCTACCTTGCCTATTTTTCAAATTTCTTATCAAAGTAACCTTAAACTTGCACTAACATACCAATATAGCCTAGTTACAAATGTTCATGCATTGAAAACGAGGCTTAGAAGCATTTCACCAAGTTCTAAATCGATGTTCGTGATTTTCAAGGGAAAGGGGGCCGGGAAGGGTTCTACCTCGCCTATTTTTCAACTTTCTTATCAACATAACCTAGAACTTGCACTAACATACCAATATAGCCTAGTTACAAGAGTTCATGCATGGAAAACGATCCTTAGAAGCATTTCAATAAGTTCTAAATCGATGTCCGTGATTTTCAAGGGAAAGCGGGCCGGAAAGGGTTCTACCTCGCCTATTTTTCAAATATCTTATCAAAATAACCTAGAACTTGCACTAACATACCAACATAGCCTAATTAAAAGTGTTCATGCATTGAAAATGACCTTAAAAGAACTTCACTAAGTTTTCTATCGATGTTCGTGACTCTCAAAAGAAAGGGGGCCGGAGAGTGTTCTACCACGCCTATTTTTCAAATTTCTTATCAAAAAAACTTAAAGTTGCACTAACATACCAATATAGCCTAGTTACAAGTGTTAATGCATTGAAAACGAGCTTAGAAGAAGTTCAATAAGTTCTAAATCGATGTTCGTGATTTTCAAGGGAAAGGCGGCCGAAAAGGGTTCTACCTCGCCTATTTTTCAAATTTCTTATCAAAATAACCTTAAACTTGTACTAACATACCAATATAGCCTAGTTACATGAGTTCATGCAATAAAAACGAGCTTAGAAGAAGTTCAATAAGTTTTCAATCGATGTTCGTGACTCTTTGGCGAAAGGGGGCAGGAAAGGGTTCTACCTCGCCTATTTTTCAAATATCTTATCAAAATAACCTAGAACTTTCACTAACATACCAATATAGCCTAGTTAAAAGTGTTCATGTATTGAAAATGAGTTTAGAAGAACTTCACTAAGTTCTAAATTGATGTTCGTGACTCTCAAGGGAAAGGGGGCCGGAAAGGGTTCTACATCCCCTATTTTTCAAATTTCTTATCAAAATAACCTATAACTTGCACTAACATACAAATATAGCCTAGTTACAAGTGTTCATGCATTGAAAACGAGCCTTCAAAGCATTTTACCAAGTTCTAAATCGATGTTCGTGATTTTCAAGGGAAAGGGGGACGGAAAGGGTTCTACCTCGCCTATTTTTCACCTTTCTTATCAACATAACCTAGAACTTGCACTAACATACCAATATAGCCTAGTTACAAGTGTTCATGCATTGAAAACGAGCCTTCAAAGCATTTTACTAAGTTCTAAATCGATGTTCGTGATTTTCAAGGGAAAGGGGGCCGGAAAGGGTTCTACCTCGCCTATTTTCCAACTTTCTTATCAACATAACCTAGAACTTTCACTAACATACCAATATAGCCTAGTTACAATTGTTCATGCATTGAAAATGAGCCTTAGAAGCATTTCACTAAGTTCTAAATCGATGTTCGTGATTTTCAAGGGAAAGTGGGCCGGAAAGGGTTCTACCTCGCCTATTTTTCAACTTTCTTATCAACATAACCTAGAACTTGCAATAACATACCAATATAGCCTAGTTACAAGAGTTCATGCATTGAAAACGAGCCTTAGAAGCATTTAAATAAGTTCTGATCGATGTTCGTGATTTTCAAGGGAAAGCGGGCAGGAAAGGGTTCTACCTCGCCTATTTTTCAAATATCTTATCAAAATAACCTAGAACTTGCACTAACATACCAATATAGCCTAGTTAAAAGTGTTCATGCATTGAAATGACCTTAGAAGAACTTCACTAAGTTTTCTATCGATGTTCGTGACTCTCAAGGGAAAGGGGGCCGGAAAGGGTTCTACCACGCCTATTTTTCAAATTTCTTATCAAAAAAACTTAAACTTGCACTAACATACCAATATAGCCTAGTTACAAGTGTTAATGCTTTGAAAATGAGCTTAGAAGAAGTTAAATAAGTTCTAAATCGATGTTCGTGATTTTCAAGGGAAAGGGGGTTGGAAAGGGTTCTACCACGCCTATTTTTCAAATTTCTTATCAAAATAACCTTAAACTTGCACTAACATACCAATATAGCCTAGTTACATGTGTTCATGCATTACAAACGAGCTTAGAAGAAGTTCAATAAGTTTTCAATCGATGTTCGTGACTCTTTAACGAAAGGGGGCGGGAAAGGGTTCTACCTCGCCTATTTTTTAAATATCTTATCAAAATAACCTAGAACTTTCACTAACATACCAATATAGCCTAGTTAAAAGTGTTCATGTATTGAAAATGAGTTTAGAAGAACTTCACTAAGTTCTAAATTGATGTTCGTGACTTTCAAGGGAAAGGGGCCCGGAAAGGGTTCTACCTCCCCTATTTTTCAAATTTCTTATCAAAATAACCTATAACTTGCACTAAGATACCAATATAGCCTAGTTACAAGTGTTCATGCATTGAAAACGAGCCTTCAAAGCATTTTACTAAGTTCTAAATCGATGTTCGTGATTTTCAAGGGAAAGGGCTCCAAAAAGAGTTCTACCTTGCCTATTTTTCAAATTTCTTATCAAAGTAACCTTAAACTTGCACTAACATACCAATATAGCCTAGTTACAAATGTTCATGCATTGAAAACGAGGCTTAGAAGCATTTCACCAAGTTCTAAATCGATGTTCGTGATTTTCAAGGGAAAGGGGGCCGGGAAGGGTTCTACCTCGCCTATTTTTCAACTTTCTTATCAACATAACCTAGAACTTGCACTAACATACCAATATAGCCTAGTTACAAGAGTTCATGCATGGAAAACGATCCTTAGAAGCATTTCAATAAGTTCTAAATCGATGTCCGTGATTTTCAAGGGAAAGCGGGCCGGAAAGGGTTCTACCTCGCCTATTTTTCAAATATCTTATCAAAATAACCTAGAACTTGCACTAACATACCAACATAGCCTAATTAAAAGTGTTCATGCATTGAAAATGACCTTAAAAGAACTTCACTAAGTTTTCTATCGATGTTCGTGACTCTCAAAAGAAAGGGGGCCGGAGAGTGTTCTACCACGCCTATTTTTCAAATTTCTTATCAAAAAAACTTAAAGTTGCACTAACATACCAATATAGCCTAGTTACAAGTGTTAATGCATTGAAAACGAGCTTAGAAGAAGTTCAATAAGTTCTAAATCGATGTTCGTGATTTTCAAGGGAAAGGCGGCCGAAAAGGGTTCTACCTCGCCTATTTTTCAAATTTCTTATCAAAATAACCTTAAACTTGTACTAACATACCAATATAGCCTAGTTACATGAGTTCATGCAATAAAAACGAGCTTAGAAGAAGTTCAATAAGTTTTCAATCGATGTTCGTGACTCTTTGGCGAAAGGGGGCAGGAAAGGGTTCTACCTCGCCTATTTTTCAAATATCTTATCAAAATAACCTAGAACTTTCACTAACATACCAATATAGCCTAGTTAAAAGTGTTCATGTATTGAAAATGAGTTTAGAAGAACTTCACTAAGTTCTAAATTGATGTTCGTGACTCTCAAGGGAAAGGGGGCCGGAAAGGGTTCTACATCCCCTATTTTTCAAATTTCTTATCAAAATAACCTATAACTTGCACTAACATACAAATATAGCCTAGTTACAAGTGTTCATGCATTGAAAACGAGCCTTCAAAGCATTTTACCAAGTTCTAAATCGATGTTCGTGATTTTCAAGGGAAAGGGGGACGGAAAGGGTTCTACCTCGCCTATTTTTCACCTTTCTTATCAACATAACCTAGAACTTGCACTAACATACCAATATAGCCTAGTTACAAGTGTTCATGCATTGAAAACGAGCCTTCAAAGCATTTTACTAAGTTCTAAATCGATGTTCGTGATTTTCAAGGGAAAGGGGGCCGGAAAGGGTTCTACCTCGCCTATTTTCCAACTTTCTTATCAACATAACCTAGAACTTTCACTAACATACCAATATAGCCTAGTTACAATTGTTCATGCATTGAAAATGAGCCTTAGAAGCATTTCACTAAGTTCTAAATCGATGTTCGTGATTTTCAAGGGAAAGTGGGCCGGAAAGGGTTCTACCTCGCCTATTTTTCAACTTTCTTATCAACATAACCTAGAACTTGCAATAACATACCAATATAGCCTAGTTACAAGAGTTCATGCATTGAAAACGAGCCTTAGAAGCATTTAAATAAGTTCTGATCGATGTTCGTGATTTTCAAGGGAAAGCGGGCAGGAAAGGGTTCTACCTCGCCTATTTTTCAAATATCTTATCAAAATAACCTAGAACTTGCACTAACATACCAATATAGCCTATTTAAAAGTGTTCATGCATTGAAATGACCTTAGAAGAACTTCACTAAGTTTTCTATCGATGTTCGTGACTCTCAAGGGAAAGGGGGCCGGAAAGGGTTCTACCACGCCTATTTTTCAAATTTCTTATCAAAAAAACTTAAACTTGCACTAACATACCAATATAGCCTAGTTACAAGTGTTAATGCTTTGAAAATGAGCTTAGAAGAAGTTAAATAAGTTCTAAATCGATGTTCGTGATTTTCAAGGGAAAGGGGGTTGGAAAGGGTTCTACCACGCCTATTTTTCAAATTTCTTATCAAAATAACCTTAAACTTGCACTAACATACCAATATAGCCTAGTTACATGTGTTCATGCATTACAAACGAGCTTAGAAGAAGTTCAATAAGTTTTCAATCGATGTTCGTGACTCTTTAACGAAAGGGGGCGGGAAAGGGTTCTACCTCGCCTATTTTTTAAATATCTTATCAAAATAACCTAGAACTTTCACTAACATACCAATATAGCCTAGTTAAAAGTGTTCATGTATTGAAAATGAGTTTAGAAGAACTTCACTAAGTTCTAAATTGATGTTCGTGACTTTCAAGGGAAAGGGGCCCGGAAAGGGTTCTACCTCCCCTATTTTTCAAATTTCTTATCAAAATAACCTATAACTTGCACTAACATACCAATATAGCCTAGTTACAAGTGTTCATGCATTGAAAACGAGCCTTCAAAGCATTTTACTAAGTTCTAAATCGATGTTCGTGATTTTCAAGGGAAAGGGGGCTGGAAAGGGTTCTACCTCGCCTATTTTTCAACTTTCTTATCAACATAACCTAGAACTTGCACTAACATACCAATATAGCCTAGTTACAAGTGTTCATGCATTGAAAACGAGCCTTAGAAGCATTTCACTAAGTTCTAAATCGATGTTCGTGATTTTCAAGGGAAAGGGGGCCGGAAAGGGTTCTACCTCGCCTATTTTTCAAATTTCTTATCAAAATAACCTAGAACTTGCACTGACAAACCAATATAGCCTTGTTACAAGTGTTTGTGCATTGAAAACGAGCTTTAGAAGCATTTCACTAAGTTCTAAATCGATGTTCGTGATTTTCAAGGGAAAGGGGGCCGCAAAGTGTTCTACCTCGCCTATTTTTCAAATTTCTTATCATAATAACCTAGAACTTACACTAACATACCAATATAACCTAGTTACAAGTGTTCATGCATTGAAAACCAGCTTAGAAGCATTTCACTAAGTTTTTAATCGATGTTCGTGACTTTCAAGGGAAAGGGCGCCGAAAAGAGTTCTACCTCTGATGCGTAATAGGAGGGGGTTTCACGTTTCTGTAAGTTTCTTTAATTGAATGCGACTTAGGATCGAAGGATATGGCTTGAACAAGAACCAATCTTTGGAAATTGTGCAAGTCTCGTTAACAACCTTCAACCAATCTCTGGAAGAAGATCACTAACCCTCTCACTTTGAATGATTCACTCGGGACAAAGCTTAAGGCCTCTTAACCTTTGAATGATTCACTCGAAACAAAGAATTAAGGTTGAACAAGAATCTCTCAAGTTCTAATTGAATTCTCACGAATACAAGGTTTATTTTTGTGAAAAGGTTGAATGAATTACAAATGCATAAGACCCCCTATTTATAACAAAAGAAACCTAAACTAGCTAGGACTAGGACTCTAATGACCGACTTGGGCAGCAAGCAAAAGACTTGGTCAAAACAAAGACTTGGTCAAAGCAAAGACTTGGTCAAAGCAAAGACTTAGTCAAAGTAAGCAAGTTGAGTTTGACTCAATCTCAACTTCTAACAACACTAATTTATTTCATTGCCAAATCCACTTGATCTTGATCCATTTTAATCAATGTGACCCAAGTTTGACCCTTTTGCAAATCAAATCCACTCGGACACACCATCAAGTTAATTGGATCCGATTATGAATTGCCCTTCTTCTTGATATCCATATCATTCCCCCCTTCTTCAAAAGAATTTGCCCTCAAATTCTTATCCTCAAGATACGGTGAAAGATCTCCAACATTGAAGGTAGCACTCACATTGCCATATTCACTAGGAAGATCAAGCTTATATGCGCTATCTCCATAGGCCTCAATAACTTCGAATGGACCATCTGCCCGAGGCATTAGTTTATTTTTGCGTTTCTCTGGGAACCTCTCCTTCCTTAAGTGTAACCATACCAAGTCCCCAACCTTGTAGATAGGCTGCCTTCGGTTCTTGTTAGACCGCGTCTTGTACACTTCATTCATCC
Source organism: Dysphania ambrosioides (assembly GCA_026401315.1). Lineage (NCBI taxonomy): Eukaryota > Viridiplantae > Streptophyta > Magnoliopsida > Caryophyllales > Amaranthaceae > Dysphania > Dysphania ambrosioides. The sequence goes on along the minus strand of CM048668.1, from coordinate 8,690,141 downwards.
TTTCAATTCTTTCCTTAACCTCGGCACAAGTCTTTAAGAACACCTCAAGACGTTTCTTAGCATCAACATGAATATTTGTCTTCTTTAATGGAAGCAAATCAATAGGCAAAAATGGATTAACACCATACATAACCTCAAATGGTGTCTTTTGTGTAGTAGAGGAGTGAGACCGATTGTAAGCAAATTCAGCATGTGCTAGCTTGTTATCCCAATCCTTTTGAGTTCTACTAACTAATCCTCTTAGCAACTGACCTAAGGTACGATTTGTGACCTCGGTTTGACCATCTGTTTGAGGGTGGTGGGAGGTACTAAACATTAACTTAGTCCCCACAAGCTTCCATAAACACTTCCAGAAATGGCTCAAGAACTTTGAATCTCGATCCGAGACTATGCTCCTTGGAATACCATGCAATTTCACTATCTCCTTGAAGAATAAATCTGCTACATGTTGAGCATCATCTGTTTTATGCATTGGGGTGAAATGAGCCATCTTCGAAAATCTGTCAACTACAACCATGATAGCATCCTCAATTTGTCTTTGAAGTTCTTTAGATGCCTCTGGATCACATCTATAGGCTGGTTTGTTAGGCAATGGTGCCCCTGGGATTAGATCGATTGCATGCTCGATTCCCCTGATAGGTGGCAGTCCCTTGGGTAGCTCCTTAGGGAACACATCTCTAAACTCTTCTAGCAATGCATGTAGAATACCATTCTCCATGTTCCCATGTGGTTGGGCTTCTTTAATCAACAAAAGGTAGCACAATCCCCCATTCTCCATAATCTCGTTGTCTAACTCTTGTTGGGAGATAAACATGGTAGGCTTTGGTTGTGCTTTTGTTTTGCAGCTTGTGTAGTATTCATTAGGTGACCTGGGCATTAATTTGATTCTTTTATTTCCGCTCAATACTGTGTAGGTATTTGCTTCCCCATCATGGATCACCTTCCTATCAAACTGCCAAGGCCTCCCAAGTAGTAGATGACAAGTGCTCATTGGAATAACGTCACACCATAGCTCTTCTTTGTAGTTTCCAATGGAAAACGTGACTAGTGCTTGCTTCTTTACTCTTAGACCCTTTGAATCATCAAGCCAACTCAGTTTGTATGGTTTCCCATGATCTCTGGTTGGCAACCCTAGCTTATGAACCATCTCACTTGAGGCTACGTTTGTGCATGAACCACTATCAATGATAACATTACACGCTCTATCTTTAACTACACACCTCGTATGAAACAGATTCTCTCTTTGTTCATTTGATTCATTCACCTCTGTGAGCATCACTTTCTTTAACACCAAGGTTTGGTGTTCTTGATCAGCAAAAGCATCCTCATCCTCATCCTCATCTCCTTCTTGCTCTAAGGTGTGTTCCTCTTCTATAGCAACAAAATTGTAGTGCCTTTCCTCCTCTTCCATTTCGAGATACTTCTCCATGGTCAAGGCCCTCTTTGAGGGGCATTGGGACGCTACATGTCCTCTCCCTTGGCATTTTGATATGATAGAGGATGCCAAATTCGAAGGATTGGTTGAAGCTTTAAAGAAGAATTCTACCATGGGAGAGTTGTTGGCTTATGGAGACACGAATCTTCTAGGTGCATCAAAGGGGAACATTTGCATGTGCATGATAACATGCAAATGTGAATGAGGATCGGTGGACATGGGGAATAAGTTAGTTTTGCCTATGAGTTTTCTCCCATTTCATTTTATAGGGTTTTTCTCATTTTAGGCATAGGTGTATTTTTGAACTTTCCATTTTCAGGTTTTATGATTCTATAATGTGTGGAAGCCATGGAGGTGATGATTGATGGAAGGCCTTGATCAAAAGCTAAAATCTTGGAGTAATTTTCGAAGATTGAAAATTTTGACCAAGGAGGAAAATTTTAAGACAAGGGGAGGTGCTTGTTACATTGAGATGTGCTTATTACATCTTATCGGTGCTTTATTACGACTTAAGTGACATAGCAAGTGACATGGCATGGGTGTGGACGTGGCTACACACATGGGATTGGATATTTAGTGTTTTACTTTAAATAAAATAGGATTAGAGTAGTTAATTTGTAATATTATCTTTTTAGATAGGATAAGATTCTAATTAAGATAAGATAGTGTTAGAGTTTTGGTAGGATTATGTAATAAATAGGTGGCATTATCCTATTGGTTATTAGGAGTTCTTTTAGAAGTAGGAGGCCTAGTCATAATATGATTGAAACTCTCAAGCTATGGGTATAAATAGATGTGCACCCAAGCTTGGAAAAATCAGATTTTGAGATTCTTTTCTATATATTCTTCAATAAACTTATAGAGTTTGTTATTTTTCTTTGTGTGTAACAAAGAGTTGTGAATTGGTGCTTAAAGCTTTAGATTCACGTGAGGAAGTGTAGGAATTGAGGGTGCTTTGCTTTAATCAATTCTTAAACTTTCGCCCTAGATTTTAAACCTTTGGTGCGTAGCTTTAGAGGGTTTTATATCTAGTTCTATCCCTTTTGTGTGGATTAAGGTTTCAATACCAAGATTCACATCAACTTTTGGTGCTCTCGTTGAGAGAATTCGAAGCATACTCAAGCAATATGGATTCTAGTGGTGATGATGCACACGAGATGCCACCAGGCTTCAAAAAAGGTTTGACCTTGCAAGAAGCCAAAGCCTTGTGCATGGAACGCGAGTTGAAGGAACTGAAGGAACGTATGAACGAGCTGTTGCAAATCGTGGGGAAGTGATGCGTGCATAAATGTGAACGACGAGCATGTTGAAGAATTATTCCAAGAAAGTCAAGAAAGCATGAATCTATACTTGGAAGCTTCCTCAATAGGTCAAACTTACTATCGGGGGCATCAAGACAAAGCCACGCTTTGTATGGTGGCGTTCTTGGGAGTTCTTGAAGCTTCTTGATAGTTCTTTAAGGTTTCTTTAAAAGCTTTCTTAGATTTTGGTCTACAAGTTTTTACCTTTCACTTGAAAGGGTTTTTCTTGGTTTAGACCTTAGGTTTCTTTATGTTCTTAATTATTTTTGTACGTGTGCGTAGTTAATTAAGTTGGAGAATCGTGTAACGTTACTTGGCGCACAAGGTTAAGTTAGGTTTCCTATTTCAAGAGGGATTCCTACTCAAAATTGAAAGTGGCGGCTGCTTGGAGATCAAGGCAAAGTGGAAGACTTTTACTCAAGCTAGAACTCTAATGTGTTTAGAAAAAGTAGGAGTTTTACTCAAGCTAGAACTCTAATGTGTTTAGAAAAAGTAGGAGTTTTACTCAAGTTAGAACTCTAATATGCTTAGGAAGAGAAGGAGTTTTATTCTAGTTAGAGTTCTAATAGTCTTAGGAAAGGATTGCTATAAATACTCCATGTAATTCACGAATTCATTCATTCATTCAGATTTTGAGCAATACAAAAAACACATTTATTTTGAGTGATATTTTGGTTGGATTACCTAAATATTTCTTTGGCTAACTTGCGAGTTGGTTGCTGTTTTGGGTGTTTTAGTTAAAACATTCATTGGTTTGATTAATTAAGTGGACTCTTAATTAATTAAACTCAGTTCTTGCCTAGTTCTTGGTGATTTATCTGTATAGGACGAAGCTTAGAACATATCCTTGTGATAACTTGGTTTTCGGATCAAGAATCACATCATCGTGGTATCAGAGCTGTTGGTGACGTTTGGCTTGGAATTTTTGGCTGAAATTTTGTGGGAGGATTCAGAAAACGTAGATCAACATTGTGTCAAAATTTCGTGACAATCGGACGCGTAACGAAGTCTTTGCAACCTCAAACTTTTGAGATTGTTACACGGAGTTGCGATCTGGAGATCGGTTTTTATTTGCCTCAAGAATCAATCAAGATTCAATCTTTTAATCAAGATTTTTACATAAACTAACCTGGTTTGTGTAGGAGCAATGAGTGACGAAGAAATCCCAGGGATTCCAAGGGGTTTGAACCTTGATCAAGCGCATAACTTGCGAAGGGATCGTCAAATAGAGCGATTGTCACAACAATTGCAAGAAGTATTGGCTAGGCTTGACGAACGTGACAAAACTTCATCTTCAAGGAAGAACAAATCAGTTACAAGTTCTAGTTCAAGTGAAGACGAATATGAAAAGAGAAAAGCAAGTAGATCACGCCATAAAGATTCATCTTCAAGTGATGAACCTAGAAGGCATAGACGGAAGAACAAGGCCAAAGATGATGACCGAAATATAAGGTTAGATTTTCCGGAATTCAATGGTAGTATGCTAGACCCCGAAAAATATTTTGAGTGGGTTAGAAGAGCGGAAACACTCTTTGATTACAAGGAGTATGATGAACGAAAGAGGTGCAAACTTGCTGAATTAAAACTCACGGGTTATGCGAGTTTATGGTATGATAATCTCAAGAAAAAGAGACGCAAGGAGGGACGATCCAAGATCACTACTTGGACACAATTACAGAAATATATGAAGCGTCAATTTGTGCCCCATGAGTACGTGCAAGAAGTGTATCTCAAGATGCAGACTTTTAAGCAAGGAAATCAATCCGTGGAGGCTTATTTGTGTGAATTTGAGAAACTATGTTTATTGTGTGATTTAGAAGAAATTCTAGAGCACAAAATAGCACGTTTTATTGCAGGTTTGAACGAAAATGTTCAAGAGAAGATTGAATTGCACGAATACTATTCGTTTGAAGAAGTATGCAAGGCGGCCATTAAGGTTGAAAGACAATTCAAGGCCAAGAAGACCTCAAGTGTGAAGCCGTTCACACGCACGTTCACAAAGGCTAGTGACAAGCCTACCTTTGATAGGACTTCTTCTAATTCGTATGCTAAAGATAACAAACCCAGAAACGAAGCTAGCAAGAAGGTGACTGAAGATAGAAAATGTTTCAAATGTGGGAGTGTTGGCCATATAGCAAGCAATTGCTACTCAAAACGCACTATGACGGCTCAAGAATGGGAAGAAGAGAAAGCTAGGTGCGAGGGAAGTAGTGACATGGAGGTTGTGGTCGAGCAAGAACGTGATTTTGAAGAAGAGGAGGGTAGTGCCGAAGAGGTTGATGGTGAAACGCAAGGAAAGAGCTTGGTTCTAAGGAGAGCTCTTCACTCTAAACCTATGCCCGTTGAAGAGAATCAAAGAGAGAAAATCTTTTTAACAAGGTGCAAGGTGGAAGATCGATTGTGTGACGTAATAATAGACTCGGGAAGTTGCACAAATGTGGTGTCTACAACTTTGATCAACAAATTAGAGTGGCCTACAACCGATCACCCAAAACCTTACAAGCTACATTGGCTCAATGATGCTAGTGACGTAAAGGTAACGAAGCGAGCCCTAATCACCTTTTCAATTGGCAAATATCATGATAAAGTTTTATGTGATGTATGCCCCATGGATGCTTGTCATATCTTATTGGGTAGACCATGGCAATATGATAGATTTGTCAAGTTTAATGGTAGGACAAATGTGTATATAATTCGAAAAGGAAAGGGGGAAAAATCATATGCATTGAAACCACTTGTTGATCATAGAATTAACCCTAGTTCGAAAGGTGCATATTTAATTGGGGAAAAGGAGTTGGAGAAAGAGATCAACAATAACAATATGGTATATATTATGGTGGCTAACAATGTGCAAGTGAATGAAAGTAAACAAGAAAAGAGGCCCGTGGAATTAGAAGTGGTATTGCAAGAGTATTGTGATGTTTTTCCTAGTGAATTACCACCGGGATTACCACCAATTCGTGGTATTGAACATCAAATTGATCTTATTCCGGGAGCTCCACTACCTAACAAGGCAGCATATAGAAGTAATCTAGAAGAAACAAAGGAAATACAACGTCAAATAGAGGAATTGATGCAAAGAGGCTACGTGAAAGAGAGTATGAGCCCCTGTGCCGTGCCTGCATTGCTAGTTCCAAAAAAAGATGGGAGTTGGCGTATGTGCATTGATAGTAGGAGTGTGAACAACATAACCATCAAGTATAGATTTCCTATACCTAGACTTGATGATTTGTTAGACGAATTGCATGGTTCAAAGCTATTTTCCAAGATTGATCTTATGAGTGGCTATCATCAAATACGCATGAGGGAAGGAGATGAATGGAAGACGGCTTTCAAGACTAAAGTGGGGTTGTACGAGTGGTTAGTCATGCCTTTTGGTCTAACCAATGCGCCTAGTACATTTATGAGATTGATGAACGAGGTGTTGAAACCATTTCTTGGAAGGTTCGTAGTTGTTTACTTGGATGACATATTAATTTATTCTGAAAATTTCAATGATCATCTAATGCATTTGAGAAGCGTTTTTGAGGTTCTTAGGGAGAAGAAGTTGTACGCAAAATTGGAAAAATGTTATTTTCTTGTTCCTAGCGTGACGTTTCTAGGGTATGTAGTATCCAAAGATGGTGTGTCCGTGGATCAATCCAAGGTTGAAGCTATCAAGACTTGGCCCGTACCTACCAATGTGAGTGAAGTTAGATCGTTTCATGGTCTAGCGTCATTTTATAGAAGATTTGTGAAGAATTTTTCCACGATAGTTGCACCTATGACTGAATGCTTGAAGAAAGACAAGGGAAAATTCGAGTGGACCAAGGAAGCCCAACGTGCATTTGATTTGGTCAAAAGGAAGCTATGTGAAGCACCTGTACTTGCATTGCCGGATTTTTCACAACCATTTGAGGTAGAAACCGACGCTAGTGGTGTGGGGATTGGTGCCGTTTTGGTTCAAAAGAAGCGCCCTATTGCCTATTTTAGTGAGAAATTAAACGGTGCTAGATTGAACTATTCTACCTATGACAAGGAGTTTTATGCTATTGTGCGAGCATTGGACCATTGGAGTCACTATTTGCGCCCAAATCACTTTGTGTTGCATAGTGATCACGAAGCTTTGAAGTACATTCATGGTCAACAAAAATTGAACCCTAGACATGCTAAATGGGTAGAGTTTCTACAAGCTTTCAATTTTTCTTCAAAGTATAAAGAGGGGAAAGCAAATGTAGTGGCCGATGCACTATCTAGAAGACACACGTTGCTTGGAGTATTGAATTGTAAACTACTTGGTTTCGAGTTAATCAAGGAGTACTATAAGGGGGACGTGGATTTCTCTACACTCCTAGAGGAGTGTTCCAAGGGGGCCGTAGGTTCCTATGTTTTACAAGACGGTTTTCTTTTCAAGGGGAATCGTTTGTGCGTGCCTAAGTGTTCTATTAGAGAATTAATAGTAAGAGAAGTGCATGGTGGAGGGATAGCGGGACATTTTGGCATAACGAAAACATTAACTATGCTCCAAGAGCATTTTTATTGGCCTAGAATGCTAGCGGATGTACAATCAATAGTTTCTAGGTGTGCAACATGTCAAAAAGCCAAGGCTACATTTCATCAAGGCTTATATACGCCCTTGCCCGTGCCAGATTCACCTTGGGAAGACGTGTCTATGGATTTCGTAGTTGGTTTGCCAAGGACTCAAAGAGGAAAGGACTCAATCATGGTTGTAGTGGATCGATTTTCCAAGATGGCTCATTTCATACCTTGTCACAAAGTGGACGATGCTATGAAAGTGGCGGAATTGTATTTCAAGGAAGTGGTGAGACTACATGGGTTGCCGAACAGTATTGTGAGTGATCGTGATACAAAGTTCATGAGTTTCTTTTGGAAATCACTATGGAAGTTGGTGGGAACGAAGCTGTTATTTAGTACATCATATCACCCGCAAACGGACGGACAAACGGAGGTAACAAATCGAACTCTTGGTGTGCTTTTACGTGGACTAGTGAGCAAAACGCAAAAAGATTGGGATATTAAGCTTGCTCATGCCGAGTTTGCTTACAATAGATCACCTACTTATGCCACAAAACACACGCCATTTGAAGTTGTTTATGGTGTCAATCCAAGAATGCCCATTGATTTGATTGAAATTCCAAAAGGGGAATTAATTCATAAGGATGCCGAGGCTAAGATCAAGTACATGATGAAGCTACACGCACAAGTTAGAGCTAGGATTGAACGTGTCAATGAACTCTACAAAGCACGAGCTAACAAGAACAAAAAGCCACAAAGTTTTGAAGTTGGCGACTTGGTGTGGCTACACTTGAGAAAAGAAAGATTTCCTAGCAAAAGAAAGAATAAATTGATGCCAAGAAGTGAGGGGCCGTTCAAGATTATTGAGAAGATCAATGAGAATGCATATAAGCTTGAATTGCCGGGAGAATATGGTGTAAGCGCAACATTTAATGTTGGGGATTTGGTGAAGTATTTGCCAGATGATGCTATTGAAGATTTGAGGGCAAATTCTTTTGAAGAAGGGGAGGATGATGCGTGCATAAATGTGAACGACGAGCATGTTGAAGAATTATTCCAAGAAAGTCAAGAAAGCATGAATCTATACTTGGAAGCTTCCTCAATAGGTCAAACTTACTATCGGGGGCATCAAGACAAAGCCACGCTTTGTATGGTGGCGTTCTTGGGAGTTCTTGAAGCTTCTTGATAGTTCTTTAAGGTTTCTTTAAAAGCTTTCTTAGATTTTGGTCTACAAGTTTTTACCTTTCACTTGAAAGGGTTTTTCTTGGTTTAGACCTTAGGTTTCTTTATGTTCTTAATTATTTTTGTACGTGTGCGTAGTTAATTAAGTTGGAGAATCGTGTAACGTTACTTGGCGCACAAGGTTAAGTTAGGTTTCCTATTTCAAGAGGGATTCCTACTCAAAATTGAAAGTGGCGGCTGCTTGGAGATCAAGGCAAAGTGGAAGACTTTTACTCAAGCTAGAACTCTAATGTGTTTAGAAAAAGTAGGAGTTTTACTCAAGCTAGAACTCTAATGTGTTTAGAAAAAGTAGGAGTTTTACTCAAGTTAGAACTCTAATATGCTTAGGAAGAGAAGGAGTTTTATTCTAGTTAGAGTTCTAATAGTCTTAGGAAAGGATTGCTATAAATACTCCATGTAATTCACGAATTCATTCATTCATTCAGATTTTGAGCAATACAAAAAACACATTTATTTTGAGTGATATTTTGGTTGGATTACCTAAATATTTCTTTGGCTAACTTGCGAGTTGGTTGCTGTTTTGGGTGTTTTAGTTAAAACATTCATTGGTTTGATTAATTAAGTGGACTCTTAATTAATTAAACTCAGTTCTTGCCTAGTTCTTGGTGATTTATCTGTATAGGACGAAGCTTAGAACATATCCTTGTGATAACTTGGTTTTCGGATCAAGAATCACATCAGGAAGAAGGAAAAGTCCTCAAGAAAAGGTAAACTCTCATCCCATGAATCTAACTCTAGCGAAAGTGATGGTGAATCCAGTGTTAGAAGCTCAAGGAGGCCTAGCAAGAGGGACCCATCCTCTTCAGGTGATGATGAGGAATCATATAAAGGGCATAGGAGAAAGAGTTTAAGGGGGAAAGAGGATCAAAGCTTGAGACTTGAAATCCCTGAGTTCAATGGCAGTTTGGACCCAAACAAATTCCTAGATTGGATCCGCAGAGTTGAACGAATTTTCAGATATAAGGACTATGATGATCATAGATCCTTTAAGGTTGCTGAACTCAAACTCACTTCTTATGCAAGTTTATGGCTTAAAGGTTTGCAAAAGAAGAGGAGAAAGGAGGGGCGTTCCAAGATCTCATCTTGGACAAAACTAAAGAAGTACATGCAAAAAAGGTTTGTTCCTCAAGACTTTGAACAAAACAAATTTATAGAAATGCATACTTTGATGCAAGAAAGGAGGTCTGTGGAGGAATACTTGATGGAATTTGAAAATCTAGCCATGGTGTGTGGGCTAGAGGAGAAAGAAGACCACAAGGTGGCTCGTTTTTGTGGCTGGGTTAAATGACTCAATCAAGGAAAAGGTGGAATTACAACCCTATTGGAGCTTTGATGAGGTGTGTACAATAGCAACTAGGGTTGAAAGGCAAACACGTAAACCTAGAGGGATCTTTCGATCATTTGAAGCTAAAGGGGTGCGTGAGATGTCTAATGTGAAGCCTAATCTCGAGAAATCCATAAAGCCACAATCTTTTGGGAGAGATAAGGGAGGAAGTTTGAGGCCCCCTATGGGAGATCAACGAACTTGCTTCAAATGTAAGGGACAAGGCCATATCCAACAGGATTGTCCCCATGCTAGGATTGCTACTACTCGGACTTGGGAGGAAGATGAAACCTTTGAAGAAGAGGAGCATGAGCTTGAAGAGGAAGAAGGTAACACATCTTTTGAAGTCCTAGAGGAGGATGTGGAGGAGGTGATGGCAGAAACTAGGGGATCTAGCCTAGTATTGCGAAGGGCATTGCAATCTAAGTCCTTACCATTAGAGGAGAGCCAAAGGGAGAAAATCTTCCTCACAAGATGCAATGTCCAAGGAAGACTATGTGATATGATTATAGATTCGGGGAGTTGCATTAACGTGGTTTCTACACTCTTGGTGGACAAGTTGGAGGTGCCCACTCAAATCCATCCTCAACCGTATAAGCTCCATTGGCTTAGCAATTCAAGTGACGTAAAGGTTAGTAAACAAGCATTGATTTCGTTCAAAATTGGCAATTATGAAGATCAAGTGCTTTGTGATGTTTGTCCCATGGATACGTGTCATATTCTCTTGGGAAGACCTTGGCAATATGACAGATTTGTGAAGTTTGATGGGAGGACAAATATATATGTTGTGAGGAAGAATGCACAAGCCAAAGCATTTGCTTTGAAGCCTTTTATGGCTCTAAAAACTCGTTCCAACAAAGATAATGGCAAGGGAGTGTTATTGGTGGATGGAAGGGAATTAGAGAAGGATGCGAAGGCTAAGGTTGACTATATGCAAAAGCTTCATGCCCAAGTGAGAGCAAGAATTGAGAAGGTCAATGATATCTATAAGGCTAGAGCTAACAAACACAAGACTCAACATACTTACAAGGAGGGAGACTTGGTTTGGTTACACTTGAGGAAGGAAAGATTTCCTAATCGACGTAAGAATAAGCTTATGCCTAGGTGTGATGGTCCATTAAAAATCATCAGTAAGGTGGGTGATTATGCATACAAGCTTCAGTTGCCTGGAGACTATGGAGTTCATGCCACATTCAATATAGGCGACTTAGCACCTTATGTGCCTAATAATCAACTTCGAAGTTTGAGGACAAACTCTTTTGAAGAAGAGGAGGATGATATGATAGAGGATGCCAAATTCGAAGGATTGGTTGAAGCTTTAAAGAAGAATGCTACCATGGGAGAGTTGTTGGCTTATGGAGACACGAATCTTCTAGGTGCATCAAAGGGGAACATTTGCATGTGCATGATAACATGCAAATGTGAATGAGGATCGGTGGACATGGGGAATAAGTTAGTTTTGCCTATGAGTTTTCTCCCATTTCATTTTATAGGGTTTTTCTCATTTTAGGCATAGGTGTATTTTTGAACTTTCCATTTTCAGGTTTTATGATTCTATAATGTGTGGAAGCCATGGAGGTGATGATTGATGGAAGGCCTTGATCAAAAGCTAAAATCTTGGAGTAATTTTCGAAGATTGAAAATTTTGACCAAGGAGGAAAATTTTAAGACAAGGGGAGGTGCTTGTTACATTGAGATGTGCTTATTACATCTTATCGGTGCTTTATTACGACTTAAGTGACATAGCAAGTGACATGGCATGGGTGTGGACGTGGCTACACACATGGGATTGGATATTTAGTGTTTTACTTTAAATAAAATAGGATTAGAGTAGTTAATTTGTAATATTATCTTTTTAGATAGGATAAGATTCTAATTAAGATAAGATAGTGTTAGAGCTTTGGTAGGATTATGTAATAAATAGGTGGCATTATCCTATTGGTTATTAGGAGTTCTTTTAGAAGTAGGAGGCCTAGTCATAATATGATTGAAACTCTCAAGCTATGGGTATAAATAGATGTGCACCCAAGCTTGGAAAAATCAGATTTTGAGATTCTTTTCTATATATTCTTCAATAAACTTATAGAGTTTGTTGTTTTTCTTTGTGTGTAACAAAGAGTTGTGAATTGGTGCTTAAAGCTTTAGATTCACGTGAGGAAATGTAGGAATTGAGGGTGCTTTGCTTTAATCAATTCTTAAACTTTCGCCCTAAATTTTAAACCTTTGGTGCGTAGTTTTAGAGGGTTTTATATCTAGTTCTATCCCTTTTCTGTGGATTAAGGTTTCAATACCTAGATTCACATCACATTTGAAGCACTTCACTCTACTCGTTGCTTCTTCTTTTGAAATCGGAACATCTTTCTTATTTTCAGGCCACTTTCTCTCAAAAGGCTTTTTACCATCCATCTTTGCGGTGTTAGTAGGGTTCGTGGATTCCTTAGCATTATGAGGGGTGAAAGGTTTAGAATATGGTCTTGATGTTCCACCCTTTTCTTTCTTAAGGTGCTGCTCAATCTTCAATGCAAGCTTGCATACTTCGTGGTAAGAATTTTTGGACTGTAATTCACAATCCTCAGAGGTTCCTTTTCTTCAAGGTCACGAAGCACATATAAACGCTCATGCTCCACGGTATATTCCTTGACTGTTTTGCTTCCTTGGAACAGGTTTGTGAGCTTAATGAATTGCTCTTGCTCAAAGTCACTAGGAATGTATTTAGCTCGAAGCTTCTTCTTCAACTCGCTCCATGTAGTGATTTTGGATTTTCCAGCCTTCTTTCTTTTAGATTTTAGGTTTTCTAACCATGTGCTCGCGCTTTTGATCAATCGAATATAAGCTATTTTGAATATTGTTGCTTCATCAAACCCCTTATATTCTCCAATTTTCTCCACTTGCCTTTCCCATTCAAGGTAATCTTCCGGATCACCTAGTCCATCGAAGTCATCTAGTTTGATGCCTTTATCATCGATTTGTTGGCTAGGGCGTGGATTGGATTGATTAGATTCTGAGTCTTCCTCCTCATCATTCTTGTTTTTATAGCAGTGAATGGAATTTGGATCTAGCCGCCTTGAATAATCAGCCACTACCGCATCAATGCGTGTTTTGGTTCTCGCTTCCATTCGTTCTAGGGCTTCGAGGATACTCTTGAGAGACATCCCTTCATGCTCCATATTTTGTTAATACTTCCTCCTAGATGGAGCAAATATACCAGAAAACCAAGAATCTTGATTTTCGTACACAATCTTGAACTCTCTTTAAAGTTTGAAAATTTTCCTACCCGGATTTGGTTCCTTTTTGGTGCTGTTGAATGTTCCTGCTTCGAAATTATAGCAAACGACCTCCAAATCTCCTGAAATTTTATATGCTTATTCCTTACAAGATTTCACCCAATTTTCGCTCAAGAATCACCCAGTTTGAATAAGGCACGCAGAAGTTATCGTTCTCCAAAGTTCCGCCCAGAAAGTGGTCGAATCTGGGTAAACTCACCTTTGCTCTTAACGACGAGCAGGTCCTCCTACAATGACGTTCCTCCCTACTTAAAACAAAGTTCACGTTTCTTTAAGTTTCTTTAATTGAATGCGACTTAGGATCGAAGGATATGGCTTGAACAAGAACCAATCTCTGGACATTGTGCAAGTCTCGTTAACAACCTTCAACCAATCTCTGGAAGAAGATCACTAACCCTCTCACTTTGAACGATTCACTCGGGACAAAGCTTCAGGCCTCTTAACCTTTGAATGATTCACTCGAAACAAAGAATTAAGGTTGAACAAGAATCTCTCAAGTTCTAATTGAATTCTCACGAATACAAGGTTTATTTTTGTGAAAAGGTTGAATGAATTACAAATGCATAAGACCCTCTATTTATAACAAAAGAAACCTAAACTAACTAGGACTAGGACTCTAATGACTGACTTGGGCAGCAAGCAAAAGACTTGGTCAAAGCAAAGACTTGGTCCAAGCAAAGACTTAGTCAAAGCAAAGACTTGGTCAGCAAGCAAGTTGAGATTGACTCAATCTCAACGTCTAACAACACTAATACACATGGCGAAAACGCATAACTAAAAACCCTAATCAAGAAACTCAAGAATCTTCAAGAAACTTTATTTCATTGCTAAACCCACTTGATCTTGATCCATTTTAATCAATGTGACCCAAGTTTGACCCTTTTGCAAATCAAATCCACTCGGACACACCATCAAGTTAATTGTATCCGAATATGAATTGCCCTTCTTCTTGATATCCATATCACCTCGCGTATTTTTCAAATTTCTTATCAAAATAACCTAGAACTTGCACTAACATACCTATATATCCTAGTTACAAGTGTTCATGCATTGAAAATAAGCCTTAGAAGCATTTCACTAAGTTCTAAATCGATGTTCGTGATTTTCAAGGGAAAAGGGGCCGGAAGGGGTTCTACCTCGCGTATTTTTCGAATTTCTTATCAAAATAACCTAGAACTTGCACTAACATACCAGTATAGCCTAGTTACAAGTGTTCATGCATTGAAAACGAGCCTTAGACGCATTTCACTAAGTTGTAAATTGATGTTCGTGATTTTCAAGGGAAAGCGGGCCGAAAGGGGTTCTACCTCGCGTATTTTTCGAATTTCTTATCAAAATAACCTAGAACTTGCAGTAACATACCAATATAGCCTAGTTACAAGTGTTCACGCATTGAAAACGAGCCTTAGAAGCATTTCACTAAGTTCTAAATCGATGTTTATGATTTTCAAGGGAAAGGAGGCCGGAAGGGGTTCTACCTCGCGTATTTTTCAAATTTCTTATCAAAACAACCTAGAACTTGCACTAACATACCGATATAGCCTAGTTACCAGTGTTCATGCATTGAAAACGAGCCTTAGAAGCATTTCACTAAGTTCTAAATCGATGTTCATGATTTTCAAGGGAAAGGGGGCCGGAAGGGGTTCTAACTCGCGTATTTTTCAAATTTCTTATCAAAATAACCTAGAACTTGCACTAACATACCGATATAGCCTAGTTACAAGTGTTCATGCATTGAAAACGAGCCTTAGACGCATTTCACTAAGTTGTAAACCGATGTTCGTGATTTTCAAGGGAAAGCGGGCCAGAAGGGTTCTACCTCGCGTATTTTTCGACTTTCTTAAAAAAATAACCTAGAACTGTCAGTAACATACCAATATAGCCTAGTTACAAGTGTTCATGCATTGAAAACGAGCCTTAGAAGCATTTCACTAAGTTGTAAATCGATGTTCGTGATTTTCATGGGAAAGCGGGCCGGAAAGGGTTATGCCTCACGTATTTTTCAAATTTCTTATCAAAATAACCTAGAACTTGCACTAACAAACCAATATATCCTAGTTACAAGTGTTCATGCATTGAAAATGAGCCATAGAAGCATTTCACTAAGTTCTAAATCGATGTTCGTGATTTTCAAGGGAAAGGGGGCCGGAGAGGTTCTACCTCGCGCATTTTTAAAATTTCTTATCAAAATAACCTAGAACTTGCACTAACATACCAATATAGCCTAGTTACAAGTGTTCATGCATTGAAAACGAGCCTTAGAAGCATTTCACTAAGTTCTAAATCGATGTTCATGATTTTAAAGGGAAAGGGGGCTAGAAGTGGTTCTACCTCGCGTATTTTTCAAATTTCTTATCAAAATAACCTATAAGTTGCACTAACATACCAATATAGCCTAGTTACAAGTGTTCATGCATTAAAAACGAGCCTTAGACGCATTTCACTAAGTTGTAAATCGATGTTCGTGATTTTCAAGGGAAAGCGGGCCAGAAAGGGTTCTAACTCGCAAATTTTTCGAATTCCTTATCAAAATAACCTAGAACTTGTCCTAACATACCAATATAACCTAGTTATGAGTGTTCACGCATTGAGAACGAGCCTTAGAAGCATTTCACTAAGTTCTAAATCGATGTTTATGATTTTGAAGGGAAAGGGGGCCGGAATGGGTTCTACCTCGCGTATTTTTCAAATTTCTTATCAAAATAACCTAGAATTTGCACTAACATACCGATATAGCCTAGTTACCAGTGTTCATGCATTGAAAACGAGCCTTAGAAGCATTTCACTAAGTTCTAAATCGATGTTCATAATTTTCAAGGGAAAGGGGGCCGGAAGGGGTTCTACCTCGCGTATTTTTCAAATTTCTTATCAAAATAACCTAGACCTTGCACTAACATACCGATATAGCCTAGTTACAAGTGTTCATGCATTGAAAATGAGCCTTAAACACATTTCACTAAGTTGTAAATCGATGTTCGTGATTTTGAAGGGAAAGCGGGCCAGAAGGGTTCTACCTCGCGTATTTTTCAAATTTCTTATCAAAATAACCTAGAACTTGCAGTAACATACCAATATAGCCTAGTTACAAGTGTTCATGCATTGAAAACGAGCCTTAGACGCATTTCACTAAGTTCTAAATCGATGTTCATGATATTCAAGGGAAAGGAGGCTGGAAGGGGTTCTACCTCGCGTATTTTTCGAATTTCTTATCAAAATAACCTAGAACTTTCACTCACTTACCAATATAGCCTAGTTACAAGTGGTCATGCATTGAAAACGACCCTTAGACGCATTTCACTAAGTTGTAAATCGATGTTCGTGATTTTCAAGGGAAAGCGGGCCAGAAAGGGTTCTACCTCGCGTATTTTTCGAATTTCTTATCAAAATAACCTAGAACTTGCTCTAACATACCAATATAGCCTTGTTACAAGTGATGCATTGAAAATGAGACTTAGAAGCTTTTCACTAAGTTGTATATCGATGTTCGTAATTTTCAAGGGAAAGCGGGCCGGAAAAGGTTCTACCGCGCGTATTTTTCAAATTTCTTATCAAAATAACCTAGAACTTGCTCTAACATACCAATATAGCCTAGTTACAAGTGTTCATGCATTGAAAACGAGCCTTAGAAGCATTTCACTAACTTGTAAATCGATGTTCGTGATTTTCAAGGGATGGGAGCCAGAAGGGGTTCTACCTCGCGTATTTTTCGAATTTCTTATCAAAATAACCTAGAACTTGCACTAACATACTGATATAGCCTAGTTACCAGTGTTCATGCATTGAAAACGAGCCTTAGAAGCATTTCACTAAGTTCTAAATCGATGTTCATGATTTTCAAGGGAAAGGGGGCCGGAAGGTGTTCTACCTCGCGTATTTTTCGAATTTCTTATCAAAATAACCTAGACCTTGCACTAACATACCGATATAGTCTAGTTACAAGTGTTCATGCGTTGAAAATGAGCCTTAAACACATTTCACTAAGTTGTAAATCGATGTTCGTGATTTTGAAGGGAAAGCGGGCCAGAAGGGTTCTACCTTGCGTATTTTTCGAATGTCTTAACAAAATAACTTAGAACTTGAACTAACATACCAATATAGCCTAGTTAGAAGTGTTCATGCATTGAAAACGAGCCTTAGACGCATTTCACTAAGTTGTAAATCGATGTTCGTGATTTTCAAGGGAAAGCGGGCCAAAAAGGGTTCTACCTCGCGTATTTTTCAAATTTCTTATCAAAATAACCTAGAACTTGCAGTAACATACCAATATAGCCTAGCTACAAGTGTTCATGCATTGAAAACGAGCCTTAGACGCATTTCACTAAGTTCTAAATCGATGTTCATGATTTTCAAGGGAAAGGAGGCTGGAAGGGGTTCTACCTCGAGTATTTTTCTAATTTCTTATCAAAATAACCTAGAACTTGCACTAACTTACCAATATAGCCTAGTTACAAGTGGTCATGCATTGAAAACGAGCCTTAGACGCATTTCACTAAGTTGTTAATCTATATTCGTGATTTTTAAGGGAAAGCGGGCCGTAAAGGGTTCTAACTCGCGTATTTTTCGAATTTCTTATCAAAATAACCTAGAACTTGCTCTAACATACCAATATAGCCTAGTTACAAGTGTTCATGCATTGAAAACGAGCCTTAGAAGCATTTCACTAAGTTGTATATCGATGTTCGTGATTTTCAAGGGAAAGCGGGCCGGAAAGGGTTCTACCGCGCGTATTTTTCAAATTTCTTTTCAAAATAACCTAGAACTTGCACTAACATACCAATATAGCCTAGTTACAAGTGTTCATGCATTGAAAACGAGCCTTAGAAGCATTTCACTAAGTTGTAAATCGATGTTCGTGATTTTCAAGGGAAAGGGGGCCGGAAGGGGTTCTACCTCGCGTATTTTTCGAATTTCTTATCAAAATAACCTATAACTTGCAGTAACATACAGATATAGCCTAGTTACAAGTGTTCATGCATTGAAAACGAACCTTAGAAGCATTTCACTAAGTTGTAAATCGATGTTCGTGATTTTCAAGGGAATGCGGGCCAGAAAGGGTACTACCGCGCGTATTTTTCAAATTTCTGATGTGTAAGCAAGGTGAGAAACTTGATTACAAATGATCGGGAACGTGTGTTTAGAAAGTTTAGGGGAACTCTCACCCTTAACTTGAGGATATAACAGTGAGGAACACTCACTCACGTGTTTGGGCGTAGTAGTGATTAGGGAACTCTCACCTATTCGACAACTACAAGTTTAAGCTTTAGGAACTCTCACTAAAACACAAACTCTTCAAATTGAGAGAACTCTCAAATCTGGAAAATAAACTTGACTAGCACAAGCCGAATTCGGATTATACACTCGTGTGTTTTGGGCAAAATTCTCGAATGCCTTTTATTGAACAATAGCACGCTATTTATAGCTTTTCGTACATCACACTTAGCTAAAACAAACAATAAAACAGAAAGCTGAAAATAAGGGTAGATTAAGTGGCTCATAACCGTCCAACATAATCCCCATTACAACTAATTATTCCTTTAACTAATAGAGCTTAAAACAAGGGAAGAATAGCTTAAAATAAGGGAGGAAACGTTCAGCAAATTGACTCCAACTGCTGTTCAAATTCTTCCTTTAAAATAGCCTTGAAATTCACCAAAACGTTCAGCAAATTGATTTCGAAATGCTGTTCAAATTCTTCCTTTAAAATAGCCTTGAAATGCGCCTTTTAAGTCTTCATTCAAGCTCTTTTATTTCGAAATTAAACCAGCTTGAAATTCTCCTTAAAGTCTGCATTAAATCAACCTATATTCCCCTATTATTGAGGTAATTAGTTACGCTCAATATGGTGCAACCATTTGAGGACTTATATGGGCCGTGCACGCCAAAATCCGTATGAGTAGTATTGAGGAGAGACTTGGACAAAATCAACTCCATTACGTTCGACTCTTGGACTGGAATATTCGCACCTTGACCACTTTGGTCATCCTCCCCTTCTTCAAAGGGAATTGCCCTCAATTCTTCATCATTATAGTACGGTGCTAGATCCCCCACATTGAATGTGCTTGAGACGCCGTACTTTCTTCCCAAATCTACCTTGTAGGCATTGTCATTGATCTTTTTCACTATCTCAAATGGACCCTCGGCTCGTGGCATGAGCTTGTTCTTCCTTTGATTGGGAAATCTCTCCTTCCTCATGTAGATCCATACTAAGTCACCAACTTCAAAACGTTTCACATTTTTTACTCTCTTGTTGGCTTGCTTCTTATAGATTTCATTAGCCTTCTCGATGTTCTTCCTCACTTCTTTGTGGATTTTCACCATGAACTCGGCTTGTTCCTTGGCACCTCCATGCACGAACTTGTCTTTAGGCAAAACTATGAGATCAATTGGAACATAGGGATTAGAACCATAGACTACTTTAAAAGGAGAATACTTTATAGTAGCGCTAGGAGTTCTATTGTAAGCAAACTCGGCATGAGCGAGTTTGACATCCCAATCTTTGGTGCTCTTACTAACCAAGGTCCTAAGCAAAGAACCCAGTACCCTATTCACCACCTCGGTTTGGCCATCGGTTTGGGGGTGATGTGAGGTAGAAAACAGCAACTTGGTTCCCATAAGACGCCACAAAGACTTCCAAAAATGACTTTGGAACTTTGTATCTCGATCTGAAACAATGGTGCGTGGGACTCCATGGAAACGAACAATCCCATCAAAATATAATTTCGCCACCTTCATAGCATCCTCGGTTTTATGACAAGGGATAAAGTGAGCCATCTTTGAAAAACGATCAACTACCACCATGATTGAGTCCTTACCTCTTTGAGTTCTAGGTAAAGCCACAATGAAATCCATGCTTATGTCTTCCCAAGGTCTCTCCGGAATTGGCAATGGCTTGTAAAGACCTTTGTGAAACACCATTTTTGCCCTTTGACAAGTAGAGCAACGCGCTACAACATGGTGAACAGTAGATAGCATGTTAGGCCAATAAAAGTGAGCTTGAAGAAGCTCCATAGTCTTTTGAACTCCGAAATGGCCTGCTAGACCTCCTCCATGCGCTTCATGAATCAACAAGCTTCGAATTGGACATTTAGGAATGCATAACCTATTTCCCTTAAAAAGAAAATCATTTTGTAAGGAAAATAAATCATAACTTCCCTTCACGCATTTCTCCAAAATGACCTTGAAATCATCATCTTCCTTGTAGTATTCTTTGATTAATTCGAAACCAAGGACTTTCGCCTCGACGACTCCAAGTAAAGTATGCCTTCGAGATAAGGCATCCGCAACAACATTCGCCTTTCCACTTTTGTACTTTGATGAAAAGTTAAATGTTTGCAAGAATTCCACCCACTTTGCATGCCTCGAATTCAACTTCTTTTGGCCATGGATGAACCTCAAAGATTCATGGTCAGAATGAAGTATGAATGGTTGTGGTCTCAAGTAATGCGACCAATGATCCAAAGCTCGCACCATTACATAGAACTCCTTGTCATAGGTAGAATAATTCAGCTTGCCTTGGCTCAATTTCTCACTAAAGTAGGCAATAGGACGCCCTTCTTGAATCAACACGGCACCAATCCCCTTTCCGCTTGCATCACACTCAACTTCAAATGGTTTTGAAAAATCTGGAAGTGCTAGGACAGGTGTATTGCACATCTTCTCTTTGATCACTTCAAACGCCCTTTGAGCTTGAGGAGTCCACTCAAATGAGCCCTTCTTTGTGCACTCGGTGATAGGGGCCATTAGAGTGCTAAAATTGCGAATGAACCTCCTATAAAAGGAAGCTAATCCATGGAAAGAACGGACCTCCGTGAGTGTCTTTGGGCGAGGCCATGATTGAATAGCCTCAATCTTGCTAGGATCAACTTTCACACCTTCTCCTGAAATAATGTAACCAAGAAAAGTGATCTCATATAGCATAAAATTACATTTTTCAAGTTTTCCATACAATTTTTGTTCTCTCAAAACCGTGAAAACTTTAAATAAATGTATCAAATGTTCGTCCCCACTTTTGCTATAAATAAGGATATCATCAAGGTACACCACCACGAACTTTCCAAGGAAAGGCCGCAACACCTCGTTCATCAACCTCATGAAAGTGCTAGGTGCGTTGGTGAGTCCAAATGGCATCACGAGCCACTCATATAAATCGTGCTTGGTTTTGAAAGCGGTCTTCCATTCATCTCCTTCTCTCATCCGAATTTGATGATAACCACTTCTCAAATCAACCTTTGAAAACCACTTCGAGCCGCTCAGTTCATCAAGCATATCATCTAGCCTTGGAATTGGAAACCTGTACTTGATAGTAATATTGTTAACAGCCCTACTATCAATACACATACGCCACGTACCATCCTTTTTAGGGACCAAAAGAGCAGGAACAGCACACGGACTCATAGACTCACGTACATACCCCATACTTATCAACTCCTCAATTTGTCGTTGTAATTCCTTAGTTTCCAAGGGATTACACCTATAGGCAGGTTTGTTAGGTAAAGGAGCACCGGGAATGAGGTCAATTTGATGTTCAATTCCCCTCAAAGGTGGTAACCCTTTAGGTAACTCATCGGGGAAAACATCCTCAAACTCCTTAATCAATTGAGCCAATTTGGGGTTTTGACTCACAAAATTTTCGTGGACCTCTTTAGAGTACAACAAGTATAATTCATCCTTACCATCAATTTCCCTTTCAAATTCCTTAAAGGTAAGCAATGACACCTCCTTTGATTGTTTAGGATTTTGTGAAAATCGTGGGGGTGGTAAAGGGTGCAACTTTTTTTGTTTTCCTTGGTGAGTTATAGTGTAAGTGTTATGGTACCCATCATGTTGAGATTTTCGATCAGTTTGCCAAGGTCTACCAAGCAAAATGTGACAAGCATCCATAGACACAACATCACACAGTTGAGTATCATGATAAGACCCAATAGAAAACTAACCATGCATTGTTTCCTAACCCCCGTGCTAGAACTAGAGTCCAACCAACTCAACTTATAAGGATGTGGGTGATTTGTAGTTGTAAGACCAAGCCTAGTTATCAAGGTTTTGGAAACTGTGTTTGCCTCACTACCACTATCAACGATTAAATCACATACCTCGTCTTTAATCTTGCACTTGGTAATGAAAATATGTTGCCTTTGCGATGCTAAGGGTTCCTCAATGTGAGCTTGCAACGCCCTTCTCACAACCAGATTTGTTTTGGTCTCTTCTTCGGGGAAACATTGCTCTTCCTCCTCGTCCCCTTCAGTAGAATTCACGTCCTCCACTTCTTCAACCTCGAAATCCTCCCAATTGATAGTTTGATTAGCAATAAGCTTTACCTCTTGCATGGTCAAAGCTCTTGAATTTGGACAATCCTTCTTAAAATGACCCCTTCCTCCGCACTTGTAACAAACAATGTCACTTATTTTGAAATCTCTCTTGTCCTTCTTAGGTGGATCGTTGGCTTTGACAAAAGAAGAACCATCCTTGACAGGGAAGGTTGGTCTTCGTGTCACTTGAGGGGTGACGAACGGCTTCTTCTTCTTCCTTTTTGAATCAAACTTGATCACAAGTTTGCAAGCTTCAGCAAAGGTCAAATTGGTGTAACCTTCAAGTTTGTCTTGCAACTCTTGATCCAACCCAGCCATGAAACGTCCCATCTTGAGTTCTTCATTCTCCGTGATTTCACACACGATAGAAAGTCTATCAAACTCTTTGATGTAGTCCTCAGCCGATTCTCCATTTTGGTGCAAAGTGCTCCACTTCACATATTGACTTTGCTTGTAATTGTGAGGAATAAAACGATCCCTCATCCTCTTCTTCAACTTGCTCCAAGTAGCAATGGTTGCCTTACCCTTAAGAGTACGCCCCCTTTGCTCTCCTTGTAGCCAATTATCTCCATAGCCTTTCAACTTCACCTTGGCTATCTTGTATTTTTGGAACTCCTCTTGAATATCCTTGTAGTCGAAGTACCTCTCCAAGGATTTCTCCCATTCCAAGTACTTTTCTGGATCAAGTGTTCCATCAAAGGCAGGGACGTCCACTTTGAGACTCCTATCTTCCCTCCTAGGTGGAGGGTCTTCGCCTTGATCTCTCCTATCATGCTCGTTCATGAGCCTTGCCATCAAGGCAGCAAGGTTCCCTTGTAAATTGGCGTTGGTTTCGGTCAACCTCTCTTGACTAGCAATGGATCGATTAAGAGCTTCCAAAGCTGTCCTCAAGTCTTGATTCTCTCCCATGGTATGTAGGTATTCGACCCCCTTTGGAAGAATTTAAGAAAACTCTCCCCCTACCTGGCGCGCCAAATGATGTGTAAGCAAGGTGAGAAACTTGATTACAAATGATCGGGAACGTGTGTTAAGAAAGTTTAGGGGAACTCTCACCCTTAACTTGAGGATATAACAGTGAGGAACACTCACTCACGTGTTTGGGCGTAGTAGTGATTAGGGAACTCTCACCTATTCGACAACTACAAGTTTAAGCTTTAGGAACTCTCACTAAAACACAAACTCTTCAAATTGAGAGAACTCTCAAATCTGGAAAATAAACTTGACTAGCACAAGCCGAATTCGGATTATACACTCGTGTGTTTTGGGCAAAATTCCCGAATGCCTTTTATTGAACAATAGCACGCTATTTATAGCTTTTCGTACATCACACTTAGCTAAAACAAACAATAAAA
This sequence comes from Dysphania ambrosioides, assembly GCA_026401315.1. NCBI lineage: Eukaryota > Viridiplantae > Streptophyta > Magnoliopsida > Caryophyllales > Amaranthaceae > Dysphania > Dysphania ambrosioides. The sequence continues at coordinate 8,666,383 of CM048668.1, read as the reverse complement.
CAAAAAGCTGAAAATAAGGGTATATTAAGTGGCTCATAACCGTCCAACATAATCCCCATTACAACTAATTATTCCTTTAACTAATAGAGCTTAAAACAAGGGAAGAATAGCTTAAAATAAGGGAGGAAACGTTCAGCAAATTGACTCCAACTGCTGTTCAAATTCTTCCTTTAAAATAGCCTTGAAATTCGCCAAAACGTTCAGCAAATTGATTTCGAATTGCTGTTCAAATTCTTCCTTTAAAATAGCCTTGAAATGCGCCTTTTAAGTCTTCATTCAAGCTCTTTTATTTCGAAATTAAACCAGCTTGAAATTCTCCTTAAAGTCTGCATTAAATCAACCTATATTCCCCTATTATTGAGGTAATTAGTTACGCTCAATACGGTGCAACCATTTGAGGACTTATATGGGCCGTGCACGCCAAAATCCGTAAGAGTAGTATTGAGGAGAGACTTGGACAAAATCAACTCCCTAACGTTCGACTCTTGGACTGGAATATTCGCACCTTGACCACTTTGGTCAATTTCTTATCAAAATAACCTAAAACTTGCATTAACATACCAATATAGCCTAGTTAAAAGTGTTCATGCATTGAAAACAAGCCTTAGAAGCATTTCACCAAGTTGTAAATCGATGTTCGCGATTTTCAAGGGAAATCGGGCCGGAAAGGGTTCTACCTCGCGTATTTTTCAAACTTCTTATCAAAATAACCTAGAACTTGCAGTAACATACCAATATAGCCTAGTTACAAGTGTTCATGCATTGAAAACGAGCCTTAGATGCATTTCACTAAGTTCTAAATCGATGTTCATGATTTTCAAGGGAAAGGGGGCCGGAAGGGGTTCTACCTCGCGTATTTTTCAAATTTCTTATCAAACTAACTTAGAACTTGAACTAACATACCATTATAGCCTAGTTACAAGGGTTCATGCATTGAAAACGAGCCTTAGAAGCATTTCACTAAGTTGTAAATCGATGTTCGTGATTTTCAAGGGAAACGGGGCCGAAAGGGGTTCTACCTCGCGTATTTTTCAAATTTCTTATCAAAATAACCTAGAACTTGCAGTAACATACTAATATAGCCTAGTTACAAGTGTTCATGCATTTAAAACGAGCCTTAGACGCATTTCACTAAGTTGTAAATCGATGTTCGTTATTTTCAAGGGAAAGCGGGCCGGAAAGGGTTCTACCTCGCGTATTTTTCGAATTTCTTATCAAAATAACCTAGAACTTGCACTAACATACGAATATAGCCTAGTTACAAGTGTTCATTCATTAAAAAGGAGCCTTAGAAGCATTTCATTAAGTTGTAAATCGATGTTCGTGATTTTCAAGGGAAAGGGGGCCGGAAGGGTTCTACCTCGCGTATTTTTCGAATTTCTTATCAAAATAACCTAAAACTTGCAGTAACATACCGATATAGCCTAGTTACAAGTGTTCATGCATTGAAAACGAGCCTTAGAGGCATTTCACTAAGTTCTATATCGATGTTCGTGATTTTCAAGGGAAAGGGGGGCCGGAAGTGGTTCTACCTCGCAAATATTTTAAATTTCTTATCAAAATAACCTAGAACTTGCACTAACATACCAATATAGCCTAGTTATAAGTGTTCATGCATTGAAAACAAGCCTTTGAATCATTTCACTAAGTTGTAACTCGATGTTCGTGATTTTCAAGGGAAAGCGGGCCGGTAAGGGTTCTACCGCGCGTATTTTTCAAATTTCTTATCAAAATAACCTAGAACTTGTACTAACATACCGATATAGCCTAGTTACAAGTGTTCCTGCATTGAAAACGAACCTTAGAAGCATTTTACTAAGTTGTAAATCGATGTTCGTAATTTTCAAGGAAAAGCGGGCCAGAAAGGGTTCTACCTCGCGTATTTTTCGAATTTCTTATCAAAATAACCTAGAACTTGCACTAACATACGAATATAGCCTAGTCATAAGTGTTCATGCATTGAAAATGAGCCTTAGAAGCATTTCACTAAGTTGTAAATCGATATTCATGATTTTCAAGGGAAAGGGGGCCGGAAGGGGTTCTACCTCGCGTATTTTTCAAATTTTTTATCAAAATAACCTCGAACTTGCACTAACATACATATATAGCCTAGTTTACAAGTGTTCATGCATTGAAAATGAGCCTTAGAAGCATTTCACTAAGATGTAAATCGATGTTCGTGACTTTCAAGGGAAAGCGGGTCAGAAAAGGTTCTACCCGGGTATTTTTCAAATTCCTTATCAAAATAACCTAGAACTTGCAGTAACATACCTATATAGCCTAGTTACAAGTGTTCATGCATTGAAAACGAGCCTTAGATGCATTTCACCAAGTTCTAAATCGATGTTTATGATTTTCAAGGGAAAGGGGGCCGGAAGGGGTTCTACCTCGCGTATTTTTCAAATGTCTTATCAAAATAACTTAGAACTTGAACTAACATACCAATATAGCCTAGTTACAAGTGTTCATTCATTAAAAGGAGCCTTAGAAGCATTTCACTAAGTTGTAAATCGATGTACGTGATTTTCAAGGGAAAGGGGGCCGGATGGGGTTCTACCTCGCGTATTTTTCGAATTTCTTATCAAAATAAACTAAAACTTGCAGTTACATACCGATATAGCCTAGTTACAAGTGTTCATGCATTGAAAACGAGCCTTAGAAGCATTTCACTAAGTTCTAAATCGATGTTCGTGATTTTGAAGGGAAAGGGGCCGGAAGTGGTTCTACCTCGCAAATTTTTCAAATTTCTTATCAAATTAACCTTGAACTTGCACTAACATACCAATATAGCCTAGTTACAAGTGTTCATGCATTGAAAACGAGCCTTAGAAGAATTTCACTAAGTTGTAAATCGATGTTCGTGATTTTCAAGGGAAAGCGGGACGGAAAGGGATCTACCGCGCGTATTTTTCAAATTTCTTATCAAAATAACCTAGAACTTGCCCTAACATACGAATATAGCCTAGTTACAAGTGTTCATGCATTGAAAATGAGCCTTCGAAGCATTTCACTAAGTTCTAAATCAATGTTTTTGATTTTCGTGGGAAAGCGGGCCAGAAAGGGTTCTACCTCGTCTATATTTCGAATTTCTTATCAAAATAACCTAGAACTTGCACTAACATACGAATATAGCCTAGTTACAAGTATTCATGCATTGAAAATGAGCCTTAGAAGCATTTCACTAAGTTCTAAATCGATGTTTATGATTTTCAAGGGAAAGGGGGCCGGAAGGGGTTCTACCTCGCGTATTTTTCGAATTTCTTCTCAAAATAACCTAAAACTTGCAGTAACATACCGATATAGCCTAGTTACAAGTGTTCATGCATTGAAAACGAGCCTTAGAGGCATTTCACTAAGTTCTATATCGATGTTCGTGATTTTCAAGGGAAAGGGGGGCCGGAAGTGGTTCTACCTCGCAAATATTTTAAATTTCTTATCAAAATAACCTAGAACTTGCACTAACATACCAATATAGCCTAGTTATAAGTGTTCATGCATTGAAAACAAGCCTTTGAATCATTTCACTAAGTTGTAACTCGATGTTCGTGATTTTCAAGGGAAAGCGGGCCGGTAAGGGTTCTACCGCGCGTATTTTTCAAATTTCTTATCAAAATAACCTAGAACTTGTACTAACATACCGATATAGCCTAGTTACAAGTGTTCCTACATTGAAAACGAACCTTAGAAGCATTTTACTAAGTTGTAAATCGATGTTCGTAATTTTCAAGGAAAAGCGGGCCAGAAAGGGTTCTACCTCGCGTATTTTTCGAATTTCTTATCAAAATAACCTAGAACTTGAACTAACATACCAATATAGCCTAGTTACAAGTGTTCATGCATTGAAAGCGAGCCTTAGACGCATTTCACTAAGTTGTAAATCGATGTTCTTGCTTTTCAAGGGAAAGCGGGCCAAAAAGGGTTCTACCTCGCGTATTTTACAAATTTCTTATCAAAATAACCTAGAACTTGCACTAACATACCAATATAGCCTAGTTACAAGTGTTCATGCATTGAAAACAAGCCTTAGAAGCATTTCACTAAGTTGTAAATCGATGTTCGTGATTTCAAGGGAAAGCGGGCCGGAAGTGGTTCTACTGCGTGTATTTGTCAAATTCCTTATCAAAATAACCTATAACTTGAACTAACATACGAATATAGCCTTACAAGTGTTCATACATTGAAAACGAGCCTTAGAAGCATTTCACTAAGTTGTAAATCGATGTTTGTCATTGTCATGGGAAAGCGGGCGAGAAAGGGTTCTACCTCGTCTATTTTTCTAATTTCTTATCAAAATAACCTAGAACTTGCACTAACATACCAATATAGCCTAGTTACAAGTAATCATGCATTAAAAACGAGCCTTAGAAGCATTTCACTAAGTTTTAATTCGATGTTCGTGATTTTCAAGGGAAAGGGGTCGGAAAGGGTTCTACCTCACGTATTTTTCAAATTTCTTATCAAAATAACCTAGAACTTGCACTAACATATGAATATAGCCTAGTTACAAGTGTTCATGCATTGAAAACGAGCCTTAGAAGCATTTCACTAAGTTCTAAATTGATATTCATGATTTTCAAGGGAAAGGGGGCCGAAAGGGGTTCTACCTCGCGTATTTTTCAAATTTCTTATCAAAATAACCTAAAACTTGCACTAACATACCAATATAGCCTAGTTAAAAGTGTTCATGCATTGAAAACGAGCCTTAGAAGCATTTTACTAAGTTGTAATTCGATGTTCGTGATTTTCAAGGGAAACGGGTCGAAAAGGGTTCTACCTAACGTATTTTTCAAATTTCTTATCAAAATAACCTTCACTAACATACCAATATAGCCTAGTTAAAAGTTCTCATTCATTGGAAACGAGCTTTAGAAGCATTTCACTAAGTTGTAAATCGATGTTCGTGATTTACAAGGGAAAGGGGGCCAGAAGGGGTTCTACCTCGCGTATTTTTCAAATTTCTTATCAAAATAACCTAGAACTTGCACTAACATACCAATATAGCCTAGTTAAAAGTGCTCATTCATTGAAAACGAGCTTTAGAAGAATTTCACTAAGTTGTAAATCGATGTTCGTGATTTTCAAGGGAAAGGGGGCCGGAAGGGGTTCTACCTCGCGTATTTTTCGAATTTCTTATGAAAATAACCTAGAACTTGCACTAACATACCATTATAGCCTAGTTACAAGTGTTCATGCATTGAAAACGAGCCTTAGAAGCATTTCACCAAGTTGTAAATCGATGTTCGTGATTTTCAAGGGAAAGCGGGCCGAAAAAGGTTCTATCGCGCGTATTTTTCAAATTTCTTATCAAAATAACCTAGAACTTCCACTAACATACCAATATAGCCTAGTTACAAGTGTTCATGCATTGAAAACGAGCCTTAGAAGCATTTCACTAAGTTCAAAATCGATGTTCATGATTTTCAAAGGAAAGGGGGCCGGAAGGGGTTCTACCACGCGTATTTTTCAAATTTCTTATCAAAATAAACTAGAACTTGCACTAACATACCAATATAGCCTAGTTACAAGTGTTCATGCATTGAAAACGAGCCTTAGAAGCATTTCCCTAAGTTGTAAATCGATGTTCGTGATTTTCAAGGGAAAGCGGGCCGGAAAGTGTTCTACCTCGCGTATTTTTCGAATTTCTTATCAAAATAACCTAGAACTTGCACTAACATACGAGTATAGCCTAGTCATAAGTGTTCATGCATTGAAAACGAGCCTTAGAAGCATTTCACTAAGTTGTAAATCAATATTCATGATTTTCAAGGGAAAGGGGGCCGGAAGGGGTTCTACCTCGCGTATTTTTCAAATTTTTTATCAAAATAACCTCGAACTTGCACTAACATACATATATAGGCTAGTTTACAAGTGTTCATGCATTGAAAATGAGCCATAGAAGCATTTCACTAAGTTGTAAATCGATGTTCGTGATTTTCAAGGGAAAGCGGGTTAGAAAAGGTTCTACCCGGGTATTTTTCAAATTCCTTATAAAAATAACCTAGAACTTGCAGTAACATACCTATATAGCCTAGTTACAAGTGTTCATGCATTGAAAACGAGCCTTAGATGCATTTCACCAAGTTCTAAATCGATGTTTATGATTTTCAAGGGAAAGGGGGCCAGAAGGGGTTCTACCTCGCTTATTTTTCAAATGTCTTATCAAAATAACTTAGAACTTGAACTAACATACCAATATAGCCTAGTTACAAGTGTTTATTCATTAAAAGGAGCCTTAGAAGCATTTCACTAAGTTGTAAATCGATGTTCGTGATTTTCAAGGGAAAGGGGGCCGGAAGGGGTTCTACCTCGCGTATTTTTCGAATTTCTTATCAAAATAAACTAAAACTTGCAATAACATACCGATATAGCCTAGTTACAAGTGTTCATGCATTGAAAACGAGCCTTAGAAGCATTTCACTAAGTTCTAAATCGATGTTCGTGATTTTGAAGGGAAAGGGGGCCGGAAGTGGTTCTACCTCACAAATTTTTCAAATTTCTTATCAAATTAACATTAAACTTGCACTAACATACCAATATAGCCTAGTGACACGTGTTCATGCATTGAAAACGAGCCTTAGAAGCATTTCACGAAGTTGTAAATCGATGTTCGTGATTTTCAAGGGAAAGCGGGACGGAAAGGGATCTACCGCGCGTATTTTTCAAATTTCTTATCAAAATAACCTAGAACTTGCACTAACATACCAATATAGCCTAGTTACAGGTGTTCATGCATTGAAAATGAGCCTTAGAAGCATTTCACTAAGTTCTAAGTCGATGTTCCTGATTTTCAAGGGAAAGTGGGGCTGGAAGTGGTTCTACCTCCCTTATTTTTCAAATTTCTTATCAAAAAAAGCTGTAACTTAAAATAACATACCAATATAGCCTAGTTACAAGTGTTCATGCGTTGAAAACGAGCCTAACACGCATTTCACTAAGTTGTAAATCGATGTTCGTTAATTTTAAGGGAATGCGGGCCGGAAAGGGTTCTGCCTCGCGTATTTTTCGAATTTCTTATCAAAATAACCTAGAACTTGCCCTAACATACGAATATAGCCTAGTTACAAGTGTTCATGCATTGAAAATGAGCCTTCGAAGCATTTCACTAAGTTCTAAATCGATGTTTTTGATTTTCGTGGGAAAGCGGGCCAGAAAGGGTTCTACCTCGTCTTTATTTCGAATTTCTTATCAAAATAACCTAGAACTTGCACTAACATACAAATATAGCCTAGTTACAAGTATTCATCCATTGAAAATGAGCCTTAGAAGCATTTCACTAAGTTCTAAATCGATGTTTATGATTTTCAAGGGAAAGGGGGCCAGAAGGGGTTCTACCTCGCGTATTTTTCGAATTTCTTGTCAAAATAACCTAAAACTTGCAGTAACATACCGATATAGCCTAGTTACAAGTGTTCATGCATTGAAAACGAGCCTTAGAAGCATTTCACTAAGTTCTATATCGACGTTCGTGATTTTCAAGGGAAAGGGGGCCGGAAGGGGTTCTACCTCGCGTATTTTTCGAATTTCTTATCAAAATAACCTAGAACTTGCACTAACATACCGATATAGCCTAGTTACAAGTGTTCATGCATTCAAAACGAGCCTTACACGCATTTCACTAAGTTGTAAATCGATGTTCGTGATTTTCAAGGGAAAGCGGGCCAGAAGGGTTCTACCTCGCATATTTTTAGAATTTCTTAACAAAATAACCTAGAACTTGAACTAACATACCAATATAGCCTAGTTACAAGTGTTCATGCATTGAAAACGAGCCTTAGACGCATTTCACTAAGTTGTAAATCGATGTTCTTGCTTTTCAAGGGAAAGCGGGCCAAAAAGGGTTCTACCTCGCGTATTTTACAAATTTCTTATCAAAATAACCTAGAACTTGCACTAACATACCAATATAGCCTAGTTACTAGTGTTCATGCATTGAAAACGAGCCTTAGAAGCATTTCACTAAGTTGTAAATCGATGTTCGTGATTTCAAGGGAAAGCGGGCCGGAAGTGGTTCTACTGCGCGTATTTGTCAAATTCCTTATCAAAATAACCTAGAACTTGAACTAATATACCAATATAGCCTTACAAGTGTTCATACATTGAAAACGAGCCTTAGAAGCATTTCACTAAGTTGTAAATCGATGTTTGTGATTGTCATGGGAAAGCGGGCGAGAAAGGGTTCTACCTTTTCTATTTTTCTAATTTCTTATCAAAATAACCTAGAACTTGAACTAACATACCAATATAGCCTAGTTACAAGTGTTCATGCATTAAAAACGAGCCTTAGAAGCATTTCACTATGTTTTAATTCGATGTTCGTGATTTTCAAGGGAAAGGGGTCGGAAACGGTTCTACCTCACGTATTTTTCAAATTTCTTATCAAAATAACCTAGAACTTGCACTAACATACGAATATAGCCTAGTTACAAGTGTTCATGCATTGAAAACGAGCCTTAGAAGCATTTCACTAAGTTCTAAATCGATATTCATGATTTTCAAGGGAAAGGGGGCCGAAAGGGGTTCTACCGCGCGTATTTTTCAAATTTCTTATCAAAATAACCTAAAACTTGCACTAACATACCAATATAGCCTAGTTAGAAGTGTTCATGCATTGAAAACGAGCCTTAGAAGCATTTTACTAAGTTGTAATGCGATGTTCGTGATTTTCAAGGGAAACGGGTCGAAAAGGGTTCTACCTTACGTATTTTCCAAATTTCTTATCAAAATAACCTTCACTAAAATACCAATATAGCCTAGTTAAAAGTGTTCATTCATTGGAAACGAGCTTTAGAAGCATTTCACTAAGTTGTAAATCGATGTTCGTGATTTACAAGGGAAAGGGGGCCGGAAGGGGTTCCACCTCGCGTATTTTTCAAATTTCTTATCAAAATAACCTAGAACTTGCACTAACATACCAATATAGCCTAGTTAAAAGTGCTCATTCATTGAAAACGAGCTTTAGAAGAATTTCACTAAGTTGTAAATCGATGTTCGTGATTTTCAAGGGAAAGGGGGCCGGAAGGGGTTCTACCTCGCGTATTTTTCGAATTTCTTATGAAAATAACCTAGAACTTGCACTAACATACCAATATAGCCTAGTTACAAGTGTTCATGCATTGAAAATGAGCCTTAGAAGCATTTCACCAAGTTGTAAATCGATGTTCATGATTTTCAAGGGAAAACGGGCCGAAAAAGGTTCTACCGCGCGTATTTTTCAAATTTCTTATCAAAATAACCTAGCACTTGCACTAACATACCAATATAGCCTAGTTACAAGTGTTCATGCATTGAAAACGAGCCTTAGAAGCATTTCACTAAGATCAAAATCGATGTTCATGATTCTCAAAGGAAAGGGGGCCGGAAGGGGTTCTACCACGCGTATTTTTCAAATTTCTTATCAAAATAAACTCGAACTTGCACTAACATACCAATATAGCCTAGTTACAAGTGTTCATGCATTGAAAACGAGCCTTAGAAGCATTTCCCTAAGTTGTAAATCGATGTTCGTGATTTTCAAGGGAAAGCGGGCCGGAAAGTGTTCTACCTCGCGTATTTTTCGAATTTCTTATCAAAATAACCTAGAACTTGCACTAACATACGAGTATAGCCTAGTCATAAGTGTTCATGCATTGAAAACGAGCCTTAGAAGCATTTCACTAAGTTGTAAATCGATATTCATGATTTTCAAGGGAAAGGGGGCCGGAAGGGGTTCTACCACGCGTATTTTTCAAATTTTTTATCAAAATAACCTAGAACTTGCACCAACATACATATATAGCCTAGTTTACAAGTGTTCATGCATTGAAAATGAGCCTTAGAAGCATTTCACTAAGTTGTAAATCGATGTTCGTGTTTTTCAAGGGAAAGCGGGTCAGAAAAGGTTCTACCCGGGTATTTTTCAAATTCCTTATCAAAATAACCTAGAACTTGCAGTAACATACCTATATAGCCTAGTTACAAGTGTTCATGCATTGAAAACGAGCCTTAGATGCATTTCACCAAGTTCTAAATCGATGTTTATGATTTTCAAGGGAAAGGGGGCCGGAAGGGGTTCTACCTCGCGTATTTTTCAAATGTCTTATCAAAATAACTTAGAACTTGAACTAACATACAGATATAGCCTAGTTACAAGTGTTCATTCATTAAAAGGAGCCTTAGAAGCATTTCACTAAGTTGTAAATTGATGTTCGTGATTTTCAAGGGAAAGGGGGCCGGAAGAGGTTCTACCTCGCGTATTTTTCGAATTTCTTATCAAAATAAACTAAAACTTGCAGTAACATACCGATATAGCCTAGTTACAAGTGTTCATGCATTGAAAACGAGCCTTAGAAGCATTTCACTAAGTTCTAAATCAAAGTTCGTGATTTTGAAGGGAAAGGGGGCCGGAAGTGGTTCTACCTCGCAAATTTTTCAAATTTCTTATCAAATTAACCTTGAACTTGCACTAACATACCAATATAGCCTAGTTACAAGTGTTCATGCATTGAAAAAGAGACTTAGAAGCATTTCACTAAGTTGTAAATCGATGTTCGTGATTTTCAAGGGAAAGCGGGACGGAAAGGGATCTACCGCGCGTATTTTTCAAATTTCTTATCAAAATAACCTAGAACATGCACTAACATACCAATATAGCCTAGTTACAGGTGTTCATGCGTTGAAAATGAGCCTTAGAAGCATTTCACTAAGTTCTAAGTCGATGTTTGTGATTTTCAAGGGAAAGGGGGGCTGGAAGTGGTTCTACCTCCCTTATTTTTCAAATTTCTTATCAAAAAAAGCTGTAACTTGAAAACGAGCCTAAGACGCATTTCACCAAGTTGTAAATCGATGTTCGTTAATTTTAAGGGAAAGTGGGCCGGAAAGGGTTCTGCCTCGCGTATTTTTCAAATTTCTTATCAAAATAACCTAGAACTTGCACTAACATACCAATATAGCCTAGTTAAAAGTGCTCATTCATTGAAAACGAGCTTTAGAAGAATTTCACTAAGTTGTAAATCGATGTTCGTGATTTTCAAGGGAAAGGGGGCCGGAAGGGGTTCTACCTCGCGTATTTTTCGAATTTCTTATGAAAATAACCTAGAACTTGCACTAACATACATATATATCCTAGTTACAAGTGTTCATGCATTGAAAGCGAGCCTTCGAAGCATTTCACTAAGTTCTAAATCGATGTTTTTGATTTTCGTGGGAAAGCTGGCCAGAAAGGGTTCTCCTCGTCTATATTTCGAATTTCTTATCAAAATAACCTAGAACATGCACTAACATACGAATATAGCCTAGTTACAAATATTCATGCATTCAAAATGAGCCTTAGAAGCATTTCACTAAGTTCTAAATCGATGTTTATGATTTTCAAGGGAAAGGGGGCCGGAAGGGGTTCTACCTCTCGTATTTTTCGAATTTCTTATCACAATAACCTAAAACTTGCAGTAACATACCGATATAGCCTAGTTACAAGTGTTCATGCATTGAAAACGAGCCTTAGAGGCATTTCACTTAGTTCTATATCGACGTTCGTGATTTTCAAGGGAAAGGTGGCCGGAAGGGGTTCTACCTCGCGTATTTTTCGAATTTCTTATGAAAATAACCTAAAACTTGAACTAACTCACCAATATAGCCTAGTTACAAGTGTTCATGCATTGAAAACGAGCCTTAGACGCATTTCACTAAGTTGTAAATCGATGTTCTTGCTTTTCAATGGAAAGCGGGCCAAAAAGGGTTCTACCTCGCGTATTTTTCAAATTTCTTATCAAAATAAACTAGAACTTACACTAACATACCAATATAGCCTAGTTACAAGTGTTCATGCATTGAAAACGAGCCTTAGAAGCATTTCACTAAGTTGTAAATCGATGTTCGTGATTTCAAGGGAAAGCGGGCCGGAAGTGGTTCTACTGCGCGTATTTGTCAAATTCCTTATCAAAATAACCTAGAACTTGAACTAACATACCAATATAGCGTTACAAGTGTTCATACATTGAAAACGAGCCTTAGAAGCATTTCACTAAGTTGTAAATCGATGTTTGTGATTGTCATGGGAAAGCGGGCGAGAAAGGGTTCTACCTCATCTATATTTCTAATTTCTTATCAAAATAACCTAGAACTTGCACTAACATACCAATATAGCCTAGTTACAAGTGTTCATGCATTGAAAACGATCCGTAGAAGCATTTCACTAAGTTGTAAATCGATGTTCGTGATTTTCAAGGGAAAGCGGGCCAGAATAGGTTCTACCGCGGGTAATTTTAAAATTCCTTATCAAAATAACCTAGAACTTGCACTAACATACCAATATAGCCAAGTTAAAAGTGCTCATTCATTGAAAACGAGCTTTAGAAGCATTTCACTAAGTTGTAAATCGATGTTCGTGATTTTCAAGGGAAAGGGGTCGGAAAGGGTTCTACCTCACGTATTTTTCAAATTTCTTATCAAAATAACCTAAAACTTGCACTAACATACGAATATAGCATAGTTACAAGTGTTCATGCATTGAAAACGAGCCTTAGAAGCATTTCACTAAGTTCTAAATCGATATTCATGATTTTCAAGGGAAAGGGGGCCGGAAGGGGTTCTACCTCGCGTATTTTTCAAATTTCTTATCAAAATAACCTAGAACTTACACTAACATACCAATACAGCCTAGTTACAAGTGTTCATGCATTGAAAACGAGCCTTAGAAGCATTTCACTAAGTTGTAAATCGATGTTTGTCATTGTCATCGGAAAGCGGGCCAGAAAAGGTTCTACCTCGTCTATTTTTCTAATATCTTATCAAAATAACCTAGAACTTGCATTAACATACCAATATAGCCTAAGTACAGGTGTTCATGCATTGAAAACGAGCCTTAGAAGCATTTCACTAAGTTGTAAATCAATGGTCGTGATTTTCAAGGGAAAGCGGGCCGGAAAGGGTTCTACCGCGCGTATTTTTCAAATTTCTTATTATAATAACCTAGAACATGCACTAACATACCATTATAGCCTAGTTACAAGTGTTCATGCATTGAAGACAAGCCTTAGAAGCATTTCACTAAGTTGTAAATCAATGTTCGTGATTTTCATGGGAAAGCGGGCCTTAAAGGGTTCTACCATGTCTATTTTTCAAATTTCTTATCAAAATAACCTAAAACTTGCACTAACATACCAATATAGCCTAGTTACAAGTGTTCATGCATTGAAAACGAGGCTTAGAAGAATTTCACCAAGTTGTAAATCGATGTTCGTGGTTTTCAAGGGAAAGCTTGCCGGAAAGGGTTCTACCTCGCGTATTTTTCAAATTTCTTATCAAAATAACCTAGAACTCGCACTAACATACCAATATAGCCTAGTTACAAGTGTTCATGCATTGAAACATAGCCTTAGAAGCATTTCACTAAGTTCTAAATCGATGTTCATGATTTTCAAAGGAAAGGGGGCCGGAAGGTGTTCTACCTCGCGTATTTTTCAAATTTCTTATCAAAATAACCTACACTTGCTCTAACATACCAATATAGCCTAGTTACAAGTGTTCATGCATTGAAAACGAGCCTTAGAAGCATTTCACTAAGTTGTAAATCGATGTTCGTGATTTTCAAGGGAAAGCGGGCCAGAATAGGTTCTACCGCGGGTATTTTCAAAATTCCTTATCAAAATAACCTAGAACTTGCACTCACATACCAATATAGCCTAGTTACAAGTGTTCATGCATTGAAAACGAGCCTTAGAAGCATTTCACTAAGTTGTAAATCGATGTTCGTGATTTTCAAGGGAAAGTGGGACGGAAAGGGTTCTACCTCGCGTATTTTTTGAATTTCTTTTGAAAATAACCTAGAACTTGCACTAACATACGAATATAGCCTAGTTACAAGTGTTCATGCATTGAAAATGAGCCTTAGAAGAATTTCACCAAGTTCTAAAGCGATATTCATGATTTTCAAGGGAAAGGGGGCCGGAAGGGGTTCTACCTCACGTATTTTTCAAATTTCTTATCAAAATAACCTAGAACTTGCACTAACATACCAATATAGCCTAGTTACAAGTGTTCATGCATTGAAAACAAGCCTTAGAAGCATTTCACTAAGTTGTAAATCAATGTTCGTGATTTTCAAGGGAAAGGGGTCAGAAAGGGTTCTACCTCACGTATTTTTCAAATTTCTTATCAAAATAACCTAGAACTTGCACTAACATACCAATATAGCCTAGTTAAAAGTGCTCATTCATTGAAAACGAGCTTTAGAAACATTTCACTAAGTTGTAAATCGATGTTCGTGATTTTCAAGGGAAAGCGGGCCGGAAAGGGTTCTACCTCGCGTATTTTTCAAATTTCTTATCAAAATAACCTAGAACTTGAACTAACATACCAATATAGCCTAGTTACAAGTGTTCATACATTGAAAACGAGCCTTAGAAGCATTTCACTAAGTTGTAAATCGATGTTCGTGATTTTCATTGGAAAGCAAGCCAGAAAGGGTTCTACCTCGCGTATTTTTCAAATTTCTTATCAAAATAACCTAGAACTCGCACTAACATACCAATATAGCCTAGTTACAAGTGTTCATGCATTGAAAATGAGCCTTAGAAGCATTTCACTAAGTTCAAAATCGATGTTCATGATTTTGAAAGGAAAGGGGGCCGGAAGGGGTTCTACCACGCGTATTTTTCAAATTTCTTATCAAAATAAACTAGAACTTGCACTAACATACCAATATAGCCTAGTTACAAGTGTTCATGCATTGAAAACGAGCCTTAGAAGCATTTCCCTAAGTTGTAAATCGATGTTCGTGATTTTCAAGGGAAAGTTGGCCGGAAAGTGTTCTACCTCGCGTTTTTTTTGAATTTCTTATGAAAATAACCTAGAACTTGCACTAACATACGAATATAGCCTAGTTACAAGTGTTCATGCATTGAAAATGAGCCTCAGAAGCATTTCTCTAAGTTCTAAAGCGATATTCATGATTTTCAAGGGAAAGGGGGCCGGAAGGGGTTCTATCTCGCGTATTTTTCAAATTTCTTATCAAAATAACCTAAAACTTACACTAACATACCAATATAGCCTAGTTAAAAGTGTTCATGTATTTAAAACGAGCCTTAGAAGCATTTTACTAAGTTGTAATTCGATGTTCGTGATTTTCAAGGGAAAGGGGTCGAAAAGGGTTCTACCTCACGTATTTTTCAAATTTCTTATCAAAATAACCTTCACTAACATACCAATATAGCCTAGTTAAAAGTGCTCATTCATTGGAAACGAGCTTTAGAAGCATTTCACTAAGTTGTAAATCTATGTTCGTTATTTACAAGGGAAAGGGGGCCGGAAGGGGTTCTACCTCGCGTATTTTTCAAATTTCTTATCAAAATAACCTAGAACTCGCACTAACATACCAATATAGCCTAGTTACAAGTGTTCATGCATTGAAAATGAGCCTTAGAAGCATTTCACCAAGTTCAAAATCGATGTTCATGATTTTCAAAGGAAAGGGGGCCGGAAGGGGTTCTACCACGCGTATTTTTCAAATTTCTTATCAAAATAAACTAGAACTTGCACTAACATACCAATATAGCCTAGTTACAAGTGTTCATGCATTGAAAACGAGCCTTAGAAGCATTTCCCTAAGTTGTAAATCGATGTTCGTGATTTTCAAGGCAAAGCGGGCCGGAAAGTGTTCTACCTCGCGTATTTTTCAAATTTCTTATCAAAATAACCTAGAACTTGCACTAACATACGAATATAGCCTAGTTACAAGTGTTCATGCATTGAAAACGAGCCTTAGAAGCATTTCACTAAGTTCTAAAGCGATATTCATGATTTTCACGGGAAAGGGGGCCGGAAGGGGTTCTATCTCGCGTATTTTTCAAATTTCTTTTCAAAATAACCTAAAACTTGCACTAACATACCAATATAGCCTAGTTACAAGTGTTCATGCATTGAAAACGAACTTAGAAGCATTTCACTAAGTTGTAATTCGATGTTCGTGATTTTCAAGGGAAAGGGGTCGGAAAGGGTTCTACCTTATGTATTTTTCAAATTTCTCTTCAAAATAACCTGCACTAACATACCAATATAGCCTAGTTAAAAGTGCTCATTCATTAAAAATGAGCTTTAGAAGCATTTCACTAATTTGTAAATCGATGTTCGTGATTTACAAGGGAAAGGGGGCCGGAAGGGGTTCTACCTCGCGTATTTTTCAAATTTCTTATCAAAATAACCTAGAACTTGCGCTAACATACCAATATAGCCTAGTTAAAAGTGCTCATTCATTGAAAACGAGCTTTAGAAGCATTTCACTAAGTTGTAAATCGATCTTCGTGATTTTCAAGGGAAAGGGGGCCGGAAGGGGTTCTACCTCGCGTATTTTTCGAATTTCTTATGAAAATAACCTAGAACTTGCACTAAGATACCAATATAGCCTAGTTACAAGTGTTCATGCATTGAAAACGAGCCTTAGAAGCATTTCACCAAGTTGTAAATCGATGTTCGGGATTTTCAAAGGAAAGCGGGCCGGAAAAGGTTCTACTGCGCGTATTTTTCAAATTCCTTATCAAAATAACCTAGAACTTGCACTAACATACCAATATAGCCTAGTTACAAGTGTTCTTGCATTGAAAACGAGCCTTAGAAGCATTTCACTAAGTTGTAAATCGATGTTCGTGATTTTCAAGGGAAAGCGGGCCGGAAAGGGTTCTACAACGCGTATTTGTCGAATTTCTTATGAAAATAACCTAGAACTTGCACTAACATACCAATATAGCCTAGTTACAAGTGTTCATGCATTGAAAAGGAGCCTTAGAAGCATTTCACTAAGTTGTAAATCGATGTTCGTGATTTTCAAGGGAAATCGGGCCAGAAAAGGGTCTACTGGGGTATTTTTCAAATTTCTTATCAAAATAACCTAGAACTTGCACAAGCATACCAATATAGCCTAGTTACAAGTGTTCTTGCATTGAAAACAAGCTTAGAAGAATTTCACTAAGTTTTCAATCTATGTTCATGACTCTCAAGGGAAACGGGGCCGGAAAGGGTTCTACCTCGCGTATTTTTCAAATTTCTTATCAAAATAACCTAGAAATTGCACTAACATACCAATATAGCCTAGTTACAAGTGTTCATGCATTGAAAACGAGCCTTAGAAGCATTTCACTAAGTTGTAAATCGATGTTCGTGATTTTCAAGGGAAAGCGGGCTAGAAAGGGTTCTTTCTTGCGTATTTTTTGAATTTCTTCTTACAATAACCTAGAACTTGCACTAACATACCAATATAGCCTAGCTACAAGTGTTCATGCATTGAAAACGAGCCTTAGAAGCATTTCACTAAGTTCTATTGCGATATTCATGATTTTCAAGGGAAAGGGGGTTGGAAGGGGTTCTACCTCGTTTATTTTTCAAATTTCTTATCCAAAATAACCTAGAACTTGCACTAACATACCAATATAGCCTAGTTACAAGTTTTCATGCATTGAAAACGAGCCTTAGAAGCATTTCACTAAGTTGTAAATCGATGTTCGTGATTTTCAAGGGAAATCGGGCCAGAAAAGGTTCTACCGCGGGTATTTTTCAAATTTCTAATCAAAATAACCTAGAACTTGCACTAACATACCAATATAGCCTAGTTACAAGTGTTCATGCATTGAAAAGGAGCCTTAGAAGCATTTCACTAAGTTGTAAATCGATGTTCGTGATTTTCAAGGGAAATCGGGCCAGAAAAGGGTCTACTGGGGTATTTTTCAAATTTCTTATCAAAATAACCTAGAACTTGCACAAGCATACCAATATAGCCTAGTTACAAGTGTTCTTGCATTGAAAACAAGCTTAGAAGAATTTCACTAAGTTTTCAATCTATGTTCATGACTCTCAAGGGAAACGGGGCCGGAAAGGGTTCTACCTCGCGTATTTTTCAAATTTCTTATCAAAATAACCTAGAACTTGCACTAACATACCAATATAGCCTAGTTACAAGTGTTCATGCATTGAAAACGAGCCTTAGAAGCATTTCACTAAGTTGTAAATCGATGTTCGTGATTTTCAAGGGAAAGCGGGCTAGAAAGGGTTCTTTCTTGCGTATTTTTTGAATTTCTTCTTACAATAACCTAGAACTTGCACTAACATACCAATATAGCCTAGCTACAAGTGTTCATGCATTGAAAACGAGCCTTAGAAGCATTTCACTAAGTTCTATTGCGATATTCATGATTTTCAAGGGAAAGGGGGTTGGAAGGGGTTCTACCTCGTTTATTTTTCAAATTTCTTATCCAAAATAACCTAGAACTTGCACTAACATACCAATATAGCCTAGTTACAAGTTTTCATGCATTGAAAACGAGCCTTAGAAGCATTTCACTAAGTTGTAAATCGATGTTCGTGATTTTCAAGGGAAATCGGGCCAGAAAAGGTTCTACCGCGGGTATTTTTCAAATTTCTTATCAAAATAACCTAGAACTTGCACTAACATACCAATATAGCCTAGTTACAAGTTTTCATGCATTGAAAACAAGCCTTAGAAGCATTTCACTAAGTTGTAAATCGATGTTCGTGATTTTCAAGCGAAATCGGGCCAGAAAAGGTTCTACCGCGGGTATTTTTCAAATTTCTTATCAAAATAACCTAGAACTTGCACTAACATACCAATATAGCCTAGTTACAAGTGTTCATGCATTGAAAACGAGCCTTATGATGTGATTCTTGATCCGAAAACCAAGTTATCACAAGGATATGTTCTAAGCTTCGTCCTATACAGATAAATCACCAAGAATTAGGCAAGAACTGAGTTTAATTAATTAAGAGTCCACCTAATTAATCAAACCAATGAATGTTTTAACTAAAACACCCAAAACATCAACCCACTCGCAAGTTAGCCAAAGAAATATTTAGGTATCCAACCAAAATATCACTCGAAAATAAATGTGTTTGTTATTGATCAAATTCGTGAATTACATGGAGTATTTATAGCAATCCTTTCCTAAGACTATTAGAACTCTAACTAGAATAAAACTCCTTCTTTTCCTAAGCATATTAGAGTTCTAACTTGAGTAAAACTTCTACTTTTTCTAAACACATTAGAGTTCTAGCTTGAGTAAAACTCTTCCACTTTGCCTTGATCTCAAAGCAGCCGCCACTTTCAATTTTGAGTAGGAATCCCTCTTGATATAGGAAACCTAACTTAACCTTGTGCGCCAAGTAACGTTACACGGTTCTCCAACTTAATTAACTACGCACACGTACAAAAATAATTAAGAACATAAAGAAACCTAAGGTCTAAACCAAGAAAAACCCTTTCAAGTGAAAGGTAAAAACTTGTAGACCAAAATCTAAGAAAGCTTTTAAAGAAACCTTAAAGAACTATCAAGAAGCTTCAAGAACTCCCAAGAACGCCACCATACAAAGCGTGGCTTTGTCTTGATGCCCCTGATAGTAAGTTTGACCTATTGAAGAAGCTTCCAAGTATAGATTCATGCTTTCTTGACTTTCTTGGAATAATTCTTCAACATGCTCGTCGTTCACATTGATGCACGCATCATCCTCCCCTTCTTCAAAAGAATTTGCCCTCAAATCTTCAATAGCATCATCTGGCAAATACTTCACCAAATCTCCAACATTAAATGTTGCGCTTACACCATATTCTCCCGACAATTCAAGCTTATATGCATTCTCATTGATCTTCTCAATAATCTTGAACGGCCCCTCACTTCTTGGCATCAATTTATTCTTTCGTTTGCTAGGAAATCTTTCTTTTCTCAAGTGTAACCACACCAAGTCTCCCACTTCAAAACTTTGTGGCTTTTTGTTCTTGTTAGCTCGTGCTTTGTAGAGTTCATTGACACGTTCAATCCTAGCTCTAACTTGTGCGTGTAGCTTCATCATGTAATTGATTTTAGCCTCGGCATCTTTATGAATTAATTCCCCTTTTGGAATTTCAATCAAATCAATGGGCATTCTTGGATTGACACCATAAACAACTTCAAATGGCGTGTGTTTTGTGGCATAAGTAGGTGATCTATTGTAAGCAAACTCGGCATGAGCAAGCTTAATATCCCAATCTTTTTGTGTTTTGCTCACTAGTCCACGTAAAAGCACACCAAGAGTTCGATTTGTTACCTCCGTTTGTCCGTCCGTTTGCGGGTGATATGATGTACTAAATAACAGCTTCGTTCCCACCAACTTCCATAGTGATTTCCAAAAGAAACTCATGAACTTTGTATCACGATCACTCACAATACTGTTCGGCAACCCATGTAGTTTCACCACTTCCTTGAAATACAATTCCGCCACTTTCATAGCATCGTCCACTTTGTGACAAGGTATGAAATGAGCCATCTTGGAAAATCGATCCACTACAACCATGATTGAGTCCTTTCCTCTTTGAGTCCTTGGCAAACCAACTACAAAATCCATAGACACGTCTTCCAAAGGTGAATCTGGCACGGGCAAGGGCGTATATAAGCCTTGATGAAACGTAGCCCTGGCTTTTTGACATGTTGCACACCTAGAAACTATTGATTGTACATCCGCTAGCATTCTAGGCCAATAAAAATGCTCTTGCAGCATAGTTAATGTTTTCGTTATGCCAAAATGTCCCGCTATCCCTCCACCATGCACTTCTCTTACTATTAATTCTCTAATAGAACACTTAGGCACGCACAAACGATTCCCCTTGAAAAGAAAACCGTCTTGTAAAACATAGGAACCTACGGCCCCCTTGGAACACTCCTCTAGGATTGTAGAGAAATCCACATCCCCCTTGTAGTACTCCTTGATTAACTCGAAACCAAGTAGTTTACAATTCAATACTCCAAGCAACGTGTGTCTTCTAGATAGTGCATCGGCCACTACATTTGCTTTCCCCTCTTTATACTTTGAAGAAAAATTGAAAGCTTGTAGAAACTCTACCCATTTAGCATGTCTAGGGTTCAATTTTTGTTGACCATGAATGTACTTCAAAGCTTCGTGATCACTATGCAACACAAAGTGATTTGGGCGCAAATAGTGACTCCAATGGTCCAATGCTCGCACAATAGCATAGAACTCCTTGTCATAGGTAGAATAGTTCAATCTAGCACCGTTTAACTTCTCACTAAAATAGGCAATAGGGCGCTTCTTTTGAACCAAAACGGCACCAATCCCCACACCTCTAGCGTCGGTTTCTACCTCAAATGGTTGTGAAAAATTCGGCAATGCAAGTACGGGTGCTTCACATAGCTTCCTTTTGACCAAATCAAATGCACGTTGGGCTTCCTTGGTCCACTCGAATTTTCCCTTATCTTTCTTCAAGCATTCGGTCATAGGTGCAACTATCGTGGAAAAATTCTTCACAAATCTTCTATAAAATGATGCTAGACCATGAAACGATCTAACTTCACTCACATTGGTAGGTACGGGCCAAGTCTTGATAGCTTCCACCTTGGATTGATCCACAGACACACCATCTTTGGATACTACATACCCTAGAAACGTCACGCTAGGAACAAGAAAATAGCATTTTTCCAATTTTGCATACAACTTCTTCTCCCTAAGAACCTCAAAAACGCTTCTCAAATGCATTATATGATCATTGAAATTTTCAGAATAAATCAATATGTCATCCAAATAAACAACTACGAACCTTCCAAGAAATGGTTTTAACACCTCGTTCATCAATCTCATAAATGTACTAGGCGCATTGGTTAGACCAAAAGGCATGACTAACCACTCGTACAACCCCACTTTAGTCTTGAAAGCCGTCTTCCATTCATCTCCTTCTCTCATGCGTATTTGATGATAGCCACTCATAAGATCAATCTTGGAAAATAGCTTTGAACCATGCAATTCGTCTAGCAAATCATCAAGTCTAGGTATAGGAAATCTATACTTGATGGTTATGTTGTTCACACTCCTACTATCAATGCACATACGCCAACTCCCATCTTTTTTTGGAACTAGCAATGCAGGCACGGCACATGGGCTCATACTCTCTTTCACGTAGCCTCTTTGCATCAATTCCTCTATTTGACGTTGTATTTCCTTTGTTTCTTCTAGATTACTTCTATATGCTGCCTTGTTAGGTAGTGGAGCTCCCGGAATAAGATCAATTTGATGTTCAATACCACGAATTGCTGGTAATCCCAGTGGTAATTCACTAGGAAAAACATCACAATACTCTTGCAATACCGCTTCTAATTCCACGGGCCTCTTTTCTTGTTTACTTTCATTCACTTGCACATTGTTAGCCACCATAATATATACTATATTGTTATTGTTGATCTCTTTCTCCAACTCCTTTTCCCCAATTAAATATGCACCTTTCGAACTAGGGTTAATTCTATGATCAACAAGTGGTTTCAATGCATATGATTTTTCCCCCTTTCCTTTTCGAATTATATACACATTTGTCCTACCATTAAACTTGACAAATCTATCATATTGCCATGGTCTACCCAATAAGATATGACAAGCATCCATGGGGCATACATCACATAAAACTTTATCATGATATTTGCCAATTGAAAAGGTGATTAGGGCTCGCTTCGTTACCTTTACGTCACTAGCATCATTGAGCCAATGTAGCTTGTAAGGTTTTGGGTGATCGGTTGTAGGCCACTCTAATTTGTTGATCAAAGTTATAGACACCACATTTGTGCAACTTCCCGAGTCTATTATTACGTCACACAATCGATCTTCCACCTTGCACCTTGTTAAAAAGATTTTCTCTCTTTGATTCTCTTCAACGGGCATAGGTTTAGAGTGAAGAGCTCTCCTTAGAACCAAGCTCTTTCCTTGCGTTTCACCATCAACCTCTTCGGCACTACCCTCCTCTTCTTCAAAATCACGTTCTTGCTCGACCACAACCTCCATGTCACTACTTCCCTCGCACCTAGCTTTCTCTTCTTCCCATTCTTGAGTCGTCATAGTGCGTTTTGAGTAGCAATTGCTTGCTATATGGCCAACACTCCCACATTTGAAACATTTTCTATCTTCGGTCACCTTCTTGCTAGCTTTGTTTTTGGGGTTGTTATCTTTAGCATACGAACTAGAAGAAGTCCTATCAAAGGTAGGCTTGTCACTAGCCTTTGTGAACGTGCGTGTGAACGGCTTCACACTTGAGGTCTTCTTGGCCTTGAATTGTCTTTCAACCTTAATGGCCGCCTTGCATACTTCTTCAAATGAATAGTATTTGTGCAATTCAATCTTCTCTTGAACATTTTCGTTCAAACCTGCAATAAAACATGCTATTTTGTGCTCTAGAATTTCTTCTAAATCACACAATAAACATAGTTTCTCAAATTCACACAAATAAGCCTCCACGGATTGATTTCCTTGCTTAAAAGTCTGCATCTTGAGATACACTTCTTGCACGTACTCATGGGGCACAAATTGACGCTTCATATATTTCTTTAATTGTGTCCAAGTAGTGATCTTGGATCGTCCCTCCTTGCGTCTCTTTTTCTTGAGATTATCATACCATAAACTCGCGTAACCCGTGAGTTTTAATTCAGCAATTTTGCACCTCTTTCCTTCATCATACTCCTTGTAATCAAAGAGTGTTTCCGCTCTTCTAACCCACTCAAAATATTTTTTGGGGTCTAGCATACTCCCATCAAATTCCGGAAAATCTAGCCTTATATTTCGGTCATCATCTTTGGCCTTGTTCTTCCGTCTATGCCTTCTAGGTTCATCACTTGAAGATGAATCTTTATGGCGTGATCTACTTGCTTTTCTCCTTTCATATTCGTCTTCACTTGAACTAGAACTTGCAACTGATTTGTTCTTCCTTGAAGATGAAGTTTTGTCACGTTCGTCAAGCCTAGCCAATACTTCTTGCAATTGTTGTGACAATCGCTCTATTTGACGATCCCTTCGCAAGTTATGCACTTGATCAAGGTTCAAACCCCTTGGAATCCCTGGGATTTCTTCGTCACTCATTGCTCCTACACAAACCAGGTTAGTTTATGCAAAATCTTGATTAAAAGATTGAATCTTGATTGATTCTTGAAGCAAATAAAAAACCGTTCTCCAAATCGCAACTCCGTGTAACAATCTCAAAAGTTTGAGGTTGCACAGACTTTGTTACGCGTCCAATTGACACGAAATTTT
Source organism: Dysphania ambrosioides (assembly GCA_026401315.1). Taxonomy (NCBI): domain Eukaryota; kingdom Viridiplantae; phylum Streptophyta; class Magnoliopsida; order Caryophyllales; family Amaranthaceae; genus Dysphania; species Dysphania ambrosioides. The sequence goes on along the minus strand of CM048668.1, from coordinate 8,642,353 downwards.
GACACAATGTTGATCTACGTTTTTTGAATCTTCCCACAAAATTTCAGCCAAAAATTCCAAGACAAACGTCACCAACAGCTCTGATACCACGATGATGTGATTCTTGATCCGAAAACCAAGTTATCACAAGGATATGTTCTAAGCTTCGTCCTATACAGATAAATCACCAAGAACTAGGCAAGAACTGAGTTTAATTAATTAAGAGTCCACCTAATTAATCAAACTAATGAATGTTTTAACTAAAACACCCAAAACAGCAACCAACTCGCAAGTTAGCCAAAGAAATATTTAGGTATCCAACCAAAATATCACTCGAAAATAAATGTGTTTGTTATTGATCAAATTCGTGAATTACATGGAGTATTTATAGCAATCCTTTCCTAAGACTATTAGAACTCTAACTAGAATAAAACTCCTTCTTTTCCTAAGCATATTAGAGTTCTAACTTGAGTAAAACTCCTACTTTTTCTAAACACATTAGAGTTCTAGCTTGAGTAAAACTCTTCCACTTTGCCTTGATCTCCAAGCAGCCGCCACTTTCAATTTTGAGTAGGAATCCCTCTTGAAATAGGAAATCTAACTTAACCTTGTGCGCCAAGTAACGTTACACGGTTCTCCAACTTAATTAACTACGCACACGTATAAAAATAATTAAGAACATAAAGAAACCTAAGGTCTAAACCAAGAAAAACCCTTTCAAGTGAAAGGTAAACACTTGTAGACCAAAATCTAAGAAAGCTTTTAAAGAAACCTTAAAGAACTATCAAGAAGCTTCAAGAACTCCCAAGAACGCCACCATACAAAGCGTGGCTTTGTCTTGATGCCCCCGATAGTAAGTTTGACCTATTGACGAAGCTTCCAAGTATAGATTCATGCTTTCTTGACTTTCTTGGAATAATTCTTCAACATGCTCGTCGTTCACATTGATGCACGCATCACCTTAGAAGCATTTCACTAAGTTGTAAATCGATGTTCGTGATTTTCAAGGGAAAGCGGGCCGGAAAGGGTTCTACCTCGCGTATTTTTAGAATTTCTTCTGAAAATAACCTAGAACTTTCACTAACATACGAATATATCCTAGTTACAAGTGTTCATGCATTGAAAACGAGCCTTAGAAGCATTTCACTAAGTTCTATTGCGATATTCATGATTTTCAAGGGAAAGGGGGCCGGAAGGAGTTCTACTTCGCGTATTTTTCAAATTTCTTATCAAAATAACCTAGAACTTGCACTAACATACCAATATAGCCTAGTTAAAAGTGCTCATTCATTGAAAACGAGCTTTAGAAGCATTTCACTAAGTTGTAAATCGATGTTCGTAATTTTCAAGGGAAAGCGGGCCGGAAAGGGTTCTACCTCGCGTATTTTTCAAATTTCTTATCAAAATAACCTAGAACTGGCACTAACATACCAATATAGCCTAGTTACAAGTGTTCTTGCATTGAAAACAAGCTTAGAAGAATTTCACTAAGTTTTCAATCTATGTTCAAGACTCTCAAGGGAAACGGGGCCGGAAAGGGTTCTACCTCGCGTATTTTTCAAATTTCTTATCAAAATAACCTAGAACTTGCACTAACATACCAATATAGCCTAGTTACAAGTGTTCATGCATTGAAAACAAGCCTTAGAAGCATTTCTCTAAGTTGTAAATCGATGTTCGTGATTTTCAAGGGAAAGCGGGCCGGAAAGGGTTCTACCTCGTGTATTTTTCGAATTTCTTCTGAAAATAACCTAGAACTTGCACTAACATACCAATATAGCCTAGTTACAAGTGTTCATGCATTGAAAACGAGCCTTAGAAGCATTTCACTAAGTTCTATTGCGATATTCATGATTTTCAAGGGAAAGGGGGCCGGAAGGGGTTCTACCTCGCGTATTTTTCAAATTTCTTATCAAAATAACCTAGAACTTGCACTAACATACCAATATAGCCTAGTTACAAGTGTTCATGCATTGAAAACGAGCCTTAGAAGCATTTCACTAAGTTCTATTGCGATATTCATGATTTTCAAGGGAAAGGGGGCCGGAAGGGGTTCTACCTCGCGTATTTTTCAAATTTCTTATCAAAATAACCTAGAACTTCCACTAACATACCAATATAGCCTAGTTACAAGTGTTCATGCATTGAAAACGAGCCTTAGAAGCATTTCACTAAGTTGTAAATCGATGTTCGTGATTTTCAAAGGAAATCGGGCCAGAAAATGTTCTACCGCGGGTATTTTTCAAATTTCTTATCAAAATAACCTAGAACTTGCACTAACATACAAATATAGCCTATTTACAAGTGTTCATGCATTGAAAATGAGCCTTGGAAGCATTTCACTAAGTTGTAAATCGATGTTCGTGATTTTCAAGGGAAAGCGGGCCGGAAAGGGTTCTACCTCGCGTATTTTTAGAAATTCTTCTGAAAATAACCTAGAACTTGCACTAACATACGAATATATCCTAGTTACAAGTGTTCATTCATTGAAAACGAGCCTTAGAAGCATTTCACTAAGTTCTATTGCGATATTCATGATTTTCAAGGGAAAGGGGGCCGGAAGGAGTTCTACCTCGTGTATTTTTCAAATTTCATATCTAAATAACCTAGAACTTGCACTAACATACCAATATAGCCTAGTTACAAGTGTTCATGCATTGAAAACGAGCCTTAGAAGCATTTCACAAAGTTGTAATTCGATGTTCGTGATTTTCAAGGGAAAGGGGTCGGAAAGGGTTCTACGTCACGTAATTTTCAAATTTCTTATCAAAATAACCTAGAACTTGCACTAACATATCAATAGAGCCTAGATAAAAGTGCTCATTCATTGAAAACGAGCTTTAGAAGCATTTCACTAAGTTGTAAATCGATGTTCGTGATTTTCAAGGGAACGCGGGCCGGAAAGGGTTCAACCTCGCGTATTTTTCAAATTTCTTATCAAAATAACCTAGAACTTGCACTAACATACCAATATAGCCTAGTTAAAAGTCCTCATTCATTGAAAACGAGCTTTAGAAGCATTTCACTAAGTTGTAAATCGATGTTCGTAATTTTCAAGGGAAAGTGGGCCGGAAAGGGTTCTACCTCGCGTATTTTTCAAATTTCTTATCAAAATAACCTAGAACTGGCACTAACATACCAATATAGCCTAGTTACAAGTGTTCTTGCATTGAAAACAAGCTTAGAAGAATTTCACTAAGTTTTCAATCTATGTTCATGACTCTCAAGGGAAACGGGGCCGGAAAGGGTTCTACGTCGCGTATTTTTCAAATTTCTTATCAAAATAACCTAGAACTTGCACTAACATACCAATATAGCCTAGTTACAAGCTTTCATGCATTAAAAACGAGCCTTAGAAGCATTTCACTAAGTTGTAAATCGATGTTCGTGATTTTCAAGGGAAATTGGGCCAGAAAAGGTTCTACCGCGGGTATTTTTTAAATTTCTTATCAAAATAACCTAGAACTTGCACTAACATACCAATATAGCCTAGTTACAAGGGTTCTTGCATTGAAAACAAGCTTAGAAGAATTTCACTAAGTTTTCAATCTATGTTCATGGCTCTCAAGGGAAACGGGGCCGGAAAGGGTTCTACCTCGCGTATTTTTCAAATTTCTTATCAAAATAACCTAGAACTGGCACTAACATACCAATATAGCCTAGTTACAAGTGTTCATGCATTGGAAACGAGCCTTAGAAGCATTTCACTAAGTTGTAAATCGATGTTCGTGATTTTCAAGGGAAAGCGGGCCGGAAAGGGTTCTACCTCACGTATTTTTAGAATTTCTTCTGAAAATAACCTAGAACTTGCACTAACATACGAATATAGCCTAGTTACAAGTGTTCATGCATTGAAAACGAGCCTTAGAAGCATTTCACTAAGTTGTAAATCGATGTTCGTTATTTTCATGGGAATAACATTTAATTTCTTTTGAACCGTTTAATTTCTCACTAAAATAGGCAATAGGGCGCTTCTTTTGAACCAAAACGGCACCAATCCCCACACCACTAGCGTCGGTTTCTACCTCAAATGGTTGTGAAAAATCCGGCAATGCAAGTACAGGTGCTTCACATAGCTTCCTTTTGACCAAATCAAATGCACGTTGGGCTTCCTTGGTCCACTCGAATTTTCCCTTGTCTTTCTTCAAGCATTCAGTCATAGGTGCAACTATCGTGGAAAAATTCTTCACAAATCTTCTATAAAATGACGCTAGACCATGAAACGATCTAACTTCACTCACATTGGTAGGTACGGGCCAAGTCTTGATAGCTTCAACCTTGGATTGATCCACGGACACACCATCTTTGGATACTACATACCCTAGAAACGTCACGCTAGGAACAAGAAAATAACATTTTTCCAATTTTGCGTACAACTTCTTCTCCCTAAGAACCTCAAAAACGCTTCTCAAATGCATTAGATGATCATTGAAATTTTCAGAATAAATTAATATGTCATCCAAGTAAACAACTACGAACCTTCCAAGAAATGGTTTCAACACCTCGTTCATCAATCTCATAAATGTACTAGGCGCATTGGTTAGACCAAAAGGCATGACTAACCACTCGTACAACCCCACTTTAGTCTTGAAAGCCGTCTTCCATTCATCTCCTTCCCTCATGCGTATTTGATGATAGCCACTCATAAGATCAATCTTGGAAAATAGCTTTGAACCATGCAATTCGTCTAACAAATCATCAAGTCTAGGTATAGGAAATCTATACTTGATGGTTATGTTGTTCACACTCCTACTATCAATGCACATACGCCAACTCCCATCTTTTTTTGGAACTAGCAATGCAGGCACGGCACAGGGGCTCATACTCTCTTTCACGTAGCCTCTTTGCATCAATTCCTCTATTTGACGTTGTATTTCCTTTGTTTCTTCTGGATTACTTCTATATGCTGCCTTGTTAGGTAGTGGAGCTCCCGGAATAAGATCAATTTGATGTTCAATACCACGAATTGGTGGTAATCCCGGTGGTAATTCACTAGGAAAAACATCACAATACTCTTGCAATACCACTTCTAATTCCACGGGCCTCTTTTCTTGTTTACTTTCATTCACTTGCACATTGTTAGCCACCATAATATATACCATATTGTTATTGTTGATCTCTTTCTCCAACTCCTTTTCCCCAATTAAATATGCACCTTTCGAACTAGGGTTAATTCTATGATCAACAAGTGGTTTCAATGCATATGATTTTTCCCCCTTTCCTTTTCGAATTATATACACATTTGTCCTACCATTAAACTTGACAAATCTATCATATTGCCATGGTCTACCCAATAAGATATGACAAGCATCCATGGGGCATACATCACATAAAACTTTATCATGATATTTGCCAATTGAAAAGGTGATTAGGGCTCGCTTCGTTACCTTTACGTCACTAGCATCATTGAGCCAATGTAGCTTGTAAGGTTTTGGGTGATCGGTTGTAGGCCACTCTAATTTGTTGATCAAAGTTGTAGACACCACATTTGTGCAACTTCCCGAGTCTATTATTACGTCACACAATCGATCTTCCACCTTGCACCTTGTTAAAAAGATTTTCTCTCTTTGATTCTCTTCAACGGGCATAGGTTTAGAGTGAAGAGCTCTCCTTAGAACCAAGCTCTTTCCTTGCGTTTCACCATCAACCTCTTCGGCACTACCCTCCTCTTCTTCAAAATCACGTTCTTGCTCGACCACAACCTCCATGTCACTACTTCCCTCGCACCTAGCTTTCTCTTCTTCCCATTCTTGAGCCGTCATAGTGCGTTTTGAGTAGCAATTGCTTGCTATATGGCCAACACTCCCACATTTGAAACATTTTCTATCTTCAGTCACCTTCTTGCTAGCTTCGTTTCTGGGTTTGTTATCTTTAGCATACGAATTAGAAGAAGTCCTATCAAAGGTAGGCTTGTCACTAGCCTTTGTGAACGTGCGTGTGAACGGCTTCACACTTGAGGTCTTCTTGGCCTTGAATTGTCTTTCAACCTTAATGGCCGCCTTGCATACTTCTTCAAACGAATAGTATTCGTGCAATTCAATCTTCTCTTGAACATTTTCGTTCAAACCTGCAATAAAACGTGCTATTTTGTGCTCTAGAATTTCTTCTAAATCACACAATAAACATAGTTTCTCAAATTCACACAAATAAGCCTCCACGGATTGATTTCCTTGCTTAAAAGTCTGCATCTTGAGATACACTTCTTGCACGTACTCATGGGGCACAAATTGACGCTTCATATATTTCTGTAATTGTGTCCAAGTAGTGATCTTGGATCGTCCCTCCTTGCGTCTCTTTTTCTTGAGATTATCATACCATAAACTCGCATAACCCGTGAGTTTTAATTCAGCAAGTTTGCACCTCTTTCGTTCATCATACTCCTTGTAATCAAAGAGTGTTTCCGCTCTTCTAACCCACTCAAAATATTTTTCGGGGTCTAGCATACTACCATTGAATTCCGGAAAATCTAACCTTATATTTCGGTCATCATCTTTGGCCTTGTTCTTCCGTCTATGCCTTCTAGGTTCATCACTTGAAGATGAATCTTTATGGCGTGATCTACTTGCTTTTCTCCTTTCATATTCGTCTTCACTTGAACTAGAACTTGTAACTGATTTGTTCTTCCTTGAAGATGAAGTTTTGTCACGTTCGTCAAGCCTAGCCAATACTTCTTGCAATTGTTGTGACAATCGCTCTATTTGACGATCCCTTCGCAAGTTATGCGCTTGATCAAGGTTCAAACCCCTTGGAATCCCTGGGATTTCTTCGTCACTCATTGCTCCTACACAAACCAGGTTAGTTTATGTAAAAATCTTGATTAAAAGATTGAATCTTGATTGATTCTTGAGGCAAATAAAAACCGATCTCCAGATCGCAACTCCGTGTAACAATCTCAAAAGTTTGAGGTTGCACAGACTTCGTTACGCGTCCGATTGACACGAAATTTTGACACAATGTTGATCTACGTTTTCTGAATCCTCCCACAAAATTTCAGCCAAAAATTCCTAGCCAAACGTCACCAACAGCTCTGATACCACGATGATGTGATTCTTGATCCGAAAACCAAGTTATCACAAGGATATGTTCTAAGCTTCGTCCTATACAGATAAATCACCAAGAACTAGGCAAGAACTGAGTTTAATTAATTAAGAGTCCACTTAATTAATCAAACCAATGAATGTTTTAACTAAAACACCCAAAACAGCAACCAACTCGCAAGTTAGCCAAAGAAATATTTAGGTAATCCAACCAAAATATCACTCAAAATAAATGTGTTTTTTGTATTGCTCAAAATCTGAATGAATGAATGAATTCGTGAATTACATGGAGTATTTATAGCAATCCTTTCCTAAGACTATTAGAACTCTAACTAGAATAAAACTCCTTCTCTTCCTAAGCATATTAGAGTTCTAACTTGAGTAAAACTCCTACTTTTTCTAAACACATTAGAGTTCTAGCTTGAGTAAAACTCCTACTTTTTCTAAACACATTAGAGTTCTAGCTTGAGTAAAAGTCTTCCACTTTGCCTTGATCTCCAAGCAGCCGCCACTTTCAATTTTGAGTAGGAATCCCTCTTGAAATAGGAAACCTAACTTAACCTTGTGCGCCAAGTAACGTTACACGATTCTCCAACTTAATTAACTACGCACACGTACAAAAATAATTAAGAACATAAAGAAACCTAAGGTCTAAACCAAGAAAAACCCTTTCAAATGAAAGGTAAAAACTTGTAGACCAAAATCTAAGAAAGCTTTTAAAGAAACCTTAAAGAACTATCAAGAAGCTTCAAGAACTCCCAAGAACGCCACCATACAAAGCGTGGCTTTGTCTTGATGCCCCCGATAGTAAGTTTGACCTATTGAGGAAGCTTCCAAGTATAGATTCATGCTTTCTTGACTTTCTTGGAATAATTCTTCAACATGCTCGTCGTTCACATTTATGCACGCATCATAATATTACTATCAAATACAGATTTCCTATGCCAAGGCTTCAAGACATGTTTGATGAGTTGAGTGGAGCCAAGATTTTCAGTAAAATTGATTTAAGAAGTGGCTATCACCAAATGAGAATTCGTGAAGGTGATGAATGGAAAACAGCTTTTAAGACTAAGCAAGGCTTATACGAATGGCTTGTCATGCCATTTGGTCTTTGCAATGCTCCTAGCTCTTTCATGAGACTCATGAATGAGGTACTACGTCCTTTTCTCAACAAATTCATTGTTGTATATTTAGATGATATTCTAGTATATAGCAAATCCATAGATGAACATTTGTTACATTTAAAATCTTTATTTGAGGTTTTAGGACTAACAGATTGTATGGGAAGTTGGAAAAGTGTGCTTTCATGTGTAAGCATATTACTTTCCTAGGATATGTTGTATCTAGTGAAGGAGTACAGGTTGACCCAGGAAAGGTGAAGGCTATTTCAACTTGGAAAGTGCCGAAAGATGTGCATGAAGTGAGGAGCTTTCATGGTCTTGCTTCATTTTACAGAATCTTTATCAAGAATTTCTCAACAATCACAGCTTCTTTGACCGAATTATTGAAGAAAGGTGCGTTCATTTGGAGTGAATCTGCTCAAAAAGCCTTTGAAGAGATCAAGGAGAAATTGTGCAATACAACGGTTCTTGCATTGCCAAATTTTGATAAACTGTTTGAGGTTGAATGTGATGCAAGTGGCGTGGGTATTGGTGCTGTCCTTATTCAAGGAAAGAGACCCATTTGTGACCAAAATGGTCAAGGTGCAAATATTCCAGTCCAAGAGTCGAACGTTAGGGAGTTGATTTTGTCCAAGTCTCTCCTCAATACTACTCTTAGGGATTTTGGCATGCACGGCCCATATAAGTCCTCAAATGGTTGCACCGTATTGAGCGTAACTAATTACCTCAATAATGGGGGAATATAGGCAGACTTTAAGGGGCGTTTATAGCTGGTTTAAATTCAAAATAAAAGAGCTTAAATGAAGGCTTAAAAAGCGCATTTCAAGGCTACTTTGGAGGACGAATTTGAACAGCAATTTGAAGTCAATTTGCTGAACGATTTGGCGCATTTCAAGGCGACTTTGAAGGAGGAATTTGAACAGCAGTTTGGAGTCAATTTGCTGAACGTTTCTTCCCTTATTTTAAGCTATTCTTCCCTTGTTTTAAGCTTTATTAGTTAGAGAAATAATGAGTTGTTATGGGGATTATGTTGGACGGTTGTGAGCCACTTAATCTACCCTTATTTTCAGCTTTCTGTTTATTGTTTGTTTTAGCTTAGTATGATGTACGAAAAAGCTATAAATAGCGTGCTAATAATCAATGAAAGGCATTCCAGAAATTTGCCCAAAACACACGAGTGTATAATCCGAATTTGGCTTGTGCTAGTCAAGTTTATTTTCCAAATTTGAGAGTTACCTCAATTTGAAGAGTTTGTGTTTTAGTGAGAGTTCCTAAAACTTAAACTTGTAGTTGTCGAATAGGTGAGAGTTCCCTAATCACTACTACGCCCAAACACGTGAGTGAGTGTTCCTCACTGTTATATCCTCAAGTTAAGGGTGAGAGTTCCCCTAAACTTTCTTAACACACATTCCCGATCATTTGTAAACAAGTTTCTCATCTTGCTTACACATCATTTGGCGCGTCAGGTAGGGGGAAAAATTTCCTTAAATTTTTCCAAAGGGGTCGAATACCTACATACCATGGGAGAGAATCAAGACTTGAGGACAGCTTTGGAAGCTCTTAATCGATCCATTGCTAGTCAAGAGAGGTTGGCCGAAACCAACGCCAATCTACAAGGGAACCTTGCTGCCTTGATGGCAAGGCTCATGAACGAGCATGATAGGAGAGATCAAGGCGAAGACCCTCCACCTAGGAGGGAAGATAGGAGTCTCAAAGTGGACGTCCCTTCATTTGATGGGACACTTGATCCAGAAAAATACTTGGAATGGGAGAAATCCTTGGAGAGGTACTTCGACTATAAGGATATTCAAGAGGAATTCCAAAAATACAAGATAGCCAAGGTGAAGTTGAAAGGCTATGGAGATAATTGGCTACAAGGAGAACAAAGGGGGCGTACTCTTAAGGGTAAGGCAACCATTTCTACTTGGAGCAAGTTGAAGAAGAGGATGAGGGATCGTTTTATTCCTCACAATTACAAGCAAAGTCAATACGTGAAGTGGAGCACTTTGCAACAAAATGGAGAATCGGTTGAGGACTACATCAAAGAGTTTGACAGACTTTCTATCGTGTGTGAAATCACGGAGAATGAAGAACTCAAGATGGGACGTTTCGTGGCTGGGTTGGATCAAGAGTTGCAAGACAAACTTGAAGGTTACACCAATTTAACCTTTGCTGAAGCGTGCAAACTTGTAATCAAGTTTGATTCAAGAAGGAAGAAGAAGAAGCCGATTGTCACCCCTCAAGTGACACGAAGACCAACCTTCCTTGTCAAAGATGGTTCTTCTTTTGTTAAAACCAATGATCCACCTAAGAAGGACAAGAAAGATTTCAGAATAAGTGACATTGTTTGTTACAAATGCGGAGGAAGGGGTCACTTTAAGAAAGATTGTCCAAATTCAAGAGCTTTGACCATGCAAGAGGTCAAGCTTATTGCTAACCAAACTATCAATTGGGAGGATTTCGAGGTTGAAGAAGTGGAGGACGTGAATTTTACTGACGAGGAGGAAGAGCAATGTTTCCCCGAAGAAGAGACCAAAACAAATCTGGTTGTGAGGAGGGCGTTACAAGCTCACGTTGAGGAACCCTTAGCACCGCAAAGACAACATGTTTTCATTACCAAGTGCAAGATTAAGGACGAGGTATGTGATTTAAACGTTGATAGTGGTAGTGAGGCAAACACCGTTTCCAAAACCTTGATAACTAGACTTGGTCTTACAACTACAAATCACCCACATCCTTACAAGTTGAGTTGGTTGGACTCTAGTTCTAGCACGGGGGTTAGGAAACAATGCATGGTTAGTTTTTCTATTGGGTCTTATCATGATACTCAACTGTGTGATGTTGTGTCTATGGATGCTTGTCACGTTTTGCTTGGTAGACCTTGGCAAACTGATCGAAAATCTCAACATGATGGGTACCATAACACTTACACTATAACTCACCAAGGAAAACAAAAAAAGTTGCACCCTTTACCACCCCCACGATTTTCACAAAATCCTAAACAATCAAAGGAGGTGTCATTGCTTACTCTTAAGGAATTTGAAAGGGAAATTGATGGTGAGGATGAATTATACTTGTTGTACTCTAAAGAGGTCCACGAAAATTTTGTGAGTCAAAACCCCAAATTGGCTCAATTGATTAAGGATTTTGAGGATGTTTTTCCCGATGAATTACCTAAAGGATTACCACCTGTGAGGGGAATTGAACATCAAATTGACCTCATTCCCGGTGCTCCTTTACCTAACAAACCTGCCTATAGGTGTAATCCCTTGGAAACTAAGGAATTGCAACGACAAATTGAGGAGTTGATGAGTATGGGATATGTACGTGAGTCTATGAGTCCGTGTGCTGTTCCTGCTCTTTTGGTCCCTAAAAAGGATGGTACATGGCGTATGTGTATTGATAGTAGGGCTGTTAACAATATTACTATCAAGTACAGGTTTCCAATTCCAAGGCTAGATGACATGCTTGATGAACTGAGCGGCTCGAAGTGGTTTTCAAAGGTTGATTTGAGAAGTGGGTATCATCAAATTCGGATGAGAGAAGGAGATGAATGGAAGACCGCTTTCAAAACCAAGCACGGTTTGTATGAGTGGCTCGTGATGCCATTTGGACTCACCAATGCACCTAGCACTTTCATGAGGTTGATGAACGAGGTGTTGCGGCCTTTCCTTGGAAAGTTCGTGGTGGTGTACCTTGATGACATCCTTATTTATAGCAAAAGTGGGGACGAACATTTAATACATTTATTTAAAGTTTTCACGGTTTTGAGAGAACAAAAATTGTATGGAAAACTTGAAAAATGTAATTTTATGCTATATGAGGTCACTTTTCTTGGTTACATTATTTCAGGAGAAGGTGTGAAAGTTGATCCTAGCAAGATTGAGGCTATTCAATCATGGCCTAGCCCAAAGACACTCACGGAGGTCCGTTCTTTCCATGGATTAGCTTCCTTTTATAGGAGGTTCATTCGCAATTTTAGCACTCTAATGGCCCCTATCACCGAGTGCACAAAGAAGGGCTCATTTGAGTGGACTCCTCAAGCTCAAAGGGCGTTTGAAGTGATCAAAGAGAAGATGTGCAATACACCTGTCCTAGCACTTCCAGATTTTTCAAAACCATTTGAAGTTGAGTGTGATGCAAGCGGAAAGGGGATTGGTGCCGTGTTGATTCAAGAAGGGCGTCCTATTGCCTACTTTAGTGAGAAATTGAGCCAAGGCAAGCTGAATTATTCCACCTATGACAAGGAGTTCTATGCAATGGTGCGAGCTTTGGATCATTGGTCGCATTACTTGAGGCCACAACCATTCATACTTCATTCTGACCATGAATCGTTGAGGTTCATCCATGGCCAAAAGAAATTGAATTCGAGGCATGCAAAGTGGGTGGAATTCTTGCAAACATTTAACTTCTCATCAAAGTACAAAAGTGGAAAGGCGAATGTTGTTGCGGATGCCTTATCTCGAAGGCATACTTTACTTGGAGTCGTCGAAGCGAAAGTCCTTGGGTTTGAATTAATAAAAGAGTACTACAAGGAAGATGATGATTTCAGGGGCATTTTGGAGAAATGCGTGAAGGGAAGTTATGATTTATTTTCCTTACAAAATGATTTTCTTTTTAAGGGAAATAGGTTATGCATTCCGAAATGTCCGATTCAAAGCTTGTTGATTCATGAAGCGCATGGAGGAGGTCTAGCAGGCCATTTCGGAGTTCAAAAGACTATGGAGCTTCTTCAAGCTCACTTTTATTGGCCTAACATGCTATCTACTGTCCATCATGTTGTAGCGCGTTGCTCTACTTGTCAAAGGGCAAAGATGGTGTTTCACAAAGGTCTTTACAAGCCATTGCCAATTCCGGAGAGACCTTGGGAAGACCTAAGCATGGATTTCATTGTGGCTTTACCTAGAACTCAAAGAGGTAAGGACTCAATCATGGTGGTAGTTGATCGTTTTTCAAAGATGGCTCACTTTATCCCTTGTCATAAAACCGAGGATGCTATGAAGGTGGCAAAATTATATTTTGATGGGATTGTTCGTTTCCATGGAGTCCCACGCACAATTGTTTCAGATCGAGATACAAAGTTCCAAAGTCATTTTTGGAAGTCTTTGTGGCGTCTTATGGGAACCAAGTTGCTGTTTTCTACCTCACATCACCCCCAAACCGATGGCCAAACCGAGGTGGTGAATAGGGTACTAGGTTCTTTGCTTAGAACCTTGGTTAGTAAAAGCACCAAAGATTGGGATGTCAAACTCGCTCATGCCGAGTTTGCTTACAATAGAACTCCTAGCGCTACTACAAAGTATTCTCCTTTTGAAGTAGTCTATGGTTCTAATCCCTATGTTCCAATTGATCTCGTAGCTTTGCCTAAAGACAAATTCGTGCATGGAGGTGCCAAGGAACAAGCCGAGTTCATGGTGAAAATCCACAAAGAAGTGAGGAAGAACATCGAGAAGGCTAATGAAATCTATAAGAAGCAAGCCAACAAGAGAGTCAAAAATGTGAAACGTTTTGAAGTTGGTGACTTAGTATGGATCTACATGAGGAAGGAGAGATTTCCCAATCAAAGGAAGAACAAGCTCATGCCACGAGCCGAGGGTCCATTTGAGATAGTGAAAAAGATCAATGACAATGCCTACAAGGTAGATTTGGGAAGAAAGTACGGCGTCTCAAGCACATTCAATGTGGGGGATCTAGCACCGTACTATAATGATGAAGAATTGAGGGCAATTCCCTTTGAAGAAGGGGAGGATGACCAAAATGGTCAAGGTGCAAATATTCCAGTCCAAGAGTCGAACGTTAGGGAGTTGATTTTGTCCAAGTCTCTCCTCAATACTACTCTTAGGGATTTTGGCATGCACGGCCCATATAAGTCCTCAAATGGTTGCACCGTATTGAGCGTAACTAATTACCTCAATAATGGGGGAATATAGGCAGACTTTAAGGGGCGTTTATAGCTGGTTTAAATTCAAAATAAAAGAGCTTAAATGAAGGCTTAAAAAGCGCATTTCAAGGCTACTTTGGAGGACGAATTTGAACAGCAATTTGAAGTCAATTTGCTGAACGATTTGGCGCATTTCAAGGCGACTTTGAAGGAGGAATTTGAACAGCAGTTTGGAGTCAATTTGCTGAACGTTTCTTCCCTTATTTTAAGCTATTCTTCCCTTGTTTTAAGCTTTATTAGTTAGAGAAATAATGAGTTGTTATGGGGATTATGTTGGACGGTTGTGAGCCACTTAATCTACCCTTATTTTCAGCTTTCTGTTTATTGTTTGTTTTAGCTTAGTATGATGTACGAAAAAGCTATAAATAGCGTGCTAATAATCAATGAAAGGCATTCCAGAAATTTGCCCAAAACACACGAGTGTATAATCCGAATTTGGCTTGTGCTAGTCAAGTTTATTTTCCAAATTTGAGAGTTACCTCAATTTGAAGAGTTTGTGTTTTAGTGAGAGTTCCTAAAACTTAAACTTGTAGTTGTCGAATAGGTGAGAGTTCCCTAATCACTACTACGCCCAAACACGTGAGTGAGTGTTCCTCACTGTTATATCCTCAAGTTAAGGGTGAGAGTTCCCCTAAACTTTCTTAACACACATTCCCGATCATTTGTAAACAAGTTTCTCATCTTGCTTACACATCAATTTGTTATTTCAGCGAAAAATTAAGTGGTGCTAAGCTTAATTATTCGAATTATGATCGTGAGTTCTATGCTATTGTTCGGGCTCTAGATCATTGGTCTCATTACCTAAGGCCAAAACCGTTTGTTTTACATTCGGATCATGAAGCCTTGAAATTCATTCATGGACAGCAAAAGCTTAATCACCGACATGCTAAATGGGTTGAATTTCTTCAATCTTTTACATTCAGTTCGAGGTACAAAGAAGGGAAGAAGAATGTTGTGGCTGATGCATTATCAAGGAGAAGCTATCTATTAGCTATGGTTCATACGAAGATTCTTGGGTTTGAACATTTGAAAAATCACTATGAAGAAGATGAGGATTTTTCTGGAAAATTCAAAAAACCTACTCAAGACTACACGGTTCAAGATGGGTTCTTATTCAAAGGAAACAAACTTTGTGTGCCTAAGAATGGTGTGCGTGAACTCTTGGTTCGTGAAATCCATGGGGGAGGAATTGCTGGTCATTTTGGAATACATAAGACATTAGAAATGCTTCAAGAACATTTCTATTGGCCTCATATGATCAAAGACGTTACTCACATTGTAGAAAGGTGTTCTACTTGTCAAAAATCCAAGAGTACTTTTCACAAGGGTCTTTACACTCCATTACCAGTTCCTGATGTTCCATGGGAAGGAGTAAGCATGGATTTTATTGTGGGTCTCCCTAGGACTCAAAGGGGGAAGGATAGTATCATGGTGGTGGTGGACCATTTTTCTAAAATGGCTCATTTTATTCCATGTCACAAAACAGATGATGCTTCTAAAGTTGCTGATTTATACTTTAGAGAAATCATTCGTTTACATGGGGTTCCAAGGTCCATTGTTTCGGATAGGGATACTAAGTTCCTTAGCCATTTTTGGAGGATTTTGTGGAAATTGGTGGGAACTAAGCTCCTATTTAGTACTTCTCATCATCCACAAACGGATGGTCAAACAGAGGTGACTAATAGAACCCTTGGTGCATTGTTACGAGGTCTAGTGAGTAGAACTCAAAAGGATTGGGATGTTAAGTTAGCCCATGCTGAATTCGCTTACAATAGGTCTCCTTCTTCTACTACTGCTCGTAGTCCTTTTGAAGTGGTGTATGGGGTTAATCCTTTGCTGCCCATTGAGTTAATTCCCTTGCCTAAAGGAGATTTAATACATGGAGAACCTAAGAAGAGGTGGGAAGCATTTCAGAAAACATGCACCAAAGTCAAAAAGAAGATCGAAGCTATGAACAAAGTCTACAAAGACCGTGCAAATAAGAATCGAAAACAACCTACATTTGCTAAAGGTGACTTGGTTTGGCTACATTTAAGGAAGGAACAAAGCTATGGAAGGAAAAGCTTTGTAAGGAGGCCTCGAAGTAGGTCTTGGCCTATCTGATATGGTAGCAAGCAATAAAGTCCATAAAGTTCCAGAAGTTCAAACGACGGTCCATGCCTTGTTCATCCACGGAAAGTCCAAGTCCTTGGGTGATAATTTCGTGGGGTTCTCTTCAATTAATCCTTTTGTTTCTTGCCTTAAATGGGAAGAGAGCAAAGGGGAAGTTATGGCCAGTTAAGGGGACGGTCAAGAAGAAGTTTTCAAACAGCCAAATTAACGCCACAGCTAAAAAGGAGGGGGGGTCAATGCTTGATTCATGGCGATTTCTGTGGGAGAATAATTATGATTTATTTGCTGTTTATTTTAGTCGTTTAAAGCTTTAATTAGGGAGGTTATTTTCTGTCAAATATGCACGAAATAGCTGCTCAAATAATCAGTCATCTAGTGACTTAGTCAAAGCGTGATTCAAGGCTTGAATCATGCTCAATTTGAATTCAGTTTTTAAATTCTGTTTTGAATTTCAAAAAGGAGTTACAAAGCTTTATTGAGGCTTGTTTCTTCTGTTTTAAACGTATAAGATAGGAAGCTAAAGGATTTGTAAAGCTTCCTATAAATAGGGCACTTGCCAATTCATTTGGAACAAGAGTGAAAAGAAGTAGAACAGAATCTGATTTTCTTTGTGAATTTCATGTGTTACTTTGTGTTTCACAAACTTATACCTTCTTTGCTTAGTGCTAGTTAGTATAAGCTCTATAATCTAGCCTTACTTCGTGTTTGGTCCAGATTATTTGATGTAAATCTAAATACACTCTCACGAATATGGGTTGATGGATTTAAAAATACTTATAGTCAGAATACTCAAATATCATAGAACAAGATAAAAGGCCAAAACTCAAGGACAGACTCAAAGTTTTGGGGTTTTAGGCCAGAGATAAGACTCACTCAATCTCTCCTAAGCTTATCACTCAAGACTCACTCAAAGCAATAAGGAAACACTTGAACTTGAGACAAACTCTAAGTTAAAATGCTAAAACACAAGGTTTTTTTTATCAAAACTCAAAAACTGCATATTTCTGGTTTGCTCTCCCTTTTATAGAGGAAAGGAGCAGCAAAATCACACCAAAAGTCAAGGAAAACCGTCCAAGCATGAACAGCCAATAGCCAACAGTTTTCCTCCTTGATTTAAGCTAAGTAATAAAAGCATAATAAAGCCTAATTGATATCTTCCTATTACAGCCGGCCAAAGACATAACTCTTGGCTTTATTTCAGCAATATTAACTAAAACATAAGATAATAATAGCTAGTAAATGGCTTAGGATCCACACGCCCAAAATAGCAGGGAAACGTGCCAAATCTGTAGTGAAACGCGCCACGCGCCCCATTCTTCAATCTACCCATGAAATGCAACATAGAACTTCAGCCTTCTTTGTAAATGGATAAAACCCAAGAGTCTCTAAGACTAAAGCAACAGGTTCATTAGACGTCCACTTTGGATCATTCCCCCCTTCTTTAAGAGAGTTTGCCCTCAAACTTGAATCATCTAAGTATGGTGCTAAATCTCCCACATTGAAAGTCGCACTAACACCCATCAATTCGTCTGGGAGCTCAATTTTGTAAGCACTATCGTTCACCCTCTCAAGAACCTTAAAAGGACCATCAGAACGAGGCATAAGTTTGTTTTTGCGAAGCTTAGGGAACCTCTCCTTCCTCAAATGCAACCAAACCAAGTCCCCGGGATGAAAAATAGGTTGTTTGCGTTTCTTATTGGCTCGCTCTTGGTATTTTTTATTCATCTCCTCAATTCTTTTCTTCACTTGCTCGCAGGTTTTTTGAAAGGTCTCCACCCTCTTTTTAGCATCTTTCTCTACCATGTCACTCTTAACCATAGGAACAAGATCAATCGGCACAAATGGATTCACTCCATAGACTACTTCAAATGGAGAACGGGAAGTAGTTAGGGAATGAGCTCTATTGTAAGCAAACTCCGCATGGGCTAATTTCATGTCCCAATCTTTTTGCGTTTTGCTCACAAGACCTCGTAACAAGGTACCTAAAGTTCTATTAGTGACCTCGGTTTGCCCATCGGTTTGGGGATGATGAGAGGTACTAAATAGCAACTTGGTACCCACAAGCTTCCATAGGGTTCTCCAAAAGTGACTAAGGAATTTGGAGTCCCTATCAGATACTATACTTCGAGGAATGCCATGGAGCTTGACAATTTCCTTGAAGTACAGCTCGGCCACTTTCACGGCATCATCAGTTTTATTACAAGCTACAAAATGTGCCATTTTAGAGAATCTATCTACAACAACCATGATGCTATCTCTTCCCCTTTGAGTGCGAGGTAATCCAACAATGAAATCCATGCTAACACTTTCCCATGGAGCATCCGGAACTGGCAACGGAGTATAAAGACCCTTTGTGAAGTGTCCCTTAGCCTTTTGACAAGTAGCACATCTCTCCACAATATGAGTAACATCCTTGATCATTCTAGGCCAATAGAAGTGTTCACCTAGAATATCAAGAGTCTTTTGTATCCCAAAATGACCAGCTAAACCTCCACCATGTACTTCTCTCACTAATAACTCCCTAACCCCACTCTTCGGAACACATAGCTTGTTACCTTTAAAGAGGTAACCACCTTGCCTCACAAACTCTTTGGTAGGATTCTCTATCTCACTAGCAAAGTCGGGATCATTTATGTAACATTCCTTGAGTTGTTCAAAACCCAAGATCTTAGCATCCACCATGGAAAGTAAGTAGTTCCGACGAGACAATGCATCGGCCACAACATTACTCTTTCCATCCTTGTACTTGGAGCTAAAGGTAAACGATTGGAGAAACTCCACCCATTTAGCATGTCTCTTGTTGAGTTTTTGTTGCCCATGAATGAATTTCAGAGCCTCATGATCGGAATGAAGCACAAATGGTTTTGGTCTAAGGTAGTGAGACCAATGATCAAGTGCCCTAACTATGGCATAAAACTCACGGTCATAAGTGGAATAGTTTAACTTAGCCCCATTCAACTTCTCACTAAAGTAACTCACGGGCTTCTTTTCTTGAATCAAAACAGCACCTATTCCAATCCCACTTGCATCACACTCTACCTCAAATACTTTGTTGAAATCTGGTAGCACAAGTATAGGAGCATTGCAGAGCATATGTTTGACCTTCTCAAAGGCCCGTTGAGCATTCTCTTCCCATACGAACTCACCCTTTTTGGTCAACTCGGTGATTGGAGCCATGATGGTAGAGAAGTTTTTAATGAACCGCCTATAGAAGGAGGCAAGTCCATGAAAACTTCTAACTTCGTGCACATTGGTTGGAGCCAACCAAGACTGGACCGCTTTTACCTTCTCCGGATCTACATGAACCCCCTCTCCTGTTACAATGTATCCTAAGAATACAACACTAGGAGTCATGAATACACATTTTTCAAGCTTACCATACAACTTCACCTCCCTCAATTTTTCAAACAGTCTCCTCAAATGAATTACATGATCATCATTGTTTTTACTATACACAAGAATGTCATCTAAGTAAACAACAACAAAATCATTAAGAAAAGGACGGAGGACTTCATTCATCAATCTCATGAAGGAGCTTGGGGCGTTGCAAAGCCCAAATGGCATCACTAACCACTCATACAACCCTTGTTTTGTTTTGAAAGCCGTCTTCCACTCATCCCCCTCTCGAATTCTCATTTGATGGTACCCACTCCTTAAGTCTATTTTGGAAAAGACTAAGGCACCACTCAACTCATCTAACATATCTTGCAATCGAGGCATAGGAAAACGGTATTTGACCGTTATATTGTTAATGGAACGACTATCAACACACATTCTCCAAGTACCATCTTTCTTTGGTACTAAGAGGGCTGGAACCGCACAAGGACTAAGGCTTTCTCTCACATAACCTCTCTCAAGTAATTCGTTCACTTGCTTTTCAAGTTCCTTACTCTCTTCCGGATTACACCTATAGGCAGCCTTGTTGGGCAAAGGTGCTCCTGGAATTAAGTCAATGGCGTGCTCAATGCCTCTAATTGGAGGT
This sequence comes from Dysphania ambrosioides, assembly GCA_026401315.1. Taxonomy (NCBI): domain Eukaryota; kingdom Viridiplantae; phylum Streptophyta; class Magnoliopsida; order Caryophyllales; family Amaranthaceae; genus Dysphania; species Dysphania ambrosioides. The sequence continues at coordinate 8,622,181 of CM048668.1, read as the reverse complement.
AGGCCTTTGGGCAAGTCATTGGGGAACACATCTTGATACTCTTCTAATAACTCATTTAGAATGGATGAGTTAATACAAGTAGTACCATTATCATCTTTGGTCCTTACTACCAAAGCATACCCTCCCCCCATTTCTTTCATTATTCGTTCATATTCATTACAAGTTACAAGATAGTTGCTTTTCTCTTTTTCTTTCTTAGCAACTTTAGGAGGTAAAGGAACTAACTTAACTTTTCTACCATTTTTGGTAGTTACAATATATACATTAGTTTTACCTTTATGCTCCGAATCATGATCAAACTGCCACGGTCTTCCAAGCAATAAATGACACGCATCCATAGGAAGAATATCACACCAACGCTCATCTTCGAACCCTCCAATGGAATAAGACACCAATGCTTGCTTCTTGACTCTAATGCTTGTGCCATCATTCAACCAATTGAGCTTGTAAGGTTCACCATGGTCTCTAGTGGGTAGCTTCAATTTACTCACAGCCTCTGATGAAACAACATCCGTTTGGGCACCACTATCAACAATCACATTGCAAGTCTTCTCTCCTATCTTGCATCTAGTGTGGAACAAGTTGTTTCGTTGTTTAAGATCAATTTCGGGCTCATTATACAAGATTCTACGAACCACCATCATGTTGAACTCATCTTCGGGTTGAATTTCTTCCTCATACTCTTCATCCTCATCATGAGCCACAAAGTTATAGATCTGTTCTTCCTCATCCATGAGAGCACATTGAGTGGCCGTTAACACACTCTTACTAGGACATTCCGATGCAATATGTCCTCTCCCATGACACTTGAAGCATTTTCTCCTAGTTGAAAGCTCACTAGGCGAAACTACTTGCTTTTCTTTCCCTTTTGATGAGCTAGTTGAAAAGGTTTTATTTTGAAAAGTACTCCCCTTAGAGTTGAAAGGAGTAAATTTCGAAGTATTCTTAAAAGAAGAAGGTTTGGGCTTCTCTTTCTCCCTTTCTTCTTTAAGTTGAAACTCATACTTCAAAGCTAGTTTACATACATCACTAAAAGTGGCATAATGAGTAACTTCCACCTTTCTATTAATTTCTTTGGTCAACCCCTTGACAAATCTAGCGATTTTGTAAGCCTCCTTTTCTTGCAAGTCGCAAGTCAAGCCTAACCTCTCAAATTCTTTTATGTAATCTTCCACGCTCATGTTTTCTTGTGATAGGTGGGTTAATTTTAAGTATTGATCTTGCTCATACTCTTTACTTACCCATTTTTCCTTCATTTTCTTTTTTAATTTTTCCCATGAGTCTATCTTATCTTTCCCTTCTCTTCTTCTTTTTGACTTGAGGTTTTCATACCATAATGCAGCCAGTTTAGTGAGTTTAAGGACAGCCAACTTGAACCGTTTTCTATCATCATACCCCTTGTAATCAAAAACGGTTTCAATTTGTCTAACCCAATCTAAGAAACCCTCACTATCATGCCCTCCATCAAATTCAGGCATATCAATTTTTAGGCCCCTATCTTCATCAAATTGCCTAAAATTATTACCACTATTTTCATCCTCCTCCTCTAAATCATTTATTTTCCTAGTGGCTTTAAGGAGCATATCAGACATGGCATCCATCCTAGTATCTTGTTGTGCCCTAGAGACTTCACTCTCTTCTGTTTTTTTCTCCAAATTCTCAAGTTTTCGGGTGATTATTCTAAGCATTTCACTGAGATCCCCACCACTAGTCATTGCTTCACCTTTTGCTAGATTATTACAATTACAATGTTTTAATCTGGCAGTAACTTTAAAGCACAAAATGAAAATGCCAAAAACCTTGAGACTCTCAAGGGATTACAGGTTCATACAATTCAGAAAATAGGCAATTTGAAAAAAGAACTCCACAGAAGCCGCCTGGATGAAGGAGAAATCCTCTTTCAAAATCTGTTGCGCAGATTTGGTTCCTAATTGCGCACTTGCGAAAAATCTGCCCAGTTTAATAGCAAACGATCTCCAAAAATTATGAAATTTTATATGTGAATTCTAGACCGAAAATTACCCAGATTCAAAAAAAATTTCGCTTGAATCGGACTCCGGAACACTGAGATACAACCCTCCAAAGTCGGCAGACAGAACTGGTTGAATTCTGACCGTTTTGTCTTCCCTCCAAAGGTACGATTTTCTTCAAGATTTTATACCAAAGCTCTGATACCAGATGATGTAAATCTAAATACACTCTCACGAATATGGGTTGATGGATTTAAAAATACTTATAGTCAGAATACTCAAATATCATAGAACAAGATAAAAGGCCAAAACTCAAGGACAGACTCAAAGTTTTGGGGTTTTAGGCCAGAGATAAGACTCACTCAATCTCTCCTAAGCTTATCACTCAAGACTCACTCAAAGAAATAAGGAAACACTTGAACTTGAGACAAACTCTAAGTTAAAATGCTAAAACACAAGGTTTTTTTTATCAAAACTCAAAAACTGCATATTTCTGGTTTGCTCTCCCTTTTATAGAGGAAAGGAGCAGCAAAATCACACCAAAAGTCAAGGAAAACCGTCCAAGCATGAACAGCCAATAGCCAGCAGTTTTCCTCCTTGATTTAAGCTAAGTAATAAAAGCATAATAAAGCCTAATTGATATCTTCCTATTACAGCCGGCCAAAGACATAACTCTTGGCTTTATTTCAGCAATATTAACTAAAACATAAGATAATAATAGCTAGTAAATGGCTTAGGATCCACACGCCCAAAATAGCAGGGAAACGTGCCAAATCTGTAGTGAAACGCGCCACGCGCCCCATTCTTCAATCTACCCATGAAATGCAACATAGAACTTCAGCCTTCTTTGTAAATGGATAAAACCCAAGAGTCTCTAAGACTAAAGCAACAGGTTCATTAGACGTCCACTTTGGATCATTATTTCCCCTACACGCAATTTAGACTCGATTCTACTTTGAGTGTTTATCTTGTTTCCTTTTGAGACAAATTTGTTTCTAATTCATCTAACCCACTCCAAAACGATCCTAAACCACAAATCTATGTTAAAAAGTTTCATGCATTGAAAACGAGCCTTAGAAGCATTTCACTAAGTTCTAAATCTATGTTCTTAATTTTCAAGGGAAAGGGGGCCGGAAAGGGTTCTACCTCGCGTATTTTTCAAATTTCTTATCAAAATAACCTAGAACTTGCACTAACATACCAATATAGCCTAGTTAAAAGTGTTCATGCATTAAAAACGAGCCTTAGAAGCATTTCACTACGTTGTAAATCGATGTTCGTGATATTCAAGGGAAAGCGGGCCGGAAAGGGTTCTACCTCGCCTATTTTTCCAATTTCTTATCACACTAACCTATAACTTGAACTACCATACCAATATAGCCTAGTTACAAGTGTTCATGCATTGAAAACGAGCCTTAGAAGCATTTCACTAAGTTCTAAATCATTGTTCTTGATTTTCAAGGGAAAGGGGGCCGGAAGTGGTTCTACCTCGCATATTTTTCAAATTTCTTATCAAAATAACCTAGAAATTGCACTAACATACCAATATAGCCTAGTTACAAGTGTTCATGCATTGAAAACGAGCCTTAGAAGCATTTCACTAAGTTGTAAATCGATGTTCGTGATTTTCAAGGGAAAGCGGGCCGGAAAGGGTTCTATTTCGCGTATTTTTCAAATTTCTTATCAAAATAACCTAGAACTTGCACTAACATACCAATATAGCCTAGTTACAAGTGTTCATGCATTGAAAAGAGCCTTAGAAGCATTTCACTAAGTTCTAAATCGATGTTCATGATTTTCAAGGGAAAGTGGGCCGAAAGTGGTTCTACCTCGCGTATTTTTCAAATTTCTTATCAAAATAACCTAGAACTTGCACTAACATACTAATATAGCCTAGTTACAAGTGATCATGCATTGAAAACGAGCCTTAGAAGCATTTCACTAAGTTCTAAATCGATGTTCTTGATTTTCAAGGGAAAGGGGGCCGGAAAGGGTTCTACCTCGCGTATTTTTCAAATTTCTTATGAAAATAACCTAGAACTTGCACTAACATACTAATATAGCCTAGTTACAAGTGATCATGCATTGAAAACGAGCCGTAGAAGCATTTCACTAAGTTCTAAATCGATGTTCATGATTTTCAAGGGAAAGGGGGCCGGAAAGAGTTCTACCTCGCGTATTTTTCAAATTTCTTATCAAAATAACCTAGAACTTGCACTAACATACTAATATAGCCTAGTTACAAGTGTTCATGCATTGAAAACGAGCCTTAGAAGCAATTCACTAAGTTCTAAATCGATGTTCATGATTTTCAAGGGAAAGGGGGCCGGAAAAGGTTCTACCTCGCATATTTTTCAAATTTCTTATCAAACTAACCTATAAATTGCACTAACATACCAATATAGCCTAGTTACAAGTGTTCATGCATTGAAAACGAGCCTTAGAAGCATTTCACCATGTTGTAAATCGATGTTCGTGATTTTCAAGGGAAAGCGGGTCGGAAAGGGTTCTACCTCGCGTATTTTTCAAATTTCTTATCAAAATAACCTAGAAGTTGCACTAACATACCAATATAGCCTAGTTACAAGTGTTCATGCATTGAAAAGAGCCTTAGAAGCATTTCACTAAGTTCTAAATCGATGTTCATGATTTTCAAGGGAAAGGGGGCCGAAAGTGGTTCTACCTCGCGTATTTTTCAAATTTCTTATCAAAATAACCTAGAACTTGCACTAACATACCAATATAGCCTAGTTACAAGTGTTCATGCATTTCAAACTATCCGTAGAAGCATTTCACTAAGTTGTAAATCGATATTCGTGATTTTCAAGGGAAAGTGGGCCGGAAAAGGTTCTAACGTGCGTATTTTTCTAATTTCTTATCAAAATAACCTAGAACTTGCACTAACATACCAATATAGCCTAGTTAAAAGTGTTCATGCATTGAAAACGAGGCTTAGAAGCATTTCACTAAGTTGAAAATCGATGTTCGTGATTTTCAAGGGAAAGCGGGCCGGAAAGGGTTCTACCTCGCGTATTTTTCAAATTTCTTATCAAAATAACCTAGAACTTACACTAACATACTAATATAGCCTAGTTACATGTGATCATGCATTGAAAAGGAGCCTTAGAAGCATTTCACTAAGTTCTAAATCGATGTTCTTGATTTTCAAGGGAAAGGGGGCCAGAAAGAGTTCTACCTCGCGTATTTTTCAAATTTCTTATCAAAATAACCTAGAACTTGCACTAACATACTAATATAGCCTAGTTACAAGTGTTCATGCATTGAAAATGATATGGTAGCAAGCAATAAAGTCCGTAAAGTTCCAGAAGTTCAAACGACGGTCCATGCCTTGTTCATCCACGGAAAGTCCAAGTCCTTGGGTGATAATTTCGTGGGATTCTCTTCAATTAATCCTTTTGTTTCTTGCCTTAAATGGGAAGAGAGCAAAGAGGACGTATTGACCAGTTAAGGATACGATCAACAAGAAGTTTCAAACAGCACAATTAACGTCAGCTTGATTCAAGGCATTTTCTGTGGGAGAATAATTATGATTTATTTGCTGTTTATTTTAGTCGTTTAAAACTTTAATTAGGGAGGTTATTTTCTGTCAAATATGCACGAAATAGCTGCTCAAATAATCAGTCAAATAATGACTTAGTCAAAGCGTGATTCAAGGCTTGAATCATGCTCAATTTGAATTCAGTTTTTAAATTCTGTTTTGAATTTCAAAAAGGAGTTACAAAGCTTTATTGAGGCTTGTTTCTTCTGTTTTAAACGTATAAGATAGGAAGCTAAAGGATTTGTAAAGCTTCCTATAAATAGGGCACTTGCCAATTCATTTGGAACAAGAGTGAAAGAAATAGAACAGAATCTGATTTTCTTTGTGAATTTCGTGTGTTACTTGGTGTTTCACAAACTTATACTTTCTTTGCTTAGTGCTAGTTAGTATAAGCTCTATAATCTAGCCTTACTTCGTGTTTGGTCCAGATTATTTCCCCTACACGCAATTTAGACCCGGTTCTACCTTGCGTGTTTATCTTGTTTCCTTTTGAGACGAATTTGTTTCTAAGTCCTCTAATCCACTCCAAAACGATCCTAAAACACAAACACATCAGTAAACACATCAGTTGGTATCAGAGCAAAGGCTTTGGAGTATGGCTTCGAGTTCATCCAACTCAACATCTCACGAAGCGATGAAAGACATTCTTGGAAAACTCCAGGAAATGCATGACGAAATGAAAAAGCATGAAACACGTATGGATGCCATTGCTGACCTATGCCTTAAACAAGGTAGAAAGTTACAGGAATTAGAACATTCCAATTCCACACCCACCCATGGGGAATCACAATTTCGTGGTTACCAAGAAGATAGAAGTCTCAAACTTGATCTTCCCGAATTCGATGGTTCTAATGATCCAGAAGTTTTTTTGATTGGGTACGTAGATTGGAGAGTATCTTTGAGTATAAGGAGTATGATGATGCTAGGAGTTGTAAAATGGCGATTCTGAAGTTAACCAAACTTGCTGGACTTTGGTATGATAATCTGAAGGCCAAAAGGAGAAGAGAAGGAAAGGGTAAGATTGAGTCATGGGTGAAACTCAGGAAAAAGATGGAGCAACGTTGGATTCCACGTGAGTATGAGCAAGATCAATATGTAAAATTGACTCGCCTAGCTCAAGGGGAACGAAGTGTTGATGAATATGTGCGAGAATTTGAGACACTCAGTTTGGTGTGTGATAGCAAGAGAGAGAGCCACTCAAAATTGCGCGTTTTACCAAAGGGTTGTCAAAACCAATTTCTAATAAGGTGGATCTCCTACCTTATTCCACCTATGAAGAAGTTGTGAAAGCTGCCAGAAAGGTTGAGGCACAACACAAAGAAGATAGGCCAAGGCCTACTTCGAGGCCTCCTTACAAAGCTTTTCCTTCCGTAGGAAAGGGTGAAGTTGCTGCCAAATCCATTTTTACTCCTAACTCATTCAAAGGAGGAAAAACGGATTTCAAGCAAGAAGCTTCCAAGAGAACGTGTTACAAATGCCATGAAAAGGGGCATATTGCTAGTGAATGTCCAAAACGGAATACACTCACCATTCATGAAGGAGGGTATGATTCCGAAGAAAATGAGGAAGAAGAAGAGGAATATGAGGAATATGGAGCTGAAGAAGACGCCACTCCATTGTGTGGTGTTATGAGGAGGATCCTACATTCTGAACCTCTCAAAGATGTCCAACAAAGAGAAAATCTTTTCCATACCAGATGCAAGGTACGAGACAAGCTTTGTGATGTGATTGTAGATGGTGGTTCTTGTACAGATGTGGCCTCTAAAGAACTTAAATTGCTAGAGGAATTTTCTGATGTATTTCCTAGTGATTTGCCACAAGGCCTGCCGCCATTTCGAGGTATTGAGCATGCTATTGACTTGATTCCGGGAGCTCAATTGCCTAATAAGCCAGCCTACAGATGTAGTCCCGATCAGGCCAAAGAGTTGCAAAGACAAGTTGAAGAACTTATAGAAAGGGGATATGTGCGCGAAAGCCTTAGTCCATGTGCTGTTCCTGCTCTTTTAGTACCTAAGAAAGAGGGAACTTGGAGAATGTGTATTGATAGTCGTTCAATCAATAATATTACTATCAAATACAGATTTCCTATGCCGAGGCTTCAAGACATGTTTGATGAGTTGAGTGGAGCCAAGATTTTCAGTAAAATTGATTTGAGAAGTGGCTATCACCAAATGAGAATTCGTGAAGGTGATGAATGGAAAACAGCTTTTAAGACCAAGCAAGGCTTATACGAATGGCTTGTCATGCCATTTGGTCTTTGCAATGCCCCTAGCTCTTTCATGAGACTCATGAATGAGGTACTGCGTCCTTTTCTCAACAAATTCATTGTTGTATATTTAGATGATATTCTAGTATATAGCAAATCCATGGATGAACATTTGTTACATTTAAAATCTTTATTTGAGGTTTTAAGGACTAACAGATTGTATGGGAAGTTGGAAAAGTGTGCTTTCATGTGTAAGCATATTACTTTCCTAGGATATGTTGTATCTAGTGAAGGAGTACAGGTTGATCCAGAAAAGGTGAAGGCTATTTCAACTTGGAAAGTGCCGAAAGATGTGCATGAAGTGAGGAGCTTTCATGGTCTTGCTTCATTTTACAGAATCTTTATCAAGAATTTCTCAACAATCACAGCTCCTTTGACCGAGTTATTGAAGAAAGGTGCGTTCATTTGGAGTGAATCTGCTCAAAAAGCCTTTGAAGAAATCAAAGAGAAATTGTGCAATACAACGGTTCTTGCATTGCCAGATTTTGATAAACTGTTTGAGGTTGAATGTGATGCAAGTGGCGTGGGTATTGGTGCTGTTCTTATTCAAGGAAAGAGACCCATTTGTTATTTCAGCGAAAAATTAAGTGGTGCTAAGCTTAATTATTCGAATTATGATCGTGAGTTCTATGCTATTGTTCGGGCTCTAGATCATTGGTCTCATTACCTAAGGCCAAAACCGTTTGTTTTACATTCGGATCATGAAGCCTTGAAATTCATTCATGGACAGCAGAAGCTTAATCACCGACATGCTAAATGGGTTGAATTTCTTCAATCATTTACATTCAGTTCGAGGTACAAAGAAGGGAAGAAGAATGTTGTGGCTGATGCATTATCAAGGAGAAGCTATCTATTAGCTATGGTTCATACGAAGATTCTTGGGTTTGAACATTTGAAAAATCACTATGAAGAAGATGAGGATTTTTCTGGAAAAGTCAAGAAACCTACTCAAGACTACACGGTTCAAGATGGGTTCTTATTCAAAGGCAACAAACTTTGTGTGCCTAAGAATGGTGTGCGTGAACTCTTGGTTCGTGAAATCCATGGGGGAGGAATTGCTGGTCATTTTGGAATACATAAGACATTAGGAATGCTTCAAGAACATTTCTATTGGCCTCATATGATCAAGGACGTAACTCACATTGTGGAAAGGTGTTCTACTTGTCAAAAGTCCAAGAGTACTTTTCACAAGGGTCTTTACACTCCATTACCCGTTCCTGATGTTCCATGGGAAGGAGTGAGCATGGATTTTATTGTGGGTCTCCCTAGGACTCAAAGGGGGAAGGATAGTATCATGGTGGTGGTGGACCGTTTTTCTAAAATGGCGCATTTTATTCCATGTCACAAAACAGATGATGCTTCTAAAGTTGCTGATTTATACTTTAGAGAAATCATTCGTTTACATGGGGTTCCAAGGTCCATTGTTTCGGATAGGGATACTAAGTTTCTTAGTCATTTTTGGAGGATTTTGTGGAAATTGGTGGGAACTAAGCTCCTATTTAGTACTTCTCATCATCCACAAACGGATGGTCAAACAGAAGTGACTAATAGAACCCTTGGTGCGTTGTTACGAGGTCTAGTGAGTAGAACTCAAAAGGATTGGGATGTTAAGTTAGCCCATGCTGAATTCGCTTACAATAGGTCTCCTTCTTCTACCACTGCTCGTAGTCCTTTTGAAGTGGTGTATGGGATTAATCCTTTGCTGCCCATTGAGTTAATTCCCTTGCCTAAAGGAGATTTAATACATGGAGAACCTAAGAAGAGGTGGGAAGCATTTCAGAAAACATGCACCAAAATAAAAAAGAAGATTGAAGCTATGAACAAAGTCTACAAAGACCGTGCAAATAAGAACCGAAAACAACCTACATTTGCTAAAGGTGACTTGGTTTGGCTACATTTAAGGAAGGAACGTTTTCCTAACCTTAGGAAAAATAAGCTCATGCCTAGATCAGATGGTCCCTTTCAAGTCTTGGAAAAAATTGGGGAAAGCGCTTACAAGATTGATCTACCTAGTGATTTTGGTGGCGTAAGTGCAACGTTCAATGTGGGAGACTTGAGCCCATATCTAGATGATGAAAGTTTGAGGGCAAACTTTTCCGAAGAGGGGGAGAATGATATGGTAGCAAGCAATAAAGTCCGTAAAGTTCCAGAAGTTCAAACGACGGTCCATGCCTTGTTCATCCACGGAAAGTCCAAGTCCTTGGGTGATAATTTCGTGGGATTCTCTTCAATTAATCCTTTTGTTTCTTGCCTTAAATGGGAAGAGAGCAAAGAGGACGTATTGACCAGTTAAGGATACGATCAACAAGAAGTTTCAAACAGCACAATTAATGTCAGCTTGATTCAAGGCATTTTCTGTGGGAGAATAATTATGATTTATTTGCTGTTTATTTTAGTCGTTTAAAACTTTAATTAGGGAGGTTATTTTCTGTCAAATATGCACGAAATAGCTGCTCAAATAATCAGTCAAATAATGACTTAGTCAAAGCGTGATTCAAGGCTTGAATCATGCTCAATTTGAATTCAGTTTTTAAATTCTGTTTTGAATTTCAAAAAGGAGTTACAAAGCTTTATTGAGGCTTGTTTCTTCTGTTTTAAACGTATAAGATAGGAAGCTAAAGGATTTGTAAAGCTTCCTATAAATAGGGCACTTGCCAATTCATTTGGAACAAGAGTGAAAGAAATAGAACAGAATCTGATTTTCTTTGTGAATTTCGTGTGTTACTTTGTGTTTCACAAACTTATACTTTCTTTGCTTAGTGCTAGTTAGTATAAGCTCTATAATCTAGCCTTACTTCTTGTTTGGTCCAGATTATTTCCCCTAAACGCAATTTAGACCCGACTCTACCTTGCGTTTTTATCTTGTTTCTTTTTGAGACGAATTTGTTTCTAAGTCATCTAATCCACTCCAAAACGATCCTAAAACACAAACACATCAGTAAACGCATCAGTTCATGCATTGAAAGCGAGCCTTAGAAGCATTAAACTAAGTTCTATATCGATGTTCGTGATTTTCAAAGGAAAGCGGGCCGGAAAGGGTTCTAACGCGCGTATTTTTCAAATTTCTTATCAAAATAACCTAGAACTTGCACTAACATACCAATATAGCCTAGTTACAAGTGTTCATGCATTTAAAACTATCCGTAGAAGCATTTCACTAAGTTGTAAATCGATATTCGTGATTTTCAAGAGAAAGCGGGCCGAAAAAGGTTCTAACGTGCGTATTTTTCTAATTTCTTATAAAAATAACCTAGAACTTGCACTAACATACCAATATAGCCTAGTTAAAAGTGTTCATGCATTGAAAACGAGTCTTAGAAGCATTTCACTAAGTTGAAAATCGATGTTCGTGATTTTCAAGGGAAAGCGGGCCGGAAAGGGTTCTACCTCGCCTATTTTTCAAATTTCTTATCACACTAACCTATAACTTGAACTACCATACCAATATAGCCTAGTTAAAAGTGTTCATGCATTGAAAACGAGCCTTAGAAGCATTTTACTAAGTTCTAAATCAATGTTCTTGATTTTCAAGGGAAAGGGGGCCGGAAAGGGTTCTACGTCGCGTATTTTTCAAATTTCTTATCAAAATAACATAGAACTTGCACTAACATACTAATATAGCCTAGTTACAAATGCATTGAAAATGAGCCTTAGAAGCATTTCACTAAGTTCTAAATCGATGTTCTTGATTTTCAAGGGAAAGGGGGCCGGAAAGAGTTCTACCTCGCGTATTTTTCAAATTTCTTATCAAAATAACCTAGAACTTGCACTAACATACTAATATAGCCTAATTACAAGTGTTCATGCATTGAAAACGAGCCTTAGAAGCATTTCACTAAGTTCTAAATCGATGTTCTTGATTTTCAAGGGAAAGGGGGCCAGAAAGAGTTCTACCTCGCGTATTTTTCAAATTTCTTATCAAAATAACCTAGAACTTGCACTAACATACTAATATAGCCTAGTTACAAGTGTTCATGCATTGAAAACGAGCCTTAGAAGCATTTCACTAAGTTCTAAATCGATGTTCATGATTTTCAAGGGAAAGGGGGCCGGAAATCGTTCTACCTCGCGTATTTTTCAAATTTCTTATCAATATAACCTAGAAATTGCACTAACATACCAATATAGCCTAGTTACAAGTGTTCATGCATTGAAAGCGAGCCTTAGAAGCATTAAACTAAGTTCTATATCGATGTTCGTGATTTTCAAAGGAAAGCGGGCCGGAAAGGGTTCTAACGCGCGTATTTTTCAAATTTCTTATCAAAATAACCTAGAACTTGCACTAACATACCAATATAGCCTAGTTACAAGTGTTCATGCATTTAAAGCTATCCGTAGAAGCATTTCACTAAGTTGTAAATCGATATTCGTGATTTTCAAGGGAAAGCGGGCCGGAAAAGGTTCTAACGTGCGTATTTTTCTAATTTCTTATAAAAATAACCTAGAACTTGCACTAACATACCAATATAGCCTAGTTAAAAGTGTTCATGCATTGAAAACGAGTCTTAGAAGCATTTCACTAAGTTGAAAATCGATGTTCGTGATTTTCAAGGGAAAGCGGGCCGGAAAGGGTTCTACCTCGCCTATTTTTCAAATTTCTTATCACACTAACCTATAACTTGAACTACCATACCAATATAGCCTAGTTAAAAGTGTTCATGCATTGAAAACGAGCCTTAGAAGCATTTTACTAAGTTCTAAATCAATGTTCTTGATTTTCAAGGGAAAGGGGGCCGGAAAGGGTTCTACGTCGCGTATTTTTCAAATTTCTTATCAAAATAACCTAGAACTTGCACTAACATACTAATATAGCCTAGTTACAAATGCATTGAAAATGAGCCTTAGAAGCATTTCACTAAGTTCTAAATCGATGTTCTTGATTTTCAAGGGAAAGGGGGCCGGAAAGAGTTCTACCTCGCGTATTTTTCAAATTTCTTATCAAAATAACCTAGAACTTGCACTAACATACTAATATAGCCTAGTTACAAGTGTTCATGCATTGAAAACGAGCCTTAGAAGCATTTCACTAAGTTCTAAATCGATGTTCTTGATTTTCAAGGGAAAGGGGGCCAGAAAGAGTTCTACCTCGCGTATTTTTCAAATTTCTTATCAAAATAACCTAGAACTTGCACTAACATACTAATATAGCCTAGTTACAAGTGTTCATGCATTGAAAACGAGCCTTAGAAGCATTTCACTAAGTTCTAAATCGATGTTCATGATTTTCAAGGGAAAGGGGGCCGGAAGTCGTTTTACCTCGCGTATTTTTCAAATTTCTTATCAAAATAACCTAGAAATTGCACTAACATACCAATATAGCCTAGTTACAAGTGTTCATGCATTGAAAGCGAGCCTTAGAAGCATTAAACTAAGTTCTATATCGATGTTCGTGATTTTCAAAGGAAAGCGGGCCGGAAAGGGTTCTAACGCGCGTATTTTTCAAATTTCTTATCAAAATAACCTAGAACTTGCACTAACATACCAATATAGCCTAGTTACAAGTGTTCATGCATTTAAACCTATCCGTAGAAGCATTTCACTAAGTTGTAAATCGATATTCGTGATTTTCAAGGGAAAGCGGGCCGAAAAAGGTTCTAACGTGCGTATTTTTCTAATTTCTTATAAAAATAACCTAGAACTTGCACTAACATACCAATTTAGCCTAGTTAAAAGTGTTCATGCATTGAAAACGAGTCTTAGAAGCATTTCACTAAGTTGAAAATCGATGTTCGTGATTTTCAAGGGAAAGCGGGCCGGAAAGGGTTCTACCTCGCCTATTTTTCAAATTTCTTATCACACTAACCTATAACTTGAACTACCATACCAATATAGCCTAGTTAAAAGTGTTCATGCATTGAAAACGAGCCTTAGAAGCATTTTACTAAGTTCTAAATCAATGTTCTTGATTTTCAAGGGAAAGGGGGCCGGAAAGGGTTCTACGTCGCGTATTTTTCAAATTTCTTATCAAAATAACCTAGAACTTGCACTAACATACTAATATAGCCTAGTTACAAATGCATTGAAAATGAGCCTTAGAAGCATTTCACTAAGTTCTAAATCGATGTTCTTGATTTTCAAGGGAAAGGGGGCCTGAAAGAGTTCTACCTCGCGTATTTTTCAAATTTCTTATCAAAATAACCTAGAACTTGCACTAACATACTAATATAGCCTAGTTACAAGTGTTCATGCATTGAAAACGAGCCTTAGAAGCATTTCACTAAGTTCTAAATCGATGTTCTTGATTTTCAAGGGAAAGGGGGCCAGAAAGAGTTCTACCTCGCGTATTTTTCAAATTTCTTATCAAAATAACCTAGAACTTGCACTAACATACTAATATAGCCTAGTTACAAGTGTTCATGCATTGAAAACGAGCCTTAGAAGCATTTCACTAAGTTCTAAATCGATGTTCATGATTTTCAAGGGAAAGGGGGCCGGAAGTCGTTTTACCTCGCGTATTTTTCAAATTTCTTATCAAAATAACCTAGAAATTGCACTAACATACCAATATAGCCTAGTTACAAGTGTTCATGCATTGAAAGCGAGCCTTAGAAGCATTAAACTAAGTTCTATATCGATGTTCGTGATTTTCAAAGGAAAGCGGGCCGGAAAAGGTTCTAACGTGCGTATTTTTCTAATTTATTATCAAAATAACCTAGAACTTGCACTAACATACCAATATAGCCTAGTTACAAGTGTGATTTTCAAGGGAAAGGGGGCCGGAAAGGGTTCTACCTCGCGTATTTTTCAAATTTCTTATCAAAATAACCTAGAACTTGCACTAACATACCAATATAGCCTAGTTAAAAGTGTTCATGCATTAAAAACGAGCCTTAGAAGCATTTCACTAAGTTGTAAATCGACGTTCGTGATTTTCAAGGGAAAGCGGGCCGGAAAGGGTTCTACCTCGCCTATTTTTTAAATTTCTTATCACACTAACCTATAACATTAACTACCATACCAATATAGCCTAGTTAAAAGTGTTCATGCATTGAAAACGAGCCTTAGAAGCATTTCACTAAGTTCTAAATCGATGTTCTTAATTTTAAAGGGAAAGGGGGCCGGAAAGGATTCTACCTCGCGTATTTTTCAAATTTCGTATTAAAATAACCTAGAACTTGCACTAACATACTAATATAGCCTAGTTACAAGTGATCATGCATTGAAAACGAGCCTTAGAAGCATTTGACTAAGTTCTAAATCGATGTTCTTGATTTTCAAGGGAAAGGGGGCCGGAAAGAGTTCTACCTCGCGTATTTTTCAAATTTCTTGTCAAAATAACCTAGAACTTGCACTAACACACCAATATAGCCTAGTTACAAGTGTTCATGCATTGAAAGCGAGCCTTAGAAGCATTTCATTAAGTTCTATATCGATGTTCGTGATTTTCAAAGGAAAGCGGGCCGGAAAGGGTTCTAACGCGCGTATTTTTCAAATTTCTTATCAAAATAACCTAGAACTTGCACTAACATACTAATATAGCCTAGTTACAAATGCATTGAAAATGAGCGTTAGAAGCATTTCACTAAGTTCTAAATCGATGTTCTTGATTTTCAAGGGAAAGGGGGCCGGAAAGAGTTCTACCTCGCGTATTTTTCAAATTTCTTATCAAAATAACCTAGAACTTGCACTAACATACTAATATAGCCTAGTTACAAGTGTTCATGCATTTAAAACTATCCGTAGAAGCATTTCACTAAGTTGTAAATCGATATTCGTGATTTTCAAGGGAAAGCGGGCCGGAAAAGGTTCTAACGTGCGTATTTTTCTAATTTCTTATCAAAATAACCTAGAACTTGCACTAACCTACCAATATAGCCTAGTTACAAGTGTTCATGCATTGAAAAGAGCCTTAGAAGCATTTCACTAAGTTCTAAATCGATGTTCATGATTTTCAAGGGAGAGGGGGCCGAAAGTGGTTCTACCTCGCGTATTTTTCAAATTTCTTATCAAAATAACCTAGAACTTGCACTACCATACTAATATAGCCTAGTTACAAGTGATCATGCATTGAAAATGAGCCTTAGAAGCATTTCACTAAGTTCTAAATCGATGTTCTTGATTTTCAAGAAAAAGGAGGCTGGAAAGGGTTCTACCTCGCGTATTTTTCAAATTTCTTATCAAAATAACCTAGAAATTGCACTAACATACCAATATAGCCTAGTTACAAGTGTTCATGCATTGAAAGTGAGCCTTAGAAGCATTTCACCAAGTTCTATATCGATGTTCGTGATTTTCAAAGGAAAGCAGGCCGGAAAAAGTTCTACCTCGCGTATTTTTCAAATTTCTTATCAAAATAACCTAGAACTTGCACTAACATACCAATATAGCCTAGTTACAAGTGTTCATGCATTGAAAGCGAGCCTTAGAAGCATTTCACTAAGTTCTATATCGATGTTCGCGATTTTCAAAGGAAAGCGGGCCGGAAAGGGTTCTAACGCGCGTATTTTTCAAATTTCTTATCAAAATAACCTAGAACTTGATGTGATTCTTGATCCGAAAACCAAGTTATCACAAGGATATGTTCTAAGCTTCGTCCTATACAGATAAATCACCAAGAACTAGGCAAGAACTGAGTTTAATTAATTAAGAGTCCACTTAATTAATCAAACCAATGAATGTTTTAACTAAAACACCCAAAACAGCAACCAACTCGCAAGTTAGCCAAAGAAATATTTAGGTAATCCAACCAAAATATCACTCAAAATAAATGTGTTTTTTGTATTGCTCAAAATCTGAATGAATGAATGAATTCGTGAATTACATGGAGTATTTATAGCAATCCTTTCCTAAGACTATTAGAACTCTAACTAGAATAAAACTCCTTCTCTTCCTAAGCATATTAGAGTTCTAACTTGAGTAAAACTCCTACTTTTTCTAAACACATTAGAGTTCTAGCTTGAGTAAAACTCCTACTTTTTCTAAACACATTAGAGTTCTAGCTTGAGTAAAAGTCTTCCACTTTGCCTTGATCTCCAAGCAGCCGCCACTTTCAATTTTGAGTAGGAATCCCTCTTGAAATAGGAAACCTAACTTAACCTTGTGCGCCAAGTAACGTTACACGATTCTCCAACTTAATTAACTACGCACACGTACAAAAATAATTAAGAACATAAAGAAACCTAAGGTCTAAACCAAGAAAAACCCTTTCAAGTGAAAGGTAAAAACTTGTAGACCAAAATTCTAAGAAAGCTTTTAAAGAAACCTTAAAGAACTATCAAGAAGCTTCAAGAACTCCCAAGAACGCCACCATACAAAGCGTGGCTTTGTCTTGATGCCCCCGATAGTAAGTTTGACCTATTGAGGAAGCTTCCAAGTATAGATTCATGCTTTCTTGACTTTCTTGGAATAATTCTTCAACATGCTCGTCGTTCACATTTATGCACGCATCATCCTCCCCTTCTTCAAAAGAATTTGCCCTCAAATCTTCAATAGCATCATCTGGCAAATACTTCACCAAATCCCCAACATTAAATGTTGCGCTTACACCATATTCTCCCGGCAATTCAAGCTTATATGCATTCTCATTGATCTTCTCAATAATCTTGAACGGCCCCTCACTTCTTGGCATCAATTTATTCTTTCTTTTGCTAGGAAATCTTTCTTTTCTCAAGTGTAACCACACCAAGTCGCCCACTTCAAAACTTTGTGGCTTTTTGTTCTTGTTAGCTCGTGCTTTGTAGAGTTCATTGACACGTTCAATCCTAGCTCTAACTTGTGCGTGTAGCTTCATCATGTACTTGATCTTAGCCTCGGCATCCTTATGAATTAATTCCCCTTTTGGAATTTCAATCAAATCAATGGGCATTCTTGGATTGACACCATAAACAACTTCAAATGGCGTGTGTTTTGTGGCATAAGTAGGTGATCTATTGTAAGCAAACTCGGCATGAGCAAGCTTAATATCCCAATCTTTTTGCGTTTTGCTCACTAGTCCACGTAAAAGCACACCAAGAGTTCGATTTGTTACCTCCGTTTGTCCGTCCGTTTGCGGGTGATATGATGTACTAAATAACAGCTTCGTTCCCACCAACTTCCATAGTGATTTCCAAAAGAAACTCATGAACTTTGTATCACGATCACTCACAATACTGTTCGGCAACCCATGTAGTCTCACCACTTCCTTGAAATACAATTCCGCCACTTTCATAGCATCGTCCACTTTGTGACAAGGTATGAAATGAGCCATCTTGGAAAATCGATCCACTACAACCATGATTGAGTCCTTTCCTCTTTGAGTCCTTGGCAAACCAACTACGAAATCCATAGACACGTCTTCCCAAGGTGAATCTGGCACGGGCAAGGGCGTATATAAGCCTTGATGAAACGTAGCCTTGGCTTTTTGACATGTTGCACACCTAGAAACTATTGATTGTACATCCGCTAGCATTCTAGGCCAATAAAAATGCTCTTGGAGCATAGTTAATGTTTTCGTTATGCCAAAATGTCCCGCTATCCCTCCACCATGCACTTCTCTTACTATTAATTCTCTAATAGAACACTTAGGCACGCACAAACGATTCCCCTTGAAAAGAAAACCGTCTTGTAAAACATAGGAACCTACGGCCCCCTTGGAACACTCCTCTAGGAGTGTAGAGAAATCCACGTCCCCCTTATAGTACTCCTTGATTAACTCGAAACCAAGTAGTTTACAATTCAATACTCCAAGCAACGTGTGTCTTCTAGATAGTGCATCGGCCACTACATTTGCTTTCCCCTCTTTATACTTTGAAGAAAAATTGAAAGCTTGTAGAAACTCTACCCATTTAGCATGTCTAGGGTTCAATTTTTGTTGACCATGAATGTACTTCAAAGCTTCGTGATCACTATGCAACACAAAGTGATTTGGGCGCAAATAGTGACTCCAATGGTCCAATGCTCGCACAATAGCATAAAACTCCTTGTCATAGGTAGAATAGTTCAATCTAGCACCGTTTAATTTCTCACTAAAATAGGCAATAGGGCGCTTCTTTTGAACCAAAACGGCACCAATCCCCACACCACTAGCGTCGGTTTCTACCTCAAATGGTTGTGAAAAATCCGGCAATGCAAGTACAGGTGCTTCACATAGCTTCCTTTTGACCAAATCAAATGCACGTTGGGCTTCCTTGGTCCACTCGAATTTTCCCTTGTCTTTCTTCAAGCATTCAGTCATAGGTGCAACTATCGTGGAAAAATTCTTCACAAATCTTCTATAAAATGACGCTAGACCATGAAACGATCTAACTTCACTCACATTGGTAGGTACGGGCCAAGTCTTGATAGCTTCAACCTTGGATTGATCCACGGACACACCATCTTTGGATACTACATACCCTAGAAACGTCACGCTAGGAACAAGAAAATAACATTTTTCCAATTTTGCGTACAACTTCTTCTCCCTAAGAACCTCAAAAACGCTTCTCAAATGCATTAGATGATCATTGAAATTTTCAGAATAAATTAATATGTCATCCAAGTAAACAACTACGAACCTTCCAAGAAATGGTTTCAACACCTCGTTCATCAATCTCATAAATGTACTAGGCGCATTGGTTAGACCAAAAGGCATGACTAACCACTCGTACAACCCCACTTTAGTCTTGAAAGCCGTCTTCCATTCATCTCCTTCCCTCATGCGTATTTGATGATAGCCACTCATAAGATCAATCTTGGAAAATAGCTTTGAACCATGCAATTCGTCTAACAAATCATCAAGTCTAGGTATAGGAAATCTATACTTGATGGTTATGTTGTTCACACTCCTACTATCAATGCACATACGCCAACTCCCATCTTTTTTTGGAACTAGCAATGCAGGCACGGCACAGGGGCTCATACTCTCTTTCACGTAGCCTCTTTGCATCAATTCCTCTATTTGACGTTGTATTTCCTTTGTTTCTTCTGGATTACTTCTATACGCTGCCTTGTTAGGTAGTGGAGCTCCCGGAATAAGATCAATTTGATGTTCAATACCACGAATTGGTGGTAATCCCGGTGGTAATTCACTAGGAAAAACATCACAATACTCTTGCAATACCACTTCTAATTCCACGGGCCTCTTTTCTTGTTTACTTTCATTCACTTGCACATTGTTAGCCACCATAATATATACCATATTGTTATTGTTGATCTCTTTCTCCAACTCCTTTTCCCCAATTAAATATGCACCTTTCGAACTAGGGTTAATTCTATGATCAACAAGTGGTTTCAATGCATATGATTTTTCCCCCTTTCCTTTTCGAATTATATACACATTTGTCCTACCATTAAACTTGACAAATCTATCATATTGCCATGGTCTACCCAATAAGATATGACAAGCATCCATGGGGCATACATCACATAAAACTTTATCATGATATTTGCCAATTGAAAAGGTGATTAGGGCTCGCTTCGTTACCTTTACGTCACTAGCATCATTGAGCCAATGTAGCTTGTAAGGTTTTGGGTGATCGGTTGTAGGCCACTCTAATTTGTTGATCAAAGTTGTAGACACCACATTTGTGCAACTTCCCGAGTCTATTATTACGTCACACAATCGATCTTCCACCTTGCACCTTGTTAAAAAGATTTTCTCTCTTTGATTCTCTTCAACGGGCATAGGTTTAGAGTGAAGAGCTCTCCTTAGAACCAAGCTCTTTCCTTGCGTTTCACCATCAACCTCTTCGGCACTACCCTCCTCTTCTTCAAAATCACGTTCTTGCTCGACCACAACCTCCATGTCACTACTTCCCTCGCACCTAGCTTTCTCTTCTTCCCATTCTTGAGCCGTCATAGTGCGTTTTGAGTAGCAATTGCTTGCTATATGGCCAACACTCCCACATTTGAAACATTTTCTATCTTCAGTCACCTTCTTGCTAGCTTCGTTTCTGGGTTTGTTATCTTTAGCATACGAATTAGAAGAAGTCCTATCAAAGGTAGGCTTGTCACTAGCCTTTGTGAACGTGCGTGTGAACGGCTTCACACTTGAGGTCTTCTTGGCCTTGAATTGTCTTTCAACCTTAATGGCCGCCTTGCATACTTCTTCAAACGAATAGTATTCGTGCAATTCAATCTTCTCTTGAACATTTTCGTTCAAACCTGCAATAAAACGTGCTATTTTGTGCTCTAGAATTTCTTCTAATTCACACAATAAACATAGTTTCTCAAATTCACACAAATAAGCCTCCACGGATTGATTTCCTTGCTTAAAAGTCTGCATCTTGAGATACACTTCTTGCACGTACTCATGGGGCACAAATTGACGCTTCATATATTTCTTTAATTGTGTCCAAGTAGTGATCTTGGATCGTCCCTCCTTGCGTCTCTTTTTCTTGAGATTATCATACCATAAACTCGCGTAACCCGTGAGTTTTAATTCAGCAATTTTGCACCTCTTTCGTTCATCATACTCCTTGTAATCAAAGAGTGTTTCCGCTCTTCTAACCCACTCAAAATATTTTTCGGGGTCTAGCATACTCCCATTGAATTCCGGAAAATCTAACCTTATATTTCGGTCATCATCTTTGGCCTTGTTCTTCCGTCTATGCCTTCTAGGTTCATCACTTGAAGATGAATCTTTATGGCGTGATCTACTTGCTTTTCTCCTTTCATATTCATCTTCACTTGAACTAGAACTTGTAACTGATTTGTTCTTCCTTGAAGATGAAGTTTTGTCACGTTCGTCAAGCCTAGCCAATACTTCTTGCAATTGTTGTGACAATCGCTCTATTTGACGATCCCTTCGCAAGTTATGCGCTTGATCAAGGTTCAAACCCCTTGGAATCCCTGGGATTTCTTCGTCACTCATTGCTCCTACACAAACCAGGTTCGTTTATGTAAAAATCTTGATTAAAAGATTGAATCTTGATTGATTCTTGAGGCAAATAAAAACCGATCTCCAGATCGCAACTCCGTGTAACAATCTCAAAAGTTTGAGGTTGCACAGACTTCGTTACGCGTCCGATTGACACGAAATTTTGACACAATGTTGATCTACGTTTTCTGAATCCTCCCACAAAATTTCAGCCAAAAATTCCAAGCCAAACGTCACCAACAGCTCTGATACCACGATGATGTGATTCTTGATCCGAAAACCAAGTTATCACAAGGATATGTTCTAAGCTTCGTCCTATACAGATAAATCACCAAGAACTAGGCAAGAACTGAGTTTAATTAATTAAGAGTCCACTTAATTAATCAAACCAATGAATGTTTTAACTAAAACACCCAAAACAGCAACCAACTCGCAAGTTAGCCAAAGAAATATTTAGGTAATCCAACCAAAATATCACTCAAAATAAATGTGTTTTTTGTATTGCTCAAAATCTGAATGAATGAATGAATTCGTGAATTACATGGAGTATTTATAGCAATCCTTTCCTAAGACTATTAGAACTCTAACTAGAATAAAACTCCTTCTCTTCCTAAGCATATTAGAGTTCTAACTTGAGTAAAACTCCTACTTTTTCTAAACACATTAGAGTTCTAGCTTGAGTAAAACTCCTACTTTTTCTAAACACATTAGAATTCTAGCTTGAGTAAAAGTCTTCCACTTTGCCTTGATCTCCAAGCAGCCGCCACTTTCAATTTTGAGTAGGAATCCCTCTTGAAATAGGAAACCTAACTTAACCTTGTGCGCCAAGTAACGTTACACGATTCTCCAACTTAATTAACTACGCACACGTACAAAAATAATTAAGAACATAAAGAAACCTAAGGTCTAAACCAAGAAAAACCCTTTCAAGTGAAAGGTAAAAACTTGTAGACCAAAATTCTAAGAAAGCTTTTAAAGAAACCTTAAAGAACTATCAAGAAGCTTCAAGAACTCCCAAGAACGCCACCATACAAAGCGTGGCTTTGTCTTGATGCCCCCGATAGTAAGTTTGACCTATTGAGGAAGCTTCCAAGTATAGATTCATGCTTTCTTGACTTTCTTGGAATAATTCTTCAACATGCTCGTCGTTCACATTTATGCACGCATCAGAACTTGCACTAACATACCAATATAGCCTAGTTACAAGTGTTCATGCATTTAAAACTATCCGTAGAAGCATTTCACTAAGTTGTAAATCGATATTCGTGATTTTCAAGGGAAAGCGGGCCGGAAAAAGTTCTAACGTGCGTATTTTTCTAATTTCTTATCAAAATAACCTAGAACTTGCACTAACATACTAATATAGCCTAGTTACAAGTGTTCATGCATTGAAAACGAGCCTTAGAAGCATTTCACTAAGTTCTAAATCGATGTTCTTGATTTTCAAGGGAAAGGGGCCCAGAAAGAGTTCTACCTCGCGTATTTTTCAAATTTCTTATCAAAATAACCTAGAACTTGCACTAACATACCAATATAGCCTAGTTACAAGTGTTCATGCATTGAAAACGAGCCCTAGAAACATTTCACTAAGTTGTAAATCGATGTTCGTGATTTTCAAGGGAAAGCGGGTCGAAAAGGGTTCTACCTCGCCTATTTTTCAAATTTCTTATCAAAATAACCTAGAACTTGCACTAACATACTAATATAGCCTAGTTACAAGTGTTCATGCATTGAAAACGAGCCTTAGAAGCAATTCACTAAGTTCTAAATCGATGTTCATGATTTTCAAGGGAAAGGGGGCCGGAAAAGGTTCTACCTCGCATATTTTTTAAATTTCTTATCAAAATAACCTATAAATTACACTAACATACCAAGATAGCCTAGTTACAAGTGTTCATGCATTGAAAACGAGCCTTAGAAGCATTTCACCAAGTTGTAAATCGATGTTCGTGATTTTAAAGGGAAAGCGGGTCGGAAAAGGTTCTACCTCGCGTATTTTTCAAATTTCTTATCAAAATAACCTAGAACTTGCACTAACATACCAATATAGCCTAGTTACAAGTGTTCATGCATTGAAAAGAGCCTTAGAAGCATTTCACTAAGTTCTAAATCGATGTTCATGATTTTCAAGGGAAAGGGGGCCGAAAGTGGTTCTACCTCGCGTATTTTTCAAATTTCTTATCAAAATAACCTATAAATTGCACTAACATACCAATATAGCCTAGTTACAAGTGTTCATGCATTGAAAACGAGCCCTAGAAGCATTTCACTAAGTTGTAAATCGATGTTCGTGATTTTCTAGGGAAAGCGGGCCGGAAAGGGTTCTACCTCGTCTAATTTTCAAATTTCTTATCACACTAACCTATAACTTGAACTACCATACAAATATAGCCTAGTTAATGGTGTTAATGCATTGAAAACGAGCCTTAGAAGCATTTGACTAAGTTCTAAATCGATGTTCTTGATTTTCAAGGGAAAGGGGGCCGGAAAGGGTTCTACCTCGCGTATTTTTCAAATTTCTTATCAAAATAACCTAGAACTTACACTAACATACTAATATAGCCTAGTTACAAGTGATCATGCATTGAAAAGGAGCCTTAGAAGCATTTCACTAAGTTCTAAATCAATGTTCTTGATTTTCAAGGGAAAGGGGGCCAGAAAGAGTTCTACCTCGCGTATTTTTCAAATTTCTTATCAAAATAACGTAGAACTTGCACTAACATACTAATATAGCCTAGTTACAAGTGTTCATGCATTGAAAACGAGCCTTAGAAGCATTTCACCAAGTTGTAAATCGATGTTCATGACTTTCAAGGGAAAGGGGGCCGGAAGTCGTTCTACCTCACGTATTTTTCAAATTTCTTATCAAAATAAACTAGAAATTGCACTAACATACCAATATAGCCTAGTTACAAGTGTTCATGCATTGAAAGAGAGCCTTAGAAGCATTTCACCAAGTTCTATATCGATGTTCATGATTTTCAAAGGAAAGCGGGCCGGAAAGGGTTCTAACGCTCGTATTTTTCAAATTTCTTATCAAAATAACCTAGAAATTGCACTAACATATCAATATAGCCTAGTTACAAGTGTTCATGCATTTAAAACTATCCGTAGAACCATTTAACTAAGTTGTAAATCGATATTCGTGATTTTCAAGGGAAAGCGGGCCGGAAAAGGTTCTAACGTGCGTATTTTTCTAATTTCTTATCAAAATAACCTAGAACTTGCACTAACATACTAATATAGCCTAGTTACAAGTGATCATGCACTGAAAACGAGCCGTAGAAGCATTTCACTAAGTTCTAAATCGATGTTCATGATTTTCAAGGGAAAGGGGGCCGGAAAGAGTTATACCTCGCGTATTTTTCAAATTTCTTATCAAAATAACCTAGAACTTGCACTAACATACTAATATAGCCTAGTTACAAGTGTTTATGCATTGAAAACGAGCCTTAGAAGCAATTCACTAAGTTCTAAATCGATGTTCATAATTTTCAAGGGAAAGGGGGCCGGAAAAGGTTCTACCTCGCATATTTTTCAAATTTCTTATCAAAATAACCTATAAATTGCACTAACATACCAATATAGCCTAGTTACAAGTGTTCATGCATTGAAAACGAGCCTTAGAAGCATTTCACCAAGTTGTAAATCGATGTTCGTGATTTTCAAGGGAAAGCGGGTCGGAAAGGGTTCTACCTCGCGTATTTTTCAAATTTCTGATGTGTAAGCAAGATGAGAAACTTGTTTACAAATGATCGGGAATGTGTGTTAAGAAAGTTTAGGGGAACTCTCACCCTTAACTTGAGGATATAACAGTGAGGAACACTCACTCACGTGTTTGGGCGTAGTAGTGATTAGGGAACTCTCACCTATTCGACAACTACAAGTTTAAGTTTTAGGAACTCTCACTAAAACACAAACTCTTCAAATTGAGGTAACTCTCAAATTTGGAAAATAAACTTGACTAGCACAAGCCAAATTCGGATTATACACTCGTGTGTTTTGGGCAAATTTCTGGAATGCCTTTCATTGATTATTAGCACGCTATTTATAGCTTTTTCGTACATCATACTAAGCTAAAACAAACAATAAACAAAAAGCTGAAAATAATGGTAGATTAAGTGGCTCACAACCGTCCAACATAATCCCCATAACAACTCATTATTTCTCTAACTAATAAAGCTTAAAACAAGGGAAGAATAGCTTAAAATAAGGGAAGAAATGTTCAGCAAATTGACTCCAAACTGCTGTTCAAATTCCTCCTTCAAAGTCGCCTTGAAATGCGCCAAATCGTTCAGCAAATTGACTTCAAATTGCTGTTCAAATTCGTCCTCCAAAGTAGCCTTGAAATGCGCTTTTTAAGCCTTCATTTAAGCTCTTTTATTTTGAATTTAAACCAGCTATAAACGCCCCTTAAAGTCTGCCTATATTCCCCCATTATTGAGGTAATTAGTTACGCTCAATACGGTGCAACCATTTGAGGACTTATATGGGCCGTGCATGCCAAAATCCCTAAGAGTAGTATTGAGGAGAGACTTGGACAAAATCAACTCCCTAACGTTCGACTCTTGGACTGGAATATTTGCACCTTGACCATTTTGGTCATCCTCCCCTTCTTCAAAGGGAATTGCCCTCAATTCTTCATCATTATAGTACGGTGCTAGATCCCCCACATTGAATGTGCTTGAGACGCCGTACTTTCTTCCCAAATCTACCTTGTAGGCATTGTCATTGATCTTTTTCACTATCTCAAATGGACCCTCGGCTCGTGGCATGAGCTTGTTCTTCCTTTGATTGGGAAATCTCTCCTTCCTCATGTAGATCCATACTAAGTCACCAACTTCAAAACGTTTCACATTTTTGACTCTCTTGTTGGCTTGCTTCTTATAGATTTCATTAGCCTTCTCGATGTTCTTCCTCACTTCTTTGTGGATTTTCACCATGAACTCGGCTTGTTCCTTGGCACCTCCATGCACGAATTTGTCTTTAGGCAAAGCTACGAGATCAATTGGAACATAGGGATTAGAACCATAGACTACTTCAAAAGGAGAATACTTTGTAGTAGCGCTAGGAGTTCTATTGTAAGCAAACTCGGCATGAGCGAGTTTGACATCCCAATCTTTGGTGCTTTTACTAACCAAGGTTCTAAGCAAAGAACCTAGTACCCTATTCACCACCTCGGTTTGGCCATCGGTTTGGGGGTGATGTGAGGTAGAAAACAGCAACTTGGTTCCCATAAGACGCCACAAAGACTTCCAAAAATGACTTTGGAACTTTGTATCTCGATCTGAAACAATTGTGCGTGGGACTCCATGGAAACGAACAATCCCATCAAAATATAATTTTGCCACCTTCATAGCATCCTCGGTTTTATGACAAGGGATAAAGTGAGCCATCTTTGAAAAACGATCAACTACCACCATGATTGAGTCCTTACCTCTTTGAGTTCTAGGTAAAGCCACAATGAAATCCATGCTTAGGTCTTCCCAAGGTCTCTCCGGAATTGGCAATGGCTTGTAAAGACCTTTGTGAAACACCATCTTTGCCCTTTGACAAGTAGAGCAACGCGCTACAACATGATGGACAGTAGATAGCATGTTAGGCCAATAACAGTGAGCTTGAAGAAGCTCCATAGTCTTTTGAACTCCGAAATGGCCTGCTAGACCTCCTCCATGCGCTTCATGAATCAACAAGCTTTGAATCGGACATTTCGGAATGCATAACCTATTTCCCTTAAAAAGAAAATCATTTTGTAAGGAAAATAAATCATAACTTCCCTTCTCGCATTTCTCCAAAATGCCCCTGAAATCATCATCTTCCTTGTAGTACTCTTTTATTAATTCGAACCCAAGGACTTTCGCTTCGACGACTCCAAGTAAAGTATGCCTTCGAGATAAGGCATCCGCAACAACATTCGCCTTTCCACTTTTGTACTTTGATGAGAAGTTAAATGTTTGCAAGAATTCCACCCACTTTGCATGCCTCAAATTCAATTTCTTTTGGCCATGGATGAACCTCAACGATTCATGGTCAGAATGAAGTATGAATGGTTGTGGCCTCAAGTAATGTGACCAATGATCCAAAGCTCGCACCATTGCATAGAACTCCTTGTCATAGGTGGAATAATTCAGCTTGCCTTGGCTCAATTTCTCACTAAAGTAGGCAATAGGACGCCCTTCTTGAATCAACACGGCACCAATCCCCTTTCCGCTTGCATCACACTCAACTTCAAATGGTTTTGAAAAATCTGGAAGTGCTAGGACAGGTGTATTGCACATCTTCTCTTTGATCACTTCAAACGCCCTTTGAGCTTGAGGAGTCCACTCAAATGAGCCCTTCTTTGTGCACTCGGTGATAGGGGCCATTAGAGTGCTAAAATTGCGAATGAACCTCCTATAAAAGGAAGCTAATCCATGGAAAGAATGGACCTTCGTGAGTGTCTTTGGGCTAGGCCATGATTGAATAGCCTCAATCTTGCTAGGATCAACTTTCACACCTTCTCCTAAAATAATGTAACCAAGAAAAGTGACCTCATATAGCATAAAATTACATTTTTCAAGTTTTCCATACAATTTTTGTTCTCTCAAAACCGTGAAAACTTTAAATAAATGTATCAAATGTTCGTCCCCACTTTTGCTATAAATAAGGATGTCATCAAGGTACACCACCACGAACTTTCCACGGAAAGGCCGCAACACCTCGTTCATCAACCTCATGAAAGTGCTAGGTGCGTTGGTGAGTCCAAATGGCATCACGAGCCACTCATACAAACCGTGCTTGGTTTTGAAAGCGGTCTTCCATTCATCTCCTTCTCTCATCCGAATTTGATGATACCCACTTCTCAAATCAACCTTTGAAAACCACTTCGAGCCGCTCAGTTCATCAAGCATGTCATCTAGCCTTGGAATTGGAAACCTGTACTTGATAGTAATATTGTTAACAGCCCTACTATCAATACACATACGCCATGTACCATCCTTTTTAGGGACCAAAAGAGCAGGAACAGCACACGGACTCATAGACTCACGTACATATCCCATACTCATCAACTCCTCAATTTGTCGTTGCAATTCCTTAGTTTCCAAGGGATTACACCTATAGGCAGGTTTGTTAGGTAAAGGAGCACCGGGAATGAGGTCAATTTGATGTTCGATTCCCCTCACAGGTGGTAATCCTTTAGGTAATTCATCGGGAAAAACATCCTCAAAATCCTTAATCAATTGAGCCAATTTGGGGTTTTGACTCACAAAATTTTCGTGGACCTCTTTAGAGTACAACAAGTATAATTCATCCTCACCATCAATTTCCCTTTCAAATTCCTTAAGAGTAAGCAATGACACCTCCTTTGATTGTTTAGGATTTTGTGAAAATCGTGGGGGTGGTAAAGGGTGCAACTTTTTTTGTTTTCCTTGGTGAGTTATAGTGTAAGTGTTATGGTACCCATCATGTTGAGATTTTTGATCAGTTTGCCAAGGTCTACCAAGCAAAACGTGACAAGCATCCATAGACACAACATCACACAGTTGAGTATCATGATAAGACCCAATAGAAAAACTAACCATGCATTGTTTCCTAACCCCCGTGCTAGAACTAGAGTCCAACCAACTCAACTTGTAAGGATGTGGGTGATTTGTAGTTGTAAGACCAAGTCTAGTTATCAAGGTTTTGGAAACGGTGTTTGCCTCACTACCACTATCAACGATTAAATCACATACCTCGTCCTTAATCTTGCACTTGGTAATGAAAACATGTTGTCTTTGCGGTGCTAAGGGTTCCTCAATGTGAGCTTGCAACGCCCTTCTCACAACCAGATTTGTTTTGGTCTCTTCTTCGGGGAAACATTGCTCTTCCTCCTCGTCCCCTTCAGTAGAATTCACGTCCTCCACTTCTTCAACCTCGAAATCCTCCCAATTGATAGTTTGGTTAGCAATAAGCTTGACCTCTTGCATGGTCAAAGCTCTTGAATTTGGACAATCTTTCTTAAAGTGACCCCTTCCTCCGCATTTGTAACAAACAATGTCACTTATTCTGAAATCTTTCTTGTCCTTCTTAGGTGGATCATTGGTTTTAACAAAAGAAGAACCATCTTTGACAGGGAAGGTTGGTCTTCGTGTCACTTGAGGGGTGACAATCGGCTTCTTCTTCTTCCTTCTTGAATCAAACTTGAATACAAGTTTGCACCCTTCAGCAAAGGTTAAATTGGTGTAACCTTCAAGTTTGTCTTGCAACTCTTGATCCAACCCAGCCACGAAACGTCCCATCTTGAGTTCTTCATTCTCCGTGATTTCACACACGATAGAAAGTCTGTCAAACTCTTTGATGTAGTCCTCAACCGATTCTCCATTTTGTTGCAAAGTGCTCCACTTCACGTATTGACTTTGCTTGTAATTGTGAGGAATAAAACGATCCCTCATCCTCTTCTTCAACTTGCTCCAAGTAGAAATGGTTGCCTTACCCTTAAGAGTACGCCCCCTTTGTTCTCCTTGTAGCCAATTATCTCCATAGCCTTTCAACTTCACCTTGGCTATCTTGTATTTTTGGAATTCCTCTTGAATATCCTTGTAGTCGAAGTACCTCTCCAAGGATTTCTCCCATTCCAAGTATTTTTCTGGATCAAGTGTCCCATCAAATAAAGGGACGTCCACTTTGAGACTCCTATCTTCCCTCCTAGGTGGAGGGTCTTCGCCTTGATCTCTCCTATCATGCTCGTTCATGAGCCTTGCCATCAAGGCAGCAAGGTTCCCTTGTAGATTGGCGTTGGTTTCGGCCAACCTCTCTTGACTAGCAATGGATCGATTAAGAGCTTCCAAAGCTGTCCTCAAGTCTTGATTCTCTCCCATGGTATGTAGGTATTCGACCCTTTGGAAAAATTTAAGGAAATTTTTCCCCCTACCTGACGTGCCAAATGATGTGTAAGCAAGATGAGAAACTTGTTTACAAATGATCGGGAATGTGTGTTAAGAAAGTTTAGGGGAACTCTCACCCTTAACTTGAGGATATAACAGTGAGGAACACTCACTCACGTGTTTGGGCGTAGTAGTGATTAGGGAACTCTCACCTATTCGACAACTACAAGTTTAAGTTTTAGGAACTCTCACTAAAACACAAACTCTTCAAATTGAGGTAACTCTCAAATTTGGAAAATAAACTTGACTAGCACAAGCCAAATTCGGATTATACACTCGTGTGTTTTGGGGAAATTTCTGGAATGCCTTTCATTGATTATTAGCACGCTATTTATAGCTTTTTCGTACATCATACTAAGCTAAAACAAACAATAAACAGAAAGCTGAAAATAAGGGTAGATTAAGTGGCTCACAACCGTCCAACATAATCCCCATAACAACTCATTATTTCTCTAACTAATAAAGCTTAAAACAAGGGAAGAATAGCTTAAAATAAGGGAAGAAACGTTCAGCAAATTGACTCCAAACTGCTGTTCAAATTCCTCCTTCAAAGTCGCCTTGAAATGCGCCAAATCGTTCAGCAAATTGACTTCAAATTGCTGTTCAAATTCGTCCTCCAAAGTAGCCTTGAAATGCGCTTTTTAAGCCTTCATTTAAGCTCTTTTATTTTGAATTTAAACCAGCTTAAACGCCCCTTAAAGTCTGCCTATATTCCCCCATTATTGAGGTAATTAGTTACGCTCAATACGGTGCAACCATTTGAGGACTTATATGGGCCGTGCATGCCAAAATCCCTAAGAGTAGTATTGAGGAGAGACTTGGACAAAATCAACTCCCTAACGTTCGACTCTTGGACTGGAATATTTGCACCTTGACTGATGTGATTCTTGATCCGAAAACCAAGTTATCACAAGGATATGTTCTAAGCTTCGTCCTATACAGATAAATCACCAAGAACTAGGCAAGAACTGAGTTTAATTAATTAAGAGTCCACTTAATTAATCAAACCAATGAATGTTTTAACTAAAACACCCAAAACAGCAACCAACTCGCAAGTTAGCCAAAGAAATATTTAGGTAATCCAACCAAAATATCACTCAAAATAAATGTGTTTTTTGTATTGCTCAAAATCTGAATGAATGAATGAATTCGTGAATTACATGGAGTATTTATAGCAATCCTTTCCTAAGACTATTAGAACTCTAACTAGAATAAAACTCCTTCTCTTCCTAAGCATATTAGAGTTCTAACTTGAGTAAAACTCCTACTTTTTCTAAACACATTAGAGTTCTAGCTTGAGTAAAACTCCTACTTTTTCTAAACACATTAGAGTTCTAGCTTGAGTAAAAGTCTTCCACTTTGCCTTGATCTCCAAGCAGCCGCCACTTTCAATTTTGAGTAGGAATCCCTCTTGAAATAGGAAACCTAACTTAACCTTGTGCGCCAAGTAACGTTACACGATTCTCCAACTTAATTAACTACGCACACGTACAAAAATAATTAAGAACATAAAGAAACCTAAGGTCTAAACCAAGAAAAACCCTTTCAAGTGAAAGGTAAAAACTTGTAGACCAAAATCTAAGAAAGCTTTTAAAGAAACCTTAAAGAACTATCAAGAAGCTTCAAGAACTCCCAAGAACGCCACCATACAAAGCGTGGCTTTGTCTTGATGCCCCCGATAGTAAGTTTGACCTATTGAGGAAGCTTCCAAGTATAGATTCATGCTTTCTTGACTTTCTTGGAATAATTCTTCAACATGCTCGTCGTTCACATTTATGCACGCATCATCCTCCCCTTCTTCAAAAGAATTTGCCCTCAAATCTTCAATAGCATCATCTGGCAAATACTTCACCAAATCCCCAACATTAAATGTTGCGCTTACACCATATTCTCCCGGCAATTCAAGCTTATATGCATTCTCATTGATCTTCTCAATAATCTTGAACGGCCCCTCACTTCTTGGCATCAATTTATTCTTTCTTTTGCTAGGAAATCTTTCTTTTCTCAAGTGTAGCCACACCAAGTCGCCAACTTCAAAACTTTGTGGCTTTTTGTTCTTGTTAGCTCGTGCTTTGTAGAGTTCATTGACACGTTCAATCCTAGCTCTAACTTGTGCGTGTAGCTTCATCATGTACTTGATCTTAGCCTCGGCATCCTTATGAATTAATTCCCCTTTTGGAATTTCAATCAAATCAATGGGCATTCTTGGATTGACACCATAAACAACTTCAAATGGCGTGTGTTTTGTGGCATAAGTAGGTGATCTATTGTAAGCAAACTCGGCATGAGCAAGCTTAATATCCCAATCTTTTTGCGTTTTGCTCACTAGTCCACGTAAAAGCACACCAAGAGTTCGATTTGTTACCTCCGTTTGTCCGTCCGTTTGCGGGTGATATGATGTACTAAATAACAGCTTCGTTCCCACCAACTTCCATAGTGATTTCCAAAAGAAACTCATGAACTTTGTATCACGATCACTCACAATACTGTTCGGCAACCCATGTAGTCTCACCACTTCCTTGAAATACAATTCCGCCACTTTCATAGCATCGTCCACTTTGTGACAAGGTATGAAATGAGCCATCTTGGAAAATCGATCCACTACAACCATGATTGAGTCCTTTCCTCTTTGAGTCCTTGGCAAACCAACTACGAAATCCATAGACACGTCTTCCCAAGGTGAATCTGGCACGGGCAAGGGCGTATATAAGCCTTGATGAAACGTAGCCTTGGCTTTTTGACATGTTGCACACCTAGAAACTATTGATTGTACATCCGCTAGCATTCTAGGCCAATAAAAATGCTCTTGGAGCATAGTTAATGTTTTCGTTATGCCAAAATGTCCCGCTATCCCTCCACCATGCACTTCTCTTACTATTAATTCTCTAATAGAACACTTAGGCACGCACAAACGATTCCCCTTGAAAAGAAAACCGTCTTGTAAAACATAGGAACCTACGGCCCCCTTGGAACACTCCTCTAGGAGTGTAGAGAAATCCACGTCCCCCTTATAGTACTCCTTGATTAACTCGAAACCAAGTAGTTTACAATTCAATACTCCAAGCAACGTGTGTCTTCTAGATAGTGCATCGGCCACTACATTTGCTTTCCCCTCTTTATACTTTGAAGAAAAATTGAAAGCTTGTAGAAACTCTACCCATTTAGCATGTCTAGGGTTCAATTTTTGTTGACCATGAATGTACTTCAAAGCTTCGTGATCACTATGCAACACAAAGTGATTTGGGCGCAAATAGTGACTCCAATGGTCCAATGCTCGCACAATAGCATAAAACTCCTTGTCATAGGTAGAATAGTTCAATCTAGCACCGTTTAATTTCTCACTAAAATAGGCAATAGGGCGCTTCTTTTGAACCAAAACGGCACCAATCCCCACACCACTAGCGTCGGTTTCTACCTCAAATGGTTGTGAAAAATCCGGCAATGCAAGTACAGGTGCTTCACATAGCTTCCTTTTGACCAAATCAAATGCACGTTGGGCTTCCTTGGTCCACTCGAATTTTCCCTTGTCTTTCTTCAAGCATTCAGTCATAGGTGCAACTATCGTGGAAAAATTCTTCACAAATCTTCTATAAAATGACGCTAGACCATGAAACGATCTAACTTCACTCACATTGGTAGGTACGGGCCAAGTCTTGATAGCTTCAACCTTGGATTGATCCACGGACACACCATCTTTGGATACTACATACCCTAGAAACGTCACGCTAG
The DNA here is from genome assembly GCA_026401315.1 of Dysphania ambrosioides. Lineage (NCBI taxonomy): Eukaryota > Viridiplantae > Streptophyta > Magnoliopsida > Caryophyllales > Amaranthaceae > Dysphania > Dysphania ambrosioides. The sequence goes on along the minus strand of CM048668.1, from coordinate 8,587,977 downwards.
GAACAAGAAAATAACATTTTTCCAATTTTGCGTACAACTTCTTCTCCCTAAGAACCTCAAAAACGCTTCTCAAATGCATTAGATGATCATTGAAATTTTCAGAATAAATTAATATGTCATCCAAGTAAACAACTACGAACCTTCCAAGAAATGGTTTCAACACCTCGTTCATCAATCTCATAAATGTACTAGGCGCATTGGTTAGACCAAAAGGCATGACTAACCACTCGTACAACCCCACTTTAGTCTTGAAAGCCGTCTTCCATTCATCTCCTTCCCTCATGCGTATTTGATGATAGCCACTCATAAGATCAATCTTGGAAAATAGCTTTGAACCATGCAATTCGTCTAACAAATCATCAAGTCTAGGTATAGGAAATCTATACTTGATGGTTATGTTGTTCACACTCCTACTATCAATGCACATACGCCAACTCCCATCTTTTTTTGGAACTAGCAATGCAGGCACGGCACAGGGGCTCATACTCTCTTTCACGTAGCCTCTTTGCATCAATTCCTCTATTTGACGTTGTATTTCCTTTGTTTCTTCTGGATTACTTCTATATGCTGCCTTGTTAGGTAGTGGAGCTCCCGGAATAAGATCAATTTGATGTTCAATACCACGAATTGGTGGTAATCCCGGTGGTAATTCACTAGGAAAAACATCACAATACTCTTGCAATACCACTTCTAATTCCACGGGCCTCTTTTCTTGTTTACTTTCATTCACTTGCACATTGTTAGCCACCATAATATATACCATATTGTTATTGTTGATCTCTTTCTCCAACTCCTTTTCCCCAATTAAATATGCACCTTTCGAACTAGGGTTAATTCTATGATCAACAAGTGGTTTCAATGCATATGATTTTTCCCCCTTTCCTTTTCGAATTATATACACATTTGTCCTACCATTAAACTTGACAAATCTATCATATTGCCATGGTCTACCCAATAAGATATGACAAGCATCCATGGGGCATACATCACATAAAACTTTATCATGATATTTGCCAATTGAAAAGGTGATTAGGGCTCGCTTCGTTACCTTTACGTCACTAGCATCATTGAGCCAATGTAGCTTGTAAGGTTTTGGGTGATCGGTTGTAGGCCACTCTAATTTGTTGATCAAAGTTGTAGACACCACATTTGTGCAACTTCCCGAGTCTATTATTACGTCACACAATCGATCTTCCACCTTGCACCTTGTTAAAAAGATTTTCTCTCTTTGATTCTCTTCAACAGGCATAGGTTTAGAGTGAAGAGCTCTCCTTAGAACCAAGCTCTTTCCTTGCGTTTCACCATCAACCTCTTCGGCACTACCCTCCTCTTCTTCAAAATCACGTTCTTGCTCGACCACAACCTCCATGTCACTACTTCCCTCGCACCTAGCTTTCTCTTCTTCCCATTCTTGAGCCGTCATAGTGCGTTTTGAGTAGCAATTGCTTGCTATATGGCCAACACTCCCACATTTGAAACATTTTCTATCTTCAGTCACCTTCTTGCTAGCTTCGTTTCTGGGTTTGTTATCTTTAGCATACGAATTAGAAGAAGTCCTATCAAAGGTAGGCTTGTCACTAGCCTTTGTGAACGTGCGTGTGAACGGCTTCACACTTGAGGTCTTCTTGGCCTTGAATTGTCTTTCAACCTTAATGGCCGCCTTGCATACTTCTTCAAACGAATAGTATTCGTGCAATTCAATCTTCTCTTGAACATTTTCGTTCAAACCTGCAATAAAACGTGCTATTTTGTGCTCTAGAATTTCTTCTAAATCACACAATAAACATAGTTTCTCAAATTCACACAAATAAGCCTCCACGGATTGATTTCCTTGCTTAAAAGTCTGCATCTTGAGATACACTTCTTGCACGTACTCATGGGGCACAAATTGACGCTTCATATATTTCTGTAATTGTGTCCAAGTAGTGATCTTGGATCGTCCCTCCTTGCGTCTCTTTTTCTTGAGATTATCATACCATAAACTCGCATAACCCGTGAGTTTTAATTCAGCAAGTTTGCACCTCTTTCGTTCATCATACTCCTTGTAATCAAAGAGTGTTTCCGCTCTTCTAACCCACTCAAAATATTTTTCGGGGTCTAGCATACTACCATTGAATTCCGGAAAATCTAACCTTATATTTCGGTCATCATCTTTGGCCTTGTTCTTCCGTCTATGCCTTCTAGGTTCATCACTTGAAGATGAATCTTTATGGCGTGATCTACTTGCTTTTCTCCTTTCATATTCATCTTCACTTGAACTAGAACTTGTAACTGATTTGTTCTTCCTTGAAGATGAAGTTTTGTCACGTTCGTCAAGCCTAGCCAATACTTCTTGCAATTGTTGTGACAATCGCTCTATTTGACGATCCCTTCGCAAGTTATGCGCTTGATCAAGGTTCAAACCCCTTGGAATCCCTGGGATTTCTTCGTCACTCATTGCTCCTACACAAACCAGGTTAGTTTATGTAAAAATCTTGATTAAAAGATTGAATCTTGATTGATTCTTGAGGCAAATAAAAACCGATCTCCAGATCGCAACTCCGTGTAACAATCTCAAAAGTTTGAGGTTGCACAGACTTCGTTACGCGTCCGATTGACACGAAATTTTGACACAATGTTGATCTACGTTTTCTGAATCCTCCCACAAATTTCAGCCAAAAATTCCAAGCCAAACGTCACCAACAGCTCTGATACCACGATGATGTGATTCTTGATCCGAAAACCAAGTTATCACAAGGATATGTTCTAAGCTTCGTCCTATACAGATAAATCACCAAGAACTAGGCAAGAACTGAGTTTAATTAATTAAGAGTCCACTTAATTAATCAAACCAATGAATGTTTTAACTAAAACACCCAAAACAGCAACCAACTCGCAAGTTAGCCAAAGAAATATTTAGGTAATCCAACCAAAATATCACTCAAAATAAATGTGTTTTTTGTATTGCTCAAAATCTGAATGAATGAATGAATTCGTGAATTACATGGAGTATTTATAGCAATCCTTTCCTAAGACTATTAGAACTCTAACTAGAATAAAACTCCTTCTCTTCCTAAGCATATTAGAGTTCTAACTTGAGTAAAACTCCTACTTTTTCTAAACACATTAGAGTTCTAGCTTGAGTAAAACTCCTACTTTTTCTAAACACATTAGAGTTCTAGCTTGAGTAAAAGTCTTCCACTTTGCCTTGATCTCCAAGCAGCCGCCACTTTCAATTTTGAGTAGGAATCCCTCTTGAAATAGGAAACCTAACTTAACCTTGTGCGCCAAGTAACGTTACACGATTCTCCAACTTAATTAACTACGCACACGTACAAAAATAATTAAGAACATAAAGAAACCTAAGGTCTAAACCAAGAAAAACCCTTTCAAGTGAAAGGTAAAAACTTGTAGACCAAAATCTAAGAAAGCTTTTAAAGAAACCTTAAAGAACTATCAAGAAGCTTCAAGAACTCCCAAGAACGCCACCATACAAAGCGTGGCTTTGTCTTGATGCCCCCGATAGTAAGTTTGACCTATTGAGGAAGCTTCCAAGTATAGATTCATGCTTTCTTGACTTTCTTGGAATAATTCTTCAACATGCTCGTCGTTCACATTTATGCACGCATCAGAAAATGAGCCTTAGAAGCATTTCACTAAGTTGTAAATCGATATTCGTGATTTTCAAAGGAAAGCGGGCCGGAAAGGGTTCTACCTCGCGTATTTTCGAATTTCTTATCAAAATAACCTAGAACTTGCACTAACATACCAATATAGCCTAGTTAAAAGTGCTCATTCATTGAAAACGAGCTTTAGAAGCATTTCACTAAGTTGTAAATCGATGTTCGTGATTTTCAAAGGAAAGCGGGCCGGAAAGGGTTCTAACGCGCGTATTTTTCAAATTTCTTATCAAAATAACCTAGAACTTGCACTAACATACCAATATAGCCTAGTTACAAGTGTTCATGCATTTAAAACTATCCGTAGAAGCATTTCACTAAGTTGTAAATCGATATTCGTGATTTTCAAGGGAAAGCGGGCCGGAAAAGGTTCTAACGTGCGTATTTTTCTAATTTCTTATCAAAATAACCTAGAACTTGCACTAACATACCAATATAGCCTAGTTAAAAGTGTCCATGCATTAAAAACGAGCCTTTGAAGCATTTCACTAAGTTGTAAATCGATGTTCGTGATTTTCAAGGGAAAGCGGGCCGGAAAGGGTTCTACCTCGCCTATTTTTCAAATTTCTTATCACACTAACCTATAACTTGAACTACCATACCAATATAGCCTAGTTAAAAGTGTTCATGCATTGAAAACGAGCCTTAGAAGCATTTCACTAAGTTCTAAATCGATGTTCTTGATTTTCAAGGGAAAGGGGGCCGGAAAGGGTTCTACCTCGCGTATTTTTCAAATTTCTTATTAAAATAACCTAGAACTTGCACTAACATACTAATATAGCCTAGTTACAAGTGATCATGCATTGAAAACGAGCCTTAGAAGCATTTCACTAAGTTCTAAATCGATGTTCTTGATTTTCAAGGGAAAGGGGGTCTGAAAGAGTTCTACCTCGCGTATTTTTCAAATTTCATATCAAGCCTAGAACTTGCACTAACATACTAATATAGCCTAGTTACAAGTGTTCATGCATTGAAAACGAGCCTTAGAAGCATTTCACTAAGTTCTAAATCGATGTTCATGATTTTCAAGGGAAAGGGGGCCGGAAGTCGTTCTACCTCGCGTATTTTGATGTAAATCTAAATACACCCTCCTGAATATGGGTTGATGGATTTAAACATACTTATAGTCAGAATACTCAAATATCATAGAACAAGATAAAAGGGCCAAAACTCAAGGACAGACTCAGTTTTGGGGTTTTAGGCCAGAGATAAGACTCACTCAATCCCTCCTAAGCTTATCACTCAAGACTTACTCAAAGCAATAAGGAAACACTTGAACTTGAGACAAACTCTAAGTTAAAATGCTAAAACACAAGGTTTTTTTAATCAAAACTCAAAAAAACTCCATATTTCTGGTTTGCTCTCTCTTTTATAGAGGAAAGGAGCAGCAAAATCACACCAAAAGTCAAGGAAAACCGTCCAAGCATGAACAGCCAAAAGCCAGCAGTTTTCCTCCTTGATTTAAGCTAAGTAATAAAAGCATAATAAAGCCTAATGATATCTTCCTATTACAATCCGGCCAAAGAGCATAACTCTTGGCATTATTGCATTATTTCAGCAACATTAACTAAAACATAAGATAATAATAGCTAGTAAATGGCCTAGGATCCACACGCCCAAAATAGTAGTGAAACGCGCCAACGTGATACTAGCCAACCGTGTTCCAATCAATCTTTCAATCTGCCCATGAAATGCAACATAGAATTTCAGCCTTCTTTGTAAATGGATAAAACCCAAGAGTCTCTAAGACTAAAGCAACTGGTTCATTAGACGTCCACTTTGGATCATTCCCCCCTTCTTTAAGAGAGTTTGCCCTCAAACTTGAATCATCTAAGTATGGTGCTAAATCTCCCACATTGAAAGTCGCACTCACACCCATCAATTCGTCTGGGAGCTCAATTTTGTAAGCACTATCGTTCACCCTCTCAAGAACCTTAAAAGGACCATCAGAACGAGGCATAAGTTTGTTTTTGCGAAGCTTAGGGAACCTCTCCTTCCTCAAATGCAACCAAACCAAGTCCCCGGGATGAAAAATAGGTTGTTTGCGTTTCTTATTGGCTCGCTCTTGGTATTTTTTATTCATCTCCTCAATTCTTTTCTTCACTTGCTCGCAGGTTTTTTGAAAGGTCTCCACCCTCTTTTTAGCATCTTTCTCTACCATGTCACTCTTAACCATAGGAACAAGATCAATCGGCACAAATGGATTCACTCCATAAACTACTTCAAATGGAGAACGGGAAGTAGTTAGGGAATGAGCTCTATTGTAAGCAAACTCCACATGGGCTAATTTCATGTCCCAATCCTTTTGCATTTTGCTCATAAGACCTCGTAACAAGGTACCCAAAGTTCTATTAGTGACATCGGTTTGGGGATGATGAGAGGTACTAAATAGCAACTTGGTACCCACAAGCTTCCATAGGGTTCTCCAAAAGTGACTAAGGAATTTGGAGTCCCTATCAGATACTATACTTCGAGGAATGCCATGGAGCTTGACAATTTCCTTGAAGTACAGCTCGGCCACTTTCACGGCATCATCAGTTTTATTACAAGCTACAAAATGTGCCATTTTAGAGAATCTATCTACAACAACCATGATGCTATCTCTTCCCCTTTGAGTGCGAGGTAATCCAACAATGAAATCCATGCTAACACTTTCCCATGGAGCATCCGGAACTGGCAACGGAGTATAAAGACCCTTTATGAAGTGTCCCTTAGCCTTTTGACAAGTAGCACATCTCTCCACAACATGAGTAACATCCTTGATCATTCTAGGCCAATAGAAGTGTTCACCTAGAATATCAAGAGTCTTTTGTATCCCAAAATGACCGGCTAAACCTCCACCATGTACTTCTCTCACTAATAACTCCCTAACCCCACTCTTCGGAACACATAGCTTGTTACCTTTAAAGAGGTAACCATCTTGTCTCACAAACTCTTTGGTAGGATTCTCCATCTCACTAGCAAAGTCGGGATCATTTATGTAACATTCCTTGAGTTGTTCAAAACCCAAGATCTTAGCATCCACCATGGAAAGTAAGTAGTTCCGACGAGACAATGCATCGGCCACAACATTACTCTTTCCATCCTTATACTTGGAGCTAAAGGTAAACGATTGGAGAAACTCCACCCATTTAGCATGTCTCTTGTTGAGTTTTTGTTGTCCATGAATGAATTTCAGAGCCTCATGATCGGAATGAAGAACAAATGGTTTTGGTCTAAGGTAGTGAGATCAATGATCAAGTGCCCTAACTATGGCATAAAACTCACGGTCATAAGTGGAATAGTTCAACTTAGCCCCATTCAACTTCTCACTAAAGTAACTCACGGGCTTCTTTTCTTGAATCAAAACAGCACCTATTCCAATCCCACTTGCATCACACTCTACCTCAAATACTTTGTTGAAATCTGGTAGCACAAGTATAGGAGCGTTGCAGAGCATATGTTTGACCTTCTCAAAGGCCCGTTGAGCATTCTCTTCCCATATAAACTCACCCTTTTTGGTCAACTCGGTGATTGGAGCCATGATGGTAGAGAAGTTCTTAATGAACCGCCTATAGAAGGAGGCAAGTCCATGAAAACTTCTAACTTCGTGCACATTGGTTGGAGCCAACCAAGACTGGACCGCTTTTACCTTCTCCGGATCTACATGAACCCCCTCTCCTATTACAATGTATCCTAAGAATACAACACTAGGAGTCATGAATACACATTTTTCAAGCTTACCATACAACTTCACCTCCCTCAATTTTTCAAACAGTCTCCTCAAATGAATTACATGATCATCATTGTTTTTACTATACACAAGAATGTCATCTAAGTAAACAACAACAAAATCATTAAGAAAAGGACGGAGGACTTCATTCATCAATCTCATGAAGGAGCTTGGGGCGTTGCAAAGCCCAAATGGCATCACTAACCACTCATACAACCCTTGTTTTGTTTTGAAAGCCGTCTTCCACTCATCCCCCTCTCGAATTCTCATTTGATGGTACCCACTCCTTAAGTCTATTTATGAAAAGACTAAGGCACCACTCAACTCATCTAACATATCTTGCAATCGAGGCATAGGGAAACGGTATTTGACCGTTATATAATGGAACGACTATCAACACACATTCTCCAAGTACCATCTTTCTTTGGTACTAAGAGGGCTGGAACCGCACAAGGACTAAGGCTTTCTCTCACATAACCTCTCTCAAGTAATTCGTTCACTTGCTTTTCAAGTTCCTTACTCTCTTCCGGATTACACCTATAGGCAGCCTTGTTGGGCAAAGGTGCTCCTGGAATTAAGTTAATGGCGTGCTCAATGCCTCTAATTGGAGGTAGGCCTTTGGGCAAGTCATTGGGGAACACATCTTGGTACTCTTCTAATAACTCATTTAGAATGGATGAGTTAATACAAGTAGTACCATTATCATCTTTGGTCCTTACTACCAAAGCATACCCTCCCCCCATTTCTTTCATTATTCGTTCATATTCATTACAAGTTACAAGATAGTTGCTTTTCTCTTTTTCTTTCTTAGCAACTTTAGGAGGTAAAGGAACTAACTTAACTTTTCTACCATTTTTGGTAGTTACAATATATACATTAGTTTTACCTTTATGCTCCGAATCATGATCAAACTGCCACGGTCTTCCAAGCAATAAATGACACGCATCCATAGGAAGAATATCACACCAACGCTCATCTTCGAACCCTCCAATGGAATAAGACACCAATGCTTGCTTCTTGACTCTAATGCTTGTGCCATCATTCAACCAATTGAGCTTGTAAGGTTCACCATGGTCTCTAGTGGGTAGCTTCAATTTACTCACAGCCTCGGATGAAACAACATCGGTTTGGGCACCACTATCAACAATCACATTGCAAGTCTTCTCTCCTATCTTGCATCTAGTGTGGAACAAGTTGTTTCGTTGTTTAAGATCAATTTCGGGCTCATTATACAAGATTCTATGAACTACCATCATGTTGAACTCATCTTCGGGTTGAATTTCTTCCTCATACTCTTCATCCTCATCATGAGCCACAAAGTTATAGATCTGTTCTTCCTCATCCATGAGAGCACATTGAGTGGCCGTTAACACACTCTTACTAGGACATTCCGATGCAATATGTCCTCTCCCATGACACTTGAAGCATTTTCTCCTTGTTGAAAGCTCACTAGGCGAAACTACTTGCTTTTCTTTCCCTTTTGATGAGCTAGTTGAAAAGGTTTTATTTTGAAAAGTACTCCCTTTAGAGTTGAAAGGAGTAAATTTCGAAGTATTCTTGAAAGAAGAAGGTTTGGGCTTCTCTTTCTCCCTTTCTTCTTTAAGTTGAAACTCATACTTCAAAGCTAGTTTGCATACATCACTAAAAGTGGCATAATGAGTAACTTCCACCTTTCTATTAATTTCTTTGGTCAACCCCTTGACAAATCTAGCAATTTTGTAAGCCTCCTTTTCTTGCAAGTCGCAAGTCAAGCCTAACCTCTCAAATTCTTTTATGTAATCCTCCACACTCATGTTTTCTTGTGATAGGTGGGTTAATTTTAAGTATTGATCTTGCTCATACTCTTTACTTACCCATTTTTCTTTCATTTTCTTTTTTAATTTTTCCCATGAGTCTATCTTATCTTTCCCTTCTCTTCTTCTTTTTGACTTGAGGTTTTCATACCACAATGCAGCCAGTTTAGTGAGTTTAAGGACAGCCAACTTGAACCGTTTTCTATCATCATACCCCTTGTAATCAAAAACGGTTTCAATTTGTCTAACCCAATCTAAGAAACCCTCACTATCATGCCCTCCATCAAATTCAGGCATATCAATTTTTAGGCCCCTATCTTCATCAAATTGCCTAAAATTGTTACCACTATTTTCATCCTCCTCCTCTAAATCATTTATTTTCCTAGTGGCTTTAAGGAGCATATCAGACATGGCATCCATCCTAGTACCTTGTTGTGCCCTAGAGACTTCACTCTCTTCTGTTTTTTTCTCAAAATTCTCAAGTTTTCGGGTGATTAATCTAAGCATTTCACTGAGATCCCCACCACTAGTCATTGCTTCACCTTTTGCTAGATTATTACAATTACAATGTTTAATCTGGCAGTAACTTTAAAGCACAAAATGAAAATGTCAAAACCTTGAGACTCTCAAGGGATTACAGGTTCATTCAATTCAGAAAATAAGCAATTTAAAAAAAAAACTCCTCCGAAGCTGCCTGGATGAAGGAGAAATCCTCTGTCAAAATCTGTTGCGCAGATTTGGTTCCTGATTGCGCACTAGTGAAAAATCTGCCCAGTTTAATAGCAAACGATCTCCAAAAATTATGAAATTTTATATGTGAATTCTAGACCGAAAATTACCCAGATTCAAAAAAATTTCGCTTGAATCGGACTTCGGAACACTGAGATACAACCCTCCAAAGTCGGCAGACAGAACTGGTTGAATTCTGACCGTTTTGTCTTCCCTCCAAAGGTACGATTTTCTTCAAGATTTTCTACCAAAGCTCTGATACCAGATGATGTAAATCTAAATACACCCTCCCGAATATGGGTTGATGGATTTAAACATACTTATAGTCAGAATACTCGAATATCATAGAACAAGATAAAAGAGCCAAAACTCAAGGACAGACTCAAAGTTTTGGGGTTTTAGGCCAGAGATAAGACTCACTCATTCCCTCCTAAGCTTATCACTCAAGACTTACTCAAAGCAATAAGGAAACACTTGAACTTGAGACAAACTCTAAGTTAAAATGCTAAAACACAAGGTTTTTTTTATCAAAACTCAAAAAAACTCCATATTTCTGGTTTGCTCTCCCTTTTATAGAGGAAAGGAGCAGCAAAATCACACCAAAAGTCAAGGAAAACCGTCCAAGCATGAACAGCCAAAAGCCAGCAGTTTTCCTCCTTGATTTAAGCTAAGTAATAAAAGAATAATAAAGCCTAATGATATCTTCGTATTACAATCCGGCCAAAGAGCATAACTCTTGGCATTATTGCATTATTTCAGCAACATTAACTAAAACATAAGATAATAATAGCTAGTAAATGGCCTAGGATCCACACGCCCAAAATAGTAGTGAAACGCGCCAACGTGATACTAGCCAACCGTGTTCCAATCAATCTTTCAATCTGCCCATGAAATGCAACATAGAATTTCAGCCTTCTTTGTAAATGGATAAAACCCAAGAGTCTCTAAGACTAAAGCAACTGGTTCATTAGACGTCCACTTTGGATCAGTTGTAAATCGATGTTCGTGACTTTCAAGGGAAAGCGGGTCGGAAAGGGTTCTACCTCGCGTATTTTTCAAATTTCTTATCAAACTAACCTAGAACTTGCACTAACATACCTATATAGCCTAGTTACAAGTGTTCATGCATTGAAAACGAGCCTTAGAAGCATTTAACTAAGTTCTAAATCGATGTTCTTGATTTTCAAGGGAAAGGGGGCCAGAAGGGGTTCTACCTCGCGTATTTTTCAAATTTCTTATCAAAATAACCTAGAACTTGCACTAACATACCAATATAGCCTAGTTACAAGTGTTCATGTATTGAAAACGAGCCTTAGAAGCATTTCACTAAGTTCTAAATCGATGTTCTTGATTTTCAAGGGAAAACGGGCCGGAAAGATTTCTACCTCGCGTATTTTTCAAATTTCTTATCAAAATAACCTCGAACGTGCACTAACATACCAATATAGCCTAGTTACAAGTGTTCATGCATTGAAAACGAGCCTTAGAAGCATTTCAATAAGTTGTAAATCGATGTTCGTGATTTTCAAGGGAAAGCGGGGCGCAAAGGGTTCTACCTCGCGTATTATTCAAATTTCTTATCAAACTAACCTATAACTTGCACTACCATACCAATATAGCCTAGTTACAAGTGTTCATGCTTTGAAAACGAGCCTTAGAAGCATTTCCCTAAGTTCTAAATCGATGTTCTTGATTTTCAAGGGAAAGGGGGCCAGAAGGGGTTCTACCTCGCGTATTTTTAAAATTTCTTATCAAAATAACCAAGAACTTGCACTAACATACCAATATAGCCTAGTTACAAGTGTTCATGCATTGAAAACGAGCCTTAGAAGCATTTCAATAAGTTGTAAATCGATGTTCGTGATTTTCAAGGGAAAGCGGGGCGCAAAGGGTTCTACCTCGCGTATTATTCAAATTTCTTATCAAACTAACCTATAACTTGCACTACCATACCAATATAGCCTAGTTACAAGTGTTCATGCTTTGAAAACGAGCCTTAGAAGCATTTCACTAAGTTCTAAATCGATGTTCTTGATTTTCAAGGGAAAGGGGGCCAGAAGGGGTTCTACCTCGCGTATTTTTAAAATTTCTTATCAAAATAACCAAGAACTTGCACTAACATACCAATATAGCGTAGTTACAAGTGTTCATGCATTGAAAACGAGCCTTAGAAGCATTTCACCAAGTTGTAAATCGATGTTCGTGATTTTCAAGGGAAAGCGGGGCGGAAAGGGTTCTACCTCGCGTATTATTCAAATTTCTTATCAAACTAACCTAAAAATTACACTACCATACCAATATAACCTAGTTACAAGTGTTCATGCATTGAAAACGAGCCTTAGCAGCATTTCACTAAGTTCTAAATAAATGTTCTTGATTTTCAAGGGAAAGCGGGCCGGAAAGGTTTATACCTCGCGTATTTTTCAAAGTTCTTATCAAAATAACCTAGAACTTGCACTAACATACCAATATAGCCTAGTTACAAGTGTTCATGCATTGAAAATAAGCCTTAGAAGCATTTCAATAAGTTGTAAATCGATGTTCGTGATTTTCAAGGGAAAGCGGGGCGGAAAGGGTTCTACCTCCCTTATTATTCAAATTTCTTATCAAACTAACCTAGAACTTGCACTACCATACCAATATAGCCTAGTTACAAGTGTTCATGCATTGAAAGCGAACCCTAAAAGCATTTCACTAAGTTGTAAATCGATGTTCGTGACTTTCAAGGGAAAGCGGGTCGGAAAGGGTTCTACCTCGCGTATTTTTCAAATTTCTTATCAAACTAACCTAGAACATGCACTAACATACCAATATAGCCTAGTTACAAGTGTTCATGCATTGAAAACGAGCCTTAGAAGCACTTCACTAAGTTCTAAATCGATGTTCTTGATTTTCAAGGGAAAGGGGGCCAGAAGGGGTTCTACCTCGCGAATTTTTCAAATTTCTTATCAAAATAACCTAGAACTTGCACTAACATACCAATATAGCCTAGTTACAAGTGTTCATGCATTGAAAACGAGCCTTAGAAGCATTTCACTAAGTTCTAAATCGATGTTCTTGATTTTCAAGGGAAAGCGGGCCGGAAAAGTATCTACCTCGCGTATTTTTCAAATTTATTATCAAAATAACCTAGAACTTGCACTAACATACCAATATAGCCTAGTTACAAGTGTTCATGCATTGAAACGAGCCTTAGAAGCATATCACTGAGTTGTAAATCGATGTTCGTGATTTTTAAGGGAAAGCGGGGCGGAAACCTCGCGTATTATTCGAATTTCTTATCAAACTAACCTAGAACTTGCGCTACCATACCAATATAGCCTAGTTACAAGTGTTCATACATTGAAAACGAGCCCTAGAAGCATTTCAGTAAGTTGTAAATCGATGTTAGTGACTTTCAAGGGAAAGCGGGCCGGAAAGGGTTCTACCTCGCGTATTTTTCAAATTTCTTATCAAAATAACCTAGAACTTGCAGTAACATACCAATATAGCCTAGTTACAAGTGTTCATGCATTGAAAACGAGCCTTAGAAGCATTTCACTAAGTTGTAAATCGATGTTCGTGACTTTCAAGGGAAAGCGGGTCGGAAAGGGTTCTACCTCGCGTATTTTTCAAATTTCTTATCAAACTAACCTAGAACATGCACTAACATACCAATATAGCCTAGTTACAAGTGTTCATGCATTGAAAACGAGCCTTAGAAGCATTTCAATAAGTTCTAAATCGATGTTCTTGATTTTCAAGGGAAAGGGGGCCAGAAGGGGTTCTACCTCGCGAATTTTTCAAATTTCTTATCAAAATAACCTAGACCTTGCACTAACATACCAATAAAGCCTAGTTACAAGTGTTCAAGCATTGAAAACGAGCTATAGATGCATTTCACTAAGTTCTAAATCGATGTTCTTGATTTTCAAGGGAAAGCGGGCCGGAAAGGTTTCTACCTCTTGTATTTTTCAAATTTATTATCAAAATAACCTAGAACTTGCACTAACATACCAATATAGCCTAGTTACAAGTGTTCATGCGTTGAAAATGAGCCTTAGAAGCATTTCACTAAGTTGTAAATCGATGTTCGTGATTTTCAAGGGAAAGCGGGGCGGAAAGGGTTCTAGTACGCGTATTTTTCAAATTTCTTATCAAAATAACCTAGAACTTGCACTAACATACCAATATAGCCTAGTTACAAGTGTTCATGAATTGAAAACAAGCCTTAGAAGCATTTCACCAAGTTGTAAATCGATGTTCCTGAGTTTCAAGGGAAAGCGGGCCGGAAAGGTTTCTACCTCGCGTATTTTTCAAATTTCTTATCAAAATAACCTAGAACTTGCACTAACATACCAATATAGCCTAGTTACAAGTGTTCATGCATTGAAAACGAGCCTTAGAAGCATTTCACTAAGTTGTAAATCGATGTTTGTGATTTTCAAGGGAAAGCGGTGCGGAAAGGGTTCTACCTCGCGTATTATTCAAATTTCTTATCAAACTAACCTAGAACTTGCACTACCATACCAATATAGCCTAGTTACAAGTGTTCGTGCATTGAAAACGAGCCCTAGAAGCATTTCACCAAGTTGTAAATCGATGTTCGTGACTTTTAAGGGAAAGCGGGCCGGAAAGGGTTCTACCTCGCGTATTTTTCTAAATTCTTATCAAAATAACCTAGAACTTGCACTAACATACCAATATAGCCTAGTTACAAGTGTTCATGCATTAAAAACGAGCCTTAGCAGCATTTCACTAAGTTCTAAATAAATGTTCTTGATTTTGAAGGGAAAGCGGGCCGGAAAGGTTTCTACCTCGCGTATTTTTCAAATTTCTTATCAAAATAACCTAGAACTTGCACTAACATACCAATATAGCCTAGTTACAAGTGTTCCTGCATTGAAAACGAGCCTTAGAAGCATTTCACTAAGTTGTAACTCGATGTTCGTGATTTTCATGGGAAAGCGGGGCGGAAAGGGTTCTACCTCGCTTATTATTCAAATTTCTTATCAAACTAACCTAGAACTTGCACTACCATACCAATATAGCCTAGTTACAATTGTTCATGCATGGAAAGCGAGCCCTAGAAGCATTTCACTAAGTTGTAAATCGATGTTCGTGACTTTCAAGGGAAAGCGGGTCGGAAAGGGTTCTACCTCGCGTATTTTTCAAATTTCTTATCAAACTAACCTAGAACTTACACTAACATACCAATATAGCCTAGTTACAAGTGTTCATGCATTGAAAACGAGCCTTAGAAGCATTGCACTAAGTTCTAAATCGATATTCTTGATTTTCAAGGGAAAGGGGGCCAGAAGGGGTTCTACCTCGCGAATTTTTCAAATTTCTTATCAAAATAACCTAGACCTTGCACTAACATACCAACATAGCCTAGGTACAAGTGTTCATGCATTGAAAACGAGCCTTACAAGCATTTCACTAAGTTCTAAATCGATGTTCTTGATTTTCAAGGGAAAGCGGGCCGGAAAGGTTTCTACCTCGCGTATTTTTCAAATTTCTTATCAAAATAACCTAGAACTTGCACTAACATAACAATATAGGCTAGTTACAAGTGTTCATGCATTGAAAACAAGCCTTAGAAGCATTTCACTAAGTTGTAAATCGATGTTCGTGATTTTTAAGGGAAAGCGGGGCAGAAAGGGTTCTACCTCGCGTATTATTCAAATTTGTTATCAAACTAACCTAGAACTTGCACTACCATACCAATATAGCCTAGTTACAAGTGTTCATGCATTGAAAACGAGCCCTAGAAGCATTTCACTATGTTGTAAATCGATGTTCGTGACTTTCAAGGGAAAGCGGGCCAGATAGGGTTCTACCTCGCGTATTTTTCAAAATTCTTACCAAAATAACCTAGAACTTGCACTAACATACCAATATAGCCTAGTTACAAGTGTTCATGCATTGAATACGGGCCTTAGAAGCATTTCACTAAGTTGTAAATCGATGTTCATGATTTTCAAGGGAAAGCGGGGCGGAAAGGGTTCTACCTCGCGTATTTTTCAAATTTCTTATCAAACTAACCTAGAACTTGCATTACCATAGCAATATAGCCTAGTTACAAGTGTTCATGCATTGAAAACGAACCCTAGAAGCATTTCACTAAGTTGTAAATCGATGTTCGTGAGTTTCAAGGGAAAGCGGGCCTGAAAGGGTTCTACCTCGCGTATTTTTCAAATTTCTTTTAAAATAACCTAGAACTTTCACTAACATACCAATATAGTCTAGTTAAAAGTGTTCATGTATTGAAAACAAGCCTTCCGGCCCCTTCCGGCCCCCTTTCCTTTTAAAATCATGAACATCGATTTAGAACTTAGTGAAATGCTTCTAAGGCTCGTTTTTAATGCATGAATACTTGTAACTAGGCTATATTGGTATGTTAGTGCAAGTTATTGGTTATTTTGATAAGAAATTTGAAAAATAGACGAGGTAGAACCCTTTCTCGTCCGTTTTACCATGAAAATAACAAAGAACATCGATTTACAACTTAGTGAAATGCTTCTAAGGCTCGTTTTCAAAGCATGAACACTTGTAACTAGGCTATATTCGTATGTTAGTGCAAGTTCTAGGTTATTTCTATAAGAAATTCGAAAAATACGCGAGGTAGAACCCTTTTTGGTCCGCTTTACCTTGAAAATCACGAGCATCGATTTACAACTTAGTGAAATGCTTCAAAGGCTCGTTTTCAATACATGAACACTTGTAACTAGGCTATATTCGTATGTTAGTGCAAGTTCTAGGTTATTTTGATAAGAAATTCGAAAAATACGCGAGGTAGAACCCTTTTCGGCCCGCTTTCCCTTGAAAATCATGAACATCAATTTACAACTTAGTGAAATTCTTCTAAGGCTCATTTTCAATACATGAACACTTGTAACTAGGTTATATTGGTATGTTGGTGCAAGTTCTAGGTTACTTTGATAAGAAATTTGAAAAATACGCGCGGTAGAAACCTTTCCGGCCTGCTTTCCCTTGAAAATCACGAACATCGATTTAGAACTTAGTGAAATGCTTTTAAGGCTCGTTTTCAATGCATGAACACTTGTAACTAAGCTATATTCGTATGTTAGTGCAAGTTCTAAGTTATTTTGATAAGAAATTCGAAAAATACGCGAGGTAGAACCCTTTCTGGCCCGCTTTCCTTTGAAAATCACGAATATCGATTTACAACTTACTGAAATGCTTCTAATGCTCATTTTCTATGCAATAACACTTGTAACTAGGCTATATTGGTATGTTAGTGCAAGTTCTAGGTTATTTTGATAAGAAATTTGAAAAATACGCGAGGTAGAACCCCTTCCGGCCCCCTTTCCTTTGAAAATCATGAACATCGATTTAGAACTTAGTGAAATGCTTCTAAGGCTCGTTTTTAATGCATGAACACTTGTAACTAGGCTATATTCGTATGTTAGTGCAAGTTCTAGGTTATTTTGATAAGAAATTCGAAAAATACGTGAGGTAGAACCCTTTTCGGCCCGCTTTCCCATGAAAATAACGAACATCGATTTACAACTTGGTGAAATGCTTCTAAGGCTCGTTTTCAATGCATGAACACTTGTAACTAGGCTATATTCGTATGTTAGTGCAAGTTCTAGGTTATTTTGATAAGAAATTCGAAAAATACGCGAGCTAGAACCCTTTCCGGCCCGCTTTCCCTTGAAAATCACGAACATCAACTTACAACTTAGTGAAACGCTTCTAAGGCTCGTTTTCAATACATGAACACTTGTAACTAGGCTATATTGGTATGTTTGTGCAAGTTCTAGGTTATTTTGATAAGAAATTCGAAAAATAAGCGAGGTAGAACCCTTTCTGGCCCGCTTTCCTTTGAAAATCACGAATATCGATTTACAACTTAGTGAAATGCTTCTAAGGCTCATTTTCAATGCATGAACACTTGTAACTAGGCTATATTGGTATGTTAGTGCAAGTTCTAGGTTATTTTGATAAGAAATTTGAAAAATACGCGAGGTAGAACCCCTTCCGACCCCCTTTCCTTTGAAAATCATGAACATCGATTTAGAACTTAGTGAAATGCTTCTAAGGCTCGTTTTTAATGCATGAACACTTGTAACTAGGCTATATTCGTATGTTAGTGCAAGTTCTAGGTTATTTTGATACGAAATTCGAAAAATACGTGAGGTAGAACCCTTTTCGGCCTGCTTTCCCATGAAAATAACGAACATCGATTTACAACTTAGTGAAATGCTTCTAAGGCTCGTTTTCAATGCATGAACACTTGTAACTAGGCTATATTCGTATGTTAGTGCAAGTTCTAGGTTATTTTGTTAAGAAATTCGAAAAATACGCGAGCTAGAACCCTTTTCGGCCCGCTTTCCCTTGAAAATCACGAACATCAATTTACAACTTAGTGAAACGCTTCTAAGGCTCGTTTTCAATACATGAACACTTGTAACTAGGCTATATTGGTATGTTAGTGCAAGTTCTAGGTTATTTTGATAAGAAATTTGAAAAATACGCGCGGTAGAACCCCTTCCGGCCTGCTTTCCCTTAAAAATCACGAACATCGATTTAGAACTTAGTGAAATGCTTCTAAGGCTCGTTTTCAATGCATGAACACTTGTAACTAGGCTATATTCGTATGTTAGTGCAAGTTCTTGGTTATTTTGATAAGAAATTCGAAAAATACGCAAGGTAGAACCCTTTTCGGTCCGCTTTCCCTTGAAAATCACGAGCATCGATTTACAACTTAGTGAAATGCTTCTAAGGCTCGTTGTCAATGCATGAACACTTGTAACTAGGCTATATTCCTATATTAGTGCAAGTTCTAGGTTATTTTGATAAGAAATTCAAAAAATACGCGAGGTAGAACCCTTTCCGGCCCGCTTTCCCTTGAAAATCACGAACATTAATTTACAACTTAGTGAAATGCTTCTAAGGCTCATTTTCAATACATGAACACTTGTAACTACGCTATATTGGTATGTTGGTGCAAGTTCTAGGTTATTTTGATAAGAAATTTGAAAAATACGCGCGGTAGAAACTTTTCCGGCCTACTTTCCCTTGAAAATCACGAACATCGATTTAGAACTTAGTGAAATGCTTCTAAGGCTCGTTTTCAATGCATGAACACTTGTAACTAGGCTATATTCGTATGTTAGTGCAAGTTCTAGGTTATTTTGATAAGAAATTCGAAAAATACGCGAGGTAGAACCCTTTCCGGCCCGTTTTCCTTTGAAAATCACGAATATCGATTTACAACTTAGTGAAATGCTTCTAAGGCTCGTTTTCAATGCATGAACACTTGTAACTAGGCTATATTGGTATGTTAGTGCAAGTTCTAGGTTATTTTGATAAGAAATTTGAAAAATACGCGAGGTAGAACCCCTTCCGGCCCCCTTTCCTTTGAAAATCATGAACATCGATTTAGAACTTAGTGAAATGCTTCTAAGGCTCGTTTTTAATGCATGAATACTTGTAACTAGGCTATATTGGTATGTTAGTGCAAGTTATTGGTTATTTTGATAAGAAATTTGAAAAATAGACGAGGTAGAACCCTTTCTCGTCCGTTTTACCATGAAAATAACAAAGAACATCGATTTACAATTTAGTGAAATGCTCCTAAGGCTCGTTTTCAAAGCATGAACACTTGTAACTAGGCTATATTCGTATGTTAGTGCAATTCTAGGTTATTTTGATAAGAAATTCGAAAAATACGCGAGGTAGAACCCTTTTCGGTCCGCTTTCCCTTGAAAATCACGAGCATCGATTTACAACTTAGTGAAATGCTTCTAAGTCTCGTTTTCAATGCATGAACACTTGTAACTAGGCTATATTCGTATGTTAGTGCAAGTTCTAGGTTATTTTGATAAGAAATTTGAAAAATACGCGAGGTAGAACCCCTTCCGGCCCCCTTTCCCTTGAAAATCATGAATATCGCAATAGAACTTAGTGAAATGCTTTTAAGGCTCGTTTTCAATGCATGAACACTTTTTAGCTAGGCTATATTGGTATGTTAGTGCAATTTCTAGGTTATTTTCAGAAGAAATTCAAAAAAACGCGAGAAAGAACCCTTTCCGGCCCGCTTTCCCTTGAAAATCACGATCATCGATTTCCAACTTAGTGAAATGCTTCTAAGGCTCGTTTTCAATGCATGAACACTTGTAACTAGGCTATATTGGTATGTTAATGCAAGTTTTAGGTTATGTTGATAGGAAATTTGAAAAATACGCGAGGTAGAACCCTTTCCGGCCCCGTTTCCCTTGAGAGTCATGAACATAGATTGAAAACTAAGTGAAATTCTTCTAAGCTTGTTTTCAATGCAAGAACACTTGTAACTAGGTTATATTGGTATGTTAGTGCAAGTTCTAGGTTATTTTGATAAGAAATTTGAAAAATACCCGCGGTAGAACCTTTTCTGGCCCGATTTCCCTTGAAAATCACGAACATCGATTTACAACTTAGTGAAATGCTTCTAAGGCCCGTTTTCAATGCATGAAAACTTGTAACTAGGCTATATTGGTATGTTAGTGCAAGTTCTAGGTTATTTTGATAAGAAATTTGAAAAATACGCGAGGTAGAACCCTTTCCGGCCCCGTTTCCCTTGAGGGTCATGAACATAGATTGAAAACTTAGTGAAATTCTTTTAAGCTTGTTTTCAATGCAAGAACACTTGTAACTAGGCTATATTGGTATGTTAGTGCCAGTTCTAGGTTATTTAGATATGAAATTTGAAAAATACGCGAGGTAGAACTCCTTCCGGCCCCCTTTCCCTTGAAAATCATGAATATCGCAATAGAACTTAGTGAAATGCTTTTAAGGCTCGTTTTCAATGCATGAACACTTGTAGCTAGGCTATATTGGTATTTTAGTGCAAGTTCTAGGTTATTTTCAGAAGAAATTCAAAAAATACGCGAGAAAGAACCCTTTCCGGCCCGCTTTCCCTTGAAAATCACGAACATCGATTTACAACTTAGTGAAATGCTTCTAAGGCTCGTTTCCAATGCATGAACACTTGTAACTAGGCTATATTGGTATGTTAGTGCAAGTTGTAGGTTATTTTGATAAGAAATTTGAAAAATACGCGAGGTAGAACCCTTTCCGGCCCCGTTTCCCTTGAGAGTCATGAACATAGATTGAAAACTTAGTGAAATTCTTCTAAGCTTGTTTTCAATGCAAGAACACTTGTAACTAGGCTATATTGGTATGTTAGTGCAAGTTCTAGGTTATTTTGATAAGAAATTTAAAAAATACCCGCGGTAGAACCTTTTCTGGCCCAATTTCCCTTGAAAATCACGAACATCGATTTACAACTTAGTGAAATGCTTCTAAGGCTCGTTTTTAATGCATGAAAGCTTGTAACTAGGCTATATTGGTATGTTAGTGCAAGTTCTAGGTTATTTTGATAAGAAATTTGAAAAATACGCGACGTAGAACCCTTTCCGGCCCCGTTTCCCTTGAGAGTCATGAACATAGATTGAAAACTTAGTGAAATTCTTCTAAGCTTGTTTTCAATGCAAGAACACTTTTAACTAGGCTATATTGGTATGTTAGTGCCAGTTCTAGGTTATTTTGATAAGAAATTTGAAAAATACGCGAGGTAGAACTCTTTCCGGCCCGCTTTCCCTTGAAAATTACGAACATCGATTTACAACTTAGTGAAATGCTTCTAAAGCTCGTTTTCAATGAATGAGCACTTTTAACTAGGCTATATTGGTATGTTAGTGCAAGTTCTAGGTTATTTTGATAAGAAATTTGAAAAATACGCGAGGTAGAACCCTTTCCGGCCCGCGTTCCCTTGAAAATCACGAACATCGATTTACAACTTAGTGAAATGCTTCTAAAGCTCGTTTTCAATGAATGAGCACTTTTAACTAGGCTATATTGGTATGTTAGTGCAAGTTCTAGGTTATTTTGATAAGAAATTCGAAAAATACGCGAGGTAGAACCCTTTCCGGCCCGCTTTCCTTTGAAAATCACGAATATCGATTTACAACTTAGTGAAATGCTTCTAAGGCTCATTTTCAATGCATGAACACTTGTAACTAGGCTATATTGGTATGTTACTGCAAGTTCTAGGTTATTTCTATAAGAAATTTAAAAAATACGCGAGGTAGAACCCCTTCCGGCCCCCTTTCCTTTGAAAATCATGAACATCGATTTAGAACTTAGTGAAATGCTTCTAAGGCTCGTTTTTAATGCATGAACACTTGTAACTAGGCTATATTCGTATGTTAGTGCAAGTTCTAGGTTATTTTGATAAGAAATTCTAAAAATACGTGAGGTAGAACCCTTTTCGGCTCGCTTTCCCATGAAAATAACGAACATCCATTTACAACTTGGTGAAATGCTTCTAAGGCTCGTTTTCAATGCATGAACACTTGTAACTAGGCTATATTCGTATGTTAGTGCAAGTTCTAGGTTATTTTGATAAGAAATTCGAAAAATACGCGAGCTAGAACCCTTTCCGGCCCGCTTTCCCTCGAAAATCACGAACATCAATTTACAACTTAGTGAAACGCTTCTAAGGCTCGTTTTCAATACATGAACACTTGTAACTAGGCTATATTGGTATATTAGTGCAAGTTCTAGGTTATTTTGATAAGAAATTTGAAAAATACGCGCGGTAGAACCCTTTCCGGCCTACTTTCCCTTAAAAATCACGAACATCGATT
Organism: Dysphania ambrosioides; assembly: GCA_026401315.1. Taxonomy (NCBI): domain Eukaryota; kingdom Viridiplantae; phylum Streptophyta; class Magnoliopsida; order Caryophyllales; family Amaranthaceae; genus Dysphania; species Dysphania ambrosioides. Next base: position 8,565,446 of record CM048668.1, on the reverse strand, counting down.
TAGAACTTAGTGAAATGCTTCTAAGGCTCGTTTTCAATGCATGAACACTTGTAACTAGGCTATATTGGTATGTTAGTGCCAGTTCTAGGTTATTTTGATAAGAAATTTGAAAAATACGCGAGGTTGAACCCTTTCCGGCCCGCTTTCCCTTGAAAATTACGAACATCGATTTACAACTTAGTGAAATGCTTCTAAATCTCGTTTTCAATGAATGAGCACTTTTAACTAGGCTATATTGGTATGTTAGTGCAAGTTCTAGGTTATTTTGATAAGAAATTTGAAAAATACGCGAGGTAGAACTCCTTCCGGCCCCCTTTCCCTTGAAAATCATGAATATCGCAATAGAACTTAGTGAAATGCTTCTAAGGCTCGTTTTCAATGAATGAACACTTGTAACTAGGCTATATTCGTATGTTAGTGCAAGTTCTAGGTTATTTTCAGAAGAAATTCTAAAAATACGCGAGGTAGAACCCTTTCCGGCCCGCTTTCCCTTGAAAATCACGAACATCGATTTACAACTTAGTGAAATGCTTCCAAGGCTCATTTTCAATGCATGAACACTTGTAAATAGGCTATATTGGTATGTTAGTGCAAGTTCTAGGTTATTTTGATTAGAAATTTGAAAAATACCCGCGGTAGAACATTTTCTGGCCCGATTTCCTTTGAAAATCACGAACATCGATTTACAACTTAGTGAAATGCTTCTAAGGCTCGTTTTCAATGCATGAACACTTGTAACTAGGCTATATTGGTATGTTAGTGCAAGTTCTAGGTTATTTTGATAAGAAATTTGAAAAATACGCGAGGTAGAACCCCTTCCGGCCCCCTTTCCCTTGAAAATCATGAATATCGCAATAGAACTTAGTGAAATGCTTCTAAGGCTCGTTTTCAATGCATGAACACTTATAACTAGGCTATATTGGTATGTTAGTGCAAGTTCTAGGTTATTTTGATAAGAAATTTGAAAAATACGCGAGGTAGAACCCCTTCCGGCCCCCTTTCCCTTGAAAATCATGAATATCGCAATATAACTTAGTGAAATGCTTCTAAGGCTCGTTTTCAATGCATGGACACTTGTAACTAGGCTATATTGGTATGTTAGTGCAAGTTTTAGGTTATTTTCAGAAGAAATTCGAAAAATACACGAGGTAGAACCCTTTCCGGCCCGCTTTCCCTTGAAAATTACGAACATCGATTTACAACTTAGTGAAATGCTTCTAAAGCTCGTTTTCAATGAATGAGCACTTTTAACTAGGCTATATTGGTATGTTAGTGCAAGTTCTAGGTTATTTTGATAAGAAATTTGAAAAATACGCGAGGTAGAACCCTTTCCGGCCCGCGTTCCCTTGAAAATCACGAACATCGATTTACAACTTAGTGAAATGCTTCTAAAGCTCGTTTTCAATGAATGAGCACTTTTAACTAGGCTATATTGGTATGTTAGTGCAAGTTCTAGGTTATTTTGATAAGAAATTCGAAAATACGCGAGGTAGAACCCTTTCCGGCCCGCTTTCCTTTGAAAATCACGAATATCGATTTACAACTTAGTGAAATGCTTCTAAGGCTCATTTTCTGATGCGTGCATAAATGTGAACGACGAGCATGTTGAAGAATTATTCCAAGAAAGTCAAGAAAGCATGAATCTATACTTGGAAGCTTCCTCAATAGGTCAAACTTACTATCGGGGGCATCAAGACAAAGCCACGCTTTGTATGGTGGCGTTCTTGGGAGTTCTTGAAGCTTCTTGATAGTTCTTTAAGGTTTCTTTAAAAGCTTTCTTAGATTTTGGTCTACAAGTTTTTACCTTTCACTTGAAAGGGTTTTTCTTGGTTTAGACCTTAGGTTTCTTTATGTTCTTAATTATTTTTGTACGTGTGCGTAGTTAATTAAGTTGGAGAATCGTGTAACGTTACTTGGCGCACAAGGTTAAGTTAGGTTTCCTATTTCAAGAGGGATTCCTACTCAAAATTGAAAGTGGCGGCTGCTTGGAGATCAAGGCAAAGTGGAAGACTTTTACTCAAGCTAGAACTCTAATGTGTTTAGAAAAAGTAGGAGTTTTACTCAAGCTAGAACTCTAATGTGTTTAGAAAAAGTAGGAGTTTTACTCAAGTTAGAACTCTAATATGCTTAGGAAGAGAAGGAGTTTTATTCTAGTTAGAGTTCTAATAGTCTTAGGAAAGGATTGCTATAAATACTCCATGTAATTCACGAATTCATTCATTCATTCAGATTTTGAGCAATACAAAAAACACATTTATTTTGAGTGATATTTTGGTTGGATTACCTAAATATTTCTTTGGCTAACTTGCGAGTTGGTTGCTGTTTTGGGTGTTTTAGTTAAAACATTCATTGGTTTGATTAATTAAGTGGACTCTTAATTAATTAAACTCAGTTCTTGCCTAGTTCTTGGTGATTTATCTGTATAGGACGAAGCTTAGAACATATCCTTGTGATAACTTGGTTTTCGGATCAAGAATCACATCATCGTGGTATCAGAGCTGTTGGTGACGTTTGGCTTGGAATTTTTGGCTGAAATTTGTGGGAGGATTCAGAAAACGTAGATCAACATTGTGTCAAAATTTCGTGTCAATCGGACGCGTAACGAAGTCTGTGCAACCTCAAACTTTTGAGATTGTTACACGGAGTTGCGATCTGGAGATCGGTTTTTATTTGCCTCAAGAATCAATCAAGATTCAATCTTTTAATCAAGATTTTTACATAAACTAACCTGGTTTGTGTAGGAGCAATGAGTGACGAAGAAATCCCAGGGATTCCAAGGGGTTTGAACCTTGATCAAGCGCATAACTTGCGAAGGGATCGTCAAATAGAGCGATTGTCACAACAATTGCAAGAAGTATTGGCTAGGCTTGACGAACGTGACAAAACTTCATCTTCAAGGAAGAACAAATCAGTTACAAGTTCTAGTTCAAGTGAAGATGAATATGAAAGGAGAAAAGCAAGTAGATCACGCCATAAAGATTCATCTTCAAGTGATGAACCTAGAAGGCATAGACGGAAGAACAAGGCCAAAGATGATGACCGAAATATAAGGTTAGATTTTCCGGAATTCAATGGTAGTATGCTAGACCCCGAAAAATATTTTGAGTGGGTTAGAAGAGCGGAAACACTCTTTGATTACAAGGAGTATGATGAACGAAAGAGGTGCAAACTTGCTGAATTAAAACTCACGGGTTATGCGAGTTTATGGTATGATAATCTCAAGAAAAAGAGACGCAAGGAGGGACGATCCAAGATCACTACTTGGACACAATTACAGAAATATATGAAGCGTCAATTTGTGCCCCATGAGTACGTGCAAGAAGTGTATCTCAAGATGCAGACTTTTAAGCAAGGAAATCAATCCGTGGAGGCTTATTTGTGTGAATTTGAGAAACTATGTTTATTGTGTGATTTAGAAGAAATTCTAGAGCACAAAATAGCACGTTTTATTGCAGGTTTGAACGAAAATGTTCAAGAGAAGATTGAATTGCACGAATACTATTCGTTTGAAGAAGTATGCAAGGCGGCCATTAAGGTTGAAAGACAATTCAAGGCCAAGAAGACCTCAAGTGTGAAGCCGTTCACACGCACGTTCACAAAGGCTAGTGACAAGCCTACCTTTGATAGGACTTCTTCTAATTCGTATGCTAAAGATAACAAACCCAGAAACGAAGCTAGCAAGAAGGTGACTGAAGATAGAAAATGTTTCAAATGTGGGAGTGTTGGCCATATAGCAAGCAATTGCTACTCAAAACGCACTATGACGGCTCAAGAATGGGAAGAAGAGAAAGCTAGGTGCGAGGGAAGTAGTGACATGGAGGTTGTGGTCGAGCAAGAACGTGATTTTGAAGAAGAGGAGGGTAGTGCCAAAGAGGTTGATGGTGAAACGCAAGGAAAGAGCTTGGTTCTAAGGAGAGCTCTTCACTCTAAACCTATGCCCGTTGAAGAGAATCAAAGAGAGAAAATCTTTTTAACAAGGTGCAAGGTGGAAGATCGATTGTGTGACGTAATAATAGACTCGGGAAGTTGCACAAATGTGGTGTCTACAACTTTGATCAACAAATTAGAGTGGCCTACAACCGATCACCCAAAACCTTACAAGCTACATTGGCTCAATGATGCTAGTGACGTAAAGGTAACGAAGCGAGCCCTAATCACCTTTTCAATTGGCAAATATCATGATAAAGTTTTATGTGATGTATGCCCCATGGATGCTTGTCATATCTTATTGGGTAGACCATGGCAATATGATAGATTTGTCAAGTTTAATGGTAGGACAAATGTGTATATAATTCGAAAAGGAAAGGGGGAAAAATCATATGCATTGAAACCACTTGTTGATCATAGAATTAACCCTAGTTCGAAAGGTGCATATTTAATTGGGGAAAAGGAGTTGGAGAAAGAGATCAACAATAACAATATGGTATATATTATGGTGGCTAACAATGTGCAAGTGAATGAAAGTAAACAAGAAAAGAGGCCCGTGGAATTAGAAGTGGTATTGCAAGAGTATTGTGATGTTTTTCCTAGTGAATTACCACCGGGATTACCACCAATTCGTGGTATTGAACATCAAATTGATCTTATTTGATGTGTAAACAAGATGAGAACCTTGTTACAGAATATGTGTTTAAAGGGGTCTTAATGAAATGTCGTGATTAATGAGGGGAGAATAGGGGAACACTCAACCCTAGTCTCGGATATAACCAAGGGGAACACTCACCCTTCGCTTAGTGTAGTTTGGAAATAGGGATTACTCAACCCACTCGTTTACTACGTAAGTTCTAGGTTTGGGAACACTCGACCAAAACTAGTACTCTTCAAATTTGGATTCTCAAATTTGGACCTTAAAAATGACTATTAGCAAGTCACGTTTAATCAAAGAAAAACTCAAGTGTTTAGCAAATTTCTGGATGTATTTCTATTCGTTTAGTACACTATTTATAGTAGTGCATTCATTACATAGGATTCCCCTTTTGTAGTTATCCATTACTTGCCTAATTAAGGACAGAAATAAAACTAACTATAAAGTGATTAAAAAGGCTCATATAACCGTCCCCTTAATCCTTTATCACAAAACAACTGAAATTAATTAATAACCATAAACTGCCACTAACTAATTAACGAAAACTAAGCTTGAATTAAGAAAAAACGTTCAGCAAACAAGAAGTCTTCAACCGGCATTTTTCACGTGCAAAACCTTGCATGTTCAACGTTCAAATCCGTGTAAATAGCTGGCTTGTAACCTCCTTTGACTCAAGCTCCTTTATTCCACCCATGAACTAACCAACTCCCTAATTTACGCCTAAGTAGTCCAACTGACCAGCTAGCTAACTAACTCCTTGATTTACGCCTATTCAGTTTAACTAACCAACGAGCTAACTAAACTTCTTAATTCACGGTTTTTAGTTCAACTAATCACCTAGTCTTACGCCCAACTAACAATCAGACAATTTCTCCCTTAATTCATGCCCCATGATCAGTCCACGTAACTCTAAATACCCCAAATCATGCGTGGCATCAAGTCGGCATCATTACTAGATCCCTTCAACTAGATTAACTACTTTAAGGGAAGTATAACCAGTAGTAAAACTTTTTGGACCGCCGTGCATAGGATTGAAGAACGATTTGGACAGAATTAACCCCTTAGCATTTAATTCAATAACACCGTCTTGACCGTCTTCATCTAAATCATGGATAATTGTTCTTTGACCATTTTGGTCATCCTCCCCTTCTTCAACAGGAATTGCCCTCAATTCGTCATCATCAAGGTAAGGAGCAAGATCACCAACGTTGAATGTACTTGAGACACCATATTGACCTCCCAAATCAACTTTGTATGCGTTGTCATTGATCTTTTCCATGATCTCAAATGGGCCCTCGGCTCTTGGCATAAGTTTGTTCTTCCTTTTACTAGGAAAACGTTCCTTCCTCATGTAAATCCACACTAAATCCCCAACTTCAAAAGACTTCACATTTCTCACTCGTTTGTTGGCTTGTTTCTTGTAGATTTCATTCGCCTTTTCAATGTTCCTCCGAACTTCTTTATGGACTTTTATCATGAATTCGGCTTGTTCTTTTGCCCCACCATGAACGAACTTGTCTTTTGGCAAAGCAATAAGATCAATGGGAACATAAGGATTGACGCCATATACTACTTCAAAAGGAGAGTACTTTGTAGTAGCACTAGGTGTCCTATTATAAGCGAACTCGGCATGAGCAAGCTTATTATCCCAATCCTTGGTACTTTTGCTTATCAAAGTCCTAAGCAACGAACCAAGTATTCTATTCACCACCTCCGTTTGGCCATCGGTTTGTGGATGATGAGAGGTAGAGAACAATAACTTAGTTCCCATCAAACGCCATATGGATTTCCAAAAATGACTTAGGAACTTAGTATCGCGATCTGACACAATTGTGCGTGGCACCCCATGGAAACGAACTACCTCTTCAAAGTATAACTTAGCCACCTTTATTGCATCTTCAGTTTTATGGCAAGGAATGAAATGAGCCATTTTTGAGAACCGATCAACCACCACCATTATTGAGTCTTTGCCTCTTTGAGTTCTTGGCAAGGCTACGATGAAATCCATACTAACATCTTCCCAAGGTCTTTCGGGAATTGGTAAGGGCTTGTAGAGACCTTTATGAAAAACCATTTTTGCTCTTTGACAGGTAGAACAACGACTCACCACATGATGAACTGTGGCTAACATTTTCGGCCAATAAAAATGAGCTTGGATAAGCTCCATTGTCTTGTGAATACCCACGTGACCAGCTAATCCTCCTCCATGAGCTTCATGTATCAACAAACTTCGAATGGGACATTTCGGGATGCATAATCTATTCCCCTTGAAAAGAAAACCATTATGCAAAGAAAACAGATCATGAACTCCACGTACGCATTTTTCAATTATCCCTTTGAAGTCATCATCTTCTTGATAGTACTCCTTAATCAAATCGAATCCAAGCACCTTTGCTTCAACCATTCCAAGCAAATTATGCCTCCTAGACAAGGCATCTGCCACCACATTCGCTTTTCCACTCTTGTATTTAGAGGAAAAATTAAATGTTTGCAAGAATTCGACCCACTTTGCATGCCTCGCGTTCAGTTTTTTTTGGCCATGTATGAATCTCAAGGATTCATGATCAGAATGCAATATGAACGGTTGTGGCCTCAAATAATGTGACCAATGCTCTAGAGCTCTTACCATAGCATAGAACTCTTTGTCATAGGTGGAGTAATTCAACTTGCCTTGACTCATCTTCTCACTAAAGTAGGCAATGGGTCGCCCACCTTGAATCAATACGGCCCCAATACCTTTTCCACTTGCGTCACATTCAACCTCAAATGGTTTGGAAAAATCAGGAAGTGCTAATATGGGTGTGTTGCACATCTTCTTCTTGACTTCTTCAAACGCCCTTTGAGCTTGGGGTGTCCATTCGAACACGCCTTTCTTAGTACACTCGGTGATGGGAGCCATGAGTGTGCTGAAGTTCTTAATGAATCTTCTATAGAAAGAAGCAAGTCCATGAAATGAACGAACTTCCGTGAGCGTTTTCGGACTAGGCCATGATTGAATTGCTTCAATTTTGCTAGGATCCACCTTTACGCCATCGCCTGAAACTATGTAGCCAAGAAACATGACTTCATATAATAGAAAATCACATTTTTCTAGTTTCCCATACAGTTTTTCTTTTCTTAACACAGAAAATACTTGAAAAAGGTGATCAAAATGGGATTCTTCATCCCGTGAATAGATGAGAATATCATCCAAGTATACTACCACAAACTTGCCCAGAAATGGCCTTAGCACCTCATTCATCAACCTCATGAATGTGCTAGGGGCATTTGTAAGGCCAAATGGCATGACTAGCCATTCATACAACCCATGCTTTGTCTTGAATGCAGTCTTCCATTCATCCCCTTCTCTCATGCGAATCTGATGATATCCACTTCTCAAGTCTACCTTTGAGAAGACCTTGGAACCACTCAATTCATCCAGCATGTCATCAAGCCTTGGGATTGGAAACCTGTACTTGATAGTAACGTTATTAACGGCTCTACTATCAATACACATTCTCCAAGTACCATCTTTCTTAGGAACCAGCAAAGCAGGAACGGCACATGGACTCACGCACATAACCCATACCCATTAGTTCTTCAATTTGGCGTTGTAACTCCTTGGTTTCCAAAGGATTACATCTATAGGCTGGTTTATTTGGTAAGGGTGCTCCGGGAATGAGATCAATTTGATGCTCAATTCCTCGTATGGGTGGTAGTCCCTTAGGTAATTCATCTGGAAAAACGTCCTCAAAATCTTGAATTAATTGGGCTAATTTAGGATTTCGAGCAACAAAATTTTCGTGGGTTTCTTTGGAGTATAGTAGAAACAATTCTGCCTCACCATCTAACTCCCTCTCAAATTCTCTAAAAGATAATAAGGATACTTCTTTTTGTGGTGTTTGTGATGGTGAAAAACGTGGGGGTGGTAAAGGGTGTAGTTTTTTCTTCCTCCCTTCATGGACTATTGTATAAGTGTTGTGATACCCATCGTGTATAGATCTTTTATCCGTTTGCCAAGGTCTACCAAGTAGAATATGACAAGCATCCATAGACACAACATCACATAATATCGAATCACAATACGCACCAATACAAAAAGAAACCATACATTGCTTCCTAACCCCGGTGCTAGCATTAGAGTCTAACCAACTCAATTTGTAAGGTTGTGGATGATTTGTGGTCGTAAGACCTAGTTTGGATACTAGAGTCTTAGATACGGTATTAGCCTCACTTCCCCCATCAATAATTAGATCACATACCTCGTCACCAATTTTACAACGGGTGATGAAAATGTGTTGTCGTTGAGGGGCAGCATCTTCTTCCACACGTGCTTGCAAGGCCCTCCTAATCACGAGGCTAGTCTTCTCCTCTGATTCGGCAATGCAATCGTCACAATCATCTTCAACTTCTTCTTCTCCATCCTCAAACTCATCCCAATTGATGTTTTGAGTGGCCATGAGTTTAACTTCTTGCATAGTTAATGCCCTAGTATTAGGACAATCCTTCTTGTAATGACCTCGCCCTCCACATTTGTAACACACAATGTCACCTATCTTCCCGTTCCTTGCGTCCTTCTTTATGGGGTTGCTTGGTTTAAAGGACGAATTTTCCTTTGTAGGAAAAGAAGGTTTTCGTGTCAATTGAGGAATGGCAGTAGGCTTCTTCTTCTTCCTCTTTGCATCGAATTTACTCACTAACTTGCAAGCTTCCACAAACGTGAGGTTAGTGTAACCCTCAAGTCTGTCTTGTAATTCTTGGTCCAAACCAGATATGAAACGCCCCATTTTGAGCTCTTCATTCTCGGTTACTTCGCACACAATAGCAAGCCTATCGAATTCTTTTATGTAATCCTCGACAGAGTCCCCATTTTGTTGCAAGGTACTCCATTTCACATATTGGCTCTGCTTGTAATTGTGGGGGATGAAACGGTCTCTCATCCGTTTTTTGAGTTTGTCCCAAGTAGAGATAGGAACTTTCCCCTTAAGGGTACGTCCCCTTTGCTCTCCTTGTAGCCAACTATCACCATAGCCCTTTAGCTTGACTTTGGCAATCTTAAAACGCTGAACATCCTCATGAATGTCCTTGTATTCAAAGTACCTTTCCAAGGATTTCTCCCATTCTAAGTACTTTTCTGGATCAAGGGTCCCATCAAATGAAGGGATGTCCACTTTGAGACTCCTATCTTCCCTCCTAGGTGGAGGGTCTTCCTCTCGATCTCTCCTATCTTGCTCGTTCATGAGTCTTGCCATTAGGGCAGCAAGATTCCCTTGTAGATTGGCATTAGTTTCGGCCAATCTTTCTTGACTAGCAATGGATCGATTTAGAGCTTCCAAGGCTGTTCTTAAGTCTTGATTTTCTCCCATGGTGTGTAGGTATACGACCCCTTAGGGAAAGTTTTCTTTTTTTTTTTTTTTACAAATTTCCCCCTACCTGACGCGCCAAATGATGTGTAAACAAGATGAGAACCTTGTTACAGAATATGTGTTTAAAGGGGTCTTAATGAAATGTCGTGATTAATGAGGGGAGAATAGGGGAACACTCAACCCTAGTCTCGGATATAACCAAGGGGAACACTCACCCTTCGCTTAGTGTAGTTTGGAAATAGGGATTACTCAACCCACTCGTTTACTACGTAAGTTCTAGGTTTGGGAACACTCGACCAAAACTAGTACTCTTCAAATTTGGATTCTCAAATTTGGACCTTAAAAATGACTATTAGCAAGTCACGTTTAATCAAAGAAAAACTCAAGTGTTTAGCAAATTTCTGGATGTATTTCTATTCGTTTAGTACACTATTTATAGTAGTGCATTCATTACATAGGATTCCCCTTTTGTAGTTATCCATTACTTGCCTAATTAAGGACAGAAATAAAACTAACTATAAAGTGATTAAAAAGGCTCATATAACCGTCCCCTTAATCCTTTATCACAAAACAACTGAAATTAATTAATAACCATAAACTGCCACTAACTAATTAACGAAAACTAAGCTTGAATTAAGAAAAAACGTTCAGCAAACAAGAAGTCTTCAACCGGCATTTTTCACGTGCAAAACCTTGCATGTTCAACGTTCAAATCCGTGTAAATAGCTGGCTTGTAACCTCCTTTGACTCAAGCTCCTTTATTCCACCCATGAACTAACCAACTCCCTAATTTACGCCTAAGTAGTCCAACTGACCAGCTAGCTAACTAACTCCTTGATTTACGCCTATTCAGTTTAACTAACCAACGAGCTAACTAAACTTCTTAATTCACGGTTTTTAGTTCAACTAATCACCTAGTCTTACGCCCAACTAACAATCAGACAATTTCTCCCTTAATTCATGCCCCATGATCAGTCCACGTAACTCTAAATACCCCAAATCATGCGTGGCATCAAGTCGGCATCATTACTAGATCCCTTCAACTAGATTAACTACTTTAAGGGAAGTATAACCAGTAGTAAAACTTTTTGGACCGCCGTGCATAGGATTGAAGAACGATTTGGACAGAATTAACCCCTTAGCATTTAATTCAATAACACCGTCTTGACCGTCTTCATCTAAATCATGGATAATTGTTCTTTGACCATTTTGGTCATTATTCCGGGAGCTCCACTACCTAACAAGGCAGCATATAGAAGTAATCCAGAAGAAACAAAGGAAATACAACGTCAAATAGAGGAATTGATGCAAAGAGGCTACGTGAAAGAGAGTATGAGCCCCTGTGCCGTGCCTGCATTGCTAGTTCCAAAAAAAGATGGGAGTTGGCGTATGTGCATTGATAGTAGGAGTGTGAACAACATAACCATCAAGTATAGATTTCCTATACCTAGACTTGATGATTTGTTAGACGAATTGCATGGTTCAAAGCTATTTTCCAAGATTGATCTTATGAGTGGCTATCATCAAATACGCATGAGGGAAGGAGATGAATGGAAGACGGCTTTCAAGACTAAAGTGGGGTTGTACGAGTGGTTAGTCATGCCTTTTGGTCTAACCAATGCGCCTAGTACATTTATGAGATTGATGAACGAGGTGTTGAAACCATTTCTTGGAAGGTTCGTAGTTGTTTACTTGGATGACATATTAATTTATTCTGAAAATTTCAATGATCATCTAATGCATTTGAGAAGCGTTTTTGAGGTTCTTAGGGAGAAGAAGTTGTACGCAAAATTGGAAAAATGTTATTTTCTTGTTCCTAGCGTGACGTTTCTAGGGTATGTAGTATCCAAAGATGGTGTGTCCGTGGATCAATCCAAGGTTGAAGCTATCAAGACTTGGCCCGTACCTACCAATGTGAGTGAAGTTAGATCGTTTCATGGTCTAGCGTCATTTTATAGAAGATTTGTGAAGAATTTTTCCACGATAGTTGCACCTATGACTGAATGCTTGAAGAAAGACAAGGGAAAATTCGAGTGGACCAAGGAAGCCCAACGTGCATTTGATTTGGTCAAAAGGAAGCTATGTGAAGCACCTGTACTTGCATTGCCGGATTTTTCACAACCATTTGAGGTAGAAACCGACGCTAGTGGTGTGGGGATTGGTGCCGTTTTGGTTCAAAAGAAGCGCCCTATTGCCTATTTTAGTGAGAAATTAAACGGTGCTAGATTGAACTATTCTACCTATGACAAGGAGTTTTATGCTATTGTGCGAGCATTGGACCATTGGAGTCACTATTTGCGCCCAAATCACTTTGTGTTGCATAGTGATCACGAAGCTTTGAAGTACATTCATGGTCAACAAAAATTGAACCCTAGACATGCTAAATGGGTAGAGTTTCTACAAGCTTTCAATTTTTCTTCAAAGTATAAAGAGGGGAAAGCAAATGTAGTGGCCGATGCACTATCTAGAAGACACACGTTGCTTGGAGTATTGAATTGTAAACTACTTGGTTTCGAGTTAATCAAGGAGTACTATAAGGGGGACGTGGATTTCTCTACACTCCTAGAGGAGTGTTCCAAGGGGGCCGTAGGTTCCTATGTTTTACAAGACGGTTTTCTTTTCAAGGGGAATCGTTTGTGCGTGCCTAAGTGTTCTATTAGAGAATTAATAGTAAGAGAAGTGCATGGTGGAGGGATAGCGGGACATTTTGGCATAACGAAAACATTAACTATGCTCCAAGAGCATTTTTATTGGCCTAGAATGCTAGCGGATGTACAATCAATAGTTTCTAGGTGTGCAACATGTCAAAAAGCCAAGGCTACGTTTCATCAAGGCTTATATACGCCCTTGCCCGTGCCAGATTCACCTTGGGAAGACGTGTCTATGGATTTCGTAGTTGGTTTGCCAAGGACTCAAAGAGGAAAGGACTCAATCATGGTTGTAGTGGATCGATTTTCCAAGATGGCTCATTTCATACCTTGTCACAAAGTGGACGATGCTATGAAAGTGGCGGAATTGTATTTCAAGGAAGTGGTGAGACTACATGGGTTGCCGAACAGTATTGTGAGTGATCGTGATACAAAGTTCATGAGTTTCTTTTGGAAATCACTATGGAAGTTGGTGGGAACGAAGCTGTTATTTAGTACATCATATCACCCGCAAACGGACGGACAAACGGAGGTAACAAATCGAACTCTTGGTGTGCTTTTACGTGGACTAGTGAGCAAAACGCAAAAAGATTGGGATATTAAGCTTGCTCATGCCGAGTTTGCTTACAATAGATCACCTACTTATGCCACAAAACACACGCCATTTGAAGTTGTTTATGGTGTCAATCCAAGAATGCCCATTGATTTGATTGAAATTCCAAAAGGGGAATTAATTCATAAGGATGCCGAGGCTAAGATCAAGTACATGATGAAGCTACACGCACAAGTTAGAGCTAGGATTGAACGTGTCAATGAACTCTACAAAGCACGAGCTAACAAGAACAAAAAGCCACAAAGTTTTGAAGTTGGCGACTTGGTGTGGCTACACTTGAGAAAAGAAAGATTTCCTAGCAAAAGAAAGAATAAATTGATGCCAAGAAGTGAGGGGCCGTTCAAGATTATTGAGAAGATCAATGAGAATGCATATAAGCTTGAATTGCCGGGAGAATATGGTGTAAGCGCAACATTTAATGTTGGGGATTTGGTGAAGTATTTGCCAGATGATGCTATTGAAGATTTGAGGGCAAATTCTTTTGAAGAAGGGGAGGATGATGCGTGCATAAATGTGAATGACGAGCATGTTGAAGAATTATTCCAAGAAAGTCAAGAAAGCATGAATCTATACTTGGAAGCTTCCTCAATAGGTCAAACTTACTATCGGGGGCATCAAGACAAAGCCACGCTTTGTATGGTGGCGTTCTTGGGAGTTCTTGAAGCTTCTTGATAGTTCTTTAAGGTTTCTTTAAAAGCTTTCTTAGATTTTGGTCTACAAGTTTTTACCTTTCACTTGAAAGGGTTTTTCTTGGTTTAGACCTTAGGTTTCTTTATGTTCTTAATTATTTTTGTACGTGTGCGTAGTTAATTAAGTTGGAGAATCGTGTAACGTTACTTGGCGCACAAGGTTAAGTTAGGTTTCCTATTTCAAGAGGGATTCCTACTCAAAATTGAAAGTGGCGGCTGCTTGGAGATCAAGGCAAAGTGGAAGACTTTTACTCAAGCTAGAACTCTAATGTGTTTAGAAAAAGTAGGAGTTTTACTCAAGCTAGAACTCTAATGTGTTTAGAAAAAGTAGGAGTTTTACTCAAGTTAGAACTCTAATATGCTTAGGAAGAGAAGGAGTTTTATTCTAGTTAGAGTTCTAATAGTCTTAGGAAAGGATTGCTATAAATACTCCATGTAATTCACGAATTCATTCATTCATTCAGATTTTGAGCAATACAAAAAACACATTTATTTTGAGTGATATTTTGGTTGGATTACCTAAATATTTCTTTGGCTAACTTGCGAGTTGGTTGCTGTTTTGGGTGTTTTAGTTAAAACATTCATTGGTTTGATTAATTAAGTGGACTCTTAATTAATTAAACTCAGTTCTTGCCTAGTTCTTGGTGATTTATCTGTATAGGACGAAGCTTAGAACATATCCTTGTGATAACTTGGTTTTCGGATCAAGAATCACATCATTTTCAATGCATGAACACTTGTAACTAGGCTATATTGGTATGTTACTGCAAGTTCTAGGTTATTTCTATAAGAAATTTGAAAAATACGCGAGGTAGAACCCCTTCCGGCCCCCTTTCCTTTGAAAATCATGAACATCGATTTAGAACTTAGTGAAATGCTTCTAAGGCTCGTTTTTAATGCATGAACACTTGTAACTAGGCTATATTCGTATGTTAGTGCAAGTTCTAGGTTATTTTGATAAGAAATTCGAAAAATACGTGAGGTAGAACCCTTTTCGGCCCGCTTTCCCATGAAAATAACGAACATCCATTTACAACTTGGTGAAATGCTTCTAAGGCTCGTTTTCAATGCATGAACACTTGTAACTAGGCTATATTCGTATGTTAGTGCAAGTTCTAGGTTATTTTAATAAGAAATTCGAAAAATACGCGAGCTAGAACCCTTTCCGGCCCGCTTTCCCTCGAAAATCACGAACATCAATTTACAACTTAGTGAAACGCTTCTAAGGCTCGTTTTCAATACATGAACACTTGTAACTAGGCTATATTGGTATATTAGTGCAAGTTCTATGTTATTTTGATAAGAAATTTGAAAAATACGCGCGGTAGAACCCTTTCCGGCCTGCTTTCCCTTAAAAATCACGAACATCGATTTAGAACTTAGTGAAATGCTTCTAAGGCTCGTTTTCAATGCATGAACACTTGTAACTAGGCTATATTGGTATGTTAGTGCCAGTTCTAGGTTATTTTGATAAGAAATTTGAAAAATACGCGAGGTTGAACCCTTTCCGGCCCGCTTTCCCTTGAAAATTACGAACATCGATTTACAACTTAGTGAAATGCTTCTAAAGCTCGTTTTCAATGAATGAGCACTTTTAACTAGGCTATATTGGTATGTTAGTGCAAGTTCTAGGTTATTTTGATAAGAAATTTGAAAAATACGCGAGGTAGAACTCCTTCCGGCCCCCTTTCCCTTGAAAATCATGAATATCGCAATAGAACTTAGTGAAATGCTTCTAAGGCTCGTTTTCAATGCATGAACACTTGTAACTAGGATATATTCGTATGTTAGTGCAAGTTCTAGGTTATTTTGATACGAAATTCGAAAAATACGTGAGGTAGAACCCTTTTCGGCCTGCTTTCCCATGAAAATAACGAACATCGATTTACAACTTAGTGAAATGCTTCTAAGGCTCGTTTTCAATGCATGAACACTTGTAACTAGGCTATATTCGTATGTTAGTGCAAGTTCTAGGTTATTTTCAGAAGAAATTCTAAAAATACGCGAGGTAGAACCCTTTCCGGCCCGCTTTCCCTTGAAAATCACGAACATCGATTTACAACTTAGTGAAATGCTTCTAAGGCTCGTTTCCAATGCATGAACACTTGTAACTAGGCTATATTGGTATGTTAGTGCAAGTTCTAGGTTATTTTGATAATAAATTTGAAAAATACGCGAGGTAGAACCCTTTTCGGCCCCGTTTCCCTTGAGAGCCATGAACATAGATTGAAAACTTAGTGAAATTCTTCTAAGCTTGTTTTCAATGCAAGAACCCTTGTAACTAGGCTATATTGGTATGTTAGTGCAAGTTCTAGGTTATTTTGATAAGAAATTTAAAAAATACCCGCGGTAGAACCTTTTCTGGCCCAATTTCCCTTGAAAATCACGAACATCGATTTACAACTTAGTGAAATGCTTCTAAGGCTCGTTTTTAATGCATGAAAGCTTGTAACTAGGCTATATTGGTATGTTAGTGCAAGTTCTAGGTTATTTTGATAAGAAATTTGAAAAATACGCGACGTAGAACCCTTTCCGGCCCCGTTTCCCTTGAGAGTCATGAACATAGATTGAAAACTTAGTGAAATTCTTCTAAGCTTGTTTTCAATGCAAGAACACTTGTAACTAGGCTATATTGGTATGTTAGTGCCAGTTCTAGGTTATTTTGATAAGAAATTTGAAAAATACGCGAGGTAGAACCCTTTCCGGCCCACTTTCCCTTGAAAATTACGAACATCGATTTACAACTTAGTGAAATGCTTCTAAAGCTCGTTTTCAATGAATGAGGACTTTTAACTAGGCTATATTGGTATGTTAGTGCAA
Source organism: Dysphania ambrosioides (assembly GCA_026401315.1). Taxonomy (NCBI): domain Eukaryota; kingdom Viridiplantae; phylum Streptophyta; class Magnoliopsida; order Caryophyllales; family Amaranthaceae; genus Dysphania; species Dysphania ambrosioides. The sequence goes on along the minus strand of CM048668.1, from coordinate 8,548,746 downwards.
GTTCTAGGTTATTTTGATAAGAAATTTGAAAAATACGCGAGGTTGAACCCTTTCCGGCCCGCGTTCCCTTGAAAATCACGAACATCGATTTACAACTTAGTGAAATGCTTTTAAAGCTCGTTTTCAATGAATGAGCACTTTTATCTAGGCTATATTGATATGTTAGTGCAAGTTCTAGGTTATTTTGATAAGAAATTTGAAAATTACGTGACGTAGAACCCTTTCCGACCCCTTTCCCTTGAAAATCACGAACATCGAATTACAACTTAGTGAAATGCTTCTAAGGCTCGTTTTCAATGCATGAACACTTGTAACTAGGCTATATTGGTATGTTAGTGCAAGTTCTAGGTTATTTAGATATGAAATTTGAAAAATACACGAGGTAGAACTCCTTCCGGCCCCCTTTCCCTTGAAAATCATGAATATCGCAATAGAACTTAGTGAAATGCTTCTAAGGCTCGTTTTCAATGAATGAACACTTGTAACTAGGATATATTCGTATGTTAGTGCAAGTTCTAGGTTATTTTCAGAAGAATTTCTAAAAATACGCGAGGTAGAACCCTTTCCGGCCCGCTTTCCCTTGAAAATCACGAACATCGATTTACAACTTAGTGAAATGCTTCCAAGGCTCATTTTCAATGCATGAACACTTGTAAATAGGCTATATTTGTATGTTAGTGCAAGTTCTAGGTTATTTTGATAAGAAATTTGAAAAATACCCGCGGTAGAACATTTTCTGGCCTGATTTCCTTTGAAAATCACGAACATCGATTTACAACTTAGTGAAATGCTTCTAAGGCTCGTTTTCAATGCATGAACACTTGTAACTAGGCTATATTGGTATGTTAGTGCATGTTCTAGGTTATTTTGATAAGAAATTTGAAAAATACGCGAGGTAGAACCCCTTCCGGCCCCCTTTCCCTTGAAAATCATGAATATCGCAATAGAACTTAGTGAAATGCTTCTAAGGCTCGTTTTCAATGCATGAACACTTGTAACTAGGCTATATTGGTATGTTAGTGCAAGTTCTAGGTTATTTTGATAAGAAATTTGAAAAATACGCGAGGTAGAACCCCTTCCGGCCCCCTTTCCCTTGAAAATCATGAATATCGCAATAGAACTTAGTGAAATGCTTCTAAGGCTCGTTTTCAATGCATGAACACTTGTAACTAGGCTATATTGGTATGTTAGTGCAAGTTCTAGGTTATTTTCAGAAGAAATTCGAAAAATACACGAGGTAGAACCCTTTCCGGCCCGCTTTCCCTTGAAAATCACGAACATCGATTTACAACTTAGAGAAATGCTTCTAAGGCTTGTTTTCAATGCATGAACACTTGTAACTAGGCTATATTGGTATGTTAGTGCAAGTTCTAGGTTATTTTGATAAGAAATTTGAAAAATACGCGAGGTAGAACCCTTTCCGGCCCCGTTTCCCTTGAGAGTCTTGAACATAGATTGAAAACTTAGTGAAATTCTTCTAAGCTTGTTTTCAATGCAAGAACACTTGTAACTAGGCTATATTGGTATGTTAGTGCCAGTTCTAGGTTATTTTGATAAGAAATTTGAAAAATACGCGAGGTAGAACCCTTTCCGGCCCGCTTTCCCTTGAAAATTACGAACATCGATTTACAACTTAGTGAAATGCTTCTAAAGCTCGTTTTCAATGAATGAGCCTTTTAACTAGGCTATATTGGTATGTTAGTGCAAGTTCTAGGTTATTTTGATAAGAAATTTGAAAAATACGCGAAGTAGAACTCCTTCCGGCCCCCTTTCCCTTGAAAATCATGAATATCGCAATAGAACTTAGTGAAATGCTTCTAAGGCTCGTTTTCAATGCATGAACACTTGTAACTAGGATATATTCGTATGTTAGTGAAAGTTCTAGGTTATTTTCAGAAGAAATTCTAAAAATACGCGAGGTAGAACCCTTTCCGGCCCGCTTTCCCTTGAAAATCACGAACATCGATTTACAACTTAGTGAAATGCTTCTAAGGTGATGCGTGCATCAATGTGAACGACGAGCATGTTGAAGAATTATTCCAAGAAAGTCAAGAAAGCATGAATCTATACTTGGAAGCTTCGTCAATAGGTCAAACTTACTATCGGGGGCATCAAGACAAAGCCACGCTTTGTATGGTGGCGTTCTTGGGAGTTCTTGAAGCTTCTTGATAGTTCTTTAAGGTTTCTTTAAAAGCTTTCTTAGATTTTGGTCTACAAGTGTTTACCTTTCACTTGAAAGGGTTTTTCTTGGTTTAGACCTTAGGTTTCTTTATGTTCTTAATTATTTTTATACGTGTGCGTAGTTAATTAAGTTGGAGAACCGTGTAACGTTACTTGGCGCACAAGGTTAAGTTAGATTTCCTATTTCAAGAGGGATTCCTACTCAAAATTGAAAGTGGCGGCTGCTTGGAGATCAAGGCAAAGTGGAAGAGTTTTACTCAAGCTAGAACTCTAATGTGTTTAGAAAAAGTAGGAGTTTTACTCAAGTTAGAACTCTAATATGCTTAGGAAAAGAAGGAGTTTTATTCTAGTTAGAGTTCTAATAGTCTTAGGAAAGGATTGCTATAAATACTCCATGTAATTCACGAATTTGATCAATAACAAACACATTTATTTTCGAGTGATATTTTGGTTGGATACCTAAATATTTCTTTGGCTAACTTGCGAGTTGGTTGCTGTTTTGGGTGTTTTAGTTAAAACATTCATTAGTTTGATTAATTAGGTGGACTCTTAATTAATTAAACTCAGTTCTTGCCTAGTTCTTGGTGATTTATCTGTATAGGACGAAGCTTAGAACATATCCTTGTGATAACTTGGTTTTCGGATCAAGAATCACATCATCGTGGTATCAGAGCTGTTGGTGACGTTTGTCTTGGAATTTTTGGCTGAAATTTTGTGGGAAGATTCAAAAAACGTAGATCAACATTGTGTCAAAATTTCGTGTCAATTGGACGCGTAACAAAGTCTGTGCAACCTCAAACTTTTGAGATTGTTACACGGAGTTGCGATTTGGAGAACGGTTTTTTATTTGCTTCAAGAATCAATCAAGATTCAATCTTTTAATCAAGATTTTGCATAAACTAACCTGGTTTGTGTAGGAGCAATGAGTGAAGAAGAAATCCCAGGGATTCCAAGGGGTTTGAACCTTGATCAAGTGCATAACTTGCGAAGGGATCGTCAAATAGAGCGATTGTCACAACAATTGCAAGAAGTATTGGCTAGGCTTGACGAACGTGACAAAACTTCATCTTCAAGGAAGAACAAATCAGTTGCAAGTTCTAGTTCAAGTGAAGACGAATATGAAAGGAGAAAAGCAAGTAGATCACGCCATAAAGATTCATCTTCAAGTGATGAACCTAGAAGGCATAGACGGAAGAACAAGGCCAAAGATGATGACCGAAATATAAGGCTAGATTTTCCGGAATTTGATGGGAGTATGCTAGACCCCAAAAAATATTTTGAGTGGGTTAGAAGAGCGGAAACACTCTTTGATTACAAGGAGTATGATGAAGGAAAGAGGTGCAAAATTGCTGAATTAAAACTCACGGGTTACGCGAGTTTATGGTATGATAATCTCAAGAAAAAGAGACGCAAGGAGGGACGATCCAAGATCACTACTTGGACACAATTAAAGAAATATATGAAGCGTCAATTTGTGCCCCATGAGTACGTGCAAGAAGTGTATCTCAAGATGCAGACTTTTAAGCAAGGAAATCAATCCGTGGAGGCTTATTTGTGTGAATTTGAGAAACTATGTTTATTGTGTGATTTAGAAGAAATTCTAGAGCACAAAATAGCATGTTTTATTGCAGGTTTGAACGAAAATGTTCAAGAGAAGATTGAATTGCACAAATACTATTCATTTGAAGAAGTATGCAAGGCGGCCATTAAGGTTGAAAGACAATTCAAGGCCAAGAAGACCTCAAGTGTGAAGCCGTTCACACGCACGTTCACAAAGGCTAGTGACAAGCCTACCTTTGATAGGACTTCTTCTAGTTCGTATGCTAAAGATAACAACCCCAAAAACAAAGCTAGCAAGAAGGTGACCGAAGATAGAAAATGTTTCAAATGTGGGAGTGTTGGCCATATAGCAAGCAATTGCTACTCAAAACGCACTATGACGACTCAAGAATGGGAAGAAGAGAAAGCTAGGTGCGAGGGAAGTAGTGACATGGAGGTTGTGGTCGAGCAAGAACGTGATTTTGAAGAAGAGGAGGGTAGTGCCGAAGAGGTTGATGGTGAAACGCAAGGAAAGAGCTTGGTTCTAAGGAGAGCTCTTCACTCTAAACCTATGCCCGTTGAAGAGAATCAAAGAGAGAAAATCTTTTTAACAAGGTGCAAGGTGGAAGATCGATTGTGTGACGTAATAATAGACTCGGGAAGTTGCACAAATGTGGTGTCTATAACTTTGATCAACAAATTAGAGTGGCCTACAACCGATCACCTAAAACCTTACAAGCTACATTGGCTCAATGATGCTAGTGACGTAAAGGTAACGAAGCGAGCCCTAATCACCTTTTCAATTGGCAAATATCATGATAAAGTTTTATGTGATGTATGCCCCATGGATGCTTGTCATATCTTATTGGGTAGACCATGGCAATATGATAGATTTGTCAAGTTTAATGGTAGGACAAATGTGTATATAATTCGAAAAGGAAAGGGGGAAAAATCATATGCATTGAAACCACTTGTTGATCATAGAATTAACCCTAGTTCGAAAGGTGCATATTTAATTGGGGAAAAGGAGTTGGAGAAAGAGATCAACAATAACAATATAGTATATATTATGGTGGCTAACAATGTGCAAGTGAATGAAAGTAAACAAGAAAAGAGGCCCGTGGAATTAGAAGCGGTATTGCAAGAGTATTGTGATGTTTTTCCTAGTGAATTACCACCGGGATTACCAGCAATTCGTGGTATTGAACATCAAATTGATCTTATTCCGGGAGCTCCACTACCTAACAAGGCAGCATATAGAAGTAATCCAGAAGAAACAAAGGAAATACAACGTCAAATAGAGGAATTGATGCAAAGAGGCTACGTGAAAGAGAGTATGAGCCCATGTGCCGTGCCTGCATTGCAAGTTCCAAAAAAAGATGGGAGTTGGCGTATGTGCATTGATAGTAGGAGTGTGAACAACATAACCATCAAGTATAGATTTCCTATACCTAGACTTGATGATTTGCTAGACGAATTGCATGGTTCAAAGCTATTTTCCAAGATTGATCTTATGAGTGGCTATCATCAAATACGCATGAGAGAAGGAGATGAATGGAAGACGGCTTTCAAGACTAAAGTGGGGTTGTACGAGTGGTTAGTCATGCCTTTTGGTCTAACCAATGCGCCTAGTACATTTATGAGATTGATGAACGAGGTGTTAAAACCATTTCTTGGAAGGTTCGTAGTTGTTTATTTGGATGACATATTGATTTATTCTGAAAATTTCAATGATCATATAATGCATTTGAGAAGCGTTTTTGAGGTTCTTAGGGAGAAGAAGTTGTATGCAAAATTGGAAAAATGCTATTTTCTTGTTCCTAGCGTGACGTTTCTAGGGTATGTAGTATCCAAAGATGGTGTGTCTGTGGATCAATCCAAGGTGGAAGCTATCAAGACTTGGCCCGTACCTACCAATGTGAGTGAAGTTAGATCGTTTCATGGTCTAGCATCATTTTATAGAAGATTTGTGAAGAATTTTTCCACGATAGTTGCACCTATGACCGAATGCTTGAAGAAAGATAAGGGAAAATTCGAGTGGACCAAGGAAGCCCAACGTGCATTTGATTTGGTCAAAAGGAAGCTATGTGAAGCACCCGTACTTGCATTGCCGAATTTTTCACAACCATTTGAGGTAGAAACCGACGCTAGAGGTGTGGGGATTGGTGCCGTTTTGGTTCAAAAGAAGCGCCCTATTGCCTATTTTAGTGAGAAGTTAAACGGTGCTAGATTGAACTATTCTACCTATGACAAGGAGTTCTATGCTATTGTGCGAGCATTGGACCATTGGAGTCACTATTTGCGCCCAAATCACTTTGTGTTGCATAGTGATCACGAAGCTTTGAAGTACATTCATGGTCAACAAAAATTGAACCCTAGACATGCTAAATGGGTAGAGTTTCTACAAGCTTTCAATTTTTCTTCAAAGTATAAAGAGGGGAAAGCAAATGTAGTGGCCGATGCACTATCTAGAAGACACACGTTGCTTGGAGTATTGAATTGTAAACTACTTGGTTTCGAGTTAATCAAGGAGTACTACAAGGGGGACGTGGATTTCTCTACAATCCTAGAGGAGTGTTCCAAGGGGGCCGTAGGTTCCTATGTTTTACAAGACGGTTTTCTTTTCAAGGGGAATCGTTTGTGCATGCCTAAGTGTTCTATTAGAGAATTAATAGTAAGAGAAGTGCATGGTGGAGGGATAGCGGGACATTTTGGCATAACGAAAACATTAACTATGCTGCAAGAGCATTTTTATTGGCCTAGAATGCTAGCGGATGTACAATCAATAGTTTCTAGGTGTGCAACATGTCAAAAAGCCAAGGCTACGTTTCATCAAGGCTTATATACGCCCTTGCCCGTGCCAGATTCACCTTTGGAAGACGTGTCTATGGATTTTGTAGTTGGTTTGCCAAGGACTCAAAGAGGAAAGGACTCAATCATGGTTGTAGTGGATCGATTTTCCAAGATGGCTCATTTCATACCTTGTCACAAAGTGGACGATGCTATGAAAGTGGCGGAATTGTATTTCAAGGAAGTGGTGAAACTACATGGGTTGCCGAACAGTATTGTGAGTGATCGTGATACAAAGTTCATGAGTTTCTTTTGGAAATCACTATGGAAGTTGGTGGGAACGAAGCTGTTATTTAGTACATCATATCACCCGCAAACGGACGGACAAACGGAGGTAACAAATCGAACTCTTGGTGTGCTTTTACGTGGACTAGTGAGCAAAACACAAAAAGATTGGGATATTAAGCTTGCTCATGCCGAGTTTGCTTACAATAGATCACCTACTTATGCCACAAAACACACGCCATTTGAAGTTGTTTATGGTGTCAATCCAAGAATGCCCATTGATTTGATTGAAATTCCAAAAGGGGAATTAATTCATAAAGATGCCGAGGCTAAAATCAATTACATGATGAAGCTACACGCACAAGTTAGAGCTAGGATTGAACGTGTCAATGAACTCTACAAAGCACGAGCTAACAAGAACAAAAAGCCACAAAGTTTTGAAGTGGGAGACTTGGTGTGGTTACACTTGAGAAAAGAAAGATTTCCTAGCAAACGAAAGAATAAATTGATGCCAAGAAGTGAGGGGCCGTTCAAGATTATTGAGAAGATCAATGAGAATGCATATAAGCTTGAATTGTCGGGAGAATATGGTGTAAGCGCAACATTTAATGTTGGAGATTTGGTGAAGTATTTGCCAGATGATGCTATTGAAGATTTGAGGGCAAATTCTTTTGAAGAAGGGGAGGATGATGCGTGCATCAATGTGAACGACGAGCATGTTGAAGAATTATTCCAAGAAAGTCAAGAAAGCATGAATCTATACTTGGAAGCTTCTTCAATAGGTCAAACTTACTATCAGGGGCATCAAGACAAAGCCACGCTTTGTATGGTGGCGTTCTTGGGAGTTCTTGAAGCTTCTTGATAGTTCTTTAAGGTTTCTTTAAAAGCTTTCTTAGATTTTGGTCTACAAGTTTTTACCTTTCACTTGAAAGGGTTTTTCTTGGTTTAGACCTTAGGTTTCTTTATGTTCTTAATTATTTTTGTACGTGTGCGTAGTTAATTAAGTTGGAGAACCGTGTAACGTTACTTGGCGCACAAGGTTAAGTTAGGTTTCCTATATCAAGAGGGATTCCTACTCAAAATTGAAAGTGGCGGCTGCTTTGAGATCAAGGCAAAGTGGAAGAGTTTTACTCAAGCTAGAACTCTAATGTGTTTAGAAAAAGTAGAAGTTTTACTCAAGTTAGAACTCTAATATGCTTAGGAAAAGAAGGAGTTTTATTCTAGTTAGAGTTCTAATAGTCTTAGGAAAGGATTGCTATAAATACTCCATGTAATTCACGAATTTGATCAATAACAAACACATTTATTTTCGAGTGATATTTTGGTTGGATACCTAAATATTTCTTTGGCTAACTTGCGAGTGGGTTGATGTTTTGGGTGTTTTAGTTAAAACATTCATTGGTTTGATTAATTAGGTGGACTCTTAATTAATTAAACTCAGTTCTTGCCTAATTCTTGGTGATTTATCTGTATAGGACGAAGCTTAGAACATATCCTTGTGATAACTTGGTTTTCGGATCAAGAATCACATCATAAGGCTCGTTTTCAATGCATGAACACTTGTAACTAGGCTATATTGGTATGTTAGTGCAAGTTCTAGGTTATTTTGATAAGAAATTTGAAAAATACCCGCGGTAGAACCTTTTCTGGCCCGATTTCGCTTGAAAATCACGAACATCGATTTACAACTTAGTGAAATGCTTCTAAGGCTCGTTTTCAATGCATGAAAACTTGTAACTAGGCTATATTGGTATGTTAGTGCAAGTTCTAGGTTATTTTGATAAGAAATTTGAAAAATACCCGCGGTAGAACCTTTTCTGGCCCGATTTCCCTTGAAAATCACGAACATCGATTTACAACTTAGTGAAATGCTTCTAAGGCTCGTTTTCAATGCATGAAAACTTGTAACTAGGCTATATTGGTATGTTAGTGCAAGTTCTAGGTTATTTTGGATAAGAAATTTGAAAAATAAACGAGGTAGAACCCCTTCCAACCCCCTTTCCCTTGAAAATCATGAATATCGCAATAGAACTTAGTGAAATGCTTCTAAGGCTCGTTTTCAATGCATGAACACTTGTAGCTAGGCTATATTGGTATGTTAGTGCAAGTTCTAGGTTATTGTAAGAAGAAATTCAAAAAATACGCAAGAAAGAACCCTTTCTAGCCCGCTTTCCCTTGAAAATCACGAACATCGATTTACAACTTAGTGAAATGCTTCTAAGGCTCGTTTTCAATGCATGAACACTTGTAACTAGGCTATATTGGTATGTTAGTGCAAGTTCTAGGTTATTTTGATAAGAAATTTGAAAAATACCCGCGGTAGAACCTTTTCTGGCCCGATTTCCCTTGAAAATCACGAACATCGATTTACAACTTAGTGAAATGCTTCTAAGGCTCGTTTTCAATGCATGAAAACTTGTAACTAGGCTATATTGGTATGTTAGTGCAAGTTCTAGGTTATTTTGGATAAGAAATTTGAAAAATAAACGAGGTAGAACCCCTTCCAACCCCCTTTCCCTTGAAAATCATGAATATCGCAATAGAACTTAGTGAAATGCTTCTAAGGCTCGTTTTCAATGCATGAACACTTGTAGCTAGGCTATATTGGTATGTTAGTGCAAGTTCTAGGTTATTGTAAGAAGAAATTCAAAAAATACGCAAGAAAGAACCCTTTCCGGCCCGCTTTCCCTTGAAAATCACGAACATCGATTTACAACTTAGTGAAATGCTTCTAAGGCTCGTTTTCAATGCAAGAACACTTGTAACTAGGCTATATTGGTATGTTAGTGCAAGTTCTAGGTTATTTTGATAAGGAATTTGAAAAATACGCGCAGTAGAACCTTTTCCGGCCCGCTTTCCTTTGAAAATCACGAACATCGATTTACAACTTGGTGAAATGCTTCTAAGGCTCGTTTTCAATGCATGAACACTTGTAACTAGGCTATATTGGTATCTTAGTGCAAGTTCTAGGTTATTTTCATAAGAAATTCGAAAAATACGCGAGGTAGAACCCCTTCCGGCCCCCTTTCCCTTGAAAATCACGAAGATCGATTTACAACTTAGTGAAATGCTTCTAAAGCTCGTTTTCAATGAATGAGCACTTTTAACTAGGCTATATTGGTATGTTAGCGCAAGTTCTAGGTTATTTTGATAAGAAATTTGAAAAATACGCGAGGTAGAACCCCTTCCGGCCCCCTTTCCCTTGTAAATCACGAACATCGATTTACAAATTAGTGAAATGCTTCTAAAGCTCATTTTTAATGAATGAGCACTTTTAACTAGGCTATATTGGTATGTTAGTGCAGGTTATTTTGAAGAGAAATTTGAAAAATACATAAGGTAGAACCCTTTCCGACCCCTTTCCCTTGAAAATCACGAACATCGAATTACAACTTAGTGAAATGCTTCTAAGGTTCGTTTTCAATGCATGAACACTTGTAACTAGGCTATATTGGTATGTTAGTGCAAGTTTTAGGTTATTTTGAAAAGAAATTTGAAAAATACGCGAGATAGAACCCCTTCCGGCCCCCTTTCCCGTGAAAATCATGAATATCGCTTTAGAACTTAGTGAAATGCTTCTAAGGCTCATTTTCAATGCATGAACACTTGTAACTAGGCTATATTCGTATGTTAGTGCAAGTTCTAGGTTATTTTGATAAGAAATTTGAAAAATACGCGAGGTAGAACACTTTCCGGCCCGCTTTGCCTTGAAAATCACGAACATCGATTTACAACTTAGGGAAATGCTTCTAAGGCTCGTTTTCAATGCATGAACACTTGTAACTAGGCTATATTGGTATGTTAGTGCAAGTTCTAGTTTATTTTGATAAGAAATTTGAAAAATACGCGTGGTAGAACCCCTTCCGGCCCCCTTTCCTTTGAAAATCATGAACATCGATTTTGAACTTGGTGAAATGCTTCTAAGGCTCATTTTCAATGCATGAACACTGGTAACTAGGCTATATTGGTATGTTAGTGCGAGTTCTAGGTTATTTTGATAAGAAATTTGAAAAATACGCGCGGTAGAACCTTTTTCGGCCCGCTTTCCCTTGAAAATCACGAACATCGATTTACAACTTGGTGAAATGCTTCTAAGGCTCGTTTTCAATACATGAACACTTGTAACTAGGCTATATTGGTATGTTAGTGCAAGTTCTAGGTTATTTTCATAAGAAATTCGAAAAAAACGCGAGGTAGAACCCCTTCCGGCCCCGTTACCCTTGAAAATCACGAACATCAATTTACAACTTAGTGAAATTCTTCTAAAGCTCGTTTTCAATGAATGAGCACTTTTAACTAGGCTATATTGGTATGTTAGTGCAAGTTCTAGGTTATTTTGATAAGAAATTTGAAATATACGCGAGGTAGAACCCCTTCTGGCCCCCTTTCCCTTGTAAATCACGAACATAGATTTACAACTTAGTGAAATGCTTCTAAAGCTCGTTTCCAATGAATGAGCACTTTTAACTAGGCTATATTGGTATGTTAGTGAAGGTTATTTTGATAAGAAATTTGAAAAATACGTAAGGTAGAACCCTTTTCGACCCCTTTCCCTTGAAAATCACGAACATCGAATTACAACTTAGTAAAATGCTTCTAAGGCTCGTTTTAAATACATGAACACTTTTAACTAGGCTATATTGGTATGTTAGTGTAAGTTTTAGGTTATTTTGATAAGAAATTTGAAAAATACGCGAGATAGAACCCCTTCCGGCCCCCTTTCCCTTGAAAATCATGAATATCGCTTTAGAACTTAGAGAAATGCTTCTGAGGCTCATTTTCAATGCATGAACACTTGTAACTAGGCTATATTCGTATGTTAGTGCAAGTTCTAGGTTATTTTCATAAGAAATTCAAAAAAAACGCGAGGTAGAACACTTTCCGGCCAACTTTCCCTTGAAAATCACGAACATCGATTTACAACTTAGGGAAATGCTTCTAAGGCTCGTTTTCAATGCATGAACACTTGTAACTAGGCTATATTGGTATGTTAGTGCAAGTTCTAGTTTATTTTGATAAGAAATTTGAAAAATACGCGTGGTAGAACCCCTTCCGGCCCCCTTTCCTTTCAAAATCATGAACATCGATTTTGAACTTAGTGAAATGCTTCTAAGGCTCATTTTCAATGCATGAACACTTGTAACTAGGCTATATTGGTATGTTAGTGCGAGTTCTAGGTTATTTTGATAAGAAATTTGAAAAATACGCGAGGTAGAACCCTTTCTGGCTTGCTTTCCAATGAAAATCACGAACATCGATTTACAACTTAGTGAAATGCTTCTAAGGCTCGTTTTCAATGTATGAACACTTGTAACTAGGCTATATTGGTATGTTAGTTCAAGTTCTAGGTTATTTTGATAAGAAATTTGAAAAATACGCGAGGTAGAACCCTTTCCGGCCCGCTTTCCCTTGAAAATCACGAACATCGATTTACAACTTAGTGAAATGTTTCTAAAGCTCGTTTTCAATGAATGAGCACTTTTAACTAGGCTATATTGGTATGTTAGTGCAAGTTCTAGGTTATTTTGATAAGAAATTTGAAAAATACGTGAGGTAGAACCCTTTCTGACCCCTTTCCCTTGAAAATCACGAACATTGATTTACAACTTAGTGAAATGCTTCTAAGGCTTGTTTTCAATGCATGAACACTTGTAACTAGGCTATATTGGTATGTTAGTGCAAGTTCTAGGTTATTTTGATAAGAAATTTGAAAAATACGTGAGGTAGAACCCCTTCCGGCCCCCTTTCCCTTGAAAATCATGAATATCGCTTTAGAACTTGGTGAAATTCTTCTAAGGCTCATTTTCAATGCATGAACACTTGTAACTAGGCTATATTCGTATGTTAGTGCAAGTTCTAGGTTATTTTCAAAAGAAATTCAAAAAATACGCGAGGTAGAACCCTTTCCGTCCCACTTTCCCTTGAAAATCACGAACATCGATTTACAACTTAGTGAAATGCTTCTAAGGCTCGTTTTCAATGCATGAACACTTGTAACTAGGCTATATTGGTATGTGAGTGCAAGTTCTAGGTTATTTTGATAAGGAATTTTAAAAATACCCGCGGTAGAACCTATTCTGGCCCGCTTTCCCTTGAAAATCACGAACATCGATTTACAACTTAGTGAAATGCTTCTAAGGCTCGTTTTCAATGCATGAACACTTGTAACTAGGCTATATTGGTATGTTAGAGCAAGTGTAGGTTATTTTGATAAGAAATTTGAAAAATACGCGAGGTAGAACACCTTCCGGCCCCCTTTCCTTTGAAAATCATGAACATCGATTTAGAACTTAGTGAAATGCTTCTAAGGCTATGTTTCAATGCATGAACACTTGTAACTAGGCTATATTGGTATGTTAGTGCGAGTTCTAGGTTATTTTGATAAGAAATTTGAAAAATACGCGAGGTAGAACCCTTTCCGGCAAGCTTTCCCTTGAAAACCACGAACATCGATTTACAACTTGGTGAAATTCTTCTAAGCCTCGTTTTCAATGCATGAACACTTGTAACTAGGCTATATTGGTATGTTAGTGCAAGTTTTAGGTTATTTTGATAAGAAATTTGAAAAATAGACATGGTAGAACCCTTTAAGGCCCGCTTTCCCATGAAAATCACGAACATTGATTTACAACTTAGTGAAATGCTTCTAAGGCTTGTCTTCAATGCATGAACACTTGTAACTAGGCTATAATGGTATGTTAGTGCATGTTCTAGGTTATTATAATAAGAAATTTGAAAAATACGCGCGGTAGAACCCTTTCCGGCCCGCTTTCCCTTGAAAATCACGACCATTGATTTACAACTTAGTGAAATGCTTCTAAGGCTCGTTTTCAATGCATGAACACCTGTACTTAGGCTATATTGGTATGTTAATGCAAGTTCTAGGTTATTTTGATAAGATATTAGAAAAATAGACGAGGTAGAACCTTTTCTGGCCCGCTTTCCGATGACAATGACAAACATCGATTTACAACTTAGTGAAATGCTTCTAAGGCTCGTTTTCAATGCATGAACACTTGTAACTAGGCTGTATTGGTATGTTAGTGTAAGTTCTAGGTTATTTTGATAAGAAATTTGAAAAATACGCGAGGTAGAACCCCTTCCGGCCCCCTTTCCCTTGAAAATCATGAATATCGATTTAGAACTTAGTGAAATGCTTCTAAGGCTCGTTTTCAATGCATGAACACTTGTAACTATGCTATATTCGTATGTTAGTGCAAGTTTTAGGTTATTTTGATAAGAAATTTGAAAAATACGTGAGGTAGAACCCTTTCCGACCCCTTTCCCTTGAAAATCACGAACATCGATTTACAACTTAGTGAAATGCTTCTAAAGCTCGTTTTCAATGAATGAGCACTTTTAACTAGGCTATATTGGTATGTTAGTGCAAGTTCTAGGTTATTTTGATAAGGAATTTTAAAATTACCCGCGGTAGAACCTATTCTGGCCCGCTTTCCCTTGAAAATCACGAACATCGATTTACAACTTAGTGAAATGCTTCTACGGATCGTTTTCAATGCATGAACACTTGTAACTAGGCTATATTGGTATGTTAGTGCAAGTTCTAGGTTATTTTGATAAGAAATTAGAAATATAGATGAGGTAGAACCCTTTCTCGCCCGCTTTCCCATGACAATCACAAACATCGATTTACAACTTAGTGAAATGCTTCTAAGGCTCGTTTTCAATGTATGAACACTTGTAACGCTATATTGGTATGTTAGTTCAAGTTCTAGGTTATTTTGATAAGGAATTTGACAAATACGCGCAGTAGAACCACTTCCGGCCCGCTTTCCCTTGAAATCACGAACATCGATTTACAACTTAGTGAAATGCTTCTAAGGCTCGTTTTCAATGCATGAACACTTGTAACTAGGCTATATTGGTATGTTAGTGCAAGTTCTAGTTTATTTTGATAAGAAATTTGAAAAATACGCGAGGTAGAACCCTTTTTGGCCCGCTTTCCATTGAAAAGCAAGAACATCGATTTACAACTTAGTGAAATGCGTCTAAGGCTCGTTTTCAATGCATGAACACTTGTAACTAGGCTATATTGGTGAGTTAGTTCAAGTTTTAGGTTATTTTCATAAGAAATTCGAAAAATACGCGAGGTAGAACCCCTTCCGGCCACCTTTCCCTTGAAAATCACGAACGTCGATATAGAACTAAGTGAAATGCCTCTAAGGCTCGTTTTCAATGCATGAACACTTGTAACTAGGCTATATCGGTATGTTACTGCAAGATTTAGGTTATTGTGATAAGAAATTCGAAAAATACGAGAGGTAGAACCCCTTCCGGCCCCCTTTCCCTTGAAAATCATAAACATCGATTTAGAACTTAGTGAAATGCTTCTAAGGCTCATTTTGAATGCATGAATATTTGTAACTAGGCTATATTCGTATGTTAGTGCATGTTCTAGGTTATTTTGATAAGAAATTCGAAATATAGACGAGGAGAACCCTTTCTGGCCAGCTTTCCCACGAAAATCAAAAACATCGATTTAGAACTTAGTGAAATGCTTCGAAGGCTCGCTTTCAATGCATGAACACTTGTAACTAGGATATATATGTATGTTAGTGCAAGTTCTAGGTTATTTTCATAAGAAATTCGAAAAATACGCGAGGTAGAACCCCTTCCGGCCCCCTTTCCCTTGAAAATCACGAACATCGATTTACAACTTAGTGAAATTCTTCTAAAGCTCGTTTTCAATGAATGAGCACTTTTAACTAGGCTATATTGGTATGTTAGTGCAAGTTCTAGGTTATTTTGATAAGAAATTCGAAAAATACGCGAGGCAGAACCCTTTCCGGCCCACTTTCCCTTAAAATTAACGAACATCGATTTACAACTTAGTGAAATGCGTCTTAGGCTCGTTTTCAATGCATGAACACTTGTAACTATGCTATATTCGTATGTTAGTGCAAGTTTTAGGTTATTTTGATAAGAAATTTGAAAAATACGTGAGGTAGAACCCTTTCCGACCCCTTTCCCTTGAAAATCACGAACATCGATTTACAACTTAGTGAAATGCTTCTAAAGCTCGTTTTCAATGAATGAGCACTTTTAACTAGGCTATATTGGTATGTTAGTGCAAGTTCTAGGTTATTTTGATAAGGAATTTTAAAATTACCCGCGGTAGAACCTATTCTGGCCCGCTTTCCCTTGAAAATCACGAACATCGATTTACAACTTAGTGAAATGCTTCTACGGATCGTTTTCAATGCATGAACACTTGTAACTAGGCTATATTGGTATGTTAGTGCAAGTTCTAGGTTATTTTGATAAGAAATTAGAAATATAGATGAGGTAGAACCCTTTCTCGCCCGCTTTCCCATGACAATCACAAACATCGATTTACAACTTAGTGAAATGCTTCTAAGGCTCGTTTTCAATGTATGAACACTTGTAACGCTATATTGGTATGTTAGTTCAAGTACTAGGTTATTTTGATAAGGAATTTGACAAATACGCGCAGTAGAACCACTTCCGGCCCGCTTTCCCTTGAAATCACGAACATCGATTTACAACTTAGTGAAATGCTTCTAAGGCTTGTTTTCAATGCATGAACACTTGTAACTAGGCTATATTGGTATGTTAGTGCAAGTTCTAGGTTATTTTGATAAGAAATTTGTAAAATACGCGAGGTAGAACCCTTTTTGGCCCGCTTTCCCTTGAAAAGCAAGAACATCGATTTACAACTTAGTGAAATGCGTCTAAGGCTCGCTTTCAATGCATGAACACTTGTAACTAGGCTATATTGGTATGTTAGTTCAAGTTCTAGGTTATTTTGTTAAGAAATTCGAAAAATATGCGAGGTAGAACCCTTCTGGCCCGCTTTCCCTTGAAAATCTTGAACATCGATTTACAACTTAGTGAAATGCATTTAAGGCTTGTTTTGAATGCATGAACACTTGTAACTAGGCTATATCGGTATGTTAGTGCAAGTTCTAGGTTATTTTGATAAGAAATTCGAAAATTACGCGAGGTAGAACCCCTTCCGGCCCCCTTTCCCTTGAAAATCACGAACGTCGATATAGAACTTAGTGAAATGCCTCTAAGGCTCGTTTTCAATGCATGAACACTTGTAACTAGGCTATATCGGTATGTTACTGCAAGTTTTAGGTTATTTTGAGAAGAAATTCGAAAAATACGCGAGGTAGAACCCCTTCCGGCCCCCTTTCCCTTGAAAATCATAAACATCGATTTAGAACTTAGTGAAATGCTTCTAAGGCTCATTTTCAATGCATGAATACTTGTAACTAGGCTATATTCGTATGTTAGTGCAAGTTCTAGGTTATTTTGATAAGAAATTCGAAATATAGACGAGGTAGAACCCTTTCTGGCCCGCTTTCCCACGAAAATCAAAAACATTGATTTAGAACTTAGTGAAATGCTTCGAAGGCTCATTTTCAATGCATGAACACTTGTAACTAGGCTATATTCGTATGTTAGGGCAAGTTCTAGGTTATTTTGATAAGAAATTCGAAAAATACGCGAGGCAGAACCCTTTCCGGCCCGCATTCCCTTAAAATTAACGAACATCGATTTACAACTTAGTGAAATGCGTGTTAGGCTCGTTTTCAATGCATGAACACTTGTAACTAGGCTATATTGGTATGTTATTTCAAGTTACAGCTTTTTTTGATAAGAAATTAGAAAAATAAGGGAGGTAGAACCACTTCCAGCCCCCCTTTCCCTTGAAAATCAGGAATATCGACTTAGAACTTAGTGAAATGCTTCTAAGGCTCATTTTCAATGCATGAACACCTGTAACTAGGCTATATTGGTATGTTACTGCAAGTTCTAGGTTATTTTGATAAGAAATTTGAAAAATACGCGCGGTAGATCCCTTTCCGTCCCGCTTTCCCTTGAAAATCACGAACATCGATTTACAACTTAGTGAAATTCTTCTAAGGCTCGTTTTCAATGCATGAACACTTGTAACTAGGCTATATTGGTATGTTAGTGCAAGTTCAAGGTTAATTTGATAAGAAATTTGAAAAATTTGCGAGGTAGAACCACTTCCGGCCCCTTTCCCTTCAAAATCACGAACATCGATTTAGAACTTAGTGAAATGCTTCTAAGGCTCGTTTTCAATGCATGAACACTTGTAACTAGGCTATATCGGTATGTAACTGCAAGTTTTAGTTTATTTTGATAAGAAATTCGAAAAATACGCGAGGTAGAACCCCATCCGGCCCCCTTTCCCTTGAAAATCACGTACATCGATTTACAACTTAGTGAAATGCTTCTAAGGCTCCTTTTAATGAATGAACACTTGTAACTAGGCTATATTGGTATGTTAGTTCAAGTTCTAAGTTATTTTGATAAGACATTTGAAAAATACGCGAGGTAGAACCCCTTCCGGCCCCCTTTCCCTTGAAAATCATAAACATCGATTTAGAACTTGGTGAAATGCATCTAAGGCTCGTTTTCAATGCATGAACACTTGTAACTAGGCTATATAGGTATGTTACTGCAAGTTCTAGGTTATTTTGATAAGGAATTTGAAAAATACCCGGGTAGAACCTTTTCTGACCCGCTTTCCCTTGAAAGTCACGAACATCGATTTACATCTTAGTGAAATGCTTCTAAGGCTCATTTTCAATGCATGAACACTTGTAAACTAGGCTATATATGTATGTTAGTGCAAGTTCGAGGTTATTTTGATAAAAAATTTGAAAAATACGCGAGGTAGAACCCCTTCCGGCCCCCTTTCCCTTGAAAATCATGAATATCGATTTACAACTTAGTGAAATGCTTCTAAGGCTCATTTTCAATGCATGAACACTTATGACTAGGCTATATTCGTATGTTAGTGCAAGTTCTAGGTTATTTTGATAAGAAATTCGAAAAATACGCGAGGTAGAACCCTTTCTGGCCCGCTTTTCCTTGAAAATTACGAACATCGATTTACAACTTAGTAAAATGCTTCTAAGGTTCGTTTTCAATGCAGGAACACTTGTAACTAGGCTATATCGGTATGTTAGTACAAGTTCTAGGCTATTTTGGTAAGAAATTTGAAAAATACGCGCGGTAGAACCCTTACCGGCCCGCTTTCCCTTGAAAATCACGAACATCGAGTTACAACTTAGTGAAATGATTCAAAGGCTTGTTTTCAATGCATGAACACTTATAACTAGGCTATATTGGTATGTTAGTGCAAGTTCTAGGTTATTTTGATAAGAAATTTAAAATATTTGCGAGGTAGAACCACTTTCGGCCCCCCTTTCCCTTGAAAATCACGAACATCGATATAGAACTTAGTGAAATGCCTCTAAGGCTCGTTTTCAATGCATGAACACTTGTAACTAGGCTATATCGGTATGTTACTGCAAGTTTTAGGTTATTTTGATAAGAAATTCGAAAAATACGCGAGGTAGAACCCTTCCGGCCCCCTTTCCCTTGAAAATCACGAACATCGATTTACAACTTAATGAAATGCTTCTAAGGCTCCTTTTTAATGAATGAACACTTGTAACTAGGCTATATTCGTATGTTAGTGCAAGTTCTAGGTTATTTTGATAAGAAATTCGAAAAATACGCGAGGTAGAACCCTTTCCGGCCCGCTTTCCCTTGAAAATAACGAACATCGATTTACAATTAGTGAAATGCGTCTAAGGCTCGTTTTAAATGCATGAACACTTGTAACTAGGCTATATTAGTATGTTACTGCAAGTTCTAGGTTATTTTGATAAGAAATTTGAAAAATACGCGAGGTAGAACCCCTTTCGGCCCCGTTTCCCTTGAAAATCACGAACATCGATTTACAACTTAGTGAAATGCTTCTAAGGCTCGTTTTCAATGCATGAACCCTTGTAACTAGGCTATAATGGTATGTTAGTTCAAGTTCTAAGTTAGTTTGATAAGAAATTTGAAAAATACGCGAGGTAGAACCCCTTCCGGCCCCCTTTCCCTTGAAAATCATGAACATCGATTTAGAACTTAGTGAAATGCATCTAAGGCTCGTTTTCAATGCATGAACACTTGTAACTAGGCTATATTGGTATGTTACTGCAAGTTCTAGGTTATTTTGATAAGAAGTTTGAAAAATACGCGAGGTAGAACCCTTTCCGGCCCGATTTCCCTTGAAAATCGCGAACATCGATTTACAACTTGGTGAAATGCTTCTAAGGCTTGTTTTCAATGCATGAACACTTTTAACTAGGCTATATTGGTATGTTAATGCAAGTTTTAGGTTATTTTGATAAGAAATTGACCAAAGTGGTCAAGGTGCGAATATTCCAGTCCAAGAGTCGAACGTTAGGGAGTTGATTTTGTCCAAGTCTCTCCTCAATACTACTCTTACGGATTTTGGCGTGCACGGCCCATATAAGTCCTCAAATGGTTGCACCGTATTGAGCGTAACTAATTACCTCAATAATAGGGGAATATAGGTTGATTTAATGCAGACTTTAAGGAGAATTTCAAGCTGGTTTAATTTCGAAATAAAAGAGCTTGAATGAAGACTTAAAAGGCGCATTTCAAGGCTATTTTAAAGGAAGAATTTGAACAGCAATTCGAAATCAATTTGCTGAACGTTTTGGCGAATTTCAAGGCTATTTTAAAGGAAGAATTTGAACAGCAGTTGGAGTCAATTTGCTGAACGTTTCCTCCCTTATTTTAAGCTATTCTTCCCTTGTTTTAAGCTCTATTAGTTAAAGGAATAATTAGTTGTAATGGGGATTATGTTGGACGGTTATGAGCCACTTAATATACCCTTATTTTCAGCTTTTTGTTTTATTGTTTGTTTTAGCTAAGTGTGATGTACGAAAAGCTATAAATAGCGTGCTATTGTTCAATAAAAGGCATTCGGGAATTTTGCCCAAAACACACGAGTGTATAATCCGAATTCGGCTTGTGCTAGTCAAGTTTATTTTCCAGATTTGAGAGTTCTCTCAATTTGAAGAGTTTGTGTTTTAGTGAGAGTTCCTAAAGCTTAAACTTGTAGTTGTCGAATAGGTGAGAGTTCCCTAATCACTACTACGCCCAAACACGTGAGTGAGTGTTCCTCACTGTTATATCCTCAAGTTAAGGGTGAGAGTTCCCCTAAACTTTCTTAACACACGTTCCCGATCATTTGTAATCAAGTTTCTCACCTTGCTTACACATCATTTGGCGCGCCAGGTAGGGGGAGAGTTTTCTTAAATTCTTCCAAAGGGGGTCGAATACCTACATACCATGGGAGAGAATCAAGACTTGAGGACAGCTTTGGAAGCTCTTAATCGATCCATTGCTAGTCAAGAGAGGTTGACCGAAACCAACGCCAATTTACAAGGGAACCTTGCTGCCTTGATGGCAAGGCTCATGAACGAGCATGATAGGAGAGATCAAGGCGAAGACCCTCCACCTAGGAGGGAAGATAGGAGTCTCAAAGTGGACGTCCCTGCCTTTGATGGAACACTTGATCCAGAAAAGTACTTGGAATGGGAGAAATCCTTGGAGAGGTACTTCGACTACAAGGATATTCAAGAGGAGTTCCAAAAATACAAGATAGCCAAGGTGAAGTTGAAAGGCTATGGAGATAATTGGCTACAAGGAGAGCAAAGGGGGCGTACTCTTAAGGGTAAGGCAACCATTGCTACTTGGAGCAAGTTGAAGAAGAGGATGAGGGATCGTTTTATTCCTCACAATTACAAGCAAAGTCAATATGTGAAGTGGAGCACTTTGCACCAAAATGGAGAATCGGCTGAGGACTACATCAAAGAGTTTGATAGACTTTCTATCGTGTGTGAAATCACGGAGAATGAAGAACTCAAGATGGGACGTTTCATGGCTGGGTTGGATCAAGAGTTGCAAGACAAACTTGAAGGTTACACCAATTTGACCTTTGCTGAAGCTTGCAAACTTGTGATCAAGTTTGATTCAAAAAGGAAGAAGAAGAAGCCGTTCGTCACCCCTCAAGTGACACGAAGACCAACCTTCCCTGTCAAGGATGGTTCTTCTTTTGTCAAAGCCAACGATCCACCTAAGAAGGACAAGAGAGATTTCAAAATAAGTGACATTGTTTGTTACAAGTGCGGAGGAAGGGGTCATTTTAAGAAGGATTGTCCAAATTCAAGAGCTTTGACCATGCAAGAGGTAAAGCTTATTGCTAATCAAACTATCAATTGGGAGGATTTCGAGGTTGAAGAAGTGGAGGACGTGAATTCTACTGAAGGGGACGAGGAGGAAGAGCAATGTTTCCCCGAAGAAGAGACCAAAACAAATCTGGTTGTGAGAAGGGCGTTGCAAGCTCACATTGAGGAACCCTTAGCATCGCAAAGGCAACATATTTTCATTACCAAGTGCAAGATTAAAGACGAGGTATGTGATTTAATCGTTGATAGTGGTAGTGAGGCAAACACAGTTTCCAAAACCTTGATAACTAGGCTTGGTCTTACAACTACAAATCACCCACATCCTTATAAGTTGAGTTGGTTGGACTCTAGTTCTAGCACGGGGGTTAGGAAACAATGCATGGTTAGTTTTCTATTGGGTCTTATCATGATACTCAACTGTGTGATGTTGTGTCTATGGATGCTTGTCACATTTTGCTTGGTAGACCTTGGCAAACTGATCGAAAATCTTAACATGATGGGTACCATAACACTTACACTATAACTCACCAAGGAAAACAAAAAAAGTTGCACCCTTTACCACCCCCACGATTTTCACAAAATCCTAAACAATCAAAGGAGGTGTCATTGCTTACCTTTAAGGAATTTGAAAGGGAAATTGATGGTAAGGATGAATTATACTTGTTGTACTCTAAAGAGGTCCACGAAAATTTTGTGAGTCAAAACCCCAAATTGGCTCAATTGATTAAGGAGTTTGAGGATGTTTTCCCCGATGAGTTACCTAAAGGGTTACCACCTTTGAGGGGAATTGAACATCAAATTGACCTCATTCCCGGTGCTCCTTTACCTAACAAACCTGCCTATAGGTGTAATCCCTTGGAAACTAAGGAATTACAACGACAAATTGAGGAGTTGATAAGTATGGGGTATGTACGTGAGTCTATGAGTCCGTGTGCTGTTCCTGCTCTTTTGGTCCCTAAAAAGGATGGTACGTGGCGTATGTGTATTGATAGTAGGGCTGTTAACAATATTACTATCAAGTACAGGTTTCCAATTCCAAGGCTAGATGATATGCTTGATGAACTGAGCGGCTCGAAGTGGTTTTCAAAGGTTGATTTGAGAAGTGGTTATCATCAAATTCGGATGAGAGAAGGAGATGAATAGAAGACCGCTTTCAAAACCAAGCACGATTTATATGAGTGGCTCGTGATGCCATTTGGACTCACCAACGCACCTAGCACTTTCATGAGGTTGATGAACGAGGTGTTGCGGCCTTTCCTTGGAAAGTTCGTGGTGGTGTACCTTGATGATATCCTTATTTATAGCAAAAGTGGGGACGAACATTTGATACATTTATTTAAAGTTTTCACGGTTTTGAGAGAACAAAAATTGTATGGAAAACTTGAAAAATGTAATTTTATGCTATATGAGATCACTTTTCTTGGTTACATTATTTCAGGAGAAGGTGTGAAAGTTGATCCTAGCAAGATTGAGGCTATTCAATCATGGCCTCGCCCAAAGACACTCACGGAGGTCCGTTCTTTCCATGGATTAGCTTCCTTTTATAGGAGGTTCATTCGCAATTTTAGCACTCTAATGGCCCCTATCACCGAGTGCACAAAGAAGGGCTCATTTGAGTGGACTCCTCAAGCTCAAAGGGCGTTTGAAGTGATCAAAGAGAAGATGTGCAATACACCTGTCCTAGCACTTCCAGATTTTTCAAAACCATTTGAAGTTGAGTGTGATGCAAGCGGAAAGGGGATTGGTGCCGTGTTGATTCAAGAAGGGCGTCCTATTGCCTACTTTAGTGAGAAATTGAGCCAAGGCAAGCTGAATTATTCTACCTATGACAAGGAGTTCTATGTAATGGTGCGAGCTTTGGATCATTGGTCGCATTACTTGAGACCACAACCATTCATACTTCATTCTGACCATGAATCTTTGAGGTTCATCCATGGCCAAAAGAAGTTGAATTCGAGGCATGCAAAGTGGGTGGAATTCTTGCAAACATTTAACTTTTCATCAAAGTACAAAAGTGGAAAGGCGAATGTTGTTGCGGATGCCTTATCTCGAAGGCATACTTTACTTGGAGTCGTCGAGGCGAAAGTCCTTGGTTTCGAATTAATCAAAGAATACTACAAGGAAGATGATGATTTCAAGGTCATTTTGGAGAAATGCGTGAAGGGAAGTTATGATTTATTTTCCTTACAAAATGATTTTCTTTTTAAGGGAAATAGGTTATGCATTCCTAAATGTCCAATTCGAAGCTTGTTGATTCATGAAGCGCATGGAGGAGGTCTAGCAGGCCATTTCGGAGTTCAAAAGACTATGGAGCTTCTTCAAGCTCACTTTTATTGGCCTAACATGCTATCTACTGTTCACCATGTTGTAGTGCGTTGCTCTACTTGTCAAAGGGCAAAAATGGTGTTTCACAAAGGTCTTTACAAGCCATTGCCAATTCCGGAGAGACCTTGGGAAGACATAAGCATGGATTTCATTGTGGCTTTACCTAGAACTCAAAGAGGTAAGGACTCAATCATGGTGGTAGTTGATCGTTTTTCAAAGATGGCTCACTTTATCCCTTGTCATAAAACCGAGGATGCTATGAAGGTGGCGAAATTATATTTTGATGGGATTGTTCGTTTCCATGGAGTCCCACGCACCATTGTTTCAGATCGAGATACAAAGTTCCAAAGTCATTTTTGGAAGTCTTTGTGGCGTCTTATGGGAACCAAGTTGCTGTTTTCTACCTCACATCACCCCCAAACCGATGGCCAAACCGAGGTGGTGAATAGGGTACTGGGTTCTTTGCTTAGGACCTTGGTTAGTAAGAGCACCAAAGATTGGGATGTCAAACTCGCTCATGCCGAGTTTGCTTACAATAGAACTCCTAGCGCTACTATAAAGTATTCTCCTTTTAAAGTAGTCTATGGTTCTAATCCCTATGTTCCAATTGATCTCATAGTTTTGCCTAAAGACAAGTTCGTGCATGGAGGTGCCAAGGAACAAGCCGAGTTCATGGTGAAAATCCACAAAGAAGTGAGGAAGAACATCGAGAAGGCTAATGAAATCTATAAGAAGCAAGCCAACAAGAGAGTAAAAAATGTGAAACGTTTTGAAGTTGGTGACTTAGTATGGATCTACATGAGGAAGGAGAGATTTCCCAATCAAAGGAAGAACAAGCTCATGCCACGAGCCGAGGGTCCATTTGAGATAGTGAAAAAGATCAATGACAATGCCTACAAGGTAGATTTGGGAAGAAAGTACGGCGTCTCAAGCACATTCAATGTGGGGGATCTAGCACCGTACTATAATGATGAAGAATTGAGGGCAATTCCCTTTGAAGAAGGGGAGGATGACCAAAGTGGTCAAGGTGCGAATATTCCAGTCCAAGAGTCGAACGTAATGGAGTTGATTTTGTCCAAGTCTCTCCTCAATACTACTCATACGGATTTTGGCGTGCACGGCCCATATAAGTCCTCAAATGGTTGCACCATATTGAGCGTAACTAATTACCTCAATAATAGGGGAATATAGGT
This sequence comes from Dysphania ambrosioides, assembly GCA_026401315.1. Taxonomy (NCBI): domain Eukaryota; kingdom Viridiplantae; phylum Streptophyta; class Magnoliopsida; order Caryophyllales; family Amaranthaceae; genus Dysphania; species Dysphania ambrosioides. The sequence goes on along the minus strand of CM048668.1, from coordinate 8,523,353 downwards.
TGATTTAATGCAGACTTTAAGGAGAATTTCAAGCTGGTTTAATTTCGAAATAAAAGAGCTTGAATGAAGACTTAAAAGGCGCATTTCAAGGCTATTTTAAAGGAAGAATTTGAACAGCATTTCGAAATCAATTTGCTGAACGTTTTGGTGAATTTCAAGGCTATTTTAAAGGAAGAATTTGAACAGCAGTTGGAGTCAATTTGCTGAACGTTTCCTCCCTTATTTTAAGCTATTCTTCCCTTGTTTTAAGCTCTATTAGTTAAAGGAATAATTAGTTGTAATGGGGATTATGTTGGACGGTTATGAGCCACTTAATCTACCCTTATTTTCAGCTTTCTGTTTTATTGTTTGTTTTAGCTAAGTGTGATGTACGAAAAGCTATAAATAGCGTGCTATTGTTCAATAAAAGGCATTCGAGAATTTTGCCCAAAACACACGAGTGTATAATCCGAATTCGGCTTGTGCTAGTCAAGTTTATTTTCCAGATTTGAGAGTTCTCTCAATTTGAAGAGTTTGTGTTTTAGTGAGAGTTCCTAAAGCTTAAACTTGTAGTTGTCGAATAGGTGAGAGTTCCCTAATCACTACTACGCCCAAACACGTGAGTGAGTGTTCCTCACTGTTATATCCTCAAGTTAAGGGTGAGAGTTCCCCTAAACTTTCTAAACACACGTTCCCGATCATTTGTAATCAAGTTTCTCACCTTGCTTACACATCAGAAATTTGAAAAATACGCGCGGTAGTACCCTTTCTGGCCCGCATTCCCTTGAAAATCACGAACATCGATTTACAACTTAGTGAAATGCTTCTAAGGTTCGTTTTCAATGCATGAACACTTGTAACTAGGCTATATCTGTATGTTACTGCAAGTTATAGGTTATTTTGATAAGAAATTCGAAAAATACGCGAGGTAGAACCCCTTCCGGCCCCCTTTCCCTTGAAAATCACGAACATCGATTTACAACTTAGTGAAATGCTTCTAAGGCTCGTTTTCAATGCATGAACACTTGTAACTAGGCTATATTGGTATGTTAGTGCAAGTTCTAGGTTATTTTGAAAAGAAATTTGAAAAATACGCGCGGTAGAACCCTTTCCGGCCCGCTTTCCCCGTGAAAATCACGAACATCGATATACAACTTAGTGAAATGCTTCTAAGGCTCGTTTTCAATGCATGAACACTTGTAACTAGGCTATATTGGTATGTTAGAGCAAGTTCTAGGTTATTTTGATAAGAAATTCGAAAAATACGCGAGTTAGAACCCTTTACGGCCCGCTTTCCCTTAAAAATCACGAATATAGATTAACAACTTAGTGAAATGCGTCTAAGGCTCGTTTTCAATGCATGACCACTTGTAACTAGGCTATATTGGTAAGTTAGTGCAAGTTCTAGGTTATTTTGATAAGAAATTAGAAAAATACTCGAGGTAGAACCCCTTCCAGCCTCCTTTCCCTTGAAAATCATGAACATCGATTTAGAACTTAGTGAAATGCGTCTAAGGCTCGTTTTCAATGCATGAACACTTGTAGCTAGGCTATATTGGTATGTTACTGCAAGTTCTAGATTATTTTGATAAGAAATTTGAAAAATACGCGAGGTAGAACCCTTTTTGGCCCGCTTTCCCTTGAAAATCACGAACATCGATTTACAACTTAGTGAAATGCGTCTAAGGCTCGTTTTCAATGCATGAACACTTCTAACTAGGCTATATTGGTATGTTAGTTCAAGTTCTAGGTTATTTTGTTAAGACATTCGAAAAATACGCAAGGTAGAACCCTTCTGGCCCGCTTTCCCTTCAAAATCACGAACATCGATTTACAACTTAGTGAAATGTGTTTAAGGCTCATTTTCAACGCATGAACACTTGTAACTAGACTATATCGGTATGTTAGTGCAAGGTCTAGGTTATTTTGATAAGAAATTCGAAAAATACGCGAGGTAGAACACCTTCCGGCCCCCTTTCCCTTGAAAATCATGAACATCGATTTAGAACTTAGTGAAATGCTTCTAAGGCTCGTTTTCAATGCATGAACACTGGTAACTAGGCTATATCAGTATGTTAGTGCAAGTTCTAGGTTATTTTGATAAGAAATTCGAAAAATACGCGAGGTAGAACCCCTTCTGGCTCCCATCCCTTGAAAATCACGAACATCGATTTACAAGTTAGTGAAATGCTTCTAAGGCTCGTTTTCAATGCATGAACACTTGTAACTAGGCTATATTGGTATGTTAGAGCAAGTTCTAGGTTATTTTGATAAGAAATTTGAAAAATACGCGCGGTAGAACCTTTTCCGGCCCGCTTTCCCTTGAAAATTACGAACATCGATATACAACTTAGTGAAAAGCTTCTAAGTCTCATTTTCAATGCATCACTTGTAACTAGGCTATATTGGTATGTTAGAGCAAGTTCTAGGTTATTTTGATAAGAAATTCGAAAAATACGCGAGGTAGAACCCTTTCTGGCCCGCTTTCCCTTGAAAATCACGAACATCGATTTACAACTTAGTGAAATGCGTCTAAGGGTCGTTTTCAATGCATGACCACTTGTAACTAGGCTATATTGGTAAGTGAGTGAAAGTTCTAGGTTATTTTGATAAGAAATTCGAAAAATACGCGAGGTAGAACCCCTTCCAGCCTCCTTTCCCTTGAATATCATGAACATCGATTTAGAACTTAGTGAAATGCGTCTAAGGCTCGTTTTCAATGCATGAACACTTGTAACTAGGCTATATTGGTATGTTACTGCAAGTTCTAGGTTATTTTGATAAGAAATTTGAAAAATACGCGAGGTAGAACCCTTCTGGCCCGCTTTCCCTTCAAAATCACGAACATCGATTTACAACTTAGTGAAATGTGTTTAAGGCTCATTTTCAATGCATGAACACTTGTAACTAGGCTATATCGGTATGTTAGTGCAAGGTCTAGGTTATTTTGATAAGAAATTTGAAAAATACGCGAGGTAGAACCCCTTCCGGCCCCCTTTCCCTTGAAAATTATGAACATCGATTTAGAACTTAGTGAAATGCTTCTAAGGCTCGTTTTCAATGCATGAACACTGGTAACTAGGCTATATCGGTATGTTAGTGCAAATTCTAGGTTATTTTGATAAGAAATTTGAAAAATACGCGAGGTAGAACCCATTCCGGCCCCCTTTCCCTTCAAAATCATAAACATCGATTTAGAACTTAGTGAAATGCTTCTAAGGCTCGTTCTCAATGCGTGAACACTCATAACTAGGTTATATTGGTATGTTAGGACAAGTTCTAGGTTATGTTGATAAGGAATTCGAAAAATTTGCGAGTTAGAACCCTTTCTGGCCCGCTTTCCCTTGAAAATCACGAACATCGATTTACAACTTAGTGAAATGCGTCTAAGGCTCGTTTTTAATGCATGAACACTTGTAACTAGGCTATATTGGTATGTTAGTGCAACTTATAGGTTATTTTGATAAGAAATTTGAAAAATACGCGAGGTAGAACCACTTCTAGCCCCCTTTCCCTTTAAAATCATGAACATCGATTTAGAACTTAGTGAAATGCTTCTAAGGCTCGTTTTCAATGCATGAACACTTGTAACTAGGCTATATTGGTATGTTAGTGCAAGTTCTAGGTTATTTTGATAAGAAATTTTAAAAATGCGCGAGGTAGAACCTCTCCGGCCCCCTTTCCCTTGAAAATCACGAACATCGATTTAGAACTTAGTGAAATGCTTCTATGGCTCATTTTCAATGCATGAACACTTGTAACTAGGATATATTGGTTTGTTAGTGCAAGTTCTAGGTTATTTTGATAAGAAATTTGAAAAATACGTGAGGCATAACCCTTTCCGGCCCGCTTTCCCATGAAAATCACGAACATCGATTTACAACTTAGTGAAATGCTTCTAAGGCTCGTTTTCAATGCATGAACACTTGTAACTAGGCTATATTGGTATGTTAGTGACAGTTCTAGGTTATTTTTTTAAGAAAGTCGAAAAATACGCGAGGTAGAACCCTTCTGGCCCGCTTTCCCTTGAAAATCACGAACATCGGTTTACAACTTAGTGAAATGCGTCTAAGGCTCGTTTTCAATGCATGAACACTTGTAACTAGGCTATATCGGTATGTTAGTGCAAGTTCTAGGTTATTTTGATAAGAAATTTGAAAAATACGCGAGTTAGAACCCCTTCCGGCCCCCTTTCCCTTGAAAATCATGAACATCGATTTAGAACTTAGTGAAATGCTTCTAAGGCTCGTTTTCAATGCATGAACACTGGTAACTAGGCTATATCGGTATGTTAGTTGATGTGATTCTTGATCCGAAAACCAAGTTATCACAAGGATATGTTCTAAGCTTCGTCCTATACAGATAAATCACCAAGAACTAGGCAAGAACTGAGTTTAATTAATTAAGAGTCCACTTAATTAATCAAACCAATGAATGTTTTAACTAAAACACCCAAAACAGCAACCAACTCGCAAGTTAGCCAAAGAAATATTTAGGTAATCCAACCAAAATATCACTCAAAATAAATGTGTTTTTTGTATTGCTCAAAATCTGAATGAATGAATGAATTCGTGAATTACATGGAGTATTTATAGCAATCCTTTCCTAAGACTATTAGAACTCTAACTAGAATAAAACTCCTTCTCTTCCTAAGCATATTAGAGTTCTAACTTGAGTAAAACTCCTACTTTTTCTAAACACATTAGAGTTCTAGCTTGAGTAAAACTCCTACTTTTTCTAAACACATTAGAGTTCTAGCTTGAGTAAAAGTCTTCCACTTTGCCTTGATCTCCAAGCAGCCGCCACTTTCAATTTTGAGTAGGAATCCCTCTTGAAATAGGAAACCTAACTTAACCTTGTGCGCCAAGTAACGTTACACGATTCTCCAACTTAATTAACTACGCACACGTACAAAAATAATTAAGAACATAAAGAAACCTAAGGTCTAAACCAAGAAAAACCCTTTCAAGTGAAAGGTAAAAACTTGTAGACCAAAATCTAAGAAAGCTTTTAAAGAAACCTTAAAGAACTATCAAGAAGCTTCAAGAACTCCCAAGAACGCCACCATACAAAGCGTGGCTTTGTCTTGATGCCCCCGATAGTAAGTTTGACCTATTGAGGAAGCTTCCAAGTATAGATTCATGCTTTCTTGACTTTCTTGGAATAATTCTTCAACATGCTCGTCGTTCACATTTATGCACGCATCATCCTCCCCTTCTTCAAAAGAATTTGCCCTCAAATCTCCAATAGCATCATCTGGCAAATACTTCACCAAATCCCCAACATTAAATGTTGCGCTTACACCATATTCTCCCGGCAATTCAAGCTTATATGCATTCTCATTGATCTTCTCAATAATCTTGAACGGCCCCTCACTTCTTGGCATCAATTTATTCTTTCTTTTGCTAGGAAATCTTTCTTTTCTCAAGTGTAGCCACACCAAGTCGCCAACTTCAAAACTTTGTGGCTTTTTGTTCTTGTTAGCTCGTGCTTTGTAGAGTTCATTGACACGTTCAATCCTAGCTCTAACTTGTGCGTGTAGCTTCATCATGTACTTGATCTTAGCCTCGGCATCCTTATGAATTAATTCCCCTTTTGGAATTTCAATCAAATCAATGGGCATTCTTGGATTGACACCATAAACAACTTCAAATGGCGTGTGTTTTGTGGCATAAGTAGGTGATCTATTGTAAGCAAACTCGGCATGAGCAAGCTTAATATCCCAATCTTTTTGCGTTTTGCTCACTAGTCCACGTAAAAGCACACCAAGAGTTCGATTTGTTACCTCCGTTTGTCCGTCCGTTTGCGGGTGATATGATGTACTAAATAACAGCTTCGTTCCCACCAACTTCCATAGTGATTTCCAAAAGAAACTCATAAACTTTGTATCACGATCACTCACAATACTGTTCGGCAACCCATGTAGTCTCACCACTTCCTTGAAATACAATTCCGCCACTTTCATAGCATCGTCCACTTTGTGACAAGGTATGAAATGAGCCATCTTGGAAAATCGATCCACTACAACCATGATTGAGTCCTTTCCTCTTTGAGTCCTTGGCAAACCAACTACGAAATCCATAGACACGTCTTCCCAAGGTGAATCTGGCACGGGCAAGGGCGTATATAAGCCTTGATGAAACGTAGCCTTGGCTTTTTGACATGTTGCACACCTAGAAACTATTGATTGTACATCCGCTAGCATTCTAGGCCAATAAAAATGCTCTTGGAGCATAGTTAATGTTTTCGTTATGCCAAAATGTCCCGCTATCCCTCCACCATGCACTTCTCTTACTATTAATTCTCTAATAGAACACTTAGGCACGCACAAACGATTCCCCTTGAAAAGAAAACCGTCTTGTAAAACATAGGAACCTACGGCCCCCTTGGAACACTCCTCTAGGAGTGTAGAGAAATCCACGTCCCCCTTATAGTACTCCTTGATTAACTCGAAACCAAGTAGTTTACAATTCAATACTCCAAGCAACGTGTGTCTTCTAGATAGTGCATCGGCCACTACATTTGCTTTCCCCTCTTTATACTTTGAAGAAAAATTGAAAGCTTGTAGAAACTCTACCCATTTAGCATGTCTAGGGTTCAATTTTTGTTGACCATGAATGTACTTCAAAGCTTCGTGATCACTATGCAACACAAAGTGATTTGGGCGCAAATAGTGACTCCAATGGTCCAATGCTCGCACAATAGCATAAAACTCCTTGTCATAGGTAGAATAGTTCAATCTAGCACCGTTTAATTTCTCACTAAAATAGGCAATAGGGCGCTTCTTTTGAACCAAAACGGCACCAATCCCCACACCACTAGCGTCGGTTTCTACCTCAAATGGTTGTGAAAAATCCGGCAATGCAAGTACAGGTGCTTCACATAGCTTCCTTTTGACCAAATCAAATGCACGTTGGGCTTCCTTGGTCCACTCGAATTTTCCCTTGTCTTTCTTCAAGCATTCAGTCATAGGTGCAACTATCGTGGAAAAATTCTTCACAAATCTTCTATAAAATGACGCTAGACCATGAAACGATCTAACTTCACTCACATTGGTAGGTACGGGCCAAGTCTTGATAGCTTCAACCTTGGATTGATCCACGGACACACCATCTTTGGATACTACATACCCTAGAAACGTCACGCTAGGAACAAGAAAATAACATTTTTCCAATTTTGCGTACAACTTCTTCTCCCTAAGAACCTCAAAAACGCTTCTCAAATGCATTAGATGATCATTGAAATTTTCAGAATAAATTAATATGTCATCCAAGTAAACAACTACGAACCTTCCAAGAAATGGTTTCAACACCTCGTTCATCAATCTCATAAATGTACTAGGCGCATTGGTTAGACCAAAAGGCATGACTAACCACTCGTACAACCCCACTTTAGTCTTGAAAGCCGTCTTCCATTCATCTCCTTCCCTCATGCGTATTTGATGATAGCCACTCATAAGATCAATCTTGGAAAATAGCTTTGAACCATGCAATTCGTCTAACAAATCATCAAGTCTAGGTATAGGAAATCTATACTTGATGGTTATGTTGTTCACACTCCTACTATCAATGCACATACGCCAACTCCCATCTTTTTTTGGAACTAGCAATGCAGGCACGGCACAGGGGCTCATACTCTCTTTCACGTAGCCTCTTTGCATCAATTCCTCTATTTGACGTTGTATTTCCTTTGTTTCTTCTGGATTACTTCTATATGCTGCCTTGTTAGGTAGTGGAGCTCCCGGAATAAGATCAATTTGATGTTCAATACCACGAATTGGTGGTAATCCCGGTGGTAATTCACTAGGAAAAACATCACAATACTCTTGCAATACCACTTCTAATTCCACGGGCCTCTTTTCTTGTTTACTTTCATTCACTTGCACATTGTTAGCCACCATAATATATACCATATTGTTATTGTTGATCTCTTTCTCCAACTCCTTTTCCCCAATTAAATATGCACCTTTCGAACTAGGGTTAATTCTATGATCAACAAGTGGTTTCAATGCATATGATTTTTCCCCCTTTCCTTTTCGAATTATATACACATTTGTCCTACCATTAAACTTGACAAATCTATCATATTGCCATGGTCTACCCAATAAGATATGACAAGCATCCATGGGGCATACATCACATAAAACTTTATCATGATATTTGCCAATTGAAAAGGTGATTAGGGCTCGCTTCGTTACCTTTACGTCACTAGCATCATTGAGCCAATGTAGCTTGTAAGGTTTTGGGTGATCGGTTGTAGGCCACTCTAATTTGTTGATCAAAGTTGTAGACACCACATTTGTGCAACTTCCCGAGTCTATTATTACGTCACACAATCGATCTTCCACCTTGCACCTTGTTAAAAAGATTTTCTCTCTTTGATTCTCTTCAACGGGCATAGGTTTAGAGTGAAGAGCTCTCCTTAGAACCAAGCTCTTTCCTTGCGTTTCACCATCAACCTCTTCGGCACTACCCTCCTCTTCTTCAAAATCACGTTCTTGCTCGACCACAACCTCCATGTCACTACTTCCCTCGCACCTAGCTTTCTCTTCTTCCCATTCTTGAGCCGTCATAGTGCGTTTTGAGTAGCAATTGCTTGCTATATGGCCAACACTCCCACATTTGAAACATTTTCTATCTTCAGTCACCTTCTTGCTAGCTTCGTTTCTGGGTTTGTTATCTTTAGCATACGAATTAGAAGAAGTCCTATCAAAGGTAGGCTTGTCACTAGCCTTTGTGAACGTGCGTGTGAACGGCTTCACACTTGAGGTCTTCTTGGCCTTGAATTGTCTTTCAACCTTAATGGCCGCCTTGCATACTTCTTCAAACGAATAGTATTCGTGCAATTCAATCTTCTCTTGAACATTTTCGTTCAAACCTGCAATAAAACGTGCTATTTTGTGCTCTAGAATTTCTTCTAAATCACACAATAAACATAGTTTCTCAAATTCACACAAATAAGCCTCCACGGATTGATTTCCTTGCTTAAAAGTCTGCATCTTGAGATACACTTCTTGCACGTACTCATGGGGCACAAATTGACGCTTCATATATTTCTGTAATTGTGTCCAAGTAGTGATCTTGGATCGTCCCTCCTTGCGTCTCTTTTTCTTGAGATTATCATACCATAAACTCGCATAACCCGTGAGTTTTAATTCAGCAAGTTTGCACCTCTTTCGTTCATCATACTCCTTATAATCAAAGAGTGTTTCCGCTCTTCTAACCCACTCAAAATATTTTTCGGGGTCTAGCATACTACCATTGAATTCCGGAAAATCTAACCTTATATTTCGGTCATCATCTTTGGCCTTGTTCTTCCGTCTATGCCTTCTAGGTTCATCACTTGAAGATGAATCTTTATGGCGTGATCTACTTGCTTTTCTCCTTTCATATTCGTCTTCACTTGAACTAGAACTTGTAACTGATTTGTTCTTCCTTGAAGATGAAGTTTTGTCACGTTCGTCAAGCCTAGCCAATACTTCTTGCAATTGTTGTGACAATCGCTCTATTTGACGATCCCTTCGCAAGTTATGCGCTTGATCAAGGTTCAAACCCCTTGGAATCCCTGGGATTTCTTCGTCACTCATTGCTCCTACACAAACCAGGTTAGTTTATGTAAAAATCTTGATTAAAAGATTGAATCTTGATTGATTCTTGAGGCAAATAAAAACCGATCTCCAGATCGCAACTCCGTGTAACAATCTCAAAAGTTTGAGGTTGCACAGACTTCGTTACGCGTCCGATTGACACGAAATTTTGACACAATGTTGATCTACGTTTTCTAAATCCTCCCACAAAATTTCAGCCAAAAATTCCAAGCCAAACGTCACCAACAGCTCTGATACCACGATGATGTGATTCTTGATCCGAAAACCAAGTTATCACAAGGATATGTTCTAAGCTTCGTCCTATACAGATAAATCACCAAGAACTAGGCAAGAACTGAGTTTAATTAATTAAGAGTCCACTTAATTAATCAAACCAATGAATGTTTTAACTAAAACACCCAAAACAGCAACCAACTCGCAAGTTAGCCAAAGAAATATTTAGGTAATCCAACCAAAATATCACTCAAAATAAATGTGTTTTTTGTATTGCTCAAAATCTGAATGAATGAATGAATTCGTGAATTACATGGAGTATTTATAGCAATCCTTTCCTAAGACTATTAGAACTCTAACTAGAATAAAACTCCTTCTCTTCCTAAGCATATTAGAGTTCTAACTTGAGTAAAACTCCTACTTTTTCTAAACACATTAGAGTTCTAGCTTGAGTAAAACTCCTACTTTTTCTAAACACATTAGAGTTCTAGCTTGAGTAAAAGTCTTCCACTTTGCCTTGATCTCCAAGCAGCCGCCACTTTCAATTTTGAGTAGGAATCCCTCTTGAAATAGGAAACCTAACTTAACCTTGTGCGCCAAGTAACGTTACACGATTCTCCAACTTAATTAACTACGCACACGTACAAAAATAATTAAGAACATAAAGAAACCTAAGGTCTAAACCAAGAAAAACCCTTTCAAGTGAAAGGTAAAAACTTGTAGACCAAAATCTAAGAAAGCTTTTAAAGAAACCTTAAAGAACTATCAAGAAGCTTCAAGAACTCCCAAGAACGCCACCATACAAAGCGTGGCTTTGTCTTGATGCCCCCGATAGTAAGTTTGACCTATTGAGGAAGCTTCCAAGTATAGATTCATGCTTTCTTGACTTTCTTGGAATAATTCTTCAACATGCTCGTCGTTCACATTTATGCACGCATCATTAGTGCAAGTTCTAGGTTGTTTTGATAAGAAATTTGAAAAATACGCGAGGTAGAACCCCTTCCGGCCTCCTTTCCCTTGAAAATCATAAACATCGATTTAGAACTTAGTGAAATGCTTCTAAGGCTCGTTTTCAATGCGTGAACACTTGTAACTAGGCTATATTGGTATGTTACTGCAAGTTCTAGGTTATTTTGATAAGAAATTCGAAAAATACGCGAGGTAGAACCCCTTTCGGCCCGCTTTCCCTTGAAAATCACGAACATCAATTTACAACTTAGTGAAATGCGTCTAAGGCTCGTTTTCAATGCATGAACACTTGTAACTAGGCTATATTGGTATGTTAGTGCAAGTTCTAGGTTATTTTGATAAGAAATTCGAAAAATACGCGAGGTAGAACCCCTTCCGGCCCCTTTTCCCTTGAAAATCACGAACATCAATTTAGAACTTAGTGAAATGCTTCTAAGGCTTATTTTCAATGCATGAACACTTGTAACTAGGATATATAGGTATGTTAGTGCAAGTTCTAGGTTATTTTGATAAGAAATTTGAAAAATACGCGAGGTGATATGGATATCAAGAAGAAGGGCAATTCATATTCGGATACAATTAACTTGATGGTGTGTCCGAGTGGATTTGATTTGCAAAAGGGTCAAACTTGGGTCACATTGATTAAAATGGATCAAGATCAAGTGGGTTTAGCAATGAAATAAAGTTTCTTGAAGATTCTTGAGTTTCTTGATTAGGGTTTTTAGTTATGCGTTTTCGCCATGTGTATTAGTGTTGTTAGACGTTGAGATTGAGTCAATCTCAACTTGCTTGCTGACCAAGTCTTTGCTTTGACTAAGTCTTTGCTTGGACCAAGTCTTTGCTTTGACCAAGTCTTTTGCTTGCTGCCCAAGTCAGTCATTAGAGTCCTAGTCCTAGTTAGTTTAGGTTTCTTTTGTTATAAATAGAGGGTCTTATGCATTTGTAGTTCATTCAACCTTTTCACAAAAATAAACCTTGTATTCGTGAGAATTCAATTAGAACTTGAGAGATTCTTGTTCAACCTTAATTCTTTGTTTCGAGTGAATCATTCAAAGGTTAAGAGGCCTGAAGCTTTGTCCCGAGTGAATCGTTCAAAGTGAGAGGGTTAGTGATCTTCTTCCAGAGATTGGTTGAAGGTTGTTAACGAGACTTGCACAATGTCCAGAGATTGGTTCTTGTTCAAGCCATATCCTTCGATCCTAAGTCGCATTCAATTAAAGAAACTTAAAGAAACGTGAACTTTGTTTTAAGTAGGGAGGAACGTCATTGTAGGAGGACCTGCTCGTCGTTAAGAGCAAAGGTGAGTTTACCCAGATTCGACCACTTTCTGGGCGGAACTTTGGAGAACGATAACTTCTGCGTGCCTTATTCAAACTGGGTGATTCTTGAGCGAAAATTGGGTGAAATCTTGTAAGGAATAAGCATATAAAATTTCAGGAGATTTGGAGGTCGTTTGCTATAATTTCGAAGCAGGAACATTCAACAGCACCAAAAAGGAACCAAATCCGGGTAGGAAAATTTTCAAACTTTAAAGAGAGTTCAAGATTGTGTAGGAAAATCAAGATTCTTGGTTTTCTGGTATATTTGCTCCATCTAGGAGGAAGTATTAACAAAATATGGAGCATGAAGGGATGTCTCTCAAGAGTATCCTCGAAGCCCTAGAACGAATGGAAGCGAGAACCAAAACACGCATTGATGCGGTAGTGGCTGATTATTCAAGGCGGCTAGATCCAAATTCCATTCACTGCTATAAAAACAAGAATGATGAGGAGGAAGACTCAGAATCTAATCAATCCAATCCACGCCCTAGCCAACAAATCGATGATAAAGGCATCAAACTAGATGACTTCGATGGACTAGGTGATCCGGAAGATTACCTTGAATGGGAAAGGCAAGTGGAGAAAATTGGAGAATATAAGGGGTTTGATGAAGCAACAATATTCAAAATAGCTTATATTCGATTGATCAAAAGCGCGAGCACATGGTTAGAAAACCTAAAATCTAAAAGAAAGAAGGCTGGAAAATCCAAAATCACTACATGGAGCGAGTTGAAGAAGAAGCTTCGAGCTAAATACATTCCTAGTGACTTTGAGCAAGAGCAATTCATTAAGCTCACAAACCTGTTCCAAGGAAGAAAAACAGTCAAGGAATATACCGTGGAGCATGAGCGTTTATATGTGCTTCGTGACCTTGAAGAAAAGGAACCTCTGAGGATTGTGAATTACAGTCCAAAAATTCTTACCACGAAGTATGCAAGCTTGCATTGAAGATTGAGCAGCACCTTAAGAAAGAAAAGGGTGGAACATCAAGACCATATTCTAAACCTTTCACCCCTCATAATGCTAAGGAATCCACGAACCCTACTAACACCGCAAAGATGGATGGTAAAAAGCCTTTTGAGAGAAAGTGGCCTGAAAATAAGAAAGATGTTCCGATTTCAAAAGAAGAAGCAACGAGTAGAGTGAAGTGCTTCAAATGTGATGTGAATCTAGGTATTGAAACCTTAATCCACAGAAAAGGGATAGAACTAGATATAAAACCCTCTAAAACTACGCACCATAGGTTTAAAATTTAGGGCGAAAGTTTAAGAATTGATTAAAGCAAAGCACCCTCAATTCCTACATTTCCTCACGTGAATCTAAAGCTTTAAGCACCAATTCACAACTCTTTGTTACACACAAAGAAAAACAACAAACTCTATAAGTTTATTGAAGAATATATAGAAAAGAATCTCAAAATCTGATTTTTCCAAGCTTGGGTGCACATCTATTTATACCCATAGCTTGAGAGTTTCAATCATATTATGACTAGGCCTCCTACTTCTAAAAGAACTCCTAATAACCAATAGGATAATGCCACCTATTTATTACATAATCCTACCAAAGCTCTAACACTATCTTATCTTAATTAGAATCTTATCCTATCTAAAAAGATAATATTACAAATTAACTACTCTAATCCTATTTTATTTAAAGTAAAACACTAAATATCCAATCCCATGTGTGTAGCCACGTCCACACCCATGCCATGTCACTTGCTATGTCACTTAAGTCGTAATAAAGCACCGATAAGATGTAATAAGCACATCTCAATGTAACAAGCACCTCCCCTTGTCTTAAAATTTTCCTCCTTGGTCAAAATTTTCAATCTTCGAAAATTACTCCAAGATTTTAGCTTTTGATCAAGGCCTTCCATCAATCATCACCTCCATGGCTTCCACACATTATAGAATCATAAAACCTGAAAATGGAAAGTTCAAAAATACACCTATGCCTAAAATGAGAAAAACCCTATAAAATGAAATGGGAGAAAACTCATAGGCAAAACTAACTTATTCCCCATGTCCACCGATCCTCATTCACATTTGCATGTTATCATGCACATGCAAATGTTCCCCTTTGATGCACCTAGAAGATTCGTGTCTCCATAAGCCAACAACTCTCCCATGGTAGCATTCTTCTTTAAAGCTTCAACCAATCCTTCGAATTTGGCATCCTCTATCATATCATCCTCCTCTTCTTCAAAAGAGTTTGTCCTCAAACTTCGAAGTTGATCATTAGGCACATAAGGTGCTAAGTCGCCTATATTGAATGTGGCATGAACTCCATAGTCTCCAGGCAACTGAAGCTTGTATGCATAATCACCCACCTTACTGATGATTTTTAATGGACCATCACACCTAGGCATAAGCTTATTCTTACGTCGATTAGGAAATCTTTCCTTCCTCAAGTGTAACCAAACCAAGTCTCCCTCCTTGTAAGTATGTTGAGTCTTGTGTTTGTTAGCTCTAGCCTTATAGATATCATTGACCTTCTCAATTCTTGCTCTCACTTGGGCATGAAGCTTTTGCATATAGTCAACCTTGGCCTTCGCATCCTTCTCTAATTCCCTTCCATCCACCAATAACACTCCCTTGCCATTATCTTTGTTGGAACGAGTTTTTAGAGCCATAAAAGGCTTCAAAGCAAATGCTTTGGCTTGTGCATTCTTCCTCACAACATATATATTTGTCCTCCCATCAAACTTCACAAATCTGTCATATTGCCAAGGTCTTCCCAAGAGAATATGACACGTATCCATGGGACAAACATCACAAAGCACTTGATCTTCATAATTGCCAATTTTGAACGAAATCAATGCTTGTTTACTAACCTTTACGTCACTTGAATTGCTAAGCCAATGGAGCTTATACGGTTGAGGATGGATTTGAGTGGGCACCTCCAACTTGTCCACCAAGAGTGTAGAAACCACGTTAATGCAACTCCCCGAATCTATAATCATATCACATAGTCTTCCTTGGACATTGCATCTTGTGAGGAAGATTTTCTCCCTTTGGCTCTCCTCTAATGGTAAGGACTTAGATTGCAATGCCCTTCGCAATACTAGGCTAGATCCCCTAGTTTCTGCCATCACCTCCTCCACATCCTCCTCTAGGACTTCAAAAGATGTGTTACCTTCTTCCTCTTCAAGCTCATGCTCCTCTTCTTCAAAGGTTTCATCTTCCTCCCAAGTCCGAGTAGTAGCAATCCTAGCATGGGGACAATCCTGTTGGATATGGCCTTGTCCCTTACATTTGAAGCAAGTTCGTTGATCTCCCATAGGGGGCCTCAAACTTCCTCCCTTATCTCTCCCAAAAGATTGTGGCTTTATGGATTTCTCGAGATTAGGCTTCACATTAGACATCTCACGCACCCCTTTAGCTTCAAATGATCGAAAGATCCCTCTAGGTTTACGTGTTTGCCTTTCAACCCTAGTTGCTATTGTACACACCTCATCAAAGCTCCAATAGGGTTGTAATTCCACCTTTTCCTTGATTGAGTCATTTAACCCAGCCACAAAAACGAGCCACCTTGTGGTCTTCTTTCTCCTCTAGCCCACACACCATGGCTAGATTTTCAAATTCCATCAAGTATTCCTCCACAGACCTCCTTTCTTGCATCAAAGTATGCATTTCTATAAATTTGTTTTGTTCAAAGTCTTGAGGAACAAACCTTTTTTGCATGTACTTCTTTAGTTTTGTCCAAGATGAGATCTTGGAACGCCCCTCCTTTCTCCTCTTCTTTTGCAAACCTTTAAGCCATAAACTTGCATAAGAAGTGAGTTTGAGTTCAGCAACCTTAAAGGATCTATGATCATCATAGTCCTTATATCTGAAAATTCGTTCAACTCTGCGGATCCAATCTAGGAATTTGTTTGGGTCCAAACTGCCATTGAACTCAGGGATTTCAAGTCTCAAGCTTTGATCCTCTTTCCCCCTTAAACTCTTTCTCCTATGCCCTTTATATGATTCCTCATCATCACCTGAAGAGGATGGGTCCCTCTTGCTAGGCCTCCTTGAGCTTCTAACACTGGATTCACCATCACTTTCGCTAGAGTTAGATTCATGGGATGAGAGTTTACCTTTTCTTGAGGACTTTTCCTTCTTCCCCACGATTTGCAACAGCTCGTTCATACGTTCCTTCAGTTCCTTCAACTCGCGTTCCATGCACAAGGCTTTGGCTTCTTGCAAGGTCAAACCTTTTTTGAAGCCTGGTGGCATCTCGTGTGCATCATCACCACTAGAATCCATATTGCTTGAGTATGCTTCGAATTCTCTCAACGAGAGCACCAAAAGTTGATGTGAATCTTGGTATTGAAACCTTAATCCACACAAAAGGGATAGAACTAGATATAAAACCCTCTAAAGCTACGCACCAAAGGTTTAAAATCTAGGGCGAAAGTTTAAGAATTGATTAAAGCAAAGCACCCTCAATTCCTACACTTCCTCACGTGAATCTAAAGCTTTAAGCACCAATTCACAACTCTTTGTTACACACAAAGAAAAATAACAAACTCTATAAGTTTATTGAAGAATATATAGAAAAGAATCTCAAAATCTGATTTTTCCAAGCTTGGGTGCACATCTATTTATACCCATAGCTTGAGAGTTTCAATCATATTATGACTAGGCCTCCTACTTCTAAAAGAACTCCTAATAACCAATAGGATAATGCCACCTATTTATTACATAATCCTACCAAAACTCTAACACTATCTTATCTTAATTAGAATCTTATCCTATCTAAAAAGATAATATTACAAATTAACTACTCTAATCCTATTTTATTTAAAGTAAAACACTAAATATCCAATCCCATGTGTGTAGCCACGTCCACACCCATGCCATGTCACTTGCTATGTCACTTAAGTCGTAATAAAGCACCGATAAGATGTAATAAGCACATCTCAATGTAACAAGCACCTCCCCTTGTCTTAAAATTTTCCTCCTTGGTCAAAATTTTCAATCTTCGAAAATTACTCCAAGATTTTAGCTTTTGATCAAGGCCTTCCATCAATCATCACCTCCATGGCTTCCACACATTATAGAATCATAAAACCTGAAAATGGAAAGTTCAAAAATACACCTATGCCTAAAATGAGAAAAACCCTATAAAATGAAATGGGAGAAAACTCATAGGCAAAACTAACTTATTCCCCATGTCCACCGATCCTCATTCACATTTGCATGTTATCATGCACATGCAAATGTTCCCCTTTGATGCACCTAGAAGATTCGTGTCTCCATAAGCCAACAACTCTCCCATGGTAGCATTCTTCTTTAAAGCTTCAACCAATCCTTCGAATTTGGCATCCTCTATCATATCAAAATGCCAAGGGAGAGGACATGTAGCGTCCCAATGCCCCTCAAAGAGGGCCTTGACCATGGAGAAGTATCTCGAAATGGAAGAGGAGGAAAGGCACTACAATTTTGTTGCTATAGAAGAGGAACACACCTTAGAGCAAGAAGGAGATGAGGATGAGGATGAGGATGCTTTTGCTGATCAAGAACACCAAACCTTGGTGTTAAAGAAAGTGATGCTCACAGAGGTGAATGAATCAAATGAACAAAGAGAGAATCTGTTTCATACGAGGTGTGTAGTTAAAGATAGAGCGTGTAATGTTATCATTGATAGTGGTTCATGCACAAACGTAGCCTCAAGTGAGATGGTTCATAAGCTAGGGTTGCCAACCAGAGATCATGGGAAACCATACAAACTGAGTTGGCTTGATGATTCAAAGGGTCTAAGAGTAAAGAAGCAAGCACTAGTCACGTTTTCCATTGGAAACTACAAAGAAGAGCTATGGTGTGACGTTATTCCAATGAGCACTTGTCATCTACTACTTGGGAGGCCTTGGCAGTTTGATAGGAAGGTGATCCATGATGGGGAAGCAAATACCTACACAGTATTGAGCGGAAATAAAAGAATCAAATTAATGCCCAGGTCACCTAATGAATACTACACAAGCTGCAAAACAAAAGCACAACCAAAGCCTACCATGTTTATCTCCCAACAAGAGTTAGACAACGAGATTATGGAGAATGGGGGATTGTGCTACCTTTTGTTGATTAAAGAAGCCCAACCACATGGGAACATGGAGAATGGTATTCTACATGCATTGCTAGAAGAGTTTAGAGATGTGTTCCCTAAGGAGCTACCCAAGGGACTGCCACCTATCAGGGGAATCGAGCATGCAATCGATCTAATCCCAGGGGCACCATTGCCTAACAAACCAGCCTATAGATGTGATCCAGAGGCATCTAAAGAACTTCAAAGACAAATTGAGGATGCTATCATGGTTGTAGTTGACAGATTTTCGAAGATGGCTCATTTCACCCCAATGCATAAAACAGATGATGCTCAACATGTAGCAGATTTATTCTTCAAGGAGATAGTGAAATTGCATGGTATTCCAAGGAGCATAGTCTCGGATCGAGATTCAAAGTTCTTGAGCCATTTCTGGAAGTGTTTGTGGAAGCTTGTGGGGACTAAGTTAATGTTTAGTACCTCCCACCACCCTCAAACAGATGGTCAAACCGAGGTCACAAATCGTACCTTAGGTCAGTTGCTAAGAGGATTAGTTAGTAGAACTCAAAAGGATTGGGATAACAAGCTAGCACATGCTGAATTTGCTTACAATCGGTCTCACTCCTCTACTACACAAAAGACACCATTTGAGGTTATGTATGGTGTTAATCCATTTTTGCCTATTGATTTGCTTCCATTAAAGAAGACAGATATTCATGTTGATGCTAAGAAACGTCTTGAGGTGTTCTTAAAGACTTGTGCCGAGGTTAAGGAAAGAATTGAAAGGATGAATGAAGTGTACAAGACGCGGTCTAACAAGAACCGAAGGCAGCCTATCTACAAGGTTGGGGACTTGGTATGGTTACACTTAAGGAAGGAGAGGTTCCCAGAGAAACGCAAAAATAAACTAATGCCTCGGGCAGATGGTCCATTCGAAGTTATTGAGGCCTATGGAGATAGCGCATATAAGCTTGATCTTCCTAGTGAATATGGCAATGTGAGTGCTACCTTCAATGTTGGAGATCTTTCACCGTATCTTGAGGATAAGAATTTGAGGGCAAATTCTTTTGAAGAAGGGGGGAATGATATGGATATCAAGAAGAAGGGCAATTCATAATCGGATCCAATTAACTTGATGGTGTGTCCGAGTGGATTTGATTTGCAAAAGGGTCAAACTTGGGTCACATTGATTAAAATGGATCAAGATCAAGTGGATTTGGCAATGAAATAAATTAGTGTTGTTAGAAGTTGAGATTGAGTCAAACTCAACTTGCTTACTTTGACTAAGTCTTTGCTTTGACCAAGTCTTTGCTTTGACCAAGTCTTTGTTTTGACCAAGTCTTTTGCTTGCTGCCCAAGTCGGTCATTAGAGTCCTAGTCCTAGCTAGTTTAGGTTTCTTTTGTTATAAATAGGGGGTCTTATGCATTTGTAATTCATTCAACCTTTTCACAAAAATAAACCTTGTATTCGTGAGAATTCAATTAGAACTTGAGAGATTCTTGTTCAACCTTAATTCTTTGTTTCGAGTGAATCATTCAAAGGTTAAGAGGCCTTAAGCTTTGTCCCGAGTGAATCATTCAAAGTGAGAGGGTTAGTGATCTTCTTCCAGAGATTGGTTGAAGGTTGTTAACGAGACTTGCACAATTTCCAAAGATTGGTTCTTGTTCAAGCCATATCCTTCGATCCTAAGTCGCATTCAATTAAAGAAACTTACAGAAACGTGAAACCCCCTCCTATTACGCATCAGAGGTAGAACTCTTTTCGGCGCCCTTTCCCTTGAAAGTCACGAACATCGATTAAAAACTTAGTGAAATGCTTCTAAGCTGGTTTTCAATGCATGAACACTTGTAACTAGGTTATATTGGTATGTTAGTGTAAGTTCTAGGTTATTATGATAAGAAATTTGAAAAATAGGCGAGGTAGAACACTTTGCGGCCCCCTTTCCCTTGAAAATCACGAACATCGATTTAGAACTTAGTGAAATGCTTCTAAAGCTCATTTTCAATGCACAAACACTTGTAACAAGGCTATATTGGTTTGTCAGTGCAAGTTCTAGGTTATTTTGATAAGAAATTTGAAAAATAGGCGAGGTAGAACCCTTTCCGGCCCCCTTTCCCTTGAAAATCACGAACATCGATTTAGAACTTAGTGAAATGCTTCTAAGGCTCGTTTTCAATGCATGAACACTTGTAACTAGGCTATATTGGTATGTTAGTGCAAGTTCTAGGTTATGTTGATAAGAAAGTTGAAAAATAGGCGAGGTAGAACCCTTTCCAGCCCCCTTTCCCTTGAAAATCACGAACATCGATTTAGAACTTAGTAAAATGCTTTGAAGGCTCGTTTTCAATGCATGAACACTTGTAACTAGGCTATATTGGTATGTTAGTGCAAGTTATAGGTTATTTTGATAAGAAATTTGAAAAATAGGGGAGGTAGAACCCTTTCCGGGCCCCTTTCCCTTGAAAGTCACGAACATCAATTTAGAACTTAGTGAAGTTCTTCTAAACTCATTTTCAATACATGAACACTTTTAACTAGGCTATATTGGTATATTAGTGAAAGTTCTATTGGTATGTTAGTGCAATTTCTAGGTTATTTTGATAAGAAATTGGAAAAATACGCGAGGTAGAACCACTTCCGGCCCCTTTCTCTTGAAAATCATGAACATCAATTTAGAACTTAGTGAAATGCTTCTAAGGCTCGTTTTCAATGCATGAACACTTGTAACTAGGCTATATTGGTATGTTAGTGCAAGTTCAAGGTTATTTTGATAAGAAATTAGAAAAATACGCGAGGTAGAACCCTTTCCGGCCCGCTTTCCCTTGAAAATCACGAACATCGATTACTTAGTGAAATGCTTCTAAGGCTCGTTTTAAATGCATGAACACTTGTAACTAGGCTATATTGATATGTTAGTGCAAGTTCTAGGTTATTTTGATAAGAAATTTGAAAAATACGCGAGGTAAAACCCTTTCCGCTCCGCTTTCCCTTGTAAATCACGAACAAAGATTTACAATTTAGTGAAACGCTTCTACGGATCATTTTCAATACATGAACACTTGTAAATAGGCTATATTGGTATGTTAGTGCAAGTTCTAGGTTATTTTGATAAGAAATTTGAAAAATACGCGCGTTAGAACCCTTTCCGGCCCGCTTTCCCTTGAAAGTCACGAACATCAATTTACAACATAGTGAAATGCTTCTAAGGCTCGTTTTTAATGCATGAACACTTGTAACTAGGCTATATTGGTATGTTAGTGCAAGTTCTAGGTTATTTTGATTACAAATTTGAAAAACACGCGCGTTAGAATCTTTTCCGGCCCGCTTTCCCTTGAAAATCACGAACGTCGATTTAAAACTTGGTTAAATGCTTCTAAGGCTCGTTTTCAATGCATGAACACTTGTAACTAGGCTATATTGGTATGTTAGTGCAAGTTCTAGGTTATTTTAATAAGAAATTTGAAAAATACGTGAGGTAGAACCCTTTCCGGCCCGCTTTCCCTTGAAAATCACGAACATCGATTTACAACTTAGTGAAATGCTTCTATGGATCATTTTCAATGCATGAACACTTGTAACTAGGCTATATTGGTATGTTAGTGCAAGTTCTAGGTTATTTTGATAAGAAATTTGAAAAATACGTGAGGTAGAACCCTTTCCGGCCCGCTTTACCTTGAAAATCACGAACATCGATTTACAACTTAGTGAAATGCTTCTAAGGCTCGTTTTAAATGCATGAACACTTGTAACTAGGCTATATTGGTATGTTAGTGCAAGGTCTAGGTTATTTTGATAAGAAATTAGAAAAATACGCGCGGTAGAACCATTTCCGCCCCCTTTCCCTTGAAAATCAAGAACATCGATTTACAACTTAGTGAAATGCTTCTAAGGCTCGTTTTCAATGCATGAACACTTGTAACTAGGCTATAATGGTATGTTGCAATTTCTAGGTTATTTTGATAAGAAATTTGAAAAATACGCGAGGTAGAACCACTTCCGCCCCCTTTCCCTTGAAAATCATGAACATCGATTTAGAACTTAGTGAAATGCTTCTAAGGCTCGTTTTCAATGCATGAACACTTGTAACTAGGCTATATTGGTATGTTAGTGCAAGTTCTAGGTTATTTTGATTAGAAATTTGAAAAATACGCGAGGTAGAACCCTTTCTGCCCCGCTTTCCCTTGAAAATCACGAACGTTGATTTACAACTTAGTGAAATGCTTCTAAGGCTCGTTTTCAATGCATAAACACTTGTAACTAGGCTATATTGGTATGTCAGTGCAAGTTCTAGGTTATTTTGATAAGAAATTAGAAAAATACGCGCGGTAGAAACTTTTCCGGCCCGCTTTCCCTTGAAAATCACGAACATCGATTTACAACTTAGTGAAATGCTTCTACGGATCGTTTTCAATGCATGAACACTTGTAACTAGGCTATATTGGTATGTTAGTGCAAGTTCTAGGTTATTTTGATAAGAAATTTGAAAAATACGCGCATTAGAACATTTTCGGGCCCGCTTTCCCTTTAAAATCACGAACATCGATTTACAACTTAGTGAAATGCTTCTATGGATCGTTTTCAATGCATGAACACTTGTAACTAGGCTATATTAGTATGTTAGTGCAAGTTCTAGGTTATTTTAATAAGAAATTAGAAAAATACGCACGGTAGAACCTTTTCCGGCCCGCTTTCCCTTGAAAATCACGAACATCGATTTACATCTTAGTGAAATGCTTCTACGGATCGTTTTCAATGCATGAACACTTGTAAATAGGCTATATTGGTATGTTAGTGCAAGTTCTAGGTTATTTTGATAAGAAAATTGAAAAATGCGCGCGTTAGAACCCTTTCCGGCCCGCTTTCCCTTGAAAATCACGAACATCGATTTACAACTTAGTGAAATGCTTCTATGGATCATTTTCAATGCATGAACACTTGTAACTAGGCTATATTAGTATGTTAGTGCAAGTTCTAGGTTATTTTGATAAGAAATTTGACAATTACGCGCGTTAGAACCCTTTCCGGCCCGCTTTACAACTTGGTGAAATGCTTCTAAGGCTCGTTTTCAATGTAGGAACACTTGTAACTAGGCTATATTGAAATGTTAGTGCAAGTTCTAGGTTATTTTAATAAGAAATTAGAAAAATACGCGCGGTAGAACCTTTTCCGGCCCGCTTTCCCTTGAAAATCACGAACATCGATTTACATCTTAGTGAAATGCTTCTACGGATCGTTTTCAATGCATGTACACTTGTAAATAGGCTATATTGGTATGTTAGTGCAAGTTCTAGGTTATTTTGATAAGAAATTTGAAAAATACGCGCATTAGAACCTTTTCGGGCCCGCTTTCCCTTTAAAATCAAGAACATCGATTTACAACTTAGTGAAATGCTTCTATGGATCGTTTTCAATGCATGAACACTTGTAACTAGGCTATATTAGTATGTTAGTGCAAGTTCTAGGTTATTTTAATAAGAAATTAGAAAAATACGCACGGTAGAACCTTTTCCGGCCCGCTTTCCCTTGAAAATCACGAACATCGATTTACATCTTAGTGAAATGCTTATACGGATCGTTTTCAATGCATGAACACTTGTAAATAGGCTATATTGGTATGTTAGTGCAAGTTCTAGGTTATTTTGATAAGAAAATTGAAAAATACGCGCGTTAGAACCCTTTCCGGCCCGCTTTCCCTTGAAAATCACAAACATCGATTTACAACTTACTGAAATGCTTCTATGGATCGTTTTTATTGCATGAACACTTGTAACTAGGCTATATTGGTATGTTAGTGCAAGTTCTAGGTTATTTTGATAAGAAATTTGAAAAATACGCGCGATAGAACCCTTTTCGGTCCGCTTTCCCTTGAAAATAACGAACATCGATTTACAACTTAGTGAAATGCTTCTAAGGCTCGTTTTCAATGCATGGACACTTGTAACTAGGCTATATTGGTATGTTAGTGCAAGTTCTAGGTTATTTTGATAATAAATTTGAAAAATACGCGCGTTAGAACCTTTTCCGGCTCTCTTTCCCTTGAAAATCACGAACATCGATTTACAACTTATTGAAATGCTTCCATGGATCGTTTTCAATGCATGAACACTTGTAACTAGGCTATATTAGTATGTTAGTGCAAGTTCTAGGTTATTTTGATAAGAAATTTGAAAATTACGCGCGTTAGAACCTTTTCCGGCCCGCTTTCCCTTGAAAATCACGAACGTCGATTTACGACTTGGTGAAATGCTTCTAAGGCTCGTTTTCAATGCATGATCACTTGTAACTAGGCTATATTGGTGTGTTAGTGCAAGTTCTAGGTTATTTTGATAAGAAATTTGAAAAATACGCGCGATAGAACCCTTTTCGGTCCGCTTTCCCTTTAAAATAACGAACATCGATTTACAACTTAGTGAAATGCTTCTAAGGCTCGTTTTCAATGCATGAACACTTGTAACTAGGCTATATTGGTATGTTAGTGCAATTTCTAGGTTATTTTGATAAGAAATTGGAAAAATACGCGAGGTAGAACCACTTCCGGCCCCTTTCTCTTGAAAATCATGAACATCGATTTAGAACTTAGTGAAATGCTTCTAAGGCTCGTTTTCAATGCATGAACACTTGTAACTAGGCTATATTGGTATGTTAGTGCAAGTTCAAGGTTATTTTGATAAGAAATTAGAAAAATACGCGAGGTAGGACCCTTTCCGGCCCGCTTTCCCTTGAAAATCACGAACATCGATTACTTAGTGAAATGCTTCTAAGGCTCGTTTTAAATGCATGAACACTTGTAACTAGGCTATATTGGTATGTTAGTGCAAGTTCTAGGTTATTTTGATAAGAAATTTGAAAAATACGCGAGGTAAAACCCTTTCCGCCCCGCTTTCCCTTGTAAATCACGAACAAAGATTTACAATTTAGTGAAACGCTTCTACGGATCATTTTCAATACATGAACACTTGTAAATAGGCTATATTGGTATGTTAGTGCAAGTTCTAGGTTATTTTGATAAGAAATTTGAAAAATACGCGCGTTAGAACCCTTTCCGGCCCGCTTTCCCTTGAAAGTCACGAACATCAATTTACAACATAGTGAAATGCTTCTAAGGCTCGTTTTTAATGCATGAACACTTGTAACTAGGCTATATTGGTATGTTAGTGCAAGTTCTAGGTTATTTTGATTACAAATTTGAAAAACACGCGCGTTAGAATCTTTTCCGGCCCGCTTTCCCTTGAAAATCACGAACGTCGATTTAAAACTTGGTTAAATGCTTCTAAGGCTCGTTTTCAATGCATGAACACTTGTAACTAGGCTATATTGGTATGTTAGTGCAAGTTCTAGGTTATTTTAATAAGAAATTTGAAAAATACGTGAGGTAGAACCCTTTCCGGCCCGCTTTCCCTTGAAAATCACGAACATCGATTTACAACTTAGTGAAATGCTTCTATGGATCATTTTCAATGCATGAACACTTGTAACTAGGCTATATTGGTATGTTAGTGCAAGTTCTAGGTTATTTTGATAAGAAATTTGAAAAATACGCGCGGTAGAACCCTTTCCGGCCCGCTTTCCCTTGTAAATCATGAACATCGATTTACAACTTAGTGAAATGCTTCTAAGGCTCGTTTTAAATGCATGAACACTTGTAACTAGGCTATATTGGTATGTTAGTGCAAGGTCTAGGTTATTTTGATAAGAAATTAGAAAAATACGCGCGGTAGAACCATTTCCGCCCCCTTTCCCTTGAAAATCACGAACATCGATTTACAACTTAGTGAAATGCTTCTAAGGCTCGTTTTCAATGCATGAACACTTGTAACTAGGCTATAATGGTATGTTGCAATTTCTAGGTTATTTTGATAAGAAATTTGAAAAATACGCGAGGTAGAACCACTTCCGCCCCCTTTCCCTTGAAAATCATGAACATCAATTTAGAACTTAGTGAAATGCTTCTAAGGCTCGTTTTCAATGCATGAACACTTGTAACTAGGCTATATTGGTATGTTAGTGCAAGTTCTAGGTTATTTTGATTAGAAATTTGAAAAATACGCGAGGTAGAACCCTTTCTGCCCCGCTTTCCCTTGAAAATCACGAACGTTGATTTACAACTTAGTGAAATGCTTCTAAGGCTCGTTTTCAATGCATAAACACTTGTAACTAGGCTATATTGGTATGTCAGTGCAAGTTCTAGGTTATTTTGATAAGAAATTAGAAAAATACGCGCGGTAGAAACTTTTCCGGCCCGCTTTCCCTTGAAAATCACGAACATCGATTTACAACTTAGTGAAATGCTTCTACGGATCGTTTTCAATGCATGAACACTTGTAACTAGGCTATATTGGTATGTTAGTGCAAGTTCTAGGTTATTTTGATAAGAAATTTGAAAAATACGCGCATTAGAACATTTTCGGGCCCGCTTTCCCTTTAAAATCACGAACATCGATTTACAACTTAGTGAAATGCTTCTATGGATCGTTTTCAATGCATGAACACTTGTAACTAGGCTATATTAGTATGTTAGTGCAAGTTCTAGGTTATTTTAATAAGAAATTAGAAAAATACGCACGGTAGAACCTTTTCCGGCCCGCTTTCCCTTGAAAATCACGAACATCGATTTACATCTTAGTGAAATGCTTCTACGGATCATTTTCAATGCATGAACACTTGTAAATAGGCTATATTGGTATGTTAGTGCAAGTTCTAGGTTATTTTGATAAGAAAATTGAAAAATGCGCGCGTTAGAACCCTTTCCGGCCCGCTTTCCCTTGAAAATCACGAACATCGATTTACAACTTAGTGAAATGCTTCTATGGATCATTTTCAATGCATGAACACTTGTAACTAGGCTATATTAGTATGTTAGTGCAAGTTCTAGGTTATTTTGATAAGAAATTTGACAATTACGCGCGTTAGAACCCTTTCCGGCCCGCTTTACAACTTGGTGAAATGCTTCTAAGGCTCGTTTTCAATGTAGGAACACTTGTAACTAGGCTATATTGAAATGTTAGTGCAAGTTCTAGGTTATTTTAATAAGAAATTAGAAAAATACGCGCGGTAGAACCTTTTCCGGCCCGCTTTCCCTTGAAAATCACGAACATCGATTTACATCTTAGTGAAATGCTTCTACGGATCGTTTTCAATGCATGAACACTTGTAAATAGGCTATATTGGTATGTTAGTGCAAGTTCTAGGTTATTTTGATAAGAAAATTGAAAAATGCGCGCGTTAGAACCCTTTCCGGCCCGCTTTCCCTTGAAAATCACGAACATCGATTTACAATTTACTGAAATGCTTCTACGGATCGTTTTCAATGCATGAACACTTGTAACTAGGCTTTATTGGTATGTTAGTGCAAGTTCTAGGTTATTTTAATAAGAAATTTGAAAAATACGCGCGTTAGAACCCTTTCCGGTCCGCTTTCCCTTGAAAATAACGAACATCGATTTACAACTTGGTGAAATGCTTCTAAGGCTCGTTTTCAATGCATGAACACTTGTAACAAGGCTATATTGGTATGTCAGTGCAATTTCTAGGTTATTTTGATAAGAAATTTGAAAAATACGCGAGGTAGAACCACTTCCGCCCCCTTTCCCTTGAAAATCACGAACATCGATTTACAACTTAGTGAAATGCTTCTAAGGCTCGTTTTCAATGCATGAACACTTGTAACTAGGCTATATTGTTATGTTAGTGCAAGTTCAAGGTTATTTTGATAAGAAATTAGAAAAATACGCGCAGTAGAACCTGTTCCGGCCCGCTTTCCCTTGAAAATCACGAACATCGATTTACAACTTAGTGAAATGCTTCTACGGATCGTTTTCAATGCATGGACACTTGTAACTCGGCTATATTGATATGTTAGTGCAAGTTCTAGGTTATTTTGATAAGAAATTTTAAAAATACGCGCGTTAGAACCCTTTCTGTCCCGCTTTCCCTTGAAAATCACGATAATCGATTTACAACTTACTGAAATGCTTCTACGGATCATTTTCAATGCATGAACACTTGTAACTAGGCTATATTGGTATGTTAGTGCAAGTTCTAGGTTATTTTGATAAGAAATTTGAAAAATACGCGCGTTAGAAATCTTTCCGGCCTACTTTCCCTTGAAAATAACGAACATCGATCTACAACTTAGTGAAATGCTTCTAAGGCTCGTTTTCAATGCATGAACACTTGTAACTAGGCTATATTGGTATGTTAGTGCATTTTCTAGGTTTTTTTGATAAGAAATTTGAAAAATACGCGAGGGCCAGAGATAAGACTCACTCAATCCCTCCTAAGCTTATCACTCAAGACTTACTCAAAGCAATAAGGAAACACTTGAACTTGAGACAAACTCTAAGTTAAAATGCTAAAACACAAGGTTTTTTTTATCAAAACTCAAAAACTCCATATTTCTGGTTTGCTCTCCCTTTTATAGAGGAAAGGAGCAGCAAAATCACACCAAAAGTCAAGGAAAACCGTCCAAGCATGAACAGCCAAAAGCCATCAGTTTTCCTCCTTGATTTAAGCTAAGTAATAAAAGCATAATAAAGCCTAATGATATCTTCCTATTACAATCCGGCCAAAGAGCATAACTCTTGGCATTATTGCATTATTTCAGCAACATTAACTAAAACATAAGATAATAATAGCTAGTAAATGGCCTAGGATCCACACGCCCAAAATAGTAGTGAAACGCGCCAACGTGATACTAGCCAACCGTGTTCCAATCAATCTTTCAATCTGCCCATGAAATGCAACATAGAATTTCAGCCTTCTTTGTAAATGGATAAAACCCAAGAGTCTCTAAGACTAAAGCAACTGGTTCATTAGACGTCCACTTTGGATCATTCCCCCCTTCTTTAAGAGAGTTTGCCCTCAAACTTGAATCATCTAAGTATGGTGCTAAATCTCCCACATTGAAAGTCGCACTAACACCCATCAATTCGTCTGGGAGCTCAATTTTGTAAGCACTATCGTTCACCCTCTCAAGAACCTTAAAAGGACCATCAGAACGAGGCATAAGTTTGTTTTTGCGAAGCTTAGGGAACCTCTCCTTCCTCAAATGCAACCAAACCAAGTCCCCGGGATGAAAAATAGGTTGTTTGCGTTTCTTATTGGCTCGCTCTTGGTATTTTTTATTCATCTCCTCAATTCTTTTCTTCACTTGCTCGCAGGTTTTTTGAAAGGTCTCCACCCTCTTTTTAGCATCTTTCTCTACCATGTCACTCTTAACCATAGGAACAAGATCAATCGGCACAAATGGATTCACTCCATAAACTACTTCAAATGGAGAACGGGAAGTAGTTAGGGAATGAGCTCTATTGTAAGCAAACTCCGCATGGGCTAATTTCATGTCCCAATCCTTTTGCGTTTTGCTCACAAGACCTCGTAACAAGGTACCCAAAGTTCTATTAGTGACCTCGGTTTGCCCATCGGTTTGGGGATGATGAGAGGTACTAAATAGCAACTTAGTACCCACAAGCTTCCATAGGGTTCTCCAAAAGTGACTAAGGAATTTGGAGTCCCTATCAGATACTATACTTCGAGGAATGCCATGGAGCTTGACAATTTCCTTGAAGTACAGCTCGGCCACTTTCACGGCATCATCAGTTTTATTACAAGCTACAAAATGTGCCATTTTAGAGAATCTATCTACAACAACCATGATGCTATCTCTTCCCCTTTGAGTGCGAGGTAATCCAACAATGAAATCCATGCTAACACTTTCCCATGGAGCATCCGGAACTGGCAACGGAGTATAAAGACCCTTTGTGAAGTGTCCCTTAGCCTTTTGACAAGTAGCACATCTCTCCACAACATGAGTAACATCCTTGATCATTCTAGGCCAATAGAAGTGTTCACCTAGAATATCAAGAGTCTTTTGTATCCCAAAATGACCGGCTAAACCTCCACCATGTACTTCTCTCACTAATAACTCCCTAACCCCACTCTTCGGAACACATAGCTTGTTACCTTTAAAGAGGTAACCATCTTGTCTCACAAACTCTTTGGTAGGATTCTCCATCTCACTAGCAAAGTCGGGATCATTTATGTAACATTCCTTGAGTTGTTCAAAACCCAAGATCTTAGCATCCACCATGGAAAGTAAGTAGTTCCGACGAGACAATGCATCGGCCACAACATTACTCTTTCCATCCTTGTACTTGGAGCTAAAGGTAAACGATTGGAGAAACTCCACCCATTTAGCATGTCTCTTGTTGAGTTTTTGTTGTCCATGAATGAATTTCAGAGCCTCATGATCGGAATGAAGAACAAATGGTTTTGGTCTAAGGTAGTGAGACCAATGATCAAGTGCCCTAACTATGGCATAAAACTCACGGTCATAAGTGGAATAGTTCAACTTAGCCCCATTCAACTTCTCACTAAAGTAACTCACGGGCTTCTTTTCTTGAATCAAAACAGCACCTATTCCAATCCCACTTGCATCACACTCTACCTTAAATACTTTGTTGAAATCTGGTAGCACAAGTATAGGAGCGTTGCAGAGCATATGTTTGACCTTCTCAAAGGCCCGTTGAGCATTCTCTTCCCATACGAACTCACCCTTTTTGGTCAACTCGGTGATTAGAGCCATGATGGTAGAGAAGTTCTTAATGAACCGCCTATAGAAGGAGGCAAGTCCATGAAAACTTCTAACTTCGTGCACATTGGTTAGAGCCAACCAAGACTGGACCGCTTTTACCTTCTCCGGATCTACATGAACCCCCTCTCCTGTTACAATGTATCCTAAGAATACAACACTAGGAGTCATGAATACACATTTTTCAAGCTTACCATACAACTTCACCTCCCTCAATTTTTCAAACAGTCTCCTCAAATGAATTACATGATCACCATTGTTTTTACTATACACAAGAATGTCATCTAAGTAAACAACAACAAAATCATTAAGAAAAGGACGGAGGACTTCATTCATCAATCTCATGAAGGAGCTTGGGGCGTTGCAAAGCCCAAATGGCATCACTAACCACTCATACAACCCTTGTTTTGTTTTGAAAGCCGTCTTCCACTCATCCCCCTCTCGAATTCTCATTTGATGGTACCCACTCCTTAAGTCTATTTTGGAAAAGACTAAGGCACCACTCAACTCATCTAACATATCTTGCAATCGAGGCATAGGAAAACGGTATTTGACCGTTATATTGTTAATGGAACGACTATCAACACACATTCTCCAAGTACCATCTTTCTTTGGTACTAAGAGGGCTGGAACCGCACAAGGACTAAGGCTTTCTCTCACATAACCTCTCTCAAGTAATTCGTTCACTTGCTTTTCACGTTCCTTACTCTCTTTCGGATTACACCTATAGGCAGCCTTGTTGGGCAAAGGTGCTCCTGGAATTAAGTCAATGGCGTGCTCAATGCCTCTAATTGGAGGTAGGCCTTTGGGCAAGTCATTGGGGAACACATCTTGGTACTCTTCTAATAACTCATTTAGAATGGATGAGTTAATACAAGTAGTACCATTATCATCTTTGGTCCTTACTACCAAAGCATACCCTCCCCCCATTTCTTTCATTATTCGTTCATATTCATTACAAGTTACAAGATAGTTTGATATGATAGAGGATGCCAAATTCGAAGGATTGGTTGAAGCTTTAAAGAAGAATGCTACCATGGGAGAGTTGTTGGCTTATGGAGACACGAATCTTCTAGGTGCATCAAAGGGGAACATTTGCATGTGCATGATAACATGCAAATGTAAATGAGGATTGGTGGACATGGGGAATAAGTTGGTTTTGCCTATGAGTTTTCTCCCATTTCATTTGATAGGGTTTTTCTCATTTCAGGCATAGGTGTGTTTTTGAACTTTCCATTTTCAGGTTTTATGATTCTATAATGCGTGTGATGTGTTTACGGATGTATTTGTGGTTTAGGATCGTTTTGGAGTGGATTAAATGAATTAGAAACAAATTCGTCTCAAAAGGAAACAAGATAAACACGCAAGGTAGATTCGGGTCTAAATTGCGTGTAGGGGAAATAATCTGGACCAAACACGAAGTAAGGCTAGATTATAGAGCTTATACTAACTAGCACTAAGCAAAGAAAGTATAAGTTTGTGAAACACCAAGTAACACACGAAATTCACAAAGAAAATCAGATTTTGTTCTATTTCTTTCACTCTTGTTCCAAATGAATTGGCAAGTGCCCTATTTATAGGAAGCTTTACAAATCCTTTAGCTTCCTATCTTATACGTTTAAAACAGAAGAAACAAGCCTCAATAAAGCTTTGTAACTCCTTTTTGAAATTCAAAACAGAATTTAAAAACTGAATTCAAATTGAGCATGATTCAAGCCTTGAATCACGCTTTGACTAAGTCACTAGATGACTGATTATTTGAGCAGCTATTTCGTGCATATTTGACAGAAAATAACCTCCCTAATTAAAGCTTTAAACGACTAAAATAAACAGCAAATAAATCATAATTATTCTCCCACAGAAATCGCCATGAATCAAGCATTGACCCCCCCCCCCCCCCCTTTTTAGCTGTGGCGTTAATTTGGCTGTTTGAAAACTTCTTCTTGACCGTCCCCTTTAACTGGCCATAACTTCCCCTTTGCTCTCTTCCCATTTAAGGCAAGAAAGAAAAGGATTAATTGAAGAGAACCCCACGAAATTATCACCCAAGGACTTGGACTTTCCGTGGATGAACAAGGCATGGACCGTCGTTTGAACTTCTGGAACTTTATGGACTTTATTGCTTGCTACCATATCAGTGTGGAAGCCATGGAGGTGATGATTGATGGAAGGCCTTGATCAAAAGCTAAAATCTTGGAGTAATTTTCGAAGATTGAAAATTTTGACAAAGGAGGAAAATTTTAAGCCAAGGGGAGGTGCTTGTTACATTGAGATGTGCTTATTACATCTTATCGGTGCTTTATTACGACTTAAGTGACATGGAAAGTGACATGGCATGGGTATGGACGTGGCTACACACATGGGATTGGATATTTAGTGTTTTATTTTAAATAAAATAGGATTAGAGTAGTTAATTTGTAATATTATCTTTTTAGATAGGATAAGATTCTAATTAAGATAAGATAGTGTTAGAGTTTTGGTAGGATTATGTAATAAATAGGTGGCATTATCCTATTGGTTATTAGGAGTCCTTTTAGAAGTAGGAGGCCTAGTCATAATATGATTGAAACTCTCAAGCTATGGGTATAAATAGATGTGCACCCAAGCTTGGAAAAATCAGATTTGGAGATTCTTTTCTATATATTCTTCAATAAACTTAGAGAGTTTGTTGTTTTTCTTTGTGTGTAACAAAGAGTTGTGAATTGGTGCTTAAAGCTTTAGATTCACGTGAGGAAGTGTAGGAATTGAGGGTGCTTTGCTTTAATCAATTCTTAAACTTTCGCCCTAGATTTTAAACCTTTGGTGCGTAGCTTTAGAGGGTTTTCTATCTAATTCTATCCCTTTTGTGTGGATTAAGGTTTCAATACCTAGATTCACATCATAGTTGCTTTTCTCTTTTTCTTTCTTAGCAACTTTAGGAGGTAAAGGAACTAACTTAACTTTTCTACCATTTTTGGTAGTTACAATATATACATTAGTTTTACCTTTATGCTCCGAATCATGATCAAACTGCCACGGTCTTCCAAGCAATAAATGACACGCATCCATAGGAAGAATATCACACCAACGCTCATCTTCGAACCCTCCAATGGAATAAGACACCAATGCTTGCTTCTTGACTCTAATGCTTGTGCCATCATTCAACCAATTGAGCTTGTAAGGTTCACCATGGTCTCTAGTGGGTAGCTTCAATTTACTCACAGCCTCGGATGAAACAACATCCGTTTGGGCACCACTATCAACAATCACATTGCAAGTCTTCTCTCCTATCTTGCATCTAGTGTGGAACAAGTTGTTTCGTTGTTTAAGATCAATTTCGGGCTCATTATACAAGATTCTACGAACCACCATCATGTTGAACTCATCTTCGGGTTGAATTTCTTCCTCATACTCTTCATCCTCATCATGAGCCACAAAGTTATAGATCTGTTCTTCCTCATCCATGAGAGCACATTGAGTGGCCGTTAACACACTCTTACTAGGACATTCCGATGCAATATGTCCTCTCCCATGACACTTGAAGCATTTTCTCCTAGTTGAAAGCTCACTAGGCGAAACTACTTGCTTTTCTTTCCCTTTTGATGAGCTAGTTGAAAAGGTTTTATTTTGAAAAGTACTCCCTTTAGAGTTGAAAGGAGTAAATTTCGAAGTATTCTTGAAAGAAGAAGGTTTGGGCTTTTCTTTCTCCCTTTCTTCTTTAAGTTGAAACTCATACTTCAAAGCTAGTTTGCATACATCACTAAAAGTGGCATAATGAGTAACTTCCACCTTTCTATTAATTTCTTTGGTGAACCCCTTGACAAATCTAGCAATTTTGTAAGCCTCCTTTTCTTGCAAGTCGCAAGTCAAGCCTAACCTCTCAAATTCTTTTATGTAATCCTCCACACTCATGTTTTCTTGTGATAGGTGGGTTAATTTTAAGTATTGATCTTGCTCATACTCTTTACTTACCCATTTTTCTTTCATTTTCTTTTTTAATTTTTCCCATGAGTCTATCTTATCTTTCCCTTCTCTTCTTCTTTTTGACTTGAGGTTTTCATACCACAATGCAGCCAGTTTAGTGAGTTTAAGGACAGCCAACTTGAACCGTTTTCTATCATCATACCCCTTGTAATCAAAAACGGTTTCAATTTGTCTAACCCAATCTAAGAAACCCTCACTATCATGCCCTCCATCAAATTCAGGCATATCAATTTTTAGGCCCCTATCTTCATCAAATTGCCTAAAATTGTTACCACTATTTTCATCCTCCTCCTCTAAATCATTTATTTTCCTAGTGGCTTTAAGGAGCATATCAGACATGGCATCCATCCTAGTATCTTGTTGTGCCCTAGAGACTTCACTCTCTTCTGTTTTTTTCTCCAAATTCTCAAGTTTTCGGGTGATTAATCTAAGCATTTCACTGAGATCCCCACCACTAGTCATTGCTTCACCTTTTGCTAGATTATTACAATTACAATGTTTAATCTGGCAGTAACTTTAAAGCACAAAATGAAAATGTGAAAACCTTGAGACTCTCAAGGGATTACAGGTTCATTCAATTCAGAAAATAAGCAATTTAAAAAAAAGAACTCCTCCGAAGCTGCCTGGATGAAGGAGAAATCCTCTGTCAAAATCTGTTGCGCAGATTTGGTTCCTGATTGCGCACTTGTGAAAAATCTGCCCAGTTTAATAGGAAACGATCTCCAAAAACTATGAAATTTTATATGTGAATTCTAGACCGAAAATTACCCAGATTCAAAAAAAAAATTTCGCTTGAATCGGACTTCGGAACACTGAGATACAACCCTCCAAAGTCGGCAGACAGAACTGGTTGAATTCTGACCGTTTTGTCTTCCCTCCAAAGGTACGATTTTCTTCAAGATTTTCTACCAAAGCTCTGATACCAGATGATGTAAATCTAAATACACCCTCCCAAATATGGGTTGATGGATTTAAACATACTTATAGTCAGAATACTCAAATATCATAGAACAAGATAAAAGGGCCAAAACTCAAGGACAGACTCAAAGTTTTGGGGTTTTAGGCCAGAGATAAGACTCACTCAATCCCTCCTAAGCTTATCACTCAAGACTTACTCAAAGCAATAAGGAAACACTTGAACTTGAGACAAACTCTAAGTTAAAATGCTAAAACACAAGGTTTTTTTATCAAAACTCAAAAACTCCATATTTCTGGTTTGCTCTCCCTTTTATAGAGGAAAGGAGCAGCAAAATCACACCAAAAGTCAAGGAAAACCGTCCAAGCATGAACAGCCAAAAGCCAGCAGTTTTCCTCCTTGATTTAAGCTAAGTAATAAAAGCATAATAAAGCCTAATGATATCTTCCTATTACAATCCGGCCAAAGAGCATAACTCTTGGCATTATTGCATTATTTCAGCAACATTAACTAAAACATAAGATAATAATAGCTAGTAAATGGCCTAGGATCCACACGCCCAAAATAGTAGTGAAACGCGCCAACGTGATACTAGCCAACCGTGTTCCAATCAATCTTTCAATCTGCCCATGAAATGCAACATAGAATTTCAGCCTTCTTTGTAAATGGATAAAACCCAAGAGTCTCTAAGACTAAAGCAACTGGTTCATTAGACGTCCACTTTGGATCATTTTCAATGCATGAACACTTGTAACTAGGCTATATTGGTATGTTAGTGCAAGTTCTAGGTTATTTTGATAAGAAATTTGAAAAATACACGAGGTAGAACCCTTTCCGGCCCGCTTTCCCTTGAAAATCACGAACATCGATTTACAACTTAGTGAAATGCTTCTAAGGCTCGTTTTCAATGCATGAACACTTGTAACTAGGCTATATTGGTATGTTAGTGCAAGTTCTAGGTTATTTTGATAAGAAATTTGAAAAATACGCGAGGTAGAACCCTTTCCGCCCCGCTTTCCCTTGGAAATCACGAACATCGATTTACAACTTAGTGAAACGCTTCTACGGATCATTTTCAATGCATGAACACTTGTAAATAGGCTATATTGGTATGTTAGTGCAAGTTCTAGGTTATTTTGATAAGAAATTTGAAAAATACGCGCGTTAGAACCCTTTCCGGCCCGCTTTCCCTTGAAAATCACGAACATCAATTTACAACTTAGTAAAATGCTTCTAAGGCTCGTTTTCAATGCATGAACACTTGTAACTAGGCTATATTGGTATGTTAGTGCAAGTTCTAGGTTATTTTGATAAGAAATTTGAAAAATACGTGAGGTAGAACCCTTTCTGGCCCGCTTTCCCTTGAAAATCACGAACATCGATTTACAACTTAGTGAAATGCTTCTACGGATCGTTTTCAATGCATGAACACTTGTAACTAGACTATATTGGTTTGTTAGTGCAAGTTCTAGGTTATTTTGATAAGAAATTTGAAAAATACGGGAGGTAGAACCCTTTCCGGCCTGCTTTCCCTTGAAATTCACGAACATCGATTTACAACTTAGTGAAATGCTTCTACGGATCGTTTTCAATGCATGAACACTTGTAACTAGGCTATATTGGTATGTTAGTGCAAGTTCTAGGTTATTTTGATAAGAAATTAGAAAAATACGCGCGGTAGAACCTTCTCTGGCCTGCTTTCCCTTTGAAAATCACGAACATCGATTTACAACTTAGTGAAATGCTTCTAAGGCTCGTTTTCAATGCATGAACACTTGTAACTAGGCTATATTGGTATGTTAGTGCAAGGTCTAGGTTATTTTGATAAGAAATTAGAAAAATACGCGCGGTAGAACCATTTCCGCCCCCTTTCCCTTGAAAATCACGAACATCGATTTACAACTTAGTGAAATGCTTCTAAGGCTCGTTTTCAATGCATGAACACTTGTAACTAGGCTATAATGGTATGTTGCAATTTCTAGGTTATTTTGATAAGAAATTTGAAAAATACGCGAGGTAGAACCACTTCCGCCCCCTTTCCCTTGAAAATCATGAACATCGATTTAGAACTTAGTGAAATGCTTCTAAGGCTCGTTTTCAATACATGAACACTTGTAACTAGGCTATATTGGTATGTTAGTTCTATTTATAGGTTATTTTAATAAGCTCTTTGAAAAATAGGCGAGGTAAAACCCTTTCCGGCCCCCTTTCCCTTGAAAAACACGAACATCGTCCCAAAACTTAGTAAAATGCCTCTAAGGCTCGTTTTCAATGCATGAACTCATGTAACTAGGCTATATTGGTATGTTAGTGCAAGTTATAGGTTATTTTGATAAGAAATTTGAAAAATACGCGCGTTAGAACCTTTTCCGGCCCGCTTTCCCTTGAAAATCACGAACATCGATTTACAACTTAGTGAAATGCTTCTATGGATCGTTTTCAATGCATGAACACTTGTAACTAGGCTATATTAGTATGTTAGTGCAAGTTCTAGGTTATTTTGATAAGAAATTTGAAAATTACGCGCGTTAGAACCCTTTCCGGCCCGCTTTACAACTTGGTGAAATGCTTCTAAGGCTCGTTTTCAATGTAGGAACACTTGTAACTAGGCTATATTGGAATGTTAGTGCAAGTTCTAGGTTATTTTAATAAGAAATTAGAAAAATACGCGCGGTAGAACCTTTTCCTCCCTGCTTTCCCTTGAAAATCACGAACATCAATTTACATCTTAGTGAAATGCTTCTACGGATCGTTTTCAATGCATGAACACTTGTAAATAGGCTATATTGGTATGTCAGTGCAAGTTCTAGGTTATTTTGATAAGAAAATTGAAAAATGCGCGCGTTAGAACCCTTTCCGGCCCGCATTCCCTTGAAAATCACGAACATCGATTTACAACTTACTGAAATGCTTCTACGGATCGTTTTCAATGCATGAACACTTGTAACTAGGCTATATTATGTTAGTGCAAGTTCTAGGTTATTTTAATAAGAAATTTGAAAAATACGCGCGTTAGAACCCTTTCCGGTCCGCTTTCCCTTGAAAATAACGAACATCGATTTACAACTTGGTGAAATGCTTCTAAGGCTCGTTTTAAATGCGTGAACACTTGTAACTAGGCTATCTTGGTATGTCAGTGCAATTTCTAGGTTATTTTGATAAGAAATTTGAAAAATACGCGAGTTAGAACCACTTCTGCCCCCTTTCCCTTGAAAATCACGAACATCGATTTACAACTTAGTGAAATGCTTCTAAGGCTCGTTTTCAATGCATGAACACTTGTAACTAGGCTATATTGGTATGTTAGTGCAAGTTCAAGGTTATTTTGATAAGAAATTAGAAAAATACGCGCGGTAGAACCTGTTCCGGCTCGCTTTTCCTTGAAAATCACGAACATCGATTTACAACTTAGTGAAATGCTTCTACGGATCGTTTTCAATGCATGGACACTTGTAACTAGGCTATATTGGTATGTTAGTGCAAGTTCTTGGTTATTTTGATAAGAAATTAGAAAAATACGCGCGGTAGAAAACCTGTTCCGGCTCGCTTTCCCTTGAAAATCACGAACATCGATTTACAACTTGGTGAAATGCTTCTACGGATCGTTTTCAATGCATGGATACTTGTAACTAGGCTATATTGGTATGTTAGTGCAAGTTCTTGGTTATTTTGATAAGAAATTAGAAAAATACGCGCGGTAGAACCTTTTCTGGCCCGCTTTCCCTTGAAAATCAGGAACATCGATTTACAACTTAGTGAAATGCTTCTAAGGCTCATTTTCAATGCATGAACACTTGTAACTAGGCTATATTGGTATGTTAGTGCAAGTTCTAGGTTATTTTGATAAGAAATTTGAAAAATACGCGAGGTAGAACCCTTTCCGCCCCGCTTTCCCTTGAAAATCACGAACATTGATTTACAACTTAGTGAAATGCTTCTAAGGCTCGTTTTCAATGCATGAACACTTGTAACTAGGCTATATTGGTATGTCAGTGCAAGTTCTAGGTTATTTTGATAAGAAATTAGAAAAATACGCGCGGTAGAAACTTTTCCGGCCCGCTTTCCCTTGAAAATCACGAACATCGATTTACAACTTAGTGAAATGCTTCTACGGATCGTTCTCAATGCATGGACACTTGTAACTAGGCTATATTGGTATGTTAGTGCAAGTTCTAGGTTATTTTGATAAGAAATTTGAAAAATACGCGCGTTAGAACCTTTTCCGGCCCGCTTTCCCTTGAAAATCACGAACATCGATTTACAACTTAGTGAAATGCTTCTATGGATCGTTTTCAATGCATGAACACTTGTAACTAGGCTATATTAGTATGTTAGTGCAAGTTCTAGGTTATTTTGATAAGAAATTTGAAAATTACGCGCGTTAGAACCCTTTCCGGCCCGCTTTACAACTTGGTGAAATGCTTCTAAGGCTCGTTTTCAATGTAGGAACACTTGTAACTAGGCTATATTGGAATGTTAGTGCAAGTTCTAGGTTATTTTAATAAGAAATTAGAAAAATACGCGCGGTAGAACCTTTTCCTCCCTGCTTTCCCTTGAAAATCACGAACATCAATTTACATCTTAGTGAAATGCTTCTACGGATCGTTTTCAATGCATGAACACTTGTAAATAGGCTATATTGGTATGTCAGTGCAAGTTCTAGGTTATTTTGATAAGAAAATTGAAAAATGCGCGCGTTAGAACCCTTTCCGGCCCGCATTCCCTTGAAAATCACGAACATCGATTTACAACTTACTGAAATGCTTCTACGGATCGTTTTCAATGCATGAACACTTGTAACTAGGCTATATTATGTTAGTGCAAGTTCTAGGTTATTTTAATAAGAAATTTGAAAAATACGCGCGTTAGAACCCTTTCCGGTCCGCTTTCCCTTGAAAATAACGAACATCGATTTACAACTTGGTGAAATGCTTCTAAGGCTCGTTTTAAATGCGTGAACACTTGTAACTAGGCTATCTTGGTATGTCAGTGCAATTTCTAGGTTATTTTGATAAGAAATTTGAAAAATACGCGAGTTAGAACCACTTCTGCCCCCTTTCCCTTGAAAATCACGAACATCGATTTACAACTTAGTGAAATGCTTCTAAGGCTCGTTTTCAATGCATGAACACTTGTAACTAGGCTATATTGGTATGTTAGTGCAAGTTCAAGGTTATTTTGATAAGAAATTAGAAAAATACGCGCGGTAGAACCTGTTCCGGCTCGCTTTTCCTTGAAAATCACGAACATCGATTTACAACTTAGTGAAATGCTTCTACGGATCGTTTTCAATGCATGGACACTTGTAACTAGGCTATATTGGTATGTTAGTGCAAGTTCTTGGTTATTTTGATAAGAAATTAGAAAAATACGCGCGGTAGAAAACCTGTTCCGGCTCGCTTTCCCTTGAAAATCACGAACATCGATTTACAACTTGGTGAAATGCTTCTACGGATCGTTTTCAATGCATGGATACTTGTAACTAGGCTATATTGGTATGTTAGTGCAAGTTCTTGGTTATTTTGATAAGAAATTAGAAAAATACGCGCGGTAGAACCTTTTCTGGCCCGCTTTCCCTTGAAAATCAGGAACATCGATTTACAACTTAGTGAAATGCTTCTAAGGCTCATTTTCAATGCATGAACACTTGTAACTAGGCTATATTGGTATGTTAGTGCAAGTTCTAGGTTATTTTGATAAGAAATTTGAAAAATACGCGAGGTAGAACCCTTTCCGCCCCGCTTTCCCTTGAAAATCATGAACATCGATTTACAACTTAGTGAAATGCTTCTAAGGCTCGTTTTCAATGCATGAACACTTGTAACTAGGCTATATTGGTATTTTAGTGCAAGTTCTAGGTTATTTTGATAAGAAATTAGAAAAATACGCGCGGTAGAACCTTTTCCGGCCCGCTTTCCCTTGAAAATCACGAATATCGATTTACAACTTAGTGAAATGCTTCTACGGATCGTTTCAATGCATGGACACTTGTAACTAGGCTATATTGGTATGTTAGTGCAAGTTCTTGGTTATTTTGATAAGAAATTAGAAAAATACGCGCGTTAGAACCTTTTCTGGCCCGCTTTCCCTTGAAAATCACGAACATCGATTTAAAACTTAGGGAAATGTTTCTAAGGCTCGTTTTCAATGCATGAACACTTGTAACTAGGCTATATTGGTATGTTAGTGCAAGTTCTAGGTTATTTTGATAAGAAATTTAAAAAATACGCGCGTTAGAACCCTTTTCGGCCCGCTTTCCCTTGAAAATCACGAACATCGATTTACAACTTAGTGAAATGCTTCTAAGGCTCGTTTTCAATACATGAACACTTTTAACTAGACTATATTGGTATGTTAGTGCAAGTTCTAGGTTATTTTGATAAGAAATTAGAAAAATACGCGCGGTAGAACCTTTTCCGACCCGCTTTCCCTTGAAAATCACGAACATCGATTTACAACTTAGTGAAATGCTTCTACGGATCGTTTCAATGCATGGACACTTGTAACTAGGCTAGATTGGTATGTTAGTGCAAGTTCTTGGTTATTTTGATAAGAAATTGATGCAAAGAGGCTACGTGAAAGAGAGTATGAGCCCATGTGCCGTGCCTACATTGCTAGTTCCAAAAAAAGATGGGAGTTGGCGTATGTGCATTGATAGTAGGAGTGTGAACAACATAACCATCAAGTATAGATTTCCTATACCTAGACTCTATGATTTGTTAGACGAATTGCATGGTTCAAAGCTATTTTCCAAGATTGATCTTATGAGTGGCTATCATCAAATACGCATGAGGGAAGGAGATGAATGGAAGACGGCTTTCAAGACTACAGTGGGGTGGTACGAGTGGTTAGTCATGCCTTTTGGTCTAACATGCGCCTAGTACATTTATGAGATTGATGAACGAGGTGTTGAAACCATTTCTTGGAAGGTTCGTAGTTGTTTACTCGGATGACATTTTAATTTATTCTGAAAATTTCAATGATCATCTAATGCATTTGAGAAGCGTTTTTGAGGTTCTTAGGGAGAAGAAGTTGTACGCAAAATTGGAAAAATGTTATTTTCTTGTTCCTAGCGTGACGTTTCTAGGGTATGTAGTATCCAAAGATGGTGTGTCCGTGGATCAATCCAAGGTTGAAGCTATCAAGACTTGGCCCGTACCTACCAATGTGAGTGAAGTTAGATCGTTTCATGGTCTAGCGTCATTTTATAGAAGATTTGTGAAGAATTTTTCCACGATAGTTGCACCTATGACTGAATGCTTGAAGAAAGACAAGGGAAAATTCGAGTGGACCGAGGAAGCCCAACGTGCATTTGATTTGGTCAAAAGGAAGCTATGTGAAGCACCCGTACTTGCATTGCCGGATTTTTCACAACCATTTGAGGTAGAGACCGACGCTAGTGGTGTGGGGATTGGTGCCGTTTTGGTTCAAAAGAAGCGCCCTATTGCCTATTTTAGTGAGAAATTAAACGGTGCTAGATTGAACTATTCTACCTATGACAAGGAGTTATATGCTATTGTGCGAGCATTGGACCATTGGAGTCACTATTTGCGCCCAAATCACTTTGTGTTGCATAGTGATCACGAAGCTTTGAAGTACATTCATGGTCAACAAAAATTGAACCCTAGACATGCTAAATGGGTAGAGTTTCTACAAGCTTTCAATTTTTCTTCAAAGTATAAAGAGGGGAAAGCAAATGTAGTGGCCGATGCACTATCTAGAAGACACACGTTGCTTGGAGTATTGAATTGTAAACTACTTGGTTTCGAGTTAATCAAGGAGTACTATAAGGGGGACGTGGATTTCTCTACAATCCTAGAGGAGTGTTCCAAGGGGGCCGTAGGTTCCTATGTTTTACAAGACGGTTTTCTTTTCAAGGGGAATCGTTTGTGCGTGCCTAAGTGTTCTATTAGAGAATTAATAGTAAGAGAAGTGCATGGTGGAGGGATAGCGGGACATTTTGGCATAACGAAAACATTAACTATGCTGCAGGAGCATTTTTATTGGCCTAGAATGCTAGCGGATGTACAATCAATATTTTCTAGGTGTGCAACATGTCAAAAAGCCAAGGCTACGTTTCATCAAGGCTTATATACGCCCTTGCCCGTGCCAGATTCACCTTGGGAAGACGTGTCTATGGATTTTGTAGTTGGTTTGCCAAGGACTCAAAGAGGAAAGGACTCAATCATGGTTGTAGTGGATCGATTTTCCAAGATGGCTCATTTCATACCTTGTCACAAAGTGGACGATGCTATGAAAGTGGCGGAATTGTATTTCAAGGAAGTGGTGAGACTACATGGGTTGCCGAACAGTATTGTGAGTGATCGTGATACAAAGTTCATGAGTTTCTTTTGGAAATCACTATGGAAGTTGGTGGGAACGAAGCTGTTATTTAGTACATCATATCACCCGCAAACGGACGGACAAACGGAGGTAACAAATCGAACTCTTGGTGTGCTTTTACGTGGACTAGTGAGCAAAACACAAAAAGATTGGGATATTAAGCTTGCTCATGCCGAGTTTGCTTACAATAGATCACCTACTTATGCCACAAAACACACGCCATTTGAAGTTGTTTATGGTGTCAATCCAAGAATGCCCATTGATTTGATTGAAATTCCAAAAGGGGAATTAATTCATACAGATGCCGAGGCTAAAATCAATTACATGATGAAGCTACACGCACAAGTTAGAGCTAGGATTGAACGTGTCAATGAACTCTACAAAGCACGAGCTAACAAGAACAAAAAACCACAAAGTTTTGAAGTTGGCGACTTGGTGTGGCTACACTTGAGAAAAGAAAGATTTCCTAGCAAACGAAAGAATAAATTGATGCCAAGAAGTGAGGGGCCGTTCAAGATTATTGAGAAGATCAATGAGAATGCATATAAGCTTTAATTGCCGGGAGAATATGGTGTAAGCGCAACATTTAATGTTGGAGATTTGGTGAAGTATTTGCCAGATGATGCTATTGAAGATTTGAGGGCAAATTCTTTTGAAGAAGGGGAGGATGATGCGTGCATCAATGTGAACGACGAGCATGTT
The DNA here is from genome assembly GCA_026401315.1 of Dysphania ambrosioides. Classification (NCBI taxonomy): domain Eukaryota; kingdom Viridiplantae; phylum Streptophyta; class Magnoliopsida; order Caryophyllales; family Amaranthaceae; genus Dysphania; species Dysphania ambrosioides. The sequence goes on along the minus strand of CM048668.1, from coordinate 8,478,728 downwards.
AGAGAATTATTCCAAGAAAGTCAAGAAAGCATGAATCTATACTTGGAAGCTTCTTCAATAGGTCAAACTTACTATCGGGGGCATCAAGACAAAGCCACGCTTTGTATGGTGGCGTTCTTGGGAGTTCTTGAAGCTTCTTGATAGTTCTTTAAGGTTTCTTTAAAAGCTTTCTTAGATTTTGGTCTACAAGTTTTTACCTTTCACTTGAAAGGGTTTTTCTTGGTTTAGACCTTAGGTTTCTTTATGTTCTTAATTATTTTTGTACTTGTGCGTAGTTAATTAAGTTGGAGAACCGTGTAACGTTACTTGGCGCACAAGGTTAAGTTAGGTTTCCTATTTCAAGAGGGATTCCTACTCAAAATTGAAAGTGGCGGCTGCTTGGAGATTAAGGCAAAGTGGAAGAGTTTTACTCAAGCTAGAACTCTAATGTGTTTAGAAAAAGTAGGAGTTTTACTCAAGTTAAAACTCTAATATGCTTAGGAAAAGAAGGAGTTTTATTCTAGTTAGAGTTCTAATAGTCTTAGGAAAGGATTGCTATAAATACTCCATGTAATTCACGAATTCATTCATTCATTCACGATTTGAGCAATACAAAAACACATATATTTTTGAGTGATATTTTGGTTGGATTGCCTAAATATTTCTTTGGCTAACTTGCGAGTTGGTTGCTATTTTGGGTGTTTTAGTTAAAACATTCATTGGTTTGATTAATTAAGTGGACTCTTAATTAATTAAACTCAGTTCTTGCCTAGTTCTTGGTGATTTATCTGTATAGGACGAAGCTTAGAACATATCCTTGTGATAACTTGGTTTTCGGATCAAGAATCACATCATCGTGGTATCAGAGCTGTTGGTGACGTTTGTGATGCGTGCATAAATGTGAACGACGAGCATGTTGAAGAATTATTCCAAGAAAGTCAAGAAAGCATGAATCTATACTTGGAAGCTTCCTCAATAGGTCAAACTTACTATCGGGGGCATCAAGACAAAGCCACGCTTTGTATGGTGGCGTTCTTGGGAGTTCTTGAAGCTTCTTGATAGTTCTTTAAGGTTTCTTTAAAAGCTTTCTTAGATTTTGGTCTACAAGTTTTTACCTTTCACTTGAAAGGGTTTTTCTTGGTTTAGACCTTAGGTTTCTTTATGTTCTTAATTATTTTTGTACGTGTGCGTAGTTAATTAAGTTGGAGAATCGTGTAACGTTACTTGGCGCACAAGGTTAAGTTAGGTTTCCTATTTCAAGAGGGATTCCTACTCAAAATTGAAAGTGGCGGCTGCTTGGAGATCAAGGCAAAGTGGAAGACTTTTACTCAAGCTAGAACTCTAATGTGTTTAGAAAAAGTAGGAGTTTTACTCAAGCTAGAACTCTAATGTGTTTAGAAAAAGTAGGAGTTTTACTCAAGTTAGAACTCTAATATGCTTAGGAAGAGAAGGAGTTTTATTCTAGTTAGAGTTCTAATAGTCTTAGGAAAGGATTGCTATAAATACTCCATGTAATTCACGAATTCATTCATTCATTCAGATTTTGAGCAATACAAAAAACACATTTATTTTGAGTGATATTTTGGTTGGATTACCTAAATATTTCTTTGGCTAACTTGCGAGTTGGTTGCTGTTTTGGGTGTTTTAGTTAAAACATTCATTGGTTTGATTAATTAAGTGGACTCTTAATTAATTAAACTCAGTTCTTGCCTAGTTCTTGGTGATTTATCTGTATAGGACGAAGCTTAGAACATATCCTTGTGATAACTTGGTTTTCGGATCAAGAATCACATCATCGTGGTATCAGAGCTGTTGGTGACGTTTGGCTTGGAATGTTTGGCTGAAATTTTGTGGGAGGATTCAGAAAACGTAGATCAACATTGTGTCAAAATTTCGTGTCAATCGGACGCGTAACGAAGTCTGTGCAACCTCAAACTTTTGAGATTGTTACACGGAGTTGCGATCTGGAGATCGGTTTTTATTTGCCTCAAGAATCAATCAAGATTCAATCTTTTAATCAAGATTTTTACATAAACTAACCTGGTTTGTGTAGGAGCAATGAGTGACGAAGAAATCCCAGGGATTCCAAGGGGTTTGAACCTTGATCAAGCGCATAACTTGCGAAGGGATCGTCAAATAGAGCGATTGTCACAACAATTGCAAGAAGTATTGGCTAGGCTTGACGAACGTGACAAAACTTCATCTTCAAGGAAGAACAAATCAGTTACAAGTTCTAGTTCAAGTGAAGATGAATATGAAAGGAGAAAAGCAAGTAGATCACGCCATAAAGATTCATCTTCAAGTGATGAACCTAGAAGGCATAGACGGAAGAACAAGGCCAAAGATGATGACCGAAATATAAGGTTAGATTTTCCGGAATTCAATGGTAGTATGCTAGACCCCGAAAAATATTTTGAGTGGGTTAGAAGAGCGGAAACACTCTTTGATTACAAGGAGTATGATGAACGAAAGAGGTGCAAACTTGCTGAATTAAAACTCACGGGTTATGCGAGTTTATGGTATGATAATCTCAAGAAAAAGAGACGCAAGGAGGGACGATCCAAGATCACTACTTGGACACAATTACAGAAATATATGAAGCGTCAATTTGTGCCCCATGAGTACGTGCAAGAAGTGTATCTCAAGATGCAGACTTTTAAGCAAGGAAATCAATCCGTGGAGGCTTATTTGTGTGAATTTGAGAAACTATGTTTATTGTGTGATTTAGAAGAAATTCTAGAGCACAAAATAGCACGTTTTATTGCAGGTTTGAACGAAAATGTTCAAGAGAAGATTGAATTGCACGAATACTATTCGTTTGAAGAAGTATGCAAGGCGGCCATTAAGGTTGAAAGACAATTCAAGGCCAAGAAGACCTCAAGTGTGAAGCCGTTCACACGCACGTTCACAAAGGCTAGTGACAAGCCTACCTTTGATAGGACTTCTTCTAATTCGTATGCTAAAGATAACAAACCCAGAAACGAAGCTAGCAAGAAGGTGACTGAAGATAGAAAATGTTTCAAATGTGGGAGTGTTGGCCATATAGCAAGCAATTGCTACTCAAAACGCACTATGACGGCTCAAGAATGGGAAGAAGAGAAAGCTAGGTGCGAGGGAAATAGTGACATGGAGGTTGTGGTCGAGCAAGAACGTGATTTTGAAGAAGAGGAGGGTAGTGCCGAAGAGGTTGATGGTGAAACGCAAGGAAAGAGCTTGGTTCTAAGGAGAGCTCTTCACTCTAAACCTATGCCCGTTGAAGAGAATCAAAGAGAGAAAATCTTTTTAACAAGGTGCAAGGTGGAAGATCGATTGTGTGACGTAATAATAGACTCGGGAAGTTGCACAAATGTGGTGTCTACAACTTTGATCAACAAATTAGAGTGGCCTACAACCGATCACCCAAAACCTTACAAGCTACATTGGCTCAATGATGCTAGTGACGTAAAGGTAACGAAGCGAGCCCTAATCACCTTTTCAATTGGCAAATATCATGATAAAGTTTTATGTGATGTATGCCCCATGGATGCTTGTCATATCTTATTGGGTAGACCATGGCAATATGATAGATTTGTCAAGTTTAATGGTAGGACAAATGTGTATATAATTCGAAAAGGAAAGGGGGAAAAATCATATGCATTGAAACCACTTGTTGATCATAGAATTAACCCTAGTTCGAAAGGTGCATATTTAATTGGGGAAAAGGAGTTGGAGAAAGAGATCAACAATAACAATATGGTATATATTATGGTGGCTAACAATGTGCAAGTGAATGAAAGTAAACAAGAAAAGAGGCCCGTGGAATTAGAAGTGGTATTGCAAGAGTATTGTGATGTTTTTCCTAGTGAATTACCACCGGGATTACCACCAATTCGTGGTATTGAACATCAAATTGATCTTATTCCGGGAGCTCCACTACCTAACAAGGCAGCATATAGAAGTAATCCAGAAGAAACAAAGGAAATACAACGTCAAATAGAGGAATTGATGCAAAGAGGCTACGTGAAAGAGAGTATGAGCCCCTGTGCCGTGCCTGCATTGCTAGTTCCAAAAAAAGATGGGAGTTGGCGTATGTGCATTGATAGTAGGAGTGTGAACAACATAACCATCAAGTATAGATTTCCTATACCTAGACTTGATGATTTGTTAGACGAATTGCATGGTTCAAAGCTATTTTCCAAGATTGATCTTATGAGTGGCTATCATCAAATACGCATGAGGGAAGGAGATGAATGGAAGACGGCTTTCAAGACTAAAGTGGGGTTGTACGAGTGGTTAGTCATGCCTTTTGGTCTAACCAATGCGCCTAGTACATTTATGAGATTGATGAACGAGGTGTTGAAACCATTTCTTGGAAGGTTCGTAGTTGTTTACTTGGATGACATATTAATTTATTCTGAAAATTTCAATGATCATCTAATGCATTTGAGAAGCGTTTTTGAGGTTCTTAGGGAGAAGAAGTTGTACGCAAAATTGGAAAAATGTTATTTTCTTGTTCCTAGCGTGACGTTTCTAGGGTATGTAGTATCCAAAGATGGTGTGTCCGTGGATCAATCCAAGGTTGAAGCTATCAAGACTTGGCCCGTACCTACCAATGTGAGTGAAGTTAGATCGTTTCATGGTCTAGCGTCATTTTATAGAAGATTTGTGAAGAATTTTTCCACGATAGTTGCACCTATGACTGAATGCTTGAAGAAAGACAAGGGAAAATTCGAGTGGACCAAGGAAGCCCAACGTGCATTTGATTTGGTCAAAAGGAAGCTATGTGAAGCACCTGTACTTGCATTGCCGGATTTTTCACAACCATTTGAGGTAGAAACCGACGCTAGTGGTGTGGGGATTGGTGCCGTTTTGGTTCAAAAGAAGCGCCCTATTGCCTATTTTAGTGAGAAATTAAACGGTGCTAGATTGAACTATTCTACCTATGACAAGGAGTTTTATGCTATTGTGCGAGCATTGGACCATTGGAGTCACTATTTGCGCCCAAATCACTTTGTGTTGCATAGTGATCACGAAGCTTTGAAGTACATTCATGGTCAACAAAAATTGAACCCTAGACATGCTAAATGGGTAGAGTTTCTACAAGCTTTCAATTTTTCTTCAAAGTATAAAGAGGGGAAAGCAAATGTAGTGGCCGATGCACTATCTAGAAGACACACGTTGCTTGGAGTATTGAATTGTAAACTACTTGGTTTCGAGTTAATCAAGGAGTACTATAAGGGGGACGTGGATTTCTCTACACTCCTAGAGGAGTGTTCCAAGGGGGCCGTAGGTTCCTATGTTTTACAAGACGGTTTTCTTTTCAAGGGGAATCGTTTGTGCGTGCCTAAGTGTTCTATTAGAGAATTAATAGTAAGAGAAGTGCATGGTGGAGGGATAGCGGGACATTTTGGCATAACGAAAACATTAACTATGCTCCAAGAGCATTTTTATTGGCCTAGAATGCTAGCGGATGTACAATCAATAGTTTCTAGGTGTGCAACATGTCAAAAAGCCAAGGCTACGTTTCATCAAGGCTTATATACGCCCTTGCCCGTGCCAGATTCACCTTGGGAAGACGTGTCTATGGATTTCGTAGTTGGTTTGCCAAGGACTCAAAGAGGAAAGGACTCAATCATGGTTGTAGTGGATCGATTTTCCAAGATGGCTCATTTCATACCTTGTCACAAAGTGGACGATGCTATGAAAGTGGCGGAATTGTATTTCAAGGAAGTGGTGAGACTACATGGGTTGCCGAACAGTATTGTGAGTGATCGTGATACAAAGTTCATGAGTTTCTTTTGGAAATCACTATGGAAGTTGGTGGGAACGAAGCTGTTATTTAGTACATCATATCACCCGCAAACGGACGGACAAACGGAGGTAACAAATCGAACTCTTGGTGTGCTTTTACGTGGACTAGTGAGCAAAACGCAAAAAGATTGGGATATTAAGCTTGCTCATGCCGAGTTTGCTTACAATAGATCACCTACTTATGCCACAAAACACACGCCATTTGAAGTTGTTTATGGTGTCAATCCAAGAATGCCCATTGATTTGATTGAAATTCCAAAAGGGGAATTAATTCATAAGGATGCCGAGGCTAAGATCAAGTACATGATGAAGCTACACGCACAAGTTAGAGCTAGGATTGAACGTGTCAATGAACTCTACAAAGCACGAGCTAACAAGAACAAAAAGCCACAAAGTTTTGAAGTTGGCGACTTGGTGTGGCTACACTTGAGAAAAGAAAGATTTCCTAGCAAAAGAAAGAATAAATTGATGCCAAGAAGTGAGGGGCCGTTCAAGATTATTGAGAAGATCAATGAGAATGCATATAAGCTTGAATTGCCGGGAGAATATGGTGTAAGCGCAACATTTAATGTTGGGGATTTGGTGAAGTATTTGCCAGATGATGCTATTGAAGATTTGAGGGCAAATTCTTTTGAAGAAGGGGAGGATGATGCGTGCATAAATGTGAACGACGAGCATGTTGAAGAATTATTCCAAGAAAGTCAAGAAAGCATGAATCTATACTTGGAAGCTTCCTCAATAGGTCAAACTTACTATCGGGGGCATCAAGACAAAGCCACGCTTTGTATGGTGGCGTTCTTGGGAGTTCTTGAAGCTTCTTGATAGTTCTTTAAGGTTTCTTTAAAAGCTTTCTTAGATTTTGGTCTACAAGTTTTTACCTTTCACTTGAAAGGGTTTTTCTTGGTTTAGACCTTAGGTTTCTTTATGTTCTTAATTATTTTTGTACGTGTGCGTAGTTAATTAAGTTGGAGAATCGTGTAACGTTACTTGGCGCACAAGGTTAAGTTAGGTTTCCTATTTCAAGAGGGATTCCTACTCAAAATTGAAAGTGGCGGCTGCTTGGAGATCAAGGCAAAGTGGAAGACTTTTACTCAAGCTAGAACTCTAATGTGTTTAGAAAAAGTAGGAGTTTTACTCAAGCTAGAACTCTAATGTGTTTAGAAAAAGTAGGAGTTTTACTCAAGTTAGAACTCTAATATGCTTAGGAAGAGAAGGAGTTTTATTCTAGTTAGAGTTCTAATAGTCTTAGGAAAGGATTGCTATAAATACTCCATGTAATTCACGAATTCATTCATTCATTCAGATTTTGAGCAATACAAAAAACACATTTATTTTGAGTGATATTTTGGTTGGATTACCTAAATATTTCTTTGGCTAACTTGCGAGTTGGTTGCTGTTTTGGGTGTTTTAGTTAAAACATTCATTGGTTTGATTAATTAAGTGGACTCTTAATTAATTAAACTCAGTTCTTGCCTAGTTCTTGGTGATTTATCTGTATAGGACGAAGCTTAGAACATATCCTTGTGATAACTTGGTTTTCGGATCAAGAATCACATCAGTTTGGCTTGGAATTTTTGGCTGAAATTTTGTGGGAAGATTCAGAAAACGTAGATCAACATTGTGTCAAAATTTCGTGTCAATCGGACGCGTAACGAAGTCTGTGCAACCTCAAACTTTTGAGATTGTTACACGGAGTTGCGATTTGGAGAACGGTTTTTATTTGCTTCAAGAATCAATCAAGATTCAATCTTTTAATCAAGATTTTACATAAACTAACCTGGTTTGTGTAGGAGCAATGAGTGATGAAGAAATCCCAGGGATTCCAAGGGGTTTGAACCTTGATCAAGCGCATAACTTGCGAAGGGATCGTCAAATAGAGCGATTGTCACAACAATTGCAAGAAGTATTGGCTAGGCTTGACGAACGTGACAAAACTTCATCTTCAAGGAAGAACAAATCAGTTGCAAGTTCTAGTTCAAGTGAAGACGAATATGAAAGGAGAAAAGCAAGTAGATCACGCCATAAAGATTCATCTTCAAGTGATGAACCTAGAAGGCATAGACGGAAGAACAAGGCCAAAGATGATGACCGAAATATCAGGTTAGATTTTCCAGAATTCGATGGGAGTATGCTAGACCCCGAAAAATATTTTGAGTGGGTTAGAAGAGCGGAAACACTCTTTGATTACAAGGAGTATGATGAACGAAAGAGGTGCAAAATTGCTGAATTAAAACTCACGGGTTACGCGAGTTTATGGTATGATAATCTCAAGAAAAAGAGACGCAAGGAGGGACGATCCAAGATCACTACTTGGACACAATTAAAGAAATATATGAAGCGTCAATTTGTGCCCCATGAGTACGTGTAAGAAGTGTATCTCAAGATGCAAACTTTTAAGCAAGGAAATCAATCCGTGGAGGCTTATTTGTGTGAATTTGAGAAACTATGTTTATTGTGTGATTTAGAAGAAATTCTAGAGCACAAAATAGCACGTTTTATTGCAGGTTTGAACGAAAATGTTCAAGAGAAGATTGAATTGCACGAATACTATTCATTTGAAGAAGTGTGCAAGGCGGCCATTAAGGTTGAAAGACAATTCAAGGCCAAGAAGACCTCAAGTGTGAAGCCGTTCACACGCACGTTCACAAAGGCTAGTGACAAGCCTACCTTTGATAGGACTTCTTCTAATTCGTATGCTAAAGATAACAAACCCAGAAACGAAGCTAGCAAGAAGGTGACCGAAGATAGAAAATGTTTCAAATGTGGGAGTGTTGGCCATATAGCAAGCAATTGCTACTCAAAACGCACTATGACGGCTCAAGAATGGGAAGAAGAGAAAGCTAGGTGCGAGGGAAGTAGTGACATGGAGGTTGTGGTCGAGCAAGAACGTGATTTTGAAGAAGAGGAGGGTAGTGCCGAAGAGGTTGATGGTGAAACGCAAGGAAAGAGCTTGGTTCTAAGGAGAGCTCTTCACTCTAAACCTATGCCCGTTGAAGAAAATCAAAGAGAGAAAATCTTTTTAACAAGGTGCAAGGTGGAAGATCGATTGTGTGACGTAATAATAGACTCGGGAAGTTGCACAAATGTGGTGTCTACAACTTTGATCAACAAATTAGAGTGGCCTACAACCGATCACCCAAAACCTTACAAGCTACATTGGCTCAATGATGCTAGTGACGTAAAGGTAACGAAGCGAGCCCTAATCACCTTTTCAATTGGCAAATATCATGATAAAGTTTTATGTGATGTATGCCCCATGGATGCTTGTCATGTCTTATTGGGTAGACCATGGCAATATGATAGATTTGTCAAGTTTAATGGTAGGACAAATGTGTATATAATTCGAAAAGGAAAGGGGGAAAAATCATATGCATTGAAACCACTTGTTGATCATAGAATTAACCCTAGTTCGAAAGGTGCATATTTAATTAGGGAAAAGGAGTTGGAGAAAGAGATCAACAATAACAATATAGTATATATTATGGTGGCTAACAATGTGCAAGTGAATGAAAGTAAACAAGAAAAGAGGCCCGTGGAATTAGAAGCGGTATTGCAAGAGTATTGTGATGTTTTTCCTAGTGAATTACCACCGGGATTACCACCAATTCGTGGTATTGAACATCAAATTGATCTTATTCCGGGAGCTCCACTACCTAACAAGGCAGCATATAGAAGTAACCCGGAAGAAACAAAGGAAATGCAACGTCAAATAGAGGAATTGATGCAAAGAGGCTACGTGAAAGAGAGTATGAGCCCATGTGCCGTGCCTACATTGCTAGTTCCAAAAAAAGATGGGAGTTGGCGTATGTGCATTGATAGTAGGAGTGTGAACAACATAACCATCAAGTATAGATTTCCTATACCTAGACTTGATGATTTGTTAGATGAATTGCATGGTTCAAAGCTATTTTCCAAGATTGATCTTATGAGTGGCTATCATCAAATACGCATGAGGGAAGGAGATGAATGGAAGACGACTTTCAAGACTACAGTGGGGTTGTACGAGTGGTTAGTCATGCCTTTTGGTCTAACCAATGCGCCTAGTACATTTATGAGATTGATGAACGAGGTGTTGAAACCATTTCTTGGAAGGTTCGTAGTTGTTTACTCGGATGACATTTTAATTTATTCTGAAAATTTCAATGATCATCTAATGCATTTGAGAAGCGTTTTTGAGGTTCTTAGGGAGAAGAAGTTGTACGCAAAATTGGAAAAATGTTATTTTCTTGTTCCTAGCGTGACGTTTCTAGGGTATGTAGTATCCAAAGATGGTGTGTCCGTGGATCAATCCAAGGTTGAAGCTATCAAGACTTGGCCCGTACCTACCAATGTGAGTGAAGTGATTTGTAAGTGGATTAGGATCGTTTTGGAGTGGATTAGATGTATTAGAAACAATTTCGAGACAAAAGAAAACAAGATAAAACACTCAATATAGAATCGGGTTCTAAATCGCGTGTAAGGGAATAAACTGGACCAAACACGAAGTAAGGCTAGATTATCAAGCTTATACCAACTAGCACTAAGCAAAGAAAGTATAATTTCGTGAAACACAAAGTAACACACGAATTTCACAAAGAAAATCAGATTCTGTTCTTTTTCTTTCACTCTTGCCTACAACGAATGGCAAGTGTTCAATTTATAGGAAGCTTTACAAACCTTAAAGGAACTCTTTAGCTTCCTATCTTACTCGTCTAAAACAGAAGAAACCAGCTTCAATCAAAGCTTTGTAACTCCTTTTACGTACTTAAAACCAGAATTAAAAACTGGGCATGATTCAAGCCTTGAATCACGCCTTAACTAAGTCACGAAAATGACTGATTATTTGAGGCCTTAATGGCAGCTATTACGTGCATGTTTGACAGAAAAATAACCCCTTAATTAAAGCTTTAAATGACTAAAACAAACAGCAAACAAATCATAATCATTCCCCACAAAAATCGCCCTGAATCAAGCTTTTAACCCCCACTTAAATGTGACGTTATTTGTGGCTGTTTGAAACTCTTTGTGGCTGCTTGAAAGTCTCCTTGAACGTAGCTTTAACTGGTCATTACGTCCCCTTTGCCCTCTTCCCATTTAAGGCAAGAAACAAAAGGATTAATTGAAGAGAAGCCCACGAAATTATCACCCAAGGACTTGGATTTTTCGTGGATGAACAAAGCATGGACCGTAGCTTGAACTTCTGGAACTTTTTGAACTTGATTGCTTGCTGCCATATCATTCTCCCCCTCTTCGGAAAAGTTTTCCCTCAAACTTTCATCATCTATATATGGACTCAAGTCTCCCACATTGAAAGTTGCACTTACTCCACCAAACTCACCAGGTAGATCAATCTTGTAAGCACTTTCCCCAATTTTCTCCAAGACTTGAAAGGGACCATCGGATCTAGGCATGAGCTTATTTTTCCTAAGGTTAGTGAAATGTTTCTAAGGCTCTTTTTCAATGCATGAACACTTGTAACTAGGCTATATTGGTATGTTAGTGCAAGTTCTAGGTTATTTTGATAAAAATTTGAAAAATACGCGAGGTAGAACCCTTTCCGGCATCCTTTCCCTTGAAAATCAAGAACATCGATTTAGAACTTAATGAAATGCTTCTAAGGCTCATTTTCAATGCATGAACACTTGTAACTAGGCTATATTGGTATGTTAGTGCAAGGTCTAGGTTATTTTGATAAGAAAATAGAAAAATACGCGCGGTAGAACCTTTACCGGTGCGCCTTCCCTTGAAAATCACGAACATGGATTTACATCTTAGTGAAATGCTTCTACGGATCGTTTTCAATGCATGAACACTTGTAACTAGGCTATATTGGTATGTTAGTGCAAGTTCTAGGTTATTTTTATAAAAAATTTGAAAAATACGTGCGTTAGAACCCTTTCCGGCCCGCTTTCCCTTGAAAATAACGAACGTCGATTTACAACTTGGTGAAATGCTTCTAAGGCTCGTTTTCAATGCATGAATACTTGTAACTAGGCTATATTGGTATGTTAGTGCAATTTCTAGGTTATTTTGATAAGAAATTTGAAAAATACGCGAGGTAGAACCACTTCTGCCCCCTTTCCCTTGAAAATCATTAACATCGACTTAGAACTTAGTGAAATGTTTATAAGGCTCTTTTTCAATGCATGAACACTTGTAACTAGGCTATATTGGTATGTTAGTGCAAGTTCTAGGTTATTTTGATAAGATATTTGAAAAATACGCGAGGTAGAACCCTTTCCGGCCCGCTTTCCCTTGAAAATCACGAACATCGATTTACAACTTGTTGAAATGCTTCTAAGGCTCGTTTTAAATGCATGAACACTTGTAACTAGGCTATATTGGTATGTTAGTGCAAGTTTTAGGTTATTTTGATAAGAAATTTGAAAAATACGCGAGGTAGAACCCTTTCCGCCCCGCTTTCCCTTGAAAATCACGAACATCGATTTACAACTTAGTGAAATGCTTCTAAGGTTCGTTTTCAATGCATGAACACTTGTAACTAGGCTATATTGGTATGTCAGTGCAAGTTCTAGGTTATTTTGATAAGAAATTAGAAAAATACGCGCTGTAGAACCTTTTCCGGCCCGCTTTCCCTTGAAAATCACGAACATCGATTTACAACTTAGTGACATGCTTCTACAGATCGTTTTCAATGCATGGACACTTGTAACTAGGCTATATTGGTATGTTAAAGCAAGTTCTAGGTTATTTTGATAAGAAATTTGAAAAATACGTGAGGTAGAACCCTTTTCGGCCCGCTTTCCCTTGAAAATCACGAACATCGATTTACAACTTAGTGAAATGCTTCTAAGGCTCATTTTCAATGCATGAACACTTGTAACTAGGCTATATTGGTATGTTAGTGCAAGTTCTAGGTTATTTTGATAAAAATTTGAAAAATACGCGAGGTAGAACCCTTTCCGGCATCCTTTCCCTTGAAAATCAAGAACATCGATTTAGAACTTAATGAAATGCTTCTAAGGCTCATTTTCAATGCATCAACACTTGTAACTAGGCTATATTGGTATGTTAGTGCAAGGTCTAGGTTATTTTGATAAGAAAATAGAAAAATACGCGCGGTAGAACCTTTTCAGGTGCGCCTTCCCTTGAAAATCACAAACATCGATTTACATCTTAGTGAAATGCTTCTAAGGATCGTTTTCAATGCATGAACACTTGTAACTAGGCTATATTGGTATGTCAGTGCAAGTTCTAGGTTATTTTGATAAGCAATTTAAAAAATTCACGCGGTAGAACCCTTTCCGGCCCGCTTTCCCTTGAAAATCACGAACATCGATTTACAACTTAGTGAAATGCTTCTACGGATCGTTTTCAATGCATGGACACTTGTAACTAGGCTATATTGGTATGTTAGTGCAAGTTCCAGGTTATTTTGATATGAAATTAGAAAAATAAGCGCGGTAGAACCTTTTCCGGCCCCCTTTCCCTTGAAAATCAAGAACATCGATTTAGAACTTAATGAAATGCTTCTAAGGCTCGTTTTCAATGCATGAACACTTGTAACTAGGCTATATTGGTATGTTAGTGCAAGTTTTAGGTTATTTTGATAAGAAATTTGAAAAATACGCGAGGTAGAACCCTTTCCGGCCCGCTTTCCCTTGAAAATCACGAACATCGATTTACAACTTAGTGAAATGCTTCTATGGTTCGTTTTCAATGCATGAACATCTTGTAACTAGGCTATATTGGTATGTTAGTGCAAGTTCTAGGTTATTTTGATAAGAAATTAGAAAAATACTCGCTGTAGAACCTTTTCCGGCTCGCTTTCCCTTGAAAATCACGAACATCGATTTACAACATAGTGACATGCTTCTACAGATCGTTTTCAATGCATGGACACTTGTAACTAGGCTATATTGGTATGTTAAAGCAAGTTCTAGGTTATTTTGATAAGAAATTTGAAAAATACGTGAGGTAGAACCCTTTCCGGCCCGCTTTCCCTTGAAAATCACGAACATCGATTTACAACTTAGTGAAATGCTTCTAAGGCTCATTTTCAATGCATGAACACTTGTAACTAGGCTATATTGCTATGTTAGTGCAAGGTCTAGGTTATTTTGATAAGAAAATAGAAAAATATGCGCGGTAGAACCTTTTCCGGCGCGCTTTCCCTTGAAAATCACGAACATCGATTTACTTCTTAGTGAAATGCTTCTAAGGCTTGTTTTCAATGCATGAACACTTGTAACTAGGCTATATTGGTATGTAAGTGCAAGTTCTAGGTTATTTTGATAAAAATTTGAAAAATACGCGAGGTAGAACCCTTTCCGGCATCCTTTCCCTTGAAAATCAAGAACATCGATTTAGAACTTAATGAAATGCTTCTAAGGCTCGTTTTCAATGCATGAACACTTGAACTAGGCTATATTGGTATGTTAGTGCCAGTTCTAGGTTATTTTGATAAGAAATTTGAAAAATACGCGAGGTTGAACCCTTTCCGGCCCGCTTTCCCTTGAAAATTACGAACATCGATTTACAACTTAGTGAAATGCTTCTAAGGCTCGTTTTCAATGCATGAACACTTGTAACTAGGCTATATTGGTATGTTAGTGCAAGGTCTAGGTTATTTTGATAAGAAAATCGAAAAATACGCGTGGTAGAACCATTTCCGGCGCGCTTTCCCTTGAAAATCACGAACATCGATTTACATCATAGTGAAATGCTTCTACGGATCGTTTTCAATGCATGAACACTAGTAAATAGGCTATATTGGCCTGTTAGTGCAAGTTCTAGGTTATTTTGATAAGAAATTTGAAAAATACGCGCGTTAGACTCCTTTCCGGCCCGCTTTCCCTTGAAAATCGCGAACATCGATTTACAACTTTGTGAAATGCTTCTACGGACCGTTTTCGTTGCATGAACACTTGTAACTAGGCTATATTGGTATGTTAGTGCAAGTTCTAGGTTATTTTTATAAAAAATTTGAAAAATACGTGCGTTAGAACCCTTTCCGGCCCGCTTTCCCTTGAAAATAACGAACGTCGTTTTACAACTTGGTGAAATGCTTCTAAGGCTCGTTTTCAATGCATGAATACTTGTAACTAGGCTATATTGGTATGTTAGTGCAATTTCTAGGTTATTTTGATAAGAAATTTGAAAAATACGCGAGGTAGAACCACTTCTGCCCCCTTTCCCTTGAAAATCATTAACATCGATTTAGAACTTAGTGAAATGTTTCTAAGGCTCTTTTTCAATGCATGAACACTTGTAACTAGGCTATATTGGTATGTTAGTGCAAGTTCTAGGTTATTTTGATAAGATATTTGAAAAATACGCGAGGTAGAACCCTTTCCGGCCCTCTTTCCCTTGATAATCACGAACATCGATTTACAACTTATTGAAATGCTTCTAAGGCTCGTATTCAATGTATGAACACTTGTAACTAGGCTATATTGGTATGTTAGTGCAAGTTTTAGGTTATTTTGATAAGAAATTTGAAAAATACGCGAGGTAGAACCCTTTCCGCCCCGCTTTCCCTTGAAAATCACGAACATCGATTTACAACTTAGTGAAATGCTTCTATGGTTCGTTTTCAATGCATGAACACTTGTAACTAGGCTATATTGGTATGTTAGTGCAAGTTCTAGGTTATTTTGATAAGAAATTAGAAAAATACGCGCTGTAGAACCTTTTCCGGCTCGCTTTCCCTTGAAAATCACGAACATCGATTTACAACATAGTGACATGCTTCTACAGATCGTTTTCAAGGCATGGACACTTGTAACTAGGCTATATTGGTATGTTAAAGCAAGTTCTAGGTTATTTTGATAAGAAATTTGAAAAATACGTGAGGTAGAACCCTTTCCGGCCCGCTTTCCCTTGAAAATCACGAACATCGATTTACAACTTAGTGAAATGCTTCTAAGGCTCATTTTCAATGCATGAACACTTGTAACTAGGCTATATTGCTATGTTAGTGCAAGGTCTAGGTTATTTTGATAAGAAAATAGAAAAATACGCGCGGTAGAACCTTTTCCGGCGCGCTTTCCCTTGAAAATCACGAACATCGATTTACTTCTTAGTGAAATGCTTCTACGGATCGTTTTCAATGCATGAACACTTGTAAATAGGCTATATTGGCCTGTTAGTGCAAGTTCTAGGTTATTTTGATAAGAAATTTAAAATATTCACGCGGTAGAACCCTTTCCGGCCCGCTTTCCCTTGAAAATCACGAACATCGATTTACAACTTAGTGAAATGCTTCTACAGATCGTTTTCAATGCATGGACACTTGTAACTAGGCTATATTGGAATGTTAGTGCAAGTTCTAGGTTATTTTGATATGAAATTAGAAAAATAAGCGCGGTAGAACCTTTTCCGGCCCCCTTTCCCTTGAAAATCAAGAACATCGATTTAGAACTTAATGAAATGCTTCTAAGGCTCGTTTTCAATGCATGAACACTTGTAACTAGGCTATATTGGTATGTTAGTGCAAGGTCTAGGTTATTTTGATAAGAAAATAGAAAAATACGCGCGGTAGAACCTTTTCCGGCGCGCTTTCCCTTGAAAATCACGAACATCGATTTACTTCTTAGTGAAATGCTTCTACGGATCGTTTTCAATGCATGAACACTTGTAAATAGGCTATATTGGCCTGTTAGTGCAAGTTCTAGGTTATTTTGATAGGAAATTTAAAATATTCACGCGGTAGAACCCTTTCCGGCCCGCTTTCCCTTGAAAATCACGAACATCGATTTACAAGTTAGTGAAATGCTTCTACAGATCGTTTTCAATGCATGGACACTTGTAACTAGGCTATATTGGAATGTTAGTGCAAGTTCTAGGTTATTTTGATATGAAATTAGAAAAAT
Organism: Dysphania ambrosioides; assembly: GCA_026401315.1. Classification (NCBI taxonomy): domain Eukaryota; kingdom Viridiplantae; phylum Streptophyta; class Magnoliopsida; order Caryophyllales; family Amaranthaceae; genus Dysphania; species Dysphania ambrosioides. The sequence goes on along the minus strand of CM048668.1, from coordinate 8,462,145 downwards.
AAGCGCGGTAGAACCTTTTCCGGCCCCCTTTCCCTTGAAAATCAAGAACATCGATTTAGAACTTAATGAAATGCTTCTAAGGCTCGTTTTCAACGCATAAACACTTGTAACTAGGCTATATTGGTATGTTAGTGCAAGGTCTAGGTTATTTTGATAAGAAAATAGAAAAATACGCGCGGTAGAACCTTTTCCGGTGCGCTTTCCCTTGAAAATCACGAATATCGATTTACATCTTAGTGAAATGCTTCTACGGATTGTTTTCAATGCATGAACACTTGTAACTAGGCTATATTGGTATGTCAGTGCAAGTTCTAGGTTATTTTGTCAAGAAATTTAAAAAATTCACGCGGTAGAACCTTTTCCGGCGCGGTTTCCCTTGAAAATCACGAACATCGATTTACATCTTAGTGAAATGCTTCTACGGATCATTTTCAATGCATGAAAACTTGTAAATAGGCTATATTGGCCTGTTAGTGCAAGTTCTAGGTTATTTTGATAAGAAATTTGAAAAATACGCGCGTTAGAACCCTTTCCCTTGAAAATCGCGAACATCGATTTACAACTTTGTGAAATGCTTCTACGGATCGTTTTCGTTGCATGAACACTTGTAACTAGGCTATATTGGTATGTTAGTGCAAGTTCAAGGTTATTTTTATAAAAAATTTGAAAAATACGTGCGTTAGAACCCTTTCCGGCCCGCTTTCCCTTGAAAATAACGAACGTCGATTTACAACTTGGTGAAATGCTTCTAAGGCTCGTTTTCAATGCATGAACACTTGTAACTAGGCTATATTGGTATGTTAGGGCAAGTTCTAGGTTATTTTGATAAGAAATTTGAAAAATACGCGAGGTAGAACCCTTTCCGCCCTGCTTTCCCTTGAAAATCACGAACATCGATTTACAACTTAGTGAAATGCTTCTAAGGTTCGTTTTCAATGCATGAACACTTGTAATTTGGCTATATTGGTATGTCAGTGCAAGTTCTAGGTTATTTTGATATGAAATTAGAAAAATACGCGTTGTAGAACCCTTTCCGGCCTACTTTCCCTTAAAAATCACGAACATCGATTTAGAACTTAGTGAAATGCTTCTAAGGCTCGTTTACAATGCATGGACACTTGTAACTAGGCTATATTGGTATGTTAGTGCAAGTTCTAGGTTATTTTGATAAGAAATTTGAAAAATACGCGCGTTAGAACCTTTTGCGGCCCGCTTTCCTATGAAAATCACGAACAACGATTTACAATTAGTGAAATGCTTCTACGGATCATTTTCAATGCATGAACACTTGTAACTAGGCTATATTGGTATGTTAGTGCAAGTTCTAGGTTATTTTGATAAGAAATTTGAAAAATACGCGCGTTAGAACCCTTTCCGGCCCGCTTTACAACTTAGTGAAATGCTTCTAAGGCTCGTTTTCAATGCATGAACACTTATAACTAGGCTATATTAGTATGTAAATGCAAGTTCTAGGTTATTTTGATAAGAAATTAGAAAAATACGCGCGGTAGAACCCTTTCCGGCTCGCTTTCCCTTGAAAATCACGAACACCGATTTACAACTTAGTGAAATGCTTCTACGGATTGTTTCAATGCATGGACACTTGGAACTAGGCTATATTGGTATGTTAGTGCAAGTTCTAGGTTATTTTGATAAGAAATTTAAAAAATTCGCGCGGAAGAACCCTTTCCGGCCCGCTTTCCCTTGAAAATCACGAACATCGATTTACAACTTAGTGAAATGCTTCTAAGGCTTGTTTTCAATGCATGAACAATTTTAACTAGGCTATATTGGTATGTTAGTGCAAGTTATAGGTTATTTTGATAAGAAATTTGAAAAATACGCGAGGTAGAACCCCTTCCGGCCCCCTTTCCCTTGAAAATCAAGAACATCGATTTAGAACTTAGTGAAATGCTTCTAAGGCTCGTTTTCAATGCATGAACACTTGTAACTAGGCTATATTGGTATGTTAGTGCAATTTCGAGGTTATTTTTATAAGAAATTAGAAAAATCCGCGAGGTAGAACCCCTTCCGGCCCCCTTTCCCTTGAAAATCACGAACATCGATTTACTACTTAGTGAAATGCTTCTAAGGCTCGTTCTCAATGCAGGAACACTTGTAACTAGATATATTGGTATGGTAGTGCAAGTTCTAGGTTATTTTTTTAAGAAATTTGAAAAATATGCGAGGTAGAACCCTTTTCCGGCCCCCTTTCCTTTGAAAATCATGAACATTGATTTACAACTTAGTGAAATGCTTTTAAGGCTCGTTTTCAATGCATTAACACTTGTAACTAGGCTATATTGGTATGTTAGTGCAAGTTCTAGGTTATTTTGATAAGAAATTTGAAAAATACACGAGTTAGAACCCTTTCCGCCCCCTTTCCCTTGAAAATCACGAACATTGATTTACAACTTAGTGAAATGTTTCTAAGGCTTGTTTTCAATGCATGAACACTTGTACCTAGGCTATATTGGTATGATAGTGAAAGTTCTAGGTTATTTTGATAAGAAATTTGAAAATACGCGCGGTAGAACCCTTTCCGGCCTGCTTTCCCTTGGAAGTCACGAACATCGATTTACAACTTAGTGAAATGCTTCTAGGGCTCGTTTTCAATGCATGAACACTTGTAACTAGGCTATATTGGTATGTTAGTGCAAGTTCTAGGTTATTTTTATAAGAAATTTGAAAAATACTCGAGGTAGAACCCTTTCCTGCCCGCTTTCCCTTGAAAATCACGATCATCGATTTACTACTTAGTGAAATGCTACTAAGGCTCGTTTTAAATGCATGAACACTTTTAACTAGGCTATATTGGTATGTTAGTGCAAGTTCTAGGTTAGTTTGATAAGATATTTGAAAAATACGCGAGGTAGAAACCTTTCCATCCCGCTTTCCTTTGAAAATCACGAACATCGTTTTACAACTTAGTGAAATGCTTCTAAGGCTCGTTTTCAATGCATGAACACTTGTACCTAGGCTATATTGGTATGTTAGTGCAAGTTCTAGGTTATTTTGATAAGAAATTTGAAAAATAAGTGAGTTAGAACCCTTTCCGGCCCACTTTCCCTTGAAAATTACGAACATCGATTTACAACTTAGTGAAATGCTTCTAAGGCTCGTTTTCAATGCATGAACACTTGTAACTAGGATATATTGGTATGTTAGTGCAAGTTCTAGGTTATTTTGATAAGAAATTTGAAAAATACGCGAGGTAGAACCCTTTCCGCCCTGCTTTCCCTTGAAAATCACGAACATCGATTTACAACTTAGTGAAATGCTTCTAAGGCTCGTTTTCAATGCATGAACACTTGTAACTAGGCTATATTGGTATGTTAGTGCAAGTTCTAGGTTATTTTGATAAGAAATTTAAAAAAAATACGCGAGGTAGAACCCTTTCCGGCCCGCTTTCCCTTGAAAATCAAGAACATCGATTTAGAACTTAGTGAAATGCTTCTAAGGCTCATTTTCAATGCATGAACACTTGTAGCTAGGCTATATTGGTATGTTAGGGCAAATTCAAGGTTATATTGATAAGAAATTTGAGAAATACGCGCGGTAGAACCCTTTCTGGCCTGCTTTCCCTTGAAAATCACGAACATCGATTTACAACTTACTGAAATGCTCATTTTCATTTTCAATGCATGAACACTATGCTCCTTGGAATACCATGCAATTTCACTATCTCCTTGAAGAATAAATCTGCTACATGTTGAGCATCATCTGTTTTATGCATTGGAGTGAAATGAGCCATCTTCGAAAATCTGTCAACTACAACCATGATAGCATCCTTTCCCCTTTGTGTCCTTGGCAACCCAACAATGAAATCCATACTTACACTATCCCATGGTGAGATTGCAACTGGTAAAGGAGTGTACAAAACATTAGTGAAGGAACTCTTTGATTTTTGGCATGTAGAGCATCTCGAAACAACATGTTGCACATCCTTCAACATCCGTGGCCAAAAGAAGTTTTCCCCTAAAATCTCCAAAGTCTTGTGTACCCCAAAGTGACCAGCCAAGGCTCCTGAATGCACCTCTCTAATGAGTAGCTCTCGAACTCCACAACAAGGAATGCATATTCTATTCCCTTTGAAAAGGAAACCATCTTGCAACGAATACTCCCTTGATGGACTTTCATACTCATGTGAGAAATCTGGATCTTCTTTATACAAAGCTTGAATATGCTCGAATCCAATTACTCTTGCATCCACCATGTGCGTCGGCCACCACATTAGCTTTACCTTCCTTATACTTTGAGGAGAAAGTAAACGATTGTAGAAATTCCACCCATTTTGCATGTCTATGATTGAGTTTCTGTTGACTGTGTATATGCTTCAAGGCTTCGTGATCCGAATATAACACAAATGGTTTTGGCCGAAGGTAGTGCGACCAATGATCAAGGGCTCTCACAATAGCATAAAATTCTCTGTCATAGTTCGAATAATTCAATTTGGCCCCGGCCAACTTCTCACTAAAGTAGGCTATTGGTCTTCTTTCTTGTATGAATACTGCCCCAATACCAATCCCACTAGCATCACATTCTACTTCAAATAACTTCTCAAAATCAGGAAGTGCTAGGATAGGTGTATTGCACAATTTATCTTTAATGTGATCGAATGCCCTTTGTGTTTTCTCGTTCCAAACAAACTCCCCTTTCTTTGTTAATTCAGTTATAGGTGCAACAATGGAAGAGAAATCTTTAATAAACCTCCTATAGAATGATGCTAGGCCATGAAAACTTCGAACCTCATGGACATTGGTAGGCGTTTTCCAAGAAGAGATAGCACTAACCTTTTCAGGATCTACCTTGATACCTTCGCTTGAAACAATGTACCCTAGGAAAGTAATACTCTCCACCATGAAAGAACACTTCTCCATCTTTCCATATAGTTTTTGTTCTCTCAACCTTTCGAATAATTGTCTCAAATACAGTAGATGTTCAACGTGGCTTTTACTATAAACCAAAATATCATCCAAATACACCACTATGAACTTATTAAGGAAGGGTCGAAGTACCTCATTCATAAGCCTCAGAAACGAGCTTGAAGCGTTGCATAGCCCAAATGGCATAACCATCCATTCGTACAGCCCTTGTTTTGTTTTGAATGCTGTTTTCCACTCATCCCCTTCTCTTATCCTCATTTGGTGATAACCACTTTGTAAGTCAATTTTTGAGAATATGGTTGCCCCATGAAGCTCATCAAACATGTCATCCAACCGTGGCATTGGGAATCTATATTTGATGGTGATATTGTTGACTGCCCGAGAGTCGATGCACATCCTCCAAGTCCCATCTTTCTTTGGTACGAGCAACGTCGGTACAGCGCATGGACTCATGCTCTCCCTAACATATCCCATGTTGATTAGCTCCTCAATTTGTCTTTGAAGTTCTTTAGATGCCTCTGGATCACATCTATAGGCTGGTTTGTTAGGCAATGGTGCCCCTGGGATTAGATCGATTGCATGCTCGATTCCCCTGATAGGTGGCAGTCCCTTGGGTAGCTCCTTAGGGAACACATCTCTAAACTCTTCTAGCAATGCATGTAGAATACCATTCTCCCTGTTCCCATGTGGTTGGGCTTCTTTAATCACCAAAAGGTAGCACAATCCCCCATTCTCCATAATCTCGTTGTCTAACTCTTGTTGGGAGATAAACATGGTAGGCTTTGGTTGTGCTTTTGTTTTGCAGCTTGTGTAGTATTCATTAGGTGACATGGGCATTAATTTGATTCTTTTATTTCCGCTCAATACTGTGTAGGTATTTGCTTCCCCATCATGGATCACCTTCCTATCAAACTGCCAAGGCCTCCCAAGTAGTAGATGACAAGCGCTCATTGGAATAACGTCACACCATAGCTCTTCTTTGTAGTTTCCAATGGAAAACGTGACTAGTGCTTGCTTCTTTACTCTTAGACCCTTTGAATCATCAAGCCAACTTAGTTTGTATGGTTTCCCAAGATCTCTGGTTGGCAACCCTAGCTTATGAACCATCTCACTTGAGGCTACGTTTGTGTATGAACCAATATTAATGATAACATTGCATGCTCTATCTTTAACTACACACCTCGTATTAAACAGATTCTCTCTTTGTTCATTTGATTCATTCACCTTTGTGAGCATCACTTTCTTCAACACCAAGGTTTGGTGTTCTTCATCAGCAAAAGCATCCTCATCCTCATCCTCATCCTCATCCTCATCTCCTTCTTGCTCTAAGGTGTGTTCCTCTTCTATAGCAACAAAATTGTAGTGCCTTTCCTCCTCTTCCATTTCGAGATACTTCTCCATGGTCAAGGCCCTCTTTGAGGGGCATTGGGACGCTACATGTCCTCTCCCTTGGCATTTGAAGCACTTCACTCTACTCGTTGCTTCTTCTTTTGAAATCGGAACATCTCTCTTATTTTCAGGCCACTTTCTCTCAAAAGGCTTTTTACCTTACATCTTTGCGGTGCTAGTAGGATTCGTGGATTCCTTAGCATTATGAGGGGTGAAAGGTTTAGAATATGGTCTTGATGTTCCACCCTTTTCTTCCTTAAGGTGCTGCTCAATCTTCAATGCAAGCTTGCATACTTCGTGGTAAGAATTTTTGGACTGCAATTCACACCTTCTTGTTATATCTCGATTTAATCCTTTTAGAAACCTTGCAATCCTCAGAGGTTCCTTTTCTTCAAGGTCACAAAGCGCATATAAACGCTCATGCTCCACGATATATTCCTTGACTGTTTTGCTTCCTTGGAACAGGTTTGTGAGCTTGATGAATTGCTCTTGCTCAAAGTCACTAGGAACGTATTTAGCTCGAAGCTTCTTCTTCAACTCGCTCCATGTAGTGATTTTGGATTTTCCAGCCTTCTTTCTTTTAGATTTTAGGTTTTCTAACCATGTGCCCGCGCTTTTGATCAATCGAATATAAGCTATTTTGAATATTGTTACTTCATCAAACCCCTTATATTCTCCAATTTTCTCCACTTGCCTTTCCCATTCAAGGTAATCTTCCGGATCACCTAGTCCATCGAAGTCATCTAGTTTGATGCCTTTATCATCGATTTGTTGGCTAGGGCGTGGATTGGATTGATTAGATTCCAAGTCTTCCTCCTTATCATTCTTGTTTTTATAGTAGTGAATGGAATTTGGATCTAGCCGCCTTGAATAATCAGCCACTACGGCATCAACGCGTGTTTTTGTTCTCGCTTCCATTCGTTCTAGGGCTTCGAGGATACTCTTGAGAGACATCTCTTCTTGCTCCATATTTCGTTACTACTTCCTCCTAGATGGAGCAAATATACCAGAAAACCAAGAATCTTGATTTTCGTACACAATCTTGAACTCTCTTTAAAGTTTGAAAATTTTCCTCCCCGGATTTGGTTCCTTTTTGGTGCTGTTGAATGTTCCTGCTTTGAAATTATAGCAAACGACCTCCAAATCTCCTGAAATTTTATATGCTTATTCCTTACAAGATTTCACCCAATTTTCGCTCAAGAATCACCCAATTTGAACAAGGCATGCAGAAGATATCATTCTCCAAAGTTCCGCCCAGAAAGTGGTCGAATCTGGGTAAACTCACCTTTGCTCTTAACGATGAGCAGGTCCTCCTACAACGACGTTCCTCCCTACTTAAAACCAAGCTCTGATACCAATTTGATGCATAATAGGAGGGGGTTTCACGTTTCTTTAAGTTTCTTTAATTGAATGCAACTTAGGATCGAAGGATATGGCTTGAACAAGAACCAATCTCTGGAAATTGTGCAAGTCTCGTTAACAACCTTCAACCAATCTCTGGCAGAAGATCACTAACCCTCTTACTTTGAACGATTCACTCGGGACAAAGCTTAAGGCCTCTTAACCTTTGAATGATTCACTCGAAACAAAGAATTAAGGTTAAACAAGAATCTCTCAAGTTCTAATTGAATTCTCACGAATACAAGGTTTATTTTTGTGAAAAGTTTGAATGAATTACAAACGCATAAGACCCTCTATTTATAACAAAAGAAACCTAAACTAACTAGGACTAGGACTCTAATGACCGACTTGGGCAGCAAGCAAAGACTTGGTCAACAAGCAAGTTGAGTTTGACTCAATCTCAACTTCTAGCAACCCAAAGACTTGGTCAGCAAGCAAGCAAATTGAGTTTGTCTCAATCTCAACTTCTAACAACCCTAATCAAGAAACTCAAGAATCTTCAAGAAACTTTATTTCATTGCCAAATCCACTTGATCTTGATCCATTTTAATCAATGTGACCCAAGTTTGACCCTTTTGCAAATCAAATCCACTCAGACACACCATCAAGTTAATTGGATCCGAATATGAATTGCCCTTCTTCTTGATATCCATATCAGTAGAACCCCTTCCGGCCCCTTTCACTTGAAAATCACGAACATCGATTTACAACTTAGTGAAATGCTTCTAAGGCTCATTTTCAATGCATGAACACTTTTAACTAGGCTATATTGGTATGTTAGTGCAAAGTCTAGGTTATTTTGAAAAGAAATTTGAAAAATACGCGAGGTAGAACCCTTTCCAGCCCGCTTTCCCTTGAAAATCAAGAACATCGATTTAGAACTTAGTGAAATGCTTCTAAGGCTCATTTTCAATGCATGAACTCTTGTAACTAGGCTATATTGGTATGTTAGTGCAAATTAAAGGTTATATTGATAAGAAATTTGAAAAATACGGGCAGTAGAACCCTTTCTGGCCCGCTTTCCCTTGAAAATCACTAACATCGATTTGCAACTTAGTGAAATGCTTCTAAGGCTCGTTTTCAATGCATGAACACTTTTAACTAGGCTATATTGGTATGTTAGTGCAAGTTCTAGGTTATTTTGATAAGAAATTTGAAAAATACGCGAGGTAGAACCCCTTCCGGCCCCCTTTCCCTTGAAAATCATGAACATCGATTTAGAACTTAGTGAAATGCTTCTAAGGCTCGATTTCAATTCATGAACACTTGTAACTTGGCTATATTGGTATGTTAGTGCAAGTTTTAGGTTATTTTGATAAGAAATCTGAAAAATACGCGAGGTAGAACCCTTTCCGGCCCGCTTTCCCTTGAAAATCACGAACTTCGATTTACAACTTAGTGAAATGCTTCTAAGGCTCAAATTTAATGCATGAACACTTTTAACTAGGCTATATTGGTATGTTAGTGCAAGTTCTAGGTTATTTTGATAAGAAATTTGAAAAATACGCGAGGTAGAACCCTTTCCGGCCCACTTTCTCTTGAAAATCACGAACATCGATTTACAAATTAGTGAAATGCTTCTAAGTTTCGTTTTCAATGCATGAACACTTGTAACTAGGCTATATTGGTATGTTAGTGCAAGTTCTAGGTTATTTTGATAAGAAATTTGAAAAATACGCGCGGTAGAACCCTTTCCGGCCAGCTTTCCCTTGAAAATCACGAAGATCGTTTAACAACTTAGTGAAATGCTTCTAAGGCTCGTTTTGAATGCATGAACACTTGTAACTAGGCTATATTGGTATGTTAGTGCAAGTTCTAGGTTATTTTGATAAGAAATTTGAAAAATACGCTAGGTAGAACCCCTTTCGGCCCCCTTTCCCTTGAAAATCACGAACATCGATTTACAACTTAGTGAAATGCTTCTAAGGCTTGTTTTCAATGCATGAACACTTTTAACTAGGCTATATTGGTATGTTAGTGCAAGTTCTAGGTTATTTTGATAAGAAATTTGAAAAATACGCGAGGTAGAACCCCTTCCGGCCCGCTTTCCCTTGAAAATCACGAACATTGATTTACAACTTAGTGAAATGCTTTTAAGGCTCGTTTTGAATGCATGAACACTTGTAACTAGGCTATATAGGTATGTTAGTGCAATTTCTAGGTTATTTTGATAAGAAATTTGAAAAATACGCGAGGTAGAACCCCTTCCGGCCCCCTTTCCCTTGAAAATCATGAACATCGATTTAGAACTTAGTGAAATGCTTTTAAGGCTCGTTTTCAATTCATGAACACTTGTAACTTGGCTATATTGGTATGTTAGTGCAAGTTTTAGGTTATTTTGATAAGAAATTTGAAAAATACGCGTGGTAAAACCCTTTCCGGCCCGCTTTCCCTCTAAAATCACGAACATCGATTTACAACATACTAAAATGCTTCTAAGGCTCATTTTCAATGCATGAACACTTTTAACTAGGCTATATTGGTATGTTAGTGCAAGTTCTAGGTTATTTTGTGATGTGATTCTTGATCCGAAAACCAAGTTTTCACAAGGATATGTTCTAAGCTTCGTCCTATACAGATAAATCACCAAGAACTAGGCTAGAACTGAGTTTAATTAATTAAGAGTCCACCTAATTAATCAAACCAATGAATGTTTTAACCAAAATATCACATCAAAAATAAATGTGTTTGTTATTGATCAAAATCGTGAATGAATGAATTCCATGAATTACATGGAGTATTTATAGCAATCCTTTCCTAAAGATATTAGAACTCTAACTAGAATAAAACTCTTTCTTTTCCTAAAAATATTAGAATTCTAGCTTGAATAAAACTTCTACTTTTCCTAAACATATTAGAAATCTAGTTTGAATAAAACTCCTACTTTTCCTAAACATATTAGAGTTCTAGCTTGAGTAAAACTCTTTCAATTTGCCTTGATCTCCAAGCAGCCGCCACCTTGCAATTCAATCTTGAGTAGGAATACCTCTTGAAATAGGAATCCATCTTGAAATAGGAAATGTAACCTTGGGCGTCAAGTAACATTACACGGTTTCTTTAACTAACTACTCTAACTTACTCACACGTACAAAATAATCAAGAACATAAAGAAAATAAAGAAACCTAGGGTCTAAACCAAGAAAAACCCTTTCAAGTGAAAGGTAAAAACTTGTAGACAAAAATCTAAGAAAGCTTTTAAAGAACCTTAAAGAACTATCAAGAAGCTTCAAGAGCTCCCAAGAACGCCACCATACAAAGCGTGGCTTTGTCTTGATGCCCCCGATAGTAAGTTTGACCTATTGAAGAAGCTTCTAAGTATAGATTCATGCTTTCTTGACTTTCTTGGAATAATTCTTCAACATGCTCGTCATTCACATTGATGCACGCATCATCCTCCCCTTCTTCAAAAGAATTTGCCCTCAAATCTTCAATAGCATCATCTGGCAAATACTTCACCAAATCTCCAACATTAAATGTTGCGCTTACACCATATTCTCTCGGTAATTCAAGCTTATATGCATTCTCCTTAGTCTTCTCAATAATCTTGAACAGCCCCTCACTTCTTAGCATCAATTTATTCTTTCGTTTGCTAGGAAATCTTTCTTTTCTCAAGTGTAACCACACCAAGTCGCCAACTTCAAAACTTTGTGGCTTTTTGTTCTTGTTAGCTCGTGCTTTGTAGAGTTCATTGACACGTTCAATCCTAGCTCTAACTTGTGCGTGTAGCTTCATCATGTACTTGATTTTAGCCTCGACATCCTTATGAATTAATTCCCCTTTTGGAATTTCAATCAAATCAATGGGCATTCTTGGATTGACACCATAAACAACTTCAAATGGCGTGTGTTTTGTGGCATAAGTAGGTGATCTATTGTAAGCAAACTCGGCATGAGCAAGCTTAATATCCCAATCTTTTTGTGTTTTGCTCACTAGTCCACGTAAAAGCACACCAAGAGTTCGATTTTTTACCTCCGTTTGTCCGTCCGTTTGCGGGTGATATGATGTACTAAATAACAGCTTCGTTCCCACCAACTTCCATAGTGATTTCCAAAAGAAACTCATGAACTTTGTATCACGATCACTCACAATACTATTCGGCAACCCATGTAGTCTCACCACGTCCTTGAAATACAATTCCACCACTTTAGTCTCACCACTTCCTTCTCTCATGCGTATTTGATGATAGCCACTCATAAGATCAATCTTGGAAAATAGCTTTGAACCATGCAATTCGTCTAACAAATCATCAAGTCTAGGTATAGGAAATCTATACTTGATGGTTATGTTGTTCACACTCCTACTATCAATGCACATACGCCAACTCCCATCTTTTTTTGGAACTAGCAATGCAGGCACGGCACATGGGCTCATACTCTCTTTCACGTAGCCTCTTTGCATCAATTCCTCTATTTGACGTTGTATTTCCTTTGTTTCTTCCGGATTACTTCTATATGCTGCCTTGTTAGGTAGTGGAGCTCCCGGAATAAGATCAATTTGGTGTTTAATACCAAGAATTGGTGGTAATCCCAGTGGTAATTCACTAGGAAAAACGTCACAATACTCTTGCAATACCACTTCTAATTCCACGGGCCTCTTTTCTTGTTTAATCTCATTCACTTGCACATTGTTAGCCACCATAATATATACTATATTGTTATTGTTGATCTCTTTCTCCAACTCCTTTTCCCCAATTAAATATGCACCTTTCGAACTAGGGTTAATTCTATGATCAACTAGTGGTTTCAATGCATATGATTTTTCCCCCTTCCCTTTTCGAATTATATACACATTTGTCCTACCATTAAACTTGACAAATCTATCATATTGCCATGGTCTACCTAATAAGATATGACAAGCATCCATGGGGCATACATCACATAAAACTTTATCATGATATTTGCCAATTGAAAAGGTGATTAGGGCTCGCTTCGTTACCTTTACGTTACTAGCATCATTAAGCCAATGTAGCTTGTAAGGTTTTGGGTGATCGGTTGTAGGCCACTCTAATTTGTTGATCAAAGTTGTAGACACCACATTTGTGCAACTTCCCGAGTCTATTATTATGTCACACAATCGATCTTCCACCTTGCACCTTGTTAAAAAGATTTTCTCTCTTTGATTCTCTTCAACGGGCATAGGTTTAGAGTGAAGAGCTCTCCTTAGAACCAAGCTCTTTCCTTGCGTTTCACCATCAACCTCTTCAGCACTACCCTCCTCTTCTTCAAAATCACGTTCTTGCTCGACCACAATCTCCATGTCACTACTTCCCTCGCACCTAGCTTTCTCTTCTTCCCATTCTTGAGCCGTCATAGTGCGTTTTGAGTAGCAATTGCTTGCTATATGGCCAACACTCCCACATTTGAAACATTTTCTATCTTCGGTCACCTTCTTGCTAGCTTCATTTCTGGGTTTGTTATCTTTAGCATACGAACTAGAAGAAGTCCTATCGAAGGTAGGCTTATCACTAGCCTTTGTGAACGTGCATGTGAACGGCTTCACACTTGAGGTCTTCTTGGCCTTGAATTGTCTTTCAACCTTAATGGCCGCCTTGAATACTTCTTCAAACGAATAGTATTCGTGCAATTCAATCTTCTCTTGAACATTTTCGTTCAAACCTGCAATAAAACGTGCTATTTTGTGCTCTAGAATTTCTTCTAAATCACACAATAAACATAGTTTCTCAAATTCACACAAATAAGCCTCCACGGATTGATTTCCTTGCTTAAAAGTTTGCATCTTGAGATACACTTCTTGCACGTACTCATGGGGCACAAATTGACGCTTCATATATTTCTTTAATTGTGTCCAAGTAGTGATCTTGGATCGTCCCTCCTTGCGTCTCTTTTTCTTGAGATTATCATACCATAAACTCGCATAACCCGTGAGTTTTAATTCAGCAATTTTGCACCTCTTTCGTTCATCATACTCCTTGTAATCAAAGAGTGTTTCCGCTCTTCTAACCCACTCAAAATATTTTTCGGGGTCTAGCATACTCCCATCGAATTCCGGAAAATCTAACCTTATATTTCGGTCATCATCTTTGGCCTTGTTCTTCCGTCTATGCCTTCTAGGTTCATCACTTGAAGATGAATCTTTATGGCATGATCTACTTACTTTTCTCCTTTCATATTCATCTTCACTTGAACTAGAACTTGAAACTGATTTGTTCTTCCTTGAAGATGAAGTTTTGTCACGTTCGTCAAGCCTAGCCAATACTTCTTGCAATTGTTGTGACAATCACTTGGAATCCCTGGGATTTCTTCGTCACTCATTGTTCCTACACAAACCAGGTTAGTTTATGCAAAATCTTGATTAAAAGATTGAATCTTGATTGATTCTTGAAGCAAATAAAAACCGTTCTCCAAATCGCAACTCCGTGTAACAATCTCAAAAGTTTGAGGTTGCACAGACTTCGTTACGCGTCCGATTGACACGAAATTTTGATACAATGTTGATCTACGTTTTCTGAATCTTCCCACAAAATTTCAGCCAAAAATTCCAAGCCAAACGTCACCAACAGCTCTGATACCACGATGATGTGATTCTTGATCCGAAAACCAAGTTTTCACAAGGATATGTTAGCACGATGATGTGATTCTTGATCCGAAAACCAAGTTATCACAAGGATATGTTCTAAGCTTTGTCCTTGAAAATGATCCGTAGAAGCATTTCACTAAGTTGTAAATCGACGTTCGTGATTTTCAAGGGAAAGCGGGCCAGAACTGGTTCTACCGCGCGTATTTTTCTAATTTCTTATCAAAATAACCTTGAACTTGCACTAACATACCAATATAGCCTAGTTACAAGTGTTCATGCTTTGAAAACGAGCCTTAGAAGCATTTCACTAAGTTGTAAAGCGGGCCGGAAAGGGTTCTAACGCGCGTATTTTTCAAATTTCTTATCGAAATAACCTAGAACTTGCACTAACATACTAATATATCCTAGTTACAAGTGTTCATGCATTGAAAACGATCCGTAGAAGCATTTCACTAAGTTGTAAATCGATGTTCATGATTTTAAAGGGAAAGCGGGCCGGAAAAGGTTCTAACGCTTGTATTTTTCAAATTTCTTATCAAAATAACCTAGAACTTGCACTAACATACCAATATAGCCTAGTTACAAGTGTCCATGCATTGAAAACGATCCGTAGAAGCATTTCACTAAGTTGTAAATCGATGTTCGTGATTTTCAAGGGAAAGCGGGCCGGAAAAGTTTCTACCGCGCGTCTTTTTCTAATTTCTTATCAAAATAACCTAGAACTTGCACTGACATACCAATATAGCCTAGTTACAAGTGTTCATGCATGGAAAACGAGCCTTAGAAGCATTTCACTAAGTTGTAAATCAATGTTCGTGATTTTCAAGGGAAAGCGGGGCGGCAAGGGTTCTACCTCGCGTATTTTTCAAATTTCTTATCAAAATAACCTAGAACTTGTACTAACATACCAATATAGCCTAGTTACAAGTGTTCATGCATTGAAAACGAGCCTTAGAAGCATTTCACTAAGTTGTAAATCGATGTTCGTTATTTTTAAGGGAAAGCGGACCGAAAAGGGTTCTATCCTGCGTATTTTTCAAATTTCTTATCAAAATAACCTAGAACTTCCACTAACATACCAATATAGCCTAGGTACAAGTGTTCATGCATTAAAAATGATCCATAGAAGCATTTCAGTAAGTTCTAAATCGATGTTCGTGACTTTCAAGGGAAAGCGGGCCGGAAAGGGTTCTAACGCGCGTATTTTTCAATTTTCTTATCAAAATAACCTAGAACTTGCACTAACATACCAATATAGCCTATTTACAAGTGTTCATGCATTGAAAACGATTCGTATAAGCATTTCACTAAGATGTAAATCGATGTTCGTGATTTTCAAGGGAAAGCGGGCCGGAAAAGGTTCTACCGCGCGTATTTTTCTAAGTTCTTTTTAAAATAACCTAGAAATTGCTCTGACATACCAGTATAGCCTATTTACAAGTGTTCATGCATTGAAAACGAGCCTTAGAAGCATTTCACTAAGTTGTAAAGCGGGCCGGAATGGGTTCTAACGCGCGTATTTTTAAAATTTCTTATCAAAATAACCTAGAACTTGCACTAACATACTAATATATCCTAGTTACAAGTGTTCATGCATTGAAAACGATCCGTAGAAGCATTTCACTAAGTTGTAAATCGATGTTCGTGATTTTAAAGGGAAAGCGGGCCGGAAAAGGTTCTAACGCTTGTATTTTTCAAATTTCTTATCAAAATAACCTAGAACTTGCACTAAAATACCAATATAGCCTGGTTACAAGTGTCCATGCATTGAAAACGATCCGTATAAGCATTTCACTAAGATGTAAATCGATGTTCGTGATTTTCAAGGGAAAGCGGGCCGGAAAAGGTTCTACCGCCCGTATTTTTCTAAGTTCTTTTTAAAATAACCTAGAAATTGCTCTGACATACCAGTATAGCCTATTTACAAGTGTTCATGCATTGAAAACGAGCCTTAGAAGCATTTCACTAAGTTGTAAAGCGGGCCGGAATGGGTTCTTACGCGCGTATTTTTCAAATTTCTTATCAAAATAACCTAGAACTTGCACTAACATACTAATATATCCTAGTTACAAGTGTTCATACATTGAAAACGATCCGTAGAAGCATTTCACTAAGTTGTAAATCGATGTTCGTGATTTTAAAGGGAAAGCGGGCCGGAAAAGGTTCTAACGCTTGTAGTTTTCAAATTTCTTATCAAAATAACCTAGAACTTGCACTAAAATACCAATATAGCCTAGTTACAAGTGTCCATGCATTGAAAACGATCCGTAGAAGCATTTCACTAAGTTGTAAATCGATGTTCGTGATTTTCAAGGGAAACGGCCGGAAAAGTTTCTACGCGCGTATTTTTCTTATTTCTTATCAAAATAACCTAGAACTTGCACTGACATACCAATATAGCCTAGTTACAAGTGTTCATGCATTGAAAACGAGCCTTAGAAGCATTTCACTAAGTTGTAAATCGATGTTCGTGACTTTCAAGGGAAAGCGGGCCGAAAAGGGTTCTAACGCGCGTATTTTTCAAATTTCTTATCAAAATAACCTAGAACTTGCACTAAAATTCCAATATAGCCTAGTTACAAGTGTCCATGCATTGAAAACGATCCGTAGAAGCATTTCACTAAGTTGTAAATCGATGTTCGTGATTTTCAAGGGAAACGGCCGGAAAAGTTTCTACGCGCGTATTTTTCTTATTTCTTATCAAAATAACCTAGAACTTGCACTGACATACCAATATAGCCTAGTTACAAGTGTTCATGCATTGAAAACGAGCCTTAGAAGCATTTCACTAAGTTGTAAATCGATGTTCGTGATTTTCAAGGGAAAGCGGGGCGGCAAGGGTTCTACCTCGCCTATTTTTCAAATTTCTTATCAAAATAACCTAGAACTTGCACTAACGTACCAATATAGCCTAGTTACAAGTGTTCATGCATTGAAAACGAGCCTTAGAAGCATTTCACTAAGTTGTAAATCGATGTTCTTGATTTTCAAGGGAAAGCGGGCTGGAAAGGGTTCTAACGCCTGTATTTTTCAAAATTTTATCAAAATAACCTAGAACTTGCACTTACATACCAATATAGCCTAGTTACAAGTGTTCATGTATTGAAAATGATCCGTAGAAGCATTTCACTAAGTTGTAAATCGATGTTCGTGATTTTCAAGGGAAAGCGGGCCAGAACAAGTTCTACCGCGCGTATTTTTCTAATTTCTTATCAAAATAACCTTGAACTTGCACTAACATACCAATATAGCCTAGTTACAAGTGTTCATGCATTGAAAACGAGCCTTAGAACCATTTCACTAAGTTCTAAATCGATGTTTATGATTTTCAAGGGAAAGGGGACGGAAGTGGTTCTACCTCGCGTATTTTTCAAATTTCTTTTCAAAATAACCTAGAAATTGCACTAACATACCAATATAGCCTAGTTACAAGTGTTCATGCATTGAAAACGAGCCTTAGAAGCATTTCACTAAGTTGTAAATCGATGTTCGTTATTTTCAAGGGAAAGCGGACCGAAAAGGGTTCTATCGAGCGTATTTTTTAAATTTCTTATCAAAATAACCTAGAACTTGCACTAACATACCAATATAGCCTAGTTACAAGGGTTCATGCATTAAAAACTATCCATAGAAGCATTTCGGTAAGTTGTAAATCGATGTTCGTGATTTTCAAGGGAAAGCGGGCCGGAAAGGGTTCTAACGCGCGTATTTTTCAATTTTCTTATCAAAATAACCTAGAACTTGCACTAAAATACCAATATAGCCTAGTTACAAGTGTCCATGCATTGAAAACGATCCGTAGAAGCATTTCACTAAGTTGTAAATCGATGTTCGTGATTTTCAAGGGAAACGGCCGGAAAAGTTTCTACGCGCGTATTTTTCTTATTTCTTATCAAAATAACCTAGAACTTGCACTGACATACCAATATAGCCTAGTTACAAGTGTTCATGCATTGAAAACGAGCCTTAGAAGCATTTCACTAAGTTGTAAATCGATGTTCGTGACTTTCAAGGGAAAGCGGGCCGGAAAGGGTTCTAACGCGCGTATTTTTCAAATTTCTTATCAAAATAATCTAGAACTTGCACTAAAATTCCAATATAGCCTAGTTACAAGTGTCCATGCATTGAAAACGATCCGTAGAAGCATTTCACTAAGTTGTAAATCGATGTTCGTGATTTTCAAGGGAAACGGCCGGAAAAGTTTCTACGCGCGTATTTTTCTTATTTCTTATCAAAATAACCTAGAACTTGCACTGACATACCAATATAGCCTAGTTACAAGTGTTCATGCATTGAAAACGAGCCTTAGAAGCATTTCATTAAGTTGTAAATCAATGTTCGTGATTTTCAAGGGAAAGCGGGGCGGCAAGGGTTCTACCTCGCCTATTTTTCAAATTTCTTATCAAAATAACCTAGAACTTGCACTAACGTACCAATATAGCCTAGTTACAAGTGTTCATGCATTGAAAACGAGCCTTAGAAGCATTTCACTAAGTTGTAAATCGATGTTCTTGATTTTCAAGGGAAAGCGGGCTGGAAAGGGTTCTAACGCGCGTATTTTTCAAATTTTTATCAAAATAACCTAGAACTTGCACTTACATACCAATATAGCCTAGTTACAAGTGTTCATGTATTGAAAATGATCCGTAGAAGCATTTCGCTAAGTTGTAAATCGATGTTCGTGATTTTCAAGGGAAAGTGGGCCAGAACTAGTTCTACCGCGCGTATTTTTCTAATTTCTTATCAAAATAACCTTGAACTTGCACTAACATACCAATATAGCCTAGTTACAAGTGTTCATGCATTGAAAACGAGCCTTAGAACCATTTCACTAAGTTCTAAATCGATGTTCGTGATTTTCAAGGGAAAGCGGGGCGGAAAGGGTTCTACCTTGCGTATTTTTCAAATTTCTTATCAAAATAACCTAGAACTTGCACTAACATACCAATATAGCCTAGTTACAAGTGTTCATGCATTGAAAACGAGCCTTAGAAGCATTTCACTAAGTTGTAAATCAATGTTCGTGATTTTCAATATTACTATCAAGTACAGGTTTCCAATTCCAAGGCTAGATGACATGCTTGATGAACTGAGCGGCTCGAAGTGGTTTTCAAAGGTTGATTTGAGGAGTGGTTATCATCAAATTCGGATGAGAGAAGGAGATGAATGGAAGACCGCTTTCAAAACCAAGCATGGTTTGTATGAGTGGCTCGTGATGCCATTTGGACTCACCAACGCACCTAGCACTTTCATGAGGTTGATGAACGAGGTGTTGCGACCTTTCCTTGGAAAGTTCGTGGTGGTGTACCTTGATGATATCCTTATTTATAGCAAAAGTGGGGACGAACATTTGATACATTTATTTAAAGTTTTCACGGTTTTGAGAGAACAAAAATTGTATGGAAAACTTGAAAAATGTAATTTTATGCTATATGAGGTCACTTTTCTTGGTTACATTATTTCAGGAGAAGGTGTGAAAGTTGATCCTAGTAAGATTGAGGCTATTCAATCATGGCCTAGCCCAAAGACACTCACGGAGGTCCGTTCTTTCCATGGATTAGCTTCCTTTTATAGGAGGTTCATTCGCAATTTTAGCACTCTAATGGCTCCTATCACCGAGTGCACAAAGAAGGGCTCATTTGAGTGGACTCCTCAAGCTCAAAAGGCGTTTGAAGTAATCAAAGAGAGAATGTGCAATACACCTATCCTAGCACTTCCAGATTTTTCAAAACCATTTGAAGTTGAGTGTGATGCAAGCGGAAAGGGGATTGGTGCCGTGTTGATTCAAGAGGGGCGTCCTATTGCCTACTTTAGTGAGAAATTGAACCAAGGCAAGCTGAATTATTCCACCTATGACAAGGAATTCTATGCAGTGGTGCGAGCTTTGGATCATTGGTCGCATTACTTGAGACCACAACCATTCATACTTCATTCTGACCATGAATCTTTGAGATTCATCCATGGCCAAAAGAAGTTGAATTCGAGACATGCAAAGTGGGTGGAATTCTTGCAAACATTTAACTTCTCATCAAAGTACAAAAGTGGAAAGGCGAATGTTGTTGCGGATGCCTTATCTCGAAGGCATACTTTACTTGGAGTCGTCGAGGCGAAAGTCCTTGGGTTCGAATTAATAAAAGAATACTACAAGGAAGATGATGATTTCAAGGTCATTTTGGAGAAATGCGTGAAGGGAAGTTATGAATTATTTTCCTTACAAAATGATTTTCTTTTTAAGGGAAATAGGTTATGCATTCCTAAATGTCCAATTCGAAGCTTGTTGATTCATGAAGCGCATGGAGGAGGTCTAGCAGGCCATTTCGGAGTTCAAAAAACTATGGAGCTTCTTCAAGCTCACTTTTATTGGCCTAACATGCTATCTACTGTTCACCATGTTGTAGCGCGTTGCTCTACTTGTCAAAGGGCAAAGATGGTGTTTCACAAAGGTCTTTACAAGCCATTGCCAATTCCGGAGAGACCTTGGGAAGACATAAGCATGGATTTCATTGTGGCTTTACCTAGAACTCAAAGAGGTAAGGACTCAATCATGGTGGTAGTTGATCGTTTTTCAAAGATGGCTCACTTTATCCCTTGTCATAAAACCGAGGATGCTATGAAGGTGGCAAAACTATATTTTGATGGGATTGTTCGTTTCCATGGAGTCCCACGCACCATTGTTTCAGATCGGGATACAAAGTTCCAAAGTCATTTTTGGAAGTCTTTGTGGCGTCTTATGGGAACCAAGTTGCTGTTTTCTACCTCACATCACCCCCAAACCGATGGCCAAACCAAGGTGGTGAATAGGGTACTAGGTTCTTTGCTTAGGACCTTGGTTAGTAAGAGCACCAAAGATTGGGATGTCAAACTCGCTCATGCCGAGTTTGCTTACAATAGAACTCCTAGCGCTACTACAAAGTATTCTCCTTTTGAAGTAGTCTATGGTTCTAATCCCTATGTTCCAATTGATCTCATAGCTTTGCCTCAAGATAAGTTCGTGCATGGAGGTGCCAAGGAAAAAGCCGAGTTCATGGTGAAAATCCACAAAGAAGTGAGGAAGAACATCGAGAAGGCTAATGAAATCTATAAAAAGCAAGCCAACAAGAGAGTCAAAAATGTGAAACGTTTTGAAGTTGGTGACTTAGTATGGATCTACATGAGGAAGGAGAGATTTCCCAATCAAAGGAAGAACAAGCTCATGCCACGAGCCGAGGGTCCATTTGAGATAGTGAAAAAGATCAATGACAATGCCTACAAGGTAGATTTGGGAAGAAAGTACGGCGTCTCAAGCACATTCAATGTGGGGGATCTAGCACCGTACTATAACGATGAAGAATTGAGGGCAATTCCCTTTGAAGAAGGGGAGGATGACCAGAATGGTCAAGGTGCGAATATTCCAGTCCAAGAGTCGAACGTTAGGGAGTTGATTTTGTCCAAGTCTCTCCTCAATACTACTCTTAGGGATTTTGGCGTGCACGGCCCATATAAGTCCTCAAATGGTTGCACCGTATTGAGCGTAACTAATTACCTCAATAATGGGGGTATATAGGTTGATTTAATGCAGACTTTAAGGGGCGTTTCTAGCTGGTTTAATTTCGAAATAAAAGAGCTTAAATGAAGGCTTAAAAAGCGCATTTCAAGGCTACTTTGGAGGACGAATTTGAACAGCAATTTGAAGTCAATTTGCTGAACGATTTGGCGCATTTCAAGGCGACTTTGAAGGAAGAATTTGAACAGCAATTGGGGTCAATGTGCTGAACGTTTCTTCCCTTATTTTAAGCTATTCTTCCCTTGTTTTAAGCTTTATTAGTTAGAGAAATAATGAGTTGTTATGGGGATTATGTTGGACGGTTATGAGCCACTTAATCTACCCTTAGTTTCAGCTTTCTGTTTTATTGTTTGTTTTAGCTAAGTTTGATGTACGAAAAGCTATAAATAGCGTGCTAATAATCAATGAAAGGCATTCCAGAATTTTGCCAAAAACACACGAGTGTATGATACGAATTTGGCTTGTGCTAGTCAAGTTTATTTTCCAAATTTTGAGAGTTACCTCAATTTGAAGAGTTTGTGTTTTAGTGAGAGTTCCTAAAACTTAAACTTGTAGTTGTCGAATAGGTGAGAGTTTCCTAATCACTACTACGCCCAAACACGTGAGTGAGTGTTCCTCACTGTTATATCCTCAAGTTAAGGGTGAGAGTTCCCCTAAACTTTCTTAACACACCTTCCCGATCATTTGTAAACAAGTTCCTCATCTTGCTTACACATCAGAGAAGGAAGTGGTGAGACTAAAGTGGCGGAATTGTATTTCAAGGAAGTGGTGAGACTACATGGGTTGCCAAATAGTATTGTGAGTGATCGTGATACAAAGTTCATGAGTTTCTTTTGGAAATCACTATGGAAGTTGGTGGGAACGAAGCTGTTATTTAGTACATCATATCACCCACAAACGGACGGACAAACGGAGGTAACAAATCGAACTCTAGGTGTGCTTTTACGTGGACTAGTGAGCAAAACACAAAAAGATTGGGATATTAAGCTTGTTCATGCCGAGTTTGCTTACAATAGATCACCTACTTATGCCATAAAACACACGCCATTCAAAGTTGTTTATGGTGTCAATCCAAGAATGCCCATTGATTTGATTGAAATTACAAAAGGGAAATTAATTCATAAGGATGCCGAGGCTAAAATCAAGTACATGATGAAGCTACATGCACAAGTTAGAGCTAGGATTGAACGTGTCAATGAACTCTACAAAGCACGAGCTAACAAGAACAAAAAGCCACAAAGTTTTGAAAATCGATGTAGCCTAGTTACAAGTGTCCATGTCCATGCATTGAAAATCGATCCGTAGAAGCATTTCACTAAGTTGTAAATCGATGTTCGTGATTTACAAGGGAAAGCGAGCCGGAAAGGGTTCTAACGCGCGTCTTTTTCAAATTTCTTTTCAAAATATTCTAGAACTTGCACTAACATACCAATATAGCCTATTTACAAGTGTTCATGCATTGAAAATGATCCGTAGAAGCATTTCACAAAGTTGTAAATCGATGTTCATGATTTACAAGGGAAAGCGGGCCGGAAAGGGTTCTACCGCGCGTATTTTTCAAATTTCTTATCAAAATAACCTAGAACTTGCACTAACATACCAATATAGCCTAGTTACAAGTGTTCATGCATTGAAAACGATCCGTAGAAACATTTCACTAAGTTGTAAATCAATGTTCGTGATTTTCAAGAGAAAGCGGGCCAGAAAAGGTTCTACCGCGCGTATTTTTCTAATTTCTTATCAAAATAACCTAGAACTTGCACTAACATACCAATATAGCCTAGTTACAAGTGTTCATGCATTGAAAACGAGCCTTAGAAGCATTTCACTAAGTTGTAAATCGATGTTCGTGATTTTCAAGGGAAAGCGGGGCGGAAAGGGTTCTACCTCGCGTATTTTTCAAATTTCTTATCAAAATAACCTAAAAGATGCACTAACATACCAATATAGCCTAGTTACAAGTGTTCATGCATTGAAAACGAGCCTTAGATGCATTTCACTAAGTTCTAAATCAATGTTCATGATTTACAAGGGAAAGGGGGCCGGAAGTGGTTCTACCTTGGTATTTTTCAAATTTCTTATCAAAATAACCTAGAAACTGCACTAACATACCAATATAGCCTAGTTACAACTTTTCATGTATTGAAAACGAGCCTTAGAAGCATTTCACTAAGTTGTAAATCGATGTTCGTGATTTTCAAGGGAAAGCGGGCCGGAAAGGGTTCAAACGCGCGTATTTTTCAAATTTCTTATCAAAATAACCTAGAACTTACACTAACATACCAATATAGCCTAGTTACAAGTGTTCATGCATTGAAAACGATCCATAGAAGCATTTCACTAAGTTGTAAATCGATGTTCGTGATTTTCAAGGGAAAGGGGGCCGGAAGTGGTTCTACCTCGCGTATATTTCAAATTTCTTATCAAAATAACCTAGAACTTGCACTAACATACAATTATAGCCTAGTTACAAGTGTTCATGCATTGAAAACGATCCGTAGAAGCATTTCACCAAGTTGTAAATCGATGTTCGTTATTTTCAAGGGAAAGCGGGCCGGAAAAGGTTCCACCGCGCGTATTTTTCTAATTTCTTATGAAAATAACCTAGAACTTGCACTGACATACCAATATAGCCTAGTTACAAGTGTTCATGCATTGAAAACGAGCCTTAGAAGCATTTCACTAAGTTGTAAATCGATGTTCATGATTTTCAAGGGAAAGCAGGCCGGAAAGGGTTCTATCGAGTGTATTTTTTAAATTTCTTATCAAAATAACCTAGAACTTGCACTAACATACCAATATAGCCTAGTTACAAGGGTTCATGCATTAAAAACTATCCATAGAAGCATTTCGGTAAGTTGTAAATCGATGTTCGTGATTTTCAAGGGAAAGCGGGCCGGAAAGGGTTCTAACGCGCGTATTTTTCAATTTTCTTATCAAAATAACCTAGAACTTGCACTAAAATACCAATATAGCCTAGTTACAAGTGTCCATGCATTGAAAACGATCCGTAGAAGCATTTCACTAAGTTGTAAATCGATGTTCGTGATTTTCAAGGGAAACGGCCGGAAAAGTTTCTACGCGCGTATTTTTCTTATTTCTTATCAAAATAACCTAGAACTTGCACTAACATACCAATATAGCCTAGTTACAAGTGTCCATGCATTGAAAACGATCTGTAGAAGCATTTCAATAAGTTGTAAATCGATGTTAGTGATTTTCAAGGGAAAGCGGGCCGGAAAAGGTTCTACCGCGCGTATTTTTCTAATTTCTTATCAAAATAACCTAGAACTTGCACTGACTTACCAATATAGCCTAGTTATAAGTGTTCATGCATTGAAAACGAGTCTTAGAAGCATTTCACAAAGTTATAAATCGATGTTCGTGATTTTCAAGGCATAGCGGGGCGGAAAGGGTTTACCTCGCGTATTTTTCAAATTTCTTATCAAAATAACCTAAAACTTGCACTAACATACCAATATAGCCTAGTTACAAGTGTTCATGCATTGAAAACGAGCCTTAGATGCATTTCACTAAGTTTTTAATCGATGTTCATGATTTTCAAGGGAAAGGTGGCCGGAAGTGATTCTACCTCGCGTATTTTTCAAATTTCTTATCAAAATAACCTAAAAATTGCACTAACATACCAATATAGCCTAGTAACAAGTGTTCATGCATTGAAAACGAGCCTTAGAAGCATTTCACTACGTTGTAAATCGATGTTCGTGATTTTCAAGGGAAAGCGGGCCGAAAAGGGTTCGAACGCGCGTATTTTTCAAATTTCTTATCAAAATAACCTAGAACTTGCACTAACATACCAATATAGCCTAGTTACAAGTGTTCATGCATTGAAAACGATCCGTAGAGACATTTCACTAAGTTGTAAATCGATGTTCGTGATTTTCAAGGGAAAGCAGGCCGAAAAAGGTTCTACCGCGCGTATTTTGCTAATTTCATATCAAAATACCCTAGAACTTGCACTAACATACCAATATAGCCTAGTTACAAGTGTTCATGCATTGAAAACGAGCCTTAGAAGCATTTCACTAAGTTGTAAATCGATGTTCGTGATTTTCAAGGGAAAGCGGGCAGGAAAGGGTTCTACCGCGCGAATTTTTTAAATTTCTTATCAAAATAACCTAGAACTTGCACTAACATACCAATATAGCCTAGTTACAAGTGTTCATGCATTGAAAACGAGCCTTTGAAGCATTTCACTAAGTTGTAAATCGATGTTCGTGATTTTCAAGGGAAAGCGGGCCGGAAAAGGTTCTACCGCACGAATTTTTTAAATTTCTTATCAAAATAACCTAAAAATTGCACTAACATACCAATATAGCCTAGTTACAAGTGTTCATGCATTGAAAACGAGCCTTAGAAGCATTTCACTAAGTTGTAAATCGATGTTCGTGATTTTCAATGGAAAGCGGGCCGGAAAAGGTTCTACCGCGCGTATTTTTCTAATTTCTTATCAAAATAACCTAGAACTTGCACTAACATACCAATATAGCCTAGTTATAAGTGTTCATGCATTGAAAACGAGCTTTAGAAGCATTTCACTAAGTTCTAAATTAATGTTTATGATTTTCAAGGGAAAGGGGGCCGGAAGTGGTTCTAGCTCGCGTATTTTTCAAATTTCTTATCACAATAACCTAGAAATTGCACTAACATACCAATATAGCCTAGTTACAAGTGTTCATGCATTGAAAACCAGCCTTAGAAGCATTTCACTAAGTTGTAAATCGATATTCGTGATTTTCAAGGGAAAGCGGGCCGGAAAGGGTTCAAACGCGCGTATTTTTCAAATTTCTTATCAAAATAACCTAGAACTTACACTAACATACCAATATAGCCTAGTTACAAGTATTCATGCATTGAAAACGATCCGTAGAAGCATTTCACCAAGTTGTAAATCGATGTTAGTGATTTTCAAGGGAAAGCGGGCCGAAAAAGGTTCTACCGCGCGTATTTTTCTAATTTCTTATCAAAATAACCTAGAACTTGCACTAACATACCAATATAGCCTAGTTACAAGTGTTCATGCATTGAAAACGAGCCTTAGAAGCATTTCACTAAGTTGTAAATCGATGTTCGTGATTTTCAAGGGAAAGCAGGCCGGAAAGGGTTCTAACGCGCGTATTTTTCAAATTTCTTATCAAAATAACCTAGAACTTGCACTAACATACCAATATAGCCTAGTTACAAGTGTCCATGCATTGAAAACGATATGTAGAAGCATTTCACTAAGTTGTAAATCGATGTTAGTGATTTTCAAGGGAAAGTGGGCCGGAAAAGGTTCTACCGCGCGTATTTTTCTAATTTCTTATCAAAATAACCTAGAACTTGCACTGACATACCAATATAGCCTAGTTACAAGTGTTCATGCATTGAAAACGAGTCTTAGAAGCATTTCACAAAGTTATAAATCGATGTTCGTGATTTTCAAGGGAAAGCGGGGCGGAAAGGGTTCTACCTCGCGTATTTTTCAAATTTCTTATTAAAATAACCTAAAACTTGCACTAACATACCAATATAGCCTAGTTACAAGTGTTCATGCATTGAAAACGAGCCTTAGATGCATTTCACTAAGTTCTTAATCGATGTTCATGATTATCAAGGGTAAGGGGGCCGGAAGTGATTCTACCTCGCGTATTTTTCAAATTTCTTATCAAAATAACCTAAAAATTGCACTAACATACCAATATAGCCTAGTAACAAGTGTTCATGCATTGAAAACGAGCCTTAGAAGCATTTCTCTACGTTGTAAATCGATGTTCGTGATTTTCTAGGGAAAGCGGGCCGGAAAGGGTTCGAACGCGCGGATTTTTCAAATTTCTTATCAAAATAACCTAGAACTTGCACTAACATACCAATATAGCCTAGTTACAAGTGTTCATGCATTGAAAACGATCCGTAGAGACATTTCACTAAGTTGTAAATCGATGTTCGTGATTTTCACGGGAAAGCGGGCCGAAAAAGGTTCTACCGCGCGTATTTTTCTAATTTCATATCAAAATACCCTAGAACTTGCACTAACATACCAATATAGCCTAGTTACAAGTGTTCATGCATTGAAAACGAGCCTTAGAAGCATTTCACTATGTTGTAAATCGATGTTCGTGATTTTCAAGGGAAAGCGGGCAGGAAAGGGTTCTACCGCGCGAATTTTTTAAATTTCTTATCAAAATAACCTAGAACTTGCACTAACATACCAATATAGCCTAGTTACAACTGTTCATGCATTGAAAACGAGCCTTTGAAGCATTTCACTAAGTTGTAAATCGATGTTCGTGATTTTCACGGGAAAGCGGGCCGGAAAAGGTTCTACCGCACGAATTTTTTAAATTTCTTATCAAAATAACCTAAAAATTGCACTAACATACCAATATAGCCTAGTTACAAGTGTTCATGCATTGAAAACGAGCCTTAGAAGCATTTCACTAAGTTGTAAATCGATGTTCGTGATTTTCACGGGAAAGCGGGCCGGAAAAGGTTCTACCGCACGAATTTTTTAAATTTCTTATCAAAATAACCTAAAAATTGCACTAACATACCAATATAGCCTAGTTACAAGTGTTCATGCATTGAAAACGAGCCTTAGAAGCATTTCACTAAGTTGTAAATCGATGTTCGTGATTTTCAATGGAAAGCGGGCCGGAAAAGGTTCTACCGCGCGTATTTTTCTAATTTCTTATCAAAATAACCTAGAACTTGCACTAACATACCAATATAGCCTAGTTACAAGTGTTCATGCATTGAAAACGAGCCTTAGAAGCATTTCACTAAGTTGTAAATCGATGTTCGTGATTTTCAAGGGAAAGCAGGCCGGAAAGGGTTCTAACGCGCGTATTTTTCAAATTTCTTATCAAAATAACCTAGAACTTGCACTAACATACCAATATAGCCTAGTTACAAGTGTCCATGCATTGAAAACGATATGTAGAAGCATTTCACTAAGTTGTAAATCGATGTTAGTGATTTTCAAGGGAAAGTGGGCCGGAAAAGGTTCTACCGCGCGTATTTTTCTAATTTCTTATCAAAATAACCTAGAACTTGCACTGACATACCAATATAGCCTAGTTACAAGTGTTCATGCATTGAAAACGAGTCTTAGAAGCATTTCACAAAGTTATAAATCGATGTTCGTGATTTTCAAGGGAAAGCGGGGCGGAAAGGGTTCTACCTCGCGTATTTTTCAAATTTCTTATTAAAATAACCTAAAACTTGCACTAACATACCAATATAGCCTAGTTACAAGTGTTCATGCATTGAAAACGAGCCTTAGATGCATTTCACTAAGTTCTTAATCGATGTTCATGATTATCAAGGGTAAGGGGGCCGGAAGTGATTCTACCTCGCGTATTTTTCAAATTTCTTATCAAAATAACCTAAAAATTGCACTAACATACCAATATAGCCTAGTAACAAGTGTTCATGCATTGAAAACGAGCCTTAGAAGCATTTCTCTACGTTGTAAATCGATGTTCGTGATTTTCTAGGGAAAGCGGGCCGGAAAGGGTTCGAACGCGCGGATTTTTCAAATTTCTTATCAAAATAACCTAGAACTTGCACTAACATACCAATATAGCCTAGTTACAAGTGTTCATGCATTGAAAACGATCCGTAGAGACATTTCACTAAGTTGTAAATCGATGTTCGTGATTTTCACGGGAAAGCGGGCCGAAAAAGGTTCTACCGCGCGTATTTTTCTAATTTCATATCAAAATACCCTAGAACTTGCACTAACATACCAATATAGCCTAGTTACAAGTGTTCATGCATTGAAAACGAGCCTTAGAAGCATTTCACTATGTTGTAAATCGATGTTCGTGATTTTCAAGGGAAAGCGGGCAGGAAAGGGTTCTACCGCGCGAATTTTTTAAATTTCTTATCAAAATAACCTAGAACTTGCACTAACATACCAATATAGCCTAGTTACAACTGTTCATGCATTGAAAACGAGCCTTTGAAGCATTTCACTAAGTTGTAAATCGATGTTCGTGATTTTCACGGGAAAGCGGGCCGGAAAAGGTTCTACCGCACGAATTTTTTAAATTTCTTATCAAAATAACCTAAAAATTGCACTAACATACCAATATAGCCTAGTTACAAGTGTTCATGCATTGAAAACGAGCCTTAGAAGCATTTCACTAAGTTGTAAATCGATGTTCGTGATTTTCACGGGAAAGCGGGCCGGAAAAGGTTCTACCGCACGAATTTTTTAAATTTCTTATCAAAATAACCTAAAAATTGCACTAACATACCAATATAGCCTAGTTACAAGTGTTCATGCATTGAAAACGAGCCTTAGAAGCATTTCACTAAGTTGTAAATCGATGTTCGTGATTTTCAATGGAAAGCGGGCCGGAAAAGGTTCTACCGCGCGTATTTTTCTAATTTCTTATCAAAATAACCTAGAACTTGCACTAACATACCAATATAGCCTAGTTACAAGTGTTCATGCATTGAAAACGAGCCTTAGAAGCATTTCACTAAGTTGTAAATCGATGTTCGTGATTTTCAAGGGAAAGCAGGCCGGAAAGGGTTCTAACGCGCGTATTTTTCAAATTTCTTATCAAAATAACCTAGAACTTGCACTAACATACCAATATAGCCTAGTTACAAGTGTCCATGCATTGAAAACGATATGTAGAAGCATTTCACTAAGTTGTAAATCGATGTTAGTGATTTTCAAGGGAAAGTGGGCCGGAAAAGGTTCTACCGCGCGTATTTTTCTAATTTCTTATCAAAATAACCTAGAACTTGCACTGACATACCAATATAGCCTAGTTACAAGTGTTCATGCATTGAAAACGAGTCTTAGAAGCATTTCACAAAGTTATAAATCGATGTTCGTGATTTTCAAGGGAAAGCGGGGCGGAAAGGGTTCTACCTCGCGTATTTTTCAAATTTCTTATTAAAATAACCTAAAACTTGCACTAACATACCAATATAGCCTAGTTACAAGTGTTCATGCATTGAAAACGAGCCTTAGATGCATTTCACTAAGTTCTTAATCGATGTTCATGATTATCAAGGGTAAGGGGGCCGGAAGTGATTCTACCTCGCGTATTTTTCAAATTTCTTATCAAAATAACCTAAAAATTGCACTAACATACCAATATAGCCTAGTAACAAGTGTTCATGCATTGAAAACGAGCCTTAGAAGCATTTCTCTACGTTGTAAATCGATGTTCGTGATTTTCTAGGGAAAGCGGGCCGGAAAGGGTTCGAACGCGCGGATTTTTCAAATTTCTTATCAAAATAACCTAGAACTTGCACTAACATACCAATATAGCCTAGTTACAAGTGTTCATGCATTGAAAACGATCCGTAGAGACATTTCACTAAGTTGTAAATCGATGTTCGTGATTTTCAAGGGAAAGCGGGCCGAAAAAGGTTCTACCGCGCGTATTTTTCTAATTTCATATCAAAATACCCTAGAACTTGCACTAACATACCAATATAGCCTAGTTACAAGTGTTCATGCATTGAAAACGAGCCTTAGAAGCATTTCACTATGTTGTAAATCGATGTTCGTGATTTTCAAGGGAAAGCGGGCAGGAAAGGGTTCTACCGCGCGAATTTTTTAAATTTCTTATCAAAATAACCTAGAACTTGCACTAACATACCAATATAGCCTAGTTACAACTGTTCATGCATTGAAAACGAGCCTTTGAAGCATTTCACTAAGTTGTAAATCGATGTTCGTGATTTTCACGGGAAAGCGGGCCGGAAAAGGTTCTACCGCACGAATTTTTTAAATTTCTTATCAAAATAACCTAAAAATTGCACTAACATACCAATATAGCCTAGTTACAAGTGTTCATGCATTGAAAACGAGCCTTAGAAGCATTTCACTAAGTTGTAAATCGATGTTCGTGATTTTCAATGGAAAGCGGGCCGGAAAAGGTTCTACCGCGCGTATTTTTCTAATTTCTTATCAAAATAACCTAGAACTTGCACTAACATACCAATATAGCCTAGTTACAAGTGTTCATGCATTGAAAACGAGCCTTAGAAGCATTTCACTAAGTTGTAAATCGATGTTCGTGATTTTCAAGGGAAAGCAGGCCGGAAAGGGTTCTAACGCGCGTATTTTTCAAATTTCTTATCAAAATAACCTAGAACTTGCACTAACATACCAATATAGCCTAGTTACAAGTGTCCATGCATTGAAAACGATATGTAGAAGCATTTCACTAAGTTGTAAATCGATGTTAGTGATTTTCAAGGGAAAGTGGGCTGGAAAAGGTTCTACCGCGCGTATTTTTCTAATTTCTTATCAAAATAACCTAGAACTTGCACTGACATACCAATATAGCCTAGTTACAAGTGTTCATGCATTGAAAACGAGTCTTAGAAGCATTTCACAAAGTTATAAATCGATGTTCGTGATTTTCAAGGGAAAGCGGGGCGGAAAGGGTTCTACCTCGCGTATTTTTCAAATTTCTTATTAAAATAACCTAAAACTTGCACTAACATACCAATATAGCCTAGTTACAAGTGTTCATGCATTGAAAACGAGCCTTAGATGCATTTCACTAAGTTCTTAATCGATGTTCATGATTATCAAGGGTAAGGGGGCCGGAAGTGATTCTACCTCGCGTATTTTTCAAATTTCTTATCTAAATAACCTAAAAATTGCACTAACATACCAATATAGCCTAGTAACAAGTGTTCATGCATTGAAAACGAGCCTTAGAAGCATTTCTCTACGTTGTAAATCGATGTTCGTGATTTTCTAGGGAAAGCGGGCCGGAAAGGGTTCGAACGCGCGGATTTTTCAAATTTCTTATAAAAATAACCTAGAACTTGCACTAACATACCAATATAGCCTAGTTACAAGTGTTCATGCATTGAAAACGATCCGTAGAGACATTTCACTAAGTTGTAAATCGATGTTCGTGATTTTCAAGGGAAAGCGGGCCGAAAAAGGTTCTACCGCGCGTATTTTTCTAATTTCATATCAAAATACCCTAGAACTTGCACTAACATACCAATATAGCCTAGTTACAAGTGTTCATGCATTGAAAACGAGCCTTAGAAGCATTTCACTATGTTGTAAATCGATGTTCGTGATTTTCAAGGGAAAGCGGGCAGGAAAGGGTTCTACCGCGCGAATTTTTTAAATTTCTTATCAAAATAACCTAGAACTTGCACTAACATACCAATATAGCCTAGTTACAAGTGTTCATGCATTGAAAACGATCCGTAGAGACATTTCACTAAGTTGTAAATCGATGTTCGTGATTTTCAAGGGAAAGCAGGCCGAAAAAGGTTCTACCGCGCGTATTTTGCTAATTTCATATCAAAATACCCTAGAACTTGCACTAACATACCAATATAGCCTAGTTACAAGTGTTCATGCATTGAAAACGAGCCTTAGAAGCATTTCACTAAGTTGTAAATCGATGTTCGTGATTTTCAAGGGAAAGCGGGCAGGAAAGGGTTCTACCGCGCGAATTTTTTAAATTTCTTATCAAAATAACCTAGAACTTGCACTAACATACCAATATAGCCTAGTTACAAGTGTTCATGCATTGAAAACGAGCCTTTGAAGCATTTCACTAAGTTGTAAATCGATGTTCGTGATTTTCAAGGGAAAGCGGGCCGGAAAAGGTTCTACCGCACGAATTTTTTAAATTTCTTATCAAAATAACCTAAAAATTGCACTAACATACCAATATAGCCTAGTTACAAGTGTTCATGCATTGAAAACGAGCCTTAGAAGCATTTCACTAAGTTGTAAATCGATGTTCGTGATTTTCAATGGAAAGCGGGCCGGAAAAGGTTCTACCGCGCGTATTTTTCTAATTTCTTATCAAAATAACCTAGAACTTGCACTAACATACCAATATAGCCTAGTTATAAGTGTTCATGCATTGAAAACGAGCTTTAGAAGCATTTCACTAAGTTCTAAATTAATGTTTATGATTTTCAAGGGAAAGGGGGCCGGAAGTGGTTCTAGCTCGCGTATTTTTCAAATTTCTTATCACAATAACCTAGAAATTGCACTAACATACCAATATAGCCTAGTTACAAGTGTTCATGCATTGAAAACCAGCCTTAGAAGCATTTCACTAAGTTGTAAATCGATATTCGTGATTTTCAAGGGAAAGCGGGCCGGAAAGGGTTCAAACGCGCGTATTTTTCAAATTTCTTATCA
This sequence comes from Dysphania ambrosioides, assembly GCA_026401315.1. Lineage (NCBI taxonomy): Eukaryota > Viridiplantae > Streptophyta > Magnoliopsida > Caryophyllales > Amaranthaceae > Dysphania > Dysphania ambrosioides. The sequence continues at coordinate 8,428,220 of CM048668.1, read as the reverse complement.
AAATAACCTAGAACTTACACTAACATACCAATATAGCCTAGTTACAAGTATTCATGCATTGAAAACGATCCGTAGAAGCATTTCACCAAGTTGTAAATCGATGTTAGTGATTTTCAAGGGAAAGCGGGCCGAAAAAGGTTCTACCGCGCGTATTTTTCTAATTTCTTATCAAAATAACCTAGAACTTGCACTAACATACCAATATAGCCTAGTTACAAGTGTTCATGCATTGAAAACGAGCCTTAGAAGCATTTCACTAAGTTGTAAATCGATGTTCGTGATTTTCAAGGGAAAGCAGGCCGGAAAGGGTTCTAACGCGCGTATTTTTCAAATTTCTTATCAAAATAACCTAGAACTTGCACTAACATACCAATATAGCCTAGTTACAAGTGTCCATGCATTGAAAACGATATGTAGAAGCATTTCACTAAGTTGTAAATCGATGTTAGTGATTTTCAAGGGAAAGTAGGCTGGAAAAGGTTCTACCGCGCGTATTTTTCTAATTTCTTATCAAAATAACCTAGAACTTGCACTGACATACCAATATAGCCTAGTTACAAGTGTTCATGCATTGAAAACGAGTCTTAGAAGCATTTCACAAAGTTATAAATCGATGTTCGTGATTTTCAAGGGAAAGCGGGGCGGAAAGGGTTCTACCTCGCGTATTTTTCAAATTTCTTATTAAAATAACCTAAAACTTGCACTAACATACCAATATAGCCTAGTTACAAGTGTTCATGCATTGAAAACGAGCCTTAGATGCATTTCACTAAGTTCTTAATCGATGTTCATGATTATCAAGGGTAAGGGGGCCGGAAGTGATTCTACCTCGCGTATTTTTCAAATTTCTTATCTAAATAACCTAAAAATTGCACTAACATACCAATATAGCCTAGTAACAAGTGTTCATGCATTGAAAACGAGCCTTAGAAGCATTTCTCTACGTTGTAAATCGATGTTCGTGATTTTCTAGGGAAAGCGGGCCGGAAAGGGTTCGAACGCGCGGATTTTTCAAATTTCTTATAAAAATAACCTAGAACTTGCACTAACATACCAATATAGCCTAGTTACAAGTGTTCATGCATTGAAAACGATCCGTAGAGACATTTCACTAAGTTGTAAATCGATGTTCGTGATTTTCAAGGGAAAGCGGGCCGAAAAAGGTTCTACCGCGCGTATTTTTCTAATTTCATATCAAAATACCCTAGAACTTGCACTAACATACCAATATAGCCTAGTTACAAGTGTTCATGCATTGAAAACGAGCCTTAGAAGCATTTCACTAAGTTGTAAATCGATGTTCGTGATTTTCAAGGGAAAGCAGGCCGGAAAGGGTTCTAACGCGCGTATTTTTCAAATTTCTTATCAAAATAACCTAGAACTTGCACTAACATACCAATATAGCCTAGTTACAAGTGTCCATGCATTGAAAACGATATGTAGAAGCATTTCACTAAGTTGTAAATCGATGTTAGTGATTTTCAAGGGAAAGTAGGCTGGAAAAGGTTCTACCGCGCGTATTTTTCTAATTTCTTATCAAAATAACCTAGAACTTGCACTGACATACCAATATAGCCTAGTTACAAGTGTTCATGCATTGAAAACGAGTCTTAGAAGCATTTCACAAAGTTATAAATCGATGTTCGTGATTTTCAAGGGAAAGCGGGGCGGAAAGGGTTCTACCTCGCGTATTTTTCAAATTTCTTATTAAAATAACCTAAAACTTGCACTAACATACCAATATAGCCTAGTTACAAGTGTTCATGCATTGAAAACGAGCCTTAGATGCATTTCACTAAGTTCTTAATCGATGTTCATGATTATCAAGGGTAAGGGGGCCGGAAGTGATTCTACCTCGCGTATTTTTCAAATTTCTTATCTAAATAACCTAAAAATTGCACTAACATACCAATATAGCCTAGTAACAAGTGTTCATGCATTGAAAACGAGCCTTAGAAGCATTTCTCTACGTTGTAAATCGATGTTCGTGATTTTCTAGGGAAAGCGGGCCGGAAAGGGTTCGAACGCGCGGATTTTTCAAATTTCTTATAAAAATAACCTAGAACTTGCACTAACATACCAATATAGCCTAGTTACAAGTGTTCATGCATTGAAAACGATCCGTAGAGACATTTCACTAAGTTGTAAATCGATGTTCGTGATTTTCAAGGGAAAGCGGGCCGAAAAAGGTTCTACCGCGCGTATTTTTCTAATTTCATATCAAAATACCCTAGAACTTGCACTAACATACCAATATAGCCTAGTTACAAGTGTTCATGCATTGAAAACGAGCCTTAGAAGCATTTCACTATGTTGTAAATCGATGTTCGTGATTTTCAAGGGAAAGCGGGCAGGAAAGGGTTCTACCGCGCGAATTTTTTAAATTTCTTATCAAAATAACCTAGAACTTGCACTAACATACCAATATAGCCTAGTTACAAGTGTTCATGCATTGAAAACGATCCGTAGAGACATTTCACTAAGTTGTAAATCGATGTTCGTGATTTTCAAGGGAAAGCAGGCCGAAAAAGGTTCTACCGCGCGTATTTTGCTAATTTCATATCAAAATACCCTAGAACTTGCACTTACATACCAATATAGCCTAGTTACAAGTGTTCATGCATTGAAAACGAGCCTTAGAAGCATTTCACTAAGTTGTAAATCGATGTTCGTGATTTTCAAGGGAAAGCGGGCAGGAAAGGGTTCTACCGCGCGAATTTTTTAAATTTCTTATCAAAATAACCTAGAACTTGCACTAACATACCAATATAGCCTAGTTACAAGTGTTCATGCATTGAAAACGAGCCTTTGAAGCATTTCACTAAGTTGTAAATCGATGTTCGTGATTTTCAAGGGAAAGCGGGCCGGAAAAGGTTCTACCGCACGAATTTTTTAAATTTCTTATCAAAATAACCTAAAAATTGCACTAACATACCAATATAGCCTAGTTACAAGTGTTCATGCATTGAAAACGAGCCTTAGAAGCATTTCACTAAGTTGTAAATCGATGTTCGTGATTTTCAATGGAAAGCGGGCCGGAAAAGGTTCTACCGCGCGTATTTTTCTAATTTCTTATCAAAATAACCTAGAACTTGCACTAACATACCAATATAGCCTAGTTATAAGTGTTCATGCATTGAAAACGAGCTTTAGAAGCATTTCACTAAGTTCTAAATTAATGTTTATGATTTTCAAGGGAAAGGGGGCCGGAAGTGGTTCTAGCTCGCGTATTTTTCAAATTTCTTATCACAATAACCTAGAAATTGCACTAACATACCAATATAGCCTAGTTACAAGTGTTCATGCATTGAAAACCAGCCTTAGAAGCATTTCACTAAGTTGTAAATCGATATTCGTGATTTTCAAGGGAAAGCGGGCCGGAAAGGGTTCAAACGCGCGTATTTTTCAAATTTCTTATCAAAATAACCTAGAACTTACACTAACATACCAATATAGCCTAGTTACAAGTATTCATGCATTGAAAACGATCCGTAGAAGCATTTCACCAAGTTGTAAATCGATGTTAGTGATTTTCAAGGGAAAGCGGGCCGAAAAAGGTTCTACCGCGCGTATTTTTCTAATTTCTTATCAAAATAACCTAGAACTTGCACTAACATACCAATATAGCCTAGTTACAAGTGTTCATGCATTGAAAACGAGCCTTAGAAGCATTTCACTAAGTTGTAAATCGATGTTCGTGATTTTCAAGGGAAAGCAGGCCGGAAAGGGTTCTAACGCGCGTATTTTTCAAATTTCTTATCAAAATAACCTAGAACTTGCACTAACATACCAATATAGCCTAGTTACAAGTGTCCATGCATTGAAAACGATATGTAGAAGCATTTCACTAAGTTGTAAATCGATGTTAGTGATTTTCAAGGGAAAGTGGGCCGGAAAAGGTTCTACCGCGCGTATTTTTCTAATTTCTTATCAAAATAACCTAGAACTTGCACTGACATACCAATATAGCCTAGTTACAAGTGTTCATGCATTGAAAACGAGTCTTAGAAGCATTTCACAAAGTTATAAATCGATGTTTGTGATTTTCAAGGGAAAGCGGGGCGGAAAGGGTTCTACCTCGCGTATTTTTCAAATTTCTTATTAAAATAACCTAAAACTTGCACTAACATACCAATATAGCCTAGTTACAAGTGTTCATGCATTGAAAACGAGCCTTAGATGCATTTCACTAAGTTCTTAATCGATGTTCATGATTATCAAGGGTAAGGGGGCCGGAAGTGATTCTACCTCGCGTATTTTTCAAATTTCTTATCAAAATAACCTAAAAATTGCACTAACATACCAATATAGCCTAGTAACAAGTGTTCATGCATTGAAAACGAGCCTTAGAAGCATTTCTCTACGTTGTAAATCGATGTTCGTGATTTTCTAGGGAAAGCGGGCCGGAAAGGGTTCGAACGCGCGGATTTTTCAAATTTCTTATCAAAATAACCTAGAACTTGCACTAACATACCAATATAGCCTAGTTACAAGTGTTCATGCATTGAAAACGATCCGTAGAGACATTTCACTAAGTTGTAAATCGATGTTCGTGATTTTCACGGGAAAGCGGGCCGAAAAAGGTTCTACCGCGCGTATTTTTCTAATTTCATATCAAAATACCCTAGAACTTGCACTAACATACCAATATAGCCTAGTTACAAGTGTTCATGCATTGAAAACGAGCCTTAGAAGCATTTCACTATGTTGTAAATCGATGTTCGTGATTTTCAAGGGAAAGCGGGCAGGAAAGGGTTCTACCGCGCGAATTTTTTAAATTTCTTATCAAAATAACCTAGAACTTGCACTAACATACCAATATAGCCTAGTTACAACTGTTCATGCATTGAAAACGAGCCTTTGAAGCATTTCACTAAGTTGTAAATCGATGTTCGTGATTTTCACGGGAAAGCGGGCCGGAAAAGGTTCTACCGCACGAATTTTTTAAATTTCTTATCAAAATAACCTAAAAATTGCACTAACATACCAATATAGCCTAGTTACAAGTGTTCATGCATTGAAAACGAGCCTTAGAAGCATTTCACTAAGTTGTAAATCGATGTTCGTGATTTTCACGGGAAAGCGGGCCGGAAAAGGTTCTACCGCACGAATTTTTTAAATTTCTTATCAAAATAACCTAAAAATTGCACTAACATACCAATATAGCCTAGTTACAAGTGTTCATGCATTGAAAACGAGCCTTAGAAGCATTTCACTAAGTTGTAAATCGATGTTCGTGATTTTCAATGGAAAGCGGGCCGGAAAAGGTTCTACCGCGCGTATTTTTCTAATTTCTTATCAAAATAACCTAGAACTTGCACTAACATACCAATATAGCCTAGTTACAAGTGTTCATGCATTGAAAACGAGTCTTAGAAGCATTTCACAAAGTTATAAATCGATGTTCGTGATTTTCAAGGGAAAGCGGGGCGGAAAGGGTTCTACCTCGCGTATTTTTCAAATTTCTTATTAAAATAACCTAAAACTTGCACTAACATACCAATATAGCCTAGTTACAAGTGTTCATGCATTGAAAACGAGCCTTAGATGCATTTCACTAAGTTCTTAATCGATGTTCATGATTATCAAGGGTAAGGGGGCCGGAAGTGATTCTACCTCGCGTATTTTTCAAATTTCTTATCAAAATAACCTAAAAATTGCACTAACATACCAATATAGCCTAGTAACAAGTGTTCATGCATTGAAAACGAGCCTTAGAAGCATTTCTCTACGTTGTAAATCGATGTTCGTGATTTTCTAGGGAAAGCGGGCCGGAAAGGGTTCGAACGCGCGGATTTTTCAAATTTCTTATCAAAATAACCTAGAACTTGCACTAACATACCAATATAGCCTAGTTACAAGTGTTCATGCATTGAAAACGATCCGTAGAGACATTTCACTAAGTTGTAAATCGATGTTCGTGATTTTCAAGGGAAAGCGGGCCGAAAAAGGTTCTACCGCGCGTATTTTTCTAATTTCATATCAAAATACCCTAGAACTTGCACTAACATACCAATATAGCCTAGTTACAAGTGTTCATGCATTGAAAACGAGCCTTAGAAGCATTTCACTATGTTGTAAATCGATGTTCGTGATTTTCAAGGGAAAGCGGGCAGGAAAGGGTTCTACCGCGCGAATTTTTTAAATTTCTTATCAAAATAACCTAGAACTTGCACTAACATACCAATATAGCCTAGTTACAACTGTTCATGCATTGAAAACGAGCCTTTGAAGCATTTCACTAAGTTGTAAATCGATGTTCGTGATTTTCACGGGAAAGCGGGCCGGAAAAGGTTCTACCGCACGAATTTTTTAAATTTCTTATCAAAATAACCTAAAAATTGCACTAACATACCAATATAGCCTAGTTACAAGTGTTCATGCATTGAAAACGAGCCTTAGAAGCATTTCACTAAGTTGTAAATCGATGTTCGTGATTTTCAATGGAAAGCGGGCCGGAAAAGGTTCTACCGCGCGTATTTTTCTAATTTCTTATCAAAATAACCTAGAACTTGCACTAACATACCAATATAGCCTAGTTACAAGTGTTCATGCATTGAAAACGAGCCTTAGAAGCATTTCACTAAGTTGTAAATCGATGTTCGTGATTTTCAAGGGAAAGCAGGCCGGAAAGGGTTCTAACGCGCGTATTTTTCAAATTTCTTATCAAAATAACCTAGAACTTGCACTAACATACCAATATAGCCTAGTTACAAGTGTCCATGCATTGAAAACGATATGTAGAAGCATTTCACTAAGTTGTAAATCGATGTTAGTGATTTTCAAGGGAAAGTGGGCTGGAAAAGGTTCTACCGCGCGTATTTTTCTAATTTCTTATCAAAATAACCTAGAACTTGCACTGACATACCAATATAGCCTAGTTACAAGTGTTCATGCATTGAAAACGAGTCTTAGAAGCATTTCACAAAGTTATAAATCGATGTTCGTGATTTTCAAGGGAAAGCGGGGCGGAAAGGGTTCTACCTCGCGTATTTTGCAAATTTCTTATTAAAATAACCTAAAACTTGCACTAACATACCAATATAGCCTAGTTACAAGTGTTCATGCATTGAAAACGAGCCTTAGATGCATTTCACTAAGTTCTTAATCGATGTTCATGATTATCAAGGGTAAGGGGGCCGGAAGTGATTCTACCTCGCGTATTTTTCAAATTTCTTATCTAAATAACCTAAAAATTGCACTAACATACCAATATAGCCTAGTAACAAGTGTTCATGCATTGAAAACGAGCCTTAGAAGCATTTCTCTACGTTGTAAATCGATGTTCGTGATTTTCTAGGGAAAGCGGGCCGGAAAGGGTTCGAACGCGCGGATTTTTCAAATTTCTTATAAAAATAACCTAGAACTTGCACTAACATACCAATATAGCCTAGTTACAAGTGTTCATGCATTGAAAACGATCCGTAGAGACATTTCACTAAGTTGTAAATCGATGTTCGTGATTTTCAAGGGAAAGCGGGCCGAAAAAGGTTCTACCGCGCGTATTTTTCTAATTTCATATCAAAATACCCTAGAACTTGCACTAACATACCAATATAGCCTAGTTACAAGTGTTCATGCATTGAAAACGAGCCTTAGAAGCATTTCACTATGTTGTAAATCGATGTTCGTGATTTTCAAGGGAAAGCGGGCAGGAAAGGGTTCTACCGCGCGAATTTTTTAAATTTCTTATCAAAATAACCTAGAACTTGCACTAACATACCAATATAGCCTAGTTACAAGTGTTCATGCATTGAAAACGATCCGTAGAGACATTTCACTAAGTTGTAAATCGATGTTCGTGATTTTCAAGGGAAAGCGGGCCGAAAAAGGTTCTACCGCGCGTATTTTTCTAATTTCATATCAAAATACCCTAGAACTTGCACTAACATACCAATATAGCCTAGTTACAAGTGTTCATGCATTGAAAACGAGCCTTAGAAGCATTTCACTATGTTGTAAATCGATGTTCGTGATTTTCAAGGGAAAGCGGGCAGGAAAGGGTTCTACCGCGCGAATTTTTTAAATTTCTTATCAAAATAACCTAGAACTTGCACTAACATACCAATATAGCCTAGTTACAACTGTTCATGCATTGAAAACGAGCCTTTGAAGCATTTCACTAAGTTGTAAATCGATGTTCGTGATTTTCACGGGAAAGCGGGCCGGAAAAGGTTCTACCGCACGAATTTTTTAAATTTCTTATCAAAATAACCTAAAAATTGCACTAACATACCAATATAGCCTAGTTACAAGTGTTCATGCATTGAAAACGAGCCTTAGAAGCATTTCACTAAGTTGTAAATCGATGTTCGTGATTTTCAATGGAAAGCGGGCCGGAAAAGGTTCTACCGCGCGTATTTTTCTAATTTCTTATCAAAATAACCTAGAACTTGCACTAACATACCAATATAGCCTAGTTACAACTGTTCATGCATTGAAAACGAGCCTTAGAAGCATTTCACTAAGTTGTAAATTGATGTTCGTGATTTTCAAGGGAAAGCGGGGCGGAAAGGGTTCAACCTCGCGTATTTTTCAAATTTCTTATCAAAATAACCTAAAAATTGCACTAACATACCAATATAGCCTAGTTACAATTGTTCATGCATTGAAAACGAGCCTTAGATGCATTTCACTAAGTTCTAAATTAATGTTCATGATTTTCAAGGGAAAGGGGGCCGGAAGTGGTTCTACCTCGCGTATTTTTCAAATTTCTTATCACAATAACCTAGAACTTGCACTAACATACCAATATAGCCTAGTTACAAGTGTTCATGCATTGAAAACGAGCCTTAGAAGCATTTCACCAAGTCGTAAATCGATGTTCGTGATTTTAAAGGGAAAGCGGGTCGGAAAGGGTTCTAACGCGCGTATTTTTCAAATTTCTTATCAAAATAACCTAGAACTTGCACTAACATACAATTATAGCCTAGTTACAAGTGTTCATGCATTGGAAACAATCTGTAGAAGCATTTCACTAAGTTGTAAATCGATGTTCGTGATTTTCCAGGGAAAGCGGGTCGGAAAAGTTTCTACCACGCGTATTTTTCTAATTTCTTATCAAAATAACCTAGAACTTGCACTGACATACCAATACAGCCTAGTTACAAGTGTTCATGCATTGAAAACGAGCCTTAGAAGCATTTCACTAAGTTGTAAATCGATGTTCGTGATTTTCAAGGGAAAGCGGGGCGGAAAGGGTTCTACCTTGCGTATTTTTCAAATTTCTTATCAAAATAACCTAGAACTTGCACTAACATACCAATATAGCCTAGTTACAAGTGTTCATGCATTGAAAACGAGCCTTAGAAGCATTTCACTAAGTTCTAAATCTATGTTCATGATATTCAAGGGAAAGGGGATAGCCTAGTTACAAGTGTTCATGCTTTGAAAACGAGCCTTAGCTGCATTTCACTAAGTTCTAAATCGATGTTCATGATTTTCAAGGGAAAGGGGGCCGAAAGTGGTTCTACCTCGCATATTTTTCAAATTTCTTATCAAAATAACTGATGTAAATCTAAATACACCCTCCCGAATATGGGTTGATGGATTTAAAAATACTTATAGTCAGAATACTCAAATATCATAGAACAAGATAAAAGGCCAAAACTCAAGGACAGACTCAAAGTTTTGGGGTTTTAGGCCAGAGATAAGACTCACTCAATCTCTCCTAAGCTTATCACTCAAGACTCACTCAAAGCAATAAGGAAACACTTGAACTTGAGACAAACTCTAAGTTAAAATGCTAAAACACAAGGTTTTTTTTTTATCAAAACTCAAAAACTTCATATTTATGGTTTGCTCTCCCTTTCACTAACATATCAAAACTCAAAAACTCAAAAACAAGGTTCTAAATCGATGTTCATGATTTTCAAGGGAAAGGGGGCAGGAAGTGGTTCTACCTCGCGTATTTTTCAAATTTCTTTTCAAAATAACCTAGAAATTGCACTAACATACCAATATAGCCTAGTTACAAGTGTTCATGCATTGAAAACAAGCCTTAGAAGCATTTCACTAAGTTGTAAATCGATGTTCGTGATCTTCAAGGGAAAGCGAGCCGGAAAGGGTTCTAACGCGCGTATTTTTCAAATTTCTTATCAAAATAACCTAGAACTTACACTAACATACCAATATAGCCTATTTACAAGTGTTCATGCATTGAAAACGATCCGTAGAAGCATTTCACTAAGTTGTAAATCGATGTTCGTGATTTTCAAGGGAAAGTGGGCCGGAAAAGGTTCTACCGCGCGTATTTTTCTAAGTTCTTATCAAAATAACCTAAAACTTGCACTAACATACCAATATAGCCTAGTTACAAGTGTTCATGCATTGAAAACGAGCCTTAGGTGCATTTCACTAAGTTCTAAATCGATGTTCATGATTTTCAAGGGAAAGGGGGCCAGAAGTGGTTCTACCTCGCGTATTGATGCGTGCATAAATGTGAACGACGAGCATGTTGAAGAATTATTCCAAGAAAGTCAAGAAAGCATGAATCTATACTTGGAAGCTTCCTCAATAGGTCAAACTTACTATCGGGGGCATCAAGACAAAGCCACGCTTTGTATGGTGGCGTTCTTGGGAGTTCTTGAAGCTTCTTGATAGTTCTTTAAGGTTTCTTTAAAAGCTTTCTTAGATTTTGGTCTACAAGTTTTTACCTTTCACTTGAAAGGGTTTTTCTTGGTTTAGACCTTAGGTTTCTTTATGTTCTTAATTATTTTTGTACGTATGCGTAGTTAATTAAGTTGGAGAATCGTGTAACGTTACTTGGCGCACAAGGTTAAGTTAGGTTTCCTATTTCAAGAGGGATTCCTACTCAAAATTGAAAGTGGCGGCTGCTTGGAGATCAAGGCAAAGTGGAAGACTTTTACTCAAGCTAGAACTCTAATGTGTTTAGAAAAAGTAGGAGTTTTACTCAAGCTAGAACTCTAATGTGTTTAGAAAAAGTAGGAGTTTTACTCAAGTTAGAACTCTAATATGCTTAGGAAGAGAAGGAGTTTTATTCTAGTTAGAGTTCTAATAGTCTTAGGAAAGGATTGCTATAAATACTCCATGTAATTCACGAATTCATTCATTCATTCAGATTTTGAGCAATACAAAAAACACATTTATTTTGAGTGATATTTTGGTTGGATTACCTAAATATTTCTTTGGCTAACTTGCGAGTTGGTTGCTGTTTTGGGTGTTTTAGTTAAAACATTCATTGGTTTGATTAATTAAGTGGACTCTTAATTAATTAACTCAGTTCTTGCCTAGTTCTTGGTGATTTATCTGTATAGGACGAAGCTTAGAACATATCCTTGTGATAACTTGGTTTTCGGATCAAGAATCACATCATCGTGGTATCAGAGCTGTTGGTGACGTTTGGCTTGGAATTGTTGGCTGAAATTTTGTGGGAGGATTCAGAAAACGTAGATCAACATTGTGTCAAAATTTTGTGTCAATCGGACGCGTAACGAAGTCTGTGCAACCTCAAACTTTTGAGATTGTTACACGGAGTTGCGATCTGGAGATCGGTTTTTATTTGCCTCAAGAATCAATCAAGATTCAATCTTTTAATCAAGATTTTTACATAAACTAACCTGGTTTGTGTAGGAGCAATGAGTGACGAAGAAATCCCAGGGATTCCAAGGGGTTTGAACCTTGATCAAGCGCATAACTTGCGAAGGGATCGTCAAATAGAGCGATTGTCACAACAATTGCAAGAAGTATTGGCTAGGCTTGACGAACGTGACAAAACTTCATCTTCAAGGAAGAACAAATCAGTTACAAGTTCTAGTTCAAGTGAAGACGAATATGAAAGGAGAAAAGCAAGTAGATCACGCCATAAAGATTCATCTTCAAGTGATGAACCTAGAAGGCATAGACGGAAGAACAAGGCCAAAGATGATGACCGAAATATAAGGTTAGATTTTCCGGAATTCAATGGTAGTATGCTAGACCCCGAAAAATATTTTGAGTGGGTTAGAAGAGCGGAAACACTCTTTGATTACAAGGAGTATGATGAACGAAAGAGGTGCAAACTTGCTGAATTAAAACTCACGGGTTATGCGAGTTTATGGTATGATAATCTCAAGAAAAAGAGACGCAAGGAGGGACGATCCAAGATCACTACTTGGACACAATTACAGAAATATATGAAGCGTCAATTTGTGCCCCATGAGTACGTGCAAGAAGTGTATCTCAAGATGCAGACTTTTAAGCAAGGAAATCAATCCGTGGAGGCTTATTTGTGTGAATTTGAGAAACTATGTTTATTGTGTGATTTAGAAGAAATTCTAGAGCACAAAATAGCACGTTTTATTGCAGGTTTGAACGAAAATGTTCAAGAGAAGATTGAATTGCACGAATACTATTCGTTTGAAGAAGTATGCAAGGCGGCCATTAAGGTTGAAAGACAATTCAAGGCCAAGAAGACCTCAAGTGTGAAGCCGTTCACACGCACGTTCACAAAGGCTAGTGACAAGCCTACCTTTGATAGGACTTCTTCTAATTCGTATGCTAAAGATAACAAACCCAGAAACGAAGCTAGCAAGAAGGTGACTGAAGATAGAAAATGTTTCAAATGTGGGAGTGTTGGCCATATAGCAAGCAATTGCTACTCAAAACGCACTATGACGGCTCAAGAATGGGAAGAAGAGAAAGCTAGGTGCGAGGGAAGTAGTGACATGGAGGTTGTGGTCGAGCAAGAACGTGATTTTGAAGAAGAGGAGGGTAGTGCCGAAGAGGTTGATGGTGAAACACAAGGAAAGAGCTTGGTTCTAAGGAGAGCTCTTCACTCTAAACCTATGCCCGTTGAAGAGAATCAAAGAGAGAAAATCTTTTTAACAAGGTGCAAGGTGGAAGATCGATTGTGTGACGTAATAATAGACTCGGGAAGTTGCACAAATGTGGTGTCTACAACTTTGATCAACAAATTAGAGTGGCCTACAACCGATCACCCAAAACCTTACAAGCTACATTGGCTCAATGATGCTAGTGACGTAAAGGTAACGAAGCGAGCCCTAATCACCTTTTCAATTGGCAAATATCATGATAAAGTTTTATGTGATGTATGCCCCATGGATGCTTGTCATATCTTATTGGGTAGACCATGGCAATATGATAGATTTGTCAAGTTTAATGGTAGGACAAATGTGTATATAATTCGAAAAGGAAAGGGGGAAAAAACATATGCATTGAAACCACTTGTTGATCATAGAATTAACCCTAGTTCGAAAGGTGCATATTTAATTGGGGAAAAGGAGTTGGAGAAAGAGATCAACAATAACAATATGGTATATATTATGGTGGCTAACAATGTGCAAGTGAATGAAAGTAAACAAGAAAAGAGGCCCGTGGAATTAGAAGTGGTATTGCAAGAGTATTGTGATGTTTTTCCTAGTGAATTACCACCGGGATTACCACCAATTCGTGGTATTGAACATCAAATTGATCTTATTCCGGGAGCTCCACTACCTAACAAGGCAGCATATAGAAGTAATCCAGAAGAAACAAAGGAAATACAACGTCAAATAGAGGAATTGATGCAAAGAGGCTACGTGAAAGAGAGTATGAGCCCCTGTGCCGTGCCTGCATTGCTAGTTCCAAAAAAAGATGGGAGTTGGCGTATGTGCATTGATAGTAGGAGTGTGAACAACATAACCATCAAGTATAGATTTCCTATACCTAGACTTGATGATTTGTTAGACGAATTGCATGGTTCAAAGCTATTTTCCAAGATTGATCTTATGAGTGGCTATCATCAAATACGCATGAGGGAAGGAGATGAATGGAAGACGGCTTTCAAGACTAAAGTGGGGTTGTACGAGTGGTTAGTCATGCCTTTTGGTCTAACCAATGCGCCTAGTACATTTATGAGATTGATGAACGAGGTGTTGAAACCATTTCTTGGAAGGTTCGTAGTTGTTTACTTGGATGACATATTAATTTATTCTGAAAATTTCAATGATCATCTAATGCATTTGAGAAGCGTTTTTGAGGTTCTTAGGGAGAAGAAGTTGTACGCAAAATTGGAAAAATGTTATTTTCTTGTTCCTAGCGTGACGTTTCTAGGGTATGTAGTATCCAAAGATGGTGTGTCCGTGGATCAATCCAAGGTTGAAGCTATCAAGACTTGGCCCGTACCTACCAATGTGAGTGAAGTTAGATCGTTTCATGGTCTAGCGTCATTTTATAGAAGATTTGTGAAGAATTTTTCCACGATAGTTGCACCTATGACTGAATGCTTGAAGAAAGACAAGGGAAAATTCGAGTGGACCAAGGAAGCCCAACGTGCATTTGATTTGGTCAAAAGGAAGCTATGTGAAGCACCTGTACTTGCATTGCCGGATTTTTCACAACCATTTGAGGTAGAAATCGACGCTAGTGGTGTGGGGATTGGTGCCGTTTTGGTTCAAAAGAAGCGCCCTATTGCCTATTTTAGTGAGAAATTAAACGGTGCTAGATTGAACTATTCTACCTATGACAAGGAGTTTTATGCTATTGTGCGAGCATTGGACCATTGGAGTCACTATTTGCGCCCAAATCACTTTGTGTTGCATAGTGATCACGAAGCTTTGAAGTACATTCATGGTCAACAAAAATTGAACCCTAGACATGCTAAATGGGTAGAGTTTCTACAAGCTTTCAATTTTTCTTCAAAGTATAAAGAGGGGAAAGCAAATGTAGTGGCCGATGCACTATCTAGAAGACACACGTTGCTTGGAGTATTGAATTGTAAACTACTTGGTTTCGAGTTAATCAAGGAGTACTATAAGGGGGACGTGGATTTCTCTACACTCCTAGAGGAGTGTTCCAAGGGGGCCGTAGGTTCCTATGTTTTACAAGACGGTTTTCTTTTCAAGGGGAATCGTTTGTGCGTGCCTAAGTGTTCTATTAGAGAATTAATAGTAAGAGAAGTGCATGGTGGAGGGATAGCGGGACATTTTGGCATAACGAAAACATTAACTATGCTCCAAGAGCATTTTTATTGGCCTAGAATGCTAGCGGATGTACAATCAATAGTTTCTAGGTGTGCAACATGTCAAAAAGCCAAGGCTACATTTCATCAAGGCTTATATACGCCCTTGCCCGTGCCAGATTCACCTTGGGAAGACGTGTCTATGGATTTCGTAGTTGGTTTGCCAAGGACTCAAAGAGGAAAGGACTCAATCATGGTTGTAGTGGATCGATTTTCCAAGATGGCTCATTTCATACCTTGTCACAAAGTGGACGATGCTATGAAAGTGGCGGAATTGTATTTCAAGGAAGTGGTGAGACTACATGGGTTGCCGAACAGTATTGTGAGTGATCGTGATACAAAGTTCATGAGTTTCTTTTGGAAATCACTATGGAAGTTGGTGGGAACGAAGCTGTTATTTAGTACATCATATCACCCGCAAACGGACGGACAAACGGAGGTAACAAATCGAACTCTTGGTGTGCTTTTACGTGGACTAGTGAGCAAAACGCAAAAAGATTGGGATATTAAGCTTGCTCATGCCGAGTTTGCTTACAATAGATCACCTACTTATGCCACAAAACACACGCCATTTGAAGTTGTTTATGGTGTCAATCCAAGAATGCCCATTGATTTGATTGAAATTCCAAAAGGGGAATTAATTCATAAGGATTCCGAGGCTAAGATCAAGTACATGATGAAGCTACACGCACAAGTTAGAGCTAGGATTGAACGTGTCAATGAACTCTACAAAGCACGAGCTAACAAGAACAAAAAGCCACAAAGTTTTGAAGTTGGCGACTTGGTGTGGCTACACTTGAGAAAAGAAAGATTTCCTAGCAAAAGAAAGAATAAATTGATGCCAAGAAGTGAGGGGCCGTTCAAGATTATTGAGAAGATCAATGAGAATGCATATAAGCTTGAATTGCCGGGAGAATATGGTGTAAGCGCAACATTTAATGTTGGGGATTTGGTGAAGTATTTGCCAGATGATGCTATTGAAGATTTGAGGGCAAATTCTTTTGAAGAAGGGGAGGATGATGCGTGCATAAATGTGAACGACGAGCATGTTGAAGAATTATTCCAAGAAAGTCAAGAAAGCATGAATCTATACTTGGAAGCTTCCTCAATAGGTCAAACTTACTATCGGGGGCATCAAGACAAAGCCACGCTTTGTATGGTGGCGTTCTTGGGAGTTCTTGAAGCTTCTTGATAGTTCTTTAAGGTTTCTTTAAAAGCTTTCTTAGATTTTGGTCTACAAGTTTTTACCTTTCACTTGAAAGGGTTTTTCTTGGTTTAGACCTTAGGTTTCTTTATGTTCTTAATTATTTTTGTACGTGTGCGTAGTTAATTAAGTTGGAGAATCGTGTAACGTTACTTGGCGCACAAGGTTAAGTTAGGTTTCCTATTTCAAGAGGGATTCCTACTCAAAATTGAAAGTGGCGGCTGCTTGGAGATCAAGGCAAAGTGGAAGACTTTTACTCAAGCTAGAACTCTAATGTGTTTAGAAAAAGTAGGAGTTTTACTCAAGCTAGAACTCTAATGTGTTTAGAAAAAGTAGGAGTTTTACTCAAGTTAGAACTCTAATATGCTTAGGAAGAGAAGGAGTTTTATTCTAGTTAGAGTTCTAATAGTCTTAGGAAAGGATTGCTATAAATACTCCATGTAATTCACGAATTCATTCATTCATTCAGATTTTGAGCAATACAAAAAACACATTTATTTTGAGTGATATTTTGGTTGGATTACCTAAATATTTCTTTGGCTAACTTGCGAGTTGGTTGCTGTTTTGGGTGTTTTAGTTAAAACATTCATTGGTTTGATTAATTAAGTGGACTCTTAATTAATTAACTCAGTTCTTGCCTAGTTCTTGGTGATTTATCTGTATAGGACGAAGCTTAGAACATATCCTTGTGATAACTTGGTTTTCGGATCAAGAATCACATCACGTATTTTTCAAATTTCTTATCAAAATAACCTAAAAATTGCACTAACATACCAATATAGCTTAGTTACAAGTGTTCATGCATTGAAAACGAGCCTTAGTGATGTGTAAGCAAGATGAGAAACTTGTTTACAAATGATCGGGAAGGTGTGTTAAGAAAGTTTAGGGGAACTCTCACCCTTAACTTGAGGATATAACAGTGAGGAACACTCACTCACGTGTTTGGGCGTAGTAGTGATTAGGGAACTCTCACCTATTCGACAACTACAAGTTTAAGTTTTAGGAACTCTCACTAAAACACAAACTCTTCAAATTGAGGTAACTCTCAAATTTGGAAAATAAACTTGACTAGCACAAGCCAAATTCGTATCATACACTCGTGTGTTTTTGGCAAAATTCTGGAATGCCTTTCATTGATTATTAGCACGCTATTTATAGCTTTTTCGTACATCATACTAAGCTAAAACAAACAATAAACAGAAAGCTGAAAATAAGGGTAGATTAAGTGGCTCACAACCGTCCAACATAATCCCCATAACAACTCATTATTTCTCTAACTAATAAAGCTTAAAACAAGGGAAGAATAGCTTAAAATAAGGGAAGAAACGTTCAGCAAATTGACTCCAAACTGCTGTTCAAATTCCTCCTTCAAAGTCGCCTTGAAATGCGCCAAATCGTTCAGCAAATTGACTTCAAATTGCTGTTCAAATTCGTCCTCCAAAGTAGCCTTGAAATGCGCTTTTTAAGCCTTCATTTAAGCTCTTTTATTTTGAATTTAAACCAGCTATAAACGCCCCTTAAAGTCTGCCTATATTCCCCCATTATTGAGGTAATTAGTGATATGGTACCAAGCAATAAAGTCCGTAAAGTTCCAGAAGTTCAAACGACGGTCCATGCCTTGTTCATCCACGGAAAGTCCAAGTCCTTGGGTGATAATTTCGTGGGATTCTCTTCAATTAATCCTTTTGTTTCTTGCCTTAAATGGGAAGAGAGCAAAGAGGACGTATTGACCAGTTAAGGATACGATCAACAAGAAGTTTCAAACAGCACAATTAACGTCAGCTTGATTCAAGGCATTTTCTGTGGGAGAATAATTATGATTTATTTGCTGTTAATTTAGTCGTTTAAAACTTTAATTAGGGAGGTTATTTTCTGTCAAATATGCACGAAATAGCTGCTCAAATAATCAGTCAAATAATGATAATTATTCTCCCACAGAAAATGCCTTGAATCAAGCTGACGTTAATTGTGCTGTTTGAAACTTCTTGTTGATCGTATCCTTAACTGGTCAATACGTCCTCTTTGCTCTCTTCCCATTTAAGGCAAGAAACAAAAGGATTAATTGAAGAGAATCCCACGAAATTATCACCCAAGGACTTGGACTTTCCGTGGATGAACAAGGCATGGACCGTCGTTTGAACTTCTGGAACTTTACGGACTTTATTGCTTGCTACCATATCATTCTCCCCCTCTTCGGAAAAGTTTGCCCTCAAACTTTCATCATCTAGATATGGGCTCAAGTCTCCCACATTGAACGTTGCACTTACGCCACCAAAATCACTAGGTAGATCAATCTTGTAAGCGCTTTCCCCAATTTTTTCCAAGACTTGAAAGGGACCATCTGATCTAGGCATGAGCTTATTTTTCCTAAGGTTAGGAAAACGTTCCTTCCTTAAATGTAGCCAAACCAAGTCACCTTTAGCAAATGTAGGTTGTTTTCGGTTCTTATTTGCACGGTCTTTGTAGACTTTGTTCATAGCTTCAATCTTCTTTTTTATTTTGGTGCATGTTTTCTGAAATGCTTCCCACCTCTTCTTAGGTTCTCCATGTATTAAATCTCCTTTAGGCAAGGGAATTAACTCAATGGGCAGCAAAGGATTAATCCCATACACCACTTCAAAAGGACTACGAGCAGTGGTAGAAGAAGGAGACCTATTATAAGCGAATTCAGCATGGGCTAACTTAACATCCCAATCCTTTTGAGTTCTACTCACTAGACCTCGTAACAACGCACCAAGGGTTCTATTAGTCACTTCTGTTTGACCATCCGTTTGTGGATGATGAGAAGTACTAAATAGGAGCTTAGTTCCCACCAATTTCCACAAAATCCTCCAAAAATGACTAAGAAACTTAGTATCCCTATCCGAAACAATGGACCTTGGAACCCCATGTAAACGAATGATTTCTCTAAAGTATAAATCAGCAACTTTAGAAGCATCATCTGTTTTGTGACATGGAATAAAATGCGCCATTTTAGAAAAACGGTCCACCACCACCATGATACTATCCTTCCCCCTTTGAGTCCTAGGGAGACCCACAATAAAATCCATGCTCACTCCTTTCCATGGAACATCAGGAACGGGTAATGGAGTGTAAAGACCCTTGTGAAAAGTACTCTTGGACTTTTGACAAGTAGAACACCTTTCCACAATGTGAGTTACGTCCTTGATCATATGAGGCCAATAGTAATGTTCTTGAAGCATTCCTAATGTCTTATGTATTCCAAAATGACCAGCAATTCCTCCCCCATGGATTTCACGAACCAAGAGTTCACGCACACCATTCTTAGGCACACAAAGTTTGTTGCCTTTGAATAAGAACCCATCTTGAACCGTGTAGTCTTGAGTAGGTTTCTTGACTTTTCCAGAAAAATCCTCATCTTCTTCATAGTGATTTTTCAAATGTTCAAACCCAAGAATCTTCGTATGAACCATAGCTAATAGATAGCTTCTCCTTGATAATGCATCAGCCACAACATTCTTCTTCCCTTCTTTGTACCTCGAACTGAATGTAAATGATTGAAGAAATTCAACCCATTTAGCATGTCGGTGATTAAGCTTCTGCTGTCCATGAATGAATTTCAAGGCTTCATGATCCGAATGTAAAACAAACGGTTTTGGCCTTAGGTAATGAGACCAATGATCTAGAGCCCGAACAATAGCATAGAACTCACGATCATAATTCGAATAATTAAGCTTAGCACCACTTAATTTTTCGCTGAAATAACAAATGGGTCTCTTTCCTTGAATAAGAACAGCACCAATACCCACGCCACTTGCATCACATTCAACCTCAAACAGTTTATCAAAATCTGGCAATGCAAGAACCGTTGTATTGCACAATTTCTCTTTGATTTCTTCAAAGGCTTTTTGAGCAGATTCACTCCAAATGAACGCACCTTTCTTCAATAACTCGGTCAAAGGAGCTGTGATTGTTGAGAAATTCTTGATAAAGATTCTGTAAAATGAAGCAAGACCATGAAAGCTCCTCACTTCATGCACATCTTTCGGCACTTTCCAAGTTGAAATAGCCTTCACCTTTTCTGGATCAACCTGTACTCCTTCACTAGATACAACATATCCTAGGAAAGTAATATGCTTACACATGAAAGCACACTTTTCCAACTTCCCATACAATCTGTTAGTCCTTAAAACCTCAAATAAAGATTTTAAATGTAACAAATGTTCATCTATGGATTTGCTATATACTAGAATATCATCTAAATATACAACAATGAATTTGTTGAGAAAAGGACGCAGTACCTCATTCATGAGTCTCATGAAAGAGCTAGGGGCATTGCAAAGACCAAATGGCATGACAAGCCATTCGTATAAGCCTTGCTTGGTCTTAAAAGCTGTTTTCCATTCATCACCTTCACGAATTCTCATTTGGTGATAGCCACTTCTCAAATCAATTTTACTGAAAATCTTGGCTCCACTCAACTCATCAAACATGTCTTGAAGCCTCGGCATAGGAAATCTGTATTTGATAGTAATATTATTGATTGAACGACTATCAATACACATTCTCCAAGTTCCCTCTTTCTTAGGTACTAAAAGAGCAAGAACAGCACATGGACTAAGGCTTTCGCGCACATATCCCCTTTCTATAAGTTCTTCAACTTGTCTTTGCAACTCTTTGGCCTGATCGGGACTACATCTGTAGGCTGGCTTATTAGGCAATTGAGCTCCCGGAATCAAGTCAATAGCATGCTCAATACCTCGAAATGGAGGCAGGCCTTGTGGCAAATCACTAGGAAATACATCAGAAAATTCCTCTAGCAATTTCTTCAAAGGCAATGAGTTAGTAATATTGGAAAGGTTATCATCAACAGGTTTAATAACAAGAAAAAACCCTTCCCCTTCCATAGCATACTCACGCTCAAACTCACGTTTTGAAACCAGAAAATTAGGTTTCTTCTCCATCATAGGTTCAATCTTTGGAGGCAAAGGAAGTAACCTGATTTTCTTTCCTCCATGAGCAGTGACCGTATAAACATTAGAAACGCCATCATGCAACGCATTTCTATCAAATTGCCATGGTCTTCCAAGCAAAATATGACACGCACTCATAGGCAGAATATCACACCAACGTTCATCATGAAAATTTCCAATTGTAAAAGAAACTAGAGCTTGTTTCTTAACCTTTAAACCCGTATCATTATCTAGCCAATTTAACTTGTATGGTTTAGCATGCTCACGAGTAGGTAATTTCAGTTTACTTACAAGTTCTTTAGAGGCCACATCTGTACAAGAACCACCATCTACAATCACATCACAAAGCTTGTCTCGTACCTTGCATCTGGTATGGAAAAGATTTTCTCTTTGTTGGACATCTTTGAGAGGTTCAGAATGTAGGATCCTCCTCATAACACCACACAATGGAGTGGCGTCTTCTTCAGCTCCATATTCCTCATATTCCTCTTCTTCTTCCTCATTTTCTTCGGAATCATACCCTCCTTCATGAATGGTGAGTGTATTCCGTTTTGGACATTCACTAGAAATATGCCCCTTTTCATGGCATTTGTAACACGTTCTCTTGGAAGCTTCTTGCTTGAAATCCGTTTTTCCTCCTTTGAGTGAGTTAGTGATGCGTGCATAAATGTGAACGACGAGCATGTTGAAGAATTATTCCAAGAAAGTCAAGAAAGCATGAATCTATACTTGGAAGCTTCCTCAATAGGTCAAACTTACTATCGGGGGCATCAAGACAAAGCCACGCTTTGTATGGTGGCGTTCTTGGGAGTTCTTGAAGCTTCTTGATAGTTCTTTAAGGTTTCTTTAAAAGCTTTCTTAGATTTTGGTCTACAAGTTTTTACCTTTCACTTGAAAGGGTTTTTCTTGGTTTAGACCTTAGGTTTCTTTATGTTCTTAATTATTTTTGTACGTGTGCGTAGTTAATTAAGTTGGAGAATCGTGTAACGTTACTTGGCGCACAAGGTTAAGTTAGGTTTCCTATTTCAAGAGGGATTCCTACTCAAAATTGAAAGTGGCGGCTTCTTGGAGATCAAGGCAAAGTGGAAGACTTTTACTCAAGCTAGAACTCTAATGTGTTTAGAAAAAGTAGGAGTTTTACTC
This sequence comes from Dysphania ambrosioides, assembly GCA_026401315.1. Lineage (NCBI taxonomy): Eukaryota > Viridiplantae > Streptophyta > Magnoliopsida > Caryophyllales > Amaranthaceae > Dysphania > Dysphania ambrosioides. Next base: position 8,405,980 of record CM048668.1, on the reverse strand, counting down.
AAGCTAGAACTCTAATGTGTTTAGAAAAAGTAGGAGTTTTACTCAAGTTAGAACTCTAATATGCTTAGGAAGAGAAGGAGTTTTATTCTAGTTAGAGTTCTAATAGTCTTAGGAAAGGATTGCTATAAATACTCCATGTAATTCACGAATTCATTCATTCATTCAGATTTTGAGCAATACAAAAAACACATTTATTTTGAGTGATATTTTGGTTGGATTACCTAAATATTTCTTTGGCTAACTTGCGAGTTGGTTGCTGTTTTGGGTGTTTTAGTTAAAACATTCATTGGTTTGATTAATTAAGTGGACTCTTAATTAATTAAACTCAGTTCTTGCCTAGTTCTTGGTGATTTATCTGTATAGGACGAAGCTTAGAACATATCCTTGTGATAACTTGGTTTTCGGATCAAGAATCACATCATCGTGGTATCAGAGCTGTTGGTGACGTTTGGCTTGGAATTTTTGGCTGAAATTTTGTGGGAGGATTCAGAAAACGTAGATCAACATTGTGTCAAAATTTCGTGTCAATCGGACGCGTAACGAAGTCTGTGCAACCTCAAAATTTTGAGATTGTTACACGGAGTTGCGATCTGGAGATCGGTTTTTATTTGCCTCAATAATCAATCAAGATTCAATCTTTTAATCAAGATTTTTACATAAACTAACCTGGTTTGTGTAGGAGCAATGAGTGACGAAGAAATCCCAGGGATTCCAAGGGGTTTGAACCTTGATCAAGCTCATAACTTGCGAAGGGATCGTCAAATAGAGCGATTGTCACAACAATTGCAAGAAGTATTGGCTAGGCTTGACGAACGTGACAAAACTTCATCTTCAAGGAAGAACAAATCAGTTACAAGTTCTAGTTCAAGTGAAGACGAATATGAAAGGAGAAAAGCAAGTAGATCACGCCATAAAGATTCATCTTCAAGTGATGAACCTAGAAGGCATAGACGGAAGAACAAGGCCAAAGATGATGACCGAAATATAAGGTTAGATTTTCCGGAATTCAATGGTAGTATGCTAGACCCCAAAAAATATTTTGAGTGGGTTAGAAGAGCGGAAACACTCTTTGATTACAAGGAGTATGATGAACGAAAGAGGTGCAAACTTGCTGAATTAAAACTCACGGGTTATGCGAGTTTATGGTATGATAATCTCAAGAAAAAGAGACGCAAGGAGGGACGATCCAAGATCACTACTTGGACACAATTACAGAAATATATGAAGCGTCAATTTGTGCCCCATGAGTACGTGCAAGAAGTGTATCTCAAGATGCAGACTTTTAAGCAAGGAAATCAATCCGTGGAGGCTTATTTGTGTGAATTTGAGAAACTATGTTTATTGTGTGATTTAGAAGAAATTCTAGAGCACAAAATAGCACGTTTTATTGCAGGTTTGAACGAAAATGTTCAAGAGAAGATTGAATTGCACGAATACTATTCGTTTGAAGAAGTATGCAAGGCGGCCATTAAGGTTGAAAGACAATTCAAGGCCAAGAAGACCTCAAGTGTGAAGCCGTTCACACGCACGTTCACAAAGGCTAGTGACAAGCCTACCTTTGATAGGACTTCTTCTAATTCGTATGCTAAAGATAACAAACCCAGAAACGAAGCTAGCAAGAAGGTGACTGAAGATAGAAAATGTTTCAAATGTGGGAGTGTTGGCCATATAGCAAGCAATTGCTACTCAAAACGCACTATGACGGCTCAAGAATGGGAAGAAGAGAAAGCTAGGTGCGAGGGAAGTAGTGACATGGAGGTTGTGGTCGAGCAAGAACGTGATTTTGAAGAAGAGGAGGGTAGTGCCGAAGAGGTTGATGGTGAAACGCAAGGAAAGAGCTTGGTTCTAAGGAGAGCTCTTCACTCTAAACCTATGCCCGTTGAAGAGAATCAAAGAGAGAAAATCTTTTTAACAAGGTGCAAGGTGGAAGATCGATTGTGTGACGTAATAATAGACTCGGGAAGTTGCACAAATGTGGTGTCTACAACTTTGATCAACAAATTAGAGTGGCCTACAACCGATCACCCAAAACCTTACAAGCTACATTGGCTTAATGATGCTAGTGACGTAAAGGTAACGAAGCGAGCCCTAATCACCTTTTCAATTGGCAAATATCATGATAAAGTTTTATGTGATGTATGCCCCATGGATGCTTGTCATATCTTATTGGGTAGACCATGGCAATATGATAGATTTGTCAAGTTTAATGGTAGGACAAATGTGTATATAATTCGAAAAGGAAAGGGGGAAAAATCATATGCATTGAAACCACTTGTTGATCATAGAATTAACCCTAGTTTGAAAGGTGCATATTTAATTGGGGAAAAGGAGTTGGAGAAAGAGATCAACAATAACAATATGGTATATATTATGGTGGCTAACAATGTGCAAGTGAATGAAAGTAAACAAGAAAAGAGGCCCGTGGAATTAGAAGTGGTATTGCAAGAGTATTGTGATGTTTTTCCTAGTGAATTACCACCGGGATTACCACCAATTCGTGGTATTGAACATCAAATTGATCTTATTCCGGGAGCTCCACTACCTAACAAGGCAGCATATAGAAGTAATCCAGAAGAAACAAAGGAAATACAACGTCAAATAGAGGAATTGATGCAAAGAGGCTACGTGAAAGAGAGTATGAGCCCCTGTGCCGTGCCTGCATTGCTAGTTCCAAAAAAAGATGGGAGTTGGCGTATGTGCATTGATAGTAGGAGTGTGAACAACATAACCATCAAGTATAGATTTCCTATACCTAGACTTGATGATTTGTTAGACGAATTGCATGGTTCAAAGCTATTTTCCAAGATTGATCTTATGAGTGGCTATCATCAAATACGCATGAGGGAAGGAGATGAATGGAAGACGGCTTTCAAGACTAAAGTGGGGTTGTACGAGTGGTTAGTCATGCCTTTTGGTCTAACCAATGCGCCTAGTACATTTATGAGATTGATGAACGAGGTGTTGAAACCATTTCTTGGAAGGTTCGTAGTTGTTTACTTGGATGACATATTAATTTATTCTGAAAATTTCAATGATCATCTAATGCATTTGAGAAGCGTTTTTGAGGTTCTTAGGGAGAAGAAGTTGTACGCAAAATTGGAAAAATGTTATTTTCTTGTTCCTAGCGTGACGTTTCTAGGGTATGTAGTATCCAAAGATGGTGTGTCCGTGGATCAATCCAAGGTTGAAGCTATCAAGACTTGGCCCGTACCTACCAATGTGAGTGAAGTTAGATCGTTTCATGGTCTAGCGTCATTTTATAGAAGATTTGTGAAGAATTTTTCCACGATAGTTGCACCTATGACTGAATGCTTGAAGAAAGACAAGGGAAAATTCGAGTGGACCAAGGAAGCCCAACGTGCATTTGATTTGGTCAAAAGGAAGCTATGTGAAGCACCTGTACTTGCATTGCCGGATTTTTCACAACCATTTGAGGTAGAAACCGACGCTAGTGGTGTGGGGATTGGTGCCGTTTTGGTTCAAAAGAAGCGCCCTATTGCCTATTTTAGTGAGAAATTAAACGGTGCTAGATTGAACTATTCTACCTATGACAAGGAGTTTTATGCTATTGTGCGAGCATTGGACCATTGGAGTCACTATTTGCGCCCAAATCACTTTGTGTTGCATAGTGATCACGAAGCTTTGAAGTACATTCATGGTCAACAAAAATTGAACCCTAGACATGCTAAATGGGTAGAGTTTCTACAAGCTTTCAATTTTTCTTCAAAGTATAAAGAGGGGAAAGCAAATGTAGTGGCCGATGCACTATCTAGAAGACACACGTTGCTTGGAGTATTGAATTGTAAACTACTTGGTTTCGAGTTAATCAAGGAGTACTATAAGGGGGACGTGGATTTCTCTACACTCCTAGAGGAGTGTTCCAAGGGGGTCGTAGGTTCCTATGTTTTACAAGACGGTTTTCTTTTCAAGGGGAATCGTTTGTGCGTGCCTAAGTGTTCTATTAGAGAATTAATAGTAAGAGAAGTGCATGGTGGAGGGATAGCGGGACATTTTGGCATAACGAAAACATTAACTATGCTCCAAGAGCATTTTTATTGGCCTAGAATGCTAGCGGATGTACAATCAATAGTTTCTAGGTGTGCAACATGTCAAAAAGCCAAGGCTACGTTTCATCAAGGCTTATATACGCCCTTGCCCGTGCCAGATTCACCTTGGGAAGACGTGTCTATGGATTTCGTAGTTGGTTTGCCAAGGACTCAAAGAGGAAAGGACTCAATCATGGTTGTAGTGGATCGATTTTCCAAGATGGCTCATTTCATACCTTGTCACAAAGTGGACGATGCTATGAAAGTGGCGGAATTGTATTTCAAGGAAGTGGTGAGACTACATGGGTTGCCGAACAGTATTGTGAGTGATCGTGATACAAAGTTCATGAGTTTCTTTTGGAAATCACTATGGAAGTTGGTGGGAACGAAGCTGTTATTTAGTACATCATATCACCCGCAAACGGACGGACAAACGGAGGTAACAAATCGAACTCTTGGTGTGCTTTTACGTGGACTAGTGAGCAAAACGCAAAAAGATTGGGATATTAAGCTTGCTCATGCCGAGTTTGCTTACAATAGATCACCTACTTATGCCACAAAACACACGCCATTTGAAGTTGTTTATGGTGTCAATCCAAGAATGCCCATTGATTTGATTGAAATTCCAAAAGGGGAATTAATTCATAAGGATGCCGAGGCTAAGATCAAGTACATGATGAAGCTACACGCACAAGTTAGAGCTAGGATTGAACGTGTCAATGAACTCTACAAAGCACGAGCTAACAAGAACAAAAAGCCACAAAGTTTTGAAGTTGGCGACTTGGTGTGGCTACACTTGAGAAAAGAAAGATTTCCTAGCAAAAGAAAGAATAAATTGATGCCAAGAAGTGAGGGGCCGTTCAAGATTATTGAGAAGATCAATGAGAATGCATATAAGCTTGAATTGCCGGGAGAATATGGTGTAAGCGCAACATTTAATGTTGGGGATTTGGTGAAGTATTTGCCAGATGATGCTATTGAAGATTTGAGGGCAAATTCTTTTGAAGAAGGGGAGGATGATGCGTGCATAAATGTGAACGACGAGCATGTTGAAGAATTATTCCAAGAAAGTCAAGAAAGCATGAATCTATACTTGGAAGCTTCCTCAATAGGTCAAACTTACTATCGGGGGCATCAAGACAAAGCCACGCTTTGTATGGTGGCGTTCTTGGGAGTTCTTGAAGCTTCTTGATAGTTCTTTAAGGTTTCTTTAAAAGCTTTCTTAGATTTTGGTCTACAAGTTTTTACCTTTCACTTGAAAGGGTTTTTCTTGGTTTAGACCTTAGGTTTCTTTATGTTCTTAATTATTTTTGTACGTGTGCGTAGTTAATTAAGTTGGAGAATCGTGTAACGTTACTTGGCGCACAAGGTTAAGTTAGGTTTCCTATTTCAAGAGGGATTCCTACTCAAAATTGAAAGTGGCGGCTTCTTGGAGATCAAGGCAAAGTGGAAGACTTTTACTCAAGCTAGAACTCTAATGTGTTTAGAAAAAGTAGGAGTTTTACTCAAGCTAGAACTCTAATGTGTTTAGAAAAAGTAGGAGTTTTACTCAAGTTAGAACTCTAATATGCTTAGGAAGAGAAGGAGTTTTATTCTAGTTAGAGTTCTAATAGTCTTAGGAAAGGATTGCTATAAATACTCCATGTAATTCACGAATTCATTCATTCATTCAGATTTTGAGCAATACAAAAAACACATTTATTTTGAGTGATATTTTGGTTGGATTACCTAAATATTTCTTTGGCTAACTTGCGAGTTGGTTGCTGTTTTGGGTGTTTTAGTTAAAACATTCATTGGTTTGATTAATTAAGTGGACTCTTAATTAATTAAACTCAGTTCTTGCCTAGTTCTTGGTGATTTATCTGTATAGGACGAAGCTTAGAACATATCCTTGTGATAACTTGGTTTTCGGATCAAGAATCACATCAGTTAGGAGTAAAAATGGATTTGGCAGCAACTTCACCCTTTCCTACAGAAGGAAAAGCTTTGTAAGGAGGCCTCGAAGTAGGCCTTGGCCTATCTTCTTTGTGTTGTGCCTCAACCTTTCTGGCAGCTTTCACAACTTCTTCATAGGTGGAATAAGGTAGGAGATCCACCTTATTAGAAATTGGTTTTGACAACCCTTTGGTAAAACGCGCAATTTTGAGTGGCTCTCTCTCTTGCATATCACACACCAAACTGAGTGTCTCAAATTCTCGCACATATTCATCAACACTTCGTTCCCCTTGAGCTAGGCGAGTCAATTTTACATATTGATCTTGCTCATACTCACGTGGAATCCAACGTTGCTCCATCTTTTTCCTGAGTTTCACCCATGACTCAATCTTACCCTTTCCTTCTCTTCTCCTTTTGGCCTTCAGATTATCATACCAAAGTCCAGCAAGTTTGGTTAACTTCAGAATCGCCATTTTACAACTCCTAGCATCATCATACTCCTTATACTCAAAGATACTCTCCAATCTACGTACCCAATCAAAAAAAACTTCTGGATCATTAGAACCATCGAATTCGGGAAGATCAAGTTTGAGACTTCTATCTTCTTGGTAACCACGAAATTGTGATTCCCCATGGGTGGGTGTGGAATTGGAATGTTCTAATTCCTGTAACTTTCTACCTTGTTTAAGGCATAGGTCAGCAATGGCATCCATACGTGTTTCATGCTTTTTCATTTCGTCATGCATTTCCTGGAGTTTTCCAAGAATGTCTTTCATCGCTTCGTGAGATGTTGAGTTGGATGAACTCGAAGCCATACTCCAAAGCCTTTGCTCTGATACCAACTGATGTGTTTACTGATGTGTTTGTGTTTTAGGATCGTTTTGGAGTGGATTAGATGACTTAGAAACAAATTCGTCTCAAAAAGAAACAAGATAAAAACGCAAGGTAGAGTCGGGTCTAAATTGCGTTTAGGGGAAATAATCTGGACCAAACACGAAGTAAGGCTAGATTATAGAGCTTATACTAACTAGCACTAAGCAAAGAAAGTATAAGTTTGTGAAACACAAAGTAACACACGAAATTCACAAAGAAAATCAGATTCTGTTCTATTTCTTTCACTCTTGTTCCAAATGAATTGGCAAGTGCCCTATTTATAGGAAGCTTTACAAATCCTTTAGCTTCCTATCTTATACGTTTAAAACAGAAGAAACAAGCCTCAATAAAGCTTTGTAACTCCTTTTTGAAATTCAAAACAGAATTTAAAAACTGAATTCAAATTGAGCATGATTCAAGCCTTGAATCACGCTTTGACTAAGTCATTATTTGACTGATTATTTGAGCAGCTATTTCGTGCATATTTGACAGAAAATAACCTCCCTAATTAAAGTTTTAAACGACTAAAATAAACAGCAAATAAATCATAATTATTCTCCCACAGAAAATGCCTTGAATCAAGCTGACGTTAATTGTGCTGTTTGAAACTTCTTGTTGATCGTATCCTTAACTGGTCAATACGTCCTCTTTGCTCTCTTCCCATTTAAGGCAAGAAACAAAAGGATTAATTGAAGAGAATCCCACGAAATTATCACCCAAGGACTTGGACTTTCCGTGGATGAACAAGGCATGGACCGTCGTTTGAACTTCTGGAACTTTACGGACTTTATTGCTTGCTACCATATCAATTAGTTACGCTCAATACGGTGCAACCATTTGTGGACTTATATGGGCCGTGCATGCCAAAATCCCTAAGAGTAGTATTGAGGAGAGACTTGGACAAAATCAACTCCCTAACGTTCGACTCTTAGACTGGAATATTTGCACCTTGACCATTTTGGTCATCCTCCCCTTCTTCAAAGGGAATTGCCCTCAATTCTTCATCATTATAGTACGGTGCTAGATCCCCCACATTGAATGTGCTTGAGACGCCGTACTTTCTTCCCAAATCTACCTTGTAGGCATTGTCATTGATCTTTTTCACTATCTCAAATGGACCCTCGGCTTGTGGCATGAGCTTGTTCTTCCTTTGATTGGGAAATCTCTCCTTCCTCATGTAGATCCATACTAAGTCACCAACTTCAAAACGTTTCACATTTTTGACTCTCTTGTTGGCTTGCTTCTTATAGATTTCATTAGCCTTCTCGATGTTCTTCCTCACTTCTTTGTGGATTTTCACCATGAACTCGGCTTGTTCCTTGGCACCTCCATGCACGAATTTGTCTTTAGGCAAAGCTACGAGATCAATTGGAACATAGGGATTAGAACCATAGACTACTTCAAAAGGAGAATACTTTGTAGTAGCGCTAGGAGTTCTATTGTAAGCAAACTCGGCATGAGCGAGTTTGACATCCCAATCTTTGGTGCTTTTACTAACCAAGGTTCTAAGCAAAGAACCTAGTACCCTATTCACCACCTCGGTTTGGCCATCGGTTTGGGGGTGATGTGAGGTAGAAAACAGCAACTTGGTTCCCATAAGTCGCCACAAAGACTTCCAAAAATGACTTTGGAACTTTGTATCTCGATCTGAAACAATTGTGCGTGGGACTCCATGGAAACGAACAATCCCATCAAAATATAATTTTGCCACCTTCATAGCATCCTCGGTTTTATGACAAGGGATAAAGTGAGCCATCTTTGAAAAACGATCAACTACCACCATGATTGAGTCCTTACCTCTTTGAGTTCTAGGTAAAGCCACAATGAAATCCATGCTTAGGTCTTCCCAAGGTCTCTCCGGAATTGGCAATGGCTTGTAAAGACCTTTGTGAAACACCATCTTTGCCCTTTGACAAGTAGAGCAACGCGCTACAACATAATGGACAGTAGATAGCATGTTAGGCCAATAAAAGTGAGTTTGAAGAAGCTCCATAGTCTTTTGAACTCCGAAATGGCCTGCTAGACCTCCTCCATGCGCTTCATGAATCAACAAGCTTTGAATCGGACATTTCGGAATGCATAACCTATTTCCCTTAAAAAGAAAATCATTTTGTAAGGAAAATAAATCATAACTTCCCTTCACGCATTTCTCCAAAATGCCCCTGAAATCATCATCTTCCTTGTAGTACTCTTTTATTAATTCGAACCCAAGGACTTTTGCTTCGACGACTCCAAGTAAAGTATGCCTTCGAGATAAGGCATCCGCAACAACATTCGCCTTTCCACTTTTGTACTTTGATGAGAAGTTAAATGTTTGCAAGAATTCCACCCACTTTGCATGCCTCGAATTCAATTTCTTTTGGCCATGGATGAACCTCAACGATTCATGGTCAGAATGAAGTATGAATGGTTGTGGCCTCAAGTAATGCGACCAATGATCCAAAGCTCGCACCATTGCATAGAACTCCTTGTCATAGGTGGAATAATTCAGCTTGCCTTGGCTCAATTTCTCACTAAAGTAGGCAATAGGACGCCCTTCTTGAATCAACACGGCACCAATCCCCTTTCCGCTTGCATCACACTCAACTTCAAATGGTTTTGAAAAATCTGGAAGTGCTAGGACAGGTGTATTGCACATCTTCTCTTTGATCACTTCAAACGCCCTTTGAGCTTGAGGAGTCCACTCAAATGAGCCCTTCTTTGTGCACTCGGTGATAGGAGCCATTAGAGTGCTAAAATTGCGAATGAACCTCCTATAAAAGGAAGCTAATCCATGGAAAGAACGGACCTCCGTGAGTGTCTTTGGGCTAGGCCATGATTGAATAGCCTCAATCTTGCTAGGATCAACTTTCACACCTTCTCCTGAAATAATGTAACCAAGAAAAGTGACCTCATATAGCATAAAATTACATTTTTCAAGTTTTCCATACAATTTTTGTTCTCTCAAAACCGTGAAAACTTTAAATAAATGTATCAAATGTTCGTCCCCACTTTTGCTATAAATAAGGATGTCATCAAGGTACACCACCACGAACTTTCCAAGGAAAGGCCGCAACACCTCGTTCATCAACCTCATGAAAGTGCTAGGTGCGTTGGTGAGTCCAAATGGCATCACGAGCCACTCATACAAACCGTGCTTGGTTTTGAAAGCGGTCTTCCATTCATCTCCTTCTCTCATCCGAATTTGATGATACCCACTTCTCAAATCAACCTTTGAAAACCACTTCGAGCCGCTCAGTTCATCAAGCATGTCATCTAGCCTTGGAATTGGAAACCTGTACTTGATAGTAATATTGTTAACAGCCCTACTATCAATACACATACGCCATGTACCATCCTTTTTAGGGACCAAAAGAGCAGGAACAGCACACGGACTCATAGACTCACGTACATATCCCATACTCATCAACTCCTCAATTTGTCGTTGCAATTCCTTAGTTTCCAAGGGATTACACCTATAGGCAGGTTTGTTAGGTAAAGGAGCACCGGGAATGAGGTCAATTTGATGTTCAATTCCCCTCACAGGTGGTAATCCTTTAGGTAATTCATCGGGAAAAACATCCTCAAAATCCTTAATCAATTGAGCCAATTTGGGGTTTTGACTCACAAAATTTTCGTGGACCTCTTTAGAGTACAACAAGTATAATTCATCCTCACCATCAATTTCCCTTTCAAATTCCTTAAGAGTAAGCAATGACACCTCCTTTGATTGTTTAGGATTTTGTGAAAATCGTGGGGGTGGTAAAGGGTGCAACTTTTTTTGTTTTCCTTGGTGAGTTATAGTGTAAGTGTTATGGTACCCATCATGTTGAGATTTTCGATCAGTTTGCCAAGGTCTACCAAGCAAAACGTGACAAGCATCCATAGACACAACATCACACAATTGAGTATCATGATAAGACCCAATAGAAAAACTAACCATGCATTGTTTCCTAACCCCCGTGCTAGAACTAGAGTCCAACCAACTCAACTTGTAAGGATGTGGGTGATTTGTAGTTGTAAGACCAAGTCTAGTTATCAAGGTTTTGGAAACGGTGTTTGCCTCACTACCACTATCAACGATTAAATCACATACCTCGTCCTTAATCTTGCACTTGGTAATGAAAACATGTTGTCTTTGCGGTGCTAAGGGTTCCTCAACGTGAGCTTGTAACGCCCTCCTCACAACCAGATTTGTTTTGGTCTCTTCTTCGGGGAAACATTGCTCTTCCTCCTCGTCCCCTTCAGTAAAATTCACGTCCTCCACTTCTTCAACCTCGAAATCCTCCCAATTGATAGTTTGGTTAGCAATAAGCTTAACCTCTTGCATGGTCAAAGCTCTTGAATTTGGACAATCTTTCTTAAAGTGACCCCTTCCTCCGCATTTGTAACAAACAATGTCACTTATTCTGAAATCTTTCTTGTCCTTCTTAGGTGGATCATTGGTTTTAACAAAAGAAGAACCATCTTTGACAGGGAAGGTTGGTCTTCGTGTCACTTGAGGGGTGACAATCGGCTTCTTCTTCTTCCTTCTTGAATCAAACTTGATTACAAGTTTGCACGCTTCAGCAAAGGTTAAATTGGTGTAACCTTCAAGTTTGTCTTGCAACTCTTGATCCAACCCAGCCACGAAACGTCCCATCTTGAGTTCTTCATTCTCCGTGATTTCACACACGATAGAAAGTCTGTCAAACTCTTTGATGTAGTCCTCAACCGATTCTCCATTTTGTTGCAAAGTGCTCCACTTCACGTATTGACTTTGCTTGTAATTGTGAGGAATAAAACGATCCCTCATCCTCTTCTTCAACTTGCTCCAAGTAGAAATGGTTGCCTTACCCTTAAGAGTACGCCCCCTTTGTTCTCCTTGTAGCCAATTATCTCCATAGCCTTTCAACTTCACCTTGGCTATCTTGTATTTTTGGAATTCCTCTTGAATATCCTTGTAGTCGAAGTACCTCTCCAAGGATTTCTCCCATTCCAAGTATTTTTCTGGATCAAGTGTCCCATCAAATGAAGGGACGTCCACTTTGAGACTCCTATCTTCCCTCCTAGGTGGAGGGTCTTCGCCTTGATCTCTCCTATCATGCTCGTTCATGAGCCTTGCCATCAAGGCAGCAAGGTTCCCTTGTAGATTGGCGTTGGTTTCGGCCAACCTCTCTTGACTAGCAATGGATCGATTAAGAGCTTCCAAAGCTGTCCTCAAGTCTTGATTCTCTCCCATGGTATGTAGGTATTCGACCCCTTTGGAAAAATTTAAGGAAATTTTTCCCCCTACCTGACGCGCCAAATGATGTGTAAGCAAGATGAGAAACTTGTTTACAAATGATCGGGAAGGTGTGTTAAGAAAGTTTAGGGGAACTCTCACCCTTAACTTGAGGATATAACAGTGAGGAACACTCACTCACGTGTTTGGGCGTAGTAGTGATTAGGGAACTCTCACCTATTCGACAACTACAAGTTTAAGTTTTAGGAACTCTCACTAAAACACAAACTCTTCAAATTGAGGTAACTCTCAAATTTGGAAAATAAACTTGACTAGCACAAGCCAAATTCGTATCATACACTCGTGTGTTTTTGGCAAAATTCTGGAATGCCTTTCATTGATTATTAGCACGCTATTTATAGCTTTTTCGTACATCATACTAAGCTAAAACAAACAATAAACAGAAAGCTGAAAATAAGGGTAGATTAAGTGGCTCACAACCGTCCAACATAATCCCCATAACAACTCATTATTTCTCTAACTAATAAAGCTTAAAACAAGGGAAGAATAGCTTAAAATAAGGGAAGAAACGTTCAGCAAATTGACTCCAAACTGCTGTTCAAATTCCTCCTTCAAAGTCGCCTTGAAATGCGCCAAATCGTTCAGCAAATTGACTTCAAATTGCTGTTCAAATTCGTCCTCCAAAGTAGCCTTGAAATGCGCTTTTTAAGCCTTCATTTAAGCTCTTTTATTTTGAATTTAAACCAGCTATAAACGCCCCTTAAAGTCTGCCTATATTCCCCCATTATTGAGGTAATTAGTTACGCTCAATACGGTGCAACCATTTGAGGACTTATATGGGCCGTGCATGCCAAAATCCCTAAGAGTAGTATTGAGGAGAGACTTGGACAAAATCAACTCCCTAACGTTCGACTCTTGGACTGGAATATTTGCACCTTGACCGTTTTGGTCACTTAGAAGCATTTCACTAAAATGTAAATCGATGTTCGTGATTTTCAAGGGAAAGCGGGCCAGAAAAGGTTCTACTGCGCGTATTTTTCTAATTTCTTATCAAAATAACCTTGAACTTGCACTAACATACCAATATAGCCTAGTTACAAGTGTTCATGCATTGAAAACGAGCCTTAAAAGCATTTCACTAAGTTGTAAATCGATGTTCGTGATTTTCAAGGGAAAGGGGGCCGAAAGTGGTTCTACCTCGCGTATTTTTCTAATTTCTTATCAAAATAACCTAGAACATGCACTAACATACCAATATAGCCTAGTTACAAGTGTTCATGCATTGAAAACGAGCCTTAGATGCATTTCACTAAGTTCTAAATCGATGTTCATGATTTTCAAGGGAAAGGGGGCCGGAAGTGGTTCTACCTCGCGTATTTTTCAAATTTCTTATCAAAATAACCTAAAACTTGCACTAACATACCAATATAGCCTAGTTATAAGTGTTCATGCATTGAAAATGAGCCTTAGATGCATTTCACTAAGTTCTAAATCGATGTTCATGATTTTCAAGGGAAAGGGGGCCGGAAGTGGTTCTACCTCGCGTATTTTTTAAATTTCTTTTCAAAATAACCTAGAAATTGCACTAACATACCAATATAGCCTAGTTACAAGTGTTCATGCATTGAAAACGAGCCTTAGAAGCATTTCACTAAGTTGTAAATCGATGTTCGTAATTTTCAAGGGAAAGTGGGCCGGAAAAGGTTCTACCGCGCGTATTTTTCTAATTTCTTATCAAAATAACCTAAAACTTGCACTAACATACCAATATAGCCTAGTTACAAGTGTTCATGCATTGAAAACAAGCCTTAGATGCATTTCACTAAGTTCTAAATCGATGTTCATGATTTTCAAGGGAAAGGGGGCCAGAAGTGGTTCTACCTCGCGTATTTTTCAAATTTCTTATCAAAATAACCTAAAAATTGCACTAACATACCAATATAGCTTAGTTACAAGTGTTCATGCATTGAAAACGAGCCTTAGAAGCATTTCACTAAAATATAAATCGATGTTCGTGATTTTCAAGGGAAAGCGGGCCAGAAAAGGTTCTACTGCGCGTATTTTTCTAATTTCTTATCAAAATAACCTTGAACTTGCACTAACATACCAATATAGCCTAGTTACAAGTGTTCATGCATTGAAAACGAGCCTTAAAAGCATTTCACTAAGTTGTAAATCGATGTTCGTGATTTTCAAGGGAAAGCGGGGTGGAAAGGGTTCTACCTCGCGTATTTTTCAAATTTCTTATCAAAATAACCTAAAACTTGCACTAACATACCAATATAGCCTAGTTATAAGTGTTCATGCATTGAAAACGAGCCTTAGATGCATTTCACTAAGTTCTAAATCGATGTTCATGATTTTCAAGGGAAAGGGGGCCGGAAGTGGTTCTACCTCGCGTATTTTTTAAATTTCTTTTCAAAATAACCTAGAAATTGCACTAACATACCAATATAGCCTAGTTACAAGTGTTCATGCATTGAAAACGAGCCTTAGAAGCATTTCACTAAGTTGTAAATCAATGTTCGTAATTTTCAATGGAAAGCGGGCCGGAAAAGGTTCTACCTCGCGTATTTTTCTAATTTCTTATCAAAATAACCTAGAACTTGCACTAACATACCAATATAGCCTAATTACAAGTGTTCATGCATTGAAAACGAGCCTTAGAAGCATTTCACTAAATTGTAAATCGATGTTCGTGATTTTCAAGGGAAGCGGGGCGGAAAGGGTTCTACCTCGCGTATTTTTCAAATTTCTTATCAAAATAACCTAAAACTTGCACTAACATACCAATATAGCCTAGTTATAAGTGTTCATGCATTGAAAACGAGCCTTAGATGCATTTCAATAAGTTCTAAATCGATGTTCATGATTTTCAAGGGAAAGGGGCCGGAAGTGGTTCTACCTCGCGTATTTTTCAAATTTCTTTTCAAAATAACCTAGAAATTGCACTAACATACCAATATAGCCTAGTTACAAGTGTTCCTGCATTGAAAACGAGCCTTAGAAGCATTTCACTAAGTTGTAAATCGATGTTCGTAATTATCAATGGAAAGCGGGCCGGAAAAGGTTCTACCTCGCGTATTTTTCTAATTTCTTATCAAAATAACCTAGAACTTGCACTAACATACCAATATATCCTAGTTACAAGTGTTCATGCATTGAAAACGAGCCTTAGAAGCATTTCACTAAGTTCTAAATCTATGTTCATGATATTCAAGGGAAAGGGGGCCGGAAGTGGTTCCACCTCGCGTATTTTTCAAATTTTTTATCAAAATAACCTAGAAATTGCACTAACATACCAATATAGCCTATATACAAGTGTTCATGCATTGAAAACGAGACTTAGAAGCATTTCACTAAGTTGTAAATCGATGTTCGTGATTTTCAAGGGAAAGCGGGCCGGAAAAGGTTCTACTGCTTGTATTTTTCTAATTTCTTATCAAAATAACCTAGAACTTGCAATAACATACCAATATAGCCTAGTTACAAGTGTCCATGCATTGAAAACGAGCCTTAGAAGCATTTCACCATGTTCTAAATCGATGTTCATGATTTTCAAGGGAAAGGGGGCCGAAAGTGGTTCTACCTCGCGTATTTTTCAAATTTCTTATCAAAATAACCCAGAACTTGCACTAACATACCAATATAGCCTAGTTACAAGTGTTCATGCATTGAAAACGAGCCTTAGAAGCATTTCACCAAGCCGTAAATCGATGTTCGTGATTTTCAAGGAAAAGCGGGCCAAAAAGGGTTCTAACGCGCGTATTTTTCAAATTTATTATCAAAATAACCTAGAACTTGCACTAACATACCAAAATAGCCTAGTTACAAGTGTTCATGCATTGAAAACGAGCCTTAGAAGCATTTCACTAAGTTGTAAATTGATGTTCGTGATTTTCAAGGGAAAGCGGGCCGTAAAAGGTTCTACCGCTTGTAGTTTTCTAATTTCTTATCAAAATAACCTAGAACTTGCACTAACATACTAATATAGCCTATTAACAAGTGTTCATGCATTGAAAACGAGCCTTAGAAGCATTTCACTAAGTTGTAAATCGATGTTCGTGATTTTCAAGGGAAAGCGGGGCGGAAAGGGTTCTAACTCTCGTATTTTTCAAATTTCTTATCAAAATAACCTAAAACTTGCACTAACATACCAATATAGCCTAGTTACAAGTGTTCATGCTTTGAAAACGAGCCTTAGCTGCATTTCACTAAGTTGTAAATCGATGTTCATGATTTTCAAGGGAAAGGGGGCCGGAAGTTGTTCCACCTCGCGTATTTTTCAAATTTCTTATCAAAATAACCTTAAAATTGCACTAACATACCAATATAGCCTAGTTACAAGTGTTCATGCATTGAAAACGATCGATAGAAGTATTTCACTAAGTTGTAAATCGATGTTCGTGATTTTCAAGGGTAAGGGGGCTGGAAGTGGTTTTACCTCGCGTATTTTTCAAATTTCTTATCAAAATAACCCGGAACTTGCACTAACATACAATTGTAACCTAGTTACAAGTGTTCATAAATTGAAAACGATCCGTAGAAGCATTTCACCAAGTTGTAAATCGATGTTCGTTATTTTCAAAAGAAAGCGGGCCGGATAAGGTTCTACCGCGCGTATTTTTCTAATTTCTTATCAAAATAACCTAGAACTTGCACTGACATACCAATATAGCCTAGTTTCAAGTGTTCATGCATTAAAACCGAGCCTTAGAAAAATTTCATTAAGTTGTAAATCGATGTTCGTGATTTTCAAGGGAAAGCGGGCCAGAAAGGGTTCTAACGCGCGTATTTTTCAAATTTCTTATCAAAATAACCTAGAACTTGCACTGACATACCAATATAGCCTAGTTACAAGTGTTCATGCATTGAAAACGAGCCTTAGAAGCATTTCACTAAGTTGTAAATCGATGTTCGTGATTTTCAAGGGAAAGGGGGCCGAAAGTGGTTCTACCTCGCGTATTTTTCTAATTTCTTATCAAAATAACCTAGAACATGCACTAACATACCAATATAGCCTAGTTACAAGTGTTCATGCATTGAAAACGAGCCTTAGAAGCATTTCACTAAGTTCTAAATCTATGTTCATGATATTCAAGGGAAAGGGGGCCGGAAGTGGTTCTACCTCGCGTATTTTTCAAATTTCTTATCAAAATAACCTAGAAATTGCACTAACATACCAATATAGCCTAGTTACAAGTGTTCATGCATTGAAAACGAGCCTTAGAAGCATTTCACCAAGTCGTAAATCGATGTTCGTAATTTTTAAGGGAAAGCGGGCCGGAAAGGGTTCTAACGCGCGTATTTTTCAAATTTCTTATCAAAATAACCTAGAACTTGCACTAACATACAATTATAGCCTAGTTACAAGTGTTCATGCATTGAAAACAATCTGTAGAAGCATTTCACTAAGTTGTAAATCGATGTTCGTGATTTTCCAAGGAAAGCGGGCCGGAAAAGTTTCTACCACGCGTATTTTTCTAATTTCTTATCAAAATAACCTAGAACTTGGACTTACATACCAATACAGCCTATTTACAAGTGTTCATGGATTGAAAACGAGCCTTAGAAGCATTTCACTAAGTTGTAAATCGATGTTCACGATTTTCAAGGGAAAGCGGGGTGGAAAGGGTTCTACCTCGCGTATTTTTCAAATTTCTTATCAAAATAACCTAGAACTTGCACTAACATACCAATATAGCCTAGTTACAAGTGTTCATGCATTGAAAACGAGCCTTAGAAGTATTTCACCAAGTTCAAAATCTATGTTCATGATATTCAAGGGAAAGGGGGGCGGAAGTGGTTCTACCTCGCGTATTTTTTAAATTTCTTGTCAAAATAACCTAGAACTTGCACTAACATACCAATATAGCCTAGTAACAAGTGTTCATGCATTGAAAACGAGCCTTAGAAGCATTGCACTAAGTTGTAAATCGATGTTCGTGATTTTCAAGGGAAAGCGGGGCGGAAAGTGTTCTAACTCTCGTAATTTTCAAATTTCTTATCAAAATAACCTAGAACTTGCACTAACATACCAATATAGCCTAGTTACAAGTGTTCATGCTTTGAAAACGAGCCTTAGCTGCATTTCACTAAGTTGTAAATCGATGTTCATGATTTTCAAGAGAAAGGGGGCCGGAAGTGGTTCCAGCTCGCGTATTTTTCAAATTTCTTATCAAAATAACCTAAAAATTGCACTAACATACCAATATAGCCTAGTTACAAGTGTTCATGCATTGAAAACGATCCATAGAAGTATTTCACTAAGTTGTAAATCGATGTTCGTGATTTTCAAGGGAAAGGGGGCTGGAAGTGGTTTTACCTCGCGTATTTTTCAAATTTCTTATCAAAATAACCTAGAACTTGCACTAACATACAATTGTAGCCTAGTTACAAGTGTTCATAAATTGAAAACGATCCGTAGAAGCATTTCACCAAGTTGTAAATCGATGTTCGTTATTTTCAAGGGAAAGCGGGCCGGACAAGGTTCTACCGCGCGTATTTTTCTAATTTCTTATCAAAATAACCTAGAAATTGCACTGACATACCAATATAGCCTAGTTTCAAGTGTTCATGCATTAAAAACGAGCCTTAGAAGCATTTCATTAAGTTGTAAATCGATGTTCGTGATTTTCAAGGGAAAGCGGGCCAGAAAGGGTTCTAACGCGCGTATTTTTCAAATTTCTTATCAAAATAACCTAGAACTTGCATTGACATACCAATATAGCCTAGTTACAAGTGTTCATGCATTGTAAACAAGCCTTAGAAGCATTTCACTAAGTTGTAAATCGATGTTCGTGATTTTCAAGGGAAAGCGGGGCGGAAAGGGTTCTACCTCGCGTATTTTTCAAATTTCTAATCAAAATAACCTAGAACTTGCACTAACATACCAATATAGCCTAGTTACAAGTGTTCATGCATTGAAAACGAGCCTTAGAAGCATTTCACTAAGTTCTAAATCTATGTTCATGATATTCAAGGGAAAGGGGGCCGGAAGTGGTTCTACCTCGCGTATTTTTCAAATTTCTTATCAAAATAACCTAGAAATTGCACTAACATACCAATATAGCCTAGTTACAAGTGTTCATGCATTGAAAATGAGCCTTAGAAGCATTTCACTAAGTTGTAAATTGATGTTCGTGATTTTCAAAGGGAAAGCGGGCCAGAAAGGGTTCTAACGCGCGTATTTTTCAAATTTCTTATCAAAATAACCTAGAACTTGCATTGACATACCAATATAGCCTAGTTACAAGTGTTCATGCATTGTAAACAAGCCTTAGAAGCATTTCACTAAGTTGTAAATCGATGTTCGTGATTTTCAAGGGAAAGCGGGGCGGAAAGGGTTCTACCTCGCGTATTTTTCAAATTTCTAATCAAAATAACCTAGAACTTGCACTAACATACCAATATAGCCTAGTTACAAGTGTTCATGCATTGAAAACGAGCCTTAGAAGCATTTCACTAAGTTCTAAATCTATGTTCATGATATTCAAGGGAAAGGGGGCCGGAAGTGGTTCTACCTCGCGTATTTTTCAAATTTCTTATCAAAATAACCTAGAAATTGCACTAACATACCAATATAGCCTAGTTACAAGTGTTCATGCATTGAAAAGAGCCTTAGAAGCATTTCACTAAGTTGTAAATCGATGTTTGTGATTTTCAAGGGAAAGCGGGCCAGAAAGGGTTCTACCGCGCGAATTTTTTAAATTTCTTATCAAACTAACCTAGAACTTGCACTAACATACCAAAATAGCCTAGTTACAAGTGTTCATGGATTGAAAACGAGCCTTAGAAGCATTTCACTAAGTTGTAAATTGATGTTCGTGATTTTCAAAGGAAAGCGGGCCGTAAAAGGTTCTACCGCTTGTAGTTTTCTAATTTCTTATCAAAATAACCTAGAACTTGCACTAACATACCAATATAGCCTAGTAACAAGTGTTCATGCATTGAAACCGAGCCTTAGAAGCATTTCACTAAGTTGTAAATCGATGTTCGTGATTTTCACGGGAAGCGGGGCGAAAAGGGTTCTACCTCGCGTATTTTTCAAATTTCTTATCAAAATAACCTAAAACTTGCATTAACATACCAATATAGCCGAGTTATAAGTGTTCATGCATTGAAAATGAGCCTTAGATGCATTTCACTAAGTTCTAAATCGATGTTCATGATTTTCAAGGGAAAGGGGCCGGAAGTCGTTCTACCTCGCGTATTTTTCAAATTTCTTTTCAAAATAACCTAGAAATTGCACTAACATACCAATATAGCCTAGTTACAAGTGTTCATGCATTGAAAACGAGCCTTAGAAGCATTTCACTAAGTTGTAAATCGATGTTCGTAAGTTTCAATGGAAAGCGGGCCGGAAAAGGTTCTACCTCGCATATTTTTCAAATTTGTTATCAAAATAACCTAGAAATTGCACTAACATACCAATATAGCCTAGTTACAAGTGTTTATGCATTGAAAACGAGACTTAGAAGCATTTCACTAAGTTGTAAATCGATGTTCGTGATTTTCAAGGGAAAGCGGGCCGGAAAAAGTTCTACCGCTTGTATTTTTCTAATTTCTTATCAAAATAACCTAGAACTTGCACTAACATACCAATATAGCCTAGTTACAAGTGTCCATGCATTGAAAACAAGCCTTAGAAGCATTTCACCAAGTTCTAAATCGATCTTCATGATTTTCAAGGGAAAGGGGGCCGAAAGTGGTTCTACCTCGCGTATTTTTCAAATTTCTTATCAAAATAACCCAGAACTTGCTCTAACATACCAATATAGCCTAGTTACAAGTGATCATGCATTGAAAACGAGCCTTAGAAGCATTTCACCAAGCCGTAAATCAATGTTCATGATTTTCAAGGAAAAGCGGGCCGGAAAGGGCTATACCTCGCGTATTTTTCAAATTTATTATCAAAATAACCTAGAACTTGCACTAACATACCAAAATAGCCTAGTTACAAGTGTTCATGCATTGAAAACGAGCCTTAGAAGCATTTCACTAAGTTGTATATTGATGTTCGTGATTTTCAAGGGAAAGCGGGCCGTAAAAGGTTCTACCGCTTGTAGTTTTCTAATTTCTTATCAAAATAACCTAGAACTTGCACTAACATACCAATATAGCCTAGTAACAAGTGTTCATGCATTGAAAACGAGCCTTAGAAGCGTTTCACTAAGTTGTAAATCGATGTTCGTGATTTTCAAGGGAAAGCGGGGCGGAAAGGGTTCTAACTCCCGTATTTTTCAAATTTCTTATCGAAATAACCTAGAACTTGCACTAACATACCAATATAGCCTAGTTACAAGTGTTCATGCTTTGAAAACGAGCCTTAGCTGCATTTCACTAAGTTGTAAATCGATGTTCATGATTTTCAAGAGAAAGGGGGCCGGAAGTGGTTCCAGCTCGCGTATTTTTCAAATTTCTTATCAAAATAACCTAAAAATTGCACTAACATACCAATATAGCCTAGTTACAAGTGTTCATGCATTGAAAACGATCCATAGAAGTATTTCACTAAGTTGTAAATCGATGTTCGTGATTTTCAAGGGAAAGGGGGCTGGAAGTGGTTTTACCTCGCGTATTTTTCAAATTTCTTATCAAAATAACCTAGAACTTGCACTAACATACAATTGTAGCCTAGTTACAAGTGTTCATAAATTGAAAACGATCCGTAGAAGCATTTCACCAAGTTGTAAATCGATGTTCGTTATTTTCAAGGGAAAGCGGGCCGGACAAGGTTCTACCGCGCGTATTTTTCTAATTTCTTATCAAAATAACCTAGAAATTGCACTGACATACCAATATAGCCTAGTTTCAAGTGTTCATGCATTAAAAACGAGCCTTAGAAGCATTTCATTAAGTTGTAAATCGATGTTCGTGATTTTCAAGGGAAAGCGGGCCAGAAAGGGTTCTAACGCGCGTATTTTTCAAATTTCTTATCAAAATAACCTAGAACTTGCATTGACATACCAATATAGCCTAGTTACAAGTGTTCATGCATTGTAAACAAGCCTTAGAAGCATTTCACTAAGTTGTAAATCGATGTTCGTGATTTTCAAGGGAAAGCGGGGCGGAAAGGGTTCTACCTCGCGTATTTTTCAAATTTCTAATCAAAATAACCTAGAACTTGCACTAACATACCAATATAGCCTAGTTACAAGTGTTCATGCATTGAAAACGAGCCTTAGAAGCATTTCACTAAGTTCTAAATCTATGTTCATGATATTCAAGGGAAAGGGGGCCGGAAGTGGTTCTACCTCGCGTATTTTTCAAATTTCTTATCAAAATAACCTAGAAATTGCACTAACATACCAATATAGCCTAGTTACAAGTGTTCATGCATTGAAAATGAGCCTTAGAAGCATTTCACCAAGTTGTAAATCAATGTTCGTGATTTCAAGGGAAAGCGGGCCGGAAAAGGGTCTACCGCGCGTATTTTTCAAATTTCTTATCAAAATAACCTAGAACTTGCACTAACATACCAATATAGCCTAGTTACAAGTGTTCAAGCATTTAAAACGAGGCTTAGAAGCATTTCACTAAGTTGTAAATCGATGTTCGTGATTTTCAAGGGAAAGCGGGGCGGAAAGGGTTCTACCTTGCGTATATTTCAAATTCCTTATCAAAATAACCTAGAACTTGCAGTAACATACCAATATAGCCTAGTTACAAGTGTTCATGCTTTGAAAACGAGCCTTAGCTGCTTTTCACTAAGTTCTAAATCGATGTTCATGATTTTCAAGGGAAAGGGGGCTGAAAGTGGTTCTACCTCGCGTATTTTTCTAATTTCTTATCAAAATAACCTAGAACTTGCACTAACATACCAATATAGCCTAGTTACAAGTGTTCATGCATTGAAAACGAGCCTTAGAAGCATTTCACCAAGTCGTAAATCGATGTTCGTGATTTTCAAGGGAAAGCGGGCCGGAAAGGGTTCTAACGCGCGTATTTTTCAAATTTCTTATCAAAATAACCTAGAACTTGCACTAACATACAATTATAGCCTAGTTACAAGTGTTCATGCATTGAAAACAATCTGTAGAAGCATTTCACTAAGTTGTAAATCGATGTTCGTGATTTTCCAGGGAAAGCGGGCCGGAAAAGTTTCTACCACGCGTATTTTTCTAATTTCTTATCAAAATAACCTAGAACTTGCACTGACATACCAATACAGCCTAGTTACAAGTGTTCATGCAATGAAAACGAGCCTTCGAAGCATTTCACTAAGTTGTAAATCGATGTTCGTGATTTTCAAGGGAAAGCGGGGCGGAAAGGGTTCTACCTCGCGTATTTTTCAAATTTCTTATCAAAATAACCTAGAACTTGCACTAACATACCAATATAGCCTAGTTACAAGTGTTCATGCATTGAAAACGAGCCTTAGAAGCATTTCACTAAGTTCTAAATCTATGTTCATGATATTCAAGGGAAAGGGGGCCGGTAGTGGTTCTACCTCGCGTATTTTTCAAATTTCTTATCAAAATAACCTAGAAATTGCACTAACATACCAATATAGCCTAGTTACAAGTGTTCATGCATTGAAAACGAGACTTAGAAGCATTTCACTAAGTTGTAAATCGATGTTCGTGATTTTCAAGGGAAAGCGGGCCGGAAAAGGTTCTACCGCTTGTATTTTTCTAATTTCTTATCAAAATAACCTAGAACTTTGATGTGTAAGCAAGGTGAGATACTTGTTTACAAATGATCGGGAATGTGTGTTAAGAAGGTTTAGGGGAACTCTCACCCTTAACTTTAGGATATAACAGTGAGGAACACTCACTCACGTGTTTGGGCGTAGTAGTGATTAGGGAACTCTCACCTATTCGACAACTACCAGTTTTAGTTTTAGGAACTCTCACTAAAACACAAACTCTTCAAATTGAGGTAACTCTCAAATTTGGAAAATAAACTTGACTAGCACAAGCCAAATTCGGATTATACACTCGTGTGTTTTTGGCAAATTTCTGGAATGCCTTTTATTGAACATTAGCACGCTATTTATAGCTTTTTGTACATCATACTTGATATGACAGCAAGCAATCAAGTCCAAGCTAAAGTTCCAGAAGTTCAAGCTACGGTCCATACCTTGTTCATCCACGAAAAGTCCAAGTCCTTGGGTGATAATTTCGTGGGATTCTCTTCAATTAATCCTTTTGTTTCTTGCCTTAAATGGGAAGAGAGCAAAGGGGACGTAATGGCCAGTTAAGGATACGGTCAAGAAGATTTTCAAACAGCACAAGAAGTTTCAAACAGCACAATTTAACGTCAGCTTGATTCAGGGCGATTTTTGTGGGGAAATGATTATGATTTATTTGCTGTTTGTTTTAGTCATTTAAAGCATTTAATTAGGAGGTTATTTTCTGTCAAACATGCACGCATTAAGGCCTCAAATAATCAGTCATTTTTATGACTTAGTTAAAGCGTGATTCAAGGCTTGAATCATGCTCAGTTTTTAATTCTGTTTTGAATTACGTCAAAGGAGTTACAAAGCTTTATTGAGGCTTGTTTCTTCTGTTTTAGTCGTGTAGGGATACTAAGTTTCTTAGTCATTTTTGGAGGATTTTGTGGAAATTGGTGGGAACTAAGCTCCTATTTAGTACTTCTCATCATCCACAAACGGATGGTCAAACAGAAGTGACTAATAGAACCCTTGGTGCGTTGTTACGAGGTCTAGTGAGTAGAACTCAAAAGGATTGGGATGTTAAGTTAGCCCATGCTGAATTCGCTTACAATAGGTCTCCTTCTTCTACCACTGCTCGTAGTCCTTTTGAAGTGGTGTATGGGATTAATCCTTTGCTGCCCATTGAGTTAATTCCCTTGCCTAAAGGAGATTTAATACATGGAGAACCTAAGAAGAGGTGGGAAGCATTTCAGAAAACATGCACCAAAATAAAAAAGAAGATTGAAGCTATGAACAAAGTCTACAAAGACCGTGCAAATAAGAACCGAAAACAACCTACATTTGCTAAAGGTGACTTGGTTTGGCTACATTTAAGGAAGGAACGTTTTCCTAACCTTAGGAAAAATAAGCTCATGCCTAGATCAGATGGTCCCTTTCAAGTCTTGGAAAAAATTGGGGAAAGCGCTTACAAGATTGATCTACCTAGTGATTTTGGTGGCGTAAGTGCAACGTTCAATGTGGGAGACTTGAGCCCATATCTAGATGATGAAAGTTTGAGGGCAAACTTTTCCGAAGAGGGGGAGAATGATATGGTAGCAAGCAATAAAGTCCGTAAAGTTCCAGAAGTTCAAACGACGGTCCATGCCTTGTTCATCCACGGAAAGTCCAAGTCCTTGGGTGATAATTTCGTGGGATTCTCTTCAATTAATCCTTTTGTTTCTTGCCTTAAATGGGAAGAGAGCAAAGAGGACGTATTGACCAGTTAAGGATACGATCAACAAGAAGTTTCAAACAGCACAATTAACGTCAGCTTGATTCAAGGCATTTTCTGTGGGAGAATAATTATGATTTATTTGCTATTTATTTTAGTCGTTTAAAACTTTAATTAGGGAGGTTATTTTCTGTCAAATATGCACGAAATAGCTGCTCAAATAATCAGTCAAATAATGACTTAGTCAAAGCGTGATTCAAGGCTTGAATCATGCTCAATTTGAATTCAGTTTTTAAATTCTGTTTTGAATTTCAAAAAGGAGTTACAAAGCTTTATTGAGGCTTGTTTCTTCTGTTTTAAACGTATAAGATAGGAAGCTAAAGGATTTGTAAAGCTTCCTATAAATAGGGCACTTGCCAATTCATTTGGAACAAGAGTGAAAGAAATAGAACAGAATCTGATTTTCTTTGTGAATTTCGTGTGTTACTTGGTGTTTCACAAACTTATACTTTCTTTGCTTAGTGCTAGTTAGTATAAGCTCTATAATCTAGCCTTACTTCGTGTTTGGTCCAGATTATTTCCCCTACACGCAATTTAGACCCGGTTCTACCTTGCGTGTTTATCTTGTTTCCTTTTGAGACGAATTTGTTTCTAAGTCCTCTAATCCACTCCAAAACGATCCTAAAACACAAACACATCAGTAAACACATCAGAAAACGAGCCTTAGAAGCATTTCACTAAGTTCTAAATCGATGTTCATGATTTTCAAGGGAAAGGGGGTCAGAAGTCGTTCTACCTCGCGTATTTTTCAAATTTCTTATCAAAATAACCTAGAAATTGCACTAACATACCAATATAGCCTAGTTACAAGTGTTCATGCATTGAAAGCGAGCCTTAGAAGCATTAAACTAAGTTCTATATCGATGTTCGTGATTTTCAAAGGAAAGCGGGCCGGAAAGGGTTCTAACGCGCGTATTTTTCAAATTTCTTATCAAAATAACCTAGAACTTGCACTAACATACCAATATAGCCTAGTTACAAGTGTTCATGCATTGAAAAGAGCCTTAGAAGCATTTCACTAAGTTCTAAATCGATGTTCATGATTTTCAAGGGAAAGGGGGCCGAAAGTGGTTCTACCTCGCGTATTTTTCAAATTTCTTATCAAAATAACCTAGAACTTGCACTAACATACCAATATAGCCTAGTTACAAGTGTTCATCCATTTCAAACTATCCGTAGAAGCATTTCACTAAGTTGTAAATCGATATTCGTGATTTTCAAGGGAAAGTGGGCCGGAAAAGGTTCTAACGTGCGTATTTTTCTAATTTCTTATCAAAATAACCTAGAACTTGCACTAACATACTAATATAGCCTAGTTAAAAGTGTTCATGCATTGAAAACGAGGCTTAGAAGCATTTCACTAAGTTGAAAATCGATGTTCGTGATTTTCAAGGGAAAGCGGGCCGGAAAAGGTTCTACCTCGCGTATTTTTCAAATTTCTTATCAAAATAACCTAGAACTTACACTAACATACTAATATAGCCTAGTTACATGTGATCATGCATTGAAAAGGAGCCTTAGAAGCATTTCACTAAGTTCTAAATCGATGTTCTTGATTTTCAAGGGAAAGGGGGCCAGAAAGAGTTCTACCTCGCGTATTTTTCAAATTTCTTATCAAAATAACCTAGAACTTGCACTAACATACTAATATAGCCTAGTTACAAGTGTTCATGCATTGAAAACGAGCCTTAGAAGCATTTCACTAAGTTCTAAATCGATGTTCATGATTTTCAAGTGAAAGGGGGTCAGAAGTCGTTCTACCTCCCGTATTTTTCAAATTTCTTATCAAAATAACCTAGAAATTGCACTAACATACCAATATAGCCTAGTTACAAGTGTTCATGCATTGAAAGCGAGCCTTAGAAGCATTAAACTAAGTTCTATATCGATGTTCGTGATTTTCAAAGGAAAGCGGGCCGGAAAGGGTTCTAACGCGCGTATTTTTCAAATTTCTTATCAAAATAACCTAGAACTTGCACTAACATACCAATATAGCCTAGTTACAAGTGTTCATGCATTTAAAACTATCCGTAGAAGCATTTCACTAAGTTGTAAATCGATATTCGTGATTTTCAAGGGAAAGCGGGCCGGAAAAGGTTCTAACGTGCGTATTTTTCTAATTTCTTATAAAAATAACCTAGAACTTGCACTAACATACCAATATAGCCTAGTTAAAAGTGTTCATGCATTGAAAACGAGTCTTAGAAGCATTTCACTAAGTTGAAAATCGATGTTCGTGATTTTCAAGGGAAAGCGGGCCGGAAAGTTCTACCTCGCCTATTTTTCAAATTTCTTATCACACTAACCTATAACTTGAACTACCATACCAATATAGCCTAGTTAAAAGTGTTCATGCATTGAAAACGAGCCTTAGAAGCATTTTACTAAGTTCTAAATCAATGTTCTTGATTTTCAAGGGAAAGGGGGCCGGAAAGGGTTCTACGTCGCGTATTTTTCAAATTTCTTATCAAAATAACCTAGAACTTGCACTAACATACTAATATAGCCTAGTTACAAATGCATTGAAAATGAGCCTTAGAAGCATTTCACTAAGTTCTAAATCGATGTTCTTGATTTTCAAGGGAAAGGGGGCCGGAAAGAGTTCTACCTCGCGTATTTTTTCAAATTTCTTATCAAAATAACCTAGAACTTGAGTACATACTAATATAGCCTAGTTACAAGTGTTTATGCATTGAAAACGAGCCTTAGAAGCATTTCACTAAGTTCTAAATCGATGTTCTTGATTTTCAAGGGAAAGGGGGCCAGAAAGAGTTCTACCTCGCGTATTTTTCAAATTTCTTATCAAAATAACCTAGAACTTGCACTAACATACTAATATAGCCTAGTTACAAGTGTTCATGCATTGAAAACGAGCCTTAGAAGCATTTCACTAAGTTCTAAATCGATGTTCTTGATTTTCAAGGGAAAGGGGGCCAGAAAGAGTTCTACCTCGCGTATTTTTCAAATTTCTTATCAAAATAACCTAGAACTTGCACTAACATACTAATATAGCCTAGTTACAAGTGTTCATGCATTGAAAACGAGCCTTAGAAGCATTTCACTAAGTTCTAAATCGATGTTCATGATTTTCAAGGGAAAGGGGGCCGGAAGTCGTTCTACCTCGCGTATTTTTCAAATTTCTTATCAAAATAACCTAGAAATTGCACTAACATACCAATATAGCCTAGTTACAAGTGTTCATGCATTGAAAGCGAGCCTTAGAAGCATTAAACTAAGTTCTATATCGATGTTCGTGATTTTCAAAGGAAAGCGGGCCGGAAAGGGTTCTAACGCGCGTATTTTTCAAATTTCTTATCAAAATAACCTAGAACTTGCACTAACATACCAATATAGCCTAGTTACAAGTGTTCATGCATTTAAAACTATCCGTAGAAGCATTTCACTAAGTTGTAAATCGATATTCGTGATTTTCAAGGGAAAGCGGGCCGGAAAAGGTTCTAACGTGCGTATTTTTCTAATTTCTTATAAAAATAACCTAGAACTTGCACTAACATACCAATATAGCCTAGTTAAAAGTGTTCATGCATTGAAAACGAGTCTTAGAAGCATTTCACTAAGTTGAAAATCGATGTTCGTGATTTTCAAGGGAAAGCGGGCCGGAAAGTTCTACCTCGCCTATTTTTCAAATTTCTTATCACACTAACCTATAACTTGAACTACCATACCAATATAGCCTAGTTAAAAGTGTTCATGCATTGAAAACGAGCCTTAGAAGCATTTTACTAAGTTCTAAATCAATGTTCTTGATTTTCAAGGGAAAGGGGGCCGGAAAGGGTTCTACGTCGCGTATTTTTCAAATTTCTTATCAAAATAACCTAGAACTTGCACTAACATACTAATATCGCCTAGTTACAAATGCATTGAAAATGAGCCTTAGAAGCATTTCACTAAGTTCTAAATCGATGTTCTTGATTTTCAAGGGAAAGGGGGCCGGAAAGAATTCTACCTCGCGTATTTTTTCAAATTTCTTATCAAAATAACCTAGAACTTGAGTACATACTAATATAGCCTAGTTACAAGTGTTTATGCATTGAAAACGAGCCTTAGAAGCATTTCACTAAGTTCTAAATCGATGTTCTTGATTTTCAAGGGAAAGGGGGCCAGAAAGAGTTCTACCTCGCGTATTTTTCAAATTTCTTATCAAAATAACCTAGAACTTGCACTAACATACTAATATAGCCTAGTTACAAGTGTTCATGCATTGAAAACGAGCCTTAGAAGCATTTCACTAAGTTCTAAATCGATGTTCTTGATTTTCAAGGGAAAGGGGGCCAGAAAGAGTTCTACCTCGCGTATTTTTCAAATTTCTTATCAAAATAACCTAGAACTTGCACTAACATACTAATATAGCCTAGTTACAAGTGTTCATGCATTGAAAACGAGCCTTAGAAGCATTTCACTAAGTTCTAAATCGATGTTCTTGATTTTCAAGGGAAAGGGGGCCAGAAAGAGTTCTACCTCGCGTATTTTTCAAATTTCTTATCAAAATAACCTAGAACTTGCACTAACATACTAATATAGCCTAGTTACAAGTGTTCATGCATTGAAAACGAGCCTTAGAAGCATTTCACTAAGTTCTAAATCGATGTTCTTGATTTTCAAGGGAAAGGGGGCCAGAAAGAGTTCTACCTCGCGTATTTTTCAAATTTCTTATCAAAATAACCTAGAACTTGCACTAACATACTAATATAGCCTAGTTACAAGTGTTCATGCATTGAAAACGAGCCTTAGAAGCATTTCACTAAGTTCTAAATCGATGTTCATGATTTTCAAGGGAAAGGGGGCCGGAAGTCGTTCTACCTCGCGTATTTTTCAAATTTCTTATCAAAATAACCTAGAAATTGCACTAACATACCAATATAGACTAGTTACAAGTGTTCATGCATTGAAAGCGAGCCTTAGAAGCATTAAACTAAGTTCTATATCGATGTTCGTGATTTTCAAAGGAAAGCGGGCCGGAAAGGGTTCTAACGCGCGTATTTTTCAAATTTCTTATCAAAATAACCTAGAACTTGCACTAACATACCAATATAGCCTAGTTACAAGTGTTCATGCATTTAAAACTATCCGTAGAAGCATTTCACTAAGTTGTAAATCGATATTCGTGATTTTCAAGGGAAAGCGGGCCGGAAAAGGTTCTAACGTGCGTATTTTTCTAATTTCTTATAAAAATAACCTAGAACTTGCACTAACATACCAATATAGCCTAGTTAAAAGTGTTCATGCATTGAAAACGAGTCTTAGAAGCATTTCACTAAGTTGAAAATCGATGTTCGTGATTTTCAAGGGAAAGCGGGCCGAAAGTTCTACCTCGCCTATTTTTCAAATTTCTTATCACACTAACCTATAACTTGAACTACCATACCAATATAGCCTAGTTAAAAGTGTTCATGCATTGAAAACGAGCCTTAGAAGCATTTTACTAAGTTCTAAATCAATGTTCTTGATTTTCAAGGGAAAGGGGGCCGGAAAGGGTTCTACGTCGCGTATTTTTCAAATTTCTTATCAAAATAACCTAGAACTTGCACTAACATACTAATATAGCCTAGTTACAAATGCATTGAAAATGAGCCTTAGAAGCATTTCACTAAGTTCTAAATCGATGTTCTTGATTTTCAAGGGAAAGGGGGCCGGAAAGAATTCTACCTCGCGTATTTTTTCAAATTTCTTATCAAAATAACCTAGAACTTGAGTACATACTAATATAGCCTAGTTACAAGTGTTTATGCATTGAAAACGAGCCTTAGAAGCATTTCACTAAGTTCTAAATCGATGTTCTTGATTTTCAAGGGAAAGGGGGCCAGAAAGAGTTCTACCTCGCGTATTTTTCAAATTTCTTATCAAAATAACCTAGAACTTGCACTAACATACTAATATAGCCTAGTTACAAGTGTTCATGCATTGAAAACGAGCCTTAGAAGCATTTCACTAAGTTCTAAATCGATGTTCTTGATTTTCAAGGGAAAGGGGGCCAGAAAGAGTTCTACCTCGCGTATTTTTCAAATTTCTTATCAAAATAACCTAGAACTTGCACTAACATACTAATATAGCCTAGTTACAAGTGTTCATGCATTGAAAACGAGCCTTAGAAGCATTTCACTAAGTTCTAAATCGATGTTCATGATTTTCAAGGGAAAGGGGGCCGGAAGTCAATCTACCTCGCGTATTTTTCAAATTTCTTATCAAAATAACCTAGAAATTGCACTAACATACCAATATAGCCTAGTTACAAGTGTTCATGCATTGAAAGCGAGCCTTAGAAGCATTAAACTAAGTTCTATATCGATGTTCGTGATTTTCAAAGGAAAGCGGGCCGGAAAGGGTTCTAACGCGCGTATTTTTCAAATTTCTTATCAAAATAACCTAGAACTTGCACTAACATACCAATATAGCCTAGTTACAAGTGTTCATGCATTTAAACCTATCCGTAGAAGCATTTCACTAAGTTGTAAATCGATATTCGTGATTTTCAAGGGAAAGCGGGCCGGAAAAGGTTCTAACGTGCGTATTTTTCTAATTTCTTATAAAAATAACCTAGAACTTGCACTAACATACTAATATAGCCTAGTTAAAAGTGTTCATGCATTGAAAACGAGTCTTAGAAGCATTTCACTAAGTTGAAAATCGATGTTCGTGATTTTCAAGGGAAAGCGGGCCGGAAAGGGTTCTACCTCGCCTATTTTTCAAATTTCTTATCACACTAACCTATAACTTGAACTACCATACCAATATAGCCTAGTTAAAAGTGTTCATGCATTGAAAACGAGCCTTAGAAGCATTTTACTAAGTTCTAAATCAATGTTCTTGATTTTCAAGGGAAAGGGGGCCGGAAAGGGTTCTACGTCGCGTATTTTTCAAATTTCTTATCAAAATAACCAAGAACTTGCACTAACATACTAATATAGCCTAGTTACAAATGCATTGAAAATGAGCCTTAGAAGCATTTCACTAAGTTCTAAATCGATGTTCTTGATTTTCAAGGGAAAGGGGGCCGGAAAGAGTTCTACCTCGCGTATTTTTCAAATTTCTTATCAAAATAACCTAGAAATTGCACTAACATACCAATATAGCCTAGTTACAAGTGTTCATGATATGGTAGCAAGCAATAAAGTCTGTAAAGTTCCAGAAGTTCAAACGACGGTCCATGCCTTGTTCATCCACGGAAAGTCCAAGTCCTTGGGTGATAATTTCGTGGGATTCTCTTTAATTAATCCTTTTGTTTCTTGCCTTAAATGGGAAGAGAGCAAAGAGGACGTATTGACCAGTTAAGGATACGATCAACAAGAAGTTTCAAACAGCACAATTAACGTCAGCTTGATTCAAGGCATTTTCTGTGGGAGAATAATTATGATTTATTTGCTGTTTATTTTAGTCCTTTAAAACTTTAATTAGGGAGGTTATTTTCTGTCAAATATGCACGAAATAGCTGCTCAAATAATCAGTCAAATAATGACTTAGTCAAAGCGTGATTCAAGGCTTGAATCATGCTCAATTTGAATTCAGTTTTTAAATTCTGTTTTGAATTTCAAAAAGGAGTTACAAAGCTTTATTGAGGCTTGTTTCTTCTGTTTTAAACGTATAAGATAGGAAGCTAAAGGATTTGTAAAGCTTCCTATAAATAGGGCACTTGCCAATTCATTTGGAACAAGAGTGAAAGAAATAGAACAGAATCTGATTTTCTTTGTGAATTTCGTGTGTTACTTTGTGTTTCACAAACTTATACTTTCTTTGCTTAGTGCTAGTTAGTATAAGCTCTATAATCTAGCCTTACTTCGTGTTTGGTCCAGATTATTTCCCCTAAACGCAATTTAGACCCGACTCTACCTTGCGTTTTTATCTTGTTTCTTTTTGAGACGAATTTGTTTCTAAGTCATCTAATCCACTCCAAAACGATCCTAAAACACAAACACATCAGTAAACACATCAGTTGGTATCAGAGCAATAAAGTCCGTAAAGTTCCAGAAGTTCAAACGACGGTCCATGCCTTGTTCATCCACGGAAAGTCCAAGTCCTTGGGTGATAATTTCGTGGGATTCTCTTCAATTAATCCTTTTGTTTCTTGCCTTAAATGGGAAGAGAGCAAAGAGGACGTATTGACCAGTTAAGGATACGATCAACAAGAAGTTTCAAACAGCACAATTAACGTCAGCTTGATTCAAGGCATTTTCTGTGGGAGAATA
This sequence comes from Dysphania ambrosioides, assembly GCA_026401315.1. Lineage (NCBI taxonomy): Eukaryota > Viridiplantae > Streptophyta > Magnoliopsida > Caryophyllales > Amaranthaceae > Dysphania > Dysphania ambrosioides. Next base: position 8,372,331 of record CM048668.1, on the reverse strand, counting down.
ATTATGATTTATTTGCTGTTTATTTTAGTCGTTTAAAACTTTAATTAGGGAGGTTATTTTCTGTCAAATATGCACGAAATAGCTGCTCAAATAATCAGTCAAATAATGACTTAGTCAAAGCGTGATTCAAGGCTTGAATCATGCTCAATTTGAATTCAGTTTTTAAATTCTGTTTTGAATTTCAAAAAGGAGTTACAAAGCTTTATTGAGGCTTGTTTCTTCTGTTTTAAACGTATAAGATAGGAAGCTAAAGGATTTGTAAAGCTTCCTATAAATAGGGCACTTGCCAATTCATTTGGAACAAGAGTGAAAGAAATAGAACAGAATCTGATTTTCTTTGTGAATTTCGTGTGTTACTTTGTGTTTCACAAACTTATACTTTCTTTGCTTAGTGCTAGTTAGTATAAGCTCTATAATCTAGCCTTACTTCGTGTTTGGTCCAGATTATTTCCCCTAAACGCAATTTAGACCCGACTCTACCTTGCGTTTTTATCTTGTTTCTTTTTGAGACGAATTTGTTTCTAAGTCATCTAATCCACTCCAAAACGATCCTAAAACACAAACACATCAGTAAACACATCAGTTGGTATCAGAGCAATGGCTTTGGAGTATGGCTTCGAGTTCATCCAACTCAACATCTCACGAAGCGATGAAAGACATTCTTGGAAAACTCCAGGAAATGCATGACGAAATGAAAAAGCATGAAACACGTATGGATGCCATTGCTGACCTATGCCTTAAACAAGGTAGAAAGTTACAGGAATTAGAACATTCCAATTCCACACCCACCCATGGGGAATCACAATTTCGTGGTTACCAAGAAGATAGAAGTATCAAACTTGATCTTCCCGAATTCGATGGTTCTAATGATCCAGAAGTTTTTTTTGATTGGGTACGTAGATTGGAGAGTATCTTTGAGTATAAGGAGTATGATGATGCTAGGAGTTGTAAAATGGCGATTCTGAAGTTAACCAAACTTGCTGGACTTTGGTATGATAATCTGAAGGCCAAAAGGAGAAGAGAAGGAAAGGGTAAGATTGAGTCATGGGTGAAACTTAGGAAAAAGATGGAGCAACGTTGGATTCCACGTGAGTATGAGCAAGATCAATATGTAAAATTGACTCGCCTAGCTCAAGGGGAACGAAGTGTTGATGAATATGTGCGAGAATTTGAGACACTCAGTTTGGTGTGTGATATGCAAGAGAGAGAGCCACTCAAAATTGCGCGTTTTACCAAAGGGTTGTCAAAACCAATTTCTAATAAGGTGGATCTCCTACCTTATTCCACCTATGAAGAAGTTGTGAAAGCTGCCAGAAAGGTTGAGGCACAACACAAAGAAGATAGGCCAAGGCCTACTTCGAGGCCTCCTTACAAAGCTTTTCCTTCAGTAGGAAAGGGTGAAGTTGCTGCCAAATCCATTTTTACTCCTAACTCACTCAAAGGAGGAAAAATGGATTTCAAGCAAGAAGCTTCCAAGAGAACGTGTTACAAATGCCATGAAAAGGGGCATATTGCTAGTGAATGTCCAAAACGGAATACACTCACCATTCATGAAGGAGGGTATGATTCCGAAGAAAATGAGGAAGAAGAAGAGGAATATGAGGAATATGGAGCTGAAGAAGACGCCACTCCATTGTGTGGTGTTATGAGGAGGATCCTACATTCTGAACCTCTCAAAGATGTCCAACAAAGAGAAAATCTTTTCCATACCAGATGCAAGGTACGAGACAAGCTTTGTGATGTGATTGTAGATGGTGGTTCTTGTACAGATGTGGCCTCTAAAGAACTTGTAAGTAAACTGAAATTACCTACTCGTGAGCATGCTAAACCATACAAGTTAAATTGGCTAGATAATGATACGGGTTTAAAGGTTAAGAAACAAGCTCTAGTTTCTTTTACAATTGGAAATTTTCATGATGAACGTTGGTGTGATATTCTGCGTATGAGTGCGTGTCATATTTTGCTTGGAAGACCATGGCAATTTGATAGAAATGCGTTGCATGATGGCGTTTCTAATGTTTATACGGTCACTGCTCATGGAGGAAAGAAAATCAGGTTACTTCCTTTGCCTCCAAAGATTGAACCTATGATGGAGAAGAAACCTAATTTTCTGGTTTCAAAACGTGAGTTTGAGCGTGAGTATGCTATGGAAGGGGAAGGGTTTTTTCTTGTTATTAAACCTGTTGATGATAACCTTTCCAATATTACTAACTCATTGCCTTTGAAGAAATTGCTAGAGGAATTTTCTGATGTATTTCCTAGTGATTTGCCACAAGGCCTGCCTCCATTTCGAGGTATTGAGCATGCTATTGACTTGATTCCGGGAGCTCAATTGCCTAATAAGCCAGCCTACAGATGTAGTCCCGATCAGGCCAAAGAGTTGCAAAGACAAGTTGAAGAACTTATAGAAAGGGGATATGTGCGCGAAAGCCTTAGTCCATGTGCTGTTCCTGCTCTTTTAGTACCTAAGAAAGAGGGAACTTGGAGAATGTGTATTGATAGTCGTTCAATCAATAATATTACTATCAAATACAGATTTCCTATGCCGAGGCTTCAAGACATGTTTGATGAGTTGAGTGGAGCCATGATTTTCAGTAAAATTGATTTGAGAAGTGGCTATCACCAAATGAGAATTCGTGAAGGTGATGAATGGAAAACAGCTTTTAAGACCAAGCAAGGCTTATACGAATGGCTTGTCATGCCATTTGGTCTTTGCAATGCCCCTAGCTCTTTCATGAGACTCATGAATGAGGTACTGCGTCCTTTTCTCAACAAATTCATTGTTGTATATTTAGATGATATTCTAGTATATAGCAAATCCATGGATGAACATTTGTTACATTTAAAATCTTTATTTGAGGTTTTAAGGACTAACAGATTGTATGGGAAGTTGGAAAAGTGTGCTTTCATGTGTAAGCATATTACTTTCCTAGGATATGTTGTATCTAGTGAAGGAGTACAGGTTGATCCAGAAAAGGTGAAGGCTATTTCAACTTGGAAAGTGCCGAAAGATGTGCATGAAGTGAGGAGCTTTCATGGTCTTGCTTCATTTTACAGAATCTTTATCAAGAATTTCTCAACAATCACATCTCCTTTGACCGAGTTATTGAAGAAAGGTGCGTTCATTTGGAGTGAATCTGCTCAAAAAGCCTTTGAAGAAATCAAAGAGAAATTGTGCAATACAACGGTTCTTGCATTGCCAGATTTTGATAAACTGTTTGAGGTTGAATGTGATGCAAGTGGCGTGGGTATTGGTGCTGTTCTTATTCAAGGAAAGAGACCCATTTGTTATTTCAGCGAAAAATTAAGTGGTGCTAAGCTTAATTATTCGAATTATGATCGTGAGTTCTATGCTATTGTTCGGGCTCTAGATCATTGGTCTCATTACCTAAGGCCAAAACCGTTTGTTTTACATTCGGATCATGAAGCCTTGAAATTCATTCATGGACAGCAGAAGCTTAATCACCGACATGCTAAATGGGTTGAATTTCTTCAATCATTTACATTCAGTTCGAGGTACAAAGAAGGGAAGAAGAATGTTGTGGCTGATGCATTATCAAGGAGAAGCTATCTATTAGCTATGGTTCATACGAAGATTCTTGGGTTTGAACATTTGAAAAATCACTATGAAGAAGATGAGGATTTTTCTGGAAAAGTCAAGAAACCTACTCAAGACTACACGGTTCAAGATGGGTTCTTATTCAAAGGCAACAAACTTTGTGTGCCTAAGAATGGTGTGCGTGAACTCTTGGTTCGTGAAATCCATGGGGGAGGAATTGCTGGTCATTTTGGAATACATAAGACATTAGGAATGCTTCAAGAACATTTCTATTGGCCTCATATGATCAAGGACGTAACTCACATTGTGGAAAGGTGTTCTACTTGTCAAAAGTCCAAGAGTACTTTTCACAAGGGTCTTTACACTCCATTACCCGTTCCTGATGTTCCATGGGAAGGAGTGAGCATGGATTTTATTGTGGGTCTCCCTAGGACTCAAAGGGGGAAGGATAGTATCATGGTGGTGGTGGACCGTTTTTCTAAAATGGCGCATTTTATTCCATGTCACAAAACAGATGATGCTTCTAAAGTTGCTGATTTATACTTTAGAGAAATCATTCGTTTACATGGGGTTCCAAGGTCCATTGTTTCGGATAGGGATACTAAGTTTCTTAGTCATTTTTGGAGGATTTTGTGGAAATTGGTGGGAACTAAGCTCCTATTTAGTACTTCTCATCATCCACAAACGGATGGTCAAACAGAAGTGACTAATAGAACCCTTGGTGCGTTGTTACGAGGTCTAGTGAGTAGAACTCAAAAGGATTGGGATGTTAAGTTAGCCCATGCTGAATTCGCTTACAATAGGTCTCCTTCTTCTACCACTGCTCGTAGTCCTTTTGAAGTGGTGTATGGGATTAATCCTTTGCTGCCCATTGAGTTAATTCCCTTGCCTAAAGGAGATTTAATACATGGAGAACCTAAGAAGAGGTGGGAAGCATTTCAGAAAACATGCACCAAAATAAAAAAGAAGATTGAAGCTATGAACAAAGTCTACAAAGACCGTGCAAATAAGAACCGAAAACAACCTACATTTGCTAAAGGTGACTTGGTTTGGCTACATTTAAGGAAGGAACGTTTTCCTAACCTTAGGAAAAATAAGCTCATGCCTAGATCAGATGGTCCCTTTCAAGTCTTGGAAAAAATTGGGGAAAGCGCTTACAAGATTGATCTACCTAGTGATTTTGGTGGCGTAAGTGCAACGTTCAATGTGGGAGACTTGAGCCCATATCTAGATGATGAAAGTTTGAGGGCAAACTTTTCCGAAGAGGGGGAGAATGATATGGTAGCAAGCAATAAAGTCCGTAAAGTTCCAGAAGTTCAAACGACGGTCCATGCCTTGTTCATCCACGGAAAGTCCAAGTCCTTGGGTGATAATTTCGTGGGATTCTCTTCAATTAATCCTTTTGTTTCTTGCCTTAAATGGGAAGAGAGCAAAGAGGACGTATTGACCAGTTAAGGATACGATCAACAAGAAGTTTCAAACAGCACAATTAACGTCAGCTTGATTCAAGGCATTTTCTGTGGGAGAATAATTATGATTTATTTGCTGTTTATTTTAGTCGTTTAAAACTTTAATTAGGGAGGTTATTTTCTGTCAAATATGCACGAAATAGCTGCTCAAATAATCAGTCAAATAATGACTTAGTCAAAGCGTGATTCAAGGCTTGAATCATGCTCAATTTGAATTCAGTTTTTAAATTCTGTTTTGAATTTCAAAAAGGAGTTACAAAGCTTTATTGAGGCTTGTTTCTTCTGTTTTAAACGTATAAGATAGGAAGCTAAAGGATTTGTAAAGCTTCCTATAAATAGGGCACTTGCCAATTCATTTGGAACAAGAGTGAAAGAAATAGAACAGAATCTGATTTTCTTTGTGAATTTCGTGTGTTACTTTGTGTTTCACAAACTTATACTTTCTTTGCTTAGTGCTAGTTAGTATAAGCTCTATAATCTAGCCTTACTTCGTGTTTGGTCCAGATTATTTCCCCTAAACGCAATTTAGACCCGACTCTACCTTGCGTTTTTATCTTGTTTCTTTTTGAGACGAATTTGTTTCTAAGTCATCTAATCCACTCCAAAACGATCCTAAAACACAAACACATCAGTAAACACATCAGTTGGTATCAGAGCAATGGCTTTGGAGTATGGCTTCGAGTTCATCCAACTCAACATCTCACGAAGCGATGAAAGACATTCTTGGAAAACTCCAGGAAATGCATGACGAAATGAAAAAGCATGAAACACGTATGGATGCCATTGCTGACCTATGCCTTAAACAAGGTAGAAAGTTACAGGAATTAGAACATTCCAATTCCACACCCACCCATGGGGAATCACAATTTCGTGGGTGTGGAATTGATGTTCATGATTTTCAAGGGAAAGGGGGCCGGAAATCGTTCTACCTCGCGTATTTTTCAAATTTCTTATCAATATAACCTAGAAATTGCACTAACATACCAATATAGCCTAGTTACAAGTGTTCATGCATTGAAAGCGAGCCTTAGAAGCATTAAACTAAGTTCTATATCGATGTTCGTGATTTTCAAAGGAAAGCGGGCCGGAAAGGGTTCTAACGCGCGTATTTTTCAAATTTCTTATCAAAATAACCTAGAACTTGCACTAACATACCAATATAGCCTAGTTACAAGTGTTCATGCATTTAAAGCTATCCGTAGAAGCATTTCACTAAGTTGTAAATCGATATTCGTGATTTTCAAGGGAAAGCGGGCCGGAAAAGGTTCTAACGTGCGTATTTTTCTAATTTCTTATAAAAATAACCTAGAACTTGCACTAACATACCAATATAGCCTAGTTAAAAGTGTTCATGCATTGAAAACGAGTCTTAGAAGCATTTCACTAAGTTGAAAATCGATGTTCGTGATTTTCAAGGGAAAGCGGGCCGGAAAGGGTTCTACCTCGCCTATTTTTCAAATTTCTTATCACACTAACCTATAACTTGAACTACCATACCAATATAGCCTAGTTAAAAGTGTTCATGCATTGAAAACGAGCCTTAGAAGCATTTTACTAAGTTCTAAATCAATGTTCTTGATTTTCAAGGGAAAGGGGGCCGGAAAGGGTTCTACGTCGCGTATTTTTCAAATTTCTTATCAAAATAACCTAGAACTTGCACTAACATACTAATATAGCCTAGTTACAAATGCATTGAAAATGAGCCTTAGAAGCATTTCACTAAGTTCTAAATCGATGTTCTTGATTTTCAAGGGAAAGGGGGCCGGAAAGAGTTCTACCTCGCGTATTTTTCAAATTTCTTATCAAAATAACCTAGAACTTGCACTAACATACTAATATAGCCTAGTTACAAGTGTTCATGCATTGAAAACGAGCCTTAGAAGCATTTCACTAAGTTCTAAATCGATGTTCTTGATTTTCAAGGGAACGGGGGCCAGAAAGAGTTCTACCTCGCGTATTTTTCAAATTTCTTATCAAAATAACCTAGAACTTGCACTAACATACTAATATAGCCTAGTTACAAGTGTTCATGCATTGAAAACGAGCCTTAGAAGCATTTCACTAAGTTCTAAATCGATGTTCATGATTTTCAAGGGAAAGGGGGCCAAAAGTCGTTCTACCTCGCGTATTTTTCAAATTTCTTATCAAAATAACCTAGAAATTGCACTAACATACCAATATAGCCTAGTTACAAGTGTTCATGCATTGAAAGCGAGCCTTAGAAGCATTAAACTAAGTTCTATATCGATGTTCGTGATTTTCAAAGGAAAGCGGGCCAGAAAGGGTTCTAACGCGCGTATTTTTCAAATTTCTTATCAAAATAACCTAGAACTTGCACTAACATACCAATATAGCCTAGTTACAAGTGTTCATGCATTTAAAACTATCCGTAGAAGCATTTCACTAAGTTGTAAATCGATATTCGTGATTTTCAAGGGAAAGCGGGCCGAAAAAGGTTCTAACGTGCGTATTTTTCTAATTTCTTATAAAAATAACCTAGAACTTGCACTAACATACCAATATAGCCTAGTTAAAAGTGTTCATGCATTGAAAATGAGTCATAGAAGCATTTCACTAAGTTGAAAATCGATGTTCGTGATTTTCAAGGGAAAGCGGGCCGGAAAGGGTTCTACCTCGCCTATTTTTCAAATTTCTTATCACACTAACCTATAACTTGAACTACCATACCAATATAGCCTAGTTAAAAGTGTTCATGCATTGAAAACGAGCCTTAGAAGCATTTTACTAAGTTCTAAATCAATGTTCTTGATTTTCAAGGGAAAGGGGGCCGGAAAGGGTTCTACGTCGCGTATTTTTCAAATTTCTTATCAAAATAACCTAGAACTTGCACTAACATACTAATATAGCCTAGTTACAAATGCATTGAAAATGAGCCTTAGAAGCATTTCACTAAGTTCTAAATCGATGTTCTTGATTTTCAAGGGAAAGGGGGCCGGAAAGAGTTCTACCTCGCGTATTTTTCAAATTTCTTATCAAAATAACCTAGAACTTGCACTAACATACTAATATAGCCTAGTTACAAGTGTTCATGCATTGAAAACGAGCCTTAGAAGCATTTCACTAAGTTCTAAATCGATGTTCATGATTTTCAAGGGAAAGGGGGCCGGAAGTCGTTCTACTTCGCGTATTTTTCAAATTTCTTATCAAAATAACCTAGAAATTGCATTAACATACCAATATAGCCTAGTTAATAGTGTTCATGCATTGAAAGCGAGCCTTAGAAGCATTTCACCAAGTTCTATATCGATGTTCGTGATTTTCAAAGGAAAGCGGGCCGGAAAGGGTTCTTACGCGCGTATTTTTCAAATTTCTTATCAAAATAACCTAGAACTTGCACTAACATACCAATATAGCCTAGTGACAAGTGTTCATGCATTTAAAACTATCCGTAGAAGCATTTCACTAAGTTGTAAATCGATATTCGTGATTTTCAAGGGAAAGCGGGCCGGAAAAGGTTCTAACGTGCGTATTTTTCTAATTTATTATCAAAATAACCTAGAACTTGCACTAACATACCAATATAGCCTAGTTACAAGTGTGATTTTCAAGGGAAAGGGGGCCGGAAAGGGTTCTACCTCGCGTATTTTTCAAATTTCTTATCAAAATAACCTAGAACTTGCACTAACATACCAATATAGCCTAGTTAAAAGTGTTCATGCATTAAAAACGAGCCTTAGAAGCATTTCACTAAGTTGTAAATCGACGTTCGTGATTTTCAAGGGAAAGCGGGCCGGAAAGGGTTCTACCTCGCCTATTTTTTAAATTTCTTATCACACTAACCTATAACATTAACTACCATACCAATATAGCCTAGTTAAAAGTGTTCATGCATTGAAAACGAGCCTTAGAAGCATTTCACTAAGTTCTAAATCGATGTTCTTAATTTTAAAGGGAAAGGGGGCCGGAAAGGATTCTACCTCGCGTATTTTTCAAATTTCGTATTAAAATAACCTAGAACTTGCACTAACATACTAATATAGCCTAGTTACAAGTGATCATGCATTGAAAACGAGCCTTAGAAGCATTTGACTAAGTTCTAAATCGATGTTCTTGATTTTCAAGGGAAAGGGGGCCGGAAAGAGTTCTACCTCGCGTATTTTTCAAATTTCTTTTCAAAATAACCTAGAACTTCCACTAACACACCAATATAGCCTAGTTACAAGTGTTCATGCATTGAAAGCGAGCCTTAGAAGCATTTCATTAAGTTCTATATCGATGTTCGTGATTTTCAAAGGAAAGCGGGCCGGAAAGGGTTCTAACGCGCGTATTTTTCAAATTTCTTATCAAAATAACCTAGAACTTGCACTAACATACTAATATAGCCTAGTTACAAATGCATTGAAAATGAGCCTTAGAAGCATTTCACTAAGTTCTAAATCGATGTTCTTGATTTTCAAGGGAAAGGGGGCCGGAAAGAGTTCTACCTCGCGTATTTTTCAAATTTCTTATCAAAATAACCTAGAACTTGCACTAACATACTAATATAGCCTAGTTACAAGTGTTCATGCATTTAAAACTATCCGTAGAAGCATTTCACTAAGTTGTAAATCGATATTCGTGATTTTCAAGGGAAAGCGGGCCGGAAAAGGTTCTAACGTGCGTATTTTTCTAATTTCTTATCAAAATAACCTAGAACTTGCACTAACCTACCAATATAGCCTAGTTACAAGTGTTCATGCATTGAAAAGAGCCTTAGAAGCATTTCACTAAGTTCTAAATCGATGTTCATGATTTTCAAGGGAGAGGGGGCCGAAAGTGGTTCTACCTCGCGTATTTTTCAAATTTCTTATCAAAATAACCTAGAACTTGCACTAACATACTAATATAGCCTAGTTACAAGTGATCATGCATTGAAAATGAGCCTTAGAAGCATTTCACTAAGTTCTAAATCGATGTTCTTGATTTTCAAGAAAAAGGAGGCTGGAAAGGGTTCTACCTCGCGTATTTTTCAAATTTCTTATCAAAATAACCTAGAAATTGCACTAACATACCAATATAGCCTAGTTACAAGTGTTCATGCATTGAAAGTGAGCCTTAGAAGCATTTCACCAAGTTCTATATCGATGTTCGTGATTTTCAAAGGAAAGCAGGCCGGAAAAAGTTCTACCTCGCGTATTTTTCAAATTTCTTATCAAAATAACCTAGAACTTGCACTAACATACCAATATAGCCTAGTTACAAGTGTTCATGCATTGAAAGCGAGCCTTAGAAGCATTTCACTAAGTTCTATATCGATGTTCGCGATTTTCAAAGGAAAGCGGGCCGGAAAGGGTTCTAACGCGCGTATTTTTCAAATTTCTTATCAAAATAACCTAGAACTTGATGTGATTCTTGATCCGAAAACCAAGTTATCACAAGGATATGTTCTAAGCTTCGTCCTATACAGATAAATCACGAAGAACTAGGCAAGAACTGAGTTTAATTAATTAAGAGTCCACTTAATTAATCAAACCAATGAATGTTTTAACTAAAACACCCAAAACAGCAACCAACTCGCAAGTTAGCCAAAGAAATATTTAGGTAATCCAACCAAAATATCACTCAAAATAAATGTGTTTTTTGTATTGCTCAAAATCTGAATGAATGAATGAATTCGTGAATTACATGGAGTATTTATAGCAATCCTTTCCTAAGACTATTAGAACTCTAACTAGAATAAAACTCCTTCTCTTCCTAAGCATATTAGAGTTCTAACTTGAGTAAAACTCCTACTTTTTCTAAACACATTAGAGTTCTAGCTTGAGTAAAACTCCTACTTTTTCTAAACACATTAGAGTTCTAGCTTGAGTAAAAGTCTTCCACTTTGCCTTGATCTCCAAGCAGCCGCCACTTTCAATTTTGAGTAGGAATCCCTCTTGAAATAGGAAACCTAACTTAACCTTGTGCGCCAAGTAACGTTACACGATTCTCCAACTTAATTAACTACGCACACGTACAAAAATAATTAAGAACATAAAGAAACCTAAGGTCTAAACCAAGAAAAACCCTTTCAAGTGAAAGGTAAAAACTTGTAGACCAAAATTCTAAGAAAGCTTTTAAAGAAACCTTAAAGAACTATCAAGAAGCTTCAAGAACTCCCAAGAACGCCACCATACAAAGCGTGGCTTTGTCTTGATGCCCCCGATAGTAAGTTTGACCTATTGAGGAAGCTTCCAAGTATAGATTCATGCTTTCTTGACTTTCTTGGAATAATTCTTCAACATGCTCGTCGTTCACATTTATGCACGCATCATCCTCCCCTTCTTCAAAAGAATTTGCCCTCAAATCTTCAATAGCATCATCTGGCAAATACTTCACCAAATCCCCAACATTAAATGTTGCGCTTACACCATATTCTCCCGGCAATTCAAGCTTATATGCATTCTCATTGATCTTCTCAATAATCTTGAACGGCCCCTCACTTCTTGGCATCAATTTATTCTTTCTTTTGCTAGGAAATCTTTCTTTTCTCAAGTGTAACCACACCAAGTCGCCCACTTCAAAACTTTGTGGCTTTTTGTTCTTGTTAGCTCGTGCTTTGTAGAGTTCATTGACACGTTCAATCCTAGCTCTAACTTGTGCGTGTAGCTTCATCATGTACTTGATCTTAGCCTCGGCATCCTTATGAATTAATTCCCCTTTTGGAATTTCAATCAAATCAATGGGCATTCTTGGATTGACACCATAAACAACTTCAAATGGCGTGTGTTTTGTGGCATAAGTAGGTGATCTATTGTAAGCAAACTCGGCATGAGCAAGCTTAATATCCCAATCTTTTTGCGTTTTGCTCACTAGTCCACGTAAAAGCACACCAAGAGTTCGATTTGTTACCTCCGTTTGTCCGTCCGTTTGCGGGTGATATGATGTACTAAATAACAGCTTCGTTCCCACCAACTTCCATAGTGATTTCCAAAAGAAACTCATGAACTTTGTATCACGATCACTCACAATACTGTTCGGCAACCCATGTAGTCTCACCACTTCCTTGAAATACAATTCCGCCACTTTCATAGCATCGTCCACTTTGTGACAAGGTATGAAATGAGCCATCTTGGAAAATCGATCCACTACAACCATGATTGAGTCCTTTCCTCTTTGAGTCCTTGGTAAACCAACTACGAAATCCATAGACACGTCTTCCCAAGGTGAATCTGGCACGGGCAAGGGCGTATATAAGCCTTGATGAAACGTAGCCTTGGCTTTTTGACATGTTGCACACCTAGAAACTATTGATTGTACATCCGCTAGCATTCTAGGCCAATAAAAATGCTCTTGGAGCATAGTTAATGTTTTCGTTATGCCAAAATGTCCCGCTATCCCTCCACCATGCACTTCTCTTACTATTAATTCTCTAATAGAACACTTAGGCACGCACAAACGATTCCCCTTGAAAAGAAAACCGTCTTGTAAAACATAGGAACCTACGGCCCCCTTGGAACACTCCTCTAGGAGTGTAGAGAAATCCACGTCCCCCTTATAGTACTCCTTGATTAACTCGAAACCAAGTAGTTTACAATTCAATACTCCAAGCAACGTGTGTCTTCTAGATAGTGCATCGGCCACTACATTTGCTTTCCCCTCTTTATACTTTGAAGAAAAATTGAAAGCTTGTAGAAACTCTACCCATTTAGCATGTCTAGGGTTCAATTTTTGTTGACCATGAATGTACTTCAAAGCTTCGTGATCACTATGCAACACAAAGTGATTTGGGCGCAAATAGTGACTCCAATGGTCCAATGCTCGCACAATAGCATAAAACTCCTTGTCATAGGTAGAATAGTTCAATCTAGCACCGTTTAATTTCTCACTAAAATAGGCAATAGGGCGCTTCTTTTGAACCAAAACGGCACCAATCCCCACACCACTAGCGTCGGTTTCTACCTCAAATGGTTGTGAAAAATCCGGCAATGCAAGTACAGGTGCTTCACATAGCTTCCTTTTGACCAAATCAAATGCACGTTGGGCTTCCTTGGTCCACTCGAATTTTCCCTTGTCTTTCTTCAAGCATTCAGTCATAGGTGCAACTATCGTGGAAAAATTCTTCACAAATCTTCTATAAAATGACGCTAGACCATGAAACGATCTAACTTCACTCACATTGGTAGGTACGGGCCAAGTCTTGATAGCTTCAACCTTGGATTGATCCACGGACACACCATCTTTGGATACTACATACCCTAGAAACGTCACGCTAGGAACAAGAAAATAACATTTTTCCAATTTTGCGTACAACTTCTTCTCCCTAAGAACCTCAAAAACGCTTCTCAAATGCATTAGATGATCATTGAAATTTTCAGAATAAATTAATATGTCATCCAAGTAAACAACTACGAACCTTCCAAGAAATGGTTTCAACACCTCGTTCATCAATCTCATAAATGTACTAGGCGCATTGGTTAGACCAAAAGGCATGACTAACCACTCGTACAACCCCACTTTAGTCTTGAAAGCCGTCTTCCATTCATCTCCTTCCCTCATGCGTATTTGATGATAGCCACTCATAAGATCAATCTTGGAAAATAGCTTTGAACCATGCAATTCGTCTAACAAATCATCAAGTCTAGGTATAGGAAATCTATACTTGATGGTTATGTTGTTCACACTCCTACTATCAATGCACATACGCCAACTCCCATCTTTTTTTGGAACTAGCAATGCAGGCACGGCACAGGGGCTCATACTCTCTTTCACGTAGCCTCTTTGCATCAATTCCTCTATTTGACGTTGTATTTCCTTTGTTTCTTCTGGATTACTTCTATATGCTGCCTTGTTAGGTAGTGGAGCTCCCGGAATAAGATCAATTTGATGTTCAATACCACGAATTGGTGGTAATCCCGGTGGTAATTCACTAGGAAAAACATCACAATACTCTTGCAATACCACTTCTAATTCCACGGGCCTCTTTTCTTGTTTACTTTCATTCACTTGCACATTGTTAGCCACCATAATATATACCATATTGTTATTGTTGATCTCTTTCTCCAACTCCTTTTCCCCAATTAAATATGCACCTTTCGAACTAGGGTTAATTCTATGATCAACAAGTGGTTTCAATGCATATGATTTTTCCCCCTTTCCTTTTCGAATTATATACACATTTGTCCTACCATTAAACTTGACAAATCTATCATATTGCCATGGTCTACCCAATAAGATATGACAAGCATCCATGGGGCATACATCACATAAAACTTTATCATGATATTTGCCAATTGAAAAGGTGATTAGGGCTCGCTTCGTTACCTTTACGTCACTAGCATCATTGAGCCAATGTAGCTTGTAAGGTTTTGGGTGATCGGTTGTAGGCCACTCTAATTTGTTGATCAAAGTTGTAGACACCACATTTGTGCAACTTCCCGAGTCTATTATTACGTCACACAATCGATCTTCCACCTTGCACCTTGTTAAAAAGATTTTCTCTCTTTGATTCTCTTCAACGGGCATAGGTTTAGAGTGAAGAGCTCTCCTTAGAACCAAGCTCTTTCCTTGCGTTTCACCATCAACCTCTTCGGCACTACCCTCCTCTTCTTCAAAATCACGTTCTTGCTCGACCACAACCTCCATGTCACTACTTCCCTCGCACCTAGCTTTCTCTTCTTCCCATTCTTGAGCCGTCATAGTGCGTTTTGAGTAGCAATTGCTTGCTATATGGCCAACACTCCCACATTTGAAACATTTTCTATCTTCAGTCACCTTCTTGCTAGCTTCGTTTCTGGGTTTGTTATCTTTAGCATACGAATTAGAAGAAGTCCTATCAAAGGTAGGCTTGTCACTAGCCTTTGTGAACGTGCGTGTGAACGGCTTCACACTTGAGGTCTTCTTGGCCTTGAATTGTCTTTCAACCTTAATGGCCGCCTTGCATACTTCTTCAAACGAATAGTATTCGTGCAATTCAATCTTCTCTTGAACATTTTCGTTCAAACCTGCAATAAAACGTGCTATTTTGTGCTCTAGAATTTCTTCTAATTCACACAATAAACATAGTTTCTCAAATTCACACAAATAAGCCTCCACGGATTGATTTCCTTGCTTAAAAGTCTGCATCTTGAGATACACTTCTTGCACGTACTCATGGGGCACAAATTGACGCTTCATATATTTCTTTAATTTTGTCCAAGTAGTGATCTTGGATCGTCCCTCCTTGCGTCTCTTTTTCTTGAGATTATCATACCATAAACTCGCGTAACCCGTGAGTTTTAATTCAGCAATTTTGCACCTCTTTCGTTCATCATACTCCTTGTAATCAAAGAGTGTTTCCGCTCTTCTAACCCACTCAAAATATTTTTCGGGGTCTAGCATACTCCCATTGAATTCCGGAAAATCTAACCTTATATTTCGGTCATCATCTTTGGCCTTGTTCTTCCGTCTATGCCTTCTAGGTTCATCACTTGAAGATGAATCTTTATGGCGTGATCTACTTGCTTTTCTCCTTTCATATTCATCTTCACTTGAACTAGAACTTGTAACTGATTTGTTCTTCCTTGAAGATGAAGTTTTGTCACGTTCGTCAAGCCTAGCCAATACTTCTTGCAATTGTTGTGACAATCGCTCTATTTGACGATCCCTTCGCAAGTTATGCGCTTGATCAAGGTTCAAACCCCTTGGAATCCCTGGGATTTCTTCGTCACTCATTGCTCCTACACAAACCAGGTTAGTTTATGTAAAAATCTTGATTAAAAGATTGAATCTTGATTGATTCTTGAGGCAAATAAAAACCGATCTCCAGATCGCAACTCCGTGTAACAATCTCAAAAGTTTGAGGTTGCACAGACTTCGTTACGCGTCCGATTGACACGAAATTTTGACACAATGTTGATCTACGTTTTCTGAATCCTCCCACAAAATTTCAGCCAAAAATTCCAAGCCAAACGTCACCAACAGCTCTGATACCACGATGATGTGATTCTTGATCCGAAAACCAAGTTATCACAAGGATATGTTCTAAGCTTCGTCCTATACAGATAAATCACCAAGAACTAGGCAAGAACTGAGTTTAATTAATTAAGAGTCCACTTAATTAATCAAACCAATGAATGTTTTAACTAAAACACCCAAAACAGCAACCAACTCGCAAGTTAGCCAAAGAAATATTTAGGTAATCCAACCAAAATATCACTCAAAATAAATGTGTTTTTTGTATTGCTCAAAATCTGAATGAATGAATGAATTCGTGAATTACATGGAGTATTTATAGCAATCCTTTCCTAAGACTATTAGAACTCTAACTAGAATAAAACTCCTTCTCTTCCTAAGCATATTAGAGTTCTAACTTGAGTAAAACTCCTACTTTTTCTAAACACATTAGAGTTCTAGCTTGAGTAAAACTCCTACTTTTTCTAAACACATTAGAGTTCTAGCTTGAGTAAAAGTCTTCCACTTTGCCTTGATCTCCAAGCAGCCGCCACTTTCAATTTTGAGTAGGAATCCCTCTTGAAATAGGAAACCTAACTTAACCTTGTGCGCCAAGTAACATTACACGATTCTCCAACTTAATTAACTACGCACACGTACAAAAATAATTAAGAACATAAAGAAACCTAAGGTCTAAACCAAGAAAAACCCTTTCAAGTGAAAGGTAAAAACTTGTAGACCAAAATTCTAAGAAAGCTTTTAAAGAAACCTTAAAGAACTATCAAGAAGCTTCAAGAACTCCCAAGAACGCCACCATACAAAGCGTGGCTTTGTCTTGATGCCCCCGATAGTAAGTTTGACCTATTGAGGAAGCTTCCAAGTATAGATTCATGCTTTCTTGACTTTCTTGGAATAATTCTTCAACATGCTCGTCGTTCACATTTATGCACGCATCATCCTCCCCTTCTTCAAAAGAATTTGCCCTCAAATCTTCAATAGCATCATCTGGCAAATACTTCACCAAATCCCCAACATTAAATGTTGCGCTTACACCATATTCTCCCAGCAATTCAAGCTTATATGCATTCTCATTGATCTTCTCAATAATCTTGAACGGCCCCTCACTTCTTGGCATCAATTTATTCTTTCTTTTGCTAGGAAATCTTTCTTTTCTCAAGTGTAGCCACACCAAGTCGCCAACTTCAAAACTTTGTGGCTTTTTGTTCTTGTTAGCTCGTGCTTTGTAGAGTTCATTGACACGTTCAATCCTAGCTCTAACTTGTGCGTGTAGCTTCATCATGTACTTGATCTTAGCCTCGGCATCCTTATGAATTAATTCCCCTTTTGGAATTTCAATCAAATCAATGGGCATTCTTGGATTGACACCATAAACAACTTCAAATGGCGTGTGTTTTGTGGCATAAGTAGGTGATCTATTGTAAGCAAACTCGGCATGAGCAAGCTTAATATCCCAATCTTTTTGCGTTTTGCTCACTAGTCCACGTAAAAGCACACCAAGAGTTCGATTTGTTACCTCCGTTTGTCCGTCCGTTTGCGGGTGATATGATGTACTAAATAACAGCTTCGTTCCCACCAACTTCCATAGTGATTTCCAAAAGAAACTCATGAACTTTGTATCACGATCACTCACAATACTGTTCGGCAACCCATGTAGTCTCACCACTTCCTTGAAATACAATTCCGCCACTTTCATAGCATCGTCCACTTTGTGACAAGGTATGAAATGAGCCATCTTGGAAAATCGATCCACTACAACCATGATTGAGTCCTTTCCTCTTTGAGTCCTTGGCAAACCAACTACGAAATCCATAGACACGTCTTCCCAAGGTGAATCTGGCACGGGCAAGGGCGTATATAAGCCTTGATGAAACGTAGCCTTGGCTTTTTGACATGTTGCACACCTAGAAACTATTGATTGTACATCCGCTAGCATTCTAGGCCAATAAAAATGCTCTTGGAGCATAGTTAATGTTTTCGTTATGCCAAAATGTCCCGCTATCCCTCCACCATGCACTTCTCTTACTATTAATTCTCTAATAGAACACTTAGGCACGCACAAACGATTCCCCTTGAAAAGAAAACCGTCTTGTAAAACATAGGAACCTACAGCCCCCTTGAAACACTCCTCTAGGAGTGTAGAGAAATCCACGTCCCCCTTATAGTACTCCTTGATTAACTCGAAACCAAGTAGTTTACAATTCAATACTCCAAGCAACGTGTGTCTTCTAGATAGTGCATCGGCCACTACATTTGCTTTCCCCTCTTTATACTTTGAAGAAAAATTGAAAGCTTGTAGAAACTCTACCCATTTAGCATGTCTAGGGTTCAATTTTTGTTGACCATGAATGTACTTCAAAGCTTCGTGATCACTATGCAACACAAAGTGATTTGGGCGCAAATAGTGACTCCAATGGTCCAATGCTCGCACAATAGCATAAAACTCCTTGTCATAGGTAGAATAGTTCAATCTAGCACCGTTTAATTTCTCACTAAAATAGGCAATAGGGCGCTTCTTTTGAACCAAAACGGCACCAATCCCCACACCACTAGCGTCGGTTTCTACCTCAAATGGTTGTGAAAAATCCGGCAATGCAAGTACAGGTGCTTCACATAGCTTCCTTTTGACCAAATCAAATGCACGTTGGGCTTCCTTGGTCCACTCGAATTTTCCCTTGTCTTTCTTCAAGCATTCAGTCATAGGTGCAACTATCGTGGAAAAATTCTTCACAAATCTTCTATAAAATGACGCTAGACCATGAAACGATCTAACTTCACTCACATTGGTAGGTACGGGCCAAGTCTTGATAGCTTCAACCTTGGATTGATCCACGGACACACCATCTTTGGATACTACATACCCTAGAAACGTCACGCTAGGAACAAGAAAATAACATTTTTCCAATTTTGCGTACAACTTCTTCTCCCTAAGAACCTCAAAAACGCTTCTCAAATGCATTAGATGATCATTGAAATTTTCAGAATAAATTAATATGTCATCCAAGTAAACAACTACGAACCTTCCAAGAAATGGTTTCAACACCTCGTTCATCAATCTCATAAATGTACTAGGCGCATTGGTTAGACCAAAAGGCATGACTAACCACTCGTACAACCCCACTTTAGTCTTGAAAGCCGTCTTCCATTCATCTCCTTCCCTCATGCGTATTTGATGATAGCCACTCATAAGATCAATCTTGGAAAATAGCTTTGAACCATGCAATTCGTCTAACAAATCATCAAGTCTAGGTATAGGAAATCTATACTTGATGGTTATGTTGTTCACACTCCTACTATCAATGCACATACGCCAACTCCCATCTTTTTTTGGAACTAGCAATGCAGGCACGGCACAGGGGCTCATACTCTCTTTCACGTAGCCTCTTTGCATCAATTCCTCTATTTGACGTTGTATTTCCTTTGTTTCTTCTGGATTACTTCTATATGCTGCCTTGTTAGGTAGTGGAGCTCCCGGAATAAGATCAATTTGATGTTCAATACCACGAATTGGTGGTAATCCCGGTGGTAATTCACTAGGAAAAACATCACAATACTCTTGCAATACCACTTCTAATTCCACGGGCCTCTTTTCTTGTTTACTTTCATTCACTTGCACATTGTTAGCCACCATAATATATACCATATTGTTATTGTTGATCTCTTTCTCCAACTCCTTTTCCCCAATTAAATATGCACCTTTCGAACTAGGGTTAATTCTATGATCAACAAGTGGTTTCAATGCATATGATTTTTCCCCCTTTCCTTTTCGAATTATATACACATTTGTCCTACCATTAAACTTGACAAATCTATCATATTGCCATGGTCTACCCAATAAGATATGACAAGCATCCATGGGGCATACATCACATAAAACTTTATCATGATATTTGCCAATTGAAAAGGTGATTAGGGCTCGCTTCGTTACCTTTACGTCACTAGCATCATTGAGCCAATGTAGCTTGTAAGGTTTTGGGTGATCGGTTGTAGGCCACTCTAATTTGTTGATCAAAGTTGTAGACACCACATTTGTGCAACTTCCCGAGTCTATTATTACGTCACACAATCGATCTTCCACCTTGCACCTTGTTAAAAAGATTTTCTCTCTTTGATTCTCTTCAACGGGCATAGGTTTAGAGTGAAGAGCTCTCCTTAGAACCAAGCTCTTTCCTTGCGTTTCACCATCAACCTCTTCGGCACTACCCTCCTCTTCTTCAAAATCACGTTCTTGCTCGACCACAACCTCCATGTCACTACTTCCCTCGCACCTAGCTTTCTCTTCTTCCCATTCTTGAGCCGTCATAGTGCGTTTTGAGTAGCAATTGCTTGCTATATGGCCAACACTCCCACATTTGAAACATTTTCTATCTTCAGTCACCTTCTTGCTAGCTTCGTTTCTGGGTTTGTTATCTTTAGCATACGAATTAGAAGAAGTCCTATCAAAGGTAGGCTTGTCACTAGCCTTTGTGAACGTGCGTGTGAACGGCTTCACACTTGAGGTCTTCTTGGCCTTGAATTGTCTTTCAACCTTAATGGCCGCCTTGCATACTTCTTCAAACGAATAGTATTCGTGCAATTCAATCTTCTCTTGAACATTTTCGTTCAAACCTGCAATAAAACGTGCTATTTTGTGCTCTAGAATTTCTTCTAAATCACACAATAAACATAGTTTCTCAAATTCACACAAATAAGCCTCCACGGATTGATTTCCTTGCTTAAAAGTCTGCATCTTGAGATACACTTCTTGCACGTACTCATGGGGCACAAATTGACGCTTCATATATTTCTGTAATTGTGTCCAAGTAGTGATCTTGGATCGTCCCTCCTTGCGTCTCTTTTTCTTGAGATTATCATACCATAAACTCGCATAACCCGTGAGTTTTAATTCAGCAAGTTTGCACCTCTTTCGTTCATCATACTCCTTGTAATCAAAGAGTGTTTCCGCTCTTCTAACCCACTCAAAATATTTTTCGGGGTCTAGCATACTACCATTGAATTCCGGAAAATCTAACCTTATATTTCGGTCATCATCTTTGGCCTTGTTCTTCCGTCTATGCCTTCTAGGTTCATCACTTGAAGATGAATCTTTATGGCGTGATCTACTTGCTTTTCTCCTTTCATATTCATCTTCACTTGAACTAGAACTTGTAACTGATTTGTTCTTCCTTGAAGATGAAGTTTTGTCACGTTCGTCAAGCCTAGCCAATACTTCTTGCAATTGTTGTGACAATCGCTCTATTTGACGATCCCTTCGCAAGTTATGCGCTTGATCAAGGTTCAAACCCCTTGGAATCCCTGGGATTTCTTCGTCACTCATTGCTCCTACACAAACCAGGTTAGTTTATGTAAAAATCTTGATTAAAAGATTGAATCTTGATTGATTCTTGAGGCAAATAAAAACCGATCTCCAGATCGCAACTCCGTGTAACAATCTCAAAAGTTTGAGGTTGCACAGACTTCGTTACGCGTCCGATTGACACGAAATTTTGACACAATGTTGATCTACGTTTTCTGAATCCTCCCACAAAATTTCAGCCAAAAATTCCAAGCCAAACGTCACCAACAGCTCTGATACCACGATGATGTGATTCTTGATCCGAAAACCAAGTTATCACAAGGATATGTTCTAAGCTTCGTCCTATACAGATAAATCACCAAGAACTAGGCAAGAACTGAGTTTAATTAATTAAGAGTCCACTTAATTAATCAAACCAATGAATGTTTTAACTAAAACACCCAAAACAGCAACCAACTCGCAAGTTAGCCAAAGAAATATTTAGGTAATCCAACCAAAATATCACTCAAAATAAATGTGTTTTTTGTATTGCTCAAAATCTGAATGAATGAATGAATTCGTGAATTACATGGAGTATTTATAGCAATCCTTTCCTAAGACTATTAGAACTCTAACTAGAATAAAACTCCTTCTCTTCCTAAGCATATTAGAGTTCTAACTTGAGTAAAACTCCTACTTTTTCTAAACACATTAGAGTTCTAGCTTGAGTAAAACTCCTACTTTTTCTAAACACATTAGAGTTCTAGCTTGAGTAAAAGTCTTCCACTTTGCCTTGATCTCCAAGCAGCCGCCACTTTCAATTTTGAGTAGGAATCCCTCTTGAAATAGGAAACCTAACTTAACCTTGTGCGCCAAGTAACATTACACGATTCTCCAACTTAATTAACTACGCACACGTACAAAAATAATTAAGAACATAAAGAAACCTAAGGTCTAAACCAAGAAAAACCCTTTCAAGTGAAAGGTAAAAACTTGTAGACCAAAATCTAAGAAAGCTTTTAAAGAAACCTTAAAGAACTATCAAGAAGCTTCAAGAACTCCCAAGAACGCCACCATACAAAGCGTGGCTTTGTCTTGATGCCCCCGATAGTAAGTTTGACCTATTGAGGAAGCTTCCAAGTATAGATTCATGCTTTCTTGACTTTCTTGGAATAATTCTTCAACATGCTCGTCGTTCACATTTATGCACGCATCATTGACCATTTTGGTCAATTTCTTATCAAAATAACCTAGAACTTGCACTAACATACCAATATAGCCTAGTTACAAGTGTTCATGCATTGAAAAGAGCCTTAGAAGCATTTCACTAAGTTCTAAATCGATGTTCATGATTTTCAAGGGAAAGGGGGCCGAAAGTGGTTCTACCTCGCGTATTTTTCAAATTTCTTATCAAAATAACCTATAAATTGCACTAACATACCAATATAGCCTAGTTACAAGTGTTCATGCATTGAAAACGAGCCCTAGAAGCATTTCACTAAGTTGTAAATCGATGTTCGTGATTTTCAAGGGAAAGCGGGCCGGAAAGGGTTTTACCTCGTCTATTTTTCAAATTTCTTATCACACTAACCTATAACTTGAACTACCATACAAATATAGCCTAGTTAAAGGTGTTCATGCATTGAAAACGAGCCTTAGAAGCATTTGACTAAGTTCTAAATCGATGTTCTTGATTTTCAAGGGAAAGGGGGCCGGAAAGGGTTCTACCTCGCGTATTTTTCAAATTTCTTATCAAAATAACCTAGAACTTACACTAACATACTAATATAGCCTAGTAGTTACAAGTGATCATGCATTGAAAAGGAGCCTTAGAAGCATTTCACTAAGTTCTAAATCGATGTTCTTGATTTTCAAGGGAAAGGGGGCTAGAAAGAGTTCTACCTCGCGTATTTTTCAAATTTCTTATCAAAATAACCTAGAACTTGCACTAACATACTAATATAGCCTAGTTACAAGTGTTCATGCATTGAAAACGAGCCTTAGAAGCATTTCACTAAGTTCTAAATCGATGTTCATGATTTTCAAGGGAAAGGGGGCCGGAAGTCGTTCTACCTCGCGTATTTTTCAAATTTCTTATCACAATAACCTAGAAATTGCACTAACATACCAATATAGCCTAGTTACAAGTGTTCATGCATTGAAAGCGAGCCTTAGAAGCATTTCACTAAGTTCTATATCGATGTTTGTGATTTTCAAAGGAAAGCGGGCCGGAAAGGGTTCTAACGCGCGTATTTTTCAAATTTCTTATCAAAATAACCTAGAACTTGCACTAACATACCAATATAGCCTAGTTACAAGTGTTCATGCATTTAAAACTATCCGTAGAAGCATTTCACTAAGTTGTAAATCGATATTCGTGATTTTCAAGGGAAAGCGGGCCGGAAAAGGTTCTAACGTGCGTATTTTTCTAATTTCTTATCAAAATAACCTAGAACTTGCACTAACATACCAATATAGCCTAGTTAAAAGTGTCCATGCATTAAAAACGAGCCTTTGAAGCATTTCACTAAGTTGTAAATCGATGTTCGTGATTTTCAAGGGAAAGCGGGCCGGAAAGGGTTCTACCTCGCCTATTTTTCAAATTTCTTATCACACTAACCTATAACTTGAACTACCATACCAATATAGCCTAGTTAAAAGTGTTCATGCATTGAAAACGAGCCTTAGAAGCATTTCACTAAGTTCTAAATCGATGTTCTTGATTTTCAAGGGAAAGGGGGCCGGAAAGGGTTCTACCTCGCGTATTTTTCAAATTTCTTATTAAAATAACCTAGAACTTGCACTAACATACTAATATAGCCTAGTTACAAGTGATCATGCATTGAAAACGAGCCTTAGAAGCATTTCACTAAGTTCTAAATCGATGTTCTTGATTTTCAAGGGAAAGGGGGTCTGAAAGAGTTCTACCTCGCGTATTTTTCAAATTTCATATCAAGCCTAGAACTTGCACTAAAATACTAATATAGCCTAGTTACAAGTGTTCATGCATTGAAAACGAGCCTTAGAAGCATTTCACTAAGTTCTAAATCGATGTTCATGATTTTCAAGGGAAAGGGGGCCGGAAGTCGTTCTACCTCGCGTATTTTGATGTAAATCTAAATACACCCTCCTGAATATGGGTTGATGGATTTAAACATACTTATAGTCAGAATACTCAAATATCATAGAACAAGATAAAAGGGCCAAAACTCAAGGACAGACTCAGTTTTGGGGTTTTAGGCCAGAGATAAGACTCACTCAATCCCTCCTAAGCTTATCACTCAAGACTTACTCAAAGCAATAAGGAAACACTTGAACTTGAGACAAACTCTAAGTTAAAATGCTAAAACACAAGGTTTTTTTAATCAAAACTCAAAAAAACTCCATATTTCTGGTTTGCTCTCTCTTTTATAGAGGAAAGGAGCAGCAAAATCACACCAAAAGTCAAGGAAAACCGTCCAAGCATGAACAGCCAAAAGCCAGCAGTTTTCCTCCTTGATTTAAGCTAAGTAATAAAAGCATAATAAAGCCTAATGATATCTTCCTATTACAATCCGGCCAAAGAGCATAACTCTTGGCATTATTGCATTATTTCAGCAACATTAACTAAAACATAAGATAATAATAGCTAGTAAATGGCCTAGGATCCACACGCCCAAAATAGTAGTGAAACGCGCCAACGTGATACTAGCCAACCGTGTTCCAATCAATCTTTCAATCTGCCCATGAAATGCAACATAGAATTTCAGCCTTCTTTGTAAATGGATAAAACCCAAGAGTCTCTAAGACTAAAGCAACTGGTTCATTAGACGTCCACTTTGGATCATTCCCCCCTTCTTTAAGAGAGTTTGCCCTCAAACTTGAATCATCTAAGTATGGTGCTAAATCTCCCACATTGAAAGTCGCACTCACACCCATCAATTCGTCTGGGAGCTCAATTTTGTAAGCACTATCGTTCACCCTCTCAAGAACCTTAAAAGGACCATCAGAACGAGGCATAAGTTTGTTTTTGCGAAGCTTAGGGAACCTCTCCTTCCTCAAATGCAACCAAACCAAGTCCCCGGGATGAAAAATAGGTTGTTTGCGTTTCTTATTGGCTCGCTCTTGGTATTTTTTATTCATCTCCTCAATTCTTTTCTTCACTTGCTCGCAGGTTTTTTGAAAGGTCTCCACCCTCTTTTTAGCATCTTTCTCTACCATGTCACTCTTAACCATAGGAACAAGATCAATCGGCACAAATGGATTCACTCCATAAACTACTTCAAATGGAGAACGGGAAGTAGTTAGGGAATGAGCTCTATTGTAAGCAAACTCCACATGGGCTAATTTCATGTCCCAATCCTTTTGCATTTTGCTCACAAGACCTCGTAACAAGGTACCCAAAGTTCTATTAGTGACATCGGTTTGGGGATGATGAGAGGTACTAAATAGCAACTTGGTACCCACAAGCTTCCATAGGGTTCTCCAAAAGTGACTAAGGAATTTGGAGTCCCTATCAGATACTATACTTCGAGGAATGCCATGGAGCTTGACAATTTCCTTGAAGTACAGCTCGGCCACTTTCACGGCATCATCAGTTTTATTACAAGCTACAAAATGTGCCATTTTAGAGAATCTATCTACAACAACCATGATGCTATCTCTTCCCCTTTGAGTGCGAGGTAATCCAACAATGAAATCCATGCTAACACTTTCCCATGGAGCATCCGGAACTGGCAACGGAGTATAAAGACCCTTTATGAAGTGTCCCTTAGCCTTTTGACAAGTAGCACATCTCTCCACAACATGAGTAACATCCTTGATCATTCTAGGCCAATAGAAGTGTTCACCTAGAATATCAAGAGTCTTTTGTATCCCAAAATGACCGGCTAAACCTCCACCATGTACTTCTCTCACTAATAACTCCCTAACCCCACTCTTCGGAACACATAGCTTGTTACCTTTAAAGAGGTAACCATCTTGTCTCACAAACTCTTTGGTAGGATTCTCCATCTCACTAGCAAAGTCGGGATCATTTATGTAACATTCCTTGAGTTGTTCAAAACCCAAGATCTTAGCATCCACCATGGAAAGTAAGTAGTTCCGACGAGACAATGCATCGGCCACAACATTACTCTTTCCATCCTTATACTTGGAGCTAAAGGTAAACGATTGGAGAAACTCCACCCATTTAGCATGTCTCTTGTTGAGTTTTTGTTGTCCATGAATGAATTTCAGAGCCTCATGATCGGAATGAAGAACAAATGGTTTTGGTCTAAGGTAGTGAGATCAATGATCAAGTGCCCTAACTATGGCATAAAACTCACGGTCATAAGTGGAATAGTTCAACTTAGCCCCATTCAACTTCTCACTAAAGTAACTCACGGGCTTCTTTTCTTGAATCAAAACAGCACCTATTCCAATCCCACTTGCATCACACTCTACCTCAAATACTTTGTTGAAATCTGGTAGCACAAGTATAGGAGCGTTGCAGAGCATATGTTTGACCTTCTCAAAGGCCCGTTGAGCATTCTCTTCCCATATAAACTCACCCTTTTTGGTCAACTCGGTGATTGGAGCCATGATGGTAGAGAAGTTCTTAATGAACCGCCTATAGAAGGAGGCAAGTCCATGAAAACTTCTAACTTCGTGCACATTGGTTGGAGCCAACCAAGACTGGACCGCTTTTACCTTCTCCGGATCTACATGAACCCCCTCTCCTATTACAATGTATCCTAAGAATACAACACTAGGAGTCATGAATACACATTTTTCAAGCTTACCATACAACTTCACCTCCCTCAATTTTTCAAACAGTCTCCTCAAATGAATTACATGATCATCATTGTTTTTACTATACACAAGAATGTCATCTAAGTAAACAACAACAAAATCATTAAGAAAAGGACGGAGGACTTCATTCATCAATCTCATGAAGGAGCTTGGGGCGTTGCAAAGCCCAAATGGCATCACTAACCACTCATACAACCCTTGTTTTGTTTTGAAAGCCGTCTTCCACTCATCCCCCTCTCGAATTCTCATTTGATGGTACCCACTCCTTAAGTCTATTTATGAAAAGACTAAGGCACCACTCAACTCATCTAACATATCTTGCAATCGAGGCATAGGGAAACGGTATTTGACCGTTATATAATGGAACGACTATCAACACACATTCTCCAAGTACCATCTTTCTTTGGTACTAAGAGGGCTGGAACCGCACAAGGACTAAGGCTTTCTCTCACATAACCTCTCTCAAGTAATTCGTTCACTTGCTTTTCAAGTTCCTTACTCTCTTCCGGATTACACCTATAGGCAGCCTTGTTGGGCAAAGGTGCTCCTGGAATTAAGTTAATGGCGTGCTCAATGCCTCTAATTGGAGGTAGGCCTTTGGGCAAGTCATTGGGGAACACATCTTGGTACTCTTCTAATAACTCATTTAGAATGGATGAGTTAATACAAGTAGTACCATTATCATCTTTGGTCCTTACTACCAAAGCATACCCTCCCCCCATTTCTTTCATTATTCGTTCATATTCATTACAAGTTACAAGATAGTTGCTTTTCTCTTTTTCTTTCTTAGCAACTTTAGGAGGTAAAGGAACTAACTTAACTTTTCTACCATTTTTGGTAGTTACAATATATACATTAGTTTTACCTTTATGCTCCGAATCATGATCAAACTGCCACGGTCTTCCAAGCAATAAATGACACGCATCCATAGGAAGAATATCACACCAACGCTCATCTTCGAACCCTCCAATGGAATAAGACACCAATGCTTGCTTCTTGACTCTAATGCTTGTGCCATCATTCAACCAATTGAGCTTGTAAGGTTCACCATGGTCTCTAGTGGGTAGCTTCAATTTACTCACAGCCTCGGATGAAACAACATCGGTTTGGGCACCACTATCAACAATCACATTGCAAGTCTTCTCTCCTATCTTGCATCTAGTGTGGAACAAGTTGTTTCGTTGTTTAAGATCAATTTCGGGCTCATTATACAAGATTCTACGAACTACCATCATGTTGAACTCATCTTCGGGTTGAATTTCTTCCTCATACTCTTCATCCTCATCATGAGCCACAAAGTTATAGATCTGTTCTTCCTCATCCATGAGAGCACATTGAGTGGTCGTTAACACACTCTTACTAGGACATTCCGATGCAATATGTCCTCTCCCATGACACTTGAAGCATTTTCTCCTTGTTGAAAGCTCACTAGGCGAAACTACTTGCTTTTCTTTCCCTTTTGATGAGCTAGTTGAAAAGGTTTTATTTTGAAAAGTACTCCCTTTAGAGTTGAAAGGAGTAAATTTCGAAGTATTCTTGAAAGAAGAAGGTTTGGGCTTCTCTTTCTCCCTTTCTTCTTTAAGTTGAAACTCATACTTCAAAGCTAGTTTGCATACATCACTAAAAGTGGCATAATGAGTAACTTCCACCTTTCTATTAATTTCTTTGGTCAACCCCTTGACAAATCTAGCAATTTTGTAAGCCTCCTTTTCTTGCAAGTCGCAAGTCAAGCCTAACCTCTCAAATTCTTTTATGTAATCCTCCACACTCATGTTTTCTTGTGATAGGTGGGTTAATTTTAAGTATTGATCTTGCTCATACTCTTTACTTACCCATTTTTTGATGCGTGCATAAATGTGAACGACGAGCATGTTGAAGAATTATTCCAAGAAAGTCAAGAAAGCATGAATCTATACTTGGAAGCTTCCTCAATAGGTCAAACTTACTATCGGGGGCATCAAGACAAAGCCACGCTTTGTATGGTGGCGTTCTTGGGAGTTCTTGAAGCTTCTTGATAGTTCTTTAAGGTTTCTTTAAAAGCTTTCTTAGATTTTGGTCTACAAGTTTTTACCTTTCACTTGAAAGGGTTTTTCTTGGTTTAGACCTTAGGTTTCTTTATGTTCTTAATTATTTTTGTACGTGTGCGTAGTTAATTAAGTTGGAGAATCGTGTAACGTTACTTGGCGCACAAGGTTAAGTTAGGTTTCCTATTTCAAGAGGGATTCCTACTCAAAATTGAAAGTGGCGGCTGCTTGGAGATCAAGGCAAAGTGGAAGACTTTTACTCAAGCTAGAACTCTAATGTGTTTAGAAAAAGTAGGAGTTTTACTCAAGCTAGAACTCTAATGTGTTTAGAAAAAGTAGGAGTTTTACTCAAGTTAGAACTCTAATATGCTTAGGAAGAGAAGGAGTTTTATTCTAGTTAGAGTTCTAATAGTCTTAGGAAAGGATTGCTATAAATACTCCATGTAATTCACGAATTCATTCATTCATTCAGATTTTGAGCAATACAAAAAACACATTTATTTTGAGTGATATTTTGGTTGGATTACCTAAATATTTCTTTGGCTAACTTGCGAGTTGGTTGCTGTTTTGGGTGTTTTAGTTAAAACATTCATTGGTTTGATTAATTAAGTGGACTCTTAATTAATTAAACTCAGTTCTTGCCTAGTTCTTGGTGATTTATCTGTATAGGACGAAGCTTAGAACATATCCTTGTGATAACTTGGTTTTCGGATCAAGAATCACATCATCGTGGTATCAGAGCTGTTGGTGACGTTTGGCTTGGAATTTTTGGCTGAAATTTTGTGGGAGGATTCAGAAAACGTAGATCAACATTGTGTCAAAATTTCGTGTCAATCGGACGCGTAACGAAGTCTGTGCAACCTCAAACTTTTGAGATTGTTACACGGAGTTGCGATCTGGAGATCGGTTTTTATTTGCCTCAAGAATCAATCAAGATTCAATCTTTTAATCAAGATTTTTACATAAACTAACCTGGTTTGTGTAGGAGCAATGAGTGACGAAGAAATCCCAGGGATTCCAAGGGGTTTGAACCTTGATCAAGCGCATAACTTGCGAAGGGATCGTCAAATAGAGCGATTGTCACAACAATTGCAAGAAGTATTGGCTAGGCTTGACGAACGTGACAAAACTTCATCTTCAAGGAAGAACAAATCAGTTACAAGTTCTAGTTCAAGTGAAGACGAATATGAAAGGAGAAAAGCAAGTAGATCACGCCATAAAGATTCATCTTCAAGTGATGAACCTAGAAGGCATAGACGGAAGAACAAGGCCAAAGATGATGACCGAAATATAAGGTTAGATTTTCCGGAATTCAATGGTAGTATGCTAGACCCCGAAAAATATTTTGAGTGGGTTAGAAGAGCGGAAACACTCTTTGATTACAAGGAGTATGATGAACGAAAGAGGTGCAAACTTGCTGAATTAAAACTCACGGGTTATGCGAGTTTATGGTATGATAATCTCAAGAAAAAGAGACGCAAGGAGGGACGATCCAAGATCACTACTTGGACACAATTACAGAAATATATGAAGCGTCAATTTGTGCCCCATGAGTACGTGCAAGAAGTGTATCTCAAGATGCAGACTTTTAAGCAAGGAAATCAATCCGTGGAGGCTTATTTGTGTGAATTTGAGAAACTATGTTTATTGTGTGATTTAGAAGAAATTCTAGAGCACAAAATAGCACGTTTTATTGCAGGTTTGAACGAAAATGTTCAAGAGAAGATTGAATTGCACGAATACTATTCGTTTGAAGAAGTATGCAAGGCGGCCATTAAGGTTGAAAGACAATTCAAGGCCAAGAAGACCTCAAGTGTGAAGCCGTTCACACGCACGTTCACAAAGGCTAGTGACAAGCCTACCTTTGATAGGACTTCTTCTAATTCGTATGCTAAAGATAACAAACCCAGAAACGAAGCTAGCAAGAAGGTGACTGAAGATAGAAAATGTTTCAAATGTGGGAGTGTTGGCCATATAGCAAGCAATTGCTACTCAAAACGCACTATGACGGCTCAAGAATGGGAAGAAGAGAAAGCTAGGTGCGAGGGAAGTAGTGACATGGAGGTTGTGGTCGAGCAAGAACGTGATTTTGAAGAAGAGGAGGGTAGTGCCGAAGAGGTTGATGGTGAAACGCAAGGAAAGAGCTTGGTTCTAAGGAGAGCTCTTCACTCTAAACCTATGCCCGTTGAAGAGAATCAAAGAGAGAAAATCTTTTTAACAAGGTGCAAGGTGGAAGATCGATTGTGTGACGTAATAATAGACTCGGGAAGTTGCACAAATGTGGTGTCTACAACTTTGATCAACAAATTAGAGTGGCCTACAACCGATCACCCAAAACCTTACAAGCTACATTGGCTCAATGATGCTAGTGACGTAAAGGTAACGAAGCGAGCCCTAATCACCTTTTCAATTGGCAAATATCATGATAAAGTTTTATGTGATGTATGCCCCATGGATGCTTGTCATATCTTATTGGGTAGACCATGGCAATATGATAGATTTGTCAAGTTTAATGGTAGGACAAATGTGTATATAATTCGAAAAGGAAAGGGGGAAAAATCATATGCATTGAAACCACTTGTTGATCATAGAATTAACCCTAGTTCGAAAGGTGCATATTTAATTGGGGAAAAGGAGTTGGAGAAAGAGATCAACAATAACAATATGGTATATATTATGGTGGCTAACAATGTGCAAGTGAATGAAAGTAAACAAGAAAAGAGGCCCGTGGAATTAGAAGTGGTATTGCAAGAGTATTGTGATGTTTTTCCTAGTGAATTACCACCGGGATTACCACCAATTCGTGGTATTGAACATCAAATTGATCTTATTCCGGGAGCTCCACTACCTAACAAGGCAGCATATAGAAGTAATCCAGAAGAAACAAAGGAAATACAACGTCAAATAGAGGAATTGATGCAAAGAGGCTACGTGAAAGAGAGTATGAGCCCCTGTGCCGTGCCTGCATTGCTAGTTCCAAAAAAAGATGGGAGTTGGCGTATGTGCATTGATAGTAGGAGTGTGAACAACATAACCATCAAGTATAGATTTCCTATACCTAGACTTGATGATTTGTTAGACGAATTGCATGGTTCAAAGCTATTTTCCAAGATTGATCTTATGAGTGGCTATCATCAAATACGCATGAGGGAAGGAGATGAATGGAAGACGGCTTTCAAGACTAAAGTGGGGTTGTACGAGTGGTTAGTCATGCCTTTTGGTCTAACCAATGCGCCTAGTACATTTATGAGATTGATGAACGAGGTGTTGAAACCATTTCTTGGAAGGTTCGTAGTTGTTTACTTGGATGACATATTAATTTATTCTGAAAATTTCAATGATCATCTAATGCATTTGAGAAGCGTTTTTGAGGTTCTTAGGGAGAAGAAGTTGTACGCAAAATTGGAAAAATGTTATTTTCTTGTTCCTAGCGTGACGTTTCTAGGGTATGTAGTATCCAAAGATGGTGTGTCCGTGGATCAATCCAAGGTTGAAGCTATCAAGACTTGGCCCGTACCTACCAATGTGAGTGAAGTTAGATCGTTTCATGGTCTAGCGTCATTTTATAGAAGATTTGTGAAGAATTTTTCCACGATAGTTGCACCTATGACTGAATGCTTGAAGAAAGACAAGGGAAAATTCGAGTGGACCAAGGAAGCCCAACGTGCATTTGATTTGGTCAAAAGGAAGCTATGTGAAGCACCTGTACTTGCATTGCCGGATTTTTCACAACCATTTGAGGTAGAAACCGACGCTAGTGGTGTGGGGATTGGTGCCGTTTTGGTTCAAAAGAAGCGCCCTATTGCCTATTTTAGTGAGAAATTAAACGGTGCTAGATTGAACTATTCTACCTATGACAAGGAGTTTTATGCTATTGTGCGAGCATTGGACCATTGGAGTCACTATTTGCGCCCAAATCACTTTGTGTTGCATAGTGATCACGAAGCTTTGAAGTACATT
The DNA here is from genome assembly GCA_026401315.1 of Dysphania ambrosioides. Lineage (NCBI taxonomy): Eukaryota > Viridiplantae > Streptophyta > Magnoliopsida > Caryophyllales > Amaranthaceae > Dysphania > Dysphania ambrosioides. The sequence goes on along the minus strand of CM048668.1, from coordinate 8,339,403 downwards.
CATGGTCAACAAAAATTGAACCCTAGACATGCTAAATGGGTAGAGTTTCTACAAGCTTTCAATTTTTCTTCAAAGTATAAAGAGGGGAAAGCAAATGTAGTGGCCGATGCACTATCTAGAAGACACACGTTGCTTGGAGTATTGAATTGTAAACTACTTGGTTTCGAGTTAATCAAGGAGTACTATAAGGGGGACGTGGATTTCTCTACACTCCTAGAGGAGTGTTCCAAGGGGGCCGTAGGTTCCTATGTTTTACAAGACGGTTTTCTTTTCAAGGGGAATCGTTTGTGCGTGCCTAAGTGTTCTATTAGAGAATTAATAGTAAGAGAAGTGCATGGTGGAGGGATAGCGGGACATTTTGGCATAACAAAAACATTAATTATGCTCCAAGAGCATTTTTATTGGCCTAGAATGCTAGCGGATGTACAATCAATAGTTTCTAGGTGTGCAACATGTCAAAAAGCCAAGGCTACGTTTCATCAAGGCTTATATACGCCCTTGCCCGTGCCAGATTCACCTTGGGAAGACGTGTCTATGGATTTCGTAGTTGGTTTGCCAAGGACTCAAAGAGGAAAGGACTCAATCATGGTTGTAGTGGATCGATTTTCCAAGATGGCTCATTTCATACCTTGTCACAAAGTGGACGATGCTATGAAAGTGGCGGAATTGTATTTCAAGGAAGTGGTGAGACTACATGGGTTGCCGAACAGTATTGTGAGTGATCGTGATACAAAGTTCATGAGTTTCTTTTGGAAATCACTATGGAAGTTGGTGGGAACGAAGCTGTTATTTAGTACATCATATCACCCGCAAACGGACGGACAAACGGAGGTAACAAATCGAACTCTTGGTGTGCTTTTACGTGGACTAGTGAGCAAAACGCAAAAAGATTGGGATATTAAGCTTGCTCATGCCGAGTTTGCTTACAATAGATCACCTACTTATGCCACAAAACACACGCCATTTGAAGTTGTTTATGGTGTCAATCCAAGAATGCCCATTGATTTGATTGAAATTCCAAAAGGGGAATTAATTCATAAGGATGCCGAGGCTAAGATCAAGTACATGATGAAGCTACACGCACAAGTTAGAGCTAGGATTGAACGTGTCAATGAACTCTACAAAGCACGAGCTAACAAGAACAAAAAGCCACAAAGTTTTGAAGTTGGCGACTTGGTGTGGCTACACTTGAGAAAAGAAAGATTTCCTAGCAAAAGAAAGAATAAATTGATGCCAAGAAGTGAGGGGCCGTTCAAGATTATTGAGAAGATCAATGAGAATGCATATAAGCTTGAATTGCCGGGAGAATATGGTGTAAGCGCAACATTTAATGTTGGGGATTTGGTGAAGTATTTGCCAGATGATGCTATTGAAGATTTGAGGGCAAATTCTTTTGAAGAAGGGGAGGATGATGCGTGCATAAATGTGAACGACGAGCATGTTGAAGAATTATTCCAAGAAAGTCAAGAAAGCATGAATCTATACTTGGAAGCTTCCTCAATAGGTCAAACTTACTATCGGGGGCATCAAGACAAAGCCACGCTTTGTATGGTGGCGTTCTTGGGAGTTCTTGAAGCTTCTTGATAGTTCTTTAAGGTTTCTTTAAAAGCTTTCTTAGATTTTGGTCTACAAGTTTTTACCTTTCACTTGAAAGGGTTTTTCTTGGTTTAGACCTTAGGTTTCTTTATGTTCTTAATTATTTTTGTACGTGTGCGTAGTTAATTAAGTTGGAGAATCGTGTAACGTTACTTGGCGCACAAGGTTAAGTTAGGTTTCCTATTTCAAGAGGGATTCCTACTCAAAATTGAAAGTGGCGGCTGCTTGGAGATCAAGGCAAAGTGGAAGACTTTTACTCAAGCTAGAACTCTAATGTGTTTAGAAAAAGTAGGAGTTTTACTCAAGCTAGAACTCTAATGTGTTTAGAAAAAGTAGGAGTTTTACTCAAGTTAGAACTCTAATATGCTTAGGAAGAGAAGGAGTTTTATTCTAGTTAGAGTTCTAATAGTCTTAGGAAAGGATTGCTATAAATACTCCATGTAATTCACGAATTCATTCATTCATTCAGATTTTGAGCAATACAAAAAACACATTTATTTTGAGTGATATTTTGGTTGGATTACCTAAATATTTCTTTGGCTAACTTGCGAGTTGGTTGCTGTTTTGGGTGTTTTAGTTAAAACATTCATTGGTTTGATTAATTAAGTGGACTCTTAATTAATTAAACTCAGTTCTTGCCTAGTTCTTGGTGATTTATCTGTATAGGACGAAGCTTAGAACATATCCTTGTGATAACTTGGTTTTCGGATCAAGAATCACATCATTTTTCTTTCATTTTCTTTTTTAATTTTTCCCATGAGTCTATCTTATCTTTCCCTTCTCTTCTTCTTTTTGACTTGAGGTTTTCATACCACAATGCAGCCAGTTTAGTGAGTTTAAGGACAGCCAACTTGAACCGTTTTCTATCATCATACCCCTTGTAATCAAAAACGGTTTCAATTTGTCTAACCCAATCTAAGAAACCCTCACTATCATGCCCTCCATCAAATTCAGGCATATCAATTTTTAGGCCCCTATCTTCATCAAATTGCCTAAAATTGTTACCACTATTTTCATCCTCCTCCTCTAAATCATTTATTTTCCTAGTGGCTTTAAGGAGCATATCAGACATGGCATCCATCCTAGTACCTTGTTGTGCCCTAGAGACTTCACTCTCTTCTGTTTTTTTCTCAAAATTCTCAAGTTTTCGGGTGATTAATCTAAGCATTTCACTGAGATCCCCACCACTAGTCATTGCTTCACCTTTTGCTAGATTATTACAATTACAATGTTTAATCTGGCAGTAACTTTAAAGCACAAAATGAAAATGTCAAAACCTTGAGACTCTCAAGGGATTACAGGTTCATTCAATTCAGAAAATAAGCAATTTAAAAAAAAAACTCCTCCGAAGCTGCCTGGATGAAGGAGAAATCCTCTGTCAAAATCTGTTGCGCAGATTTGGTTCCTGATTGCGCACTTGTGAAAAATCTGCCCAGTTTAATAGCAAACGATCTCCAAAAATTATGAAATTTTATATGTGAATTCTAGACCGAAAATTACCCAGATTCAAAAAAATTTCGCTTGAATCGGACTTCGGAACACTGAGATACAACCCTCCAAAGTCGGCAGACAGAACTGGTTGAATTCTGACCGTTTTGTCTTCCCTCCAAAGGTACGATTTTCTTCAAGATTTTCTACCAAAGCTCTGATACCAGATGATGTAAATCTAAATACACCCTCCCGAATATGGGTTGATGGATTTAAACATACTTATAGTCAGAATACTCGAATATCATAGAACAAGATAAAAGAGCCAAAACTCAAGGACAGACTCAAAGTTTTGGGGTTTTAGGCCAGAGATAAGACTCACTCATTCCCTCCTAAGCTTATCACTCAAGACTTACTCAAAGCAATAAGGAAACACTTGAACTTGAGACAAACTCTAAGTTAAAATGCTAAAACACAAGGTTTTTTTTATCAAAACTCAAAAAAACTCCATATTTCTGGTTTGCTCTCCCTTTTATAGAGGAAAGGAGCAGCAAAATCACACCAAAAGTCAAGGAAAACCGTCCAAGCATGAACAGCCAAAAGCCAGCAGTTTTCCTCCTTGATTTAAGCTAAGTAATAAAAGAATAATAAAGCCTAATGATATCTTCGTATTACAATCCGGCCAAAGAGCATAACTCTTGGCATTATTGCATTATTTCAGCAACATTAACTAAAACATAAGATAATAATAGCTAGTAAATGGCCTAGGATCCACACGCCCAAAATAGTAGTGAAACGCGCCAACGTGATACTAGCCAACCGTGTTCCAATCAATCTTTCAATCTGCCCATGAAATGCAACATAGAATTTCAGCCTTCTTTGTAAATGGATAAAACCCAAGAGTCTCTAAGACTAAAGCAACTGGTTCATTAGACGTCCACTTTGGATCAGTTGTAAATCGATGTTCGTGACTTTCAAGGGAAAGCGGGTCGGAAAGGGTTCTACCTCGCGTATTTTTCAAATTTCTTATCAAACTAACCTAGAACTTGCACTAACATACCTATATAGCCTAGTTACAAGTGTTCATGCATTGAAAACGAGCCTTAGAAGCATTTAACTAAGTTCTAAATCGATGTTCTTGATTTTCAAGGGAAAGGGGGCCAGAAGGGGTTCTACCTCGCGTATTTTTCAAATTTCTTATCAAAATAACCTAGAACTTGCACTAACATACCAATATAGCCTAGTTACAAGTGTTCATGTATTGAAAACGAGCCTTAGAAGCATTTCACTAAGTTCTAAATCGATGTTCTTGATTTTCAAGGGAAAACGGGCCAGAAAGATTTCTACCTCGCGTATTTTTCAAATTTCTTATCAAAATAACCTAGAACGTGCACTAACATACCAATATAGCCTAGTTACAAGTGTTCATGCATTGAAAACGAGCCTTAGAAGCATTTCAATAAGTTGTAAATCGATGTTCGTGATTTTCAAGGGAAAGCGGGGCGCAAAGGGTTCTACCTCGCGTATTATTCAAATTTCTTATCAAACTAACCTATAACTTGCACTACCATACCAATATAGCCTAGTTACAAGTGTTCATGCTTTGAAAACGAGCCTTAGAAGCATTTCCCTAAGTTCTAAATCGATGTTCTTGATTTTCAAGGGAAAGGGGGCCAGAAGGGGTTCTACCTCGCGTATTTTTAAAATTTCTTATCAAAATAACCAAGAACTTGCACTAACATACCAATATAGCCTAGTTACAAGTGTTCATGCATTGAAAACGAGCCTTAGAAGCATTTCAATAAGTTGTAAATCGATGTTCGTGATTTTCAAGGGAAAGCGGGGCGCAAAGGGTTCTACCTCGCGTATTATTCAAATTTCTTATCAAACTAACCTATAACTTGCACTACCATACCAATATAGCCTAGTTACAAGTGTTCATGCTTTGAAAACGAGCCTTAGAAGCATTTCACTAAGTTCTAAATCGATGTTCTTGATTTTCAAGGGAAAGGGGGCCAGAAGGGGTTCTACCTCGCGTATTTTTAAAATTTCTTATCAAAATAACCAAGAACTTGCACTAACATACCAATATAGCGTAGTTACAAGTGTTCATGCATTGAAAACGAGCCTTAGAAGCATTTCACCAAGTTGTAAATCGATGTTCGTGATTTTCAAGGGAAAGCGGGGCGCAAAGGGTTCTACCTCGCGTATTATTCAAATTTCTTATCAAACTAACCTAAAAATTACACTACCATACCAATATAACCTAGTTACAAGTGTTCATGCATTGAAAACGAGCCTTAGCAGCATTTCACTAAGTTCTAAATAAATGTTCTTGATTTTCAAGGGAAAGCGGGCCGGAAAGGTTTATACCTCGCGTATTTTTCAAAGTTCTTATCAAAATAACCTAGAACTTGCACTAACATACCAATATAGCCTAGTTACAAGTGTTCATGCATTGAAAATAAGCCTTAGAAGCATTTCAATAAGTTGTAAATCGATGTTCGTGATTTTCAAGGGAAAGCGGGGCGGAAAGGGTTCTACCTCCCTTATTATTCAAATTTCTTATCAAACTAACCTAGAACTTGCACTACCATACCAATATAGCCTAGTTACAAGTGTTCATGCATTGAAAGCGAACCCTAAAAGCATTTCACTAAGTTGTAAATCGATGTTCGTGACTTTCAAGGGAAAGCGGGTCGGAAAGGGTTCTACCTCGCGTATTTTTCAAATTTCTTATCAAACTAACCTAGAACATGCACTAACATACCAATATAGCCTAGTTACAAGTGTTCATGCATTGAAAACGAGCCTTAGAAGCACTTCACTAAGTTCTAAATCGATGTTCTTGATTTTCAAGGGAAAGGGGGCCAGAAGGGGTTCTACCTCGCGAATTTTTCAAATTTCTTATCAAAATAACCTAGAACTTGCACTAACATACCAATATAGCCTAGTTACAAGTGTTCATGCATTGAAAACGAGCCTTAGAAGCATTTCACTAAGTTCTAAATCGATGTTCTTGATTTTCAAGGGAAAGCGGGCCGGAAAAGTATCTACCTCGCGTATTTTTCAAATTTATTATCAAAATAACCTAGAACTTGCACTAACATACCAATATAGCCTAGTTACAAGTGTTCATGCATTGAAACGAGCCTTAGAAGCATATCACTGAGTTGTAAATCGATGTTCGTGATTTTTAAGGGAAAGCGGGGCGGAAACCTCGCGTATTATTCGAATTTCTTATCAAACTAACCTAGAACTTGCGCTACCATACCAATATAGCCTAGTTACAAGTGTTCATACATTGAAAACGAGCCCTAGAAGCATTTCAGTAAGTTGTAAATCGATGTTCTTGATTTTCAAGGGAAAGGGGGCCAGAAGGGGTTCTACCTCGCGAATTTTTCAAATTTCTTATCAAAATAACCTAGACCTTGCACTAACATACCAATAAAGCCTAGTTACAAGTGTTCAAGCATTGAAAACGAGCCATAGATGCATTTCACTAAGTTCTAAATCGATGTTCTTGATTTTCAAGGGAAAGCGGGCCGGAAAGGTTTCTACCTCGCGTATTTTTCAAATTTATTATCAAAATAACCTAGAACTTGCACTAACATACCAATATAGCCTAGTTACAAGTGTTCATGCGTTGAAAATTAGCCTTAGAAGCATTTCACTAAGTTGTAAATCGATGTTCGTGATTTTCAAGGGAAAGCGGGGCGGAAAGGGTTCTAGTACGCGTATTTTTCAAATTTCTTATCAAAATAAGCTAGAACTTGCACTAACATACCAATATAGCCTAGTTACAAGTGTTCATGAATTGAAAACAAGCCTTAGAAGCATTTCACCAAGTTGTAAATCGATGTTCCTGAGTTTCAAGGGAAAGCGGGCCGGAAAGGTTTCTACCTCGCGTATTTTTCAAATTTCTTATCAAAATAACCTAGAACTTGCACTAACATACCAATATAGCCTAGTTACAAGTGTTCATGCATTGAAAACGAGCCTTAGAAGCATTTCACTAAGTTGTAAATCGATGTTTGTGATTTTCAAGGGAAAGCGGTGCGGAAAGGGTTCTACCTCGCGTATTATTCAAATTTCTTATCAAACTAACCTAGAACTTGCACTACCATACCAATATAGCCTAGTTACAAGTGTTCGTGCATTGAAAACGAGCCCTAGAAGCATTTCACCAAGTTGTAAATCGATGTTCGTGACTTTTAAGGGAAAGCGGGCCGGAAAGGGTTCTACCTCGCGTATTTTTCTAAATTCTTATCAAAATAACCTAGAACTTGCACTAACATACCAATATAGCCTAGTTACAAGTGTTCATGCATTAAAAACGAGCCTTAGCAGCATTTCACTAAGTTCTAAATAAATGTTCTTGATTTTGAAGGGAAAGCGGGCCGGAAAGGTTTCTACCTCGCGTATTTTTCAAATTTCTTATCAAAATAACCTAGAACTTGCACTAACATACCAATATAGCCTAGTTACAAGTGTTCCTGCATTGAAAACGAGCCTTAGAAGCATTTCACTAAGTTGTAACTCGATGTTCGTGATTTTCATGGGAAAGCGGGGCGGAAAGGGTTCTACCTCGCTTATTATTCAAATTTCTTATCAAACTAACCTAGAACTTGCACTACCATACCAATATAGCCTAGTTACAAGTGTTCATGCATTGAAAGCGAGCCCTAGAAGCATTTCACTAAGTTGTAAATCGATGTTCGTGACTTTCAAGGGAAAGCGGGTCGGAAAGGGTTCTACCTCGCGTATTTTTCAAATTTCTTATCAAACTAACCTAGAACTTACACTAACATACCAATATAGCCTAGTTACAAGTGTTCATGCATTGAAAACGAGCCTTAGAAGCATTGCACTAAGTTCTAAATCGATATTCTTGATTTTCAAGGGAAAGGGGGCCAGAAGGGGTTCTACCTCGCGAATTTTTCAAATTTCTTATCAAAATAACCTAGACCTTGCACTAACATACCAACATAGCCTAGGTACAAGTGTTCATGCATTGAAAACGAGCCTTACAAGCATTTCACTAAGTTCTAAATCGATGTTCTTGATTTTCAAGGGAAAGCGGGCCGGAAAGGTTTCTACCTCGCGTATTTTTCAAATTTCTTATCAAAATAACCTAGAACTTGCACTAACATACCAATATAGGCTAGTTACAAGTGTTCATGCATTGAAAACAAGCCTTAGAAGCATTTCACTAAGTTGTAAATCGATGTTCGTGATTTTTAAGGGAAAGCGGGGCAGAAAGGGTTCTACCTCGCGTATTATTCAAATTTGTTATCAAACTAACCTAGAACTTGCACTACCATACCAATATAGCCTAGTTACAAGTGTTCATGCTGATGTGTAAACAAGATGAGAGCCTTGTTACAGAATATGTGTTTAAGGGGTCTTAATGAAATGTCGTGATTAATGAGGGGAGAATAGGGGAAAACTCAACCCTAGTCTCGGATATAACCAAGGGGAACACTCACCCTTCGCTTAGTGTAGTTTGGAAATAGGGATTACTCAACCCACTCGTTTACTACGTAAGTTCTAGGTTTGGGAACACTCGACCAAAACTAGTACTCTTCAAATTTGGATTCTCAAATTTGGAACTTAAAAATGACTCTTAGTAAGTCACGTTTAATCAAAGAAAAACTCAAGTGTTTAGCAAATTTCCGGATGCATTTCTATTCGTTTAGTACACTATTTATAGTAGTGTATTCATTACATAGGATTCCCCTTTTGTAGTTATCCATTACTTGCCTAATTAAGGACAGAAATAAAACTAACTATAAAGTGATTAAAAAGGCTCATATAACCGTCCCCTTAATCCTTTATCACAAAACAACCGAAATTAACTAATAACCATAAACAGAAACTAACTAACTAAACGTAAAACTAGGCTTAAACTAAGGAAACATTTAACAAACTTCAAACGGCATTCAAACGTCATTAAAAACGTGCAAATAGCTTCAACGACCCTTTCAGCGTGTATTTAGCTCGTTTGCAACTTCCCTTGACTTAAGCCTCTTTATTCAACTAACTAACTTCCTTAAGTTACGTCCATTCAACCAACTACCTCCTTAAATTACGCCTATTTAGTTTAACCAACCAACGAGCTAACTAGCTGCTCAATTCACGTCAACTAACCACCATTTCAGCGAACTAACACCATGATCAGCTAACTAACTTCTAAACTTCCGCCCACCACATAATTAGTCAATCCCTCCCTTAATTCATGCCCCATGATCAGTCCAACATGTCTCTAATTACACGAATCATGCGTGGCATCAAGCTGACACTTTTACTAGATCCCTTCAACTAGATTAACTACTTTAAGGGAAGTATAACCAGTAGTACAACTTTTTGGACCGCCGTGCATAGGATTGAAGAACGATTTGGACAGAATTAACCCCTTAGCATTTAATTCAATAACACCGTCTTGACCGTCTTCATCTAAATCATGGATAATTGTTCTTTGACCATTTTGGTCATCCTCCCCTTCTTCAACAGGAATTGCCCTCAATTCGTCATCATCAAGGTAAGGAGCAAGATCACCAACGTTGAATGTACTTGAGACACCATATTGACCTCCCAAATCAACTTTGTATGCGTTGTCATTGATCTTTTCCATGATCTCAAATGGGCCCTCGGCTCTTGGCATAAGTTTGTTCTTCCTTTTACTAGGAAAACGTTCCTTCCTCATGTAAATCCACACTAAATCCCCAACTTCAAAAGACTTCACATTTCTCACTCGTTTGTTGGCTTGTTTCTTGTAGATTTCATTCGCCCTTTCAATGTTCCTCCGAACTTCTTTATGGACTTTTATCATGAATTCGGCTTGTTCTTTTGCCCCACCATGAACGAACTTGTCTTTTGGCAAAGCAATAAGATCAATGGGAACATAAGGATTGACGCCATATACTACTTCAAAAGGAGAGTACTTTGTAGTAGCACTAGGTGTCCTATTATAAGCGAACTCGGCATGAGCAAGCTTATTATCCCAATCCTTGGTACTTTTGCTTATCAAAGTCCTAAGCAGCGAACCAAGTATTCTATTCACCACCTCCGTTTGGCCATCGGTTTGTGGATGATGAGAGGTAGAGAACAATAACTTAGTTCCCATCAAACGCCATATGGATTTCCAAAAATGACTTAGGAACTTAGTATCGCGATCTGACACAATTGTGCGTGGCACCCCATGGAAACGAACTACCTCTTCAAAGTATAACTTAGCCACCTTTATTGCATCTTCAGTTTTATGGCAAGGAATGAAATGAGCCATTTTTGAGAACCGATCAACCACCACCATTATTGAGTCTTTGCCTCTTTGAGTTCTTGGCAAAGCTACGATGAAATCCATACTAACATCTTCCCAAGGTCTTTCGGGAATTGGTAAGGGCTTGTAGAGACCTTTATGAAAAACCATTTTTGCTCTTTGACAGGTAGAACAACGACTCACCACATGATGAACTGTGGCTAACATTTTCGGCCAATAAAAATGAGCTTGGAGGAGCTCCATTGTCTTGTGAATACCCATGTGACCAGCTAATCCTCCTCCATGAGCTTCATGTATCAACAAACTTCGAATGGGACATTTTGGGATGCATAATCTATTCCCCTTGAAAAGAAAACCATTATGCAAAGAAAACAGATCATAAACTCCACGGACGCATTTTTCAATTATCCCTTTGAAGTCATCATCTTCTTGATAGTACTCCTTAATCAAATCGAATCCAAGCACCTTTGCTTCAACTATTCCAAGCAAATTATGCCTCCTAGACAAGGCATCTGCCACCACATTCGCTTTTCCACTCTTGTATTTAGAGGAAAAATTAAATGTTTGCAAGAATTCGACCCACTTTGCATGCCTCGCGTTCAGCTTCTTTTGGCCATGTATGAATCTCAAGGATTCATGATCAGAATGCAATATGAACGGTTGTGGCCTCAAATAATGTGACCAATGATCTAGAGCTCTTACCATAGCATAGAACTCTTTGTCATAGGTGGAGTAATTCAACTTGCCTTGACTCATCTTCTCACTAAAGTAGGCAATGGGTCGCCCACCTTGAATCAATACGGCACCAATACCTTTTCCACTTGCGTCACATTCAACCTCAAATGGTTTGGAAAAATCAGGAAGTGCTAATATGGGTGTGTTGCACATCTTCTTCTTGACTTCTTCAAACGCCCTTTGAGCTTGGGGTGTCCATTCGAACACGCCCTTCTTAGTACACTCGGTGATGGGAGCCATGAGTGTGCTGAAGTTCTTGATGAATCTTCTATAGAAAGAAGCAAGTCCATGAAATGAACGAACTTCCGTGAGCGTTTTCGGACTAGGCCATGATTGAATTGCTTCAATTTTGCTAGGATCCACTTTTACGCCATCACCTGAAACTATGTAGCCAAGAAACATGACTTCATATAATAAAAAATCACATTTTTCGAGTTTTCCATACAGCTTTTCTCTTCTCAAAACGGAAAATACTTGAAAAAGGTGATCAAAATGAGATTCTTCGTCACGTGAATAGATGAGAATGTCATCCAAGTATACTACCACAAACTTGCCCAGAAATGGCCTTAGCACCTCATTCATCAACCTCATGAACGTGCTAGGGGCATTGGTAAGGCCAAATGGCATGACGAGCCATTCATATAGCCCATGCTTTGTCTTGAATGCGGTCTTCCATTCATCCCCTTCTCTCATGCGAATCTGATGATATCCACTTCTCAAGTCTACTTTTGAGAAGACCTTGGAACCACTCAATTCATCCAGCATATCGTCAAGTCTTGGGATTGGAAACCTGTACTTGATAGTAACGTTATTAACGGCTCTACTATCAATACACATTCTCCAAGTACCATCTTTCTTAGGAACCAACAAAGCAGGAACGGCACATGGACTCATGGACTCACGCACATAACCCATACCCATTAGTTCTTCAATTTGGCGTTGTAACTCCTTGGTTTCCAAAGGATTACATCTATAGGCTGGTTTATTTGGTAAGGGTGCTCCGGGAATGAGATCAATTTGATGCTCAATTCCTCGTATGGGTGGTAGCCCCTTAGGTAATTCATCTGAAAAAACGTCCTCAAAATCTTTAATTAATTGGGCTAATTTAGGATTTCGAGCAACAAAATTTTCGTGGTTTTCTTTGGAGTATAGTAGAAACAATTCTGCCTCACCATCTAACTCCCTCTCAAACTCTCTAAAAGACAATAAGGATACTTCTTTTTGTGGTGTTTGTGATGGTGAAAAACGTGGGGGTGGTAAAGGGTGTAGTTTTTTCTTCCTCCCTTCATGGACTATTGTATAAGTGTTGTGATACCCATCGTGTATAGATCTTCTATCAGTTTGCCAAGGTCTACCAAGTAGAATATGACAAGCATCCATAGACACAACATCACATAATATCGAATCACAATACGCACCAATACAAAAAGAGACCATACATTGCTTCCTAACCCCGGTGCTAGCATTAGAGTCTAACCAACTCAATTTGTAAGGTTGTGGATGATTTGTGGTCGTAAGACCTAGTTTGGATACTAGAGTCTTAGATACGGTATTAGCCTCACTTCCCCCATCAATAATTAGATCACATACCTCGTCACCAATTTTGCAACGGGTGATGAAAATGTGTTGTCGTTGAGGGGCAGCATCTTCTTCCACACGTGCTTGCAAGGCCCTCCTAATCACGAGGCTAGTCTTCTCCTCTGATTCGGCAATGCAATCGTCACAATCATCTTCAACGTCTTCTTCTCCATCCTCAAACTCATCCCAATTGATGTTTTGAGTGGCCATGAGTTTAACTTCTTGCATAGTTAATGCCCTAGTATTAGGACAATCCTTCTTGTAATGACCTCGCCCTCCACATTTGTAACACACAATGTCACCTATCTTCACGTTCCTTGCGTCCTTCTTTATGGGGTTGCTTGATTTGTTAAAGGACGAATTTTCCTTTGTAGGAAAAGAAGGTTTTCGTGTCAATTGAGGAATGGCAGTAGGCTTCTTCTTCTTCCTCTTAGCATCGAATTTACTCACCAACTTGCAAGCTTCCACAAACGTGAGGTTAGTGTAACCCTCAAGTCTGTCTTGTAATTCTTGGTCCAAACCGGATATGAAACGCCCCATTTTGAGCTCTTCATTCTCGGTTACTTCGCACACAATAGCAAGCCTATCGAATTCTTTTATGTAATCCTCGACAGAGTCCCCATTTTGTTGCAAGGTACTCCATTTCACATATTGGCTCTGCTTGTAATTGTGGGGGATGAAACGGTCTTTCATCCGTTTTTTGAGTTTGTCCCAAGTAGAGATAGGAACTTTCCCCTTAAGGGTACGTCCCCTTTGCTCTCCTTGTAACCAACTATCACCATAGCCTTTTAGCTTGACTTTGGCAATCTTAAAACGCTGAACATCCTCATGGATGTCCTTGTATTCAAAGTACCTTTCCAAGGATTTCTCCCATTCTAAGTACTTTTCTGGATCAAGGGTCCCATCAAATGAAGGGATGTCCACTTTGAGACTCCTATCTTCCCTCCTAGGTGGAGGGTCTTCCTCTCGATCTCTCCTATCTTGCTCGTTCATGAGTCTTGCCATTAAGGCAGCAAGATTCCCTTGTAGATTGGCATTAGTTTCGGCCAATCTTTCTTGACTAGCAATGGATCGATTTAGAGCTTCCAAGGCTGTCCTTAAATCTTGATTTTCTCCCATGGTGTGTAGGTATACGACCCCTTAGGAAAAGCTTCTTTTTTTTTTTTTTGACAAATTTCCCCCTACCTGACGCGCCAAATGATGTGTAAACAAGATGAGAGCCTTGTTACAGAATATGTGTTTAAGGGGTCTTAATGAAATGTCGTGATTAATGAGGGGAGAATAGGGGAAAACTCAACCCTAGTCTCGGATATAACCAAGGGGAACACTCACCCTTCGCTTAGTGTAGTTTGGAAATAGGGATTACTCAACCCACTCGTTTACTACGTAAGTTCTAGGTTTGGGAACACTCGACCAAAACTAGTACTCTTCAAATTTGGATTCTCAAATTTGGAACTTAAAAATGACTCTTAGTAAGTCACGTTTAATCAAAGAAAAACTCAAGTGTTTAGCAAATTTCCGGATGCATTTCTATTCGTTTAGTACACTATTTATAGTAGTGTATTCATTACATAGGATTCCCCTTTTGTAGTTATCCATTACTTGCCTAATTAAGGACAGAAATAAAACTAACTATAAAGTGATTAAAAAGGCTCATATAACCGTCCCCTTAATCCTTTATCACAAAACAACCGAAATTAACTAATAACCATAAACAGAAACTAACTAACTAAACGTAAAACTAGGCTTAAACTAAGGAAACATTTAACAAACTTCAAACGGCATTCAAACGTCATTAAAAACGTGCAAATAGCTTCAACGACCCTTTCAGCGTGTATTTAGCTCGTTTGCAACTTCCCTTGACTTAAGCCTCTTTATTCAACTAACTAACTTCCTTAAGTTACGTCCATTCAACCAACTACCTCCTTAAATTACGCCTATTTAGTTTAACCAACCAACAAGCTAACTAGCTGCTCAATTCACGTCAACTAACCACCATTTCAGCGAACTAACACCATGATCAGCTAACTAACTTCTAAACTTCCGCCCACCACATAATTAGTCAATCCCTCCCTTAATTCATGCCCCATGATCAGTCCAACATGTCTCTAATTACACGAATCATGCGTGGCATCAAGCTGACACTTTTACTAGATCCCTTCAACTAGATTAACTACTTTAAGGGAAGTATAACCAGTAGTACAACTTTTTGGACCGCCGTGCATAGGATTGAAGAACGATTTGGACAGAATTAACCCCTTAGCATTTAATTCAATAACACCGTCTTGACCGTCTTCATCTAAATCATGGATAATTGTTCTTTGACCATTTTGGTCACATGCATTGAAAACGAGCCCTAGAAGCATTTCACTATGTTGTAAATCGATGTTCGTGACTTTCAAGGGAAAGCGGGCCAGATAGGGTTCTACCTCGCGTATTTTTCAAAATTCTTACCAAAACAACCTAGAACTTGCACTAACATACCAATATAGCCTAGTTACAAGTGTTCATGCATTGAATACGGGCCTTAGAAGCATTTCACTAAGTTGTAAATCGATGTTCATGATTTTCAAGGGAAAGCGGGGCGGAAAGGGTTCTACCTCGCGTATTTTTCAAATTTCTTATCAAACTAACCTAGAACTTGCATTACCATAGCAATATAGCCTAGTTACAAGTGTTCATGCATTGAAAACGAACCCTAGAAGCATTTCACTAAGTTGTAAATCGATGTTCGTGAGTTTCAAGGGAAAGCGGGCCTGAAAGGGTTCTACCTCGCGTATTTTTCAAATTTCTTTTAAAATAACCTAGAACTTGCACTAACATACCAATATAGTCTAGTTAAAAGTGTTCATGTATTGAAAACAAGCCTTAGAAGCATTTCACTAAGTTGTAAATCGATGTTCGTGATTTTAAAGGGTAAGCGTGGCGGAAAGGGTTCTACCTCGCGTATTTTTCAAATTTCTTATAAAACTAACCTAGAACTTGCACTACCATACCAATATAGCCTAGTTAAAAGTGTTTATGCATTGAAAACGAGCCTTAGAAGCATTTCACTAAGTTGTAAATCGATGTTCGTGATTTTAAAGGGAAAGCGTGGCGGAAAGGGTTCTACCTCGCGTATTTTTCAAATTTCTTATAAAAATAACCTAGAACTTGCACTACCATACCAATATAGCCTAGTTACAAGTGTTCATGCATTGAAAACGAGCCCTAGAAGCATTTCACTAAGTTGTAAATCGATGTTCGTGAGTTTCAAGGGAAAGCGGGCCGGAAAGGGTTCTACCTCGCGTATTTTTCAAATTTCTTATAAAAATAACCTAGAACTTGCACTACCATACCAATATAGCCTAGTTACAAGTGTTCATGCATTGAAAACAAGCCCTAGAAGCATTTCACTAAGTTGTAAATCGATGTTCGTGAGTTTCAAGGGAAAGCGGGCCGGAAAGGGTTCTACCTCGCGTATTATTCAAATTTCTTATCAAACTAACCTATAACTTGCACTACCATACCAATATAGCCTAGTTACAAGTGTTCATGCTTTGAAAACGAGCCTTAGAAGCATTTCACTAAGTTCTAAATCGATGTTCTTGATTTTCAAGGGAAAGGGGGCCAGAAGGGGTTCTACCTCGCGTATTTTTAAAATTTCTTATCAAAATAACCAAGAACTTGCACTAACATACCAATATAGCGTAGTTACAAGTGTTCATGCATTGAAAACGAGCCTTAGAAGCATTTCACCAAGTTGTAAATCGATGTTCGTGATTTTCAAGGGAAAGCGGGCCGGAAAGGGTTCTACCTCGCGTATTTTTCAAATTTCTTATCAAAATAACCTAGAACTTGCACTAACATACCAATATAGTCTAGTTAAAAGTGTTCATGTATTGAAAACGAGCCTTAGAAGCATTTCACTAAGTTGTAAATCGATGTTCGTGATTTTAAAGGGAAAGCGTGGCGGAAAGGGTTCTACCTCGCGTATTTTTCAAATTTCTTATAAAAATAACCTAGAACTTGCACTACCATACCAATATAGCCTAGTTAAAAGTGTTCATGCATTGAAAACGAGCCTTAGAAGCATTTCACTAAGTTGTAAATCGATGTTCGTGATTTTCAAGGGAAAGCGGGCCGGAAATGGTTCTAGCTCGCGTATTTTTTAAATTTCTTATCAAACTAACCTAGAACTTGCACTAACATACCAATATCGCCTAGTTACAAGTGTTCATGCATTGAAAACGAGCCTTAGAAGCATTTCACTAAGTTGTAAGTCGATGTTCGTGATTTTCAAGGGAAAGCGGGCCGGAAAGGGTTCTACCTCGCATATTTTTCAAATTTCTTATCAAAATAACCTAGAAGTTTCACTAACATACCAATATAGCCTAGTTACAAGTGTTCATGCATTGTTAACGAGCCTTAGAAGAATTTCACTAAGTTGTAAATCGATGTTTGTTATTTTGAAGGGAAAGCGTGGCGGAAAGGGTTCTTCCTCGCGTATTTTTCAAATTTCTTATAAAAATAACCTAGAACTTGCACTACCATACCAATATAGCCTAGTTACAAGTGTTCATGCATTGAAAACGAGCCCTAGAAGCATTTCACTAAGTTGTAAATCGATGTTCGTGAGTTTCAAGGGAAAGCGGTGACCAGAATGGTCAAGGTGCGAATATTCCAGTCCAAGAGTCGAACGTTAGGGAGTTGATTTTGTCCAAGTCTCTCCTCAATACTACTCTTAGGGATTTTGGCGTGCACGGCCCATATAAGTCCTCAAATGGTTGCACCGTATTGAGCGTAACTAATTACCTCAATAATGGGGGAATATAGGTTGATTTAATGCAGACTTTAAGGGGCGTTTCTAGCTGGTTTAATTTCGAAATAAAAGAGCTTAAATGAAGGCTTAAAAAGCGCATTTCAAGGCTACTTTGGAGGACGAATTTGAACAGCAATTTGAAGTCAATTTGCTGAACGATTTGGCGCATTTCAAGGCGACTTTGAAGGAAGAATTTGAACAGCAATTGGGGTCAATGTGCTGAACGTTTCTTCCCTTATTTTAAGCTATTCTTCCCTTGTTTTAAGCTTTATTAGTTAGAGAAATAATGAGTTGTTATGGGGATTATGTTGGACGGTTATGAGCCACTTAATCTACCCTTAGTTTCAGCTTTCTGTTTTATTGTTTGTTTTAGCTAAGTCTGATGTACGAAAAGCTATAAATAGCGTGCTAATAATCAATGAAAGGCATTCCAGAATTTTGCCAAAAACACACGAGTGTATGATACGAATTTGGCTTGTGCTAGTCAAGTTTATTTTCCAAATTTGAGAGTTACCTCAATTGGAAGAGTTTGTGTTTTAGTGAGAGTTCCTAAAACTTCAACTTGTAGTTGTCGAATAGGTGAGAGTTCCCTAATCACTACTACTCCCAAACACGTGAGTGAGTGTTCCTCACTGTTATATCCTCAAGTTAAGGGTGAGAGTTCCCCTAAACTTTCTTAACACACCTTCCCGATCATTTGTAAACAAGTTCCTCATCTTGCTTACACATCATTTGGCGCGTCAGGTAGGGGGAAAATTTCCTTAAATTTTTCCAAAGGGGTCGAATACCTACAAACCATGGGAGAGAATCAAGACTTGAGGACAGCTTTGGAAGCTCTTAATCGATCCATTGCTAGTCAAGAGAGGTTGGCCGAAACCAACGCCAATCTACAAGGGAACCTTGCTGCCTTGATGGCAAGGCTCATGAACGAGCATGATAGGAGAGATCAAGGCGAAGACCCTCCACCTAGGAGGGAAGATAGGAGTCTCAAAGTGGACGTCCCTTCCTTTGATGGGAGACTTGATCCAGAAAAGTACTTGGAATGGGAGAAATCCTTGGAGAGGTACTTCGATTACAAGGACATTCAAGAGGAGTTCCAAAAATACAAGATAGCCAAGGTGAAGTTGAAAGGCTATGGAGATAATTGGCTACAAGGAGAACAAAGGGGGCGTACTCTTAAGGGTAAGGCAACCATTTCTACTTGGAGCAAGTTGAAGAAGAGGATGAGGGATCGTTTTATTCCTCACAATTACAAGCAAAGTCAATATGTGAAGTGGAGCACTTTGCAACAAAATGGAGAATCGGTTGAGGACTACATCAAAGAGTTTGACAGACTTTCTATCGTGTGTGAAATCACGGAGAATGAAGAACTCAAGATGGGACGTTTCGTGGCTGGGTTGGATCCAGAGTTGCAAGACAAACTTGAAGGTTACACCAATTTAACCTTTGCTGAAGCTTGCAAACTTGTGATCAAGTTTGATTCGAAAAGGAAGAAGAAGAAGCCAAATGTCACCCCTCAAGTGACACGAAGACCAACTGATGTAAAATCTAATGAAGAACACTAGAAATTACTAGACAAAATGGATCACAAATAGGTTAACAAAAAGGACAGATTCGTAGGCTTTAGAAAAAGACTTAGAAATGTGTTTAGGCTAGAAATTAAGGAAGAAATGGATATGTGTTTTAGGTGGAAAAGGAAAGAAATAGATATGGATTTTTGGATAGGTTTAATTATGGTTTTGATAAGAAGTAGAAGAGAAATAAGGGGTTTTGATAGTAGGGAACACTCACCTGACAATCAAGATATGTAAAAGAGGAACACTCACTCTTTTACTAGTATGAATCTTACACACAAGGAACACTCACTTGGATGATTAGATTCAAGAAAATTTGCAAAGAAGGAACTCTCACTTCTCTCACAAATTCTTCAAGCAAAACTTGGGAAAACACGAGCAACTCAATACATGATATTGCAAGTAAAGATATCAAGATTCAAACTTTATTCATTCATTGATTCCTTCATAACACAAAAATACATCTCCTATTTATAGTGGACAAAACCCTAGTAACTCCCCTTTTAACTTTGTCCAAAAAGGTAAAAATAAACTATCCAAAAATGTGTGAGAGTTTTAAGGAATTAATCCTTACTTCATGCTAACAACTTAAGGAGAACTTCCATGCACCAAGGTCTTCTTTCCCTTCATTAAACATGCCATTTAGACTAGAAAAATCAGCAAATATCCCTCCTTTGATGCCTTGGACGCACCTAATCAAGAATCCATCCAAAACCTCCCATAATTCCATGTTATTCCCTTATTTATGCCCAAAAGAATCAGCTCAATCAACCCCCTTGCCATAAAAACGCCCAACATTAAGGAATAAATCAATTAACTAAATTAAATCCCTTAATTTAAGGGATTTAAATCTCTTAATTGATTTTGAGAAGAAAATCAGAAAATCTGATTTATTTCCATCCCCTTTTCGACCATATTCAAAAGAATATCTTAAGATATGCAAATCTGATCATACCTTCCTTAAATCAAGCTAAAATCAAATCAGATCAAATCTTTCCCAAATCCCCTAATTTATGTCTTCAATTTACCCATAATTCTCACCAAAAATGCCATCTATTAAAAGGGAATAAAATAAGTCCAAATCTTTCCTTAACTCATGCAAGAATCAAATCAGATTTTTCCAACCCATATCTTTCCCTTATCTCCATGCCTAATTTAGCAACTAAATCTCCCCAATTAACACTTAATTGGACGAAATTTAATCTCCCTAAATCCCCTTAATGGTCCCACACCCAAATCTGGTCAGCTTACTTCCATTTCCATGCAAATTCCAACTTAGCATATCACCTCCAAGGAAAAAACGTCCCTAATTATTCCTAATTGCCCCTTGATCATGCCATGCATAAAATAGCAACAAATCTTCCCATTTAAATGCCATTCCACCTCAACAAACCCATCAAATCCACACGCCAATCTGATTTTGTTAAACCAATTATTACCCAACTCCTTTAATTAACTAACTAACTACCTTTAATTAATTAACTAGTTTAAAACCAGATTAATTAATTAAAATAAGAAAATATTTTTTTGTTTATTTTACACAAAATTCCTTCAACGCCTTATTCTAGTTTCCCAAGGTGAAAAGACTAGAATACCCTTGCATAGTATTCAACGATCCATGCAACCAAAAATGGACCACCCCATTTTTCCTCAAAGGATTTAGCTAAAAAGATCTCCTTCATGGAGCCATTAGCATTAAATGAAAAATCGGAATTCCCATCACTTATTACCAATGAAGTCCAAAATGGTTCAGATGAAAAATCGACTATTTTGGATTTTACATCATTCCCCTCTTCTTGGAAAAGAGTTGTCCTCAACTCTAGGACTTCAACAAAACAAAGTGTATCACCAATGCCAACTTTGAACTTAGGCCAAATGACCATTCTCAAAGTATCCCAATCACTATTAAGTCCTCCTCCTCTATCCTCCTCCCTATTCAACATTTCACGAATTGCATTTTTGGGAATGCAAAATTCGATCCTCTTGAAAAAGGGAATACACATCCTGTCAATTGGTCTAGGAACTCCACTATTGCATGATCTCTTGATCTCCAACAGTTCTTCTATAGCAATTTGAAGGGGTGACCAAGAAATGATCTCCAATCTTCTAGGATCTACCTTAATTGTATCACATGGAGTAGACTTCCCAAAAAATCCCAAATCAAGTGTAAGATCACTTGATTCCATGTCAATCTCATTCTCAACAATGTATTTGATGGGTGAAACATCTTGCCCTTGAATGAGTGTCATTTCAACCTCCTTTTGCACCGGGAATACTTGTCTCAACATCAAGCTTTCTTTAAGAAGACACTCTTCCACTTGTTCAATTTCTTCACCCTCGTGAGAATCATAAGATTCTAACGAAATTTCCACATCCTCATGACTCTCTTTAGAATCATCAAATTCTAAAGGAAATTCCATATCATCAAGATCCTCTACTGAACCATAAGACTCTAAAGATACATTTGAATTTTCACCCTCCTTCTCAATATGTACTTGAAATGCATTTTGAAGTACAACATTGTCCTCTTCAGGGTAACAATCCTCAACAACCTCTTCTTCATGTTCCTCATTAGAATCACAAGATTCCAAAGGAAGTGTTTCCTCCTCATTAACCTTCTTAGAATCATGAGATCCTATATAGGTGGTAGCATTTTCGTCTTTCTCCCTTTCACAAGTGTAAGGTTGAGCTACCTTACTTCTAAAATCACTCCTTGACAATGCACGGGTATTGGGGTTCTTTTTTGTGGTGGTTGAAGTTTTTTGATTGTAGCTTGGAGAATGTTTTTTGTAAGACAATGTGGACTTTAGCAAATTGTCTTCAAAAGAAGTGGTAAGTTTTTGGAAACCAAAATCAAAGAGACTCAATGGCTTGCTTCTCCTCTTTTGATTATCACACTTTGTGGAAAATTTGCAAACATCATCAAGAGGAAAAGAATTATGGACCTTTTCTACAGATTTGTTGGATAAAAATTGGTCCATCATCAACATCATGCTACTGATTTGTTCATTTCTTTTCACAAGTCGTTGATTTTCCTCCAACATTCTAATACTCCTTTGTTCATATGTTTCAAATTTGTTGGGATCCATTTGGGAAAAATGAAATGTATTTCCCCCTTTTCTCCCCCTATTTTCCCCCTTTTCTCCCCCTACCTCTCCCTTTTTCTCCCCCTACCTCTCCCTTTTTCTCCCCCTACCTGGCGCGCCAAATGATGTAAAATCTAATGAAGAACACTAGAAATTACTAGACAAAATGGATCACAAATAGGTTAACAAAAAGGACAGATTCGTAGGCTTTAGAAAAAGACTTAGAAATGTGTTTAGGCTAGAAATTAAGGAAGAAATGGATATGTGTTTTAGGTGGAAAAGGAAAGAAATAGATATGGATTTTTGGATAGGTTTAATTATGGTTTTGATAAGAAGTAGAAGAGAAATAAGGGGTTTTGATAGTAGGGAACACTCACCTGACAATCAAGATATGTAAAAGAGGAACACTCACTCTTTTACTAGTATGAATCTTACACACAAGGAACACTCACTTGGATGATTAGATTCAAGAAAATTTGCAAAGAAGGAACTCTCACTTCTCTCACAAATTCTTCAAGCAAAACTTGGGAAAACACGAGCAACTCAATACATGATATTGCAAGTAAAGATATCAAGATTCAAACTTTATTCATTCATTGATTCCTTCATAACACAAAAATACATCTCCTATTTATAGTGGACAAAACCCTAGTAACTCCCCTTTTAACTTTGTCCAAAAAGGTAAAAATAAACTATCCAAAAATGTGTGAGAGTTTTAAGGAATTAATCCTTACTTCATGCTAACAACTTAAGGAGAACTTCCATGCACCAAGGTCTTCTTTCCCTTCATTAAACATGCCATTTAGACTAGAAAAATCAGCAAATATCCCTCCTTTGATGCCTTGGACGCACCTAATCAAGAATCCATCCAAAACCTCCCATAATTCCATGTTATTCCCTTATTTATGCCCAAAAGAATCAGCTCAATCAACCCCCTTGCCATAAAAACGCCCAACATTAAGGAATAAATCAATTAACTAAATTAAATCCCTTAATTTAAGGGATTTAAATCTCTTAATTGATTTTGAGAAGAAAATCAGAAAATCTGATTTATTTCCATCCCCTTTTCGACCATATTCAAAAGAATATCTTAAGATATGCAAATCTGATCATACCTTCCTTAAATCAAGCTAAAATCAAATCAGATCAAATCTTTCCCAAATCCCCTAATTTATGTCTTCAATTTACCCATAATTCTCACCAAAAATGCCATCTATTAAAAGGGAATAAAATAAGTCCAAATCTTTCCTTAACTCATGCAAGAATCAAATCAGATTTTTCCAACCCATATCTTTCCCTTATCTCCATGCCTAATTTAGCAACTAAATCTCCCCAATTAACACTTAATTGGACGAAATTTAATCTCCCTAAATCCCCTTAATGGTCCCACACCCAAATCTGGTCAGCTTACTTCCATTTCCATGCAAATTCCAACTTAGCATATCACCTCCAAGGAAAAAACGTCCCTAATTATTCCTAATTGCCCCTTGATCATGCCATGCATAAAATAGCAACAAATCTTCCCATTTAAATGCCATTCCACCTCAACAAACCCATCAAATCCACACGCCAATCTGATTTTGTTAAACCAATTATTACCCAACTCCTTTAATTAACTAACTAACTACCTTTAATTAATTAACTAGTTTAAAACCAGATTAATTAATTAAAATAAGAAAATATTTTTTTGTTTATTTTACACAAAATTCCTTCAACGCCTTATTCTAGTTTCCCAAGGTGAAAAGACTAGAATACCCTTGCATAGTATTCAACGATCCATGCAACCAAAAATGGACCACCCCATTTTTCCTCAAAGGATTTAGCTAAAAAGATCTCCTTCATGGAGCCATTAGCATTAAATGAAAAATCGGAATTCCCATCACTTATTACCAATGAAGTCCAAAATGGTTCAGATGAAAAATCGACTATTTTGGATTTTACATCACCAACCTTCCCTGTCAAGGATGGTTCTTCTTTTGTCAAAGCCAACGATCCACCTAAGAAGGACAAGAAAGATTTCAAAATAAGTGACATTGTTTGTTACAAGTGCGGAGGAAGGGGTCACTTTAAGAAGGATTGTCCAAATTCAAGAGCTTTGACCATGCAAGAGGTAAAGCTTATTGCTAATCAAACTATCAATTGGGAGGATTTCGAGGTTGAAGAAGTGGAGGACGTGAATTCTACTGAAGGGGACGAGGAGGAAGAGCAATGTTTCCCCGAAGAAGAGACCAAAACAAATCTGGTTGTGAGAAGGGCGTTGCAAGCTCACATTGAGGAACCCTTAGCACCGCAAAGGCAACATATTTTCATTACCAAGTGCAAGATTAAAGACGAGGTATGTGATTTAATCGTTGATAGTGGTAGTGAGGCAAACACAGTTTCCAAAACCTTGATAACTAGGCTTGGTCTTACAACTACAAATCACCCACATCCTTATAAGTTGAGTTGGTTGGACTCTAGTTCTAGCACGGGGGTTAGGAAACAATGCATGGTTAGTTTTTCTATTGGGTCTTATCATGATACTCAACTGTGTGATGTTGTGTCTATGGATGCTGACCAAAATGGTCAAGGTACGTTTATCCATGGTCTAGGGGAAGACGATCAAAACGGTGCCATTGAACAAAATGCTAAGGGAGTAATTCTGTCCAAATCATCCCTTAATCTATTACACGGTTTTGGTCCGAAAATTATTACAAGGGGTTGTACTTCACTTTGTGTAAGTAACCTTGTAAGAATCACCTAACAATTCTCCAAGCTGTCTCAAAGGCACGTTTAAAGGATTTCGGTTGCAAACTGATTTGGAATCGGTTGAACGTGTGCCATACTAGCCGGTTGGTAGTAAAAGATCATGGGGCATGAATTGAGGAGTTAGTTGGTTAGTTGGTTATGTTAGTTGGCGTGATATTAGTTGTTAGTTAGCTGAAGTTAGTTAGTTAAGTTAGTGGCGTAGCTTTAGGAGTTAGTTGGCCAGAATAAAGGGAGCTGGAGTCAAAGGAGTTATTTTGCACGTTAGGAGCTAGTGACACGTTGGATCCACGTTGGATACACATGGGGAGCTGCTTTACACGTCAGATACACATGGGGAGCTGCTTTACACGTCAGATACACGTGGAAAATGCCGTTGGAGGTTGTTAGACGTGGCTGAACGTGTTCCCTAACTTAAGCCTAGTTTTTCGCATTGTTTGTTAGTCTCGGCTGGTTGTTAATTTCAGTTTGTTTGTTAAATCAGTTTGTTAGTTATTAGCTATTGTTATAAAGGGTCAAAGGGACGGTCTTATGAGCCCTTAAGCCACTTTATTAGTTGTTATTTTCTGTCTTAATTAAGCAAGCAATGGATAAGCATGAGATGGAATCCTATGTAATTCACACTACTATAAATAGTGTGCTGTGCATGAATGAAAACACATCCAGAAATTTGCTAAACACTTGAGTTGTTGTTTAAACGTGACTTTGCATCTAAGTCATCTTTAAGGTCCAAATTTGTTACTTCAAATTTGAAGAGTGCTAGTTTTGGTCGAGTGTTCCCAAGCCTAGAACTTACGTAGTAAACGAGTGGGTTGAGTAATCCCTATTCCTAACTACACCAAGCGAAGGGTGAGTGTTCCCCTTTGTTATATCCGAGCTTAGGGTTGAGTGTTCCCCTAGTCTCACTTCATTAAACACGAAATTTCATTAAGACCCCTTAAAACAACTTTTTGTAACAAGGTTCACATCTTGTTTACACATCATTTGGCGCGTCAGGTAGGGGGATTTTTTTCGAAAACATTTCCTAAGGGGTCGTATACCTACACTCCATGGGGGAAAATCAAGATTTAAGGACAGCCTTGGAAGCTCTCAATCGTTCCATTGCTAGTCAAGAAAGATTGGCCGAAACTAATGCCAATCTACAAGGGAATCTTGCTGCCTTAATGGCAAGACTCATGAATGAACAAGATAAGCGAGATCGAGAAGAAGATCCTCCACCTAGGAGGGAAGATCGAAGTCTCAAAGTAGACATCCCTTCCTTTGATGGGACTCTTGATCCTGAAAAGTACTTAGAATGGGAGAAATCCTTGGAAAGGTACTTTGAATACAAGGACATCCATGATGATGTTCAACGCTACAAGATTGCCAAAGTCAAGCTAAAAGGCTATGGTGATAGTTGGTTGCAAGGAGAGCAAAGAGGACGTACCCTTAAGGGGAAAGTTCCTATCTCTACTTGGGACAAACTCAAGAAACGGATGAAAGACCGTTTCATTCCCCACAATTATAAGCAAAGCCAATACGTGAAATGGAGTACTCTACAACAAAATGGCGATTCTGTAGAGGATTACATAAAGGAGTTCGATAGGCTTGCTATTGTGTGTGAAGTAACCGAGAATGAAGAGCTCAAAATGGGGCGTTTCATATCTGGATTAGACCAAGAGTTACAAGACAGACTGGAAGGTTATACTAACCTCACGTTTGTGGAAGCTTGTAAATTGGTCATAAAGTTCGATGCTAAGAGGAAGAAGAAGAAACCTACTGTCATTCCCCAAATGACACGAAAACCTTCTTTTCCTACAAGGGAAAATCCGCCTTTTAACAAACCGAGCATTCCCATAAAGAAGGACACAAAGAACGTGAAGATAGGTGACATTGTATGTTACAAATGTGGAGGGCGAGGTCATTACAAAAAGGATTGTCCCAATTCTAGAGCGTTAACTATGCAAGAAGTTAAGCTCATGGCCACTCAAAACATCAACTGGGATGAATTTGAGGATGGCGAAGAAGAGATTGAAGATGATTGTGATGATTGCATTGCCGAATCAGAGGAGAAGACGAGTCTCGTGATTAGAAGGGCCTTGCAAGCACGTGTGGAAGAGGATGCTGCCCCTCAAAGACAACACATTTTCATCACCCGTTGCAAAATTGGTGAAGAGGTATGTGACTTAATTATTGATGGGGGAAGTGAGGCTAATACCGTATCTAAAACCCTAGTATCCAAACTTGGTCTTTTGACCACCAATCATCCACAACCCTACAAATTGAGTTGGTTAGACTCTAATGCTAGTACCGGGGTTAGGAAGCAATGCATGGTCTCCTTTTGCATTGGTTCGTATTGTGATTCCATATTATGTGATGTTGTGTCTATGGATGCTTGTCATATTCTACTTGGTAGACCGTGGCAAACTGATAAAAGATCTCTACATGATGGGTACCACAACACATACACTATAGTTCATGAAGGGAGGAAGAAAAAACTACACCCTTTACCACCCCCACGTTTTTCACCAACACAAATACCACCAAAAGAAGTATCCTTAATGTCTTTTAGAGAGTTTGAGAGGGAGTTAGAAGTTGAGGCAGAAATGTTCCTACTATACTCCAAAGAAATCCACGAAAACTTTGTTGCTCGAAATCCTAAATTAGCCCAACTAATTAAAGATTTTGAGGATGTTTTTCCGGATGAATTACCTAAGGGACTACCACCCATACGAGGAATTGAGCATCAAATTGATCTCATTCCCGGAGCACCTTTGCCAAATAAACCCGCCTATAGATGTAACCCTTTTGAAACTAAGGAGTTACAACGACAAATTGAAGAACTAATGGGTATGGGTTATGTACGTGAATCCATGAGTCCATGTGCCGTGCCAGCTTTGTTGGTTCCTAAAAAGGATGGTACTTGGAGAATGTGTATTGATAGTAGAGCCGTTAACAACATTACTATCAAGTGCAGATTTCCAATCCCAAGACTCGATGATATGCTTGATGAATTGAGTGGTTCCAAAGTCTTCTCCAAAGTAGATTTGAGAAGTGGATATCATCAGATTCGCATGAGAGAAGGGGATGAATGGAAGACGGCGTTCAAGACAAAGCATGGGTTGTATGAATGGCTCGTCATGCCATTTGGACTTACCAATGCCCCTAGCACGTTCATGAGATTGATGAATGAAGTGCTAAGGCCATTTCTTGGCAAGTTCGTGGTAGTATACTTGGATGACATTCTCATCTATTCAAGAGATGAAGAATCTCATTTCGATCACCTTTTTCAAGTATTTTCTGTGTTAAGAAAAGAAAAGTTGTACGGGAAATTAGAAAAATGTGATTTTTTACTATATGAAGTTATGTTTCTTGGTTATATAGTTTCAGGTGATGGCGTAAAAGTGGATCCTAGCAAGATTGAAGCAATTCAATCATGGCCTAGTCCAAAAACGCTCACGGAGGTTCGTTCATTTCATGGACTTGCTTCCTTTTATAGAAGGTTCATCAAGAACTTCAGCACACTCATGGCTCCCATCACCGAGTGTACCAAGAAAGGCGTGTTCGAATGGACACCCCAAGCTCAAAAGGCGTTTGAAGAAGTCAAGGAGAAGATGTGCCACACACCCATATTAGCACTTCCGGACTTTTCCAAGCCATTTGAGGTGGAATGTGACGCAAGTGGGAAAGGAATTGGTGCCGTATTGATTCAAGGTGGGCGACCCATTGCCTATTTCAGTGAGAAGATGAGTCAAGGAAAATTGAATTATTCCACTTATGATAAGGAGTTCTATGCTATGGTAAGAGCTCTAGATCATTGGTCACATTATTTGAGGCCCCAACCTTTCATTTTGCATTCTGATCATGAATCCTTGAGATTCATTCATGGCCAAAAGAAGTTGAATGCAAGACATGCAAAGTGGGTCGAATTCCTACAAACATTTAACTTTTCCTCTAAATACAAGAGTGGAAAGGCGAATGTAGTAGCGGATGCCTTATCTAGAAGGCATAATTTACTTGGGATGGTTGAAGCAAAAGTACTTGGCTTCGACTTGATCAAGGAATACTATCAAGAAGATGATGAACTCAAGGGAATAATGGAGAAATGCGTCCAAGGAGTTTATGATCTGTTTTCCTTACATAATGGTTTTCTTTTCAAAGGAAATCGATTATGTATTCCAAAATGCCCTATCCGGAGGTTATTGATACATGAAGCGCATGGAGGAGGATTAGCTGGGCATATGGGTATTCACAAGACAATGGAGCTTCTTCAAGCTCATTTCTATTGGCCGAAAATGTTAAGTACGGTTCATCATGTGGTGAGTCGTTGTTCTACTTGTCAAAGGGCCAAGATGGTGTTTCACAAAGGTCTCTACAAGCCTTTGCCGGTTCCGGAAAGACCTTGGGAGGATGTGAGTATGGACTTTATTGTAGCTTTGCCAAGGACTCAAAGAGGCAAAGATTCAATAATGGTGGTGGTTGATCGATTTTCGAAAATGGCTCACTTCATTCCTTGTCACAAGACCGAAGATGCGATGAAAGTGGCTAAGCTATACTTTGAAGAAGTTGTTCGCTTTCATGGGGTGCCACGCACCATTGTATCCGATCGTGATACAAAGTTCCTTAGTCATTTTTGGAAATCAATATGGCGCCTAATGGGAACAAAGTTGCTGTTTTCTACTTCACATCATCCACAAACCGATGGTCAAACTGAAGTGGTGAATAGAGTACTTGGTTCATTGCTTAGGGCTTTGATAACCAAAAGTACGAAGGATTGGGATAATAAGCTAGCTCATGCCGAGTTTGCTTATAATAGGACACCTAGTACTACTACAAAATACTCTCCTTTTGAAGTAGTATATGGCGTAAATCCCTATGTTCCTATTGATCTCATTGCTTTGCCAAAAGACAAGTTCGTTCATGGTGGAGCAAAAGAACAAGCCGAATTCATGCTGAAGGTCCATAAAGAAGTTCGGAGGAACATTGAAAAGGCGAATGAAATCTACCAGAAACAAGCCAACAAACGAGTGAGAAACGTGAAATCTTTCGAAGTTGGAGATTTGGTATGGATTTATATGAGGAAGGAACGTTTTCCTAGCAAAAGGAAAAATAAGCTTATGCCAAGAGCCGAAGGACCATTTGAGATCGTGGAAAAAATCAATGAAAACGCCTACAAAGTCGATTTGGGAGGACAATACGGGATCTCAAATACATTCAATGTTGGTGATCTTTCTCCTTACCTTGATGATGACGAATTGAGGGCAATTCCTTTTGAAGAAGGGGAGGATGACCAAAATGGTCAAGGTACGTTTATCCATGGTCTAGGGGAAGACGATCAAAACGGTGCCATTGAACAAAATGCTAAGGGAGTAATTCTGTCCAAATCATCCCTTAATCTATTACACGGTTTTGGTCCGAAAATTATTACAAGGGGTTGTACTTCACTTTGTGTAAGTAACCTTGTAAGAATCACCTAACAATTCTCCAAGCTGTCTCAAAGGCACGTTTAAAGGATTTCGGTTGCAAACTGATTTGGAATCGGTTGAACGTGTGCCATACTAGCCGGTTGGTAGTAAAAGATCATGGGGCATGAATTGAGGAGTTAGTTGGTTAGTTGGTTATGTTAGTTGGCGTGATATTAGTTGTTAGTTAGCTGAAGTTAGTTAGTTAAGTTAGTGGCGTAGCTTTAGGAGTTAGTTGGCCAGAATAAAGGGAGCTGGAGTCAAAGGAGTTATTTTGCACGTTAGGAGCTAGTGACACGTTGGATCCACGTTGGATACACATGGGGAGCTGCTTTACACGTCAGATACACATGGGGAGCTGCTTTACACGTCAGATACACGTGGAAAATGCCGTTGGAGGTTGTTAGACGTGGCTGAACGTGTTCCCTAACTTAAGCCTAGTTTTTCGCATTGTTTGTTAGTCTCGGCTGGTTGTTAATTTCAGTTTGTTTGTTAAATCAGTTTGTTAGTTATTAGCTATTGTTATAAAGGGTCAAAGGGACGGTCTTATGAGCCCTTAAGCCACTTTATTAGTTGTTATTTTCTGTCTTAATTAAGCAAGCAATGGATAAGCATGAGATGGAATCCTATGTAATTCACACTACTATAAATAGTGTGCTGTGCATGAATGAAAACACATCCAGAAATTTGCTAAACACTTGAGTTGTTGTTTAAACGTGACTTTGCATCTAAGTCATCTTTAAGGTCCAAATTTGTTACTTCAAATTTGAAGAGTGCTAGTTTTGGTCGAGTGTTCCCAAGCCTAGAACTTACGTAGTAAACGAGTGGGTTGAGTAATCCCTATTCCTAACTACACCAAGCGAAGGGTGAGTGTTCCCCTTTGTTATATCCGAGCTTAGGGTTGAGTGTTCCCCTAGTCTCACTTCATTAAACACGAAATTTCATTAAGACCCCTTAAAACAACTTTTTGTAACAAGGTTCACATCTTGTTTACACATCAGATGCTTGTCACGTTTTGCTTGGTAGACCTTGGCAAACTGATCGAAAATCTCAACATGATGGGTACCATAACACTTACACTATAACTCACCAAGGAAAACAAAAAAAGTTGCACCCTTTACCACCCCCACGATTTTCACAAAATCCTAAATAATCAAAGGAGGTGTCATTGCTTACCTTTAAGGAATTTGAAAGGGAAATTGATGGTAAGGATGAATTATACTTGTTGTACTCTAAAGAGGTCCACGAGAATTTTGTGAGTCAAAACCCCAAATTGGCTCAATTGATTAAGGATTTTGAAGATGTTTTTCCCAATGAGTTACCTAAAGGGCTACCACCTTTGAGGGGAATTGAACATCAGATTGACCTCATTCCCGGTGCTCCTTTACCTAACAAACCTGCCTATAGGTGTAATCCCTTGGAAACTAAGGAATTGCAACGACAAATTGAGGAGTTGATGAGTATGGGGTATGTACGTGAGTCTATGAGTCCGTGTGCTGTTCCTGCTCTTTTGGTCCCTAAAAAGGATGGTACATGGCGTATGTGTATTGATAGTAGGGCTGTTAACAATATTACTATCAAGTACAGGTTTCCAATTCCAAGGCTAGATGACATGCTTGATGAACTGAGCGGCTCGAAGTGGTTTTCAAAGGTTGATTTGAGGAGTGGTTATCATCAAATTCGGATGAGAGAAGGAGATGAATGGAAGACCGCTTTCAAAACCAAGCATGGTTTGTATGAGTGGCTCGTGATGCCATTTGGACTCACCAACGCACCTAGCACTTTCATGAGGTTGATGAACGAGGTGTTGCGACCTTTCCTTGGAAAGTTCGTGGTGGTGTACCTTGATGATATCCTTATTTATAGCAAAAGTGGGGACGAACATTTGATACATTTATTTAAAGTTTTCACGGTTTTGAGAGAACAAAAATTGTATGGAAAACTTGAAAAATGTAATTTTATGCTATATGAGGTCACTTTTCTTGGTTACATTATTTCAGGAGAAGGTGTGAAAGTTGATCCTAGCAAGATTGAGGCTATTCAATCATGGCCTAGCCCAAAGACACTCACGGAGGTCCGTTCTTTCCATGGATTAGCTTCCTTTTATAGGAGGTTCATTTGCAATTTTAGCACTCTAATGGCTCCTATCACCGAGTGCACAAAGAAGGGCTCATTTGAGTGGACTCCTCAAGCTCAAAAGGCGTTTGAAGTAATCAAAGAGAGAATGTGCAATACACCTATCCTAGCACTTCCAGATTTTTCAAAACCATTTGAAGTTGAGTGTGATGCAAGCGGAAAGGGGATTGGTGCCGTGTTGATTCAAGAGGGGTGTCCTATTGCCTACTTTAGTGAGAAATTGAGCCAAGGCAAGCTGAATTATTCCACCTATGACAAGGAATTCTATGCAATGGTGCGAGCTTTGGATCATTGGTCGCATTACTTGAGACCACAACCATTCATACTTCATTCTGACCATGAATCTTTGAGATTCATCCATGGCCAAAAGAAGTTGAATTCGAGACATGCAAAGTGGGTGGAATTCTTGCAAACATTTAACTTCTCATCAAAGTACAAAAGTGGAAAGGCGAATGTTGTTGCGGATGCCTTATCTCGAAGGCATACTTTACTTGGAGTCGTCGAGGCGAAAGTCCTTGGGTTCGAATTAATAAAAGAATACTACAAGGAAGATGATGATTTCAAGGTCATTTTGGAGAAATGCGTGAAGGGAAGTTATGAATTATTTTCCTTACAAAATGATTTTCTTTTTAAGGGAAATAGGTTATGCATTCCTAAATGTCTAATTCGAAGCTTGTTGATTCATGAAGCGCATGGAGGAGGTCTAGCAGGCCATTTCGGAGTTCAAAAAACTATGGAGCTTCTTCAAGCTCACTTTTATTAGCCTAACATGCTATCTACTGTTCACCATGTTGTAGCGCGTTGCTCTACTTGTCAAAGGGCAAAGATGGTGTTTCACAAAGGTCTTTACAAGCCATTGCCAATTCCGGAGAGACCTTGGGAAGACATAAGCATGGATTTCATTGTGGCTTTACCTAGAACTCAAAGAGGTAAGGACTCAATCATGGTGGTAGTTGATCGTTTTTCAAAGATGGCTCACTTTATCCCTTGTCATAAAACCGAGGATGCTATGAAGGTGGCAAAACTATATTTTGATGGGATTGTTCGTTTCCATGGAGTACACGCACCATTGTTTCAGATCGGGATACAAAGTTCCAAAGTCATTTTTGGAAGTCTTTGTGGCGTCTTATGGGAACCAAGTTGCTGTTTTCTACCTCACATCACCCCCAAACCGATGGCCAAACCGAGGTGGTGAATAGGGTACTAGGTTCTTTGCTTAGGACCTTGGTTAGTAAGAGCACCAAAGATTGGGATGTCAAACTCGCTCATGCCGAGTTTGCTTACAATAGAACTCCTAGCGCTACTACAAAGTATTCTCCTTTTGAAGTAGTCTATGGTTCTAATCCCTATGTTCCAATTGATCTCATAGTTTTGCCTCAAGATAAGTTCGTGCATGGAGGTGCCAAGGAACAAGCCGAGTTCATGGTGAAAATCCACAAAGAAGTGAGGAAGAACATCGAGAAGGCTAATGAAATCTATAAAAAGCAAGCCAACAAGAGAGTCAAAAATGTGAAACGTTTTGAAGTTGGTAACTTAGTATGGATCTACATGAGGAAGGAGAGATTTCCCAATCAAAGGAAGAACAAGCTCATGCCACGAGCCGAGGGTCCATTTGAGATAGTGAAAAAGATCAATGACAATGCCTACAAGGTAGATTTGGGAAGAAAGTACGGCGTCTCAAGCACATTCAATGTGGGGGATCTAGCACCGTACTATAACGATGAAGAATTGAGGGCAATTCCCTTTGAAGAAGGGGAGGATGACCAGAATGGTCAAGGTGCGAATATTCCAGTCCAAGAGTCGAACGTTAGGGAGTTGATTTTGTCCAAGTCTCTCCTCAATACTACTCTTAGGGATTTTGGCGTGCACGGCCCATATAAGTCCTCAAATGGTTGCACCGTATTGAGCGTAACTAATTACCTCAATAATGGGGGAATATAGGTTGATTTAATGCAGACTTTAAGGGGCGTTTCTAGCTGGTTTAATTTCGAAATAAAAGAGCTTAAATGAAGGCTTAAAAAGCGCATTTCAAGGCTACTTTGGAGGACGAATTTGAACAGCAATTTGAAGTCAATTTGCTGAACGATTTGGCGCATTTCAAGGCGACTTTGAAGGAAGAATTTGAACAGCAATTGGGGTCAATGTGCTGAACGTTTCTTCCCTTATTTTAAGCTATTCTTCCCTTGTTTTAAACTTTATTAGTTAGAGAAATAATGAGTTGTTATGGGGATTATGTTGGACGGTTATGAGCCACTTAATCTACCCTTAGTTTCAGCTTTCTGTTTTATTGTTTGTTTTAGCTAAGTCTGATGTACGAAAAGCTATAAATAGCGTGCTAATAATCAATGAAAGGCATTCCAGAATTTTGCCAAAAACACACGAGTGTATGATACGAATTTGGCTTGTGCTAGTCAAGTTTATTTTCCAAATTTGAGAGTTACCTCAATTTGAAGAGTTTGTGTTTTAGTGAGAGTTCCAAAAACTTAAACTTGTAGTTGTCGAATAGGTGAGAGTTCCCTAATCACTACTACGCCCAAACACGTGAGTGAGTGTTCCTCACTGTTATATCCTCAAGTTAAGGGTGAGAGTTCCCCTAAACTTTATAAACAAGTTCCTCATCTTGCTTACACATCAAGCGGGCCGGAAAGGGTTCTACCTCGCGTATTTTTCAAATTTCTTATCAAAATAACCTAGAACTTGCACTAACATACCAATATAGTCTAGTTAAAAGTGTTCATGTATTGAAAACGAGCCTTAGAAGCATTTCACTAAGTTGTAAATCGATGTTCGTGATTTTAAAGGGAAAGCGTGGCGGAAAGGGTTCTACCTCGCGTATTTTTCAAATTTCTTATAAAAATAACCTAGAACTTGCACTACCATACCAATATAGCCTAGTTAAAAGTGTTCATGCATTGAAAACGAGCCTTAGAAGCATTTCACCAAGTTGTAAATCGATGTTCGTGATTTTCAAGGGAAAGCGGGCCAGAAATAGTTCTACCTCGCGTATTTTTCAAATTTCTTATCAAACTAACCTAGAACTTGCACTAACATACCAATATAGCCTAGTTACAAGTGTTCATGCATTTGAAAATGATCCAATATAGCCTAGAAGCATTTCACCAAGTTGTAAATCGATGTTCGTGATTTTCAAGGGAAAGCGGGCCAGAAATGGTTCTACCTCGCGTATTTTTCAAATTTCTTATCAAATTAACCTAGAACTTGCACTAACATTCCAATATCGCCTAGTTACAAGTGTTCATGCATTGAAAACGAGCCTTAGAAGCATTTCACTAAGTTGTAAATCGATGTTCGTGATTTTCAAGGGAAAGCGGGGCGGAAAGGGTTTTACCTCGCGTATTTTTCAAAATTCTTATCAGAATAACCTA
This sequence comes from Dysphania ambrosioides, assembly GCA_026401315.1. Lineage (NCBI taxonomy): Eukaryota > Viridiplantae > Streptophyta > Magnoliopsida > Caryophyllales > Amaranthaceae > Dysphania > Dysphania ambrosioides. Next base: position 8,303,618 of record CM048668.1, on the reverse strand, counting down.
GAACTTGCACTAACATACAAATATAGCCTAGTTACAAGTTTTCATGCATTGAAAACGAGCCTTAGAAACATTTCACTAAGTTGTAAATCGATGTTCGTGATTTTCAAGGGAAAGCGGGGCGGAAAGGGTTCTACCTCGCGTATTATTCAAATTTCTTATCAAACTAACCTAGAACTTGCACTACCATACCAATATAGCCTAGTTACAAGTGTTCATGCATTGAAAACGAGCCCTAGAAGCATTTCACTAAGTTGTAAATCGATGTTCGTGACTTTCAAGGGAAAGCGGGCCGGAAAGGGTTCTACCTCGCGTATTTTTCAAAATTCTTATTGATGTGTTTACGGATGTGTTTGTGTTTTAGGATCGTTTTGGAGTGGATTAGATGACTTAGAAACAAATTCGTCTCAAAAAGAAACAAGATAAAAACGCAAGGTAGAATCGGGTCTAAATTGCGTTTAGGGGAAATAATCTGGACCAAACACGAAGTAAGGCTAGATTATAGAGCTTATACTAACTAGCACTAAGCAAAGAAAGTATAAGTTTGTGAAACACAAAGTAACACACGAAATTCACAAAGAAAATCAGATTCTGTTCTATTTCTTTCACTCTTGTTCCAAATGAATTGGCAAGTGCCCTATTTATAGGAAGCTTTACAAATCCTTTAGCTTCCTATCTTATACGTTTAAAACAGAAGAAACAAGCCTCAATAAAGCTTTGTAACTCCTTTTTGAAATTCAAAACAGAATTTAAAAACTGAATTCAAATTGAGCATGATTCAAGCCTTGAATCACGCTTTGACTAAGTCATTATTTGACTGATTATTTGAGCAGCTATTTCGTGCATATTTGACAGAAAATAACCTCCCTAATTAAAGTTTTAAACGACTAAAATAAACAGCAAATAAATCATAATTATTCTCCCACAGAAAATGCCTTGAATCAAGCTGACGTTAATTGTGCTGTTTGAAACTTCTTGTTGATCGTATCCTTAACTGGTCAATACGTCCTCTTTGCTCTCTTCCCATATAAGGCAAGAAACAAAAGGATTAATTGAAGAGAATCCCACGAAATTATCACCCAAGGACTTGGACTTTCCGTGGATGAACAAGGCATGGACCGTCGTTTGAACTTCTGGAACTTTACGGACTTTATTGCTTGCTACCATATCATTCTCCCCCTCTTCGGAAAAGTTTGCCCTCAAACTTTCATCATCTAGATATGGGCTCAAGTCTCCCACATTGAACGTTGCACTTACGCCACCAAAATCACTAGGTAGATCAATCTTGTAAGCGCTTTCCCCAATTTTTTCCAAGACTTGAAAGGGACCATCTGATCTAGGCATGAGCTTATTTTTCCTAAGGTTAGGAAAACGTTCCTTCCTTAAATGTAGCCAAACCAAGTCACCTTTAGCAAATGTAGGTTGTTTTCGGTTCTTATTTGCACGGTCTTTGTAGACTTTGTTCATAGCTTCAATCTTCTTTTTTATTTTGGTGCATGTTTTCTGAAATGCTTCCCACCTCTTCTTAGGTTCTCCATGTATTAAATCTCCTTTAGGCAAGGGAATTAACTCAATGGGCAGCAAAGGATTAATCCCATACACCACTTCAAAAGGACTACGAGCAGTGGTAGAAGAAGGAGACCTATTGTAAGCGAATTCAGCATGGGCTAACTTAACATCCCAATCCTTTTGAGTTCTACTCACTAGACCTCGTAACAACGCACCAAGGGTTCTATTAGTCACTTCTGTTTGACCATCCGTTTGTGGATGATGAGAAGTACTAAATAGGAGCTTAGTTCCCACCAATTTCCACAAAATCCTCCAAAAATGACTAAGAAACTTAGTATCCCTATCCGAAACAATGGACCTTGGAACCCCATGTAAACGAATGATTTCTCTAAAGTATAAATCAGCAACTTTAGAAGCATCATCTGTTTTGTGACATGGAATAAAATGAGCCATTTTAGAAAAACGGTCCACCACCACCATGATACTATCCTTCCCCCTTTGAGTCCTAGGGAGACCCACGATAAAATCCATGCTTACTCCTTCCCATGGAACATCAGGAACTGGTAATGGAGTGTAAAGACCCTTATGAAAAGTACTCTTGGATTTTTGACAAGTAGAACACCTTTCTACAACGTGAGTAACGTCTTTGATCATATGAGGCCAATAGAAATGTTCTTGAAGCATTTCTAATGTCTTATGTATTCCAAAATGACCAGCAATTCCTCCCCCATGGATTTCACGAACCAAGAGTTCACGCACACCATTCTTAGGCACACAAAGTTTGTTGCCTTTGAATAAGAACCCATCTTGAACCGTGTAGTCTTGAGTAGGTTTCTTGAATTTTCCAGAAAAATCCTCATCTTCTTCATAGTGATTTTTCAAATGTTCAAACCCAAGAATCTTCGTATGAACCATAGCTAATAGATAGCTTCTCCTTGATAATGCATCAGCTACAACATTCTTCTTCCCTTCTTTGTACCTCGAACTGAATGTAAATGATTGAAGAAATTCAACCCATTTAGCATGTCGGTGATTAAGCTTCTGCTGTCCATGAATGAATTTCAAGGCTTCATGATCCGAATGTAAAACAAACGGTTTTGGCCTTAGGTAATGAGACCAATGATCTAGAGCCCGAACAATAGCATAGAACTCACGATCATAATTCGAATAATTAAGCTTAGCACCACTTAATTTTTCGCTGAAATAACAAATGGGTCTCTTTCCTTGAATAAGAACAGCACCAATACCCACGCCACTTGCATCACATTCAACCTCAAACAGTTTATCAAAATCTGGCAATGCAAGAACCGTTGTATTGCACAATTTCTCTTTGATTTCTTCAAAGGCTTTTTGAGCAGATTCACTCCAAATGAACGCACTTTTCTTCAATAACTCGGTCAAAGGAGCTGTGATTGTTGAGAAATTCTTGATAAAGATTCTGTAAAATGAAGCAAGACCATGAAAGCTCCTCACTTCATGCACATCTTTCGGCACCTTCCACGTTGAAATAGCCTTCACTTTCTCTGGATCAACCTGTACTCCTCCACTAGATACAACATATCCTAGGAAAGTAATATGCTTACACATGAAAGCACACTTTTCCAACTTCCCATACAATCTGTTAGTCCTTAAAACCTCAAATAAAGATTTTAAATGTAACAAATGTTCATCTATGGATTTGCTATATACTAGAATATCATCTAAATATACAACAATGAATTTGTTGAGAAAAGGACGCAGTACCTCATTCATGAGTCTCATGAAAGAGCTAGGAGCATTGCAAAGACCAAATGGCATGACAAGCCATTCGTATAAGCCTTGCTTGGTCTTAAAAGCTGTTTTCCATTCATCACCTTCACGAATTCTCATTTGGTGATAGCCACTTCTCAAATCAATTTTACTGAAAATCTTGGCTCCACTCAACTCATCAAACATGTCTTGAAGCCTCGGCATAGGAAATCTGTATTTGATAGTAATATTATTGATTGAACGACTATCAATACACATTCTCCAAGTTCCCTCTTTCTTAGGTACTAAAAGAGCAGGAACAGCACATGGACTAAGGCTTTCGCGCACATATCCCCTTTCTATAAGTTCTTCAACTTGTCTTTGCAACTCTTTGGCCTGATCGGGACTACATCTGTAGGCTGGCTTATTAGGCAATTGAGCTCCCGGAATCAAGTCAATAGCATGTTCAATACCTCGAAATGGAGGCAGGCCTTGTGGCAAATCACTAGGAAATACATCAGAAAATTCCTCTAGCAATTTCTTCAAAGGCAATGAGTTAGTAACATTGGAAAGGTTATCATCAACAGGTTTAATAACAAGAAAAAAACCTTCCCCTTCCATAGCATACTCACGCTCAAACTCACGTTTTGAAACCAGAAAATTAGGTTTCTTCTCCATCATAGGTTCAATCTTTGGAGGCAAAGGAAGTAACCTGATTTTCTTTCCTCCATGAGCAGTGACCGTATAAACATTAGAAACGCCATCATGCAACGCATTTCTATCAAATTGCCATGGTCTTCCAAGCAAAATATGACACGCACTCATAGGCAGAATATCACACCAACGTTCATCATGAAAATTTCCAATTGTAAAAGAAACTAGAGCTTGTTTCTTAACCTTTAAACCCGTATCATTATCTAGCCAATTTAACTTGTATGGTTTAGCATGCTCACGAGTAGGTAATTTCAGTTTACTTACAAGTTCTTTAGAGGCCACATCTGTACAAGAACCACCATCTACAATCACATCACAAAGCTTGTCTCGTACCTTGCATCTGGTATGGAAAAGATTCTCTCTTTGTTGGACATCTTTGAGAGGTTCAGAATGTAGGATCCTCCTCATAACACCACACAATGGAGTGGCGTCTTCTTCAGCTCCATATTCCTCATATTCCTCTTCTTCTTCCTCATTTTCTTCGGAATCATACCCTCCTTCATGAATGGTGAGTGTATTCCGTTTTGGACATTCACTAGCAATATGTCCCTTTTCATGGCACTTGTAACACGTTCTCTTGGAAGCTTCTTGCTTGAAATCCGTTTTTCCTCCTTTGAATGAGTTAGGAGTAAAAATGGATTTGGCAGCAACTTCACCCTTTCCTACGGAAGGAAAAGCTTTGTAAGGAGGCCTCGAAGTAGGCCTTGGCCTATCTTCTTTGTGTTGTGCCTCAACCTTTCTGGCAGCTTTCACAACTTCTTCATAGGTGGAATAAGGTAGGAGATCCACCTTATTAGAAATTGGTTTTGACAACCCTTTGGTAAAACGCGCAATTTTGAGTGGCTCTTTCTCTTGCATATCACACACCAAACTGAGTGTCTCAAATTCTCGCACATATTCATCAACACTTCGTTCCCCTTGAGCTAGGCGAGTCAATTTTACATATTGATCTTGCTCATACTCACGTGGAATCCAACGTTGCTCCATCTTTTTTTCTGAGTTTCACCCATGACTCAATCTTACCCTTTCCTTCTCTTCTCCTTTTGGCCTTCAGATTATCATACCAAAGTCCAGCAAGTTTGGTTAACTTCAGAATCGCCATTTTACAACTCCTAGCATCATCATACTCCTTATACTCAAAGATACTCTCCAATCTACGTACCCAATCAAAAAAAACTTCTGGATCATTAGAACCATCGAATTCGGGAAGATCAAGTTTGAGACTTCTATCTTCTTGGTAACCACGAAATTGTGATTCCCCATGGGTGGGTGTGGAATTGGAATGTTCTAATTCCTCTAACTTTCTACCTTGTTTAAGGCATAGGTCAGCAATGGCATCCATACGTGTTTCATGCTTTTTCATTTCGTTATGCATTTCCTGGAGTTTTCCAAGAATGTCTTTCATCACTTCGTGAGATGTTGAGTTGGATGAACTCGAAGCCATACTCCAAAGCCTTTGCTCTGATACCAATTGATGTGTTTACGGATGTGTTTGTGTTTTAGGATCGTTTTGGAGTGGATTAGATGACTTAGAAACAAATTCGTCTCAAAAAGAAACAAGATAAAAATGCAAGGTAGAATCGGGTCTAAATTGCGTTTAGGGGAAATAATCTGGACCAAACACGAAGTAAGGCTAGATTATAGAGCTTATACTAACTAGCACTAAGCAAAGAAAGTATAAGTTTGTGAAACACAAAGTAACACACGAAATTCACAAAGAAAATCAGATTCTGTTCTATTTCTTTCACTCTTGTTCCAAATGAATTGGCAAGTGCCCTATTTATAGGAAGCTTTACAAATCCTTTAGCTTCCTATCTTATACGTTTAAAACAGAAGAAACAAGCCTCAATAAAGCTTTGTAACTCCTTTTTGAAATTCAAAACAGAATTTAAAAACTGAATTCAAATTGAGCATGATTCAAGCCTTGAATCACGCTTTGACTAAGTCATTATTTGACTGATTATTTGAGCAGCTATTTCGTGCATATTTGACAGAAAATAACCTCCCTAATTAAAGTTTTAAACGACTAAAATAAACAGCAAATAAATCATAATTATTCTCCCACAGAAAATGCCTTGAATCAAGCTGACGTTAATTGTGCTGTTTGAAACTTCTTGTTGATCGTATCCTTAACTGGTCAATACGTCCTCTTTGCTCTCTTCCCATTTAAGGCAAGAAACAAAAGGATTAATTGAAGAGAATCCCACGAAATTATCACCCAAGGACTTGGACTTTCCGTGGATGAACAAGGCATGGACCGTCGTTTGAACTTCTGGAACTTTACGGACTTTATTGCTTGCTACCATAACTTGCACTAACATACCAATATAGCCTAGTTACAAGTGTTCATGCATTGAATACGAGCCTTAGAAGCATTTCACTAAGTTGTAAATCGATGTTCGTGATTTTCAAAGGAAAGCGGGCCGGAAAGGGTTCTACCTCGCGTATTTTTCAAATTTCTTATCAAAATAACCTAGAACCTGCACTAACATACCAATATAGCCTAGTTACAAGTGTTCATGCATTGAAAACGAGCCTTAGAAGCATTTCACTAAGTTGTAAATCGATGTTCGTGATTTTGAAGGGAAAGCGTGGCAGAAAGGGTTCTACCTCGCGTACTTTTCAAATTTCATATAAAAATAACCTAGAACTTGCACTACCATACCAATATAGCCTAGTTACAAGTGTTCATGCATTGAAAATGAGCCCTAGAAGAATTTCACTAAGTTGTAAATCGATGTTCGTGAGTTTCAAGGGAAAGCGTGCCGGAAAGAGTTCTACCTCGCGTATTTTTCAAATTTCTTATCAAAATAACCTAAAACTTGCACTAACATACCAATATAGTCTAGTTAAAAGTGTTCATGTATTGAAAACGAGCCTTAGAAGCATTTCACTAAGTTGTAAATCGATGTTCGTGATTTTAAAGGGTAAGCGTGGGGGAAAGGGTTCTACCTCGCGTATTTTTCAAATTTCTTATCAAAATAACCTAGAACTTGCACTAACATACCAATATAGTCTAGTTAAAAGTGTTCATGTATTGAAAACGAGCCTTAGAAGCATTTCACTAAGTTGTAAATCGATGTTCGTGATTTTCAAGGGAAAGCGGGTCGGAAAGGTTTCTACCTCGCTTATTTTTCAAATTTCTTATAAAAATAACCTAGAACTTGCACTACAATACGAATATAGCCTAGTTACAAGTGTTCATGCATTGAAAACGAGCCTTAGAAGCATTTCACTAAGTTGTAAATCGATGTTCGGGATTTTCAAGGGAAAGCGGGCCAGAAAGGTTTCTACCTCGCGTATTTTTCAAATATCTTATCAAAATAAGCTATAACTTGCACTAACATACCAATATAGCCTACTTACAAGTGTTCATGCATGGAAAAAGAGCCTTAGAAGCATTTCATTAAGTTTAAAATCGATGTTCGTGATTTTCAAGGGAAAGCGAAGCGAAAAGGGTTCTACCACGCGTATTTTTCAAATTTCTTATCAAAATAACCTAGAACTTACACTAACATACCACTATAGGCTAGTTAAAAGTGTTCATGCATTGAAAACTAGCCTTAGAAGCATTTCACCAAGTTCTAAATCGATGTTCCTGAGTTTCAAGGGAAAGTGGGACGAAAAGGGTTCTACCTCGCGTATTTTTCAAATTTCTTATAAAAGTAACCTAGAACTTGCACTAACATACCAATATAGCCTAGTTACAAGGGTTCATGCATTGAAAACGAGCCTTAGAAGCATTTCACTAAGTTGTAAATCGATGTTCGTGACTTTCAAGGGAAAGCGGGGCGGAAAGGGTTCTACCACGGGTATTTTTCAAATTTCTTATCAAAATAACCTAGAACTTGCACTAACATACCAATATAGTCTAGTTAAAAGTGTTCATGTATTGAAAATGAGCCTTAGAAGCATTTCACTAAGTTGTAAATCGATGTTCGTGATTTTAAAGGGAAAGCGTGGCGAAAAGGGTTCTACCTCGCGTATTTTTCAAATTTCTTATAAAAATAACCTAGAACTTGCACTACCATACCAATATAGCCTAGTTAAAAGTGTTCATGCATTGAAAACGAGCCTTAGAAGCATTTCACTAAGTTGTAAATCGATGTTCGTGATTTTCAAGGGAAAGCGGGCCGGAAATGGTTCTACCTCGCGTATTTTTCAAATTTCATATCAAACTAACCTAGAACTTGCACTATCATACCAATATAGCCTAGTTACAAGTGTTCATGCATTGAAAACGAGCCTAAGAAGCATTTCACTAAGTTGTAAATCGATGTTTGTGATTTTCAAGGGAAAGTGGGGCGGAAAGGGTTCTACCACGCGTATTTTTCAAATTTCTTATCAAAATAACCTAGAACTTGCACTAACATACCAATATAGTCTAGTTAAAAGTGTTCATGTATTGAAAACGAGCCTTAGAAGCATTTCACTAAGTTGTAAATCGATGATCGTGATTTTCAAGGGAAAGCGGGGCGGAAAGGGTTCTACCTCGCGTATTTTTCAAATTTCTTATAAAAATAACCTAGAACTTGCACTACAATACGAAGATAGCCTAGTTACAAGTGTTCATGCATTGAAAACGAGCCTTAGAAGCATTTCAGTAAGTTGTAAATCGATGTTCGGGATTTTCAAGGGAAAGCGGGCCGGAAAGGTTTCTACCTCGCGTATTTTTCAAATATCTTATCAAAATAAGCTATAACTTGCACTAACATACCAATATAGCCTAGTTACAAGTGTTCATGCATGGAAAACGAGCCTTAGAAGCATTTCATTAAGTTTAAAATCGATGTTCGTGATTTTCAAGGGAAAGCGAAGCGAAAAGGGTTCTACCACGCGTATTTTTCAAATTTCTTATCAAAATAACCTAGAACTTGCACTAACATACCACTATAGGCTAGTTAAAAGTGTTCATGCATTGAAAACTAGCCTTAGAAGCATTTCACCAAGTTGTAAATCGATGTTCCTGAGTTTCAAGGGAAAGTGGGACGGAAAGGGTTCTACCTCGCGTATTTTTCAAATTTCTTATAAAAATAACCTAGAACTTGCACTAACATACCAATATAGCCTAGTTACAAGGGTTCATGCATTGAAAACGAGCCTTAGAAGCATTTCACTAAGTTGTAAATCGATTTTCGTGACTTTCAAGGGAAAGCGGGGCGGAAAGGGTTCTACCACGCGTATTTTTCAAATTTCTTATCAAAATAACCTAGAACTTGCACTAACATACCAATATAGTCTAGTTAAAAGTGTTCATGTATTGAAAATGAGCCTTAGAAGCATTTCACTAAGTTGTAAATCGATGTTCGTGATTTTGAAGGGAAAGCGTGGCGGAAAGGGTTCTACCTCGCGTATTTTTTAAATTTCTTATAAAAATAACCTAGAACTTGCACTAACATACCAATATAGCCTAGTTACAAGTGTTCATGCATTGAAAACGAGCCCTAGAAGCATTTCACTAAGTTGTAAATCGATGTTCGTGACTTTCAAGGGAAAGCGGGCCGGAAAGGGTTCTACCTCGCGTATTTTTCAAATTTCTTATCAAAATAACCTAGAACTTGCACTAACATACCAATATAGCCTAGTTACAAGTGTTCATGCATTGAAAATGAGCCTTAGAAGCATTTCACTATGTTCTAAATCGATGTTCATGATTTTTAAGGGAAAGGGGGCCGGAAAGGGTTCTACCTCGCGTATTTTTCAAATTTCTTATAAAAATAACCTAGAACTTGCACTACCATACAAATATAGCCTAGTTAAAAGTGTTCATGCATTGAAAACGAGCCTTAGAAGCATTTCACTAAGTTGTAAATCGATTTTCGTGACTTTCAAGGGAAAGCGGGGCGGAAAGGGTTCTACCACGCTTAATTATTCGAATTATGATCGTGAGTTCTATGCTATTGTTCGGGCTCTAGATCATTGGTCTCATTACCTAAGGCCAAAACCGTTTGTTTTACATTCGGATCATGAAGCCTTGAAATTCATTCATGGACAGCAGAAGCTTAATCACCGACATGCTAAATGGGTTGAATTTCTTCAATCATTTACATTCAGTTCGAGGTACAAAGAAGGGAAGAAGAATGTTGTGGCTGATGCATTATCAAGGAGAAGCTATCTATTAGCTATGGTTCATACGAAGATTCTTGGGTTTGAACATTTGAAAAATCACTATGAAGAAGATGAGGATTTTTCTGGAAAATTCAAGAAACCTACTCAAGACTACACAGTTCAAGATGGGTTCTTATTCAAAGGCAACAAACTTTGTGTGCCTAAGAATGGTGTGCGTGAACTCTTGGTTCGTGAAATCCATGGGGGAGGAATTGCTGGTCATTTTGGAATACATAAGACATTAGGAATGCTTCAAGAACATTTCTATTGGCCTCATATGATCAAGGACGTAACTCACATTGTGGAAAGGTGTTCTACTTGTCAAAAGTCCAAGAGTACTTTTCACAAGGGTCTTTACACTCCATTACCCGTTCCTGATGTTCCATGGGAAGGAGTGAGCATGGATTTTATTGTGGGTCTCCCTAGGACTCAAAGGGGGAAGGATAGTATCATGGTGGTGGTGGACCGTTTTTCTAAAATGGCGCATTTTATTCCATGTCACAAAACAGATGATGCTTCTAAAGTTGCTGATTTATACTTTAGAGAAATCATTCGTTTACATGGGGTTCCAAGGTCCATTGTTTCGGATAGGGATACTAAGTTTCTTAGTCATTTTTGGAGGATTTTGTGGAAATTGGTGGGAACTAAGCTCCTATTTAGTACTTCTCATCATCCACAAACGGATGGTCAAACAGAAGTGACTAATAGAACCCTTGGTGCGTTGTTACGAGGTCTAGTGAGTAGAACTCAAAAGGATTGGGATGTTAAGTTAGCCCATGCTGAATTCGCTTACAATAGGTCTCCTTCTTCTACCACTGCTCGTAGTCCTTTTGAAGTGGTGTATGGGATTAATCCTTTGCTGCCCATTGAGTTAATTCCCTTGCCTAAAGGAGATTTAATACATGGAGAACCTAAGAAGAGGTGGGAAGCATTTCAGAAAACATGCACCAAAATAAAAAAGAAGATTGAAGCTATGAACAAAGTCTACAAAGACCGTGCAAATAAGAACCGAAAACAACCTACATTTGCTAAAGGTGACTTGGTTTGGCTACATTTAAGGAAGGAACGTTTTCCTAACCTTAGGAAAAATAAGCTCATGCCTAGATCAGATTGTCCCTTTCAAGTCTTGGAAAAAATTGGGGAAAGCGCTTACAAGATTGATCTACCTAGTGATTTTGGTGGCGTAAGTGCAACGTTCAATGTGGGAGACTTGAGCCCATATCTAGATGATGAAAGTTTGAGGGCAAACTTTTCCGAAGAGGGGGAGAATGATATGGTAGCAAGCAATAAAGTCCGTAAAGTTCCAGAAGTTCAAACGACGGTCCATGCCTTGTTCATCCACGGAAAGTCCAAGTCCTTGGGTGATAATTTCGTGGGATTCTCTTCAATTAATCCTTTTGTTTCTTGCCTTAAATGGGAAGAGAGCAAAGAGGACGTATTGACCAGTTAAGGATACGATCAACAAGAAGTTTCAAACAGCACAATTAACGTCAGCTTGATTCAAGGCATTTTCTGTGGGAGAATAATTATGATTTATTTGCTGTTTATTTTAGTCGTTTAAAACTTTAATTAGGGAGGTTATTTTCTGTCAAATATGCACGAAATAGCTGCTCAAATAATCAGTCAAATAATGACTTAGTCAAAGCGTGATTCAAGGCTTGAATCATGCTCAATTTGAATTCAGTTTTTAAATTCTGTTTTGAATTTCAAAAAGGAGTTACAAAGCTTTATTGAGGCTTGTTTCTTCTGTTTTAAACGTATAAGATAGGAAGCTAAAGGATTTGTAAAGCTTCCTATAAATAGGGCACTTGCCAATTCATTTTGAACAAGAGTGAAAGAAATAGAACAGAATCTGATTTTCTTTGTGAATTTCGTGTGTTACTTTGTGTTTCACAAACTTATACTTTCTTTGCTTAGTGCTAGTTAGTATAAGCTCTATAATCTAGCCTTACTTCGTGTTTGGTCCAGATTATTTCCCCTAAACGCAATTTAGACCCGATTCTACCTTGCGTTTTTATCTTGTTTCTTTTTGAGACGAATTTGTTTCTAAGTCATCTAATCCACTCCAAAACGATCCTAAAACACAAACACATCAGAAAACACATCAGTTGGTATCAGAGCAAAGGCTTTGGAGTATGGCTTCGAGTTCATCCAACTCAACATCTCACGAAGCGATGAAAGACATTCTTGGAAAACTCCAGGAAATGCATGACGAAATGAAAAAGCATGAAACACGTATGGATGCCATTGCTGACCTATGCCTTAAACAAGGTAGAAAGTTACAGGAATTAGAACATTCCAATTCCACACCCACCCATGGGGAATCACAATTTCGTGGTTACCAAGAAGATAGAAGTCTCAAACTTGATCTTCCCGAATTCGATGGTTCTAATGATCCAGAAGTTTTTTTTGATTGGGTACGTAGATTGGAGAGTATCTTTGAGTATAAGGAGTATGATGATGCTAGGAGTTGTAAAATGGCGATTCTGAAGTTAACCAAACTTGCTGGACTTTGGTATGATAATCTGAAGGCCAAAAGGAGAAGAGAAGGAAAGGGTAAGATTGAGTCATGGGTGAAACTCAGGAAAAAGATGGAGCAACGTTGGATTCCACGTGAGTATGAGCAAGATCAATATGTAAAATTGACTCGCCTAGCTCAAGGGGAACGAAGTGTTGATGAATATGTGCGAGAATTTGAGACACTCAGTTTGGTGTGTGATATGCAAGAGAGAGAGCCACTCAAAATTGCGCGTTTTACCAAAGGGTTGTCAAAACCAATTTCTAATAAGGTGGATCTCCTACCTTATTCCACCTATGAAGAAGTTGTGAAAGCTGCCAGAAAGGTTGAGGCACAACACAAAGAAGATAGGCCAAGGCCTACTTCGAGGCCTCCTTACAAAGCTTTTCCTTCCGTAGGAAAGGGTGAAGTTGCTGCCAAATCCATTTTTACTCCTAACTCACTCAAAGGAGGAAAAACGGATTTCAAGCAAGAAGCTTCCAAGAGAACGTGTTACAAATGCCATGAAAAGGGGCATATTGCTAGTGAATGTCCAAAACGGAATACACTCACCATTCATGAAGGAGGGTATGATTCCGAAGAAAATGAGGAAGAAGAAGAGGAATATGAGGAATATGGAGCTGAAGAAGACGCCACTCCATTGTGTGGTGTTATGAGGAGGATCCTACATTCTGAACCTCTCAAAGATGTCCAACAAAGAGAGAATCTTTTCCATACCAGATGCAAGGTACGAGACAAGCTTTGTGATGTGATTGTAGATGGTGGTTCTTGTACAGATGTGGCCTCTAAAGAACTTGTAAGTAAACTAAAATTACCTACTCGTGAGCATGCTAAACCATACAAGTTAAATTGGCTAGATAATGATACGGGTTTAAAGGTTAAGAAACAAGCTCTAGTTTCTTTTACAATTGGAAATTTTCATGATGAACGTTGGTGTGATATTCTGCCTATGAGTGCGTGTCATATTTTGCTTGGAAGACCATGGCAATTTGATAGAAATGCGTTGCATGATGGCGTTTCTAATGTTTATACGGTCACTGCTCATGGAGGAAAGAAAATCAGGTTACTTCCTTTGCCTCCAAAGATTGAACCTATGATGGAGAAGAAACCTAATTTTCTGGTTTCAAAACGTGAGTTTGAGCGTGAGTATGCTATGGAAGGGGAAGGTTTTTTTCTTGTTATTAAACCTGTTGATGATAACCTTTCCAATGTTACTAACTCATTGCCTTTGAAGAAATTGCTAGAGGAATTTTCTGATGTATTTCCTAGTGATTTGCCACAAGGCCTGCCTCCATTTCGAGGTATTGAACATGCTATTGACTTGATTCCGGGAGCTCAATTGCCTAATAAGCCAGCCTACAGATGTAGTCCCGATCAGGCCAAAGAGTTGCAAAGACAAGTTGAAGAACTTATAGAAAGGGGATATGTGCGCGAAAGCCTTAGTCCATGTGCTGTTCCTGCTCTTTTAGTACCTAAGAAAGAGGGAACTTGGAGAATGTGTATTGATAGTCGTTCAATCAATAATATTACTATCAAATACAGATTTCCTATGCCGAGGCTTCAAGACATGTTTGATGAGTTGAGTGGAGCCAAGATTTTCAGTAAAATTGATTTGAGAAGTGGCTATCACCAAATGAGAATTCGTGAAGGTGATGAATGGAAAACAGCTTTTAAGACCAAGCAAGGCTTATACGAATGGCTTGTCATGCCATTTGGTCTTTGCAATGCCCCTAGCTCTTTCATGAGACTCATGAATGAGGTACTGCGTCCTTTTCTCAACAAATTCATTGTTGTATATTTAGATGATATTCTAGTATATAGCAAATCCATAGATGAACATTTGTTACATTTAAAATCTTTATTTGAGGTTTTAAGGACTAACAGATTGTATGGGAAGTTGGAAAAGTGTGCTTTCATGTGTAAGCATATTACTTTCCTAGGATATGTTGTATCTAGTGAAGGAGTACAGGTTGATCCAGAAAAGGTGAAGGCTATTTCAACTTGGAAAGTGCCGAAAGATGTGCATGAAGTGAGGAGCTTTCATGGTCTTGCTTCATTTTACAGAATCTTTATCAAGAATTTCTCAACAATCACAGCTCCTTTGACCGAGTTATTGAAGAAAGGTGCGTTCATTTGGAGTGAATCTGCTCAAAAAGCCTTTGAAGAAATCAAAGAGAAATTGTGCAATACAACGGTTCTTGCATTGCCAGATTTTGATAAACTGTTTGAGGTTGAATGTGATGCAAGTGGCGTGGGTATTGGTGCTGTTCTTATTCAAGGAAAGAGACCCATTTGTTATTTCAGCGAAAAATTAAGTGGTGCTAAGCTTAATTATTCGAATTATGATCGTGAGTTCTATGCTATTGTTCGGGCTCTAGATCATTGGTCTCATTACCTAAGGCCAAAACCGTTTGTTTTACATTCGGATCATGAAGCCTTGAAATTCATTCATGGACAGCAGAAGCTTAATCACCGACATGCTAAATGGGTTGAATTTCTTCAATCATTTACATTCAGTTCGAGGTACAAAGAAGGGAAGAAGAATGTTGTGGCTGATGCATTATCAAGGAGAAGCTATCTATTAGCTATGGTTCATACGAAGATTCTTGGGTTTGAACATTTGAAAAATCACTATGAAGAAGATGAGGATTTTTCTGGAAAATTCAAGAAACCTACTCAAGACTACACAGTTCAAGATGGGTTCTTATTCAAAGGCAACAAACTTTGTGTGCCTAAGAATGGTGTGCGTGAACTCTTGGTTCGTGAAATCCATGGGGGAGGAATTGCTGGTCATTTTGGAATACATAAGACATTAGGAATGCTTCAAGAACATTTCTATTGGCCTCATATGATCAAGGACGTAACTCACATTGTGGAAAGGTGTTCTACTTGTCAAAAGTCCAAGAGTACTTTTCACAAGGGTCTTTACACTCCATTACCCGTTCCTGATGTTCCATGGGAAGGAGTGAGCATGGATTTTATTGTGGGTCTCCCTAGGACTCAAAGGGGGAAGGATAGTATCATGGTGGTGGTGGACCGTTTTTCTAAAATGGCGCATTTTATTCCATGTCACAAAACAGATGATGCTTCTAAAGTTGCTGATTTATACTTTAGAGAAATCATTCGTTTACATGGGGTTCCAAGGTCCATTGTTTCGGATAGGGATACTAAGTTTCTTAGTCATTTTTGGAGGATTTTGTGGAAATTGGTGGGAACTAAGCTCCTATTTAGTACTTCTCATCATCCACAAACGGATGGTCAAACAGAAGTGACTAATAGAACCCTTGGTGCGTTGTTACGAGGTCTAGTGAGTAGAACTCAAAAGGATTGGGATGTTAAGTTAGCCCATGCTGAATTCGCTTACAATAGGTCTCCTTCTTCTACCACTGCTCGTAGTCCTTTTGAAGTGGTGTATGGGATTAATCCTTTGCTGCCCATTGAGTTAATTCCCTTGCCTAAAGGAGATTTAATACATGGAGAACCTAAGAAGAGGTGGGAAGCATTTCAGAAAACATGCACCAAAATAAAAAAGAAGATTGAAGCTATGAACAAAGTCTACAAAGACCGTGCAAATAAGAACCGAAAACAACCTACATTTGCTAAAGGTGACTTGGTTTGGCTACATTTAAGGAAGGAACGTTTTCCTAACCTTAGGAAAAATAAGCTCATGCCTAGATCAGATTGTCCCTTTCAAGTCTTGGAAAAAATTGGGGAAAGCGCTTACAAGATTGATCTACCTAGTGATTTTGGTGGCGTAAGTGCAACGTTCAATGTGGGAGACTTGAGCCCATATCTAGATGATGAAAGTTTGAGGGCAAACTTTTCCGAAGAGGGGGAGAATGATATGGTAGCAAGCAATAAAGTCCGTAAAGTTCCAGAAGTTCAAACGACGGTCCATGCCTTGTTCATCCACGGAAAGTCCAAGTCCTTGGGTGATAATTTCGTGGGATTCTCTTCAATTAATCCTTTTGTTTCTTGCCTTAAATGGGAAGAGAGCAAAGAGGACGTATTGACCAGTTAAGGATACGATCAACAAGAAGTTTCAAACAGCACAATTAACGTCAGCTTGATTCAAGGCATTTTCTGTGGGAGAATAATTATGATTTATTTGCTGTTTATTTTAGTCGTTTAAAACTTTAATTAGGGAGGTTATTTTCTGTCAAATATGCACGAAATAGCTGCTCAAATAATCAGTCAAATAATGACTTAGTCAAAGCGTGATTCAAGGCTTGAATCATGCTCAATTTGAATTCAGTTTTTAAATTCTGTTTTGAATTTCAAAAAGGAGTTACAAAGCTTTATTGAGGCTTGTTTCTTCTGTTTTAAACGTATAAGATAGGAAGCTAAAGGATTTGTAAAGCTTCCTATAAATAGGGCACTTGCCAATTCATTTTGAACAAGAGTGAAAGAAATAGAACAGAATCTGATTTTCTTTGTGAATTTCGTGTGTTACTTTGTGTTTCACAAACTTATACTTTCTTTGCTTAGTGCTAGTTAGTATAAGCTCTATAATCTAGCCTTACTTCGTGTTTGGTCCAGATTATTTCCCCTAAACGCAATTTAGACCCGATTCTACCTTGCGTTTTTATCTTGTTTCTTTTTGAGACGAATTTGTTTCTAAGTCATCTAATCCACTCCAAAACGATCCTAAAACACAAACACATCAGAAAACACATCAGTTGGTATCAGAGCAAAGGCTTTGGAGTATGGCTTCGAGTTCATCCAACTCAACATCTCACGAAGCGATGAAAGACATTCTTGGAAAACTCCAGGAAATGCATGACGAAATGAAAAAGCATGAAACACGTATGGATGCCATTGCTGACCTATGCCTTAAACAAGGTAGAAAGTTACAGGAATTAGAACATTCCAATTCCACACCCACCCATGGGGAATCACAATTTCGTGGTTACCAAGAAGATAGAAGTCTCAAACTTGATCTTCCCGAATTCGATGGTTCTAATGATCCAGAAGTTTTTTTTGATTGGGTACGTAGATTGGAGAGTATCTTTGAGTATAAGGAGTATGATGATGCTAGGAGTTGTAAAATGGCGATTCTGAAGTTAACCAAACTTGCTGGACTTTGGTATGATAATCTGAAGGCCAAAAGGAGAAGAGAAGGAAAGGGTAAGATTGAGTCATGGGTGAAACTCAGGAAAAAGATGGAGCAACGTTGGATTCCACGTGAGTATGAGCAAGATCAATATGTAAAATTGACTCGCCTAGCTCAAGGGGAACGAAGTGTTGATGAATATGTGCGAGAATTTGAGACACTCAGTTTGGTGTGTGATATGCAAGAGAGAGAGCCACTCAAAATTGCGCGTTTTACCAAAGGGTTGTCAAAACCAATTTCTAATAAGGTGGATCTCCTACCTTATTCCACCTATGAAGAAGTTGTGAAAGCTGCCAGAAAGGTTGAGGCACAACACAAAGAAGATAGGCCAAGGCCTACTTCGAGGCCTCCTTACAAAGCT